>CM072556.1:28516642-29924975 GCA_036898215.1 Platycarya strobilacea
CCTGCCCTGGTCTCTTTTCTCGATTCCAGTGTTTATAAATATGAAAACTTCATTATTTGCAATTAAAAAGGAAAACATTGTTATCGATAACCTTTTTATATGGAAAAGTAGATGAAAAGTTCGAAGCTCAGGATGCTGATGAGTTAAAATATCTCCAAAGCACCTTGCCTTTTGATGATAATGTTCCCATTGAAGATGCATTCGAAACCCAAGAAGTGAATCTAGCGGGGGAAACCCAAGTATTGAATCTTGGTGGAGAAACCCAAGTGTTGGATGATCCAGATTGTATTGAAGATATGGGCACCCAGATATTAGATGATTTCGATACTCAAGTTGCCAGTGATATTGAAGGTGAAGGAACAGAAGAAACTGAAGTTTTTGGTGATGATATCGAGCAATCCGATGATGAATCAGTAAGAAGTGGCAATGGTCAGTCAGTGGACAGCAAAAAGTTTTTCACTTCTCTTCACGATAATAGTAATAAGGGATTTGTGGAGCGACTTGATCCTTTACCATATAAAGAGCATGGTACAGGTGAGTCTTCACTAGAAAATTTGACAAGTACGGCAAGCGTTGACTGGTTCTAAGTCAATTTTTGGAATACATTCTTTTGATAATTTTCCTGAAGAGTCACTTTTGGTATGATTTTTTTTTATAAGTACTTTTGGTATGATTATAGGATTATATGATATTCATCAAATAAAGTTTTGGTATGATCATTGATTATATGTCTTGCCTCTGTGTTTGTGTTTGCATCATCATATTAATGTACAAAAGCACTGCAGTTCAAGTAAAACTTTCCTTTGCCTCTTCCAAATTGTGTGATGTAGTAATTACTGGACTTCAAAATTAATATTTGTCTTTTGTTGTGACATATAATAAACATTTGTGTTTCATTGTGTATCAGAAACCCATCTTCCAACTGCAATACATGTGGTTGAAGGCAGTCACAAACCAAAAGCTGGTACGTATTTTTTTCTGCAAACTGCACTGCATACTAGAAAACTTTCATATTTATTCAAGACTCCTAAAAAGAGCACTTTTTGCTACTTTAAATAAACGGCTGGCAAAATTGATTGTTTCAGGTGATGTCATCACATCCAAATGGATTGCCAGTTTTTGGCGTTCCTTAATCATTTTGTCAATTGTCATCATGTGCTTCTTACTGCTTTCAATCTCAGAATTTGATGCCTTAAGATTATCAAATTTTTGAAGAAATTTTGTTTCAAGTCTTGATAATCATTTGTCATCATCTTCTCTATTTTTTGGTAAGTGGAATATCATGATCATCTTTTATGTATGTTAATTTCCTTTTTTGTTTCACAAGAAATCAAGCTATGCATTTCTACAAAATAAGTTGGCATTATGCCATCAATAGCAATAATTATACTTCTGAGTTTTATTTTTTTGGGTTGCCGGATTAGTCTACCGTTGTTTGCTTGTCATGTTTTATGTACTGCAGGTCTTCAAGTTACTTTTTTACTTTTATTTACGATTGTTGTCCTTCCCTATTTCTCTCAGGACCTCTAAGGTTGGGATTTACTTCAGTTCGTGTAGCGTCATTACGGGCATCTGCTCTGGAAATTCACAAGGCTTCAGAGGGAATCAACAAGGGATCCTTTTATGTCACGAGTAAGAGTCGGTCTTGGGAGGTTGGGGAAGAAGCAGCTCAGGAGCATAATGTTGGACAATGCTACAGAAAAATAAAGGGATTAAATGATGAAAAGATGTGTAGGGTTGGTAGTAGAACCGCTAGAAAACTTTTCACTGAGGATTCACATGATGTTTACAGAGGACTTCCTCATAACAGCAATGATGTTGAACGAGAAGGGTTACCTCAGTTGCCTTCTTGTGATGTTGGATTGGCTGGATTAAGTTATGTGGACTCTCAAGAACCTGCTGAGCTTTCGCAGGCCAATGCACTGGATTTTGTGGACAGGTTCCTGAAAGACAATTTCAGGGACTTTGAACAAGCTGACCATAGAAAGAAAACTAAGGGAAAATCAAATGCCGTCCCAATTCCAAGGGGCCCACAAAGTTTAGCCAAGAAAGTCAATGATAGAAACATGCTTGGAGAAGCAGGGATTTTTGACTGGGATGATACCCATGAGGATGAAGGTGGGGGAGATATCTTCTGCAGAATGAAAGAAAAATTCTTTGATACTGGAGGCCAGGGGAGAAGATCTTTTACCCAACCCCAGAAGCCTAAAGGAAGTGGACTAGATGATTATAGAGGCAATGAAGAACGTTCAGATATCAATAATAAAAGGATGGGTTTAGCTCATTCGGATTCAAAGTTAATGTCCCAGAGACCAAAAGTGAATAAAAATACAGTGCAAGAAATGAAATTGAAAAAAAATCTTGTTTGTGAGTTGGATGAACGGTCTAATGACAATCCCTGTGGAGAACATACGGATACTATTTTCACCAAGACAGGTGTGCCAGAAATGTTAGATGCAGCTTTTGATACACAAATGGCTGCTGAAGCTATGGAAGCCTTGTTCCATGGTGAGGGCATTGGGGGCATAGCTAACCATGATGCTAATGATGCCCATCAAGGCATTGAGAAAGACGCAAAGGATCCTTGCAGAGGTTCTCTTTTAGGAACAGATAGTGTAATTCATTCAAAGAAAGCCTCTTGTCGTAAGAGGGTAAGCCTTTCTGATATAGGGGTTGCTTCACAAAAGAAATCTAAGAGCATGAGTGCCAAATTAAGTAAAGAATTGTCAATTTTATTGGAGAAACATTTTGATAATGTCAGGAAGCTGACTGGAACTGAACTAGCTAGCACAAAATCGAGGGGAAACTCAACTGTTGAAGAGTTTCATACAGCCAATGGAGTTAGCTTCCCAGGTACATGTACACCTGTTGCTCATCGAACTAGACAGTCATTGAGTGTAAATAAATTGAAAAGGGCTGAGAATGCATTCGGTGACCATAGGGAAGAGATGAACTCTCTGATGGAGGTACATACCCTAGTAGAGAAAAGCAAGAGTAGTACAGCCATCCTGCCTTCTAAAGTGTTGAAGGAAAAATCTTCTGTATCCAAGCACAAAAGGTCAAGGGGTGATGCTAAAAGTCCTTTTAATTCAAACATGAAGAGGAAAACTCGATCAGGCAATGCCTCTATCTATGGTAGGTCTGGTGATACGGATGGTAAGATTACATCCAAAGATCTAATTGGGGCAAAGGCCGTTGAGCGCTTTGACAGAAATACTGATGCAAGTTGCCCTCCATGTACTGGAAAGCCAAATGCTAGGTTGGAAGAATCACCAAGAGAGAAATGCAAACCATCTGCTTCAGCATGTACTACTCCTATCCCAGTTCACTGTAAGACATCTGAGAATGCTGCATCACCTGTTTGTATGGGTGATGAATACTTCAAACTGTCATGCAAGGGGAACCCATCAAGACTGAGCCTTCTGAAAGAAATCCGTAGCTTAAGTGCTGCAGGGCCTGAGCCTGCTCCTGCCTCAAAAGATTCAAGGAAGAGGAGAGATATGAGTGCTATTCGAGTCTTGTACAGCCAGCACTTGGATGAGGATATAATGAAGCAGCAGAAGAAGGTAGTTCATGATTTCATCAGTCTCTTATTTAGCAACATGCAAACCGATTTAAACTATATATTGTCCGATATCCTTGTTTCACAGATTCTGGCTCGACTAGGAGTTTCCATTGCATCTTCTATTACGGATGCCACACACTTCATAGCAGATGAATTTGTGCGAACAAGGAATATGTTGGAGGCTATTGCTTCTGGAAAACCAGTAGTGACACATTTATGGCTTGAGAGCTGTGGACAAGCTAGCTGTTTCATTGATGAGAAAAACTACATATTGAGGGATGCCAAGAAGGAAAAGGAATTTGCCTTTAGCATGCCCGTTTCATTGGCACGTGCATCCCAGCATCCACTTCTGAAGGTATTCTTTTTCCCGTTTATGCTGGTTTAACAAGATGCATTGGCTACTGATTCATCTTTCTCAATTCTTGATTGGTAACATCTCCATAGGGTCGAAGAGTTTTGATTACCCCAAATACAAAGCCTGGTAAAGAAATCATTTCAAATCTGGTTAAAGCTGTTCAGGGCCAGGTATGGAGTTTTGCAGTTTAAATATGAATCATATCTCTGTCTTAGTATAATGTCAGTAATGTGGTGTACTTAGTTTGATCACTTCCATGGTCATGACTGGTAAGATTCTACTAGTTCTTTTGCTGATTGTTAAGATATTGAATAGTTTCATCTTCGAAATGGGGTTCCTGCTCTTTATTTCTTTCCCTTTTCCGGAACTAGATAGCTCTTGCCCGTACATATAGATCCTGTCTATCTTTTCAATTTTCTCCTATTTAATTTGAGCAGCTAATTGTCATGCTTGCATCAACTTGAAATGGATCCTCATATACATAAGATATATTTTAATTTCTCAAATCATTGTTTTGTTAATGGTTTCGTGTCAAATGCTCCTCAGGCGGTGGAGAGAACTGGCAGATCTACTCTGAAAGAGGATTACATTCCAGAGGATTTTTTGGTTCTATCTTGTGAAGAAGATTACGCAATCTGTGCACCTTTCCTTGAAAAAGGTAAGCACCAAATTCGAATTACTAGTCTATAAATAAGCCATTTAATGCACATACTTCACTAAGATCGGACAACATTGCTTTATATCTGCAGGGGCAGCAGTTTACAGTTCAGAGTTGTTATTAAATGGTATAGTCACTCAGAGGTTGGAGTATGAAAGGTTGGTTCTATTTTTGTTATAGCCATTGCCGATATATGATGTATAAAGTAGATGATTCCTGTATAAATGACTGTTTTTATCAAAGGCAAAAAGATGGTTTAGCCACGAACTTGTCTGTGCCTAAAGGTGCAAGCCGGGGTTTCTAAATAAAAAAATTTCTAGCATCTTCTATCAAGAACCAAAATTCTGCATGTATTTCTCTATTGGCTGAAGAATGCATGTAATGTATGGTAAAATCGTATTATTTCATTGATATGATATTTATGTGACTATTTAATTTTATTTATTTATCCTAACACACTTCATTTCCTGTAAGCAGGCATCGCCTCTTTGCGGATAAGGTTAAAAGAACACGTTCTACGATATGGATCAGAAAGGACGACAATCAGTTTCTTCCCGTTACTAAACACAAATAAGATGATTCATTTTATTCGTTTGTTCCTATGATTTTCCTTTTGATCCCACTTGTGCGCTTGGGCGATTAGTAGGTGCCTATTGATCTTTACATCACACAATGATCTGTACATAATGTAATCGATTTTGGTAGGTGCTTCCAACTCATGTAATCTATTTATTATACGTTTTTTTTTTTAAATCTCATTTGGATTCTTTTAGGGTGTGTTCGTTGTATAAGAATTTCTTATGGAAATTAAGGAATGGTATTTTCGTAGGCAGGTGCTGGACAACTCTGAAATAACAAGACAATCGTCTGTTTGGGTATATCTTGAGTTAAATGGTTTAAACAAAAAAAAAAAAATACAAATCGTACAACAGCTAGGAAGCAGCAGAAAAGATGCAGTATGTCTTCCAAGTCTTTTTTGTGATCATGCTGGGGCGTTGGGAGAAACCTGAGCTCGCCAAGAAAAGTAGTGAATATACAAGGAGTTGAGACTCATTGCTATCCCAAATCCTAAAACTGAAGCAACCAGGATCGCATAAATGGCCTTCAAATGTAGCTGCAACAAAATTCAGAGGTTTACAGTCACCGAGAAAACATAAACCATTATTAAACATGGCCTACTTATTATTATTTTTTGTACGTATTATAGACTGTATTCATTTAAGGGTATATAAAATGACAAACTTTTCAGGGAGCGTTGCAAGCAAATGATAAAAATAAAATAAAATAAAATAAAAAAGATTCAAGCTGAAAAGGGATATAACATCTGAGCGATCCCATTTTCTTATGTTGTGATCACCCAAAGAATCTTTAGATTCTTCTGCATCTTAGAGATATCTTCCAACAACCATATGAAACAGTTTATTTCACCTTCCTTAAGTTTAGAAGTAGAGGTAGCATAACTGGAGCAGTTGCAGGCAATTATATGCTTTGCTTTGGCCCAATTGACGGCCTGAATTTTATTAAGCAAAGTTAGCGGTGGGATTGTACAGAATGATCACCAGCGTTAAATTCACTGGATTAAACTTCAAAAGCAGAATTATGGAGGATTTGATAACTTGCCAAGGGTTTTTTAGAACCACCACCATCATCTAAATTTTCGAGTAATACTAATGCCACACACCACCAATTTCATAGTTTTTCCAATTAGGGCAACACAAGTTATTTCTTTATATGCTCGAATTCACAAGAAGTTTGGTACTTTCGAAGAAGAGGAAAGAATATAGGAGAAAATCATGAAGCACATTCACAAAGATAGAAATCGCATATCATGGCTGAAATCTAAATTGGAAAGCGTTGCTCACCAAGGTGTAGAAAAGGTGGACGATGATGGCCACAAGTGCAAACTCAAGGGCCGTGTAAGTCCATATATACTCCCTGATTGCTGCAAGTTAATAGAAACAGTACTAAGCAAACCATAGCACAAAAAGAAACTAGTAATTCATGACTTCTGAGGTGAACTGTACCAAGGATGACCGCAAAAATAGATGATAAAAGGCCCAGGGTAAAAGCAAATGGTGCTGCAATCACGATAGCTTGAGTCTTCAAATCATGAATCTACATGATAGGGCACAGGATTAAAATTACTGTGCCTATTATGACAGAATATATCATGGAAAAAAAAATAATGGTGACTAGAACCACTCAATCTTTGTACATCTTCATGGATGCTGATGTTGTCTGAATTCTAAATCTGCTTCCCCCCCCCCCCCCCCCCCTCTTCTCTCTTCTATCTCTCTTTCCTTTTTTCCTCTCCTCCTTCCCCTTCCCCTTCCCCAAAAAGCAGACAAATTTTGGAGCTGATTATGTTTCTTTATCAAGAAATCAGATATCTTAAAATAAAATAGGCATACGGCACTGCATGTGTCAAATCTCGGGACAGAACATGCACCCTGCCTTGTAGAGTTTGATGACAGAAACAAAGTTTTTGGGCATTACGTTGACCTAAATTCGATTGGATCACATTCACATAATCCAAATGATGCAGAAGCCAATGGAAACAACAATATTTTGTAATGAGGCTAGTTTTTCATAATTTGGTTGTATCCATCTCTAGTGCATTGTGGTTGCTAGGTGTATTCCATGTATGCCAACTGTGTACTTGGGCTATTGCCTATTTGTTATCAATAAAGTTTTATTCTTACTCACCAAAAAAATACCAATATTTTGGGTCTATGTTTAATCTCCTAGCATAATGACCTACCAGTAGCTGCTCAAGAAAGAAGAAATAGCATATTGTGCTGATCAAGATGAGCACTACAAAATCCTGCCAGGCACTGCCAAAATCAAGAATTAAGTTAGACATAAAAATTTAGCAGAAAAAGAAAGGAAGGCCAGATTAATGCTAAAGAAAATATTAGTTGCCCAGCATGGAAATCCCTCTCTCTAAAAGAATTCGAGTATATTACCTTATTGTTTGTGAATGCAAATTCTGTTGCTCCTGCCTGGAATTCCTTTGAAGGGATGTAGGCACACGAAGCAAAGTGACGGGTAAATTCTGAACCTCTTGCCCACATACTTCACAAGTCTTGTTTCCTTTAGTGCTAAACCACTTAACTGCACATTCTTCATGCACAAGTCTGAGTGCACCTTTGCAACTGCATTCCATTTTAAGTGTGTTTCCTTCTTCACATGTATCGAGACAGATTCTGCACACTGCTTCCTCTTCAGGAATCTCTTCATCATTGCCTTCCACAGGAACGCAAGTTGTTTGATCTGTATATGCCCAGGAATGGACTTTGAAAAGTTAAATAATGTAAAAAGGACGATAATCAGGCCGCTATAAAAATAAAAAGCTCTATTGTTGCTTAGAAATATTCGGTTGCCTATGAGTTGCACAGCATAAATAAGTAACTGCATGAACAGAGTACATCTTTTGCAACATACCATTGCTAGGATCTGTCGGGACATGCTCATTACGGATAGCGAATGATACCGATCTTACAATGACAATGTTTTGGCCAGGCACAGACAGAGACCTTGAAACCATAGTTTGAACAGCTGCTTTCTGCACAAAATGGACAATAACCCACTAATACATCAACACTTTTATAAACTGGGAGCTTATTGACCTTAAAATTAGGAGCTGCTACCCTCAAAAAATAGTGAGAAGCATAAAGAAGTACGTTTCAACCCTGTTGCAAAAGAATTTCCAATTGTTTTGGGAAATTTAGATCTAAAAAGCACTTTCATCCAGGGAACATATCAGCCTGATGGTAGTGTAGTCTTGCCATTTTGTTATATCATCAACCATTGTGTGGCCAAGCAATCCGTTCTCTATATTGATCTTCCTTTTATAGCTCCAAATATGCATAAAACTTGATCTTGAGAGCTCATCAATCAGAAAGAATTGCATTATAAATGATAACTCACACGTGCATTTTGCCGTTCATTATATGCCCTTGCTGAAGCAGGTGTGGAAACAGAAGGAGATAGGTTTGATGCAGGTGTTACAGGAAGAGAGGTACATCTTTTCCACGAAAATGCAGACTTGAGGTTGACCATAATAGGACTTTCAGGAGTTGTCTTTGGTTCTGAATTAAGAAGGAAACTTCTCTCGCCATCAGGTCCAGTTCCCTTCTTCTTGAAGCTTAAGCCCTGCAAGAAGCCTCCTGGTGATGAAGTACCTTTAGAGGAACCTTGAGACTGAAGTAAACCCTTTCCACTTCGGCTATTGCTGAAAACTACGGGCTTAGGAGGTATTTGAAGTGAAATATCTGGACGCCTCCCGCTTGGTCCTGGATCTGGAACTCCTTTGTTTATTTGAATATCAATCTGCAACATGTGAATTATAATACTCCATGTCATTTTCTCTGCAAGCATCCAGAAAAGTTTTTACATGCATATAGATCATACCAGTTGAAGTTTGAAAAGAGCATTGTGATGGAAAATCCCACCAAACTGCGTACATCTATTTTGTGAGGGTTCACAGTCCTGGGTAATTGGGATACTTCAGTGCCCCTAGTGCCTCGACTCTCCAGTTCCTCTTAAACCAGTTTTCATTTTTTAGGTTGTTTTGAAATATAACAAAAAGTAGAGACACCATTACGAGAAAAGAAAACAACATTTATTCATAATATAGTAATAAAATGTTGGGTGAGTTCAGATTTTAAATTACAAGTGCCACTATAGCCCACTGGGTGAGAATAAAGGGCCTGTTTAAAACTACTTTTCTTAAATTTGCAGAGTTCCGTATTCAAGAATCAAAGCGAATACATTACCAACCAAACTTCAACTGCTTCTGGAATAAAAATTGGGCTTCGAGTTCCAAGATCACTGTTTTCAAACACCAAAGCATGGCCCTTGAAGGGCGTTTCACATACTCTAGGTCTAGGATCACAGATTTTTGTGTAGAATCAAATAAAAAAGTTGGGATCTATCTAGGATCATGAGATTTCCTAGCTATTTCCTGTCTAGCTCTATGATTGTTCTGGTTATGCCGAATAATATCTACTGAACCCCCACATTACAGAAGCCATACTCTCCTAACCCGTAATCTGAATATGAGATTGGAGATTTTTCTATCTCAACCCAAAAATCTAAAAACTTGCATACGCTCACCAGGAGCTGTAAGCATGGATCTCCAGTTCTTGAAAAGACCAATAAAACAGAGAGACGGATCACCCCATGACTCCATCAGCTCCTAGAAGCTCCACGTCACTAGTAATGCTCCCAAAGCAAAAATTACACATGCACACCCATATACAAAGACACGTCCAAATATTTTTTTTTAAAAAAATAGAGAGAGAGAGAGAAGAGTACTACAAGAACCAACCTGAGGAGAAGTTTCTGCAACTGCAGTGGAGGTAGCTTCAGCCGCTTGCATTATCGTTCGAAACTTCGAACCTCCCACCCCCCACAGAACTTGAAACAGACCAGATAAGGTAAAAAGTTACAAACTTGGAGGTGGAATTAATAGGGAAAGAGTTGGGAAGATTCTTGTTGAATTTTCGTTCTGAGTAATTATTTCCGATTATTGGATGATGGATGAGAAAGATGAGACTGAGAAAGAGAGTGGATGATGGTCCGGTCGGGGTCAGGGTCGGGGTCAGGGTGGCGTGGAAGATGATCTGAAGCTGTCTGAAGGCCACCACGACGCTATCGTATATTTGCCGCATTGTGCCCCCTTGTCGCTGTCACTGCTCATTGCCACTGCTTGGCAGTTGGCCTCACGCTCCCCTTCTTTCTTTCTTTTTTATCACCTCGCTACTCGCTGTCTTCAGCCGCAACGTGTCAACTTTTTTCTTCTTTACGTTGTGAGTCTCGATTATTAAATAATAATAATTAATAAATAAAATTTATGTACAACATGTTATGAAACTTAAAGAAAGGAACTACTATTGTAAAAGAGAAATAAGAAACTCTCTCTGAAACTCTTAAAAACTGAAACTTTCTTTCTCTCTATATTTTCTTATGAATTTCATTACAACTGAAGTCCCTATTTATAGGCTTTGAAATTACTATGCAAGTTACTATGCAAGTCACTATGCAAGTTACTATGCAAATTTAATATAATAGTGGTGGGGTCATTCACATTATTTAGTGGTGGGACAGGGGGCGGCTGCCGTCCCTCCACTAAATTCATTACACTCCCTCTTGAATGACCACTCATAAGGAATCTGCCTCGTTAAAACCTTGCCAAGTAAAAACCCAGTGGGAAGAAAAACCAATGGCGAAGGAAAAAGAGTACAGTCTTCTTATGTATCCACAAGTGCTTTAAGATTGCCTCATTAAAACCTTGCAGAGGAAAACCCAGTGGGACAAAACCTCAGCGAAGGAAAAAGAGTACAATCAGCACATTTACTCCCCCTGAAAAGTGCATGACAAAAGATCTTTGAGTCTTCGCATTCCAATGTTATGCACAATCTTCTTGAATGTGGAAGTTGGTAACGCCTTTGTGAATAAATCTGCCAGATTATCACTAGATCGTATCTGCTTGACATCAATTTCACCTTTCTCTTGAAGTTCATGAGTATAAAAGAATTTAGGTGAAATATGTTTAGTTCTATCACCTTTGATGTATCCTCCTCTGATTTGAGTGATACAAGCAGTATTATCTTCATATAAGATTGTTGGGCTATTATTGATCATAGGAAGTCCACACTTTTCCTGGATATGTTGAATAACTGATCTCAACCAAATACACTCTCGACTTGCTTCATGAATAGCAATGATTTCTGAGTGATTTGAAGAAGTAGCAGATAGTGTCTGCTTAACAGATCTCCATGATATGGCAGTATCTCCATAAGTAAATAAATATCCAGTTTGAGATCTACCTCTATGTGGGTCTGAAAGATAACCTGCATCTGCATACCCAATCAATTCTGGACTTGAACCACGTTGATAAAATAATCCCATATCAACCGTACCATGAAGATAACGAAGGACATGTTTAATGCCATTCCAATGCCTTCGAGTTGGTGCAGAACTATATCTTGCAAGCAGATTAACTGAGAATGTAATATCTGGTCGAGTGCAATTTGCAAGATACATCAAAGCTCCAATTGCACTGAGATATGGTACTTCAGGACCAAGAATTTCTTCATCGTCATCACAAGGACGGAATGGATCTTTCTTCACATCAAGTGTTCGAACAATCATTGGAGTACTCAGAGGATGAGATTTGTCCATATAAAAATGCTTTAGGACTTTCTCAGTATACATGGACTGATGAATAAAAATTCCATTTGGCAGGTGCTCAAGCTGCAGGCCGAGACAAAGTTTTGTTTTGCCAAGATCTTTCATTTCAAATTCATTCTTTAAATATATAGCGGTTTTTGAGATCTCTTCAGGAGTTCCCACAATATTTAAATCATCAACATAAACCGCAATAATGACAAATCCGGATTCTGATTTCTTAATAAAAACACATGGGCATATAAGATTATTCTCAAATCCTTCTTTCAATAGATATTCGCTTAAGCGATTATACCACATGCGTCCAGATTGCTTCAACCCATATAAAGATCTTTGTAGTCTGATTGAGTACATATTTCTAGATGTACTTGTAGATGCTTCAGGCATCTTATATCCTTCAGGGATTTTCATATATATGTCATGGTCTAAGGATCCATATAAATATGCAGTGACCACATCCATCAACCGCATTTCTAATCCTTTTGTAACAACCAGACTAATCAAAAATCTAAATGTGATTGCATCCATAACGGGAGAGTATGTTTCTTCATAATCAATCCCGGGTTTCTGCAGGAAACCTTTTGCAACAAGCCGTGCTTTGTATCGCACAATTTCATTTTTCTCATTACGTTTTCGTACAAATACCCACTTATATCCAACAGGCATTACACCCTTTGGTGTTTGGACAACAGGTCCAAATACTTCTTGTTTCGCTAGCGATTTTAATTCAGCTTCAATAGCTGTTTTCCATTTTGGCCAATCATTTCTACGTCGACATTCTTCGACGCTTTTTGGCTCACTTTTTTCATTACTTCTGGTAATGTCAAGGGCCATTTTATATGAAAATATGTTGTCGACAACAGTTTTATTTCTATCCAGAATTTCTCCAGTTTTCATGAAATGTATTGAGATCTCATTATTTTCAGGTACCTGTTCCTCTTCAGGGGAAAACATTTCATGACATACCTCTTCAGAAGGTCCATTTTTAGGAGATTTATACTCTTCAAGATTTTCCTCTTCAGGAGGTTCTGGAATAGAAGATTTAAGCTCTTTAGGAGCATCAATTATATTTGTGGCCTGTATTGTGGGTACGTGTTCTTCAGGAACACCAAATTCATTTTGTATTCTTTTCCTTCTGGGAATTTTATCTTTTGCACCAATAGGTCTTCCACGCTTCAGGCGTATTTTAGATTCACCTATTGCTGCTTTGACAATTTGTCCTTCAGGGACTTCAATCCTTGCTGGAGTATTAACAGCAGGAATATAAGATTTTACTACACCTTTAGTGTCAGTAAATACATCCGGTAACTGATTTGCAACATTTTGCAAATGAATAATCCTTTGAACTTCCCGTTTACATTCATTTGTAGGAGGATCAAAATGAGACAGGGTCTTATTATCCCAAGTAATATCTTGTCGTGCTTCAGGCACCGACTTTTCTTTACCCATTAACGGAAAATTTGATTCGTCAAAATGACAATCCTCAAAACGTGCTTTAAACATATCCCCTGTAAGGGGTTCAAGGTATCTAATAATGGATGGAGAATCAAAACCAACATATATCCCAAGTCTACGTTGAGGACCCATTTTTGTACGTTGCGGAGGTGCAATTGGAACATATACAGCACATCCAAAAGTACGAAGATGAGAAATATTTGGTTGTTGACCAAATGCAAGCTGTAATGGAGAATATTTATGATATGCAGATGGTCTAATGCGAATTAGAGATGCTGCATGAAGTATAGCATGTCCCCAAACAGAAATAGGTAGTCTTGATTTCATAAGTAAAGGTCTAGCGATTAATTGAAGCCTTTTGATCAGAGATTCAGCTAAACCGTTTTGTGTGTGTGAATGGGCAACAGGATGTTCAACATCTATTCCTATTGACATGCAATAATCATCAAAAACTTGAGATGAAAATTCACCTGCATTATTCAATCGAATGGTCTTAATTGGATACTCAGGAAATTGTGCTCGTAGTTTAATTATCTGAGCAAGAAGTCTAGCAAATGCAACATTTCTAGTGGAAAGAAGACAAACATGTGACCATCGACTAGATGCATCAATTAGAACCATAAAATATCTAAATGGTCCACTTGATGGATGAATAGGCCCACATATATCTCCGTGAATCCTTTGTAAAAAGGATGGAGATTCAACAATGATTTTTGAGGGAGATGGTCTAATAATTAACTTACCTTGAGAACATGCAGAGCACGGAGATTCATTGGGTAGAAATATCTTTTGATTCTTTAAGGGATGCCCATGCGAATTTTCAATAATTCGTCTCATCATTATAGAACCCGGATGTCCAAGGCGATCATGCCAAGTCATAAATACTTTAGGGTCAATGCACTTCTGGTGCATTACCACATATGATTCAATTGTTCTCATTTTTGTATAATACAATCCAGAACATAGAGCAGGCAGTTTTTCTAATACGAGCTTCTGGCCCGATACTGTTTTAGTAATAAGAAGATGCTCTTTACTGCCTTCATTGGTCGTTTCAATATGGTAATCATTACGACGTATATCTTTGAAACTTAATAAATTTCTTCTGGATTGTGAAGAGAATAGAGCATCATCAATACAAAATTTGGTGCCATTAGGCAACACAATATAAGCTCTTCCGGAGCCCTCAATTAAATCCGATAAACCTGATATGGTATGGACATAGGCTTTACTTAGTGTTAGATTTTGAAAATATTTCTTTTCTTTGAGAATTGTGTGAGTTGTAGCACTGTCAGCCAGACATATATCTTTATCATTCAACTCAGAGATAAAAAGCTCATCAATGTGATCCATGATTCTACAAAATATACAAAACTTTTATTATTGATAGAAAGAAAATACATTAATTGAGTGGAACACTTCCATCTCCAATTAAGTGTTCAATACTACCATCAGGATGATTAAAGAAATCAGATACATCAAGATGAGTAACGTCTACATCTACTGAATCTAATAAATCATCTGATGGTTCTACTAAATTTGTTTCATGCACTTTATTCTTTCCTTTAACAGAAACTTGATATAAATCAGCTAAGTGTTTGGCCGTACGACAGGTACGTGACCAATGTCCAGTCATTCCACATCTATGGCACACCTCTTCACTTTTTTTTGAAGAATTATTCTGAGGATTTTTACCCCTCTCTGAATTGTACCACTTCTGGTGATATGGTATATTATAATCCCTTTTAATGTTGTCACTCCTGGGACCAACATTTCTATAATTTCTCCTACCACGTCCACGCCTCCGATTTTTTCTAAAGGATGCACCATTCACTTCTGGGAATGATGCAAACCTATTACCATTCACTTCAGGGAATGATATTGAGCCAGTAGGGCGTGTATTGTGGCTTTCTAATAAGAGCTCATTATTTTGCTCAGCTACTAGAAGACATGATATAAGTTCAGAATATTTCTTGAACTTTCTCTCTCGATACTGCTGCTGCAGGAGCACATTCGAGGCATGAAATGTAGTAAAAGTCTTCTCTAGCATATCTTCATCGGTGATTTTCTCACCGCATAATTTTAACACTGAGCTTATTTTAAAAAGTGCGGAATTATACTCACTAACACTTTGATAATCTTGCAACCTCAGGTGTATCCATTGAGAACGAGCTCTTGGGAGGATGACAGTCTTCTGGTGTTCATACCTCTCCCTTAAATTATTCCACAAAATATAGGGATCTTTTACAGTGAGATATTCAGTTTTCAATTCTTCATGAAGATGGTGGCGAAGGAAAATCATTGCTTTAGCACGTTCCTGCAGGGATGCTTGATTTCCTTCTTTAATAGTTTCTCCCAGGTTCATTGCATCAAGATGTATTTCAGCATCAAGTATCCAGGATAAATAATTTTTCCCAGATATATCAAGAGCAACAAATTCCAATTTTGTAAGATTTGCCATTTTCTACACATATAAATAATAAATATGCGTATCTCAGAAAATATATTTATAAATTCACACAGATAATCATCAATAAAATATATCAATGATTTCAAATAATATATTGAAAAACTTACAGAGGAATAAGGCCACTAGCTTCAGAATTGGCAGAACCGTCGTGCTGATAACGTGTTATGAAACTTAAAGAAAGGAACTACTATTGTAAAAGAGAAATAAGAAACTCTCTCTGAAACTCTTAAAAACTGAAACTTTCTTTCTCTCTATATTTTCTTATGAATTTCATTACAATTGAAGCCCCTATTTATAGGCTTTGAAATTACTATGCAAGTTACTATGCAAGTCACTATGCAAGTTACTATGCAAATTTAATATAATAGTGGTGGGGTCATTCACATTATTTAGTGGTGGGACAGGGGGCGGCTGCCGTCCCTCCACTAAATTCATTACACAACACTCTTTTATGCACTCCATCAGATTACTGAACTAATAACATAATAATATTCAATAATATTGGACTTGTTGTAATTAATTATAAGGAAAACATAAATAACCCTCCATTTAGAATTTAAGAAATAAAAATAATTGATAGATGTTGTGTATTTATCAATTACAGAAATTAAGTCATAAGGCACGTTTCCAATTGTCTATATATACGAGTTTTCGTTCAATCAATCTTGCAAAAGTTTTAAAAAGTGAAAAATAAAAATTTCAGCTCTTGAGAAAAAAAGAATTTAAGAACGAGAAATTAGAATTTAGTAAAAAAAGAATCCTAAATATTTTCTGTTACAATATTGTTTTCTTCTTTAGTTTTATAACACGTTATCAGTACGAGATTCTATCAATTCTAAGTTAATGGTATTCTACTTCAAGTAAGTTTTTCAATATATTATTTGCAGTTATTGAGATGAATATGAAATATTATATTACTAATTATTACTTGATAAAATCTGCATTTACTCTCATAATTTTATAAATATATTTCTTAGATAAACATATTTATTTTACTATTTATATATAGAAAATGTCAAATCTTACAAAATTGTAATCCGTTGTTATTAACATATTTGGAAAAAATTATTTATCCTGAATTCTTGATACTGAGATCCATCTGAATGCAATGAACCTAAAAGAAATAATAAAAGAAGGAAATCAAGCATCCATGTAGAATCTTTCTAAGGTAATGATTTTTTTTCGCCACCATTTTCACGAATAATTAAAAATTGAGTATCTCACAGTAAATACCCTTTTATTTTGTAAAATAATTTAAAGAAGAGATATGAACACCAAAAGACTGTTATCCTCTCAAAAGTTTGTTATGAATAGTTATACCTGAAATTGCAATATTTTAAAAGTGTTAATGAGTATAACTCTACACTCTTTAAAATCAGCTCAGTGTTAAAATTATGCAGTGAGAAAATCATCGATGATGATATGTTAGAGAAAATATATACTATTTTTCATGTCTCGAATATGCTCTTGCAACAACAATATCGAGAGCGAAAATTTAATAAATATTCTGAACTTATATCTTATCTTCTAGTAGTTGAGCAAAATAATGATCTTTTATTAAGAAATCAACAGTCACGTCATACTGGTTCAACATCATTCCCTGAAATAAATGGTATTAGATTTACATCATTCTCAAAAACAAATGATGCATCCTTTCAAAGAAATCGGTGGCGTAGACGTGGTAGTAAGAATTATAAAATGTTGGTTCCAGAAGCGACAACACTAAAATGGATAAAATTAAAAATATACCGTATTACTAGAAGTGGTACAACTCAAATAGGGGTAAAAGCTCTCAAAATAATTTTTCAAAGAGAGGTGAAGATGTGTGTTATAGATATGGTATGATTGTACATTGGTTACGTATTAGTCGTACGGCCAGACACTTGGTTGATCTATATCAAGCATCTATATAAATAAAAAATAAAAATTTTGAAATAAATTTAGTAGAACCATCAGATGATTCATTAAATATAGATGGAGAAGATATCACTCATCTTGATGTTCTAGATTTTTTTGAAGACTCTGATAGTAGAATAGATCACTTGATTGGAGATGGAAGTGTTCCTTCCAATTAATGTATTTTCTTTATTTTTAGAACTTTTTAATATTTGTAATGAAACTTTTTGTATTTTGTAGAATCATGAATCACACTGATGAATTTCATATCTCTGAATTGAATGATAAAGATGTATATTTAGCTGACAGTACTACAACTCACACAATTCTCAAAGATAAAAAAAATATTTTCAAAATATAACATTAAGTAAAATCTATATCCATACCATATCAGGTTCATTAAATCTAATTGAGAGTTTCAAAAGAACTTATATTGTATTGTCTAATGGTACTAAATTTTGTATTGATGATACTCTGTTTTTTTTTTACAATTCAGAAGAAATTTATTGAGTTTCAAAGATATACGTTGTAATAATTATCATATTGAAACTATCGATGAAGGCAATAAAGAGTATATTCTCATTACTAAAATAATATCGGGTCATAATTTCGTATTTGAAAAACTGTTTGCTCTATCTTTTAGATTATATTATATAAGAATGAGAATGTTGCCCAGATGACTAACACAAGAGGGGGGTGAATTGAGTTGTATTAAAAAATTAACAATTATAAATCAAATATATAATATAAAATATAAACAAAATATGAAACAGTAATAAATATAAAGAGTAAAGGTAAGAGAGAAGCAAACTCAGTATGTTAACGAGGTTCGGCCCCACTGCCTACGTCCTTGCCTCAAGCTACCCCTTGAGGATCCCCAAATCCACTATTCAATCTCCTTTAGGTGGAGATAGAAACTTATTACACCTTTGAGCAGCACCGCTCCAAAAAGTCCGTGTAGAACACCCTCTACACTTCCAATCACCTCACACTTGGTGATTTAACTATTCCCCGTGTAGAACACCTTCTACACTTCCAATCATCTCACACTTGGTGATTTAACTATTCCCTGTGTAGAACACCTTCTACACACCCAAGGATTATACGCACCCTCTTACAAATACAAGAGTTGATAGTAGGTAGATTATCAAAGTACACTCCTCAATGAGTGAGATAGAAATAATACAGCGTAACCTATATCTCTCTCAACAAGAATAAGAATTAAGGCTCAAAACTTTAGAAAAGAGAGAATGAGAGCTTTGAAGGAATGATGCAAAACTTAGCAATAGATGTGTAAGCTCTTGTTATATGTTTTGCAAAACTCAAGTGAGCTATTTATAGGCAAATGAGTTTTCAATTTCAAATTTGAAAAGATTCCCATGTCAAAAACATCATCATTCACTTTTCAAAAAGTTCAAATCTAATCTTTTTACTTTTTGCATGTGACAAAAGGAGCACACTTTACTTTTCAAAAATTTCAAACATAATCTTTTACTTTTTGCATATGACAAAAGGAGCACACTTTACTTTTCAAAATTTTCAAATAAAAACATCTATCTTTTGCATAAGTCAAGAAAAGCATCCACCACTTTTAAAAATATTCAAATAAAACATGCACATGTGAAAGATGACAATCAATCATCTTAATATTTTCAAAGTTCAAACCTTTAATCATGTCATGCACATGTGAAAGATGACAATCAATCATCTTTCAAAATTTTCAAATTTAATTTTCAAAATATTTATGTATATGTAGAAAATGTATTTTAATGCTTTATGATAAAATATTAATTTTGAACCTTAATCCTAATTTTGAATTTTTAAAAGATTTACAACATTACTTTATGATTTTAATGTGAACTTGTTCTCTTCTTGCTCATGCTTGCTTCCTTGATGTGCTTAATTCTATTGTGTGGACAACTTGAGCTTGAGACTCCTTTATTCTTTGAATTAATTTGTTATCATCAAAATTCATGTGTAGATTTACACGAAACTTGAAACCTTGGGTTCAACAATCTCCCATTTTTTGATGATGACAAATATTTGATAGAACCTGAAACCTGTATTAATACTTAAACTCCCCCTGAGAATGTGCGTTAGTTTTTCAAGCAAAAATATAAATATAATTCCAAGCATATATAACAAGTTTAGCAATTTAAATAATATTAATATTCTATTCTAAAACTTCTCCCCCTTTTGGCATCATTAAAAAGGATCGACAGCAAGTAAATAGACTGAAGAAAACGGTGCATTAATAGACACTATAGATAGTTGAAAAAAGGGAGCCGTCCGTGACCCGACAAGTGCTGCAAAGCCTCGAGGCCTAACTCTATGAATTTAGTGCGGCTGAAGATTTAAACAATCGCCTGATGTTGTTGACAAACGGGATTGAAGGCTCTGAATTTCTATAAAAAAATCATTTTCACCTATCGGATACCAAAACAAAAACATCGCTTCTTGACCTAAGTTCTGTTTTTCCATAACGATAGAATGGCCGAACAATTCTCTTCCACTAATGTTCCAGACTTGAATCAGGAACCCTTGACGCATCAACCATCAATCTTCTCTCCTAAGGCCGTCAATGCCATGATAGGAGTAGAGAATTGTTTTTCTAGTAAGAAAACTTTTGACAATGTGTGTCCAGCATATCTTATATTTCTTTTGACTGATAAGATTTGAAGAGACAATAGTTTGTCTTGTTCTTTATGCTATCTCTATAAAATCAGTTTTAAAGTTCATCCGATTTGCATCAAATCTTATTCTCATCTCTATAACTCACCTGCATTCCTTCAATATTCTCGCTTTAAGTTTTCAATTCTTTTCTCAATGGCTCATTCTTCTAACATTCCTCTAGATGCATCCATGAGGTATTCTACATCTCAATCTCATGTCCTTTTTGCAGCTACCATTGGCGCCATGTTGCAGCAAGAGAATAATAATTTGGCTAATAAGTCAGACTCCGATGCTATTTACGACTTGGTGAGTCTCGGGACTCACTACTCATCCTCTATTGTTGCTTTTTCCTAGCGGCTACAAGTCAAAAATCATGAGGTTGAAAAGCTTAAATAACAAATTGTTGTACTTCAACGAATTGTTCAAGAGTCTCACACAAGGGAAGGAATCTTTCGGCAGAAAAATAAAAAGTTGAAATCTCTATTGGATTCTTCATTCTGCTTGCCAGTTCCCATGGATAGGGATGACATGATATTGTATGAAGAGAATGAGCGTCTCAAACATGAGGTTAAGAACCTCAAGTTTATGTAAAAGTATTTAAAAAAATATCTCTCTATTTTTATGAACTCTGATCTATCTTTCAAGAGATATTTATAACATGCATCATACCTATTTCTCTTCTAATCATACATAATCTATCTTCTGGTAAAGGTTTTGTGAATATATCTGTTAACTGATCGTGTGTGTTTGTGAACTCTAGTACTATATCACCTTTCTGCACATGATCTCGAAGAAAATGATATCTTATTTCAATATGCTTAATTCTAGAATGTTGTATTGATTTTTTTTTTGAAAGATTTATAGCACTTGTATTATCACATTTGATTGGAATGTGATTATACATAAATTTAAAAACTTCAAGTTGTTGCTTCATGTAAAGAACTTGAGCACAACAACTGTCTACAGCAACATACTCTGCCTCAGTAATAGATGATGCAACAAAATTTTCTTTTTACTAAATCATGAAACAAGTGTATGACCTAAAAAATGACATGTTCTACTAAAATTTTTTTCGATCATCTTTGCAACCAGTATAATCGGTACCTGAATAGCTAATAAGATGGAAAGAAGTGTGTTTAGGATACCATAACTCTAAGTCAATGGTACTGGTAAAATATCTAAAAATTCGTTTGACTGCAATCAAATAAGATTGTTTTGGAAATGATTGAAAACGTGCACATAAACATACACTGAACATAATATCAGGTCTACTAGTTATCAAATATAATAAACTATTAATCATACCTCGATATACATTTGAGTCAACTGGCTTACCGCTTTCATCTTTATCAAATTTAGTGGTTGGATTCATTGATGTTTCAATTATCTTCGCACGTTCCATCTCAAATTTTGGGTAACTCTTTGATATATTTTGACTGATTAATAAATGTTCCACTTTTTGCTTGCTTGATTTGCAATCCGAGAAAGAAATTAAGTTCTCCCATCATGCTCATTTCAAATTCTTCCTACATATTCTTAACAAAATCTTGACACATATTCATTAGTAGCACCAAATATTATATCATCTACATAAATTTAAATGAGAAGAATATCATTCTATTCATACTTGATGAAAAGTGTTATATCGATCTTTCCTCTTGAAAAACATTTTTCAATAAAAAAAACTATTTAAGAAAACACTTTTAACATCCATTTAAAAAAGTTTGAAATCTTTATAACAAGTATATGTAAGTAGCATTCGAATAGCTTCTAATCTTGCGACTGGTGCATATGTCTCATCATAATCGATTCATTTTTCTTGATTGAAACATTGGGCCACAAGTCGAGTCTTATTTCTAGTAATGACTCCGGACTCATCTTTCTTGTTTCTAAAAACTCATTTTGTTCCAATAATAGTATGATTTTTGGGTCCAAGAACAAATGTCCAAACATCATTTCTTTCAAATTGATTAAGCTCTTCTTGCATAGATAGAATCCAAGATTCATCAATAAATGCTTCATCAATATTTTTAGGTCCAATCTGAGATAGAAAAGCAGTATGATTGCAAATATTTCTAAGAGATGATCGAGTGCTTACACCTCGTGAAAGAGAATTTGTTCTATTGGATGATATTTCACATGTTTTCACTGTTTGGTTGCATCTTGTATTAAATCTTGATGATCTTTTCTTCTATTTCCATGATCTTCCTTTTTGAATTGACTCCAAATATCACGCATCCTTCTTCTTTAGAAATGAAGTCAATGAATTTAGTTTTGTCTCATGTCACGTATCTTGAGCATCCGTTGTCTAAAAACCATTTACTTTTACCTGTAGAAGACTTCATGCATACCTACAAAAACAATTAAAAAAAAAATCTTGATACCCAAGTTCTTTGGGTCCTTTATTCATTAGTATTAGAAGAAACAAGATTTTTAAGTACCCATATGGCCCTAATAGTCATTGTATGTTTTCTTCTAATAGGACAAGTAAGATAATTATGACCATTTCTATTACAAAAATTGCAAATAGCATGTGACATAGATGAAAAAATTGAGCGATTATAATAGTATCCTTTTTTAACAAAATTATTTTTATAAAAAGAATTTTGAATATTGGACTTTGATGTAGAAGGATTATCAAAGAAGTTTTTATAAGGTTTGTATTTTTGTTTTGGCATATATCCCAAGTCTGCCTTATCAAAAACACATCTTTGACTACCAAGAAGTTTTTCAAAATTTCTTTTTCCATTCGTAAAGTTTTCAATAATATTTTCTAAATCAGTTTTCTTTTTCTTCAACTCAAAATTTTCATCTTTCAAAACAATACTTTCTTTTCTTAAAATATCAATTTCGTTTGTTAAAGAAGAATTTTTCTTTTTTCAAAACAGTATACTTGAAACCCAAATTTTCAAATTTCTCATATACCTCTTCTAAAACATTTTGCAATTCTTCATATGAAGGATCTTCAATATTATCAAAATTTGTTATCTCAATGTCATCTTTAGCCATAAGACAAAGATTTGCTGATTCTCCATTGCTTACTTCACTATCTGAGCTACTTGAATCATCATCCCATGTACCTTTTATTGCTTTTTTACCTTTGTTTCGATCTTTCTTTAGCAGAGGACAATCTGACTTGATATGACCAGGTTTATTGCATTTATAACAAATTAAAGTGTCATTTTTACCTGAATCTTTCTTAGAAAACTTTTTGAAGGATTTCCTTGGAGGAGTTTTATTTTTCTTTAAGAGTTTTTGAATTCTTCTTGTTATCATCGCAACTTTTTCATCTTTGTCGTCATTTTCCTCATCTTCATCACTTTCACTTTCATGTGGAACAGTTTTAAGTGTCAAGCTCTTCTTTGACTTTCCTTATTCTTCTCCTCTTTTCAATGTGTACTCATGGGTGATAAGGGACCCGATGAGTTCATTCACTTCGAGTTTCTTGAGGTCTCTAGTTTCAAGAATCGCTGTCACTTTTGATTCCCAACGTTTTGGTAGAGAGTTGAGAATTCTTTTTACTATTTCCACTTTGAAATAAACTTTGTCAAGAGCTGTCAAACTGTTTATGATGTTAGTAAAACGAGTGTACATACTAGAAATAGATTCATCATCATTCATCTTAAACATTTCATATTCATGAGTAAGAATATAAATTTTTGATTCCTTGACTTGAGAAGTTCCTTCATAAGTAACTTCTAAGTTATCCCAAATTTCCTTTTCTGTAGCATAAGTCATTACTCTATTAAATTCATTACCATTGAGAGCATTATATAATAAATTCATAGCAGTTAAATTCAAAGTATAAAGTCTATCGTCTTCACGATCAAACTCTTCTTCTTCCTTTTTGACCTTTACTCCATCAACTACTTTTGTTGGAATATAAGGTCCATTTACAATGCATTTCCAGATTTCTCGACCTTGAGCTTGAAGGAATATTCTCATTCTAACTTTCCAGAATGAGTAATTGTTTCCGCAAAAGAGTGGAAGCCGACTGCTAGATTGACCTTCACCAAATGAAGCTGCAATGTTAGCCATAAGATCTTAACTCAAAAGATAGTTAATCTTATAACAGAGCTCTAACTCTGATACCAATTGTTGCCCAGATGACTAACACAAAAGGGGGGGTGAATTGAGTTGTATTAAAAAAGTAACAATTATAAATTAAATATATAATATATAATATAAACAAAATATGAAACAGTAATAAATATAAAGAGTAAACGTAAGAGAGAAGCAAACTCAGTATGTTAACGAGGTTCGGCCCCACTGCCTACGTCCTCGCCTCAAGTTACCCCTTGAGGATCCACAAATCCACTATTCAATCTCCTTTAGGTGGAGATAGAAACCTATTACACCTTTGAGCAGCACCGCTCCAAAGAATCCGTGTAGAACACCCTCTACACTTCCAATCACCTCACACTTGATGATTTAACTATTCTCCGTATAGAACACCTTCTGCACTTCCAATCATCTTACACTTGGTGATTTAACTATTCCCTGTGTAGAACACCTTCTACACACCCAAGGGTTATACGCACCCTTTTACAAATACAAGAGTTGATAGTAGGTAGATTATCAAAGTACACTCCTCAATGAGTGAGATAGAAATAATATAGCGCAACCTATATCTCTCTCAACAAGAATAAGAATTAAGGCTCAAAACTTTAGAAAAGAGAGAATGAGAGCTTTGAATGAATGATTCAAAACTTAACAATAGATGTGTAAGCTCTTGTTATATGTTTTGCAAAACTCAAGTGAGCTATTTATAGGCAAATGAGTTTTCAATTTCAAATTTGAAAAGATTCCCATGTCAAAAACATCATCATTCACTTTTCAAAAATTTCAAATCTAATCTTTTTACTTTTTGCATGTGACAAAAGGAGCACACTTTACTTTTCAAAAATTTCAAACATAATCTTTTACTTTTTGCATATGACAAAAGGAGCACACTTTACTTTTCAAAATTTTCAAATAAAGACATCTACCTTTTGCATAAGTTAAGAAAAGCATCCACCATTTTTAAAAATATTCAAATAAAACATGCACATGTGAAAGATGACAATCAATTATCTTAATATTTTCAAAGTTCAAACCTTTAATCATGTCATGCACATGTGAAAGATGACAATCAATCATCTTTCAAAATTTTCAAATTTAATTTTCAAAATATTTATGCATATGTGGAAAATGTATTTTAATGCTTTATGATAAAATATTAATTTTGAGCCTTAATCCTAATTTTGAATTTTTTAGAGATTTACAACATTACTCTATGATTTTAATGTGAACTTGTTCCATTCTTGCTCATGCTTGCTTCCTTGATGTGCTTGATTTTATTGTGTGGACAACTTGAGCTTGAGACTCCTTTATTCTTTGAATTCATTTGTTATCATCAAAATTCATGTGTAGATTTACACGAAACTTGAAACCTTGGGTTCAACAGAGAACAAGTAAATTATATGTGGTAAT
This sequence comes from Platycarya strobilacea, assembly GCA_036898215.1. Lineage (NCBI taxonomy): Eukaryota > Viridiplantae > Streptophyta > Magnoliopsida > Fagales > Juglandaceae > Platycarya > Platycarya strobilacea. The sequence continues at coordinate 28,542,378 of CM072556.1, forward strand.
GCACCAAAAGTGTATTGATCTCAAAGTATTTATGACTTGGTATAATCGTTTTGGACATCCAAGATTAATAATGATGAAATGAATCATTGATAATTCGCATGAGCATTCCTTAAATAATCAAAAGATTCTTTTACCCAATGAATATCCGTGCTCTACATGTTTTCAAGATAAGTCGATTATCAGACCATCTTTCTCAAAAGTCGTTATTGAATTCCCATCATTTTTACAAAAGATTCGTGAGGATATATGTGGGTCTATTCATCTATCAAGTAGATCATATAAATACTTTATAGTTTTGATTAATGCATCAAGTCGTGTGGTCACATGTTTGTCTGCTTTCCACTAAAAATGTTGCATTTACTAGACTTCTTGCCTAAATAATCAAAATACGAGCATAATTTCTTGTCTACCTTATTAAAATTATTCGTTTAGATACTGCAGACGAATTTTTATCTCAAGTTTTTGATAACTATTACATGTTAATAAGAATATATGTTGAACATCTTATTACCTATACACACACTCAAAACAGTTTAACCGAATATTTAATCAAAAGACTTCAACTGATCGCTAGACATTTATTTATGAAATCAAACTACATGTTTATGCTTGGGGATATGCTATATTTCATGCAGCATCATTAATTCGAATTACACAATTTGCATACCATAAATATTCTCCATTACAACTTGTATTTGGTCAACAACTAAATTTTTTCATCTTCATACTTTTGAATATGCTGCATATGTTCCAATTGCACCTACACGACATACAAAAATGGGTTATCAGCGTAGACTTGTGATATATGTTGGTTTTGATTCTCCATCTATTATTAGATACCTTGAGTCTCTTACAGAGGATATATTTAAAACATGTTTTGAGAATTGTCACTTTGATGAATCTACTTTTCCATTACTGGGTAACGAAAAGTCGATGTCTGAAGCACGAAAAAAAATTATTTGGAATAATAAAATTCTGTCTTAATTTGAACTTCTTACAAATAAATGTAAACTAGAAGTTCAGAAGATTATCCATTTGCAAAGTGTTGTAAATCAATTATCGGATGTATTTACTGACATTAAAAGTTTGATAAAATCACATATTATTACTGTTAATGCTCTAGTAAAGATTGAAACACCTAAAGGACAAATTGTCAAAACAACAATAGATGAGTCTAAAACACGCTTGAAGCGTGGAAGATATATTAGTGCAACAGTTAAAATTTTTCGAAAAAGAAAGATACAAAATGAATTTGTTGTTTCTAAAGACCTCATATCCACAATACATGCTACAAATATAGTTGATACTCTTGGAGAGATCAAATATTCTATTTCAAATCTCCTGAAAATGGACTTCTCGAAGAGGTATTTCACAAAATATTTTTCCCTGAAGAGAAACAGGTACCTGAAAATAATGAAATCTCAATACTTGAAAACTTGTACTGATTGTACTTTTTTTCCTTCGCTAAAATTTTATCACATTAGATTTTCCTTTACAAAGTTTTAATGAGGCAATCATAAAAGTACTTGGTGGTACACATGAATACTGTACTTTTTTCTCTTGCTATTAGTTTTTCTCCCACTAAATTTTTCTTTAGTAAGATTTTAACGAAACATATTATTTATGAGTGGTCATTCAAGAGGGAGTGTTGTAATCAATTATAAGAGAGATATGAATGACCCCCCATTTAGAACTTAAGAAACAAAAATAAGTGATGGATGTTGTGCATCTATCAATTACGACAATTAAGCTATAAAGCACGCCTCCAATTGTCTATATATACGAATTTTCGTTCGATCAATTTTGTACAAGTTTTGAAAAATGAAGAATAAGAATTTCAATTTTTGAGAAAGAAAGAATTCAAGAACAAGAATTTAGAACTTAATAAAGAAAGAGTTTTAAATATTTTCTCTTACAATATTATTATTTTTCTTTAGTTTAATAACATGACTCTTGTTTTTTCCTCTGCAAGTATTATTAATTTAAAACCAGAATCATATAGATAAATCTATTTTATAAAAAGTTGTTATAAATTTATTTTAAATTTGATTGATTTGAATTTTTAAAAAGAAATAGTATTTGTAATTCTAGAATGGGTAAGTTTTACATACTCTTTTAACAAAATAGATAAATAGACAAATATATATATATATATATGAAAATTTTATTTGTAATTATAAATAATCACATTTTTTAAAAAGAATGTGCGAAAATTGATATACTCTAAAATTGTACTTGGCATACTCTTTAAAAATAATAAAGAGATATTATTCTATTATTATTTCTTAAAAAAACATAGGCCCACACGTGATATTATTGTGTTGGAGAGTAAGACATAGTTTGGAATCTTTGGATAGCAAAGTTGTCTCAAGTCATCCCACCTTATCACAATGTCCAAATATTATAAATATAAATATTTTTTAATTTTAAACTTTTAACCTTTTTATCTAATTATTATAAAATTTTTAAATTTTCAAATAAAATATAAAAAATAATACAACTTTTTCAAATCTCAAAATAAAAATTATATTAAAAAAATTATATTATAGTGATATTTTAAATTTGTAATATTTTTATTCAATTTTTTTTTTTATCTCATTTCTCAAAATCTCATAAACATATTAACTCAACCATTTAATTATTATTAATAAATAATTTTAATACTATTTATATATAATTTCATCTTATTTTATTATCCAAACAAAACCTAAAGACGCGCTTGATAATATTTTGATTATAAATTATATAAATTATGCGTTTTGATTATTTTTTATGGAGAGTCAAATAAAAAATGAAAAGAATTATAAAGAGAGAGATATAAGTTGTGGGCATTGCCGCATGGGGTTGGCACATGCAATGTCGATGCATTGCCCTTACGCACCCTTATATAGACTCCAAAAATAATGTGGTCAAAACCAAAAAGGTGGAAATGATCTCTAACGTAGAGAGGGAAGAATGATCTCTAACTAAGATTTCATCACGAAACAACCTAACAAAAGAGGATCGAGACCCCACTAGAGGAGACCTCACTCTTATCCGTTTGGATTATAAAAGTGTTTTATCTTAATTTATTATTATAATTTTTTTAAATTTTTAAATAAAGTATAATAAATAATTTAATTTTTAAAATTTTTAAATAAGAAAAATTAAAAAATAATATTTTATTCAATTTTTATATAAAATTATATTATCTCATATAATTGTTTCCTCTCAAATGTTCTGGCTTTATTGATGCATGGATAAATTGGTAGGGTCATTATATATATTGCAAAGTCTGTGTTTTTCAGTGCTTAATAGTAACTGTAAGGATATGTTTGGTAAATGAAATAAAAATATAAAGTTTTTAAATTTTTTTACAGGTTTTTTCTTTTAACATCATTTAAATATAAAATATTTTTTAATTTTAAATATTATATTTTTTCATAGAATTATTACTACTTTTATAAACTTAAAAATAAAATACAAAAATCAATATAACTTATTCAAACTTAAAAACAAAATTATATTCAAATAACTTATTAATCTTATAATTTTTTTATAAAATATCTAAACTTAAATTATTTTACAATTATTCACGCAATTACAAGGTACTCCACACGAACCTCAATAAGCTTTAAATAAGGATTTGATTGCAATTACGTTTTATTTCCTTTAATACGAATACATAATGGAAAGAGAATTTCAATCATAAGTTTGGCGAATTTGACAGTGCCAAGGTGCTATTATTGACAAATGGAATTTTATCACATCCGACTTGATCTACAAAATTCTGCTCATCATGTTTACATCTATACCATACTTATTTTTTATTTTTATTTTTATTAAATATGTGATGTAAGAATAATAAATAAAAATAATAACTATTTTAAAAATAAAAAAAATTAAGAAAAAAATTAAAATAAGTATGGCGTGTAGTATATGAGAATGATTAGTGGCAAAAGTTATTATTTTAATCGGACAATTCGCACAATTCTCAACGACGTCCACTTGTGTGTAGCTCACACTTTTTTTTTCCTTTCAAAAACGACGTGACGTATGTAGGCACCTTCTACGAACGACGACGTACAAGCTACAGTACACAGTACAGACTACGAAGCCGCAGATGTTCCTAAATTTCTTACCTCTTCAGTTTTCGCAGCGACCTCCATATCTCCCTCACGATTCGCACCAAAAGGTTTGATTTTTTTTAAGTTTTTCTCCTTTACGTTTCAGAGATTTACGAGCAGAACTCTGGAGGGGTTGTGCTAATTCAGAGTTTATAAAATAATTTGGTTTCCTTTTTTACAGTGAAAATGAAGTTTCTGGATTGGTACTTGAAGATTTCGGTAGTCTCAGCTTTGGTCGGAGCTTCCATGGAGTTTTTTATGGTCAAAACTGGCTTCTGTGTGAGAACCCTCCTTTTTCGCTCATCCATCGTTTGAAATCTTACCCTTCTGTCTTTCTCGTCTACGAACTTTATTGTATGGCTTTAATTGGTATTTGTTCAAATCTGGAACAAATTATTAGGCTAAGCTATCTTTTTGGTTCTTATTGCCTTGACTATTGATTCACGGTAAAGGTGAGAAACGGGGGGTGAGGTTTATCAGTGATCTTTTATACGTATGTAGTTTTTTGAGAAGCAATTTCTTTTCTGAATGCCAACCAAACGGTACCTAAGCTTTCTGATAATGGGCGTTTCTTCATGTGTTATGGAACTATCAAAATTTTTTTTTTCCTTAAGACGCGAATTTTGTTTGAATTTGAAAGCATCGTGGTGAAAGTTGGCTGCAGATGTATACTATTCAGTCTATATCCTGCTTGATCAAGCAAATCTGCTTAATTTCCCGTTATGTATGCCAAAAATATTCTTGCATCCAATTCTTGAGAAACAATGGTTTTGAGGAGAGGAATAACGAAATATTTTCTGGGTACTTGACCCCTTGACTAGAATGGTACGGTAAATATGAACACTTGTAGGGACTATGTGCTTTATTCCAAACTTAGAGTAGTTTAATTGCTAGCATTCTTCGTGTTGATAACTTACTTTTTATAACACTTGTATAATTCCCAACGCATGCTGGCATCTGTGCAGACCTCGTCTGTTTCGCTAATTAGTATTTTGAATCTTACCTAATTAGAATTTGAATGTATACTTACCGAGTGTAAATTAGATTTTGGTTGTATAATGCAAAATCCAAAGATTTGAATAATTAGTAAAGCTTGTTGTGATACTATTAAGAAGTGAAAACAAGAATCACTTCCACTGAACCTTAGGGCTGGACGTTAAGCTAGATGGTCTCATTGGCTGGAGTAAAAGAAACTCGTCGCACTAGTTCACACTCATGAAAAGGTTTATCTTCGCCAACCAACTAAAATTTAACGACTCTGCCCAACTGCCTTTTCTCAGAAAAGCTAGCTAGCATTAGTTTTATCGTTATTATTCTCATGTATTGTTTCGTGTCATCTAATTTTTCCTTCCATGAACCCTTCTGAAAGGGCACCTGTCCCACTCAGTCATTGACTTCTATGCCTTATTGTTTTGTTATTGTGCAGATGACAAAGTGACCGTTCTGGAGTCGGAGAAACGGGCTTGGGAGACTTCGCCAGAATCTCAGGCAATCAGAGAAGCTCTGAATCCTTGGAGAAATCATGATACACAAGCAAGAAAAGATTCTTAGCTCTATGTTGCTGCAATTTGTTTCCTGTATTGTTTATTTCTTTGATGGTTTATTGGGATGTTGGGATGGAAACTTTGTTTCGGAGAACCGCGAAATTTGTTGTTTTGAAGAGCAATGCATCAGTTCACAAAATAGAACTCATTGGTCTGTATGGCTTCAAATTCTGTTATTTTGCTCTAATTTCAGGCGCACATTACAGCCAGTATCAGTTCATGTGCTTTCAATACGTACTTTTATAAGTTTTTTACTCCCAACTTTTGAAAGTGATCCAATCACTTCTTTCCTCATTATGTTAGTAAATCGTTACTTCATATCAACATCAATAGCTTTTCAACAGGTGTCATTTGATCATGTGCATGAGTCGCATAAAAATTTAACCTTGTTTCTTTAAAGATGTTCCGCTTCTGTTATTTGTATTGGCTTGGCTAACTTACATATATATGATGACAATACTGTTTTAAAAAGAATGATAAATTGGGGGTGCTTTAATTTGTACATTGTTGGAAAAGCAAGCTACTGGATCTCTTCATAAATTTTCTTATGACATGATCTCCAGCGCCTCTCTTGTTTGTCCAAGTATGTTGAACACTGTTGCTGCAATGTGAGATGGTGTGAGACCAGCTTCAGCCAATTGGTCAGCAGGGGATCCATGGTCGATGTACCGATCAGGCAGGACCAGAGGTCTCCACTGCAAAGATGTTATTTAGGGCACGAAGTTATCAGAAACTGAGTCCATCACTAGTGAGCCAATAGAAATATCATTATTTTGGTGTTCCTAGCCAATTTTTAATCATGTCAGAGTTCTACAAAATTGTTTAAATTCATACCTTTAGTTTTCCATCAAGAAGGCCATCAAGGGCCATGAACTGAGCAACATGAGACCCAAATCCTCCAATTGATCCTTCTTCAACTGTAATCAAGACCTCGTGTGATTTTGCAAGGCTGCGTATAAGGGCATGATCCAACGGCTTGCAAAAGCGTGCATCTGCAACTGTTAGCCTTAAGCCATGGGATTGCAATAAAGATGCCGCAGCCAAACAGCTCTGAACTGCTGTTCCATAGCCCAAGAGGGCCACTCTCTCCCCTTCTATGAGTATTTTGCCTTTTCCAACCTATTTGAAAAGTGCCAACATTTCAAACCTGTGTAAATGTGCATTGGGGTATTTCTTCACTATCAAGACAGCAAAAGACTCAGTTGAAAGTACCTCAATAGGAATGCCTTTATTCCCTGGTGGTAGCTGAACACCAATCCCATTCCCTCTTGGGTAGCGAAAACAACTGGGCCGGTCATCTATTGCTGCAGCAGTCGCAACCATGTGAAACAGCTCTGCCTCGTCTGAAGGAGCCATAACCACCATGTTGGGGAGGCAGGCCATGAAGGTGACATCAAAAGACCCACAATGTGTCGGACCATCTGCTCCAACCAGTCCAGCTCTGTCCATTGCAAATCTCACTGGCAACTTCTGAAGATCCACATCATGTACTACCTGTATAGGACTCCACAGCATGAAGTTTGACATGACATTCCAAGTTTACATTTAAAGAATATTATCATATCAAGTTCTCAACTGAGCAATATAAGGAGAAAGTTAAGTGTCCAGGCTTGCCTGGTCATAAGCCCTCTGCATGAAAGATGAGTAAATTGCACAGAACGGTTTAAGACCCTCACAGGCCAGACCTGCAGCAAAAGTAACAGCATGCTGCTCGGCTATCCCAACATCAAAGCATCTTGTTGGGAAACGACGAAGGAAAAGATTCATGCCTGTTCCGCCTCCCATTGCAGCATGGATTGCAATGATATCTTTGTCCACTTCTGCTTCTGCAATCAAAGCTTCTGCAAAGTATGTTGTGTAAGACTGTGTAAGAGCCTTGGCTTTGAATTGCTTTCCAGTTGCTGGATCAAATTTAGCCACTCCTGTAAAGAGAAATGTAGTATATCTATCACTAAGCAAGAAAAATTAATCATAACTCACTCGTTTGACTATATTTTTTTTGATAAGTAAAAATGTTATATATGTCAAAAGGAGTAAACAAGTACACTGGTTGTATTCAAGAAAACACCTAGTGCATGAATGCTCGAAAACACCTATCCCATGAAAAACCCAACAAGCCCTAGAAAATTACTCAAAATACCACAAGCCCAAAATACCCATAGAATAAAACACACCTCCTCAATCCTAACCCCACTCGTTTGACCATATTCATCATAGATCTTTTACATGGCTTTTAAAGGACGTCAATTTTTCTTTGCATATTATTTGGAATAAACAGCTGTGTTTTAAAAGTCTTTATATCTCTCGTTCTGTTTGTAAAGACTTTCTTTTATAACAGGCAAGAAATAAAATTCACAAATTTGTGCTTTCATGTGCTAAGAAAATCCCGAGTGTAAAGAGAATGCTAAGAGAATAATATTATGAAACAACGTTCCAATGAAAAATAGCAAGATCCTCACACTACCCCCCCCCCCCCCCCCAAAAAAAAAATCCTAGTTTTTCACTCACAACACATCGATTTGTGTTCTGTATTTACCATGATACTTGTCTGCTGCTTTCTCTGCATATGGGTATCCCCGGCCTTTCTCAGTGACAACATGAATCAGAACTGGACCTGTTGTTTTGGTACTTTTGACCTCTTTGAGAATGGCAGTAAGATCATCGATGTTGTGGCCATCAACAGGACCTATATAATATAATCCAAGCTCTTCAAATAGAGTTGATCCAGAACCACTGATCATCCCACGAGCATATTCATCAACTTTAGCAGCCAGTTCATGCATTGGACCCCCAATTTGTTTGGTAACTCCCTGCAACAATCTCAGTCAGAACGAAGGAATCTCAATTTCGATCAGATTTTAGAATTGATATTTTCTTCTTATTGCTCATGTTTACTGTTGCATACCTTGGCAACCTCTCTTAATTCTCTAAGGGGCCTGTTAGATTGCAACCTACTGAGAGCACTGCTCAAAGCTCCCACAGGTGGTATGGGCCCATCTAGAGTAGCCGTAGGTAAAGAAACCTGTTTATTGTCATTAAGTATAACAATCATGTCAGAATCAAGGTAACCAGCGTTGTTCATGGCTTCATAAGCTTGCCCTGCTGTCATGGCACCATCACCTATAACAGCAACTACATTATTCTTCCTTCCCTTTAGATCCCTCCCAACAGCCATGCCTGTTTGCCCAATGACATCCAAGGGTTAAACAACAAAGAGAATCAACACTTTATGCTTCATGAAATTCAGCTGAGGTTGAGAGATCAATAAGCCATTGACAATCAATTGAATTGTATTATCAAGGAACGGTTGGGTTGATATTATGACTAAAGTTAGCATGTTCTGTGGAAAATGTGCATTGTTTGAATGTGTTCAATGAAGGTGTGTAAATCAATCAGCATATCACTAATTACCATATGAACAAAGCCACCTTCCTTCTTTTGAAGAATCATAGAATTGTTCTCACATTGTAATATCGATCTTCTTATGCAAAAAATGCAATTGTTAAAAGAATTTTCTAGAGATTGATTGGAGCAGAGCAGAGAATTACCAAGTCCTGCTGAGATGGTGGTAGAGCTGTGACCGGTGCCAAAGCAATCAAATTCACTCTCCGACCGCTTTGTGAACCCTGATAACCCATTTGTCTGTCTTATAGTGTGCATCTTATCTCTTCTCCCAGTCAGAATCTTATGTGGGTAAGACTGAAAACCCATAAAAAATACATTCAGATTGAGAACAATTATCCTAATATTCATATTTTTATGTTTTGCTAGTAGGAAAATCTCACAATAAACAAACGCTATACAACAAAAGAAAAACACCAGAAAGGTGAGATTAGGACCTGATGACCAACATCCCATAATATCTTATCTTGAGGGGCATTAAAGACGTAATGGAGAGCCACAGTGAGCTCAACAACACCCAGGCTCGAGCCTAAGTGGCCTCCAGTTTTGGAAACATTAAAGATGACATCGGACCGGATTTCATCAGCAAGTTGTTTCAGCTCCTGCATCAGGGCTTGGTATTAAGATTTGGAGAGAAAAATACTCTATACTAGCATAGGAAGTTTCTCTTGAAACGAAATTATAGAAGAAGTATGCTTAATTTATACCTTCATTGATAGATTCTTCATGTGGATGGGATAATTTATCGTGTCCAAGAGAGGCGTCGGTGGTCTCTGTGAATGATAATCCCCCATCTCCGATAGTGAGGCACACGCCCCACCAGATCTTTTCCTGACCTGTACCGAGTGAGAAAGAGAATTAAGGTTTCACTCAGCAAGTTTATGTTGTTTTGAAAACTTGGGAAAAAAATTAGCAAAATCAAATCGAACAGAAGAGAGAGAAAAGTTTATTCTGGTGAGCTCTTCTAGATCATAACCTTACCCACAAAAACGTTACTACAGTTTGACCAACCTTAAAAGAAGAAAAACAGAACTATTTCACAAAATGAACAAGACCCATTTTTCCGAACTCAGTTCGGCAATATGGGTATTCTGTCATATACGTAGTGAGCATGCTTTATCGAAAAACAACATACAAACATAAGTTCATACCTGATTGAGCTTCTGCCGAGATGGGCACAGCAGATTTGCTACCCCCCAGGTTAAGAAGCGAGATGAGAAGGAAGAAGCGTTCTGAGCATCAGAAGCAGTTGCCCAGTTCAGATGGGCAGGAAATGAGAATGCAGAGAGAACCATTGCAACTACAACAACAACAACACAGCTGGTTCAAGACACTGCCTGGAGTTCAGACTTCAGAGCATGAAGAACCCAGAAAAGTAACGTGGTATCAAATCACGTTCTCATAGTGGTTCCACTTCCCCCACTTTAAGAGGTGCTGGCGATTTGTGGTTGACAGACAGCGAGTGGAAGTGAAACGCTGTACGTTGCAAGACCAAAGATGCCTCAGAAAGACCCGAATTCGTATTTATACAATGAGTAACGACTACCAGCACTGAATGTTTCAGGAGCAGTACTGCCCATTTCTCATTGGTCCACGTTATCCGAAATAAGATACTGGATAGACACAAACACAGAGTGAGATAGATTGATAGATGTCAAAATCAATATATATTTAGACTGCAACGGATTCACATTTGCCTAATTATAAAAAAAATTATAGAAAAATCTAACTGAACGAAGAATTATTAAAAAAATTATATAATAGAATAAACAAATAGAACAAATATAAATTATAGTCTAAAATTTTTTTAAAAAATAATCAAATCAGATTAATTAAACTATAAAAACATGCACAAAAAATTTCAAAATCTCTATAAAAATTAAATTATCAAATCAGATCAATTAAAAAAAATAAATTGAAACAATGATATAAAAACCATCGTGAATATTAAAACCATTAAAATCTATAACCATTATTCATAAAAATCATCTACAAAAAATAAAAAAGATTTTTCTAAAGCATGAAAGTTTTTGTCACTCAATCATAAAATATGTCCTAAATTCACCTATTAACTCAATCCTGAATGCTCAACAGTCAACATTTTATATTAAAAATGCTGGCCCCAAAAGCCATCATTTTTTTCCTTCTATCAATTGATATAATATGTGTGCAATCCAAAAAACTAATCAACTCAATAAATCAATTAAAATATTTGTGTTATAGGTTCTTCAAACGACTACTGCTATGACCAAAAATATACGTAAAGAAATTCATCTATGTAGATTTTACACCTAATAAGCCAATTATTTCAATTAATAATTATATTCATCTAGGAAAAACTTGATAGTAAGATTTGTTCACTAAATTGGGACTGTATTTATTTTCCAACAATCTAATAATGCAATTTGAGCTAACTCATCCAACACGATAGAATTGATAAGAGTCAAAATACAAGTTCTTTTACTTTTCTTAGTTTACCTTGGTGAACAAACGCAACACAAATGAAAGTTCAATACAATTTTGGAAAAACTAAAAGAGAATATCAATGCATACAAGCTGTAGATGCTTGAGCTTGCCAAGCTTTGAACCTAAAGTCCTAGAGATGTTAATATTGCTCAAATCCCTGAAATTTAGAGTAAAGAACAAATTAATTGCAGGAATCAACCACAAACATGAAACTAGGAATTCACAAGAATGAAAAAGAAATATCAAAACACGTAACAGTCTTGTACAATTCAGTATTAACATAAAAGAAGAATCTTACAAGTAAATCATATGCATGTTGGAATCACAAGTGGCACGAGATGCAAGGATTGACCAGGGTGGGGTCCCATCTCTACAACATTTTTGTTGAATTAGAGAGCCTAATTCTCAAAGCATGCAAGGCATTCCCTGAAACCAAAATCAAAAAGAAGAAAAGAAAATTCATACTATGAAACGCAACTCCATGCACTTATCCAAGTAGAAATAAAGAAACTGAAATTTGAAGCTCTATGTTATAAAATTCGTATAGGCCTAGAAAAGAAGGCAATAATGAAATTAAATAATAGTAACACGTAAGGCTTATCTTCCAAAAAACATTTCTAATAGTATCGTAGAATTGAATCTCACGTAAACAATTTTCATTAAAAAGAGCAAAGAGTGCATATGCCACTTATTTTGATCTTCCAACTAATACATTCGCAAGAGTATCATATCATATTGAAAAAAAAATACCAGATGCAACAATTAAAAAAAGTCTTCAAATAATTGAGTTTTTTTGTACTGTACAACTGCTCTTAGACAAAGTAAATAAACCTTTATGGCTTAAGAAAGACCAAACAATATAATTTATCGCTAATATGTGGATCTGGAAAATTCCTATAATTATAATCAACTGAAAGAAGTAAAAAAAAATATATACCCTAACAATTAATAACTTGTTAATGTAATCAGATTGGTTTAATTTAAAAAAGAAAAGAAAAGGACAACAACAACCAGGGAAATTCAATCAAACAAAGCCATTTACCCCTAAAGAACATAGCAGGAACACTATCTGGCGCTAACATTTACATTCAATACTCTCCAACCAAAATTTAGCAAATGTATTAAAAGTAAGAGATATAACCTACAAATCCAAAGCGTCATTAAAAACAACACAAATACAACTTGAGGGGGTTGGACCATTCCAAGCATAAATTGTGCTTGTTGAAATAATACTATTATATGTCAGATAAGTAGTTCAAGGTAATATAATAACTGAAAAATGCAATTGCATAACCATCCATAGCATATATCACCCAAGCATGGTACCATACATCTCACTTGTCAAGAAAAAAAGTGATTTCAAATGGGACCTTAACAAATCTATAATTAACTTGGGAATTTGGGAGAGCTTTACTATGCACCAGCTCATTTCTGGCTGATTTTTTCTTTTCCTATACTTTCTCAGCATCCAAATAGAAACTCAAGAAAAAAAAAAAGAGGAAAAAAAATGTCACGAGCAAGAAGATCAAAAAACCAAAGAGAACGAAAATTAGTGCTCTAATTGAGTAGTGAATTCCTCCAAAGTACAAGGATCATGGGTGCCCAACCATCGCATGCAGCATTGAGAATCAAGAATTTGGGCAAGTTTTGCTAGATTTAGGAGCCAGTGTGAATTTAATATCTTATTCTATTTATTTGCAGGTGGGGTTGGGGGGAATCAAACCAACTTTTGTGTTATTATAATTGGCTGACCGCTTAGTCAAAGTACATCGAGATGTGGTAAAAGATGTTTTAATTCAAAATGATAAATTTTATTATCCTGTTGATTTCCTAATTCTGGATCCTAGCTCAGTTGTTGACACCATATCTAAAATCTCTTTGATTTTAGGTAGGCATTTCCTTATCACTGATAATACTCTTATTAATTACAGGAATTGGCTCATTAAGTTGTCTTTTGGAAACCTGACTCTCGAGGTGAACATCTTCCATATTGCAAAACAATCAGAAGAGGATGACGAGTGCTACCAGACATATATAATTAATTCACTCATAGACAGGGAAGTTTTCACAACTCGTAATTCTGATCTTCTTGAGTATTTCATTACTAAATCTGAATTTAATTCTATTAGTGATTCATCTGATGTGGCTGATATTTGTTCAATTTTTGATACAATTCAGGATCATAGTACACAGGCTTGACAACCGAAATTTGAGGAGTTGCTTAAGAAAAGTGAAGAACAAGTTTCTTCAAGTAAAGAAGCACCAAGAGTTGACTTGAAATCTTGCCACCTACCTGTGGACCTCGAGCATCTAGTTTATTGGGCTAACAAGCATTTCAATTTTGAACCAGGAGAGACAGCTCCAGAAGTGGAAGACATTCCACCTTGATTACACCATGCAGTCATTTTTGTTTTGTTTTATTTTATTTTATTTTTGTTTATTTTTGGTCATTTTCTTTTTGTTTGATGTTATTTTCTTTATTTGTTTGCAGGTTAGTGTCAGTTTGTCATTTCAGTTTGCCATCTCTAGTGCTTAGCGAGTCACACACGTCCTACATCAGGTGTACTATACCATTTTCAGTTACTCCCCATTCAGTTTTGATTTTTAAACATTGAGGAAAATATTTCATTTAAGTTATGCGGTGAGAATAATGCTTGTTGGGATTCTGTGGCATATTTTATGTGTCAATAAAAAAAATGCATCACACAAGTACCTTTTCACATGTGTACTCATGCTCATTCATGGTCATCTTGCTAAATTCAATAAACTTATCGTAATCATTTTACTGATGCATTCACATAACTTTTAATGCACTTATCCAAATTTTGTGGTAAGATAATGATTTGACACATGTAGTTAGAGAATTCTTTTGCTTAAGTATTCATATGAGTTTTGAAGAGAATTGAGAACTTACAAATGCAAAAATTGTTGTAAGCGTTCATTGATCTGTTGAATCGGAAACTTCTTTTGAGAATATCATTATATGGTTTGTGGTAAACTGGTGTATATTTAGGACAGGACGAAAGTCAGCTTAGGATTAACGTTTGAGTCTTTCAAGCTAACACTTCTCATCATAGATTCTTAGTAGTCAATTTTAAGCCAACAAACACATTTAGTTTTTTCATTTCATATGCCTACATCATCCATACCTCTTCACATTGGACTATAACTTCTACACTGGTTTTCTATCCTTATTGCTTCCAAGTATGTACTAGGTGTGGAATTTACATCCTTTCTTTTGTTAAAAAAAAGAAAGGAAGAGTACAAGAGCAAAGTGTCTAATTGAGTGAGTTTGAAAACAAAAAAGTTGAAGAAGAAGGAAAAATATTATTCGATGATATGAAAAGTTGAAGAGTACATCAAGTAATAAGTATAGTTTGTTATGATCTTTAATAAAATTTCCTTGGTGTGTACTTGGAAGTTTTTAAATCTCTTTTATCATTTTTTTCATATAGCCCCTAACCCAAGTCACGTTACAACATTTTGTATTGATCGTTTTGATTCTAGATAAATTTGTAGAAAATGTGGTAGAATTCTCAATTGTTAGTGTTCTTATTATAAGATCAATGTTTGTTTGTTGCTTATACATAATTTCTTAATATTTCATGAAAGTGTGTGTACATCCTTTGTCAACTCCATAGAGATAATCCCTACATAAAACACTTTTATACCTATGAGATATGGAGTTAAACATTTTGCTTGAAATGCTCTTGATGTTGCATGTGTCAGAGTTTGAGGTTAAATGGATATAGTTTGGATCATACACACACATTCTGTGAATTGCTATAGGTAGATTGATTGTGATAGGGTTATTTGGTTCCTAAAATTGTTGTTATATGTGATTCTGAAAAGTGTGACTTGGTAACCTCTATGTGTGATCTTCTTTAGTATCTTTTATCATTTTTGCATGGAAATTACTAGGGACTAATAATGAGTAAGTTTGGAGTGTGATGAGTGCGCGAAAATGCATTCTAAATATCTTAATATTTAATTAAATTACAAATAATAAAAATAGAAATAATTAGATTTCATTTATTTTATTAAATTAGATTTTTATTTATATTAAGATGTCTTTAAGCACTATTTATTTTCTATTATTTTTATTTATTAATCTTATTTATTTCTTTATTGGTGTTGAAAGGGAGGCCTGAAAACCTACATATATAGAGATAGAGTTGGGATTTCATTTCATGGCCTACATATTCAAATCATCATAAGTGGCCACATTCTTACTTCAATTAAGAAAGGCCCCACTAACATATAGTTATCGGTAGCTTTTATCTCAACTAGAAGAATAAATGGGCCAGCACTTGTTCAGCGATGGTTTGCTTCAATTAAGACAAATGGGCCGCACGAGAGGTAATAGCACTTTAGTGTGCTACTAGACACAACACGGCAAATTAAGTGAATTGGAAGATAACAAGGACACGAGATCTAAATATAGATATATATATATATATATATATATATGTGTGTATATATATATATATATAGAAAAATTATTGAGTGAATCCACACTCACACTCACAGAGCACTGTTCGGATTCACTCAGCACACTCACACTCACAGAGTACTGTTCACATTGAACATTGCTCTGTGAGTGTGAGTGTGCTGAGTGTGGATTCACTCTAACATCACTCATATATATATATATATATATATGTGTGTGTGTAGCGCCGTGGGAACATGCATAGAACTAGAACGAAAAAAAGGTTACGCACGGACGGGATCGAGATCTCTTCTTCTTGGCCGATTGTGTGTTTTTCTTTTTGAGATTTTTATTATTCTATCATGTTTATAGCTAACTGAACTTTCAAGTAGAATTAAAAATGAATTTGAATACTAGGTAAATTTTTAATTTATTTTTAGTTCATATATTTGACTTTCAATTATTAAAACTCTTTATTTTATCATTCTCAAATTATTATTAGTGTTTTCTTTTCTGAATAATTTTTGAATTTATTTCATTTATATATTCAATTATATTTTTTCTATTGAATGAATTTGTTCTTTGATTATGTTTGGATCTATTAATTATTTATATTACTTTAATTCTCTGCAGCAATATCGCTCCCTGAATATATTGTCGTTGTTAGATTTTCTCAATGTAGATGTCAATGTACGTGATTTAAAAGTGATGGATGATTTTTTAAAAAGTTACATTTGATTTAATTTTTAGTTTATAATTCTATATCTTCTGACTGAAAATTACGGAATTGAATTCTCAATTGAGTTATCAATGAATTAAGAATAATTAAAATATCAGATATGTGCAAGGGATTCCTGACACTACTATTCGTTAACTTTGATGAGTTTTTCCATTTATTACTTTGTTTAATTTTCATTTTCATTTAAAATCATTTTTTTTCTCACTAATTATTTAATATTTTTTTTAGTTTCCTTGCTATTTTACTATTTTTTTAATTTGTCAATCTGTGGAATCGACACCTCAAAACTATACTATAATTACCGCATTATTTTTTAAACGTTATCAAGATGCAACAAATAAATTGAATATTTATAAAATCAAAAATTAAATAAAATACAATATTGCAGAAAGTGTAATTTTTTATTAGTGTTATTAATAACAACATTGAAAGTGTTATCAAAATCAGATTTTTTACTAATATAAAATTTAATAATGAGTAATTAATATTAGATTTTGAAAATATTGAACTTATTTATTAATAAAATATATCTTCTTATGTTATGAAAATTTATAATTATATTAATTGTTGAACTCAAGGTTTCAAATCTCGTATTTATTATATATTTTGATGATAACAAATAATATTTATAACTCAAGTTCAAGTTATCTACGCATGAAAGGAGGTAAACACATCAAGAAATCAAGTATGAGAAAGAAAGAGATCAAATCTACAAATGATGTTCATAGTGTAATTTTGTACATATCTTGATAAAATTCGAAATTGGATTAAGGTTCAAAATTAATATTTTCTCATAAAGTATCAAATTGCATTTTTTACATATGTATGACATCATTAAAATATTTAATTTCAAAAATTATTTTTTTCATGTGCATGATATATGCATGATGTCATTAAAATTTTTAAGCTCAAAATTATGATTCTTTTTTAATAATGCCAAATGGGAGAGAAGTTTTAGGCGTAAATATTTAGATTTTTAATTCTGTTATATATGCTGGAATTATGTTTATCTATTACTTGAAAAATTAACACATATTTTCAGGGGGAGTTTAAGTATTACTGCAAGTCTCAAAATTCTACTAAGTATTTGTCATCATTAAAAAGGGAGAGATTGTTGAATCCAAGGTTTCAAGTTTCGTATCTACATGTAGATTTTAATGATAACAAATAAATTCAAGTCTCAAGCTCAAATTATCTACACAATGAAGCGAAACGCATATCAAGTATAAAAGAACAAGTTTACAAATGAAACTCATAAATTATTTTTGTACATCTCTTGATAAAATTCAAAATTGGATTAAGATTCAAAAATTAATCTTTTCTCATAAATCATTAAATTGCATTTTTTTATGCATGACATAAGCATGAAATATGCATGACATCATTAAAAGCTTTAATTTGGAAAATTATATTTTGTATGTGTATGATATATGCAATGATCTCATTAAAAGTTTTATTTTCAAAAATTATATTTTACATGTGTATGACATATGCAATGATTTCATTCAAAAATTTGAATTTTGAAAATTGAATGAAATATGCAATAATTTCATCAAAATTTAAATTTTGAATTTGGAAGATAATTGAGTGTGATCCATTTGCCTATAAATAACTCACTTGAATTTTACAAAATCACAACAACAAGATCTTACACATCTATTACTAAGTTTTGCATCATTCTTTCAAACTCTCATTCTCTCTTTTCTAAAGTTTTGAACCTTAATTATTGTTCTTTTTTAGAGAGATATAGGTTGCGCTGTATTATTTTTATTTCACCCATTGAGAAGTGTATTTTGATAGTCCACTATTAACTCTTGTATCAGTAAAAAAATGTATATAACCCTTGTGTGTGTAGAAAGTGTTCTACACAAGAAATAGTTGAATTATCAAATGTAAGGTGATTGCAAGTGTAGAGGGTGTTCTACACAAATTCTTTGTAGCGATGCTGCTCAAAGATGTAATAGATTCCTATCTCCATCTAAAGGAGATTGAATAGTGAATTTGAGATCCTCAAGGGGTAGCTTGAGGTGAGGACATAAGCAGTGGGGCTGAACCTCGTAAAATTACTGAGTTTGCTTCTTCTTACCCTACTCTTTACATTTTTGCTGCTTTATATTCTGTTTGTATTTTATATTGTATATTTGATTTATAAGTGTTAATTTTTATAATATAACCCAATTCGCCCCCCTCTTGTATTAGTCATCTGAGCAATAATTGGTATCAGAGCAAGTACTCTATTATAAGATTAACTATCTGTTGAGTTAAAATCATATGGCTAACATTGCAGCTACTTTCGCTGAAGGTCAATCCAGTAATCGACCTCCGCTATTTTGCGGAGATAATTATACTTTCTGGAAAGCTAAAATGAGAATATTTCTTCAGTCTCAAGGTCGAGAAATCTTGAAATGTATTGTAAATAAGTCTTATATTTTAACAAAAACTATTGATGGAGTAAAGGTCAAAAAGGAAGATGAAGAGTTTGATCGCGAAGACGATAGACTTTATACTGTGAATGTAATGTCTATAAATTTTCTATATAATGCTCTTAATAATAATAAATTTAACAAAATAATGATTTGTAGGACAGTAAAGAAAATTTGAGACAATTTGGAAGTAACCTATGAAGGAACTTCGCAAGTTAAAGAATCAAAAATTTATATTTTTATGCATGAATATGAAATGTTTAAAATGAATGATGATAAATCTATCTCTTCTATGTATACTCGTTTTACTAATATTATAAATAGTTTGACATCTTTTGGTAAAATTTATTCCAGTTTAGAGATAGTAAGGAAAATTCTCAACTCCTTGCCAGAACGTTGGGAATCAAAAGTAACGGCGATTCTTGAAACTAGAGATTTTAAAAAACTCGAAGTAAATGAACTCATCGGTTCACTTATTACCCATGAGTACACATTGAAAAGAGGAGAAGAAGAAAGAAAACAAAGGAAGAGCTTGGTACTCAAAGCCGTTCCTCATGAAAGTGAAAGCGATGAAGATGAAGAAAGCGATAACGAACAGATTGCAATGATTACAAGAAGATTTAACAGATTTTTAAAAAATAAAACTCATCCAAAGAAACCTTTCAAAAAATCTTCCAACAAATATACAGATAAAAATGATTCATTAATTTGTTATAAATGTAAAAAATCAGGACATATCAAAGTAGATTGTCCCCTGCTAAAGAAAGATCGATACAAAAGCAAAAAAGCAATGAAAGTTACATGGGATGATGATTCAAATAGTTTAGATAGCGACGCAAGTAATGAAGAACTGTAAATTTTTGTCTTATGGTTAAAAATGATCTTGAGGTAACAAATTTTGAAAATCCTTCTTATGAAGAATTGCAAAATGTTTTGGAAGAGGTATATGAGGAACTTGAAAAATTGGGTATTAAGTATACCGATTTGAAAAAGAAAAATTATTCTTTAATAAATGAAATTGATATTTTAAGAAAAGAAAATATAGTTTCAAAAGATGAAAATGATGAACTGAAAAAGAAAGTAGCAGATTTAAAAAAGATTGTTGAAAATTTCACAAATGGAAAAAAAAAATTTCGAAAAATTTATTGGTAATCAAATATGTGTTTTTGATAAGGTAGGCTTGAGATACATGCCAAAAGAAAAACTCAAATCTTATAAAAATTTCTTTAATAAACCCATTAAATCAAAACCAGATTTTCAAAATTCTTTTCCTAAAAATAGATTTGTCATAGAAATGCATTATTACAATCACTCAAGTTCTTCAAGTATATTATATGTTATTTGTAATTTTTGCAATAGAAATGGTCATAACTATTATGCTTGTCCTATTAGAAGAAAACATACAATGACTATTAGGACCATATGGGTACCAAAAAATCTTATTTCTTCTAATACTAATAAATAAAAGACCCAAAAAACATGGGTACCAAGAAAAAATTATTTTAATTATTTTTGTAGGTATGCATAAATTCTTCCGTAAGTAAAACAATATGATTTTTAGATAGCGGATACTCAAGACACATGACAGGAAATAAAACTAAGTTCATTGATCTCACTCCTAAAGAAGAAGGACACGTGACATTTGAAGGCAATTCAAAAGAGAAGATCGTAGGAATAGGTAAAGTTGGTAATAAGTCTTCTCTCATAATTGAAGATGTTCTACTTGTTGAAAGTTTAAAATATAATCTTTTAAATATAAGCCAATTATATGATAAAATGTTTATAGTTACCTTCAAAAAGGATAAGTGCATTATGTTGAATAATCATTATTGCAATGTTTGTTTTATTACTCTTAGAAACAGTAATGTTTATATAATTGAATTTGAAGAAATTGTCTTACAAGATACTATTTGTTTATCAGCTCAACATGAAAATAGTTGGTTATGGCATAGAAGATTAGGTCATGCAAATATGGAACTTACTTCTAAACTTTCAAAAAAATGATCATCAGACGTTTGCCAAAAGCGAAATTTGTTAAAGACAAAATCTGTGATGCATGCCAGTTTGGTAAACAAACAAAAACTTCTTTCAAAATCAAGAAATATATTTTCACCACTAGACCATTACAACTAATATACATAGACATTTTTGGACCAAACAGAGTTGCGAGTCTATGAGGAAAATATTATGCATTTGTTATTTTTGATGATTTTTCTAGATATATTTGGGTCATCTTTCTCGTTCATAAAAATGAGGTACATAATGTATTTACCAAGTTATACAAGAGAATTCAAAATGAAAATGGTTATACTATCTCAAACATCTAAAGCGATAGGGGAAAAGAGTTTGTTAATAAAATATTGAATCTTTTTGTGATGAAAATGGTTTTGTGCATAATTTTTTTGCTCCTCAAACTCCTCAATAAAATGAGGTAGTAAAGAGGAAAAATAGATCTTTTCAAGAAATGGCAAGAACAATGCTTAATGAAAATAACTTACCTAGTTATTTTTGGGCTGAAACGGTAAGTATTGCAAGTTATGTTATAAATAGAGTTATGTTAAGTTCTAAATTAGATAAAACCCCTTATGAGTTTTGGAATGAGAAAAAGTCCAACATTAGTTACTTTCATGTATTTGGATGCAAATGTTTTATTCTTAATGATAGGGATAATTTATGAAATTTGATGCAAAATCTGATGAAGATATCTTTCTTGGGTATTCTACAAATAGTAAAACTTATAGAGTATTCAATAAAAAGGTTTTGACTGTACAAGAATCTATGCATGTAGTATTTTATGAATCTAACCCTCTACTCTCCAAGAAATCTATTGATGAAGAATCAGAAGGTACAAATAACACAAATAATCTTAATCTCGACAAAGAGAATACAATGGAAGAAGTGCAATATGGAGACATCACGAAAGATCATCAAGATTTAGTACAAGATGCAACCAAACAGTGGAAACATATGAAAGATCATCCAGTGGAACAAATTATAGGAGAACTTTCATGAGGTGTAAGTACTCGATTATATCTTAGAAATATTTGTAATCACACTGCTTTTCTATTTCAAATTGAACCCAAAAATATTGATGAAACACTTATTAATGAATCATGGATTCTATCTATGCAAGAAGAGTTAAATCAATTTGAAAGAAATGATGTTTGCACACTTGTTTCTAGACCTAAAAATTATGTTGTTATTGGAACTAAATGGGTCTTTAGAAATAAAAAGGATGAGTCTGGAATCATCACTAGAAACAAGACTCGACTTGTAGCTCAAGATTTCAATCAAGAGGAATGAATCGATTATGATCAAACGTATGCACCTGTCGCAAGATTAGAAGCTATTCGAATGTTACTTGCATATGCATGTTATAAAAATTTCAATTTTTTTCAAATGGATGTTAAAAGTGTTTTCTTAAATGGTTTTATAAATGAAGAGGAATATGTTGAACAACCTCCAGGTTTTGAAAATCATATTTCTCCTAATCATGTTTTTAAGTTCGCAAAAGCATTATATGGAGTCAAACAAATTCCTAGAGCTTGGTATGAAAGACTTAGTGGTTTCTTGATTGAAAAAAGTTTTTCAAGAAGAAAGATTGATACAACTCTTTTCATCAAATATGAACAGGATGATATTCTTCTAGTTCAAATTTATGTTGATGATATAATATTTAGTGCTACTAATGAAGAGCATGCAGAAAGAATTTGAAATGAGCATGATGGGAGAACTTAATTTCTTTCTTGGATTGCAAATCAAGCAAGTAAAAAATAAAACGTTCATTAATCAGTCAAAATATATCAAAGAGTTACTTTTTAAAAAAATTTGAGATGGAATGTGCGAAGGTAATTGGAATACCAATGGGTCCAACCACCAAACTTGATAAAGATAAAAGCGGTAAGTCAGTTGACTCAAAGGTATATCGATGTATGATTGGTAGTTTATTATTTGATAGCTAGTAAACCTGATATTATGTTTAGTGTATGTTTATGTGCATGTTTTCAATCATCTCCAAAGTAATCTCATTTTATTGCAGTCAAGCGTATTTTTAAATATCTTGCCGGTACCATTGACCTAGGATTATGGTATCCTAAGCACACTTCTTTCAATCTTATTAGTTATTCAGATGCGAATTATGCTGGTTGCAAAATTGATCGAAAAAGTACTAGTGGAACATGTCATTTTTTAGGTCATGTACTTGTTTCATGGTTTAGTAAAAAACAAAATTATGTTACATTATCTATTGCTGAGGTAGAGTATGTTGCTGCAGGTAGTTGTTGTGCTCAAGTTCTTTATATGAAGCAACAACTTGAAGATTTTAAACTTATATATAATCATATTCCTATTAAATGTGATAATACTAGTACTATAAATCTTTCAAAGAATCCAATACAACATTCTAGAACCAAACATATTGAAATTAGATATCATTTTCTTAGAGATCATGTGCAGAAAGGTGATATTGTACTAGAATTCACAAGTACACACGATCAATTGGCAGACATTTTCACAAAACCCTTACTAGAAGATAGACTATGTATGATTAGAAGAAAAATAGGAATGATGCATGTCATGAATATTTGCTATATACTTTTATTTCATTATCTCAAATGACCTATAGAAATTTCAGACGTTTAGCCTCATCATTCAAATGCTTTTGCTCTTCATAGATCAACATGTCATCCTTGTCTAAAGGATTGAGCAATCGAAATGTAGAGGCAAGTAAGGATTTTAAATCTTTATTCTGTTACTTTAAGTCTACTATTTTTCTATAAGACTCTTGAACAAGTCGTTGAAAAACATCGATCTTCTCATTAAGTTTCTCTATCTCGCAGATTTTCGATTATAATCGAGTAGAAAATGATACAATAGATGATGAATATCGGGTTTCGAGACTCACAAGTTCATAAATGGCATCGTGATCTAACTTTTTAGCCAAATCATTCTCATATTGCATCATAGTACCTACGACAGATGTAGAAACAGTTTGAGACTGAGGTAAAGAATACATCATATTTTGATCACAATGAGTACTGAAAGGATCTTAATGAGCCATTGAAAATTTGAAATACGGGAATGAAGATAATTTACAGAGATGAGAAGAAGATTTGATGTGATTCAGATAAAACTGATAGCCGCTCTTATAGAGATGGAAATAAGTACAAGACAAACTATCATTTCTTTGAATTTTATTTAGTCAAGCTTACAAGATATGCTGGATGCATATTGTCAAAAGTTAGCTAGCTCGGCCAGCGAGATTTATTGCAGATTGTCTCTATTTCTCTCGTGAAACGCTGCCATTATCTGCTGATAGGGTTGCAAACGATCCGAATCGAGTCGAATTCGAGCAAGGGATCAAAAGCTTGTTTAGCATATCTCACTGCTCGAACTCGACTCGAGCTCGAAAATTTTTAGAAATTTCTACTCGAGCTCGACTCGTTAAGCATATAATATGATCAAACTCGACTCGAACTCGAGTATCAAAAATACTCGAACTAATACGAGCTCGAGTAGCTCGAATCGAGCTCGAGAACCAGATACACCATTTTATTTTTCTTAGTTGGTTAAAGTACAAGAGATTATTTCTCCCAATTAATTTGAACTAAAATTATGACAATATATATTAGATTTTAGTATGAATGAAACTCTAAAACTCATCTTAAATCCTGAAACGAAAGCATTTAAATGGAAAAAAAAAATAGAATCATCTGGGAGAAGTTCAAAAATATCTCAACAAAAGTAATATTGTGCCATAGGCATATTTAGCTAAAATTACAAATAATAAGTTATAATTATAAGCTGTCGAGCTGAAATCAACTAAGAAACGAAAACATGTGATTATAATTTATAAATAATTACAAAATAAGTTTCAATGGTAGAAAATAAAATAAATAATTACACATTACTTGAATAACAAAGGGTTTAAAGCTGAAAGGGTAGAAAATTAACTAATTAATTACACATTAATCAAATAACATAACATTGTAAAGATTCTGTCAAAAGAATAAAATTCTGGTATTATTTGTGTGGTATTGTTTAGCCCCATGAATATCAGAGTTTTTTTACCACTTGGATATCGTCCCTGTAAGCTGGAAAGTAATTCTGAATTATCTGATCTTCACAATTATATTAATTCCAACTTCTAAGCTAAATAATAATAGTTATAAGAATTTCCAGCAAACTTACAAAAATAACAACTTAGTAGCTTCAAGGCCCATTACAAATAGCTCAATTTAAACTTACAAATTAACAAATATAGCTTACAAATAAAATTACATCCCACTTCACTTTTCAACACCTCATGTCAGGTCGTGATCCTTATCTAGCTTCATCATTGCCTACACCAAAAGAATACACGCCACACACGAAATATACTAATACTAATATAAGTCAACTCTCAGAATCTTAATACAAACTCTAGAGTAATAATATACACCAATAATCATGTCCAAAAAGAAAACACTACAAAACATATTAATTTCTCCATTCAACACAATAACAATAAGACTTTTACAAAAAAACTAGAGTTGCAATTCAAGTAGATTCTGAAATTCAAGTAAAGAAATTACCTACATATCCAAACTTTCAAAAAATATAAATTTCTAGTAATCTTGTCTAGCTGGACAGTTCCAACCCCCACTTTGGTTCACAAAATAATTAGAACTTTTGTCCTAAACAACATGTTCTATCAGCATTCCTTTTAGTAGATCAATTCAAAAAAAAAAGATTAAAAACCAGCCAGATGCCAATCACTATCAACCTATAATACAAAACACACAATATAATCAGTAACATGATATAACAAAATAACAATTTAAGAATAAGTAGCATTATACCAAAAGGCAAAAGTAAAAACACATAACCTGTCACTTGATTTCCATCAAGGTAGTAAAATCTCCTTATAAGTTGGTTCTTCTCTCTACAAAATGAAAGATAACAATTAGTAAAATAAGTTCTCAATAAGTAAAGACAAGTTCTAGATGGCAATAAGGAATCACTCAAAAAAATCATACTTACATTCGATGATTTTTTCAAACCATAAAGTACCCGAACCCAATCAGCTCCATACAATAGCATTTCTACCGTTTCAATAGACATTGATGCACGATAAGGATCAATCACTCTACCACCAGCACTAAAAGTAGATTCTAAAGCCACTGTAGTAATTGGAATTGACAAAATATCTAGTGCCATCTTAGATAAAATGCTATACTTCAGATCATTGACCTTCCACCATTCCAAGGCATCAAAATGTAAATCTGAATCCTCATTACAAATATAGAC
This sequence comes from Platycarya strobilacea, assembly GCA_036898215.1. Classification (NCBI taxonomy): domain Eukaryota; kingdom Viridiplantae; phylum Streptophyta; class Magnoliopsida; order Fagales; family Juglandaceae; genus Platycarya; species Platycarya strobilacea. The sequence goes on from CM072556.1 coordinate 28,568,774, forward strand.
ACCTTTCTCTAAGTAAACATCTAAGTCAGATTTCACTGGACAAATGGTATCATTCCTTCTAAAAAATAATTCAAACATAGACTTTCCATTCATCACATTCTTTCCCATAGCATTGATTGAACCACCACAAGAACCTATGTCTCGAGTATTTTCATGTTCATTTGACTAGACATTAGCTAAATTATAATCTTCAGCATACTCATCATATAGCTCATTTAAGATTCTTAATATGGTATCTATGTTTCTAGTGGCTTCGGGTTCTGAATAAATTACTGGAAAACAAAATTGAATAAGCATCATCTTGAACCTTGGATCCAAAACTACAGCCACTGCCATAAGCAAGTTACATTCCCCCTAATATTTATCAAACTTTGTAGTCATCTTCACAACCATTGCTCGTATGTAATCATTTTGGTCAAGAGACTTCTTGTTCAACATCTCTTTTATTCTCCATACCTCAGGAAGGAATAAGTTAGCAGTTGGATACTTGGTTCCTGAAATAATGTTTGTCACCTCATTAAAAACTGTCAAAATTTGAACGACATTTTCCACTTTGATCCAATCCTCAATACTTGGAACATAATTAAAACCTTGATCTCTATCTCCATATCTCAAAAAGACTTCCCTAAACTCTAAGGCTGGGGCTAGCATTAGGTAAGTGCTATTCCATCAGGTAGGAACATCCAAAAAAAGTTTTTTACTTGGTAATTGCAACTGTTTTGCAATATCACTAAACTGCTTGATACGAGCTTCTAATGCAACCAAATACTTCACCTTTTCTCGAACACAATCAACAATGTCACCAATCTCAGTAAATCCATCTTTGACCAATAAGTTTGTTATATGTGCACAACAACGCACATGAAAAAGCTGCCCCCTATAGATAACTTCTTTTTTCAAACTGAAAACATTTTTGAGAACCCTTAAAGCTACATCATTATATCTAGCATTGTCCACTGTTATTGTAGACACTTTGGTCTCAATTCTCCAATCAGTAAAACACTTCTGAAGAGCATTAGCAACAATAACCCCAGTGTGTGGTGGTAGGACATTACAAAAATTTAAGACTCTCTTTTGTAAATGCCAATCCGGATCAACAAAATGATAGGTAACAACCATATATGAGATCTTTTGACCTGAAGTCCACATGTCGATTGTTATGCTGACTTTATTCACACCTCTCAATATTGTTTTCAGTTTCTTTTTCTTAATCTCATAAGTGGATTGACAGTCATTTCTTGCTGTAGTACGAATTATCTTTTGCCAATAAGGAGTATTAGCTCTCATAAATTTATTAAACGCCACATGTTCCATCATGGCAAATGGATACTCGTGATAAAGTATCATGTGAGAAACTAGTTCTCTTAGCTTTTTCATATCATATGAGAAATTCTTCACTATGTTCACACATTCAGGACCTTTCATGTCAATAGTCAAAACCTTTTGCCTTTTAGAAGAGCTACGCGTGGAAGACAACTAGTCAAGTGCCTATGGAACTGAGTTGTAGAACCTGATGAAAAAATATATAAGATATCTTTGCAAAAGTTACACTCAGCTTTCTTAACACCATTCCTTTTCACTATTTTAAAATCTTTCCAAATAGTAGAAGTTTTCTTCCTAGACTTCCTTTCATATGCATAGTTGTGGGAATCCATAAGGGCACTTGGGTTTCTTCTCCACCAATAATACTATCAATCTCATGATTCTCATCATTACTATCACACTCTATACCATCAATTTCTTATCCACCAATAATACCATCAATTTCAGTCTCCACCAATGGACTTGTAGATGAGCATTCAATAATTGGTACATGTTCAGACATGTCTAAAAAAAAAAATTTAGACAAGTAGTGGCAATGTTAGACACAAATACTACAGATTAACATTTTTTTAAGGAATAATAAGCTTTAACGAATTCACATAAATAAGCTTTAGCTAATCATTAAATACACTTTTGCTTGTCTTTTTTTCAAAACAATTCTATATCTTTTTTTCATATAAATAAGTAGAAAGTTCTATTGCAAAACAATTCTTTTGAATTGCATAATGGATACTTGTTGGTGAATTATGTTTCCTATTAACAATAAAGCAATTATCTTACCTTCCAAGACAATGATATCTCTATGGGAGACGCAAGTGAGTCCGATCTGTTGTATATTCCTTGCAACACCTACAAAATGACACATCACACATCAACTTTATTTATTGGTAGGATAGATGGTGTGCTAAATACAGAATGTCAACTGTCCAGTTTTAATTATACATGTAAGTTCTTTTCTTTCTTGCCAAAACTTTAATTAGTTTGTCAAATTCTCCATTTGTTTATATACCCACAGAACTTTATCTTCTAGTTCTTATCTATTTTCTTAGTGCAGTTTATACCAACTAAATCAGACAAAAATCTGAGGTTAAAAGTCTAGTGCTTAGTGCTTACTACCAGTTACTGCCAAGATATGATTCGATGGCATTTCTTAGTTTCATTTTACTCCTTAGATGTTTTGGTTATTCTGTAAACGATCTTTCATAAACTGCATGCTTTGTACCATGCCAAGTAATTTACTGACAATTCCATTGGATGGCATCACTAAGAAAACCCTAAGCACCATTATATATTGTCCATTCGATCGTTAACTGTGTTTAAATTTTGAATCCTTGATTTTTTTTCCCTCTTCTTCATCTCTTTTCCTCCTGCTTTCATAAATTCATTGTTTGTATAGTCATAATAATATGTTTAATCACCTTCTGTTCTGTTGAATTATCCAAATGTATTTGTTTCTAATACAATAGAATAGGTTCTATTGAATCTTCTGTTATCAAAATGTATTTATTTCTAATACAATGGAACAGAAAAATAGAATTAATTCCCAAGTTTCAGGAGTCTCTGAACTTGTGGCAATATAGGCGGAGTCTTTTAAGATTTGAAATCTCCAATAAGCAAAAAAATATCTGGTAGATCTATCTCTTTCAAACCAAAAAAATGGGGTTGAAAATTTTCAAGTTATCCCTCTAGATACAAGAAAATGCAAAGAAATCATTGACAAGAATTTTTTTCATTTGATTGGACTTCTCATCTTGACAAAGATGAGAGGAAACCAAAGTATATACCCAAGAGTTGAAACTAATAATGCAGAACTTGTGGTAGCATGCATTAACTATGCAAGATATTTGAAAAATCATGGTTAGTTATAACAAACTTTGAAAAAACTATCATATCCTAAATCTTGAGAATGCAAACCTCATGGCCATAGACCTTTTTTTTTCGGCCATAGACTTGTCTATACAAGAACATATGAAATCTTTCATGCACTTAAAGAAAATACTCAGAGTTCATAACAAAATTGTAAAGAAGCAACAACATTTTATATTGAGTGTAAATCTATGAGGGTTGATCCTCGGATCACGACCCTGCATATCCCTTTGATCATTTCATTTCCACTGATCAAGGCCCTAAGAGGCCTATCAATGCATTTAGAGTGAAGATTAAATGATGTTTTAGGTGGACATTCTGCACAATATGTATGCATTTATTTAAATTTATAAAAAAAAAAGATTTGTGCAGTTCTGGTCTTGATTTTCCACCTCTGGGGACCTCAACAAGTACATATTGAATTCTCTTTTTTTATGTTTCTTTTCCATGTTTTGGCATTTTTTGGTACCCATTTTGGCACGCAATATTTTAGGCTTTGAAGACACAAGTCCACAAATCTTTTCTCTCTTCCATATTATACCAATTTAATAGGGTTGGGGCTCAACGTTTGTGACTATAAAGCTATATATTATAGAGATGGTAAAGTCAAATATAGCTTTATCACTCTAAAAAATGTGCTTTATTTGCTTTGAAATCTATAGGTTCTAGTACTTGTACTTTCCCACTTTCTCTTTTTTCCAAATTTTTTTATGCATATATATACAGTCTGTAATGGAAATGTTGCTGAAATGTGCTCTGGTTTCAAAATCCCATGACCAAAACTGTATAGATATTGAAAAAAGCAAGCATACATGCTCAATCAGAAATGTTACTGAAACGTGCTCTGGTTTCAAACACCACATCTGAAATGTGCTCTGGTTTTCATCCATCTAGATGTGGTGTTTGATATTTAGAAGGTTTTTAGGATGAAATTATTCAAATTTTATCTGAAATGTCATACTCAATCAGACATGCTTATAGATATAAGGGTACATCCCTGTGTATGAAAGTAGTGTGCACACACCCTGCCCCCAACCCAATATGAAGCATGATATGAAGTTAAAGTGATATGTAGCTATACTAGTAGGCATGGAAATTGTATGTATGACTATGGAGAATCAACCACCCAAATAATGATGCAATCTGGCTATGGGCATTTTTTGTTTTCTATTCCTATATCAATATATATGTTCCTATACGGCTTCATAGCAACAGGGCATACTTCCAGAGGTGGCATTTATTATTCCAGAAGCACAGCTTGCATTTACTTAGTCAATACAATGATAGAAACTTGTACACGAGTCATTTGCATTAAATAACATCCACAAGCATTTCCATGAATATAGCCAAACCCGTCAACTTTAAGCATATCAAAAGAAACACTAGAACAAAAAATAAGCTAGGATTAAGAAGTTACAAGTTTCTCGCTTTTATATCTTGAATGCTTGATTCCCTCTCCTCTGTTAGCTTATAGATAGTTTCTTCAGCCTGAAAAGAAAGCCCAAGAATGTGATTACTCTTTCGAAGTTTAGGGTTTTCAGAAATTACCTACTACAAACAGAGCACCAAAGCAATAGGGAGGTAATAGGGCTTACCTCTTCGGTGACCTCTATTACCAAAGAAATAGAGCACCAAAGAAATAGTGCACTCGCAAACTAGGGTTCGCCGGAGTTCGAAATAGAGCCTGGTAAGCTCGTCGTTCCTTCGAGAACTAGGGCTTTCGAAATAGAGCTTGAGCCAGAGGTAAGCTTGCCGTTTGCATGCCGATATTTGCTCCGACTATCCCGTTTCCACCCTTTCTTGATCAGTCGACAATGGAGTTCCAGCAGCTTGGACAGTGAAATCAAGAAGACTGAAATGCAATTATGTGTGTATCGGTGCGTTTTCGAACAGAGATGCGAAGCCTGGGCGTAACTTGAGTATCGAGCACGCTTCATCGCTTCAAAATCGATGAGCTGAGCAGCCTGCCGGCAATCCATCTTCTCAAGTCGAAAACGTCTCACAAATTACTGATGGGACTGCACAAGTAACTAAGAAAAATAAGATAAATTTAACAATTTAAAATAAAAATAATAATAATAATAAAATATTTAAGATTATACTATTTTATCATTATATAAAATAGTAAACTATAAATTATAGTATAATTGAAATTATTAATTTTTTTATTATTTTTTAAAGTATTTTTTTATTATTCTTAATCACTAAAAATATTAAAAAAATATTATATATTTGTACTACTAGTCACTATTAATAATGAAATAAATAAAAAAAAATTAAAAGAGTCACATTAGACATAATTGCAATCATTCTGCAAACTAGTTTTAACAGATAATTCATGATTTACAAGTAAGAACATAATAAAATCGCTCAAAACACAGAATACATCTCTGAAATTTAACTGAATATTATCAAATTAAGTAATGTCAGAAATCAGCCCACAAGTTGAACTATATAACTAAAAATCGTCTATATTCGAATTTTGTCAAAAATGGCAAAATTCCAAAAATTACGTCAAAATGAAATACAGATGTAACTTGTAAGTTATAACCCTAACATGCTTTATCTATACACGTGTGACGTATTTGATGTTTTACTTGATATGAGCCACATACACATACAGAGATACTACAATATAAACTTATCAAATTTCAATGTAATATTGATTCATTGCCACTTTCCAATACATATGGCATCAAGAATGCCTAGTATATTAAAGTCATTCCTTCTAGATATAATACATTTATTAATTTAATATTCAATTATTTAATTACCTTTGATATAATATTAAATATGGCCAAAAATAAAAATAAAATTAGTTAAGTGTCACAATCAATTAGAGACTTAGAGTTGCTTATTTTTATAAACATTTTATATTTGACCCAATACTTTTTTTATGAATATAATACATTATTATAAAATAATAAAACATGTTACTTATACATAAACTTGAAGTAACAATATATATTACTTACACAAAGTATCAAAAATAATATATATATAACACTTAAAATATATAATAAAAAAATATACGTAAGTATATATGTAAAAATATATATAAATATTACGAGTATTGTGACGAGTTCAAAACGAGTCGAATCAAGTTAATACGAATATTGTTCACGAACCTAAATCGAATCGAGTCGAGATTATACGAATTTTGCTCGTTTAATATTCGAACTATTATTTGTGTTCACGAACAACTCATTTATTAAATGAACCGAGTCTGAGTCGAATTTATACGAGTCGAGCTCGAGTTGTTCACGAGCGGCTCTGTTCATTTGCAACCCTATCTGCTGATGTTGACTCTGTACTTGAACTTTCACTCGTTCTAATTCCTCTATTCAAAGTTTCAGAACACGAGCTAATTCTGTCAAATCTTTATTTTCTTACTTTAACCTCTTATTTTTTCTACCTTTATTTGCAAGCTTTTGATGCAGAATAGATATTTGATTGTTAAGTCGATCAATCTCATTTGCCCTCGCTAGTAATCTTCGAGACATGGTCGTAACAGAGGTAGTATATTGAGCACTAAGAGTTCTTGATCCTACAACAACCTAAGAATCAGTTCTACTAGAAAAATGCATCTCTGCTTCTATCATGGCGTTGACAACCTCAGGAGATAAAATGACTGGTTGAGACGGTTCCTTATTCAAATCTGAAAGATTATTAGACGAAATTTTCTCTGCCATTCTATCGTTTTTGGATAAACAGACATTTGATCAATGAGCAATGTGAGATTTATTTTAACATTCGATGGGTGAAAATGGTTATTTAAACAGATAATTAATCTTATAATAGAGTCATTACTCTAATACCAATTATTGTCCAGATGACTAATACAAGAAGTAGGTGAATTGAGTTATATAAAAAAAATTAACAATTATAAACCAAATACACAATATAAAATATAAACAAAATACGAAATAGTAGGAAATATAAATAGTAAGGGTAAAAAGAAGCAAACTCAGTATTTTAACAAAATTCAGCCTCACTGCTTACATACTCGCCTCAATCTACCCCTTGAGGATTCCAAATTTACTATTCAATCTCTTTCAGGTAGAGATAGAAACTTATTACACTTTTGAGCAACACTGCTCCAAAGAATCCGTATAGAACACCTTCTACACGTCCAATCACCTCACACTTGGTGATTCAACTATTCCCTGTATAAATTACCTTCTACACACATAAGGGTTATACGCACTCTGTTACAAATATAAAAGCTGATAATGGATAGGTTGTCAGAATACACTTCTCAATGAGTGAGATAAAAATAATACAACGCAACCTATATCTCTCTCAAAATGAATAAGGATTAAGGTACAAAACTTAGAGAAGAGAGAATGAGTGTTTTGAAAGAAAAATGCAAAAGCTCTTGTTGTTGTGATTTTTGTAAAACACAAGTGAGTTATTTATAGACAAATGAGTTTCACTCAATCATTTTTTAAATTCAAAATTCAAATTTTGATGAAGTCATTGCATATGTCATACGTTTTGATGAAGTCATTGCATATGTCATGCATTTGCAATAAATAATTTTCGAAATTAAAACTTTTAATGACATCATGCATATGTCATGCACATGAAAAAAATAATTTTTGAAATTAAATAGTTTAATGATGTCACGCATATGTAAAAAATGCAATTTGATGCTTTATGAGAAAATATTAATTTTGAACCTTAATCTAATTTCGAATTTTATCAAGAGATATACAAAATTACTCTATAAGCATCATTTGTAGATTTGATCTCTTTCTTACTTATACTTGATTTCTTGATGTGTTTAGCTCCTTTCATGCGTAAACAACTTGAACTTGAGTCTTAAATATTATTTGTTATCATCAAAATCTATACGTAGATACGAGACTTGAAACCTTGGGTTCAACAATCTCCCTATTTTTTATGATGACAAATACTTAGTAGAAATCTACGACCTGCAGTAATACTTAAGCTCCCCTTGAAAATATGCGTTAATTTTTTTAAAATAAAATATAGACATAATTCTAACATATATAACAGGGTAGTATAATACTAGTATAAAATTTCTCCTCATTTTGGCATCATTAAAAAGTAACTGCAATTAGTTTCAGTAAGATTTCTTTTCTGTAATAACCAATAACCTAATAAAACGGTACGTTTAGTAGAAACTGTAGAGTGTTGAATAATCAGAGCCACTCGTGTTCGACAAAAGCTGCAAAATTTGATGCCTAACTCCCGTTCTGACAAAACTGCAAAGGCTGGAGGCCTAATTCTAGTAATTCGGTTCGAAAGGAGATTCAAATCCGCTTGATGTTGTTAACAAGCAAGATATTGCAGAGATTTGAAGTTGTGATAGTTTGTCTTTTTCTTATTCTCGTCTCTATAAGAGCAATCATTAACTTTATATATTTCGCATCAAATTTTCTTCTCATTTTTACAATTCGTCTGCATTTTCATTTTACAATTTTGTAATAACTCGTCAATTTCCCTTTAGTACTTCTCATGATCAATCTATTTCTACTTCTATCGTAGGTGCCATGAAGTAATAAGAGACTGATTTAGCTAATAAATCAGATCATAATATCATTTATGATCTTGTGGGTCTTGGGACTCGATACTCATCATTCATTATTGCTTTTTCCGCACAGTTGTAGTCTAAAACACGCGAAATTGAGAAGTTTAATGAAACGATCTCTGTACTTCAACGACTTATTTATGAGTCAAATAAAAAAATAGTAGAGTTAAAACAATAGAATAAGAATTTTAAATCATTACTTGCCTCTTCATTTCGATTGTATAATCTTTTAGACAAGGATGGTATCATGATTTATGAGAAGCAAATGTATTTGAATGATAAGGCTAAACATCTCAAATTTCTATAGGTCATTTGAGATAATGGAATAAAAGTATCTTACAGATATTCGTGGCATGCATCATTCATATTTCTTTTTTAATCATGCATAGTCTATTTTCTGGTAGGGGTTTTATGAAAATGTCTACCAATTGATCGTGTGTACTTGTGAATTCTAGTACAGTATCACATTTCTGCACATGATCTATAAGAAAATGATATCTAATTTCAATATGTTTGGTCCTAAAATGTTGTATTGGATTTTTTGAAAGATTTATAGCACTAGTATTACTACATGTAATAGGAATATGATTCTACATAAGTTTAAAATCCTTAAGTTGTTGCTTCATATAAAGAACTTAAGCACAACAACTACTTACAGCAACATACTCTACCTCAGTAATAGATAATGTAACAGAATTTTTTTTTTTACTAAATCATGAAACAAGTGCATGACCTAAGAAATGACATGTTCCACTAGTATTTTTTTGATCAATTTTACAACCAGCATAATCCGCATCTGAATAACTAATAAGATTGAAAGAAGTGTGCTTAGGATACCATAACCCTAGGCCAATGGTACCGGCAAGATATCTAAAAATACGCTTGACTACAATCAAATGAGATTGCTTTGGAGATGATTGAAAACGTGCACATAAACATACACTGAACATAATATCAGGTCTACTAGCTGTCAAATATAATAAACTACCAATCATACCTTTATATACCTTTGAGTCAACTGGCTTACCGCTTTCATCTTTATCAAGTTTGGTGGTTGGATTCATTAATGTTCCAATTACTTTTGCACCTTCTATCTCAAACTTTTTGAGTAACTCTTTGATATATTTTGACTGATTAATGAATGTTTCACTTTTTGCTTACTTAATTTGTAATCCAATAAAGAAGTTAAGTTCTCCTATTATGCTCATTTCAAATTCTTCCTACATACTCTTAACAAAATCTTGACACATATTTTTATTAGTAGCACCAAATATTATATCATCCATATAAATTTGAACTAGAAAAATATTATCCTGTTCATATTTGATAAAAAGAGTTGTATCGATCTTTCCTCTTGAAAAACTTTTTCAATCAAAAAACTACTAAGCCTATCATACCAAGCTCTAGGAGCTTGTTTGAGACCATAAAAAGCTTTTGTGAGTTTGAAAATATGGTTAGGAGAAATATGATTTTCAAAACCTGGAGGTTGCTCAACATGTACCTCTTCATTTATAAAACCATTTAAAAAATCACTTTTAACATCCATTTAAAAAAGTTTGAAATTTTTATAACATGCATATGCATATAACATTCGAATAGTTTCTAATCTTACGCAGGTGCATACGTTTTATCATAATCAATTCATTCCTCTTAGTTGAAACTTTGGGCTACAAGTCAAGCCTTATTTCTAGTGATGATTCCAGACTCATCCTTTTTATTTCTAAAAATCCATTTAGTCTCAATAACAATATGATTTTTAGGTCTAGGAACAAGTGTCAAAATATCATTTCTTTCAAATTGATTTAGCTCTTCTTGCATAATTAGAATCCATGATTCATCAATAAGTGTTTCATCAATATTTTTAGGTTCAGTTTGAGATTGAAAAGCAATATGATTACAAATATTTCTAAGAAATGATCGAATACTTGCACTTCGTGAAGGTTCTCTTAAAATTTATTCTACTGGATGATCTTTCACATGTTTTCACTGTTTGGTTGCATCTTGTATTAAGTCTTGATGATCTTTCCTTATGTCTCCATGTTGGACTTCTTTCATTGTATTCTCTTTGTTGAGATTGAGACTATTTGTGCTATTTGTACCTTCTGTTTTTTCATCAATAGATTTCTTGAAGAATAGAAGGTTAGATTCATCAAATACTACTTGCATAGATTCTTGTACAGTCAAAACATTTTTATTGAATACTCTATAAGTTTTACTATTTGTACAATACTCAAAAAAGATACCTTCATCAAAATTTGCATCAAACTTTTATAAATTATCCCTCGTATTAAGAATAAAATATTTGCATCCAAATACTCGAAAGTAACTAATGTTGGGTTTCTTCTCATTTCAAAACTCATAAGGGATTTTATCTAATTTAGATCTTAACATAATCGTTTCAACCCAAAAATAACTAGGTAAATTATTCTCATTAAGTATTGTTCTTGTCATTTCTTGAAGAGATCTATTCTTCCTCTCTAATACCTCCATTTTGTTGAGGAGTTGGAGGAGCAGAGAAATCATGCACAAAACTATTTTCATCACAAAAAGATTCAATATCTTTATTAACAAACTCTTTTCCCCTATCGTTTTGGATGTTTGAGATAGTATAACCATTTTTATTTTGAATTATCTTACATAACTTGGTAAAAGCATTATGTACCTCATTTTTATGAGCAAGAAAGATAACCCAAGTATATTTAGAAAAATCATTAACAATAACAAATGCATAATATTTTCGTTTCAGACTCGCAACTCTATTTGGTCTAAAAATGTCCATATATATTAGTTGTAATGGTCTAGTAGTAGAAATATGTTTCTTGATTTTGAAAGAAATTTTTGTTTGTTTACCAAACTGGCATACATAACAGATTTTATCTTTAAAAAAGTTCACTTTTGGCAAATCTCTCACAAGATCAGTTTTTGAAAGTTTGGAAATAAGTTTCATGTTTGTATGACCTAACCTTCTATGCCATAACCAACTATTTTCATGTTGAGCTGATAAACAAATAGATCTTGTGAGGCAATTTCTTCAAATTCAATTATATAAACATTATTGTTTCTAAGAGTAATAAAACAAACATTGCAATCATGATTATTCAAAATAATGCACTTATCCTTTTTGAAGGTAACTGTAAACATTTTCTCACATAATTGACTTATACTTAAAAGATTATATTTTAAACCTTCAAGAAATAGAATATGTTCAATTATGAGAGAAAACTTATTACCAACTTTACCTATTCCCACGATCTTCCCTTTTGAATTGTCTTCAAATGTCACGTGTCCTTCTTCTTTAGGAGTGAGGTCAATGAATTTAGTTTTATCTCCTATCATGTGTCTTGAACATCCGCTGTCTAAAAACTATTTACTTTTACCTATGGAGGACTTCATGCATACGTCAAGATCATCTTAGCTATAAGACAAAGATTTGCAGATTTTTCATTGCTTGCGTCGCTGTCTGAACTACTTGAATCATCATCCCATGTAGTTTGCATTGCTTTCTTGCCTTTGTATTGATCTTTCTTTAGCAAGGGACAATCTGCCTTGATATGTCCTGACTTTTTGCATTTATAATAAGTTAAAGAGTCGTTTTTACCTGTATTTTTATCGAAAAACTTTTTGAAATATTTCATTGGAGAAGCTCTATTATTCTTTAAGAATTTCTGAAATTTTCTTGTGATCATTGCAATTTCTTCATCTTTATTATCGCTTTCTTCGTTTTCATCGCTTTCACTTTTATGGGGAACAGCTTTGAGTGCCAAGCTCTTATTTTATTTTCTTTTTTCTTCTCATCTTTTCAATGTGTACTTATGAGTAATAAGTGACCTAATGAGTTCATTTACTTCAATTTTTTTGAGGTCTTTAACTTCAAGAATCGCCGTCACTTTTGATTCCCAACGTTTTAGAAGAAAGTTGAAAATTTTTCTTATTATCTCCAAGTTAGAATAAACTTTTCTAATAGCCGTCAAGTTATTTATAATATTAGTAAAACGAGTATATATAGAAGAAATAGATTCATCATCAATCATTTTAAACATTTCATATTCATGCGTAAGAATATAAAATTTTAATTTTTTGACTTGCGAAATTCCTTCATAAGTTATTTTCAAATTGTCTCAAATTTTCTTTGCTATCCTGCAAGTTATTATTCTGTTTAATTCATTACCATTTAGAGAATTATGTAGATAATTCATAGCCATTACATTCACTGTATAAAATCTATCATCCTCACGATCAAACATTCTTCTTCCTTGTTGACATTTACTCCATCAACAATTTTTGTTGGAATATAAGGCCCATTTATAATACATTTCAAAATTTTTCGACCTTGAAACTGAAGAAATATTCTCATTTTAGTTTTCCAGAAAGTATATTTGTCTCCACAAAATAGCGGAGGCCAACTACTGGATTGACTTTCAGCGAATGTAGCTGCGATATTAGCCATATGATCTTAACTCAACAAATAATTAATCTTATAATAGAGTCATTGCTCTGATACCAATTATTATCCAGATAACTAATACAAGAAAGGGGGGTGAATTGAGTTCTATAAAAAAAAAATTAACATTAATAAAACTATATTAATAACAACAAAAATCTTTGAAATATATTATTATCAAATCTTTCAGTGTTGGAATTATATATCATTAAATGAAACAAACACTAACTTGTATGAGCAAACACTAACCACGTGCTAGGCATACGTGGACTCCTTGCATATGGCACAAAAGATTGTGTAATTCAATTAGTTGTTAATTTACAATCAACAAAAAAAATTAAAAGAATATATGAGATTAATCATCAATTAATAGCCCAATGCACAGGAACATAAAACATAATATCAGATTACAAGCAATAATATGTTTTATGCTCAAAAAACATAATAACAACAATTCCATTCCAAAATATAATAAAAAAACAAGAAACATAATATTATTACACAAGTTCATTGTTCTCATCAATCTTGGTGCTAGGATGGAGTTTTTCTTGGAGGTTAACTCCCTCACTATGTAGGAATGATATGCTAAATACACACATACTAAGTTCATTTTGAAATAAGCAGCTCGCTCCCAGGATTTCAAAATACCATCATATATGCACCATAAAATGCAAAATGAAAGACTTCATATTTTTCCAAGATGCTTTAGTTCAATAGAGTTTATGAGAATATATAGTTAAAATCCCTGATGTCCCCTAAGTAAAATGATAGGACAACCAACTACAGCAACATAAATTTTAACCATGTTAAACGCATTTTTAGTTATTCACCTAGCTGAAGGCATCAATCAGAGTGACATACTTTTGTTTTAGGAGCTAAACGAGCTATAAATGCGCTGCAACATTCTCTGCATTATTTTCCTCAATAAAATTGATTATTGAATTGATTATCAGTAGGCAAATGATCCCTACAAAGTCCTGTCAGTCAGGATCCAACCCTTGAATGTCATTTAGAAATAATCATAGAAGAAGCTTATATAGTAGAATGAACAAATAGCACAAATATAAACCATAGTCTAAAGTTCCTACAAAGAAAAACCACCAAATCAAATCACTTAAACTATAGAAACATGCACAAAAAACAAACCACGTCCAAGTACCTCTATAAAATAAACTACCGAATCAGATCATTTAAATAAATAAAAAAAAGATAAAACAATGACATACAAATCAAAAATCTGTACAAAAACCAAACCACAACTTAAAATTTTTAAAAAGCCATCAATTAAACTATAAAAACATGTATAAAAAATAAATCACAATCCAAAGTTCCTATAAAAAATAAAGTACCAAATCAGATCAATTAAATAAATAAAAAAATAGAAAGAGAATAAAACAATGATATGCAAACCAAAAATATGCACAAAAATGAAACCACAATCCAAAATTCTTACAGAAAAATGATAAGTTAAACTATAAAAACATGCATAAAAAACCATAGTCCAAAGTCCTTGCAGAAAACAAGCCACCAAATTAGATCAATTAAATCAAAAAATAAGAAAGAGATTGAAACAATGAAATGCAAACCAAAAAAATGAAACCCATAAATAGAACCTATAATAAAAAAAATAATATATAGGTGGCTGGTATGGATGGAACTTAGTTTGGCAAAAGAACCTTAGAAAAAGTTCCATAATAAAGAATGATAACATTAAGATATGAAAAAAAAGTCAATTCTGAGTTGAAATGATATTCTGGCCTATGATTTTACTATATAATGACAGCAAATATATCATACGTAGTCAATCTAATATCTCTCTCTAATGTTGAAGGGTTTAGTTATATTTTATGATTGGGGGAGAGGTTGATCCAAACCTGCAGTCATCCACTATAAATCACTCGCTCTAATTATCTCCTTATGCCCTTCAAAATCACAGATTCCTATTGACTCAAATAATTGCACACAACTAAGGCAATTGCTTCTCACCTCTAAAAATCAATCAAGGACTTATTAGGAGAAAAAAAAAAGGACTTATTAGGAGAAAGAAATCATATTGGACCAAGTATGTGGTCGACTGTAAACAACCCACGTTTGTATTAATAATTAACACCACCTAGGAAATATAAACTACTTGTGAATGGTAATAAGTATTAGTGAATAGTTATGAATAACAGTGAATTATTTGTGAATAGTTTGTGAATAACAGTAAATTGTTTGTGAATAGTAACGAAATAATCTGAAAATGATTGTATATAATGAACAGGCTGGAAAATGTATATGGTCATTTAAAAAAAAGAGTTAAA
Organism: Platycarya strobilacea; assembly: GCA_036898215.1. Taxonomy (NCBI): domain Eukaryota; kingdom Viridiplantae; phylum Streptophyta; class Magnoliopsida; order Fagales; family Juglandaceae; genus Platycarya; species Platycarya strobilacea. The sequence continues at coordinate 28,584,264 of CM072556.1, forward strand.
AACTTATAACATTTTTATTGATGCGGTAGAATTAAGTGGTGTATTCAACAAATAAGGTTAGCAAATAAGTTTCATTAGCATGGGAAAAGAAAAAACCCATTTGCTGGAATGATCAATTGGATATACTTGCAACATTTGCTAGGTCATTGTCTCAAACCTTGCAAAGAGGAAAAAGAAAATTATAAAACGAAAGTGAGATGAAAGTGTAATATTATTTTAACAGGTAGAGTGATGATGAAATTAAATAAAAAGAGCCAATAATCAAACCTCTGTGGATGATCAGGAAATCCAGCAAGAGCAATAACTACGACTTTTAATAACAAAATATGAGCAAAATTAAGACCCAATCAAATTATACAGCAAGAAAACTAAGTAAAATTGAAAATGAATTCGTGCACAAAACCCAAACCATAATGACTAATAAATAAGAGAACTCGAAACATTAGGATTTCAAAGCACGTTGCAATATTTAAAAAAATAAAGAAAAACACATACTTACTTGAGAGATTTGAGTCTCTCTAAGATGGGATCGGTGACCTCCGATACTTTGGACACTGGTGATATCAGCCGGACACTTCACGTTAGGCAAAACAGACGTTTACATAACAATCAGCGTAGAGTAGAACCAACAATTAGTGCAAAAAATTTTAGGAATGTGCCTTTAAGGAGCTATCTGTGAGCTTGACACAATTGACAGTATGGATTCTGAGGCACCCATGGCTACCGGTTGGTACTTCCATATTAAGAATCGAAATATGAGAAAAAATAACATAAAATGAAAATATTGGAAAAATAAAGACCCATTACATTTAGTGAAGAAAACAGAGAAAAATAGAGATAGCCCACCAAAGAACTCATTTAGAACAAGAAATGGATCAAAGTATTTCAGGTCAAACCTGAAAAGAAAAAAGGTAAAGACCCATTAATCCAAACTGCTCAAACATGGCAAACAACACTATTTTTCTAGGGTTTATTAATGCCTTGGAGTGAATTTAGAGGAGAAGGTATGCAAACTTTGTGTCATGGTGCCTTGAGAAAGTTATGGACTTCTGTTTCTCCTAAATCATGTTCATCAAATAGAAAACATATGTAAATTGCTTTTTAGTAGATCCAGTAGTCGAGAAATAGTAAAAGCTATCTGAAAACAAAACCCAAAGATGCAAGAACAATAAATTTAATCACTATTGGTTAAAGCAAATGCATCATGCACAGTTTTTGTAATTGAACAAAAAATTGTATGATGTATTTGACAAAAAAGACACCTAAAATACAAACAACACTTTCCTAGCCCTGCCTCTCACTGCTAGAACAATAAATTTTATAATTGAGCGATGCAAATGCATCGTGCGCTGCGTTTATGCGGTAGCAGCACTCTACCTCCTATTTTGATCTCCTTTCCTCTTATTCTGGCACTCTATCTTCGAAATCGCCTAACACGCAGCGACCAAACCAAACGAAAACCAACAATAATAAAACACAAAGGACAACACGCAGAGCATAAAATGCAAACAAAAAAATCCAGCCACATAAAAAAAGGCTAGAATAGAGTAGCCATTGACATCTCCAAAAATCAAAACATCAATAAACCACATGAAAAAATCCTAGAATAGAGCAGCAGCAATCGACACCCATAAAACATCAAAACATCAAAAAAATTCTAGAATAGAGTAGCAATCGACATCTCTATCTAAGAGAGAACTAGGGAGGAAGGAAGAGAAAAGAAATGATTAAACCTAAAAAGTGTGCCATGCAGCTGTACCTGCTAATGGAAGAGCCCAGCGCCGGCCTCTACAAGCCACCACCTCCCTTCACTGGCGACCCCTAGCCACCGAACCCAGCCACTGCTGAACACCCATATAACCCCCAACTCACAAACCCGAAAATGGGTCTCCAAATCTGTTTCAACCCCTACCCCGCCACCCATGACCTCCAACCACCACCATCATGTCCTCCACTCATCGGCGATCTTCCCATGCTCAACCATGGCCCAACTGAAGCCCCTCCCTCTCCCACAGTCTCTCGATCTCTCACGCGCTTGCACTGTCGCCCTCTTGCCCGAGCACATCAAAACCTTCAGGAAAATAAAAAGTGAAGCAAATGTGATAAGAAAAACTATGTGAGGCAAAATTGGAAGTCAAAAATGCTGAAAATAACTATTCATGCACTATTCATCAGCATCCACACTTATATTATAGTAGTTAGATTTATGTGAAAAATATTATTATGTCTCATGATTTCAATTTTTTTAACATATTATGTATTTTATTTTTTATTTTTTTCTTTACTTAAAAATAAATTTTAATGTATTAATATATTGTTTTAATTTTTGAAAATATTTTTAAATATATTAAAAAATGTGAAAAAGAAAAAAAAAAGTAAAAGTTATGTTAGTGGACACACTCACAACCCAACCGTCAAAGTTGAATAACACACTAGCATTATCCTATATAGATATACGAATATAGCTTCTATTATTTGGGTGCATGTTACCTCCGTCCTTCGTCCTTGCCTAGGGAGGGGGTGAGAATTTTATTCCACATCCTGCCCCAGCCTACACTAGGGTAAGATATCTCATCCCACAGCGAGGTAGCGGGGGTGGGGGTCCATCAGCCCATCCCCCGTTGCCACCTATATAGGACCTTGACCCATTTTACATTTTTTGTCATTTTCAGCCCAGATCAATTTTCTAGGTATTTTTTGCTCAAAACACTATCAAACTTGATTTAAACATACAATTACACATTAAAAAAATTAGTCTATTAAATACTAAATAATAACCATTACTAAAGTCTAAAGTCACTAAAAAAAATGTCACTAAAACAGTAAAACTTAAACTTAAAAATAAAGATTAAGCTATCAAAAATTTACAATAATACAAATTAATCTTACAAATTGTGCTATTAAATATTAACATTACAATTTACAAATACTACTTCTAAAATTCTAAACTAACAAAATCATAACATTGGTGATTGGAATTTGAAGAGTTGCTACAAACTTGGGTTGTTGGCAGTATTTTGACATTTTGTGAGAATGAAAATGATAAAATCTGCAATAAAAAGTTTTAAAAAAAAATTAGAATTACAAATATAAAACTATAAGTTATAAATATAAAAAATATATATTAAAAATATTAAGTTACTAACCAAGATTAAATTGGGTTATTCGATTGGAAGATGGGCATTGAATGATTTAAGTTTTGACATACATACTGATACTGTCATATACAATGAGAATATAAAAGTTAAAAAATGACAAAACTTATAAACAAAAGTTACAAAATACTTAAGTGTTAATATTATAAATATTTAAAAATTATAAATGCAAACAACAATTAAAAGAGAAATTGTGTAAAATACAAACCATGGTGATGGTGGGTCATACTATAGCGGAGATAACTGTTGACGCTGTCTTAGGTGTTGGCATCACAGTCGTTACAAATTATAACGATTAAATGTAAAATTAACACCAATTAATATTTAATTAAATAAATATAAAATAATGTAAATTGATTTCAAGTGACAATTTACCAAATCTAGACTGATCAGCACCCTCTTCCTCGGCCTTGATCATATCATAATCAATAACCTCCGAAATATGAATTTCACTGTTCGTGATCCAATTCTGTATGCAAATCAGTGACTCAACAGTAATAGAATCTAATGCACTCTGAAAAGGATCCAATACGCATCCTCCGGTGTTGAAGGCTGACTCTAAGGCTACTGTACTGATCAGAATGACCAAAATACTACAGGCACTCTTTGAAAGTATGAGATATTTGGGGACATTCATTTTCCACCAAGCTAATATATCAAAATCTTGTACAAAAGTATTAAGATCCAATGTCAAATATCTGTCTTCCTCTAACTGGGCATTTGTAGTGGAATGTGTCAAAGGGGTCATCTCCATCTTGTCACCTCAGTCCATTCTATGATTTTTTCCCACGCTTGGCATCTACAGCTAATGGGGGTACCTGTAGGTATTTCAATACTACCACCTCCCTTGATGGTGAACTCATCAAATAACCTAACAAATATTTTTCAAGTCCAAGAAGCAACAGAATCCACGTAATCCTTGCCAATAGTATCAGTTAACCCAAATACCATATCATCCACCTTCACCATGGGTCAAGGACAACAACTACATATAATAATATATTAGTTTTATCAAAGTCTTCTCCCCAATACTTTTCAAATTTCTTCCGCAATGTGGTGTTACTACCTGCTGCAATATCATTCAATTCTTCTTTCACCTTGGTAATTTGTTGACAAAAATGATGTGTTGTAAGATACAAAAAACCAGCTAAAACCTTCGTAACATCGTAAAAAACTCTCAGAAGCTCTACAAAAATATATACAACCTCTCAATCATCAGACATAGGCTTCTTCAATTCTTCATCAAAATACTTGACATATTGTATGTTTTCATCACCTAATGTATCAAATGCCAACTTATACTCATGAGCCGCCTCCAACATAAAAAAAAAAAAAAAGTTGAGTTCCACCTTGTAAATAAATCAATGCAAAGACCATTTTTACATATTATACCCATAGTCTTTACAGCAACTTTGAACCTCTCCAATTTAGCAAGAGAATATCTCACCCACCTCACAGTTGTCTTAACCCGAGCAACCAAGTCATCAATTTTTTTCAAGCCATCACCCACAATCAAATTAAGAATATGTGTTACACACCGCACATACAAATAATCTTCACCTAAAGTCATTCTATTCGCATTATTTAAGAGAGTCTTAAGATGTCTCATTGCGACATCATTAGTCTCTGCATTATCAATCATACAAATTAGAACCCGTGTCAACCCCACTCTTTTACAGTGGTCTCTAAGGCCTTCCTATCATCTCACATTTGTGATTAGTGGTTTGACAAAATTTGATGATCTTTTTATGTAATGTCCAACCTCCATCAACCCATTGCATAGTTATACACATATATTAACATTATTGCACGAAATCCAACAATCAGTAGTGAAGCAAACACTCTCTCCTCCCAATAAACTCCCCAACTTCGATTTTTTTTAGCGGTAAAGTTTCTAATATCTCTTGCCACCATGTGGCAAGACTGAATATTGAATATTGGTTATGAGTATCTAGAATATGCTTGAAACCCTTTCTCATCAACCACTTGGAAATACATCTCATCCATAACGACCATGCAAGTTAGGTATGTCCTAGCCTCATCAGAATCGTACTTTGTGTACCCTTTTAATGTCAACTCACCACTACTCCCCTCACCCATTTTTTTAAGCCAACTTCAAGCCTAGACTAGCTCTTCTCTACCAACAATTTCAAAATTAGAGATTTATTGCATTACTCCTCCAAGTGCAATTTTATTTGAGAAGTATCGTGTCTCTTGTAGTGACACCCATAAACTTTGTCATAATAGTTGCACTTGATTTTTGAGTCATTCGGGTCCCCACCCTCTATCTTGGTGACATGAGACCAAATTATGGATAAGACTTTCTTGTTAGGCTTAGGGGTGGGACAAATTGATGGATTAGGACTAAGAGTAGTGGTAAGGCTCTTGACCGGAGCAGGAGTAGGATTAGGGTTAAGGGTACCCAAGGCTTCGACCGGGAAGCTCAGACTAGAATCAACTAGACTTTCCAAATTCATTCAGCCAACCAAAAACAACAAATGAAATTATTGCAAATAAATGGTCATTCAAAATCAAATCAAGAAAAGCATCATGAATGTGTCAAGTTGTCAACTATCAAGTATTAAGACTATTAACAAAGTTATAAATGCATCCAAAGTCAAAAAATAAATAATAAGCATCCAATCAAATGGTATTATAGTAATGTCAAATGTATGATTGTGAATACATTATGCCATTAAACAATATCAATTTGTTGCTTTCCCAGTTTTCAACATATTTATTTTTACCAGTTTTTTAGCTTTAAATTAAAATATTGGTTGCCGCCTTTCCTATTAGTCTAATTTCTAAAGTGAGAAAAAATATGTAGTCTATAGACACCAAACAATTAGTTGCTGCCTTCATAAATAAACATAAGTGAAAAAAAAATACAAACCCAAAATATTTGGAGGCTTGGAGCCATCCCATTTGGTCATTCCATTATAAAAAAATTAAAATTTTAAACTATTATTTATATTTATAATATTTAAATATTGAGATGAGATGGGTTGAGTGACTTCAGATCAAGGACTTTGTTATCCAAACTAGGTTTTAATAATAATAAACATGTTCATGGCTTTCATGTATTTTGGAAATGGAAAGCATACAAACATCTCCAAGGAAACTCAAACAACAATTTGAAATTATAAGATATATATAAGATAATATATAGCATTTTACTGTAATAATTGTCTTATATAGCATTTCACTCAAATAATAAAATCCCACTGTCTGGACTCTGGACTGAGATCCTCTATGCAAGCAGCAAATTACAAACCCAACCAAAAATGAACAAAAAAAAATACATAAATGAAAAGTGAACGCAACAAATACATAAATGAATGAGAATCAAATACATCACAGTTCACAGTCACACACAAAATAATCAATTTCCACATCACACGGTTCACAATTACATCATTCATCTCCATTAATCATCACATCCTCAATTTCCATATATTTTAAAAATTAAAAAAAAAATGAGATTTCGATTTAGTAATTTACCTTCGATGATCGGGGCTAGGGTTCGACAATCACATGGTGAAATACGACACTCACCAGTGACCACTTGCGACGACGAGATCGGCGGTGAGATTTGGGGCTAAGGTTCAGATTAGGGCTAGGGTTTCGATTGGAGCCTGGGGGAATCGAAGCTGAGAATGAGAGATGAGAAGGGGCAGGGGCAATCGCGCGAGATTGAGGAAGGGAGAAATGAGACAATAACGAATGAGGGTTCGTAGGTTTAGGTGTTACTTATATAAAATGGCATCATTTTATATAAGTAACCTAAATAAAAATAAAAACCCAGATGGATCGTTTTGATTCATCTAGTTTTTTTTTTTAAATATGATATATATGTCTTATTTAAAGTATATATAATGAAGGGGCGGGGGCGGGGGCGGGGGCAGGACGGAGTGCACCCTATACCGCCCCACCCCCGCCTTAAGGGTAGAAAGCATGCAGGGTTCCCCCCCCTTCCCCCTCTCAACTTGCCAAACAGATAACTCTGGCCCAGCAAGATGGTGCGGAACGGAATGTGAGTGAGGCAACGGGTGCAGGTACAACCCACCACTAGGTGCATGCGTGCCAAAACTTAAATAATGGTAGATTTTAAAAAGAATATTTAACATTTAACATGATAATTGTATATTAGTTTAATTATTAAGACAACTTATATCACTTTAAATTTTTTTTTTTGTGTGTGTGACATATTTGTATATCTTAAGTATTTTTTAATGTTTTCAAAATGAAACAATTATCATGTTAAACGTTTAATTTTTTTAATTACTTAAAAGAATTACAAAACTTTTTTGAAAAACTAATAAAATGAGTCTGCACACCTTTTATGACTAAAATGTTTTAGAGACAAACGTGAAGTATAGACGTCACACAAATGTCGACCGATGTGGCATACTAAACCGCACCATTTTACTCAATTTTATGATTTCCTTCACAAATTTCGTAAGCTTCTCTCTGTTTCTCTTTGGAGAAGTCTCTCCAAACCAGACATTCCTTCTCCCTTGGATGCAAACCAGCAAAGAGGCCAGTAGCTCTAATTTGTGTTCTTTGTTCGGCACATCCTTTTTGTAAATCTAATAAACAAACAAGGATGAATATCTCGTTAGAACGATGACAACCGACCAAACCCTTTTGGACACAATCGAACTCGAACATCACTCTCCTGGTTCACTATTTCAATATCGAAATCTTGTCTCTCCAAAAATCTAAGCCAACCCATCTCAAGCAAAGATTCAAATGGCTTCAATGTTTCATTTTTTTCATTTACAATCACCTCACATATTCGAAAGTTGGATTTTAATTAAAGTGGAGAAAGATGGACGAAGAGGACAAATGGGTTTTAGTTAAAGGGTTTATTTCAAGGTGGAGTGAGAGTTTCTATCCCTTGTTTGCTAGGTCTGTGAAGGAGATGGTTGAGGAATATTTGCAGCAAGAGAGCCCATCACCAAAATCTTCTACTTCATCTCTATTTCTTGGGTTGAAGAGGATGATGGGGTTTTCCCAAAACAAGTGAATAAAGGGGAAAAAAGCAGAGAATTTGCATGTGGGTGGAGTTCAAATTCTCAATTCCAAATTGGTGACTTATGTTGGATGTTTAATAATTGCAATCTTTGAAATGTGACGCACGTTTCTTTATTTCAAACAAAACTTAGTTGAATAGAACAACTTTTTGCTTGGTGTATATTATTAAGGACAGCATTCCTTCTAGAATACAAATCCCTTCAAACAATGAAGAAGAATTTCACACAGCGATCCAGCTCTCGGCACAAGGCGTAGCAAGAGGATCCTTTTGATTTCTTGTTTTTTTTTTTTTTTAAATTAGATTTTGTTTAGATTAAAATATAAGATGAATTTAGTTTATTTTTTAATATTATTATTAGTTAAAAATTTAAAAATTAAAATTAAAATTTTAAAAAAATATATTAAAATTTATATTTTATATAAAAAATTAAAAAATTATAATGATAAAATACAATCCTATCCAAACGGTGTCTAAAATAACAGCTGCCACATCAGTTATTTGTACGGCATTTATACCTCATGTTTTTCTATAACAAAATTATTTATGAATAGAACGGTAAGTACAAATTTTGATATGATAAAAAGTTGTACATTCGCTGACAGTCAAAATCGCTAGTCTCTTGTCCAAAGGGTTTTTTTTATAATTTTTTTATATATTTTATTAATATAATTTATTAAAATAAAAATATATATACAATCAATCACATCAATAAAATATATAAATAATAAAAAAAATTTACTACACATAAAATTTTTATTTCTTAAAAAGAAAACGATAGAATGACTATCAAATAAATCTATTATCTATTATTCGTGTTCACTCATATATATATATATATATATATATATATATATATATATATATATTTATTTTATAATGTTTTAATAGTTAAGAAAGTGAATAATAATGAGTTTATATATTTTTTAATGATTAAAGATATTTGAAAAAATGATCATATACTTCAAAAGAAAAATATTGTTACAAAACTAGAATAAACTACTATTGCAAAAGAATTTATTATAACAAAAAATATTTAAAATTATTTATTTCTCAATAACTAAGTTTTCTCTCTTCCTTTCTTTCTTTCTTTCTTTCTTTCATCTTTTTTTCTTTTCTTTTCTTCTCTTCTTACTTGTATATAACAAATCAAAAATACTCATATTTATAAGCATAAATTATTGTACCAATTACTGTAGACATATATATATATATATATATATATAAAATAGTGGTGGAGCCATCTACATGTGAAAGAGTGAGAAAGGGGTTATTCATGCCCCCTTATCTTCAATAATTGTAACACTCCCCCTTGAATGATCACTTATAAAGAATCTGTCTCTTTAAAATCTTGCCAATGAAAAACTCAATGGGAAGAAAAATCAATGGCGAAAAAAAATAGTACAGTATTCTTATGTACTGCTAAGTGCTTTAATATTATCTCATTAAAATCTTACAAAAGAAAATCCAGTGGGACAAAATCTCAGCGAAGGAAAAAGAGTACAATCAGCATAAGTTTTCAGGACATTTACTCCCCTGAAAAGTATAAGACGATAGATTTTTGAGTTTTTGCATTCTAATGTTTTGTACAATTTTCTTGAATTTTACAATTGATAATGTTTTTGTGAATAATATTGCTAGATTATCACTTAATCGTATTTGCTTAACATCAATTTTACATTTCTCTTGAAGTTCGTGAATATAAAAGAATTTAGGTGAAATATGTTTGATTCTGTCACTTTTGATATATCCTTCTCTGATTTGAGTGATACAAACAATATTATCTTCATATAAAATTGTTGGGTTAGTATTGATCATGGGAAGGCCACACTTTTCTTAGATATATTGAATTACTGATCTCAGTCAAATATATTCTCAACTTGCTTCATGAATTGCAATGATCTTTGAGTGATTTGAAGATGTGGTAGATAGTGTCTGCTTGACAGATCTCTATGATATAACAGTATTTTTATAAGAAAATAAATATCCGATTTGAGATCTACCTTTGTATGGATCTGAAAGATAACTTGCATCTGCATACCCAATCAATTGTGAACTTGATCCATATTGATAAAATAATCACATATCAATTGTACCGTGAAGGTAACGAAAGACATGTTTAATATCATTCCAATACCTTCGAGTTGGTGCATAACTATATCTTACAAGCAAATTAATTGAGAATATAATATCAGGCCGAGTGCAATTTGCAAGATACATCAAATCTCCAATTGCACTGAGATATGGTACTTCAAGACCAAAAATTTCTTCATCGTCTTCATAAGAATGAAATGGATCATTCTTCACATCAAGTGATCGAACATCATTGAAGTACTCATGGGACTTTCTCTATATACATGGACTGATAAATAAAAATTTCATTGGGTAAGTGCTCGAGCTGCAGGTCAAGACAAAATTTTGTTTTGCCAAGATCTTTCATTTCAAATTCATTCTCTAAATATGTAGTGGTTATTGAGATCTTTTCAAAAACTCCCACAATATTTAAATCATCAACATAAACCACAATAATGGCAAATCTGGATTCTGATTTCTTAATAAAACACATGGGCATATAAGATTAGTCTTAAATCCTTCTTTCAATAGATATTCACTTAAGCGATTATACCACATACGTCCAGATTATTTTAACTCATATAAAAATCTTTGAAATTTGATAGAGTACATACTTTTATATGTACTTGTAGATATTTCAGACATTTTATATCTTTCAGGGATTTTCATATATATATGTCATGGTCTAAGGATCCATATAAATATACAGTGACCACATCCATCAACCGCATTTCTAATCCTTTTGTAACAAATAAATTAATCAAAAATCTAAATGTGGTTGCATCCATAACGGGAGAATATATTTCTTCATAATCAATCACGGGTCTCTACAGGAAACCTTGTGCGACAAGTCGTGCTTTGTACTACACAATTTCATTTTTCTCATTACGTTTTCGTACAAATACCCACTTATATCCAACAAGTATTACACCCTTAGGTGTTTTGACAACAGGTCCAAATATTTCTCACTTTGCTAGCGAGTTTAATTCAGCTTCAATAGGTGCTTTCCATTTTGGCTAATTATTTCTACGTCAACATTTTTCGACGGTTCTTGACTCACTTTCTTCATTACTTCTGGTAATGTAAATGGTCATCTTATATAAAAATATGTTGTCGACAACAGTTTTATTTCTATCCAGAATTTCTCTAGTACTCATGAAATATATTAAGATCTTATTATTTCAGGTTCCTGTTCCTCTTTAGGGGAAAACATTTCAGGAGGTCCCTTTTCAGGAGATTTTGAAATAGAAGATTTGACATTTTCAGGAGCATTAACTATATTTGTAGCATGTATTATGGGTATTGGTTTTTCAAGAATACCAAATTCATTTTGTATCTTTTTCCTTCGAAAAATTTTATCTTTTGCACCAATAGGTCTTCCATACTTTAGGCGTGTCTTAGACTCACTTATTGCTGTTTTGAATACTTTTCCTTCAGGGACTTCAATTATTGCTGAGGCATTGACAACATGAATATAATATTTTACTACACTTTTAGTGTCAGTAAATACATCCAGTAATTGATTTGCAACATTTTGCAAATGAATAATCTTCTGAAATTCTAATTTACATTCATTTGTAAAATGATCAAATTGAGACACGGCGTTATTATCCCAAGTAATTTTTTGTCATACTTCAGACACTGATTTTTCGTTACCCAATAACGGAAAAGTGGATTCGTCAAAGTGACAATTTTCAAAATGTGCTTTAACATATCCCCTATAAGTGGTTCAAGGTATCTAATAATAGATGGAGAATCAAAACCAATATATATCCAAGTCTACGTTGAGGGTCAATTTTGTACGTTGTGGAGGTGCAATTGGAACATATACAGCACATTCAAAAATATGAAGATGAGAAATATTTGGTTATTGACCAAATACAAACTGTAATGGAGAATATTTATAATATGCAGATGGTCTAATACGAATTAATGATACTGCATGAAGTATAGCATGTCCCCAAGCAAAAACATGTAATTTTGATTTCATAAGTAAAAGTCTAGCGATTAGCTGAAACTTTTTAATCAAAAATTCAACTAGATTGTTTTGAGTGTATGTATGGGCAACAGGATATTCAACATCTATTCCTATTAACATGCAATAGTTATCAAAAATTTAAAACGAAAATTCTTCTGCGTTATCCAATCGAATGGTTTTAATTGAATACCCAGGAAATTGTACTCGTAATTTGATTATCTGAGTAACAAGTCTAACAAATGCAACATTTCTAGTGAAAAATAGACAAACATGTGACCATCGACTTGATACATCAATCAAAACCATAAAACATTTAAATGGTCCACTTGATAAAATGAATAGGTCCACATATATTTTCGTGAATCCTTTGTTAAAAGGATGGAGATTCAACAACGACTTTTGAGGGAGATGGTCTGATAATCAACTTATCTTGGGAACATGCAGAGCACGGATATTCATTGGGTAAAAGAATCTTTTGGTTCTTTAAGGGATGTCCATGTAAATTATCAATGATTCGTCTCATCATTATTAATCTCGGATGTCCAAGGCAATCATGCCAAATCATAAATACTTTGAGGTCAATGCACTTCTGGTGCACTACCACGTATAATTCAATTGTTTTCATCTTTGTATAATACAATCCAGAAGAGAGGACAGACAATTTTTCTAATACAAACTTCTGATCTGATACTATTTTAGTAATAAAAAGATGCTCTTTACTGTCTTCATTGGTCGTTACAATATGATAATCATTACGACGTATATCTTTAAAATTTAACAAATTTCTTCTAGATTGTGAAGAAAATATAGCATCATCAAAATTTGGTATCATTAGGTAATACAATATAAGCTCTCCAGAGCCCACAATTAGATTTGATGAACTTGATATAGTATGGACATAGGCTTTACTTAGTGTTAAATTTTGAAAATATTTCTTATTTTTGATAATTGTGAGTTGTAGCACTGTTAACCATACATATATTTTTATCATTCAATTCAGAGATAAAAAGTTCATCCATGTGATCCATGATTCTACAATATATACAAAATTTTCATTACAAATAATAAAGAAAACATATTAATTGGGTGGAATACTTCTATCTCCAATCAAGTGATCAATTCTACCATTATGATCATTAAAGAAATTAGAAACATCAAGATGAGTGATATCTACATTTAATGAATCATCTGATGGTTCTACTAAATTTGTTTCAATCCTTTTATTCTTTCTTTTTATAGATTCTTGATATAAATCCGCCAAGTGTCTGGCCATACGACAGGTACATAACCAATGTCCAGTCATTCCACATCTATACCACACATCTTCACTTCTCTTTGTAAAATCATTTTTAGGGCTTTTACCCCTTTCTGAATTTTACCACTTCTGGTGATACGGTATATTATTATTCCTTTTAATATTATTACTTCTGGAACTAATATTTTTATAATTTCTCCTACCACGTCCATGGCTCCGATTTTTTCGAAATGATGCATCATTCGTTTATGGGAATTATGCAAACCTATTATCATTCATTTTAGGGAATGATGTTGAACCAGTAGGGCGTGACTGGTGGTTTTTTAATAAAAGTTTATTGTTTTACTCAGCTACTGGAAGATATTATATAAATTTTGAATATTTCTTGAACTTTCTTTCTCGATACTGCTGCTACAGGAGCACATTCGAGACATGAAAAGTAATATAAGTCTTCTCTAGCATATTATCATCTATGATTTTCTCATCGCATAATTTTAGTACTGAGTTTATTTTAAAAAGCGCGGAATTATACTCACTAACACTTTTAAAATCTTGCAACCTCAGGTGCAACTACTTATAACGAGTTTTTCGGAGGATGATAGTCTTCTAGTATTCATAACTCTCTCATAAATTATTTCATAAAATAAATGGATCTTCTATTATAAGATACTCAATTTTTAATTATTCATGAAGATGGTGGCGTAGGAAAATCATTGATTTAGCACGGTCCTGCATGGACGCTTGATTTTCTTTTTTAATTATTTCTCTCAGATTCATAGCATCTAGATGGATTTCAGCATCAAGAATCCAGGATAAATAATTTTTCTCAGATATGTCAAGAGTAATGAATTCCAATTTTGTAAGATTGGTCATTTTCTACATATATAAATAATGAAATAAATATGTGTATCTCAGACATTTATAAAATCACGTAGATTTAATCAACGAAATATTTCATATTTATATCAAAGACTGCAAATAATATATTGAAAAACTTACTTGAGGAATAAGACCACTAATTTCAGAATTGGAAGAACAGTTGTGCTGATAACGTGTTATAAAATTAGAATAAACTACTATTGCAAGAGAAAATATTTAGAACTCTTTATTTCTTAAAAACTGAATTTTTTCTCTTTCTTTGTTTGTTTCTTTCTCTCATCTTTCTTTCTTTTCTTTTCTTTTGTTCTCTTCTCTTCTTACTTGTACATAACAGATCAAAAATGCTCGTATTTATAAGCATAAATTACTGTGCACATATATATAAAAAATAATGGTGGGGCCATCTACACAATTAGGAGTGATGAGGGGGTCATTCATGCCCTCTTATCTTCAATAATTGTAATAAATATATATATTTTTCTTCAATTTTCATTCAACCCAAGCTCCTTTTATTTGAGATGACTCCTAGTAGCATTTTGCAAAACGGGTCTCAATGAGTGCTAGTAACATTCAACCCAAATTTTATTTTTAATTTTTTGTTCTCAATGAATGCTAGTAGCATTTTGCAAAATGGGCCTCCAAAATGGGCATCATATGCACTGTTCTTTCGCTAATTTCTTTTCTAGCTATTCAAATTTCCATTTACTGCTCTCTATTATTTTTCTTTAGGAGGAAACTGGTTATCCCGAATATAAGCACTTAAAATTCAAAAAAACTTATGAAGAGTTTTTATCTTGTAATAACTTTGAACTTTTGGAGGTTGGATTGCCTCAAATCAATCTCAAGCTTATGATATCACATTTTCCATCTTTTTTGTGTATTTCTTGAATTATAATTACAGCAATATCATGAGATTGCTTATAATTGATACCTAGAGCCAATTGATCCCAATGGTAGAAGCTACTCGATCCAAACAGCAACAAGAGAACTTACAAAGGCAAGTGGATTCTCATGAAAAAAACCATACAAGAAATCAAGTTGAGATTGAATAGGATGGAAGACATGATGCGTACACTAGTGGGGAACTAAACACATTGTTAATAGAGATCAAGAGTGGGAAGTTCATGACACAAGGAGAATCACCCCTAGAGGAGTCTACTTGGAATTTTCTCACTTCAACAAGGAGAACGTAGAGGGATAAATCTTCAAGGCAAACAGTATTTCGAGTACCACCAAACTCCTCCTCCCAATGTCTACTCATAGTGTCATACCACATGGATGGAGAAGCTCTCGTGTGGTATCACAATGAAGCGGAGAGTGCATTGTTCAACAGTTGGGATACATTCATTCAAGCCCTCCAAGTCCACTTCGGCCCCATGGCATACGACGATCCTATAAAGGCACTTTACCTAACTAAAACAAACATCCATAGTATTGAGTTATAAGGTCCAATCCATATATCTCTCGAATAGATTGTAGGACCTCTCTGAACACCACAAATTGAGCTATTATCTCAGTAGATTGAAAGATAAAATTCGTTTTTCAATTCACATGTTCAACCTCGTCAATCTCATTGTACTTTAGGCTTGCTAAGATCTAATAAGATTAGTTATTCAGTATTAGAAAAATCTTTAAATTGATAGGCAATAGAGGCCTATCAGCCATTTGTGCATAGTAGACCTATCTGGTAACCTAGGAGGAAGGCTCTAATAGAGGATAGAAAATTCTTGTACTACAAAAAAAGATCACATCCTTTTAAATGGATGAAAAAATAAAGAAGATATTGTATAATCACTGTGATAAGAAGTGAAACCTAACCCATGTTTGAAAAAAAGATCTTCTTACTACAAGGAATCAAGTTGAAGTTTGAAGACAAGGTTGAATGATTTTTTTATTTTTTTAATCTATTGAACCTAAAGGCACTCACACCAACCAAGGTCAGATAGATCCCGAAATATCAATTCATGCAATGCTAGGCACCTCTAGACCAATATACCATGAGATTGTTAAGAGTGTAGAAGGGCGAACTTACGATAATTTTGGTGGCCTTTGATAGCACCAATAATTTTTTGGATCTTTCCATGTGTTTAACTACCAGCTTTCAGTGGATCCCACCAGCAAGTTGGATGTCAAGACAGCCAATGGATGAGTCATCATACGTGAGGACGTTGTAATAGAGTCACTCTATATGTTTGCGTGAAAATACTGTAAATGTATAAAATTATAAGAAGTAGTGAAATATTTTTAAATAAAATGAATGTAGAAATTAATTATGTTATTAAGTATTAAAATTTACTAAATTAATTACTATTTTAAAAAATTAAAAAATAAATTGAAAGATTTTAATATCTAAATTAATTTGAAATATTTAACAAAAATAATTTTATGAATAAAAGACTAAAAGAATATAAAATCTAAGATTGTAAATATAATAAGAATATATTTACAGCATTTGATCTCACCTAATAAATTTTGTACAATTTATTTTTCTTAATTATTAAATTTTAATAATCTTATGTTGATGGTAAAAATTATTTAACTATTCAATATTTTCTCTCAAACAATATTAAAAATATCTCCAACTAATAATAATTCTCTATTTTTATATGAATTTAATTCATTGAAGACCCATTAAGGTTTTTGAATTTTTTTTTAGAAAATTACACTAATCGAGATAAAGTATTTTTACTTTCGCTTAATTAATGGTATTTAGTTTTAGAGCTAAAATAACAAATCACCTCTTGGTCTCATTGGGATTCAATAGATTAAATAATAATTGGCCAAAAAATTACAAGTATTAAGACAAGAAATGAACACTTAATTATGAAAATATTAAAAATAAAATAACTTAGGATACAAATTATGTGTTCAATATTAGACCACATCAAAAATATAGAAAATAAAATTTGTTCATAATGAAATTGAAAAGAGAAAGAATAAAATTAATATTCTTTATTAGAATCGATTGATGAAACGTGTAGATCTCTATCTCTATTTTCTAGATCAACCTCCTGCTTAAAAAAAATAAAGAATAAAACCTCCAAATGGCTGCTGCACCTCGCGATTTCTGGCCCCCCTTTTTTTTGACCTTTTCAATTCTTCTCTCATGTGTGTTGCGGCGCTCTGTGTGTTAAGCCGAATATATAATACAAGGTCAAAATGCGGTGCCTTAAGTCTAGTCCAAGTGAAAACCAAATGCCTCAGATATATATATATATATATGTGCACTGTCTGCTTCTACCTATGTAAAGTGAAAACCAAAAGCCGAATAATGATGCTCTTCAGAGAAAACCTAGTGGGCCCGAATGAATATATGTGGCTGCCCTTAAAATGAAAATTTAGTGAAGGCCCAAAAGCTGAGTCGAGTTGCCATATTAATAAACATGTGTTGTGTGGCTGGTTTGTGACTGCAGCCCATGAGAAAAAGCCCGAATGCCCTTTTGTCTTAAAGGAAGTGCGGCGCTGGAGGTCCAAAGGCACGTGCGGCTCTTGTTTTTAAATTGAAGAAAACAAAGGCGGCTCTATTGTGATAAAACTGAATTGCCGCTTCGTTGGTGTGAACCCAAATAAATTAATGGGTAGTGATAGTTTACTATTCTTTTTTTTATTATTATTTAAAAAATTTTAATTTTTTTATCATTTTTTTTAACATATTTAATCATTAAAAAATATATAATCTTACTAATAATTACTTTTTAATCATTAAATAAAAACAAAATCTAAAAAAAAATTAAATACAAAATAGATAATAAATGGATGGTAATAAAATTGTAACTCTATCATTTCCCTAAATGAATATTTGCCTCCTGTTATCCAGTAAAACTCGTGCGGCAGCCTCAAGAAAATTGAATTTATATATGCACATTTCGCCGACTGTAGTTCAATTCCTAGTGGGCCTCTCCTTGTGAATTCTGAAGTGAAACGCAAGTGACTTATTGAGCCCAAAAGAAACCTCTCTAGCCCAAAGCCCAAGGAAACCTGATACACGAAAAAAGAAAAACACTCCTCAAGAAAATAAATTTGCACCACTTTTTTTTAATTTGAAAGGTTGGAATGTAGATTAATCGTAAACCTTCTCATTCCTTCAAAAATAAGAAAATAAAGAAAAATGAATGAAACTAAACTATAAATAAAAGAAATTAAAAAAAAAATCAATACTTTTAATTACTAAAATGGTAATAAAAGTCCTGTATAAATTACACTTATAGTAACCCATTTACTACCTCATTTTTTTAGAGAAAATCTAGTTAGCACACTTTTTCTTTAACACACCCAACGCACTGCTAATGTGGAAGCCTTCCATGTTAACTATGCTAAAAAATGGTTGGTCTTTTTATTTTTCTGAGTTATAGTTGGTCTAATTATTAGTGTGTGTTGCATCCCACGCTTATTTGTAGTAAAACTCTATTTTGTTATCTTAGCACTTGGTAGTTGTGATGTAGTGTTAGAAGTGAGGTGGCTTAAAACCTTAGGCCCTATGTCAATAATCTTAAAACATAAAATTAGTCTTATAAATTTTAATATAACATTTTATTATGATATGACCTAAAATAATCTATAAAATTCTTAATATAACATTTGAATTTTGATATAACATATAAATTTTAGTTTTATAACATTAAATTAACATAACATAAAATGAGGGATATGGGTCAATCAGTTGCTAAAGTTTGTTGGAGTATGATTTTGTTTATCCATAAAACTGGAAAAATCAAATCATATCAAAATTGAAAAACTAGAAGTTTTGGTTTAGGTGGTGAAGCGTTTAGTATCGGTTCTCAAATTTCCAAAATCGATGTAAGAAAGAACTGGGCATATGACATCCCTATTTGTGCCAAGTGAATAAAAATAAAACTCTATTATCCACACATGGGTTTATTGCAACCCTTGCCTATTCCTTCATGGCTCATATGGACATATCCTTATATTTTATGGAAGTACTTTCCCTCTCTCATGCATTGGCTAATAGTGATTTCAGTGATGATAGATTGATGGTCCGATACACTAAATATGATAATTTTTTTACTTTATCCCATCCATCCACAGCACACAAGATTGCTCAAATTTTCATGCATGGAGTTTTTAAACTCTATGGTTTACCTTAAACTGTTGTTTCAGACAAGGATATGACCTTCTAAGTAACTTTTGGTAGTCTCTATCTACCTTGCAAGGATCCAACTTGAACGTTAGCTTGACTTACCATCCGTTATTGGATGGTTAAACAGAAGCTCTAAACAGGTGCTTGGAAGGGTATTTACGTTTCTATGCTAGAAGAAAACAAAAGGAATGGAGTCAATGGCTAACAATGGAAGAATGGTCGTGTGATAGTTCTTTCTATACAACAATAAATATCTCACCTTTTGAGACCCTTTATGGGTATCCATCCCCAAAATTTTTGAGTTATGTCTCAGGCACCTCCCCTATTATAACAGTAGACCAAACCCTAAGAACCAGGGAATAGATCAAAGGATTACATAAAGAGAACCTTCATACAGCTTAAGAAAGGATGAAGACTTGTGTTGATAAGAGGAAACTGAGCGGTACTTTGTCATTGTGGGAATGGGTGTATTTGTGATTACAACCTTATAGGCAAAATTTGATTGCCCTCCGTCACAATATGAAGTCATTTCCATGTTTTTATGGGTTGTTCCATGTCCTCCAGAAGCTCAGATCGATTGCATATCGTCTAGATATCTACCCTTTAGAGCCAAGATTCACCCGGTGTTCCACGTCTCTTATCTCAAGAGAAAACATGAAAACAACATCTAGTCGATTATTAAGCTCCCAACAGTGGACAAAAATGGAGATATATAGCCTGGACCAAACTTATTGTCGACAAACGAGTGGGAATCAACCAATAACAAAAATACAAATAAAGTGGGTAGGGACAATCTCAAAAGACAACACATGGAAAGTCCACCTCCTGGAAAATGAAAGAACTTGCCCGCACCTCGTGAAAAAGGTTCTTTAAGGAAAGGGGATTGTTACGAACCTAAATTTTTTTATTTTAATTTGTTTTTTTCTATTGTTTTTCTTTGGAAGGAACCGTTTGTCTTGAATATAAACACTGGAAGTTGGGAAAAACTCGTACAGAATTTTCATCTTGTAAGAACTTTGCATTTTTAGAGGTTGGGTTGTCTCGAATCAACTCCAAACTTATGACATTATATTTTCTATCTTTTCTTGTGTATATCTTGAATTATAATTATAGGAATACTTAAGTTGCTTACAATTTAATTGATAGTAAGTAAAATCTATTGTTAAAATCTTCGCCAAAAGAAAATCACTTGCCTTTTGAAGTAAATTTCACGAAGAACCATAGCATGAAAAAAGATTCTACTCATCATTCTCATATCACATACCTTTTTTTTTTCTTGAAAGAACTCTCTTAATTTAATAAAAAATAAATTTAAATTTTAAAATTGAAATAGAAGAATTACGTGGGCGGTGTGCGACATTATTGCATATAGGAGCACTCACAAATGGCTCTATATAATAGGGAGCCCTTTATTATTTGGGGGCCAAAATGGGGTCCCCCACATCTACTCCTCCAAAATGGGGGAGAATTTGATATTATGAATAGTTGTTATGTTCTCTGTTAATTTGTTGGATTTTCTGTTTGGCTATATTCTCCACTGATTTTGGTACCTTATTGTTGAACTCAAGGTTTCAAGTTTCATGTAAATCTACAAATGGATTTTGATGATAACAAATGAATCTAAAGAATAAAGGAGTCTCAAGCTCAAGTTGTCCACACAATATAATCAAGCACATCAAGGAAGCAAGCATGAGCAAGAAGGGAACAAGGTCATATTAAAATCATAGAGTAATTTTGTAAATCTCTTAAAAAATTTGAAATTAGGATTAAGGCTCAAAATTAATATTTTATCATAAAGCATTAAAATACATTTTCCACATATGCATGAATATTTTGAAAATTAAATTTGAAAATTTTGAAAGATGATTGATTGTCATATTTCACATGTGCATGACATGATTAAAGGTTTGAACTTTGAAAATATTAAGATGATTGATTGTCATCTTTCACATGTGCATGTTTTATTTGAATATTTTTAAAAGTGGTGGATGATTTTCTTGACTTATGCAAAAGGTAGATGTCTTTATTTGAAAATTTTGAAAAGTAAAGTGTGCTCCTTTTGTCATATGCAAAAAGTAAAAGATTATGTTTGAAATTTTTGAAAAGTAAAGTGTACTCATTTTGTCACATGCAAAAAGTAAAAATATTAGATTTGAAATTTTTGAAAAGTGAATGATGATGTTTTTGACACGAGAATCTTTTCAAATTTGAAATTGAAAACTCATTTGCCTATAAATAGCTCACTTGAATTTTGCAAAATTCACAACAAGAGCTTACACATCTATTGCTAAATTTTGCATCATTTTTTCAAAGCTCTCATTCTCTCTTTTATAAAGTTTTGAGCCTTAATTCTTGTTCTTGTTGAGAGAGATATAGGTTGCGCTGTATTGTTTCTATCTCATTCATTGAGGAGTGTACTTTGATAGTCTACCTACTATCAACTCTTGTATTTGTAAAAGGGTGTGTATAACCCTTGTGTGTGTAGAAGGTGTTCTACACGGGGAATAGTTAAATCACCAAGTGTGAGGTGATTGGAAGTGTAGAAGGTGTTCTACACGGGGAATAGTTAAATCACCAAGTGTAAGGTGATTGGAAGTGTAGATGGTGTTCTACACGGATTCTTTGGAGCGGTGCTGCTCAAAAGTGTAATAGGTTTTTATCTCCACCTAAAGGAGATTGAATAGTAGATTTGGGAATCCTCAAGAGGTAGCTTGAGGCGAGGACGTAGGCAGTGGGGCCGAACCTCGTTAACATACTGAGTTTGCTTCTCTCTTACTCTTACTATTTATATTTCTTGTTGTTTCATATTTTGTTTATATTTTATATTCTATATTTGATTTATAATTGTTATTTTTTAAAATACAACTCAATTCACCCCCCCTCTTGTGTTAGTCATCTGGGCAACACTTATATATAGTATAAGCTGCCATTGATGTTCTCGGTTCACATTGGGCTACCATTGATGCCCTTTCTATTTGGTTTTTAATGACATTCATGTTCATTGCGATTAGGGCTGTAATTGAGTCGAGTTTTGACTTGTCGAGTTCGAATTGACTTAAAATATTCGAGCTCGAGCCCGACCTTGAAACTTTTATGTATTTTTTGTTCGAATTCAACTCGATAAGCTAAATTTCTAACTTGAGTTCGAGTTCGTCCCACAAACAAACTCAATCCGATTCAAGCTGAACTCTAGTTTTTTTTCTAATTTTTTTAATAAAATTTAAAACTTAATAAATAAATGAAAATATAATAAAAATTAATACTTAATATCTAACTAGTTGATATTTATTCGTAATAACAATATGTTTTATGCTTACATATATTATTAATAAATATACTTAATATGATAATATATATGTATTCCATACATAATTCTCACATACTATATATGAAATTATTAGATTTTATAGATTAATTATTATACAAATTATTAAATATAACTATAAAGTATGTTAATAATATATACATAAATAAGTAATTAGATTACTTATTACATATTTAATTATAAGAGTGCTATACTTAATATAATTAACAATATATATAAAACATATATATAGCATATATATGTATATATGTTTATCAATATATAAATGAACTTTAATCGAATCGAACTAACGAGTCAATTCGAGTATAAACGAGTGAGTCTTAGCCGAGTTGAGTCAAATTTTGTAAGGCATTTGTTATTTACTAATCGAGCAGATATCTACTTTCACGAGCAATTTTTTTTTTCACAAGTCAAATTCAATTCGAGTTTAACCGAGTGAGTACTGAGTGGGTTGTCGAGTAATCTGTTCATTTACAGGCCTAATTGTGATGTTCTCAATGAATATTTGTTGCCATTGATTTTGGTTTGTGGGGTTGTATCCATACGGGCTTTGGTCACTTTATGTCTGTTTGGGAGCTTTAAAGCATTAAAATTGATGATTATTTTTACTCGTTGGTACTTCTATTGATCTTTTTGGGAGCTATATTGGATATTTTTTATGCATTTTTGTCCTTGTTGGTGTCTGTTGGCCCCTTGCATTGTTGTCATGTTTGTTTAGGACATTATTGATATTTTTTTACGCCTACTCTCACTTGTTGGTGCTGTCATGTCTCGAGGTTGTTGCCATATTTGTTTTGGAACTAAATTTGATAGTTTTTGTTGCCTATTTTCACATGTTGGTTCTGTTTGGGCTCTTGCATTGCTACCTTCGATGTTTAGAACTTAAATTGATACTTTTTTATGCCTATATATCATTTGTTGATGTTGTTTGGGCCCTTATATTGCTGCCTTCGATTTTTGAAACTTAAATTGATATTTTTTTATACTCATTGTCATTTGTTAGTGTTGTTTGGGCCCTTGCATTGCTGCCTTCGATGTTTGGGACTTAAATTGATACTGTTTGTGCCTATTGTCATTTGTTGGGCCGTTATGGTTCGAGGTTGCTGCTATGTCTGTTTTGGAATTATATTTGATACTTTTTGTTGTCTAATTTCACAATAGTTTGTGCTAATTGGGTTCGAGGTTGCTACCATGTCTATATGGAACCTTATTTGATATTTTCTGATGTACTTCCTCTAAGGACGATTCTCAGGATGGATATATAGTATTAGGCTGTGATGAGTGGGCTTAATTAATTAGTGTTCAGGCATGAGACACCATTGATATAGCGGTGATCTGTGAACCCTGGATGACCACCAATTAGCAATCGGGATTCACGGTTTTGCAGCCATTTATGCATGCCTCGTGTTAGACAACTGATATTACATTAAAATAATATCACTCTAAGCCCCAAAGTATTAATCAACATATTTTAACGTGTCTACATAGATTTCGTCTGTGTTTTATTTATGATTGTCTACAAATTTAAAGCAAATACCACCGCAATACCAAGGTCAAGTAGTAGCACCACCAGTATCTCACACTCAACAAACAATCGTCGCAATGAATATCTAATATATTTTTGTGGTATTAAACATGTTGTCGAATAGCTCACACTAAAAATAATGAGGGGCAACAATTTTTCGGTTGCCAAAACTATGAGGTTAGTTTTAGCAACCTCATTATTCGTGGCCAAATTTCTATAGAGTTCGTATTTATGATTAATTGTAAGTTTTGTAGGCTGGTCAGGCTTGTGGATTATTTTGCTGATATAACTTAGAAATATCATCGTATGGTCAGAAGACAATAAACCGACTAAAAAATGAAGTTCATAATATACAAGTCTCGTTGGACATCTAAACCAGTAGACATCGTTTGAAAATTGATGTGCAGAGGTATAAGCGAACAGTAAAGAAGATAGATTTTTTAGTTTATATTTTAATATCTTAGTTACTTATAATAATATTGTATTTTAAAAGATTATAAACGCATCCAACTCTTCTTTATAATTAAATAGTACTTTGGATTAATTGTAATATATTTAATTGTATATCAATTTTTTGAGACTTATATTTATTTTAGTTAAAAAAATACCATTTTTGTATAAGACTATTTATTATAATCGTATTAAATTTATGTTCTCGTGTATCAGAAAAAAAATATTATACTATATTTTTTGTAGTCAATTGAAGTTATAAATAATTAAAATAGGAAAAAAACGAGGGGTAAATGGTTTAGAATGAAAATAGAGGTGAGTATCTAATATTCACAGTACACTTTTATATAAACAGTATATATATGAGTGTATGTTATGAGTTTTAGATGTTACTGTTATAAAACTAAAAAGAAAACTACTACTATTGCAAGAGAAAAGAAACTCTTAAGAACTGAAACTTTCTTTCTCTTTCTATATTTTCTTATGAATTTCATTACAACTGAAGCCCATATTTATAGGCGTTGAAGTTACTATGCAAGTCACTATGCAGAATTTAATATAATAGTGGTGGGGTCATTCACATAATTTAGTGGTGGGACAGGGGGCGGCGCCGTTCGTTCATTTACATTCATAATACTCCCCCTTGAATGACCACCCATAAGAAATCTACCTCGTTAAAACCTTGCCAAGGAAAAATCCAGTGGGAAGAAAAACCAATGGCGAAGGAAAAAGAGTACAGTCTCTTTATGTATCCACAAGTACTTTAAGATTGCCTCATTAAAACCTTGCAAAGGAAAACCCAATGGAATAAAACCTTAGCGAAGGAAAAAGAGTACAATCAGCACAAGTCTTCAGGACTTTTACTCCCCCTGGAAAGTGCATGGCAATAGTTTTTGAGTCTTCACATTTTAATATTCTGCACAATTTTCTTGAATGTCGCAGTTGGTGATGTCTTCGTGAATAAATCTGCTAGGTTATCACTTGATCGTATATTTGATATATCCTCCTTTGATTTGAGTGATACAAGTAGCATTATCTTCGTATAAAATTATTGAGTCATTGATCTCAGCCAAATATACTCTTGACTTGTTTCATGAATTACAATAATCTCTGAGTGATTTGAAGATGAAAAATAATATCTGGTTGACAAACTTAATAGAAATCTGATACGTGCAGCAATACTTAAACTCCCCCTGATAATATGCGTTAGTGTTTCAAGTAATAAGCAAATATGATTTCAGTATATATAACAACTTAAGAATTCAAACATGATCTCCAACTAAATAATGCATTAGAGAGAGTATGATAATATTTTCATCTAAAATTTTCTCCCCCTCATTCGGCGTTATTAGGAAGAACTTGTTTATATACGGTGGAAATAACATTGGAAACCATCTATGTATGATAAAAGCTATAAAAGCTTTGAGGTTTAATATTATCGGTTCGGCGGAAAATCAAATCCGCTTGACATTGTGGACAAACGAGATCTTGAAGAGATTTGAAGGTTTCGGGTTGTTGTTGTTTAAATATAACCAATTTTATCATTGGTTTACTCCAGCAAAAAGATCTCGCATTCCTCATAGATTCAGTTGTTGTTCATCCAGAACGATATTATGTCTGATAGAAATTCTAATGTCCCAGATTTAAACCATGAACCTTTTATACCTCAACCACTTATATTTTCTCCTGAGGCTGTAAATACCATGATAGGAGCAGAGATATATCTATTTAGTAAATCTGATCCTGAAATTGTTGCAGCATCAATAACTCTCAGTGCTCAATATGCTGTCTCTCTTACAACCATGTCTCAGAGGCTATTGGCAAGAACGAGTGAGGTTGATCATCTTAAAAATCAAATATCTGAGTTGCATCAAACGCTTGCAACTAAAGATAGAAAAAATAAAGATTTAAAACAAGATAATGAGGAGCTGAAAAAACTTGTAGACTGGTATTCTCGTGACCTGAAAACACGAGTAGAAGAGTTGGAACGAGAGAGAGTTCACATACAAAGTCAACAACAGCAGCTAACGGCAGAGGTTCAGCGTTTACAAGAAAATAGGGATAGCTGTAATTAATCTCGCTGGCTTTTGAAATTATGCATCCAGCATATCTTGTAAAGTGAGATTTGAAGAGATGATGGTTTGTCTTGTTCTTATTTCCATTTCTATAAGAACCGTCTTTAGTTTCATTTAGTACGCATCAAATCTTCTTCTCATATCTATAATTCATCTGTATTTGTATTCTTATTCTACAAATTTCCAATGGCTCATCAATTTCCTTTTACTATTTCTCATAATCAACATATGAGGTATCCTTCACCTCAATTACAAGTTGATTCTGCATCTTCCGCAGGTGCAATGTTGCAGCAAGCAAATGATCTGGCTAATAAGTCAGATCGTGAAGCTGTTTATGAGCTGGTGACTCTCGGCACCCGATACTCCTCCTCTATTGTTAGATTTTCCAACCGATTACAATCCAAAAATCGTGAGATTGAGGAGCTTAACGAGAAGGTTTCTGTACTTCAACGACTCGTTCAAGAGTCTGACAAAAAAATTGCAGACTTAAAACAGGAGAATAAGGATTTAAAATCCTTACTTGCCTCTTCATTTCGACTGCCTAATCCTTTAGATAAGGATGGTATGTTGTTTTATGAAGAGCAAATGCATTTGAGAAATGAGGCTAGAAGCCTCAAATTCTTGTAACTCATCTATGAAATGAATAATAAGATCTTTCCTTTTCAAATGCATTCCTTGAATTTATAGCAACCCTTGTAATCTTTTCAAGAGTTCTAACAAGGTAAATCATCAACGTAAACTGCAATAATGACGAATCTGGATTCTGATAAAACACATGAATATATAGGATTATTCTTAAATCCTTCTTTCAATAGATACTCGTTGATTCAATTATACAACATGTGTCCGGATTGCTTTAACCCATATAAAGATCTTTGAAATTTTATAAAGTACATACTCCTAAATGTACTTGGATTAGATGCTTCAAGTATCGTAATAATCTAATGATGCTTATAAATATGCAGTGACCACATTCATTAACTGCATATCTAATCCTTTTGTAATAACCAAATCAATTAAAAATATGAATGTGATTGCATTCATACCAAGGAAATATGTTTCCTCATAATTGCTCAGGTTTCTACTGGAAACCTTGTGCGACAAATTATACCGCATAATTTCATTTCGCATTACGCTTTCGTATAAATACTCACTTATATCTGACAAATATTACACCATTTGGTGTTTGGACAACAGATCCAAATGCATCTCGCTTCACTAGCGAGTTTAATTCAGTTTTAATAACTGCTTTCCATTTTGGCCAATCATTTCTACGTCGTCATTTTTCGACGATTTTTGGCTCACTTTTTTTCATTACTTCTGGTAATATCAAGTGTTATCAAATATGTTGTCGACAACAGTTTTATTTCTATCCATAAATTTTCCAGTACTCATGAAATGTATTGAGATCTCTTTGTTCCTCTCCAAGGGAAAACATTTCATGAAACACCTCTACAGGAGGTTCCTCTTCAGGAGGTTTATACTCTTCAGGAGTTTTCTCTTCAGGAGTTATACTCTTCAGGAGTTACATTCTTCAGGAGTTACCTCTTCAGGAGGTTTCCTTTTCAGGAGGATTATATTTTATACAGAAAATACGGTCTCTTCATGAGTACCGATTTTTATTTTTCTTGTGCACCAATAGGTCTTCAACGCTTCAGGTGTATCTTAGACTCATTTATTGCTGTTTTAACAACTCGTCCTTCAGGGATTTCAATTTTTACTTAAGCATTAACAGTTATAATATATGATTTTACAATACTTTTAGTGTCAGTATATATATCATGTAATTGATTTGCAACACTTTGCAAATAAATAATCCTCTAAACTTCTGGTTCACATTTATTTGTAAGAGGATCAAATTTAAACAGGGCTTTATTATCCCAAGTAATTTCTTGTCGTGCTTCAGGCACCTATATTTCATTATTTCAAAACATGATGAAATATTAATAAGCTTATATATAAAAACTTAGCATAAGTAAATCAAGTGCTTGGCCGTACAACAAGTACGTGACTACTGTTTAGTCATATTACATCTATGACAAACATTTTCATCTTTTTATGAAGAATTATTCTGAGAGCCTTTACCCTTCTCTGAGTTTGATCACTTCTGGTGATACGATATATTTTTATCATCTTTAGTGTTGTCGCTTTTGGGACCAACACTTCTATAATTTTTCTACCACATCTACGCCCTTAGTTTCCATTCACTTCTGGGAATTGTGTAAATTCGATATCATTAATAGGACGTAACTGGTGTAACAAAAACTCATTATTTAGCTCAATCACTGGAAGACAAAATAAAAGTTCAGAATATTTGTTGAACTTTCACTCTCGATATTGCTACCGCAGGAGCACATTCGAGGTATGAAAAATAATGTCTTCTTTTATATATCATCATCAGTGACATTTTCACTGTATAATTTTAATATTAAGCTGATTTTAAAGAGTGCAGGATATTCAATACCACTCTTAAAATCTTACAACTTCAGGTGCAATAAATCATAATGATCTTTTGAGAGGATTACATCTTCTGGTGCTTATATCACTCTCTTAATTCATTTCACACAATAAGATGATTTTTCATCATGAGATACACAGCACGGTCCTTCAGGGACACATGGTTTTCTTCTATGATTGTATCTTTCAAGTTCATCATCATATCCAAATAGATCTCATCAAGGATCTGGATAAATAAAATTTTTCAGAAATGTCAATAGTAATAAATCTCAATATTTGACATTATATTACAAAAATAAATCTGTGAATTTAAGAAATATATTCACATTATCATGAGAATAAAAATAAAATTTTATCAAGTAATATTCAGAAATATTATCTTTAATATTTATCTCAAGGACTGTAAATAATATATTGAAAAACTTACTTGAAGTAGAAGACCATTAGTTTCAGTATCGGTAGAATCTCGTGCTGATAACGTGTTATAAAACTAAAAAGAAAACTACTACTATTGCAAGAGAAAAGAAACTCTTAAAAACTGAAACTTTTTTTCTCTCTCTATATTTTCTTATGAATTTCATTACAACTGAAGCTCATATTTATAGGCGTTGAAGTTACTATGCAAGTTATTATGCAAGTCACTATGCAAAATTTAATATAATAATAATGGAGTCATTCACATAATTTAGTGGTGGGACTAGGAGCGACGCCGTTCATTCATAACAGTTACTAATATTTTCTCATAGATAAAAAGGCGTCCAAGCAGGGTAGGTAGCCTACTACGTCGGTGCACGTTAGCGCATCCTACCTTCTGTCGCAGGATACACTCATTTTCCTTCTCTCTCACCCCGGAGCTGTGTCTCAGTTGAGAAAACTCATTCAGGTCAGATAAATATGTTTTTACAATTTCAGAATCTGTAGCCTCCCA
Source organism: Platycarya strobilacea (assembly GCA_036898215.1). Taxonomy (NCBI): domain Eukaryota; kingdom Viridiplantae; phylum Streptophyta; class Magnoliopsida; order Fagales; family Juglandaceae; genus Platycarya; species Platycarya strobilacea. Next base: position 28,614,497 of record CM072556.1, read on the forward strand.
TGGTTTTTCCTTTCTTTCTCTTCCTCTGCAACCAAACGAAATGCAAGTGGTTTCTCATCAAAAGATTTTATTTATAATAGGAAGAGGATATGGCGAGCGCAGTGGACGCGGCGGGAGATCCGATCCCGACATCGGCGGTTCTGACGGCGTCTTCGAAGCACATAGCGGGGAGGTGCCAAGCGGAAAACGTGGCCTTCCTCAAGTGCAAGAAGCAGGATCCTAACCCCGAGAAATGCCTTGACAAAGGCCGACAAGTCACGCGCTGCGTCCTTGGCCTGTAAATTCTCTCCCATATTTTTTTTTCTCTCATCATTTCTATTGTTTTTTATTTTATTTTATTTGCTTCCCAATGTTATCTCGATTTGTGTTTTCTTTGGTTGCTGGGAAAATGTTAAAGAAGAGAGGAAATTCGAGTGCGGAAGACTAGCAGTCTCTTAATTTGAGTACAGTAGGATGAAATAAATTGAATGAGTAAATTCAAGAAACTGACTGGACCGGATATATTTGAAAATTTCAGCTTTTTAAGTGTCGTCTTTCAGAATGGCTAGCAATTGAGTGGATATAGGGTTCTCTCTCTCGCTCTCGAAATATCTAACTGTTTTGTCAGCGCTGCTTTTGCCTCTGGTTTGATGGTTGCACGTGCTAAAACATCCGGTACATTCCATTTTGTTTCCCATCCCAGTCTTTTGCGACACTTCAGGTTTCTTCTTTTGTTAGGTCCTGACTTCTCATTTAATTTTATTGAAAAATTGAAAGATTTCCTTTTACTGTGTTATTTCTTTGGAATTGAAGTTCTGTAGTCTTGGCAACAGTCAATAAGAGGCATTCTTGTTGTAACTAGGCAAGGCATTGGAAAATGTTTGTTGTACTCCACTGCTTTGTTGCTTTTATTTATCTTGTTAACGTGAAACCTCAGCAAGTCATGGTCTTTTGGACCTACTCTGGGGAGTAACCCCAAAGACATGACCTCTGTCAGAACCGTGCATCAGGTAATACTAGAGAATTCCTACTGAAGTGTCTGAAATTGTTCATTCCAAGCCCTGAAAGTATTGGCAATTTGTCATTACAGATGTTTGATTCACTGAGAAGCACATAAATGAGGAGTATTAGCACCTTATTGATTTCTTCCCCTAGGTAATTGTGGGATCGAGAATCTCTTCGTCCACTTAGCCCCAAAGAGTAATTTTATTTTATATTTCTTTGAATCAACTAGATGTAGTATCACTTGGCGAAATAAGTGATTACATAACTCTTGAAGATTTTGTTTTTGATGAGTAATAAGTTTTTTTATTGAAATAAAGATGGGCATAGCCCAAGTACACTGTAAGTATACATGTGCATATACCTATTTAAGTACTAGTAACAGTTACAAGGAAACCATGGAAGCTGAGACCATTCAAATCTAAAGCAATGGCCCACAAAAACAAAGTCTTTCAGAAAAAACTCTGAAACTCTTCCAAGGAGCATTCATGATCCTCAAAATGTCTCTCATTTCTTTCGCACCAAATACATCAGAAAACACATAATGGAGCCATCTTCCACACGGTTGCGATCTGTGGTGTCCCATCGATCCCTCTCCAGCTTGCTAGAAGGTCGACCACCCTACTTGGCATTACCCATGCTATTCCCATTTTGCTGAAGAAATAATTCCATATATCACGAGCAAACTCACAATGTAAAAGAAGATAGTCCGCCGTTTCCCCACTTTTTCTGCACAAACAACACCAGTCCAATATTATGAGGCCACGTCTTCGAAGATTATCAATGGTCATAATCTTCCCTAGGACTATTGTCCATACAAACAAAGAATGCAACCTTGGTGGGTGCTTTACTCCTCCAAATATTCTTCCAAGGGAAATTGTGTCTTTGTTGCATAGTAATAACCTCATAGAAAGAGCGTACCGAGAATACCCCTTTCCTAGAAGGTCTCCAAATCAGCACATTTTCACTTGTGGCAGCAAGAGAAGTATTATACAACTGGTTCAAAAATTCCAACAAAGCATTTACTTTCCAATCCTGTGCATCCCAAGTAAGGCTTATATTCCACTACTATGAACCTTGATTGTTTACCCTCAACTCAGCCACCGTGGCTTCTTTTTCCCGTGCAATACTGAAAATTGTTGGAAAAGCATCCTTCAAAGCCATAGCAAAAGAGCACCACCCTTTCAGTATATACTTCCATAGCCCCATGCCATATGGCATATGTCCCCCTACATCTTTAGAACCCCCCCCCCCCCCCCCGGCGCAGCGCTCACTACCAAACTTCATGTCAATCACCTCTTTACATAAGGCTCCCCTCTCACAATTATACTACGACAACCATTTACCTGATAGTGCCTTATTGAAAGCCCTCACATTCGCACCCCTAAACCACCATCTCTCAAAGGAGAACAAACATTTTCCCACCCCACCAAGTGAAACTTAAACTCATCCCCCATACCACTCCATAAAAAGTCACGTTGAAGTTTCTTTATCCTCATAGCAATGCTAGCAGGAAGAGGAAATAAGGATAAATAGTATGTGGGTAAAGTTAGATAAAGTACTCTTGATAAGTGTGATCCGCCCCCCTTTGGATAAATACACCATTTTCCACATGGCCAACTGAAGTTCAAGTTTTCCAGCACCCCCTCCCAAATTGACTTAGCTTTGAAAGAAGCTCCCAATGGAAGACCGAGATACTTCAATGGCAACAAAGAAACCACACAGCCTAGAATGTTCGCCAACCCTCTAATATTGCGTACTTCACCAACCGCGACCATCTCCGTCTTAGCAAGTTTAATCTTGAAGAATTGTCTTCGAGATCAATCTTGAAGATTTTTTTTTATCATAAGTAAACTCTTGAAGAAAATATGAAACTAATATATTTTGCATTGAGAAAATGCTTGATTTACAAAAAGATCTCACAAACTATTCGGCTTGTTTTGTCACCTTAGATGTATTTTATAATAAAAGGATCTTTACAATCTCATGTCTCACATCAAGCCACATCAATTTGTGAGATCTTTTTATGAACCTAGCACTCCTCTTTTGCATTTGCTAGGGTTTATTTCAGAGTAACTAGATGCACATCTTTTTTGTTGAAGTTAATATAGAATTTTGTCAGTTTTATTGAAAGTTCCGATTCATTCTTAAACTGCTTCATACATACTTGGGTTCTTCCATAATCCATTTCGTCACTCCTTTTGTATTCAATGAAACCTTTCTCGGTTCCCTAGATTGTTTTTGCTACTAATTTCATTTCATCAATTATTATTTAGTTCTCTTACCTTTTTTCCCTCTTATTTAATGCTTTTTAAAAACAAGTCAGTATCTTTTCTACTTTTTGATGGAGATTTCAGTTGGATCTTCAAATTTCATCTTGAAGACCTGTATCGATTATGAAATTCTATTGCTTAGGTCATATAAATGCACTACAAGTAGGAGAGAATGCAAGGGTCGTCAAGTCGTAGGGATAAACAGCAATATAATTTGAATGTATATGTTGAATCGTAGCTGGAAATGATAAAAGGCAAAAGAAAGTTCTTTTATGCTGAACTAGCATGTTTAAATGTCCCCATTTTATGTCTCATCCTTGTTCATTATGATGCTGGACAAGTCAGCCTTTCTATTGGGCTCCTTTTGAACCTCATAAAAAATCTCTGGTTATAATTTTATTGACTTGTAACTACTAGTTTGTTTTTGGACATATGTTTGATTTCCTTCATAATGCAGAAAGTGACTTCTTTCATTGTTCAAGTGGCATAATTCTCAAAATAATTTGAACTTTTTTTTTATTTGTTCTGTTACAGTTTATAGAACTTGGCTAGGTAGAATCTTGTTAATTCATTTTGCATGGAACTTTTTTGGACTTTTGATTCACTCCTGCACATGCAAAACAAATTCGACACAGTGGTATGCTTAGCTGCAAGTTTAATGATAAGATTCTTGGCACTGCAGGCTGAAAGATCTTCATCAGAAGTGTACAAAAGAGATGGATGAATATGTTGGATGCTTGTATTACCACACAAATGAGTTTGATTTATGTCGCAAAGAGCAGCAAGCATTTGAGAAAGCCTGCCCTTTGGAATGACTCTGAGAGTGACTGTGAGACTAATAACACAATCCCCTGGTCACAATAAATTAGGCAGTTTGCATTGAGCAAGTACTGGCTGTTGCATACAGTTTTAGTTAGGCATGGATGTTGTCACCCATTTTGGCATGTTCAGTGTTCAGGTTTGCAACTGGAAATGCTTCCAAGGAAAGACAATATTGCCCTCTTTTTCAATCATAATTATTTATGACTGACTGAAATTCCTTTCAATACCAAGGCTAGCGGATTTTGTATTTTTGAAATTGCATTTTGCGTCCTTTAATTAACATTTTCCAATGTGCATTATATTGCACCCTTCAACTATCATTTTCTATCCAATAGCATTATTTGTCTAAATCCTATATTTACTATTATATTCTTTTTTTGTTTGATAAGGTCTAAATCCTGTATTTTAGATAACAACCAAAAAAGAGCTTATGCGGCACAATCTTGACCATCGAGTTTTGATGGGTAATCTAATTCTATGGTCTTTAGATTGTTGAAAAGTGTCAATAATGTGCAATCTTATTACGCCATGTTAGTTGGAAGGTGAATTAGTGTATTCTCTTCTTTCCTTTTTTTCATTTTTTTTTCTTTTTATTCCTCTCTTTTTTTTTTTTTGCATATCAGATGTTTAAATATCCCTTTTCTTAAATATCACTTCCATTTCAACTAATAAACATATACTGTCAACCATAACACTGATCCGGGGTTGCAACTATTGCGTAACACCAAAAAGAAAAGGAAAAAAAAAACCTCATCTTTTCCGCGTCTTGTAAATCTGCCGAATCTAAACTTAATCGGAAATCTAGGGTTTGCCATTTTTACAACAGTTAATCCATTCCCACAAAGTTACTGATGGTGACTTTGCACCCCCAAAAGCAGGGAGAACAATTGGCAAGATCCAAACCAACCATACAAATGATTTAATGCTACAAAAGTTACAAGCATCCACTTGATTAACAAACAAAATGACAACAACCATGCAGAACTATAGTCATATATACCAACATTGTACCCATCCCGAATACAACTAGCCAAAAGTAATGCTTAAAATATGCTTGGAACCAGTGATGAGCACCACATGAGCAGAGCAGCATATGACAACCCATCAGCGAGGACTGCACAACAAGAATCAAAGAAACGGTCACCTTTCTTCAATTTAAACATTGCAAAAATAGATATAGAAAGGTTCTCTCTAGTTTTGATCTTCAATTACCCATCGCCACCACATATACCATCCAAGCTGATGGGACTCTCGACAGATTCATAAGTCGAGTCATGTTTCTAAATCTATTAGAAACAAACACTTTCTTGCCCTCAATGGCAAGCAAACTCACCATTAGATTAATAACATACAGAATTAATTTACATATCATACCCTACAATCTTGGCTCCTGAATCTAAAGACCACAGATAATGATGACATTAGGTAGAACATCATCTAATTTAAGAAAAAATTATATTTAGAAAGAATATGTATTATGGCATTAGATGGTACTGAGATATATTTGAAAGTCAGTAATACAGAAATGGATCATGAATCAATCCAAAAATATTCTACCTGTAAGATCGTGATCGAGATCTTGAAGGACTGCGATTTTTATCCCTTGGACTCAGTGACCTGCTAGGCGCATAACCCTTGGCAGCATGGGGACTCTGACCATTTTCCCTTGGACTCGGTGACCTCCTGTAGTCCCCCTCATCACGTGGAGAAGGAGAACGATAATCATCCCTAGCCCCATGGTCCCTGTCTCAACGGCAAGAGACAGACATTACTTTAGAATAAAATCAAATTTAAAAAAAAAAAGTCATAAATCAGCACATGGGACAAAAACATATTTCTCTACGGCAAAGATCACACCAACTAGAAACATCTCTAATTTTCATCAGCATGTATCTTTACAATTCATATATCTACAAAGCTCCATAAATAGAACAAATTTCAGTAGTCAAAATTAGGTACATTGTTTTAAGATAGAAGAGCTGCCACTTACATCCTCTTCTAATCTATTTGATCAAAATATGACCTTTACCTGCACCTTTCCAGGATTTCTGAACAAAAATATGAAACTGGGATCCAAACAGTGAGAGTTAAGCTCTATAATGATGTACTGGATGAACAGCATCTGATAACTTCATAGCTCTCTTGGCCCCAACTTTCTAAAACCTCAAACTACCTTTTTCTTGGACAATGTCATCGTATCTCTACCAGTAAAAACTTTGAATGGCTTCCTTGAAGATGATTCTTTCTTTGGCCAAATATATGCTCTATATTTCTTTCTTAACTGGATGGTATATGCAAAACAAGATATCAACTTAAAAAAATTCTTATGAAATAAAAAATTACTTGAACAGCTTGAATAAGGAGAATACATAAGTACTCTTGATCAAATCATCTCTTGCACCAAATTAAGTTAGTCAAATTCATTCAGCAGTAGCAAGCCTCACAAACCAAAATTCAGAGGAAAGCAAAGCCCATGGAAGTTGTAGAAAATAGCTGGTGAAGGTGACAAAATAGCTAAACTTATGAAGCGACTTTGCTAGAAATGTAAGCAAGTTGCCCATCACTTTATGCTCTCTTTTCTTGTTAATCTTTTTTAATCCAGAAGTCTTTAAAGTCTCCCTTTTCACTTTAATATCTGCATAAACAAGGGCACCGGCAGATATTATTTATTGGAGCAAGTGCTACATTATGTCTAAAAGACAACAAACTCCTTATATCAGATGTCACAACAAAGGAAGGTCATCAGGGTTAAACAAATTAATAATACTTCTCAAGTTTTCCAAGATGTCTTCTTTCAATGAGTGAATAAGAGTTTTACAAGATACAAAAGCAGTAACCCAGGGGCCAGAAGATCTTCTCAATCCCACACCAAAGAAAAAACAAAAAGAATTGCCATCCTTGCTTGACAAAAGTTCTTATAGATATCCCATTTTGCAACTTCAGCATATAAGCTATCACTGTTGTAGATATATCACCAAGATAAAAGGAGCATACTTATCATGATACACTAAAGGATAACAATCTGCCTACATTCAATTAGAGGAGTACCGAAATAGCTGTCAAATATCAACTGACTAGCATTAGTTTTGTCATGCTATTGCTAGCAGTGATTGATCTCAAGTACGGTACTTCTGAACTAGAGAAGATTTCTTTATTGGAGGAGATCTCATGGAGGCAAAACTATCGGATTCTTTGGCTGAAAGGTGACAATTGCACTAAATTTTTCCATCATATGGCAAACTCTCATCCTAAAAATAATGCCATTGAATATCTTCAATCAGAGGACTATTATTTCAGATCCTTCGGATATTAAGGATCACATTGTTATTTTCTACGAGAGGCTTTGACGAGAGGACTTCTCTTGGAGACCTAAACTTGATGGGCTAGATTTTGGGCATATTGACCAGCACTCCATGGAATGGTTGAGAGACCTTTTGAGGAATAGGAGATTCTTGATGTAATTAGAGGGATGGTTAGTGATAAAGCCCCAAGCCCTGACGGTTTTTCTATGGCTTTCTTCCAAGATTGTTGAGATATTGTGAGAGGATATTACGAAGGTTTTTATCAAGTTTCATGCATACATAAAATTTAAGAGAAGCCTTAATGCCACCTTTATTGCCCTCATTCTCAAAAGTGGGGGCTGTAAGGATGAAGGATTTCCACCCTATAAGCTTGGTCAACAGGGTCTATAAGATCATTTTGCAGGTTCTCGCCAACCGCATGAGTACGATGATGGAAAAGATCATTTCAAAAAACTAGACTGCATTCATCAGGGGGAGACAAATTCTAGATTCATTGTTAGTTGCCAATGAATGTTTCGAAAGCAATCTTAGAGAGGGAGTTTCTGACATTCTTGTTAAGCTGGACAATGAAAAGGCTTTTGATCATGTCAACTGAAAAATTCTTTTATATTTACTTGGGAGATATGGCTTTGGAGAGAAATGGTGTGCATGGATCAGACATTGTATCTCAACAGTATTTTGTTAACCACTTTGTTAACAAAATGGTAGGGGGAAATTTGTTAACCACGTTTTCTTTAAGGTTGGAGGAGGAGATAGGATTCACTTTTGGCATGATCTTTGGTGTGGGATTGGGCTCTCAAGAATGTTTTTCCTTCCCCATTTAGAATGGCAAGGGACAAAGACACCACTGTAGCTGATTATGTATCTTTTCCCAATAATATTCCCCAGTGGAATGTGAGATTTATTAGAGATGTTCATGATTAACAAGTGCCGATTTTCAATAGACTGTATGGCATGAAAATGGTGCAGGGAGGAGAGGACAGAATGTTGTGGCAACATGCTGGAAACTCAAATGTTTCTATTAGCTCTTTAATAAAAGTGTTGTCATGCCATTGTGTCAACCCATTCCCTTGGAAGTGTATTTGGAGATCCAAGGTACCAACTAAAGTTGCTTTTTTCTATTGGTTGGTGTCACTTGGGAAGACTCATAACAATGGATAATTTGAGGCAGTGAGGTATGATATGCCTGGACGGGTGTTATCTGTGCAAGAAAGATGGGGAGTTAGTTGATCATTTGTTTCTACATTGCGAGGCGGTAAAGACTCTTTGGGATGAGATTTTCAATAGATCAGGTATACCTTGGGTGATGCCCAAGAGAGTGGTGGATCTATTGGCTAGTTGGAAAGGATCTATGCCATCAGATTGCTGATATTTGGAAGATGATTCCTCTATGCCTAATGTGGTGTTTATGGCTAGAAAGGAACGGATGTTGTTTTGATGACAGCGAACACTCGTTGGAAAATTTTAGAGAGTTTTCTTTCAAACTCTTTGCTTTTGGGTGCAAACGCTTGTACTAAATGGGGATTTTTTAAATGTTTCCTTTTTAGACTTTGTTGTTCCTAGTTAATAGCTTGTATTTAGGTTTCCTATCTACTTCCATTAATATATCTCTTATCACCTATCATAATAAATAAATCTACATATATACTCAAAGCATTTGAGTTACTAATGCATTACACAGCCAATCCAAAGCACAAGTAGCTTACATCAGTTTATGCATTGCATGGCAAATCCAAAGCATAGGGAAGGGATAAGGGTAGTGTCCAATGGGCAATGAAAAAAACACCACTGGTCAGATGTATGGCATTGTTTGGTTGAGGAGACTATTATCACATTGACAATACTAAACCATCTTATGGAAAGGGTACTCACACACAATGTTCTAAACAATTTATTTCAGTTTTATACAACAATGCCACTTTACTTCTTGGCATCCATAGCCATTCTGCCATGAATCTATGCTGCCATTTATAAAAGAGAGATCCAATATCAACCGAAAACATAATAATAACTAATGCACTCAGTATTTATGCCTGAACTCACCAACAAATGAAATGAACACAAAATATGAATGGGTTAGAATGTATAATTTTTTTGTACATTCTATGTGGTCATAGAAAAAGTGAAAGAACTCTAACATTACTCCAAACAAATATCACTGTAATATTAATAGAGGAAATGACCACCACACAACAACAATAGTCCCCAATTATCAATGGAAACTCCTCTAAGAGAGAAAATCCAAACCTTGAGTTGCGCCTAGCTGGTGTAGGTGACCTTGAGTAAGCTGAGACGAGCAAAAACAAATTAAAATAACTTTTTTATATAAGTAACATAAAATAATTTAGCAGAAATTTTAGGGAATGTATTTTCTTACACAAAACTACATGTAATGCTTTTCCAATTTCGTAAAAATAAATTAATTACAAAGGCAAAAGTATAAACTGACAGTGGTAACGTTGTCTAGGGGACCTTGGTGGAGTTCTCCTTCTGCTTCCTCCATATCGACCACTTTTTTAGGGATAAAGGGTGCAAGAAAGAGAAACAAAGTCAGCAATCGGTTGATAAGGTACAGTTTATTTCAATTAAGAGGAAGATTACATACCAAACAAAACAGATCATGCTAGAAAATGTAGGAGAGTTGAAATGTTGTTGTACCTTATGCGGGAAGTAGTACGCATTTCTTGAGGCGTTTTTCTATTCTCCTCGGCAAACACAATTCTTATTTCACGTCCACCAATAATTGTATGGTTCAGTTGTTGTTTGGCATCAGCAGCATCTTCAGCAAATCGGTATTTCACAAATCCAAAGCCTCGTGGCTCCCTATTAATAATAAAAAATAATAATTTGAAACCATCAAATTAATACTATCATAGTATTTGAACCACAATATCAACAAAGTACAAAGCAAATAATGTATCATTTTCACAAAAGTGTTTGCTAGCAAAGCATTCTAGGTAATTCTCAAATTGCAGCGATGTGAAAGATGATACCGATTTGCCTATGGTGGTGCATATGGATGGAGAGGAATAGTCGGAATTTTGAGGATCATGAACAAACAATTGACGAGATTAGAACTTTTTTTCTTCATAAATTATTTCGTTGGTCAATTATAATAAACTTTAATGGCATGAGCGTACATGATTTTCTTGTATCTTTAGATAGTCGTGCATGGGTGTGATTCTTGTATAAGTCCCATGTAATTGGCTTCGCCTATATTTAATAAAATTCCTATCTACTGATAAAAAGAAAAAAAGAAATATATCTTTGTCAGCATGCACACACACACAACATAACCATAAATATATTACAATGGACATTTAAAATCAAACTTATCTATACCATTGCCGTAATCCATTCTTGAAAACAACATAACTTGAACTGCTTTTTATGCAGGGTTTGTAACCAATATCCAAATATTAGTCACACTTTATTCTGGGCTATTAGCATGTGTACAAATAGATATAATTCTGCACTATGGAATCATTCTTGATTGATGTTAAAGACAACCTACCGGTAGATAATGGATCAGTGCTGTATTACTAACAATAACATAAGGACGGAACATAGACATGTTCATAGCCCATGAACTAAAGTCTTGCAAATAATATGGCAGCACTCGTGAAATGGGAACTAAGATACATGCATATTAAAATCCAAATAAAATTTTTAATAAAATTTCTGTAAGGCAGCAAATACTTAAAATTTCCGTGACTAACGGTTAAATAATTAGGCATGCCAACCTTGACATGCGATACACACAACTAGATTCGAAATTCGAAACTCTACAACGCGGACACATATGGTAAGACCAAAATAATACCCAGTATGGTAGTTCTTTGGTAGATACACATCCTTCACGGGACCAAATCGCTCAAATGGGATCCTCAGATCTTCTTGCCTGCACACCATAGTTTAAAACCCCAAGTATTTTAATTCTTGTACAATTGAGCAATCATCGAGTATATTAAGGGTTTGAGACATAATTCAAGTGAAAATTAAAGAGAAGTGCAGCTGCCATAATAGATATTCAGACTAGTTTTACATAAATAAGCATCGATGAAAAGGAGAATTGGAAAAAAAACAATAAAAAATTTCTCTAAACGATGAACTTGAGGAAAAAGAAACAGAAAAGACCTAGCGTCCAGGGGTAGATTGCGGACGAGCAGGCCAGAAGAAGCAGGGGAGCGACGGTCTCGGTAGGACCTGCTTTCGCGGTAGCGATCGCGAGGCTCGTCGTCGTATCGCTTGCGTTCACGTGGAGGGGTTCTGCTCCGCCGGCGAGGGCTGTAGCTTCTGCTCCGGCTTCTGTACCTCGCCATCGCTGCAGATTCTCTCACTTCTTTCTTGCGAGTACGAGCAGATAGGTAGAGTCAAGCGACGGAGAGGGTTTGAACACGGAGCACGGCAAAACCCTAACCTAGGGAGTGACAAAGGAGAAGAAAAAATATCTATCTATCTATACATCCGCTATAGCGTGTTTAGCGTGTATAGATAAGGGCTTGCGAAAGATTCTCAAGTTTTGGAGGGAGAGGGAAAAGGGTTTGCGAAATCAAAATTATTTCTTTATTTTCTTTTTTATAGAAAAAAAAAACTTCTTTTTATTCTCTATAAAAGTAAAGAGTCAGACCAAAAACAGCTCAATAATAATTAGGTTATTTTTTACAATAAAAAATAAATAATAAAAAATATAATGAATAAAAGATAATAAAAACACAATAAAAATATAAAAATATAATAAAAAATACAATAAAAATATAAAATGAAGGTGAATTCTAAGGAAATTCGACTCTCATCTAAACAGAGCTGCTGGAGGTGGCGATGGGCGACACTGCCGGTACCATCGAAACCGGCGAGTTCCGACGAGTCCACTCCTGCTACTGCGACCCACGACAACCTCCAACGAAATCTCGACAATTTTAAACTCGAAATGAAGGAGTCAGCTCATCCAAAAGTAAAATTAAGCTTTGACTAATAAACAAATAATAAATTTAGATTATAAATCAAACTACACATCTAACCCTTTTCACATACAAATTTTTTTATAATAGACATTGTATTAAATTTTATAACTTCTCCAATAACAAAACATTCTGAAATTTTAATTTAGTTTGTCTAAGAGTATAACACTCTGTAAGAACAGAATTAACTAATCTCTGCCCTCCAAATAAATAGAGGGACAAACTATCTTTATCTTCCAAAAGGAAGAGAGAGACACAACATCCCGTCCTTCAAAAAGAAAAGTGTCACTAACAAGGGTTGGTCATTTCTCTTTTACTACTACCTAATACAAAACAACATAACAAATAACAAGAAAATAGAAAAATATTAATGTAAAATAGGCAGATTAGAATGTACAAATGATAGAAAATGAAAATACAACAAAAAACAAAAATGAACAATATAACAGAGTTTGTAATGACACGTGGCAGACATGTTGTCGAATGAGAATGTCTAATCGCCGAGTCTATATATATGAAAGATGTTGATATCAAAAATGTCGCTTGTGGTGCCAGAAGAGTCATTATTATGGTGGCGCATAGCAGTCACGTGCTAATTATGACTCATGTATGCTCTGCACACACTACTTGTTTTGAATGAAAGTTTGGGCATGTCAACTGATCGACGACTTAAGAACCCCATGATAGGGAACGTGATAATCATTGCCTATCAAAAATTGTTGAAATGCTACTGCTTCTTGATTGATTAGAAACAAATAAAAACAACAAAACAAACCCACCAAAAATTGAGGGAGAAGGGTGGGAGCCAACCCACCCTCCTTGTAGTAAATTTGAGCTTTTTTTTGCTACAAGAGAGAACCGTTGGATTCACATCCTAAATCGTCGAAGCAAATGGGAGAGCAATTGTCAAACATAATTGAGATTTGTTGAAAATTATTTTTATCTCATCTTATATAATTATTATAAAATTTTTAAAATTTTTATTCAAAATATAATAAATAATTTAAAATAAAAATTTTATAATAAAAATTTTATTATAATAAAATTTTATTCAACTTTCAATAAAACATATTATATTATCTCATTTGAACTGTTTAACTAATGAGACCTTGTTTTCTGATTAGAAAAAAAACGAGACCTTATTTTCGTGACCCTCCCAATTGTAACATTGAACTTTAAGGCTCGGTCGGATGTCGAAATGAAATAAAAACTATCTTATCTGAATTGTACTTCATTCTTTATCTGCCTATCCAAAAGTAGAAGATAAAATCTTATCTCATTTATGAATTTTCAATTATAGCTACAGTAACACTACAATAATGTTAACTATCACATTTTTAACATATATAATTATCTATTATAATTTTTTATTTTATTGTAATATATAATTATAAAAATATATTTTGATTCTTATAAAATATAGTATAATAAATATGTCATAATATAATAATATTAAAATATATTGAGAGGAAAGTCAAAACATTTATGAGTTAATAAATTAATAATAGGTATTGCTAATTTTTAATGTATTCATAATATTTTTCACCCAATAATTAAAAATACTTTTCAATAATTGGTGAGATCCACCACTTTTTTTTATAAATTATCTCATTTCATCTTAACTTAAAAATCTTACTAGCATTCAAAACATTTTATCCATCTCATATACACTAAGTGATCAAACAAGGCCTAACACACACTCTTCGATTAAGGTCTAATGTTAAGTGTAAATTAGATTCTTTATTTCATTACTTATGGTCAATAAAGATAATGTTATATACAATCTTAAAGTGTGAAATCTTTACTTATTCTTTTTGACAAAAAATAGTGGCTACCATTATAAAATATATATTTTTTCAAATGGGTCTCATATTTATTCACTTTTTAAAATAGAATATGTGCATACTACACACTCCAAGACTTAAATATTATTTTTTAATGAAGAAAATAAGTTTATATAGTTTTAGAATGCATAAGCATTGCATACTCTTGAAAAAAAATTTGTAAGTTTCATATACACATGAGAAAATTCACTTTTTTATAATAGGCTCTACATTTTTTAAACGAGTGTATGCAAAATTTAGGTGTTCCAATATTGTATCTAACATTACTATTTAATGAAAAAAAAATTATGAGTAACATTATATATGATCGTATAATGCACAAGCGTCGTATAATCATTTAAAAAAAATATGAGGTCTATTATTAAATATAATTTTTTTCTTTGAATAATAATACATACAGTCTTATAGTGTGTAAGTGTCGTGCAATCGTTTTAAAAAAGAATGTGATTTATTATTAGAAAATTATTATTTTCATGTGGGCATCGTATTTATACACTTTTTCTAATGAGATTGTGTGGCACTTATGCACTCTATAACTATAAATATCATTTCTCTTATTTTATTTTAGATGTTATTTTTTTTATTCTAGGCTAAGTTTTAGATAATGGGTTAAAATGAAAATGAATTAAAATGAAAGTTAAATAAAATTGTTTAGGATGTGTGTTCACATTACTAATTATACAGATGACCCGCAACAAATAAAAGAACAGTAGAAAGCACTCTAATGCCAAATTTAGAGAGACGTAATATCTCTATATAACAGCAAAAAACACTCTCAATGTAAACATCTCGATGAATTACCTATACGTTACTTTAGTGTTATTTATAGACAAATATGAGGGTGTTGATAACGGTTAGTTATAGAGTTTATATTAGATAACCTCCAAATAAGTTGATAGGATAGCTTTCCTAATCTACTGAATGTATTTTTTATTCAATTATATTATCCAACATGTGCCCATGGGTTCCTGGACCAGTAGATCAACTCCAATCTTTGACGTTTTGGATTTCTTGTTTAGATTTAGAGATAAGACGAGATAAATTGAGTTAAATTTATTTTTTAATATTATTATTATTTAAAAATTCAAAAAAGGAATTAGAAAAGTTGTATTGGGATTTGAAAAAATTATATTGAAATTTTATATTTTATATAAAAATATGAAAAAAAATATAATGATGAGTTGAGACGAATTTGTCTATCTTTAAATATAAATGAAACTTTAAGCTATCTAATACATGGATTTATTCTTCTAAGATTCTAATAATTTTAAAATAGAATATTATTTTTTATATGAAATTTTTAAAAATTTGTTAGGATTAAAAAGGAATTAAATAAGATGATTTGGGATAAGTATGAATCCGGCCCCAAGTCATGTTGTCTCCAACCACAAATGTTGGCATGACACATCCTAAATGGGTTAAACTTTAATTGGTCCACCCCTCAAAGTGTGTCCTACGACGAATGTGACTTAATAGGACAAAATCTAAATAGGACAAATCTAGATAGGACAAAGTCTAGGATTAACATAACTTCTATTTACAAGACATACTTTGGCTTATAACTATTAACAAATTGATATTATTTTCAATGTTCCTCTAGATAGATATTAAGGTGATTGCAATGACTCCATCCATACTCAGGATGGCAACAATAAGATTAAAAATACAAGTCAAACATGAAAAAGGCTTTCATTTTTTTTTTTATCCTTATAAACAATTTAATCTTTTGAACTTGTTACCATATTTTATGTTTTATAAAATTTTCATCAGGAGTATATTAAAAAGAGAGTGACGAGGCCGTGCACGCAGGAACAATACCGAGTAAAAGGCCAAAATGATGGTATCCTTCTCAAACCAAAACGAATATTCGGAAAATATATGTAGCTTTGGCACATTTGCAAAGAAAACGACAGCTTGGAGAGACGAAAACGCTCAAAATGTTGGCCTCTGATACCTTGTCATGTTAGTTTTAAAACCTAAAAACAAAAAATAATATACAAGAGTGCTCTCACCTTGGCCTCTGATTCCTTGTCATGTTAGCTTGGAGGGTGATTTGTTTTGAGAGATCAGATCAAAAATTTAAAATACATCTCAAATTTATCCTTATATTTTTTCATATATTCATATAAAATATAATAAAAAATTCAACTTTTTCAAATTCTCATATCATTTTTTAAAATAATCATATTAAATTAATATTAAAAAAATATCTTATAATAATATTTTATTTATTTATTTATTTTATCTTATTTTATCTCATCTCATCTCATCTCTAAAACAAATATGACTAACTATTTATCTGAATTTCAGGTCCAGAAATTCAAGTGTTTCTAGACCAAAATTCAAGTTTCAAAATTGGGTTGTGAATCGGTCCGAGTTAACTCGAGTCAAATCCAGATGGAAAATGATTTTCAAAAATCTAAAAGCCAGGTTTTAGTGTTTACACGTGTTTAAAAAATCAAAGCCTATGTGCTGAATATGTTTTCATAAACAATACGTTGATGCAACATTCAAGCGCTATTTATTTAATGTTTTAAATCAAAATTATTTATAAAATAATATTTCACTGTTTATATAAAAAGCACTTACTAATATTACAAAGTACATCATTCCCATAGTCAAAAACTTAATCTAGATCTTCTAAAAGGAAGTGAAGACCCCAACAGGATATACTCAACTTTGAGCCCAATGGTAAAATCTCCAGAATAACTTTATGCAACTCTTCAAGAGGCGTAGATGAAATATGGGGCCGGATGCCTCATTTGGTCAAACACTCGATAAAAATAATCCCAGATACAGGTCTTGGGATAGCCATATATATATATATATATATTTGAACAAGTAGTCATACAACTTCATTTCATTACAATCAACAAATAAAGATTACAACTTATCATGTTCAGCACAATACATAGCTTGAGGAGGACAATTCTCCATCCACACAATTTCTTCATTTAGACCTAAAGCCACTTTTGCCATAGCGTGAGCAGGGGCATTCACAGCTCTTGGAGAATAAACCAAGTGATACACATCAGGTTTAAAGAAAGTCTTCAAATCTTCAATCTTAGACTATACCAAAACAGGTTTGCCTCTGCACTGCTTACCTCATTGACCACCACTTGTGCATCTCTTTAAAAAATGACACGTTGTAAACCCAGCTTAGTGCACAAAACAAAACAGTAGCGTTTTCCAGAGTTCAAATTTCAACAAGCAAATGAGACTTTACATGATATCCCTTTTATCACACCCACAGAAGCAATGACTTCCCCCTCACTATCACGGATTACTACACCTCCCCCCATCACATTCCTGGAAAGATCTAAAGCAACATCCTAATTTAATTTGTATCAATCAAATGGTGGTTACCACTTACCTTATCTGACAATGCGATTGCTTTGAGGAATGCTCAGGGGAGTTGTGTGGTTTAACACTAGAGCATGGTGATAAGTGTCAATCAACGCACAAGCAGATTGCCAAATCTGAGGTGGATTGCTACATGTGCCCTGGAAAATACATTTGTTGTGCCTAAGCCATAGACACCTGAAGTGCTTCTCTGTTGAAAACTTCTCAAAAGACCAAGCCAAACATCTTTAAAAGGCACATCCAAGAAAACTGATTTATGTAAAAGGCTAGTCCTATCACACCAAATATCTTGTGCCGCAACACATCTCCATAAAACATGAGATATTGATTCATCTTCCTTATAACATATAGGGCATGAACTGCTTTTAGTGACTTTCTTCAATTTCAGATTTAGACAAGTCGGTAAGATCTCATTAATAGCCTTCCACATAAAGGTCTTCACTTTATTAGTCACTTTGAGGCCCCACAAATTCTTCCACATAGCCAAACGAGACATGTTATGAGAACCCTCACTATTAGCAGCAGCCTGTAAGTTGCAACAGAGATTATATGCTTAAACTGGCCATTTTTAAAAAATTGCCATATAAATATGTCCTCTAATCTCTATCGACTCACAAAAATGCTTTTGATGATAGCAGTCTTTTCAAGAAAGAAGATCTCATCAAGTAAATCACGCTTCCAATCCCCACTAGGTGTCAACAGTTGATTAACCTTGACATCTACAGGTAGAATTCAGCCATGAAACTAAATCATCTATACCAATGGAGTGAGTAGGCAGCCACCTATCACTCCAATTACGAATATTGACACAAGTTCCAACTCTCCATCTTACCCCTTTTTTAATCAAGAAACTTGCGGCCCATATACTTTTCCAAATCATTGATGACAGATTGTCTTTCTTTGCTTTAAAAATATCTCCATGTTTGTAATATTTTGCACACATTACCCTTACTACAAGGCTTTGAGGGTTAATATGAAGTCTCCAAAATTGCTTTGCCAACATTGCTAAATTAAAACATTCAATATCTCGAAAATCCATCCCCCCTTGCCCCTTTGGAACGCCCATAGAACTCCATTTATTCCAATGGGTCTTCTTTGTGTTGTCCATATTACCCCACCAAAAATCAGCAATCTTTTAGGTTATTTCATTGCATAATTTTTTTGGCACCTTGAAAACTGATATAATATAAGTTGGGATGGCTTGAAGGATAGATTTAATCCGCACCTCTTTTCCAGCTTGGGAGAGGAATTTGTTTTGCCAATTATTTATTCTCTTTGTCACTCTCTCCTTCCATGACTTTTTTTTTTAATAGTAACAATCATTTCATTACTCAAAAAAGACTTACACCCTGTCTCTAAGGACTATGGAGTGAATGCAGGAAGCATAATCTTCCAAATCATACAAGTCTTCAGTTAAACTAAGTGCATTTCAAGCTAAAACATATGCGGCCTGATTAGCTTCCCGGTACGCATGATGGGCTGACCATACTGCAAAATTGTTAAGTAAGGTCCTGGCATTAGCAACAATATAGCCTTCTAGGCTCCAGTCTATAGAGGTTGTCTTCAGATTGTTGATTACCTGGAGAGAGTCGCTTTCCAAAATGAGTTGGTTGAGGCCACGTTCTTTGCAGAAGATCACAACAATCATAAGTGCATAGGCTTCAGCAGTGGTGGGATTGACCTCGAGATCTTGCGGAGCTCTGAAGGAACCAAGGACATGGCCTTTCGAGTCTTGGATGATAGCTCTGATTCCAAGTCTTCCTCTTTCTTTGCATATCACAACATCCTAGTTGACTTTGACAGTATTCGTTGAGGGTTTCTGCCACTTAATCTCTCTGGTGCATGACCTTTGAGTTTCTGTGGCCGTGCTGGGCTGGGTGAGTGACTCCTTGAAGCCAGATAATTCTTCTTTTGCCTTGGTCAGTATGGAATTGGGATGAAATAGCTATTTCCCATGTACCAAGGCGTTCCTTCTTAACCAAATCAGTCTGGCCGTGATCGCTGCTTTCTCTAATTCTTCACTGGTGAGATTTTTAATAACAACGCCCAGGTTTCCATGAAGAGGGAAGTTAAAATTGCCATATTTTGAATCTTCTTGCTACTTTGTCCCCATATATTCCTGGTGGCTGAGCAAGACCAAAGCACATGCTACACTGACTTGGGGAGTAGCTTGCAAATAGGACAATTTACATTCTCCAATACCTTCATTTTCCGTAGATTCTCAAGTGTAGGAAGAGTTTTGTTGCAGGCTTGCCAGATAAAGAGTTTGACTTTGCTCTTCGAGTTGCCATATAGCTTTCCAAATGTTCTTGTGTTGACTTTCTTAAGATGTTTCCCCCTTGGTGGCTTGGGTTGTAGCTTGGTGGAGATGGTATGCACTTCTTACAGAGAAAATGTCATTAGTGGTGTTGGACCAGACAATTCTATCCTTTCTGTTGATCACGCTCAAGGGAATGGTTTTTATCATTGCCACTTCTGCATCCGAAAAGTGTCTACTCAGCAGATTTACCTTCCAGTTTCTGCTATTTGTGTTTATGAGATCCGCCACTGATTTAATGTTCTCGCTGTCTACTCCTTGGGGATGTATTGTGTGATGAAGAGAAAGGGGAATCCACTTGTCCTCCCATGGATTAATGGATTGTCCATTACCAACTCTCCAAGATAGACCTTGTTTTAATAGTTTGTGGCCAGCTAGCAAGCTTCTCCAAGCATAAGATGGACGAAGGCCAAGTTTAGCATTCAGGAATATGTTGTTTGGAAAGTAGTTCTGTTTGAAAAATTGAGCTACAAGGGAGATTGGGTTTTGAAGAATCCGCCAACATTGCCAAGTTGAAGCCATTGAAATCCCCAAAGCCCAACCCCTCTTGGTCCTTTGGTTGTCTCATTGTACTCCATGGTAGCCACTGTATCTTTGAGTACTCCTCAATAACACTAGAACTTCTTCATGATATTGTTAAGCTTCTGAGTGATGGATTGAGGGAGGAGAAATATGCCCATCATGTATATGGGAATTGCTTGGAGGACTGCCTTTAACAGGACCTCTTTCCTGGCAGCTGACAACGTTTTGATTTTTCAATTAACCACTTTATTCCATATTCGGTCTAGGAGTGAAAATAAGGCTGCCACTTTGGACCTACCTACTACGGCTGGGAGGCCCGAATACTTCTCAAAAGATCTATGGGAATGAACTCTAGCAATTTGTAGCAACCTAGTTTGAGTAGCATGGGCAGTATTTCTGCTAAATAAAATGCATGTCTTTTCTTTAATTAGCATTTGGCCTGATGATGATTCATACATGTCGAGGATGTGCATCATATTTTCCCACCCAACCTGATTTGCCTTACAAAATAAAAGGCTATCGTCGGCAAAAAAGATATGGTTAATTTTGAGGGGTCCTTTGTCGATAGGTACACTAAAGATGTCCCTCTGCACAGGTGATGAATAAACATGGTGAGAGGGGGTCCCCTTGCCTTAGTCCACAAGATGGGGAGAATGAGTTTTGAGCTTCTCCATGTAATAGAATAGAGTAGGAGATTGTGGTGACACAATTCATAATGGTGGCAATAAGCATGTTTGCAAATCCTAGCTTACTCATAATAGCCTCCAAGAAATTCCACTAAACTCGATCATAAGCTTTGCTCATATCGACTTTGAGAGTCATATAGCCTTCTTTCCCTTCGACTCTTGAGCTCATGGTGTGCAATGTTTCATATGTCATGAGTATGTTATCTGAAATCAGACTGTTTGGAACAAATGCACTTTAATTAGGAGAAATGATGTCAGTGAGGACAAACTTAAGGCAGTTTGCAATGGTCTTGGAAATAATTTTATAGGTGACATTGTACAGTGCAATCA
Organism: Platycarya strobilacea; assembly: GCA_036898215.1. Lineage (NCBI taxonomy): Eukaryota > Viridiplantae > Streptophyta > Magnoliopsida > Fagales > Juglandaceae > Platycarya > Platycarya strobilacea. The sequence continues at coordinate 28,635,898 of CM072556.1, forward strand.
ATCTAAAATCAGCTACATGTTTCGGGTCCTTTTTTGGGATAAGGGTTATGTACGTGTCATTAACACTTCTTAAAGATTCACCATAGTTGAGGATCTGAAGGGCATATGAGCATATATTAACACTAATGGTATCCCAATGAGTTTGGAAGAAATGGGTAAGGAACCCACAGGTCCAGGGGAACTCAGTGCCTCCTTTTGAAAAACTGCTTCTTGGATTTCCACCTCTGTGTAAGCTTTAAGTAGCTTCTTTCATGGCTTCTGTCACTCGAGGATTGACACCCTGAATACATTCATTAATGAATTTTGGATTCGAGGAAGTGAATCGGTTGGAGTAGAAATGCTGGAAGATTAATGCTATCTAGTCTTTGTGGAGCAACACTTTACCCTCTAAATCAATAATTATGTTGATCCGATTGGTGGAGTTTCTTTGGTTGGCGAAGCTGTGGTAAAACTTTGTATTCTTGTCCCCATGTTTGAGCTAATGTTGCTTAGCACGTTGCCTCTATTTCATATCTTCCTCAGCTAGAATTTGATCTACCTCGGCTTGGGCCTGTTTGACAGTAGCCAAGGTGTCTCCATTGCTCTCTTCCTGCAGTGAGGTGAGCTGTTGAAGTTTGCTCTTTAATAGTTGAGGATTGTGTTTTCTATGGGAAGCATTCCATGTTTGGAGTGTTTTCCTGCATCTAGTCAGCTTGCTAATAATCAATGAGTCAGGAATAACAATATTGGAGGTATTAAGCCATGCATCTTGAATAAGTTGGGAACACTCTTGTCTAAGAGACCGCAAGGCCTCGTACCTAAAAATCCTTGATTTTGTACCTTGAGATGGTATGCCGGTTGAATAGGTAAGGAGTAGAGGTACATGATCTGATCGCATAGCAGGCAATCCCTGGCCACTTGCCTCATAGAAGAGGTTCTTCCATTACTGTCTGCCATGATTCTGTCTAGCTTCTCTTTAGTTCTTCCCTCTCGGTTGTTAGCCCATGTAAATCTTGATCCTTTTGTGATAATTGCCTGGAGTTTGTATAGTTCAACAACTTCTCGAAAGTCCTCAATTTGTCTTAAGGGTCTTAGTGTTGCTCTTGACTTTTTATATTGGCATAGGATTTCGTTGAAATCCCCTATGCATAGCCATGGCAATGTAGTGATCTCTCTAATCCTTTGAAGAATAGCCCAACTTTCTTTTCGTTTGGAGGCCTCAGGATGATCATAAAAACCCGTAAAGCACCACTAGTATTCAGTTTCAAACTCGATCACCACTGCACTGATGTGCCATCTGGTGTAATTGCAGACTTGAACGTTTATCTCATTTTTCCATAAGAGCGCTAATCCTCTACTAGCCCCTTTGCTTGCTACCGTCATACAATTATCAAAATTGAGAAGGACTCGTATTTCTTCCATCTTTTCCTTATTGAATTTGGTTTCCATTAATAAAACCAACTTGGGACACTTCTCCTTAATCAAGTGATTAAGGGCTTTAACTGACTGAGGGTTCCCAAGTCCTCGGCAGTTCCAGCTAAGGCAAGTCATGGTTCTAGGTGGGGCTTCCCAGCCACCACCCTTCCATTGTAGACTGAATGCTTAGAGAAATCCTTCACCGACTTTGATTTTTTAACCACTGCTAATGTGTCTTCTGCCTCTAATTGAGACCCATTCCTTTTGGCTCCTCGAGTGAAGTTTTCCTTATTCTGCTCGTGGTCCAGCAGCAAGTTGGTAAAGGAGTTGTCTCGGGCTTTTCATTTCCATGAAGCCTGCTTCTTAATCATGGTCAATGTTTGGACTTGGTCCGATAGGAAATGGGCTAATGAGGAGGCTTGGGCTTTAAGATCTGTTCTTTGGGTTTTTATAGGGTTTGACTCTTCAATACCTTGCATCTGACACATGCCTAAGGAGTTAACCTCTTTTTATGCAATCTCAGAGAGGAAGGGTTTTGTGGTTTCCTTAAAAGTGGGCTGAATGTTAGTTGCTTTCTGCTGAGGGGCTAACATCATTTCACTCTTTTGTTTAGCACCCAAGTTGTCACTGTCTTGTAGTGGGGTAGGTTGCACCTTGTCTGCTTTGTCAATCTTCTCGAAGCCAGTTTCATCCCCAACCTTTGTTTCTTCTATATCTAGTTGCTCTTCACTGGTTTGAGTTCCAAGTTCCCCTCCATACTTTTTTGGCATTAAGTCTTCTTCTCTGGATGTTGGGATGCTTGATGCACCCACATTTAAAACAAAAGTTGGGCAAACGTTCATACCTTAGAGGGATCCAGACTTGTTGTTCATCAAGTAATAGAAAGAGCCTCCTTTGCAATGTTCTGGAGATGTCCAGTTGAACTTTGAGCCTTATACATTTACCCCAGCATATTCCCCTGTCATAAACTTGGACTGAGATGCATGAGCCAATGGTATCTCCAATGCGTTGACCAACCTCGGCATTCATGTTGGCAAGTGGCATGTTATAAGTCTGGACCCATAATTCTTCATTTGAGAAGGATATCTCATTAATGGACCTATTATCTTCGAATGGCTACAAGCAGATTAACCATCTATCAAAAGTCCAAGGTCGCCCATTTAGGACCATCTGTCGATCGGTTTCCTTGTGAAACTCTATCAAGAATTGGTTTGTTTCCACTTTCGAATATTGTATCCAACTTTTGCACTTCCATATCTTTGACATTGTGGCCTTAAACGCGTCCCTATTAACTATTCTTTCAGCTATCACCATGGCTAGGAGGCAAACCTTACTTTTCTGCATAAGCTTTGTGATTGAGCTTTGGGCCAAAGCAACTTTCTTAAGTTCTTTCTCAGTTAGGCTTAAGCCTTCCCAATGCTTTGTGAGCTCCTCGTCCATAATGATACTTTTCGAATCCAGCAAGTTGGAAGACAAGAGACACTACTCTTACTCGCAAAAGAGAAAACTTTACCAAGAGATGACCTATTCTTGGGAAGACCTCAAAGTCACTCCTTCAATGACTTGAAAGCTACATACGTCTTCCTCTCTACCATTGCAGGTAACCCCAAAAACATTTCAGTATCATCACATTCTTTTGCCCCAATTGCTCAAATCAAATGCTTCATTGCTGGTATTATTAGCCTTTCACGCGCACGCGCGTGTATATATTTATATATATATATATGTATTTATTATCTTTAAAAAAAAAATTCTTGAGATTATGCTTTTGTTACAAACAAACTTTACAAAGAATATTTTGAGTTGAACACTATTATTCTAACAAGACTATTTGAGTGTTTTTTTTCTTTTTCATGCATTTTTTAATTCATTTAAACATAAAAAGTTAAGTCATTAAAAAATATTTATTTAATTATTAATTAAAAAAATGGCAACCCATTGTCGAGACCCACAACAATTTTCTTGAGTTTCTATCAATTTACTTGCTAGAAAGGAGAAAAATCAAAGCATTCAAACAACGAATACAAAAATTGGGTTTCGAATTTAAAATTGGGGACCCGGTCTAGGTTTATCCGAGTTTTTTTATGTGAATACTAGCCTAAATTTATTATAGATTATAAACTAGAACTAGAACCAAATTATCCAGGCTCTAGATTGGCTCGAGAAGATATCCAATTCGGATGAACATGTCTACTCTCCTCCACCAAAAATAAATACTTGTTTTTATATGAATTGATATAAAAATATTGATATTTCAGGCCATATTTGTTTACACAAACCATCTCATCTAATTTTATAATATCTCAAATTCATCATTACATTTTAAAAAATTTTAATACAAAATAAAAGAAACAATACAACATTTTCAAATCTTAATAGAAATAATATTAAAAAAATATTTTATACTAATATGTATATATATTTTTAATTTTTATCTCATTTCTGAAAACAAACCAAACTTTAATTGTTGAATCCAAGATTTCAAATTTCATATAATTATATATATATAAATAGAATTTGATAATAATAAATGAATTCCAGAATAAAGAAATTTTGAATTCAAGTTGTCTATATACTAGAGCCAAACACAATATAGCTTTACAAATAAGACTTTTAGAATAATTTTGTACATCTTTTGATAAAACTCGAAATTGGATTAAGGTTCAAAATTAATTTATTTATTATAAAGTATTAAATTACATTTTTTTACGTATGCATAACATTATTAGGCCTAGTTTGGATTCAGAGATAAAATTGAATAATTTTATATAAAAATTAAATAAAATATTGTTATAATATCAATCTTTTAATATTATTATTGTTTTAAGTTTTGCAAAAAATTGGATTGTTTAGTTTATTTTGTGTATCTATTAGGAAAAATTATAATGATGAAATAATATGAGATTAAATAAATGCTTTCCGATTCCAAACATGAACTTAAAGTTTGAATTTTGAAAATTTGAAAGATAATTGACTGTCATGTTTTACATGTGCATGCTTTGTTTGAAAATATTAAAAAGTGATTGATACACTTTTTGAAAGATATATAATTTTGTTTAAAAATTTTAAAAAGTGATTGATGCACTTTTACATATGCAAAATATAGATAATTTTACTTGAGAATTTTGAAAAGTAATTGATGTTCTTCTTGACATGTGCAAAATAAAGATGATTTGATTTGAATAATTTAAAAAATAAATTATACTCATTTTGTCATATACAAAAAATAAAAGATTATGTCTGCATATTTTGAAAAATGAATGAAGTTATATTTAATAACTGCAAAAATGAAAAAATTTATTTTGAAAATCTTAAAAAGTAAGTAGTGCTCATTTTTGACATGTGAATCTTGATAGATTTGAAAGTGAAATCTCGTATGCTTATAAATAGCTCAATTGAAATCTTTAAAATCATAACAACAACTTATACGTATCATGTGTTTGTTTTGCAACATGCATTTAAAGTTTTCAGTATCTATTTTCTAAGTATTGAGTCTCAACTCTTATTCATTTCAAGAGATATATAGTCTGTATTGTATTGTTCTTATCTCACTAATTGATAAATGTTTTCTAATAACTTACTCACTATCAATTCTTATTTCAGTAAAATGGTGTATATAACCCTTATGCATGTAGAATGTATTTTACATAGGAAATAATTGAATTATCACGTGCGAGGTAATTATATGTGCAGAGAGTATTTTATATGGATTCTTTATATTGGTATTGCTCAAACCTGTATTAGGTTTATATCTCCACCTAAAGAGGTAACTTGAGACGATAACGTAAACAGTAAAGCTGAATTTCTTTAAAATACTGAATTTGTTTTCTTATTTACTCTCTATTGTGTTAGTCATATAGACAATATTAATTTTTTTTTCTATTTTTTTTTGGAAAGGTTTTTTGTAATATCCTAATAGATAATGTATATTTACATTTCAACTTATAAATATATGATGTGTTTTTAAGAGTTATTGTTCGAGATTTTAGAGTCTATAGCATAATAAAGACAAATACATAAAATGGGTCGCATGCTATCTATATAACCTAATAATTGTGTGAGGCGTAATTTATATGTCTATCCAAAATTCTAAAATTTGCACAAAAGGCCAAAAAATTATGAATCTTTTTTATATTATCTTCCTTCCACCTATGTCATTCCAAATATCAATGGAGAGCAGTTTTTGACCAAATTCAAGTGGGAAGACTAGTCCGCTTATAGTAAAGAGTTTAACCGTGAAGCGGTCGGGCTAACAATGGCTAATAAATAGCCCATAAATAACCAAGCGCCACGTACGCGTTATAACAAAATCTATTTTACACCGCGATGCACCCTATCATAGCGAGTTTGGCAGCGTTTTCATTCATTCCATTCCCTCCCAACCTTGCATTTTTTTCCTGTTTGATTCCTCAGAAAAATCATGACTACAAAATTTTTCATTCTTTGATGCAGGTTGAAGAACTTAAAACTTCTATAAAAGAGACGGTAAAAAATCTATCTGAGTTGGAGAAAGAATTAAATGCATTTAAGGAACAAATGAATGAAGTAGTCGTTAACATTGAAAAAAGCAAGAGCAGACTAAGTTAATTATTATGTACAAATGATTTTTTTTTTAACAAACTAAACAAATAAACCAATCAATTTACTTCAAGAGTATAATTGCAAGTAATAAAATCTAAAAGAAATGATTTGAAACCCATAAAAAAATATAGCAAACAAAAGTTTTTATTAAAAAAAAGTTATCAGAGAAGCTCTAAATTTCAACAATGGCAAAATTAAATTAGTTTGTTCAATAATCAAATTCGCGAATCACACTCTTGTAATTCCTCGATTTCAACCCATCCCCTTTCCCCCCTCCCCCAAATTGCAAGCAGAGAGACAATAATTGTTATACTCAGTAATAGACTGTTGCTTGGAATGACGAAGCTGTTGGTCAGAACGACGAAACAAAGGTGCGAAATCTCCAAAACTCGTGGTGCGAAATCTCTAGACTCGGTATTCGGCGTTCAGTTTTTAGACACTCGGCAGAGTAGAGTGGTGGTAGTGGACTGGTGACGGCAGAATGTGGCGGTACGAAATCCCTAGGTCGAGTTGCATTGTGTGCAAGAAATATCGGAAATCTTACACGAAGGGAGGAAAATGTGTTGTTTCTTCAACTTGCAATCGAATGATCTCATGCGAGCAACATTATAATCAGGATATTGAAATAAATAACGTGTCATCTTCACATAGGAGGGCTGTTTTTACTACATAAACGGCCTGGCCGCTTGGCAACAGCTCCCAATAGTAATTGACAAATCAATATCTTCCTTTAGTGACTGTACATTGCCACCATACTAGAACAACCCTCAAAATACTCAAAATTTATTTTGGGCTTTTGTATCTCTTTGTTCCGTCCATGAAAAATGTTTTATTTTTCAATTTATTTTCATGCCCTTTTCTTTTTATGGATCTCTTTGTGGATTCCGATTAATTCATAGTAATTTTTGTCTTCAACCCTTGTTATATACTAATAAATTAGTTAGTTAGTTTGAGTTTTGTTTCATTGATTAGTATTAAGTTAATAAATCAATTGGGTTTGGTCTGAACTTTGAAAGAGATAAAAAAGGAATGAGATTTTGGTAGAATATATGCTTCATGAAATCCTTTGGTCTCTTCATCGAAAGAAAAGTAACCTAGAGCTTCTAATGATCCATACAACAGAGAAATGAAAGCCATACAAAATCCCAAGACCTTCCCAAACTTCTCATTTTCTTTAGCTTCCGTCTCCAATGGCAAAATCATTTCAATCCCTTCATGTGTGTAAATAGCCACGATCATAAAAGTAAATGAAAGTGTCTATCTATGATAATAGCGGGTGCGATTTCTTGACTGGGTTCGTTTCGAGAAGGTTTGGAGGAGAGAAATGCGACTGCTCAAGTGTAAATGAGTGTATGGTAAACGAAAGCAAAATCAGATGGTAGAGCTGACGTGTCACAGTTTTATTGGCAGGCTGGTCTTTACTTATAACTAGATGAGTTGTTATAAGGTGAAATTTCTCATACCAATATCATGCCCTGTCCTCTATCATTGTTAGAGTCGGTTCAAATATTAAAAATGGATAATGCTGTTTGAACGAATAGATTATCGACTGTTGATTATTTTTGTTTTTACTTTTTTAAAAACTTTTCTTTTCAAGTAATTAAGTAAGTGAATATTATTGAATTTATGTATTTTAGTAAAAAAAAAAAATCTAAATATATTAAAAATGAATAAAAAAAATAAAAAAAATTATGAATGCACTTATCAATTGGATTATCAGTAGGAGTCCAGAAAATTTCTCTGGTGCCATCATCCATTAAGAATAGAGAAATATTATTTATCTCGAATTTTTATCTTGAAAATTTTTCTTGAATTTCAATTTCAATTTTATTTAGTGATTAATAAAGTATTTTTTTAATGATGTTGTGAATTTTTTCTATTTTAAAAATTATTTAAGGATATCCAAAAAATAAATAAAAACAAATAAAAAAATTACTTTCGCCATTCAGAAGAAATTTCGGACTCTCTTTGAAAGATGTAACACCGCCCTTAAGAATATATTGTCATTTCTGTAAATGATTAAGTAATTTATAAACAATAGTAAATAATAAAATAATATAAAAACATAGAAAAACAGTTATATTGAAATGAAGTGTAAGATTATATTTGATTAGTATATTCATTACTATTTACTATTTATTTATTGATATTCATTATTTGTTTATTTGTATTAATTGTCTGAAATTACGTCAACATCTAATAACATCTATAGCGAATCAGTTCCTTATAATATGTGGCTGATAGATTTTAATATGCAAATTCACCTCGAATAGAATATGACATTTGAGAGAGAAGGAATAATCCAAACACCCCTGCAAATAGGAATTCGAGTAGAGTAGACAACCAAAAGAACAGCTGCTGCGTTCTACACGTGTTGCCCCCAATTATATTGGTAAGAATACATATAAAAGTTTTTAAAAAAATAACGTAATTAATTACATTAATAAAATAAGTAAAAAAAAAAATAAAAATATTTGTATATAGAATTTTAATACATACATTAATGTTGGAAAAAGCTTCAGACAGACAGAATGAATGTAAAATAACTTTTTACAATTGCCAATAAACAAAAGCCACGTAGGAGTTCTAAAAGGAGAAAAGCTGAAGTCGCATGCACTCTAAAATTTCTCTTCTTCTTTCTCTGCTCTTGCCTCCCTCATTTGCAACAGTGTCGCTGAAGTCCTATCAAATTTTTCATATTAATCTCTCCCTCTCCTTATAAAAAGACGCAATTGGTCAGAGTTATGATTGTGAAAAATCAATGACCCCCGAAATTAAATAAATCCTCTTAGCAAAACAACATAATACATATTTATATGGATCACAAAGAAAAAAAAAAGTTTGAGATTTCGATGCAATTACCAAACTGGAAATTAGCATTAATCCCACCATCTCTACAAGTTAAAGTTAAAATTATTGAACAGCTAGCTAGCTAGCGTTAAATAATTACGAAAATAATCAACACAAATCACAAACATGAAATCAACATTTACAGGAAAAAAAAGAATAAAATTGTTCATCGAAATTCAATCAGCCTCTTTGACCGCTCTTGATGAGTAGTGGATAAAAGAATAAAGTGAAAATTATTCTGCAAATCAAACTTATTCCTAATTGAATTCCTATTTTCGTTGCCGTTCACATGAACTTTCATGGCCAAATGATAGTTTGCGAGAATAGATGTAAAAATACAGGGTTTCAGTGCAGATGGAGAGAGAAAGAAAGAGAAAAAATGGTGAGAGACAGATTTTTGAATATATGCGGGAATAGCTTCTCACTTTTTAAAATATCTATGTCGTATCTGTTTATTCGCCGGTGTGAAAGATGATTTCACACCCATCCGACCTGAAGTGCCACCCATTATTGTTTCTAATTATCATTACGTTTTTGGATAATAGGAACACTGAACATCTTGACTTGCTTATAAAGAAATATATAATAATAATAATAATTGAAAGAAGAGTCAAGACTTGGGAGTGGTGAAAATCCTGTACTTGGAGACATCAGAAATGGATGTCATCACCATCTGTACCGTTGTCAAGGATGTACGACTCCACACGTTTCACCTCGCAATGACCAGACGCTGCCAAACGAGTCGAGATGATGTCTTTAGCCTTTGTCGCGGACTCGCGCGTAACTTGACTCTGTACTTCACCTTTGTCTGTCCGGTTATCTAGTTCCAAAAAGAAATAAAAAATCACGTATTTCATGTAGCCATAATTCTCTCCCCCTCTTGTTCTTGTTGGCAAGGGTGATAATTTCATTTCATTATCACCGCGTCTGGATTGGGTAAAGCAACTTCCCCAACACTCCCTCACTATGTCCAACCAACTTGGCTGACTCTTGGAGCTGTCGTCTCTTCATCCGCCGTTACTCTTGGAATTTGACTGTTAGGGTCGTTTACTGGATTTATGGAAACCCCTTCGCGACCTCAGCAATCTTCAAACCCTATGGTTTCAGAGGAAATGGAGGACCCGTCCTCCGATCTTTGGGACTTCAGTGAACTCCTGGATTTCACTGTAGATGAGCACTTCTCCGTCTCCCTTGACCCCGATGATGTTCATCCACACCCCATCCCGCAGGAGGATCTCGCCGCTCCCACTTCTAACCGGATCCGAAAGCGTGATCCCAGGCTCGTCTGTTCCAATTTCTTGGCTCGGATCCCCTGCGCCTGCCCCGAGTTGGATGAAAAGATGGAGATGGAGGAGGATGTCCAGGGGAAGAAGCGGGTCCGGAGTGTTCGGACATCTACCCGCAGGCCTCGGGCCGCCGCGCTTTGCCAGGTTTCCGGGTGCGAGACTGATATCAGCGAGCTCAAAGGGTATCACCGCAGGCACAGGGTTTGTCTGCGGTGTGCGTATGCGACCACGGTTATGCTTGATGGAGTGGCGAAGAGATATTGCCAGCAGTGTGGCAAGTAAGCTCCATCCACATGGTTTCTGAGGTTTCAGATTCTATAAGTCAGACTTTGTTGTTGTTCTTCGTTTTTAGATTTTAGTTATACTTTGGGTCACAGTCGAGTTCGATGCTAGAGTTTTGCTTCGATTTCAATGATGTTTTGAAAGGATACACTAATGAATTTGTCATTTATTTTAGATGCATAATTATAGTCTGGGTTTATGTATGGCAGAGGCTACATAGACAACTTGTGCGGTTTGTGCATGAGATCAGAGCAGCTTGAATCCTAAGTCAATTGTTCAGTTGCTTACGTTCCTTTTTTTTTTTAAAATAAGTATTTAGTTGCTTACATTCAAGTTGCCGCTGCTGAAAACTGTTTAGTTGATAAAAATCATATATGATTCAGGATGAAAGTTGCCTATTGATCAGCATTGATTTCACTAATTATACCATATGCTCATGTGCAAAATGGTTGGCAGGTTTCACATCTTATCAGATTTTGACGAAGGTAAACGTAGTTGTCGGAGAAAATTAGAACGCCACAATGTTAGACGGCGAAGAAAGCCAAGTGATTCTAGAGTTGCAGCATATAGTGAGCCTACAGGGGCCAAGCCGACTGGGCATGTCCCTTGTAATGGTGAAGCAGAAAAAGGTACCAATTTGAATCAATTCAACTAGTTTCCATCTATGCGATGGACAGAACATATACATTTAAGTGACTGGAGAAAAGTCGCACATTCTTCCATGATAGAACATTTACTAGTATCATATATTGTCTATGGTCCAGATGGTTTATGCTCGACCAGCCCAATGGCTGAAATGGAAGCAGTCTTGGAGTCCGAAGATGCACGAGGAGTTGCCACTCTCTGCTCAGATCTCAATTCACAGAACACGCAATGTGATACTGTTGCATCTTTTGTGGCTTCTGGTGAAACCCAGATGCATGGAGAAAAAGATAATGCCAAACGTCCTCTATCTCCATTGTACCGTGACAATAAGACTGATTACTCATCTGTGGTGGGTCTCCACTGACTGCTATGTCAGCCACATTGCCTTTTTTTCCCTTAGTTCACAGGAGGAGCTATCCTGGAGATGTACTGATCCATATATGATTGTAGTGTCCGACAGGTCGGATCTCGTTTAAGCTTTATGATTGGAACCCAGCAGAATTCCCTAGAAGACTGCGGCACCAAGTATTTAAAGCATTATTATTGCAGTTTGATATTTTGAAAGGGATCAGATCACTTTTCAGTCATAGATACAAAGAATTGGTTAATATGTATGTGCATTTGTCTGCAGATATTCCAGTGGTTATCCAGTATGCCGGTTGAGTTGGAGGGGTATATTCGCTCTGGATGTACAATATTAACTGTGTTCATTGCAATGCCAATGTTTATGTGGACGAAGGTAAAGGTTTAACTGGATGCTTTATTTGTGAATGCTTTAACCGTTATGTTGAGCTAGCGCCATTAATTTGTCATAGTTCTCTTACTTGGGTAATCAAATATGACGATAAGAGAGGTAGTTCAAGTCAAGGGAGGACCAGAGGGAAGACAGAACCAATTGTTTATTGTTAGTAGGACCGGTGTTGGGGAATTTCCAGTGACTTGGTATATGGGCAAAATCTGGTTTGGTGGGATAGGCATTGGTGCACTGGTGGTGGTTTTGTTCCGGTGCATTTTTGGGCTTGGGCCAAGGCTTTGTTACGTTCATTTTCCTAGGTGGGTTTGTTGTTGCGCTAGGGCTTTGTGGGGTTTATTATTCCTTCACCCCAGCTAGGTTTTTCTCTTGTATACATCTAGTGTACTTGGCTACGCCTATTGGTATTAATAAATTTTTACTTGTAAAGAAAATCTGGCACATTTCTGTCATAGATCTGCATATATATTCTCACCATTTCATGTTCATGTTGTCCCTGGAGAATACAAGTATACTCGGTCTCATGCATTTGTCGTAGATCGTCTTGTTAGGTACTCCTAAGAACCAAGAAAACACATCTATGATATCTTTATATTTAGTTGGACTTCTAAATATGTTTCAACACAATTAGAGGAGAATATTTACATATATATGTCATTGTGGCTCATAAAATTCTTTGTCCTCTCAATATCTTGCCTTTAACATGCCAATCTTTTGGCTGCTCAACCAGTGCAAAATTTCTTCGAATTTATTCAGATTTTAATGTCCACTTCAAAACAAGGAAAATATTAACTTATAAAAAAATTCTTTTGGCTGGTCAAATTTTGTCAAATTTTGATCTGCTTATCACCCAGTCTTAAGTAAATCATTAACTTATGTACTATTGGATTTGGGCTCCTCATTACAATCCTGATTCAGTTTAAAAGCCAAGGTCTATTTCTTGATTTGAAATATTTTTTTGTTTGAAGTATTTGGAAAAGATTTAGAATAATTAAGAATAAAATAGTTTTACAGATCTTACCTTATTTTCTTTTATTAACTGATTCCTTAAAAAATAAAATAGAGTCGATGAATCAGAAACATTTAGCTAAGAATAAAATATTTTTGTTGCCTTCGGAAAAAAGGAGAAGTCCCAGTCCTATTAAAGTAGGAAACATTACATTTAGTTTAAAGAGAAAACTGGGGTTCAAACTTAGGGCTGTTCCTCCCATGTTAAATAATCAATTTTACTAAAAGTTTAAGTAGATGGGAAGAGATGAAAGTACCCATCTTTTTTTATTAGTAAATAAGAATTTTATTAAAATAGGCATAGTCAAGTACATGGGATATATACAAGAGCAACACCCATGCATGAGAATGTACCCATGTAACTAATACTTCAACACTAGATTCTTATTAAAAAAGAAAATCAATGCTGGATATATTTCTTATTATCATTTTACATGAGTTTTCTTTTCATGAGTATTTCACTTGTGAAAATTTAGTATGCTTGTATGGGATTTTTTTTAGTTTAGTTTTTGAGGTAATTTTTTAATATGGTTTCTTAATGTTTGTGAAAATGGTGGAACCTGTTGAAAATATAAGTGAAAAGAAATCAATTTGGATTTTGTGAAAGTGATTTGGGTATTGGTTTTTATTTTTTGTCATGGAAACTGATGCTTATGATTAGGGGATTAAGTGCCATGCCCCCTTTGTTAGCGCCAAAACCATCAGATTGGGTGTTGGATAAAGTAGCTGAGCTTCAGCCGTGGTTAGATATTTCTGTAGCAGGGTATGAGGAGCAATTTAAGGCTTTCTTGTTGGCAATTGAAGCAAATAGACCAGCGACAATTAAATCAGCAATGAAAAAAGATCGGAGCTAAAAAGGTTGACTTGCGACATCAATTATGATAAGGAGGGCAGTGTTGGGCGGGAAAGAGTAAAAGGATGGGGGATGTGTTTATCTTATGAAGCCTAGGATACTATTGTGGAATGTGAGGGGGATCAATGATGTTAATAAACGACTTCGCATCCGATCCCTTCTTCGTGGTTGGAAAGTCGATATCGTGTGCCTTCAAGAGACCAAAATGCCTATAGTTGATAGAAGTATCATCCGTAGCCTTTGGGAGTAATGCATTCGTGGGGTGGAGTTATTTAGCATTGTTGGGAGCTTTAGGTGGTGTGTTGTTGATGTGGGACAGTAGGGTGGTTGATGTAGTAGAGGTGTGCATCGGGCTTTTCTCCATTGCTGCGTACTTCAGAAACATAGAGGATGGATGGGAGTGGGCTCTTGCAGGAGTGTATGGGCCTAACGTTGATAGAGAGTAAGGGTTGTTGTGGGAGGAGTTGGCGGGTGAATTCTTTATGGGAAATTCCTTGGGTCATGTGTGGGGACTTTAATATGGTAAGTTTCCCGAGTGAGAGGGAAGCAGCTTCTTTGTTGACTAGGGCAATGGAAGACTTATCGGAATTGATTTTTGATCTTAACTTGATTAATCCTCCCTTGGTAGGGGGCGTTATACTTGGTCTAATAGTCGAGGGGGGTCAAGATTGGACATATTTCTAATATCCTCTTCGTGGGAGACGCAATTTCCAGGGTTTTGTCAGAAAAGATTATCGTGGGTTTGCTCAGATCACTTTCCCATTTTGTTAGATTGCGGAGGTATCCATGGGGGGAAAAGTTATTTCAAATTCGAAAACATGTGGCTTCAAGCGGCTGATTTTGAGGAAAGGGTGAGGAACCGGTGGACCTCTTACTCTTTTCAAGGATCTTCTAGTTACATTGCGGCTAAAAAATTTAAAGCCCTCAAGCTAGACCTAAAGCGATGGAATAATGAGGTGTTCCGGCACACGGATGAGCAAAAGCGTCTTCTTTGGGAGGAGCTGAATTCTCTTGAAGATGGAGGGGGTGATGTAGCTTCCTCTTTGAGGAAGGCCGAAGTGGTGGCGGAGTTAGAACGGGTCTTGCTATTGGAAGAAATATATTGGAGACAAAAATCTAGGGTAACGTGGTTAAAGGAGGACGATAAATGTACCAAGTTCTTCCACAAAATGGCTAACTCACATATGCGATACAATGCTATTGAAGTTTCTCCAATTGGGCAATTTGGTGTATAATACCTAAGAGGAGATTCAGGATCATATTGTGAGCTATTATGATGAGCTCTTCAAAGAGACGGCAGAGTGGCGGCCGAAACTGGACGGTTTGGCTTTTGATCAGTTGGATGATAGTATCGCACTTTGATCAGGAAGTTGAAGTGCATCAAGTGGTGCGTGCAATGGGTAAAGATAAAGCCTCGGGTCCTGACGGTTTTACTATGGCCTTCTTCCAAGAGAGCTGGGATGTGGTGAAGGACGAGGTGATGCAGGTCTTTCATGAGTTCCATCTTAGTCACAAATTTGAGAGATCCCTTAATGCCATTTTCATTGCCCTAATTCCTAAGTTGGCGGGAGCGATGGAGTTGAAGGATTTCCATCCAATAAGTTTGGTTGGAGGAATGTAAAAAATAATTTCGAAGGTGCTTGCTAGTCTAATGAAACTGGTGATGGACAACATAATTTCCAAACCACAAAATGCCTTTGTGCGAGGTCGCCAAATATTGAATGCAGTTCTAATAGCAAATGAGTGCTTAGACAGTCGGCAAAGAGATGGTATTCTGGGAGTACTATGCTAAACTAGATATGGAGAAAGCTTATGACCATGTGAATTGGGATTTTTTGCTCTATATGTTGAAACGTTGTGGATTTGGAGATAAATGGTGTAATTGGATTTCCCATTGGGGCTCTAACCATATTTCGACTTGTGATCAATCCATAAATACCGATAGAAAATAAATAGGCACTCACAACAAGTACATGTTCGAGCATCATTGACCAACTCCTTATCAATTTTGATTCATTTCAAGATGAAAAACAATTTAATGAATTCAAGTGACTAGAATAAAAAAAAGTACTGAATAAGAGAATCTATTGCCAATTGATCAAATAAAAGAATTTCTATTTTAGACATAAACAATCTTCAAATAAGATTGAAGTGAGGGGAAATGGATGTGATAACACAGAACAAAGTTTGATTTTGATTTCAGTTACTAGTTTGAAAAATTTATTACTGGCGGGCCATAGCAATTGCGCCTATCAAAGCAGCTAAAAGAATTATCGAAATGAGTTCAAATGGAAGAAAAAAATCTGTTGATAAATAAATTCCAATTTGTTGACTGTTACTTATCAAATCTTGCTCTATAATTTGGTTTGATCTTGTAGTCCAAATAATCCCGTACCCTGACGTATCCAGAATAGTAGTCATTAGTGAAACAAAAATACC
The DNA here is from genome assembly GCA_036898215.1 of Platycarya strobilacea. Taxonomy (NCBI): domain Eukaryota; kingdom Viridiplantae; phylum Streptophyta; class Magnoliopsida; order Fagales; family Juglandaceae; genus Platycarya; species Platycarya strobilacea. Next base: position 28,651,988 of record CM072556.1, read on the forward strand.
TGTACAAACCAACAAAGTAACGCCATCCCCAACGGTCCAAAGATGAAAATCTTTGTAATATTCGAACCATTCATGAACATGACAGCAAATATAATTAAAACATTTATAAATCTTTGTAATAAGGAGTCTGTGTGAGTATATTCTTATTCTATATTCTATCAAACTCTCATTTTGTAGCTGCCGCACAGCTCATTGTCGAGAGGGAAACAGTCCAGATCACCAGCTAAGGCCCCTAAATGACCGCTCAGTGATAAAGGAGGTAGGGGTGCAGAGACAGCCAGGAGGTTTTCCTAGAAGCAGTCACCCTTGAAAGAGTGCGTAATAGCTCACTGATCAAGCGCTCTTGCGCCGAAGATGAACGGGGCTAAGCGATTTGCTGAAGCTGTGGGATGTAAAAAGGCATCGGTAGGGGAGCGTTCCGCCTTAGGGGGAAGCACCTGCGCGAGATTTTTTTTAATTTTATTTTTTGTATGTTCGTTTACATCTGATATCTGTGGAATTTACTCATCTTCCATAAAGGAGCCGAATGAAACCAAAGTTTCACGTTAGGTTTTGAATTAGAGACGTTAAAAATGATGAATCAACGTCGACCTTAACCCCTAGCCTTCCAAGCTAACGATGCAGGTTCGATTCCCGCTACTCGCTTCTATCTCTATATTATCTCTAGTTATTATCTAGATTAATTGCTTCTATATTAAAGTAAATATTTATGAATAATATTATTCAATATTATTCTATAATATTGAATTCTATATCTATATTATTTAATATAGAGAATCTAATTATTTAGATTTTGTGTTTTGACTGCTTGTTTCTCCGCATTGGTAAATGGTAAACCGTGTGTTTTTTTTCCAAGTTCGAGGGGGTTGAGACAAATGGATCCTTTATCTTTTTTTTTTTTTTTTTTATTTGTCCTAGTAATGGAGGCACTAAGTAGAATGGTGAATGCTGCTGTATGGGGAGGCTTTCTTGCTGTGGGAAATAATTCCATCTCCCATTTATTGTATGCGGATAATACCTTATTATTCTGTGATGCGGACAGCAGTCAAATCCAAGCTTTACGGGCTGTACTTTTGTGTTTTGAGGCAGTTTCGGGTCTCAAGGTAAAATTAGGCAAGTCGGAATTGGTTCCAGTAGGGGAGATGACGAATAATCAACCATCTTGCTGAGTTATTGGGGTGCAAGGTGGGTGCTCTACCTATGAGGTACCTTGGACTCCCTTTGGGAGCTTCTTTTAAAGCAACTTCTATTTGGGACGGTGTAGTTGAGAAGGTGGAAAAACGATTGTCGGGATGGAAGCGGCTTTATCTCGCTAAGGGAGGGAGATTAACCCTCATCAAAAGCACCATTTCAAATTTCCCTACCTACTACCTCTCTCTTTTTCCTTTACTGGTGGGGGTGGCTAATCGAATTGAAAAACATTTTAGAGATTTTTTTTTTTTTTTTGGGGGGGGGGGGGTGGGGGGATGGGAGAGGAGCACAAATTTCACCTAGTGGGATGACCAAAATTGTGTAGCCCAAAAGAGGTAGGTGGTTTGGGGATACGTCATTTGATCACTTTTAATAAAGCAATTTTAGGAAAGTGGTTATGGAGATTTCACTCGGAAGAGGAATCATTGTGGAGAATGGTGGTGGGGGGAAAGTATGGTTGTGAATGGGGATGTTGGAGCTCTTAAGGAAGGCTGAAGGACTTATGGTGTGAGTCTTTGGAAGTTTATTCATAAGGGGTGGAAGGTGTTTGCAACACAAGTAAAATTTGAGGTTGGTGATGGTTCAAGAATCAAATTCTGGTTTGATAAGTGGTGTGGAGAAAGAACTCTAGCTGCGACATTTCCCAAAGTTTTCAGCCTTGTGGAAAATCATCATGTTGCTATTTCCGATGTGTTGTGTTGCAACAATGACACAATGTGTTGGAATCTAACCTTTTCTAGAAATATTCAGGATTGGGAAGTGGATGAGATAATAGATTTTTATAGCTTTATTTACTCCAGGCAAGTTGGAGGAAATGGCAGGGATAGGATGTTGTGGACCCACTCTGGAAACAACAAATTTTCAGTCAAGTCCTTCTACAAGGTATTGCAAGACCAACAACAGGTTGTGTTCCCCTAGAACGCAATATGGAGAGTCCTGGCACCACCTAAAGTTGCATTTTTTGTGTGGACAGCAGCTCTAGGTACCATCTTGATGGCTGATAATTTAAGAAAAAGAGGGATGATTATTGTGGAATGGTGCTACCTGTGTATGAAAAGTGGGGAAACGGTTGATCATATATTTTTGCATTGTGATGTGGCAAGGGAGCTATGGGATGGTCTTCTTAGATGGGCTAGATTGTCTTGGGTTATGCCCAAGAGTATTGTGGAGCTCCTAGCTTGCTGGAAAAGGTACCATCAATGCGCCAAGATGGCTGCGACGTGGCCAATGATCCCACTATGTCTATTATTGTGCCTTTGGATGAAAGTAAACGAGAGATGCTTCAACAATAAAGAGAGGACCGGGGAAGAAATCTGGAATTTTTTTGTATCTTTTTTGGTGCAATGGTTTTCTGCCACTGTACTAAAGGGAGGGAATGTTCAAGAGTTTTTGAGTTCTTTTCAACTTGCTAGAGTGTAATTAGGAGTCTTTTTTGTATACCCCCTATGTGCATGGACTTTGCCTAGTTGCATTCAATCAATAAAGATTATTACTTATAAAAAAAAATGATTAGAGGATTACTTTTTGGAGATGAAAATTTATTTTGGGTTTTAAAATGTGTTGGATTGAAAGTTGAACCATCCAAACATAACTAAAGTCTAATGCTAAATGGATGAAGAAATTATAGAATCCCATAAATATATGGTATAGGATTTTGTGTGATCAAACAAAGGTGCTGTAAGTATGATTAGTTGTCAAGCTATCACAAATTATTTCTACTTGTCTGTTCAATTTGTTCCATTACATTAATTTATAATATCAGTGAAATCTGCAAGCTAGACTTAATGTTTCTTGAATGCATCAAACAGTTATCTGAAGATCCTCTATCATATCTCCATGACTTTGTCATCTCCCCTGGAAGGATGCTATCTGGAAGAGGCTCTATACTTGTTTTTATCAATGACAAGATTTTCCGGGTTATAAAAGGTAAGTTTGTGACCATACATGTTGCTACATAATACTTAATGAAATTTGAAAATTGATTTCTGTTTTAGCGTAAATAGTTCATCAAGTGAAGTTCATAATCAGCCCAATTAATGCATTCAAGCCAAGCCCTTTTGACATGAGTTGAACAATTGAATGGGCATAGGGGGAACTTCTGTGATGCAAGTCAAGGTGGAAGTGCAAGCCCCGAGACTTCACTATGTTCATCCTATATGTTTTGAGGCTGGAAAACCCCTGGAGTTTGTTGCTTGTGGAAGTAATTTGCTACAATCCAAACTTCGGTATGCCATTGACAACATTGAACTTTATATTTGATCATAAATATAGCTTTTCTCTTGGGTTTCATTGTTGTGTATATTTTGTTTGCTCGGTTGTTTTTGATGAGCAAAAAGGTAGGAGGGAGCAATCAGAGGTGGCTTCCCTACTTGGGCGTGACCATGGGTCCATGATAGACACCTTCCCTGCTGGGAACTGGACAAGAGGGGCCTAGACTGTAGAAAATCGTAGACGCTCGCTCAAGTGGGTGTCGGGTTTGAGCCATAGCTTAGATTTTAGCCCTGCTAGGGAATTCAATGAATCATTCGGTGGCTAATACCAATAGTTTAAGATGAGTCCATATTTGGATTCAAACCCTAGACCTAGCATATACCAAACCACTTAAGAGTAACCCATGGACCATTGAACCACCACCCTTAATGGTTGTTGCTATGTTAATACATAAATAAAAAAATCTTTCTTTTTGGTGCAGGGGTGTAGGATGTTTAGGTCCACCCTCTCTATACCATAATGAGTGGCTCAGCTACCAAATGCACAAACTTAAAGGAAAAGAAAACATCTTAGTCTTCCTAAAGTAATCAACACACAAATTGGAGGCACATGCTTTCTTCTATAATAAAGGGTATTGCGTGAAGATATTGCTTTGGTTTTTAGAATAAACATATAGTATGGGACATGAATCATTTTTTTAATTGGTAAAATAAAATTTTATGGAGCCAAATGGATAGGCTTGTCCCAGGTACACAGAAAAGTGTGAAAGAGGAAACACCTAATTAAGCACTAGGTGCTAGAAATAGAAATAAGAAAATCATGAAAACTAGCTCCATTGAAATCTAACAAATGCCCACAAAAATAAGTGTTCAAGAGGAAACACCTAATTAAGCATTAGGCACTAGAGATAAAAATAAGAAAATCATGAAAACTAGCTCCATTGAAACCTATAACAAATGCCCATAAAAATAAAGAGATGTAAAAGAACTTTCTGAGTTCTTCCAAAGAGCATTCCCTATTTTAGAAACTCTGACCATTTCGCTCCTTCCAAATGCACCACATCAAACACAAGGGAACTATCTTCCATACAACTGCGATTTGGGAATTATCCTGAAGGCCGCTCCTGCTGGAAAGGAGATCCACCACCTTCCCAGGCATTACCCATGCAAGGCCAATCTTGATGAAGTGTCATCCCACAGGGCCCTATCTACCGCACAATGAAGCAATAAATGGTCCACAGATTCATCACCTCTCATACACATACAAAACCAATCAACAACAATTATCCTTCTTTCAGTTTTCTATGTGGAGTACTCTTGTACTTGGGCTATGCCTATTTATATTCTCATTAATAAAGATGTTTCTTACTTATAAAAAACAAAGTTCTATGTGGAGGATTTTCCCAAGAGCAGCAGTCCAACCAAAGAAAATAACCTACTACTCATATATCTTTCCAAGGGAAAGGGATATAAGGCAAGTGAACCACTCATTGTGGGACAGAGGGAGTATCATTCTCATTATAATATATTTATGGGAGTGGCATGGAGGGTATAATTAATTGATTTTAACCAATCATGCGTGATCACCTATGATTAACATATGCTTTAGTTATTAAAGCAAATACTAGGTCAGATATCTTATGGTGGGGTGGGGTGGTTTTAAATGATTGATTATCTTTTCTTCTTGCATCTTGGGATGCAATGGTGGATGCTCTGTAAAGCAATCAAACTATATAATCCCTAGCAACTATATCCCAATTACTTTTTGTTTATAACTATTGAAGTAGTTGGTTTCAGGTTGCATTACTAGCACGGGATGGGCAGTAACTGAAGAATTCTGCCACCCACTTTTTTTTTGATGTTGGGGAACCTCTGAAAGCAGGGCCCTTCAGACCCACCCTTGAGAAGTAAACCCCGGTCCCGTGCGTTGCACCTTCAGAAGTTTCCCTACACGAAATTGGTTAAATCGCTGGCTTTTCATCAGGGAGTGTGGCCCCAAATGATTGTTTGGATTCATGAGGTGTTGAACCTTGGACCTTGAAGGGAGTGATACTCCAAGACCAAGGCCTTCACCACTTGGGCCAACCCATTGGGGTTCCCACTTGGTATAATTTTTATCTTGTATGTCAACCCTTTCTGTATCTTGTAGTGATGGCATTGGAAATTGACTCCAATCATTGGATATCATTTTCAGACAGTTTTCTTGAACAATGCTCCCAATATTAGTGTAGGAAAACCCATTATAGGTGGAAGATGTCCAATAAAGCAGTAATGAGCATGCACCTCCTTATAATCGATCACATGCAAGAAAATTCTCAACCACTTGTTTGGCCGCTTTCAGATGCCCACATAGACCTTGTACACAAGTTACATCAAGTGACTTGTTTGGCCACTTTCAAATGCCCACATAGACCTTGTACACAAGTTACATCAGTGACCAGTTACTCCATATCTCTTGAATAGTATATAGAAAATTCTCTATGCCCTAAAATGTTGTAGCATTGACCGAGTAAAGCTGCTTTGCAGTGGTGAAGGACAAGCCTTTCAATTGCATGTGCACATAGCCTGTCAGGACTTGTATCTTCAACCAAATTTATATTCTAATAAAACTTCTGCTTGTTGGATGCGTTCCTATGAGTAAGAAAACAATTATCAACCTTTCTCCTTTTAATAATTAAAGGGATTATTTCTTGAATTCATCATTTGTACTGGGGTTGTGCCCCTCTGTGCTTTTAATGAAATGGCATTATTAAAGAAAATTTCAAAATCCTAGACGTGGTCATATTCATCACAGCTACAGTTCCCTTTAAACCTGAATTGGGCTCGTCAAAATTATTATTGTACTATAGTCATGAGCCTGATGAGTTTCCTACCAAGCCAACCTGAGCTGACGCATCTGAAGCTTTTGTCAAAATTGGAAGAACATAATAAGCAACGCTTTTTTGGAATCTTTTTGTTGTCTCCCACTATCCTTATCAGGTGCCATTCAGTTTTAACATGTCATAATCATGTATACATCTTGTCAATGTTTTTTTTAGATATTCTCGGTTAACATTTCACTCACTTTTTATGTATTGTAAAAGGTATTTACATAATTGAACAGTGAATTTGATAACATAAGGCTTAACAAGGTTTTGGTGCCAGGTTTCTTGTATCTTTTGCGGGAAAGTATCTTGCGCTTGATTATTGTGTTTCATCTCTGCATGGTCAGACTGAGGGTAATAATGCTTCTAGCTGCAATCATCAGTTGTACAAGATATATATTCCTTGGACCGAAAAAGATCTCTTTGGTCCTGCCTTTGTGGAGGTAGGTGTTTTGGATATTTTTATTTTATCCTGGGTTTTTTTCTTCATCTCATTTTACCATGGTTTGGTCTTATACATACTGACATCCACAAAGGCATGTTTGATGTTTCATTAAGGTTTGGTTAGAGAAAGTTGGTTTTTCTGAAGTGTTTGTAACAAGGAAAATACTTTAGGAAACCGGGGTAATAACCCCGGCGTAACCCCACGTCTTACGTGGATAATATATTTGAACGGTGTCGTTTAATCTGTTTTCCCATTTCCTTTGTTTTCCTCTTCTGCGTGAAACATGTTCCCTCTCCCCCGTCATCTTTCCTTTCCCCCAACCTCCATCCCTGCTGTCTTTCCCCCCAAGGTCACGAACCTTCTGGCATTCATGGCTGACAGGGTAGAAAATCGTATATACATGATAAATTGAGAAATTTTTTTCAAGAATGGTGATGAATTCAGATCTGATGAAAAGGATCAGAGCTGATGACCCAAAGCTCTTCTTTTTCTCCTACCCAGAAGCTCTGCCTTCTCTCCTCACGAGCTTTGCCTTTTCTCCTACCCAGACAACCAAAGACCTTTGCTTCTTTCTTCATCTCATTTTATTTTTGTCTTTTTTTTTTTAAATTTTTATGCTTACATTTGGATTTAAAAAGTAAGGAAGTTTTGATGGAGAATATAACGGCAAGCAACTGGCCTGCGAATTTAGGGTTGGGAATCTGCTGCCATTGTTGCCCCAAGAATTGGAAAAAAAGTTAAAGCTTTGGGTAGAAGAAAAAGTGAGTATCGGAGAAAAGTAGACCCAGGAAAACACGTACAAACAAAAAGCTCAAAGAGAGAGAACTAGAAGGTGAAAATATGGAAGTTTTGAAGAGAGATGATTTTTTGACAGATAAAAGCGCAGAAGGTGAAAATGCTATATATTTTTTCAGTTCTCCTAAAAGAAACATCGGCTAATTGTTTCTTTTTCTCTTATGTTTTTTTTTTTAATAATGAATGCCACATCAGCTGCGGGGACGCGGCGGGGATATCTCCTGGGGTTCTCTAGCACCACTCTTGTAACAAAAGTTACTGCCACAAAACTTCTTATCAATGAACCTATCATTATGGAGCATAACAATCCATCTAGGATCCTGTCTGTATACTTCGTTTGTATGTATTTTGTATTGGATGTATTGAGCTGATATTTGCTTTTGGGTTATGCCTATTTACTTGGCAATAAAATTCTTTAATTACTTTTTTAATAAGAGGTAAATTTTATTGATATGAATGAAATAGGCAAAGCCCATGTATACAAGAAGTATACAAGTGAACACCTAAATACATTCTAGGATCTAGAAATTAAAACCAGAAAGTCGTGAACATTGTTTTCATTAAGCACAATGGCTGAAAACAAAAGTAATAAAGTGTATAAAAAAGTTCTGAAGCTCTGCTGTTGTACGTTCCCTATCTTCAAAGCACTGTACATTCCTTGCCAACTAAGTATACCACATAATGCACAACGAAATCATCTTCACGCCACTGCCACTTGGGGACAAGCTTGAATCCCTTTCTAACAAGCAAGTCTACTACCCTCCATTGCATTACCCAAGCTACACCAACTCTTCTAAATATCTCATCCCATAACACTTGTCACCTCACAATGCAATAATAAATTATCCATTGATTTGCTATGCTTTTTGCACAAATAGCACCAATCCATCACAATGAGCCCCCTCTTTCTCAAATTGCCTGTTGTCAAAATATGCCCAAGAGAGCCAAATCGAGAATTTGCCTCCCTTGAATAAACGCATTTTGAGTCTTAGAAATAATTTGTTCCATGACCAAGCTTAACTGATTAGCAAGAACCTTCAAAATAATCTTGTATACCCTACTCATAAGACTTGTAAGATGGAAATTCTTAACTTATGTTGCCTTATGTTTCTTTAGTATGAAAGCAATGAACGCCGCAGTGAGGTATTCCTCAAACTTCTTAAAGAAGTGGAATTCAAGGAACACTAGCTTAACGTCACATTTCACAATGTCCCAACAAGTCCGAAAAAATCCCATCGAAAAGCCATTAGGACCCGGTGCTTTGCCTTTGGCCATATCGCCAATGACCTAAGAGATCTCATCTTCTTCAAAGGGTCTTTCCAACCAACTTACCTCTGTAGATCAATAGACTTAAACAACAAACCATTAATGTTTGGCCTCCAATTAGCCTATTTTGTAAGGAGGTTTTCATAATTATGCATTATATGGTTCTCGATCTCAGAGGAGGTAGAGAGCACTTGATTACCTTAATGAAGTAATTCAATAGCATTGCTGCGCCGATGTGAATTAATCACTTTATGAAAACTTTCGTACTTTGACACCTTATTTTAGCCAAAGAGTCATGGATTTTTGTCATCGCGAATATCCTCCATTAACAATACCCTCTCAGGTCAATCATAATTGAGCTCTTCCTCAACTATACCTCTTCCGAGGTATCTCCCATCAAATTCTTCCCCCCCTCCCCCTCTACAGCCTGCATCTCCTCTCCATAAGAGAAGTCTTCTGATTGTCAACATTTTCAAAAACTTCCAGATTCTACTTCTTTAAGTCTTGCTTCAAAGCTTCAAGTTTACCTGCAAGAATGAAACTATGAGTGTCTATGAACTGATAAGAAGACCACCAAGATCTCCCATTCTTCGCAAAGCTATAATCAGCTCGCCACATTGTTTCAAACTTGAAATATTGGCATCCCCATGATGCCTGCACAATCTTATAGAATTGGAAATTGATCCGTACAAACTCGGGGCAAATGCTTCTGGAATAGTTTTGGAAGGTGGGCCTCCCACGACGGAGAGACAAGAAATCTATCTAGTCTCAAGTAGCTTCAACTATTGGACCACGTGAATTTGCCTTCGACAAGAGAGAGATCCATGAGATCCAAATCAAATATGAACTCCGAAAACGCCTCTATGGCCAAGGAGTTGCAATAAATCCCCCATCGCTCACTAGAAAAGAAGGTAATATTGAAGTCCTCACCCATACACCACGGCATGTCCCATAAAGAGTATAAACCCGCCAACTCCTCCCATAGCCTTCTCCAATCTCCATCCATGTTTGGCCCATAGATGCCTTCATAAGCCCACTCCCACCATCTTCAACATTTTTAAATAAACTAGCGATGTAGGAATTCCCAATACACTCCTCAATTGCTTTTACCACTCTTTTATTCCACATTAAAACAAGGCCGCCTGGAGCTCGCACAAAAGAACATCCCCACAAACTACGAATGATTCTTCTATCGATAACACAATTTTGTTTCTTGAAAACACACAACATCAATCTTCCATGTTTGCAATAAATATTTTATGCAAAGGCGCTTGTTGTGATCATTAAGCCCCCATACATTCCAAGAAAGGATCTTAGGTTTCATTAGCAAAAAGATGACTCCTCCCTTTAAATCTATCCCTTCCGCCATTCCCTTCCTTTGTTTCATAATTAATAGTACATTTGAGCCTTTTGAGCTCTCTCTCTCTCTTTTAGACTGACTTTGATTGACCATCTTCAATGGCTACAAGAAGGGTCCTAAACTACTCTTCAAAGGCTATGCAAGAAATCCCAATACATGCTTGTATCTCTTTGACCTTCTTAAATACCCACTCCAATATAAACCTCTTTGAGTTTGGGCTGGGTGGGATGTGCATAATGGGGTTGGTTAAGCAATTTCCTCCCATCAGTGCACTCTCCACCGTAGAGAACCAATTGCAAGTTCGATCCATGTGGCACCCCCTCTCCCCCGAGAGCTCCTTTCTCAAATCCTTAGCAGTAGAAGATTTGGGACCATGACTAGATACCATGGTCAGGCCAACACTGTCGTCTTCGCCCATCTCCATCTGACTACCTTGAGAGCCCACCCCTTCATTTTTCGGTGATTTTTCTAGTGCTAGGATGCTGGTGGTAGGGGTAGTGGCCTTCGACGACATGATTTGTGGCTGCCCACCCTTCTATTACACCACTTCAAGTACGGACTCGCCGAATCTCATCTCCCCCTCTTCTAAAAATTCTACCGCTGGCAATCTAATTGGTGAGGTAACCACAATAGAAGCACCAACTGCCTCCATAAGCTGGTCTGTGCTAATCTCGGCACATCGGAGATGAGAATGGTAGGGATGGTGCTAGATCCCGCACTCCTATACTTTGAGAATACAACTTGGGTTTTCCCAAGTTTCCTTGGAAGAGGATTTGGAAGCATAAGGCACCCCCAAAAGTCTCCTCCTTTGTGTGGATTGCTGCTTTAGGCAAGATTTTTACTACTGACAATTTGAGAAAAATGCGGTTTATCATTGCTGATTGGTGCTGTATGTGTAAAAATGGAGGTGAGACCATAGATCATCTTCTTCTTCATTGTGAGATAGCAAGAGAGCTATGGTATGAGGTGTTCAGTAAAATAGATCTAGGTTGGGCTATGTCAGGAATAGTGGAGGCGACAATGGTGAGTTGGACAAATATTCAAGGCCCTCAACCAATCAAAGCTGTTTGGAAGATGGTCCCTCTGTGTATCATGTGGTGCTTGTGGCAGGAACGCAACGATTGGACTTTCGAAGACAAGGAAGGATCAATAGCGGAGCTTAAAGTTTTATTTTTTAGAACTCTATATACATGGGCCATTGTCGTGGATTTTCACGGTGTGGATCTTTATGATTTTCTTGTTTCAAATGTCACTAGCTAGATAAGGCATTTTGTTTGTAATTGGCATTTATACCCATCTGTTTATTAATAAAGTTCATTATAACTTATAAAAAAAAAAAGAATACAACTTGGGTCTTTGCTGGCTGTGGCGTAGCACCCTTCGGTGGTTCCACAGCTGTTCGAGAAGACCATCTGGGTCTTGCTGGTGACAGTGGCTGGTACCAGCTTGCCGGGCCTACTTCACTCAGCTTCTGTCTCCTCCAAACAAGGCCTGCCTGTTGGTTGGAACCTTGCTTACGGATGGGCTAGAGCCCAACGCCTGGCCCAACCCTATTTTTTTTCTTCCCTTAAGTCAGCTTCACAGGATGATGCTCTCTGAGCTGTACCTGCCCCGTTTGTGCGTGAAAGACCTGAAGTACTCCTAATGTTTCCTCCGATCAAACCACAGCCCAGGCCCAAGTCCAAGCCCACCCCTTTTTTCTCCTCAACGCACCGTATAAGCCAATTGATTTGTTGCATTTCACCCAGCTGGTTCTTCATCTCATACAAAACACGATGCTTCATTTTCTCTTATTACCTAAAAAAAGAGGAGATATTTTATTTTTTATTTTTCAAATGTTCATGAGATATATCAAACATGTACTGGTTTTCCTGGGACATATGTGGGCGATTTTTGTTGTATATTGTGTAAACTAAAAATGGCCTCCTGAACTGTCATAAAATCGTATTGTATGCATTGAAGTTACCCATTTCTATTTGCATGGCTCTACTTTCCATATATGCCATGTGGCTTCTGTATCTATAGTTAATTTGGTAGTGATGCTCATGAAGTCTTGTGACTTGATGTGAGCTTTAAGTATTCTGTGCTGTCACTTCCAGGATGTTCTGGTAGTAAAGTTCATGAATGTTGAGCACTAGATTCTGCAGATGGATGCAGTAATCAGTTACAGAAAATGGTGGATTTATGTGGTTACAGAGAAATTGTTATAGTTATGTGAACATTACCATGATGGAAATCATGTTTAACTAGTAACTCTGGATTTTTTTTAACCTAACCATAAATCTATTTTGTAGGTCGAGAATGAATCTGGTTTATCAAACTTCATTCCAATACTCATTGGGGACAAAGAAATTTGCAATGAAGTGGAGATGTTGCAGCAGAAGGTTGATGCTTCTCTTTTCCTTGAAGGATCAGACTTTGCAGCTATCGCTCCTCCATCTGACTCGTGTGAAGTTTTTGCATTGAGACAGTCAACATTTGCTGAGTTTCTTTTAGATATAGCGTGGTTACTCAAGCAACCTGCATCGGAAAATTTTCAACATTCTGTCACTGCTATGCGGATTCAAAGACTTAATAACCTATTGAGCTTTCTGATATGTAACGATTCCACCACAATTTTAGAGAAACTGTTGGAGAAACTGAAGATTGTTCCGAGTAACACGAAATCCGACAGCATGGTTAATGGCAACTTGGATGCTGATTTGGGTTTACTAGAAAAATACATAGACAATGCGAGAGAGAATCTTCTTGGAAAATATAAGAAAAGTGGAAGTTCAGTGCTGCAATCAGAATATGTGCCAGAAGGGGATTATGTTTCTCAAAGCCGCTCCAAAGATAATGAGCTCTTTGTCTCAGTCAACAGCCAGGTGAGGACTTCTTTCTTGTGCTTGAGCTTTTGCTGATTGTGACTCTGGCTTGCACATTCAAGATTTAGGAACCTGATAGATATGTGAATATGCATGTAAATATTTATCTTTTGTTCATATTTTTACTTTTTTTTCGGACTATTGTTCATGTTTTTACTTGTTTATTATACGCATCACTAAAAACAATATTTTTCTAGTGGGTGAATTTGTAGCTTAAATAATATAGGAAATGGGCAAAATGCATCAACACCTTTTGCTGGTGTTTTGTCTAGACCTCCCTTTAATTTTTTAATTTAACCTTTATGCTGTCGCCATATATCATTTGAATGAATATGTTCTAGCTACTTAACTTTTCTGCTTGGAAAATATTTTGGAAGTCTCTTTTTTTTTTAGAGATTTACAAAAATTTGATAATTTCTAGTTATCAGATTAAGATGTCTGAAAACTTGAGAGATCATCCGTCATATTTTTATTTTCTTCTCCAACTGGCATTTATTTCTTTGCTCCAAGTGATTAATTATGATCTTCTTTTTCAGGATACAGAGTTGGTACCAAATGCAAGGTTGGGGGTACAGACATGCTCGACTTCTAGTAGAAGTAGAAATGTTCCCTTGTTGAATAGAGAGGTAGTCACGAATGTTAACCATATCAAGGGATGGCCAAGAAAGTCGTGTGGTCGCATCGGTTCTGGGGCAATCTTCAGCCCTCACCCTGGTATTTTTGTAATTTCCATTGGTGCTGTTTGTTTAGGGATATGTGCCATCCTTCTTCATCCTCACAAGGCTGGAGAATTTGCAGTTTCCATCCGCAGGTGTTTGTTCAACTGAGAATCTAGACAAATAATGAAAGTTGGAGGAGGTCTCTGAGCCGAAAAATGCTGTTGTGTTGTTCATCTGTAAGTATCCATTGTATACTAACACCAGATTCAGAAAAGCTATTCAAACCATTGGCTTCTGACTGCTTATTGCATGGGAAGCTTGATGTCAAAGTGCTCATTGCACTTCGGTTAAAATGCATCATGTGCAAGGGTTGATTGAGGGTGGGGACCGTAGGGTCAACTATCCCCATTGAAAGTCAAATAAGTTTGGGAATAATGTAACAAGTATTTACTAGTTCCGAAAACTTTTTAGATTTTTGTTTTTGCTGCAATTCTGAATAGTTCTGGGTATCAGTTCAATATTCTAATGTATTTGTAATGTTCAAAGTTTTTCCCAATAAATTCTTAGAATACTAGTGGCTGAGTTGTACAGAGATCTTAAGACAGCCAAATGCATACTATTGATGTTGTCCAAGGTTGCGGTAGATGATAACAATTGAAGACCTAAATATTTCTCATACAATTTAATTTGACTACGGACATTTTGATAATTTTATGTAGTTAAATTCAATTCATATAAAATATCCAAAATATAAAAGCTCATTTCAAATTCACTAGTAAGGACTTCATGTCCAAGGCGCGTATGCCCGGTTGGAAGTTCCATTTTTGTTATTATAATGATACGAACAGAAAGTGAATTCAGTACACGGAGGGCAATTGAAGGGTTAAAGTAAATAAAAAGCATTGTATAACTAAAATAAACATTTGTACCGAGTACTCACTTGCGGACGAATAAGACATCCCAAAAGCCATTTTTTTCATTTGGACAGTTGCAATGAGCAAGATTTTGACTATTGATAATTTGAGAAAGTGTCGGATTATTATTGCTGACTAGTGTTGTATGTGCAAGCAATTATGAGTCTGTAGATCATCTCTTGCTACGTTGTGAGACAGTTAGATATTTGTGGATCGAAATTTTTTAGCTAAGTGGAATTGAACTGGGTAATGCCTGCCACATTGGTTAAGTTATTGGCTAGTTAGACATCTCTTCGTGGTGCATCACCTATCAAATCTGTGTAGAAGATGATCTCTATCTACATTATGTGGTGCATCTGGCGAGAGCGCAACGATCAAACATTTAAAGATAATGAGTGGTCATTGGAAGATCATTATTCTTTCTTTTTTGTACTTTATTTTTATGGGCTATAGCTATAGATTTCAATGATAATTCTTTTTATGATTTTCTTATATTGTACTTACCACATTCGACCTAGATAGGTCATGCATGTCTCTTGTATACCATCTTTTATATTTGGGCTTTGCCTATTATTAATATGATTGTTTACTTCAAAAAAAAATCATTGATTCTATTCTATTAATATTTCTTGTAATATTGGGCGACTAGTGTGTTGTCCAAGCTGAGATCCTTGATCAAGGTGGGGATGATATGAATATGATGTTAGATGCTTCATGTTTTTTACACGGCTCTTGTTTTCCAAGCCCGCTCCTCGGGGCTCGTTTGAAAGGTTTGGTCGTTGTCCATTTCCTCAACAACTGAATCAATAGAAGTACTAGAAGTTGGTAGGGGTAGAGCACGTTGTCCGCTCGGTCAAAACAGATTGTTAGCAATGCGCATATGATTGGAGTTAGCCTTCGCTAAGCAATGGTTGAACACATCTCTCGCTCAATCCAAATAGGGTTTTAGCAATGTGCATCCGATCGGGGCAAACACTCACATTAGGTAGCCTTTGTTTGTGATCAGGGTTGGCTTTTGCCAAGCAACGGTGGAGCACATCTCTCGCTCTTTTATGTTTTTATAGTGGCAGCCTCCTCGTATGAGCTTACACGAGGAAAAGCTCATGGATGCTAGGAGAGCAAAACGATGCAAAGTGCTCGTGAATTGTGGTGTCAAGGCACTTGTTATGTGCAAAGTTCACATTGGTATATGCATGGTCATGCTCAACTAAACTTGAGTGGTGTTTCGTAGTTCTCTATGGTGACGGGCTTTGTGTTCACCATGCTTGGCACTGCGAGCGAGCCCTAAGCTAACACTCCTAATTCCAGCCACGATGAGCTACTATGGGCAAGTAGGAAGTTAACCCATGTGGTTATCTTGGGTGGTGAGCTATTGTTGGCAAGCCAAGATCTCACCCACTGTCTCCCTTGGGCGACAAGTTCATCACTTACCCTGAGGATTTCCTCTTGGTTGGCAAGATCATTGCCTTACCATGAGGTATCGAACTGGGCAATATATTTAGGCTTGTTGCTTGCTACTAGCAGTGGCAAGCTTGTGCTTCTGGCTATTGCCCGCCATGGGAAGTGGTGAGCTAGGCAATGTAGCACGCCACTAGGAATGGTGAGTTGGAAAACGTGCCCCAATCATTGCCTACCACTGGGGGTGGTGAGCTGGACAACGTGCCTCTGGTTGTGCCCTCCACAAGAAGCAGCGAGTTGGGCTTGCCACAAGAAGTGGTAAGCTGAGCAACATGTCTCTGGCTGTTGCCCTCCATAGGAAGCAAGTTGTGGTGGGCATGCTTAGCACTTGCCCACTGTCTTCCATCAAGGCTAGTGGCTTGGCTTGCACACCAAAGTCTTTCGCGCATGTGTTAGCTACTAGTTGATCACTATTATATCAATTATTTAGTTGGTGTGTGGAGAGGGAGACTTGTAAATAAATTTATTTACATTAATTCGTGCGTTGTTTATTTAAATTTAAGACTTGTTTGTTTTCATAGATAAGATGAGATAAAAGTTAAAAAATAAATAAAATATTATTATAAAATATTTCTTTAATATTAGTTTTATTTTGAGATTTGAAAATTTTGAATTGTTTATTTTATTTTGTTTGAAAATTTAGAAAAATAATAATGATGAGATGAGATGAAATAAAATAAAATTATTTGAAAATAAACCAGGCCTTAGTTTTAAGTGAATGGTCGTTGGGCCACTACAACGACAAGATCTAAAGTTCATCGCCAAATTGGATGACAAGGAATTCTCTCTATCTTAAGACTCGTAAGCCAACTCTCATAGTCAATTGCAATTTTTGAGTTTGGAGCATTGTTTTGATGTTAAATGTTCATAGTTAATTTAGAAAACATTTTGATTGGATAGTTAATGGAAGTTGTAAACTTCTTCCAACCCTTGGCAGGTCAGAAGCTAGAAATATAAGTTTTCAAACCAACCAAATCTGTACACAACTTGATTGTTGGGCAATATCAAACATGCATTGATGACGGTTTTGATAAGTTAGAATGTAAGATTGGTGCTCACCATCCTTTTGAATTTCTATTATTATAGTTTTAGATAGCAGTATTGTTCCATACAACCGTAGAGTATATAAAAGTCGCATAATCGCTTTGAAAAAAGTAAGACTCATTATTTAAAAATTAAACTTTTTTAATAGGAATTATCTTATAATCGGTCCAGCTAGCAATACCATTTTGCTAGCCCACCATTCATGTTGCGCCACGTCGACCATTCCACTTTAATGTTTGTAGGGTCAACTTCATTAGATCAACAGTTGCAACAAATCGTTCCTCTTTCTCCTGTATGTGTCTTCAATCCTAAGCCCTAACCACGTTGACTCCGCCCCCTCTTGTTGGATCCATTCCCTCCCATGTTCACTCCCTTTCGTTAAACCCTCTCCACCCCCTCTCGTCAGTCCGGTTCTTGGCGTCTAGCAACAACTTCCATTTTCAATTTACAAAGTCCAAAATCTAGCACCCAGGCAAATCCAAAATTCGAGGAGAAACTTTTGTGCATTTTAATTTAGTAACAATCATTAACCAGCAAAAACTTTCGTTTTCAATTTACATTAGCCAACAACAACCAGCAAAAAAATTGATATAAAAAATACTAGGAATAATCCTTTAAACTCATTAAAATGTCGATTGAGTGAGTATTGAGAGTTGGTAAAATATACCTGAGATAAACCAAGGTCAGCCATGAAAAACCCTCGTGAAATTCGTGTGGAATGATGTGAGAATGGTGCAAAAATCGTGTGCGAGAATGGTGCGAAACTCGTGTGCAAAAAGGGAGGCACTTGGAACAAGATGGGTGTAAAAATAAATTTTACACCCATCAATAGAAATGTGCCACGTAGATGTTTCATGAAGAAATACAATACACTTGATTGCACCGAATCAATACATTAAGATGAATGTATTTAGCTTTATTTGAGATGCTACATTAATCTATTCATTTTTTTTTCATTTTTTTAATCTTGAAATCAACCTATATATATATATAGGAATATTAATCGTGGTTAAAGAAACATCAGTTATCAAGGAATATTAACTTATCCATACATACCAACCTATCCACAAGATCAACCTATCTATATAATTTTTTTTTTTAACATCAGCTCATACACAAAATAAACTAAAATATCAAAGATCATTATAGCTTGTCAAAATATAGTAAAATATCAAAGATTATTACATCTTATCAAAATATACTAAAATATCAAAAGTAATTTTCTGATGTAATCAAGTCTATTATATTTTTTTATGAAACACCTATGTGGCACATTTTTATTGATGGGTGTCAAAGCCATTTTTACACCCATCCTGTTCCAAGTTTTTTCTGTGTAAATATGGTGTGCGAAAGTAGTGCAAAAATCATGTGCAAAAACCTTAGTCCGTCGATTAGAGGTCAGCAACTCAGTCCGTCGAAAATTGTACTTCAGTGTCGGAGGCACTTGGGTTTCGGATTGATGAAGATGGAATGAAGATGGAATTGAAATGGATCGAGATGTCGAAAGAGAGATTTCGGATATATCCTGTATAGCTGGTTTCATAATGGTAAGGATGAATTTGTTGACGTGGCGCAGCGTGAATGGTGGGCTAGCAAAATGTTATTGCTAGCCCAACCGGCCCTAAGATGCACTTATTTTAATATGGATCACATGTTTTATTCACTTTTTCAAAACGATTATGTGAGGATTACACAATTCACAGTTGCAAATATATTTTCTCTTTAGTAATATGCCGCTCTTAATTTTAAATCTTCTCATACCTAATTAAATTCCTTAATATAATGCATTTTAAATGATTCATTTAGCAACCACTTAAATAACAGTCACATAGCAAGCGTGATTGAGGATAATAATATTTAGTATAAGGAATAAAACTTCTCCTGGAGTAATGCTAGTCTTCATTCATGGTTTTGTTATTCCAATAATGCTAGGAGGAGTTGGAAATGGGGAGTCGAACCCAGAGTTTGCTGACGGGGAGTTACGCCACGTCAGTAGACAATTGGAAAATTAAAAAAAGAAAAAAGAAAATAAAAATTAGACGAAATGGTTGGGGAACCAAAAGCGTGGGTTCATTTGAATTCATCCCCAACCTTTCGAAGCCTCCCTCGTTTGCTTCCACCTAGGGTTTTCGCCAAAACCATACCAGAGTCTAGTGTACGTTTTTCGGTCGGCACCATCTTCAAGTCCAGCTTCAAATCCATCCCTTGGTAGAGAGAGAAATTGAGATAACGTGCGAAATCGAGGAAGTCAACCCAGTCTGGTCCTTAGGTTTTTGCCATTGCCGACGTCAAGGGTCTTCGCAAGCCAAACGACCATCTTCCTTCCCTCCCTCCCAATTATATTTGTAGAATAATATCAGGAAAAAAAGGAGAGAGATTGAGATGGAGAGATCAGAAACGGGTTGAATCTTACTTTCAGTTGGCTGTCAGGAGTAATGTCTTCCCTTGATCTTCAAAATCCCAAAATGAGACCACCCGCTTACCACCGCAAGGAGAAGTCTCTCGGACTTTTATGCTCCAAGTAATTAAAACCTCTTCATATCCTTATGTAACTTACTTTTGTGTTCTATTTTTCTTCATTTTTTTTTCTTAATATCTTTAATGGTTTTGATTTTTTATTCAATCTCACTTTCCATCAGTTTCTTGAGGTTGTATAGTGAAGGCGGCGTCGCAACGTTCGAGCTCGACGATGCAGTTAGCAAATTAGGTCTTGATCCGATGTCTCTGATTACTGATTATTGTATGCTTCTTTTACAGAATAAAATGGTTGCCTTCATTCATTTACCTTACGCTTGGTTACCGAGAAAATGGAAGAAGTGCAATAAATCTACTTGTAGGGATCTATATGGAGTCTACTTTTCCAGAAATGGAAAATATTCAAGAGCGCGAAGTCAAAAAGGATTGTTGTTGATAGACTTTGTCTTCTCGAATCAGAACTAGTAGAAGTTAAAAGCCGAAGATATTGACTATTTGTTTTTTTTTCCTCATGTTATTTTTCCTTTGTAGCCAAACAATACATTAGGGTTGTTGATTGCATCTACTTAAAACATTCGAATCTGCAGGAGTTGAGCGACGCCATATGTACGACGTAGTCAACATATTGGAGAGTATCAGAGTAAGATTCCATGCTTTTCTCATTCGACAAAAATATCAAAATAAATGAAAGAAGATAGTTCTTGAGTTATGTGTTCCCAAGCTCAGACTTCAGTCGCTTATCTGCTTAAATTGCCCAAGTTGAAGGCGTATTCCATTATTGTTAACAGATTATGCCAAAAAGGGGAAGAACCAATACTCGTGGAAGGGTTTTGAAGAAGTTCCTCTGGCTTTAGAAGAGCTCAAGGTAAATTTTAAAATTGGT
The DNA here is from genome assembly GCA_036898215.1 of Platycarya strobilacea. Taxonomy (NCBI): domain Eukaryota; kingdom Viridiplantae; phylum Streptophyta; class Magnoliopsida; order Fagales; family Juglandaceae; genus Platycarya; species Platycarya strobilacea. Next base: position 28,672,419 of record CM072556.1, read on the forward strand.
TTTGTCACTCAAATTTTAATGCTCTGGCTTTGAAACCTTGAGATAATGTCTATTGTTATCTATTTATAGGAAGACGGTGTGAGAGAAAAATCCAATTCCTTGGTTTCTGCAATCCTGTTGAAGTATGTCAGAATTCTATAGTTAGTCTTCTTAGTAAAAGTCTTTCTGCTTGTAACCGGTTTGGCTACAATGAGACTACACCTAGGAAAAAATTTGACCCACTTATTTCTACCAATCTCAATTCTCTTCATTCTTGTCTAGCATAACCCTTCCCCTCTCCCCCCTTCTCCTCTCCAACTTGCATTACGTCAAGCTCAAAATCTTAGAAAAATTTTCTCTGGTGTCACTGAGTATTACAGCACATCAAAATCCCATGATTTTTGGCTACCACTATTTCAGCAATTCCACAATTCTTGCTAATCAATGGTTACAGATAATTAGAATTAATTTGTACAGATCTTTTTTATTCTATTTTCATGTAAAGCACATTTATGTATAGCATATATACTTGTATATGGATCAATGAGAAGTAAGAAATACAGTTTACCAATTCTCTTCTTAACATGGTATCAGCCCAAATAAGATCCTAAAACATACCTCTGTTCTTCTTTGCCAATGGCAACCCAATTTGATTCTTCCAACCCTTCTTCTCCATTCCTCCTCTACCCATATGATTTTCCAAGCCTTGTTCTTGTCTCTGGCATCCTTACTGGCGACAACTTTTCCAAGTGGCAACGTGCTCTTCGCCGCGCCCTCAATGGCAAGAGCAAGCTTTGTTTCGTAGATGGCACACTCAAAGCCCCTGCCCTCACATCAATCGAATATGCTCAATGGATTAAAACCAAAGACATGGTCCTAACTTGGATCCTCAACACCATAACCCCTTCCCTAGCCAACTCATTGGACTATCACGATGATCCTCGAGATGTTTGGCTTGATCTCGAATCTTGTTTTAGCCATGGAAACAATGCTCCTCTCTTCCACCTTAAAAGAGAAAATTCTAACCTCCATCAAAATCAACTCTCCATATCTGATTACTATAATAACATAAAACAACTTTGGGATGAATTGAGAAATCTACAACCCACCACCGATGCCACCACATTGGAGAAAAGGGCAGAAGACGAACGTGTTTTCCAATTTCTACTGGGACTCAATGATTCGCTTATTGCCCTTCACACTCAAATCCTTGCTACCGATCCTTTCTCACCCCTCAACGAAGTCTTCTCCATCCTCTTCCAAGAAGAAAAACAAAGACTCCTTCATGTGACCCATATACCCGAAAGTGTTTCCCTTGCTGCCTAAGCCTCTAATTCCAAAAAACAACCCACAAAATGCTCAGAATGTGGTAAAGAAGGCCACCCTCGCCACCGTTGTTGGAGGATAATAGGCTATGCCCCCGGATGTGAACTACGGCAAACCCAGATGCCATCTCTTCTAGGCCTCTCGTCGGAGAACTATCAACAATTGATGCATCTTCTTCAACCCTCAGCTTCCTCTCCAGTCGAACCATTTGTTGGTAAATCTTCTCAACTGCCGATCTCCTTCGACCCACGGCACTACTGGATCCTCGACAGTGGCGCCACCGACCACACGAGTCACCGTCGAGAAGTTTTCTTGGACCTTCGATCGCCATCCTTGGCACGACACATTCGGTTACCCACAGGGGAAACCATACTCGTGGAAGGAATCGGCACCATTGCTTTATCTGACTCTCTTATATTACAAAATGTCCTTTATGTCCCCAAATTTCATTTTAATCTCCTTTACATCCCTTATATCACTAAAAACCTTTCTTGTGTTGCTATATTTTCATCCTGTCACTGTTTTTTTCAAGACTTTCAGTTGAATAGGCTAATTGGAGTGGATGAAGCATGCAAAGGACTTTACATTTTTCGACCTCAACATCATATTGCTCTTTCTATGTAGAATATCGACAATAAGACCTTACGACATTGCTTAGGGGTGATCCCTGTCCTATTGGGAGCGGGGTCCCCCTATTACCGCCCTCGCCCTCGCCCTCGCCCTCGCCTAGGCGGGGGGTTAGTTATTTAGACTGCACCCTGCCCCCATGTAGGTGGGGGTGGGGTACCCTGTCCTGCAGCGGAGATAGCGGGAGGAGGCTCTATCCACCTGCCCCCCACCATCGGCCCCTATTGGGTCTGGCCTAGTTGACACTTCTGGGCCATTTTCTACACATATCAAATTTTTATGCCATTTTTGGTCCAGAAAATCATCAAACCTAATTTAATTTCACAATAAAAAATATCAATCTCTTAGATACTAAGTAATAATCATTACTAAAGTCTAAAAAAAAAATCACTAAACATCTAAAAGTCTAAAACAATGAAAGTTAAAACTTAAAAGTAAAGACTATTAGAAGTCTTGACTAATTATTAAACTATTACAATTTACAATAATACAAATTAATCATACTAATTACAAATTGTGCTATTAACTATTAACATTACAAAATTGTACATTTATAATTTACAAAATCATAAGAAATATATTTGATGACATTGGTCCTTAGACACTGGTGATTGAATTTTGTCACTTTAAAGAGTTATAATGCAAACTTGGGTGGGGACCGTGGGGTTGTTGGGCCTTAAGCTTAACCTGCAATAATAAGTTAAAAAACATTAGAGTACAAATGTAAAGCTATAAGTTATAAACACGAAAATTTTTTTTTATTAAAAATACTAAGTTAATAACCAAGATAAAATTAAGTTATTAACTTGGAAGATGGGCTTGACAATTGACATACAAAATGATACTGTCATAGAAAATGTCAAGACTCATAAACAAGAATTACAAAGTAATTAGATATTAACATTACAAATATTATAAAATTATAAATGTAAACAACAATTAAGAAAAAGAATTGTGTAAGGTGCAAACCGTTGTGATGGATTGGTAGGTGATGTAGGTTATACTATAGCAGATGTAGCTATTGACGATGTCCCAGGTGTTGGCGTCACGGTCGCTACAAATTACAACAATTAAATGTAAAATCTGTGTAACATTAAATTGAATTAAATAAATACAAAATAATGTAAATATTTATTCAAGTGACAATTTACCAGATTCAGACTGATCAGCAACATCATCCTCGGCCTCAACCGGATCATAATCAATAACCTCCGAAATATGAATTTTGCATCCATGATCCAATTCTGTGTGTAAATCAGGGACTCAACAGTGATAGGATCTAATGGGCTCTGAAAAGGATTCAATACGTGCTCTCCAATGCTAAAGGTCTACTCTGAGGCTATTGTACTGATCAGGATTGCCAAGATACTGTAAGCAACTTTTGAAAATACGAGTTATTTGTGGACATTCATCTTTTACCAAATTAATATATCAAAATCTCATACAAATGGATGAAAATCTAATGCCAAATATTTGTCTGCCTCTGATTGTGCATTTGTGGTGGAACCCATAAAATCCAAGGGGGTCGACTCCATCTTTTTACGCTAATCCATTTTACGTTTTTTTCCACGCTTGACATTTGCACCTGGTGGGGGGTACCTATGGCTGTAGGTGTTGCAATACTACCACCTCCTACGATAGTGAACTCATCAAATAATCTAACAAGTGTTTCTTGAGCCCGAGATGCAACAGCCGACGCACAATTATTGCCAATTGCATCAGTCAACCCAAATACCATGGCTTTCATCTTAAACCGTAGGTCAAGGACACATGCAACATATAACAAGATATTGGCTTTATCAAAATCTTCCACCCAATACTTGTTGAATTTCTCCATCATGGTACTATACATCTCCAGCGATGCGGTGTTACTACCAGCTACAATATCATCTAATTCTTCTTTTATCTTGGTTAGTTGTTAACAAAATTGATGTGCCGTGGGATACAGAGAACCAGATAAAACCTTGTTAATATCGTAAAAAACCCTCAGAAACTCTACAAAAATAGATATAACCTTTCAATCATTAGACAGAGGGTGCCCCAATTTTTCATCAAAATACTTGACATATTGTATGTCTTCATTACCCAATGTATCAAATGCCAACTTATACTTCTGAGCCGCCTCCAACTTAAAAAAAGGTTGAGTTCCACCTTGTAGACAAATCAGTGCAAAGACATTTTTTACATGTTATACCCACAATGGTTGCAGCAACTTTGAACCTAACAAATCTAGCAGGAGAAGATCTGACCCACCTTACAACAATTCTGACCCGAACAACCGAGTCACAAAACTTATCCAAGCCATCACCCAAATCAAATTAAGAATATGTGCTGCACATCGTACATGCAAATAATCCCCACCCAAAATCGTTCTACTCGCATTATTCATGAGAGTGTTAAGATGTTTCATTGCAACATCGTTAGCTCCGGTATTATCAACCGTGCAAGTTAAAACCTGAGTCAACCCCCACTCTTTTATAGCGGTCTCCAAGGCCTTCCCTATCGTCTCACCTTTGTGATCAGTGGTTTGACAAAATTTGAGAATTTTCTTATACAATATCTAACCCCCATGACCCCAATGCACAATCATACATATAAAATTAAGATTATTACAAAAAGTCCAACAATCAGTAGCGAGGCAAACATTCTACTCCGCCAATAAACACCGCAACTTATTTTTTTCTGACTGATAAAGTTTTCTAACTTCTCTTGCCACTGTGTGGCGAGAATGAATATAGAATCTTAGTTCTAAGTACCTAGAATAGGCTTGGAACCCTTTTCCATTAACCACTTGGAATGCATCTCATCTATAACGATCATGCGAGCTAGGTGTGTCCTAGCCTCGTTAGATCGTATTTTGTATAACCCTTTAATGCCAACTCCATACTACTTCCTTCACCCATTTTTTTTTAAAGCCAACTTCAAGTCTAGATTGACTCTTCTCTACTAAAGATTCCAAAATTAGGAATTTCTTGTATTGTTTCTCCAAGTGCAACTTTATTTGGGAAGTGTCGTGTCTTTTGTAGTGGCACCCATAAACCTTGCCATAATAGTTGCATTTGGCTTTTGAGTTATTGAGATCACCACCTTCTATCTTGGTGAAATGAGCTCAAATTATGGATGAAGCTTTCTTGCTAGGCTGCTTGGGGGCAGAACAAGTGGTAGTGGTAGGGGTCTCAACCAGAGGGTTCTCGACCGGAGTGGGAGTAGGGTTAGGGGTAATGGAAGTGGTAGTGGTCAGGGTAGGGTTAGGGTTAGGGTTAGGGCCAGAGGTATCCAAGGCCTCCTTCGGAAAGCTCGCACTAGAATCTTCTGTACTTTTTATTTACAACAAATCTAGCATTGTAGACAAAATACAACACAATGTCACAAATGATCATACAAAATTTAAAATCAAGATAAGCAACATTCTATTTTAATTATTTTTTAAACATGTTTCAACATTTTTAAATAATATTAAAAAATATCAATACAATAATAATTACTTTCTTAACTATTAAATATATTTTTTTAAAAGAAATTTAATATATGAATGGTCAAAATGAAAGAGCAAAATGAGGCGACTTAATTACATTTTTCACCTTTCTATACAAAGGAAATGGATTCATCATCACCACCCACCTCTCTACTTAGTACTTCATAAAGCAAATCCCTTGGAATTAATCAGTTTCTTTGTAAGGAGTACTTGTAGTTGTGCATTTGAGATTTGTCTATGTGCTAATAAATACCATAATTGATTGATTATTTCTTTATATATTATTTAACCATTTTAGTATATTTTTTAGATTTCATAAATACTAAAGTTTTTATGATCTACTAAAGTTTTTATGATCAACAAGACTTGGGGAGAAAAAAAATCAGCGAATTTGTTTCACATATTAGTTTTTGTTTATATAATCATAAAGCAAACAATTCGTTGAAATATATACATATAGATACAAGTTTTGATCACATTTCTCTCTTCAGTATCAAACTGATAATTAGTCATGCAATTATGGATCTATTAAGATTGCATTTGAGTACTGAGGTTATCTTAGATAATCTGAGTTGATCTTTTATGCAAGTCGAATCATAGCATACACACTGACCGTTCATTGATTATTAATACATTTTTACTTATAAAAAAAGTATACACACATTGTAAAAAGATTTTACTTACAACACAAATGGTCGTATAAAATTTAAAATCAAGATAATCAACATTTACTTTCCATTTGTAAGTTGTAAGAATCCCAATTATCATGTATGTTAATCTAAGAGATAAAAAAATAAAAAGTTAATTGCATTTGGGTTTGAATAATGTGCATCAACAACTTAATTGTTAGCAAATACTTTGAGAAAAAAAAACTGGCCAGAGAAACCATGCATGCATGAATCATGATCACGGCCTAATCAGACTATCAAAAATCACTGTGTTACAAGAACTCGCCATTAGGTTGATAATTGATCCTGTTAATTTTTTTAATAAATCATTTAAAAAATGTTATTAAAAAATACATATTAAATAATAAATTATGCTTAATTGTTAGGGACTGTCACAGACTCATGGCGTCACCGAACCCTAAAACTACTCAACGCAATCAGATTATCAGACAATCCAATCCACAAATGACAATCAATGATTCAAGTTTGCAACACAATCATATATTTTCAAGAACCAAAACGAAAAACATGGGAGATTAGGATTTAGGTGATTGATTACCTTCATGGAGAAATATTGGAGAGGGAGAATGGGTGAGGCAAACGAGACGACGGAGAGGGATTTTGGAACTTGGCAGAGATGGTGGTCTGGGACTGCGACGAGGGTGGCCTGAGGTGCGATTTTGAGAGCTAGGGTTTGGGCCTTCGACTTCAGCAATTTCAGAGAGAGTGAGAGAGAGGGAGATGAGAGAGAGATGAGAGTGAGAATTGAGAGGCGTTTGGAGAGTTCGAAAAGGGGGGTAATTCAACTTAATTCATTTACATAAAATGGCATCGTTTTACATAAAACGGCGTTGTTTTATGTAAGTAAATTAAAAAAAAAAAGATGACACAATGACATCGTTTTGAGTCATCTGGATTTTTTTTAATATATAATATATATTATATTAAATATATATACGGGGGTGGGGGCGGGGTAATATGGGATGGGGCCCAACCTCTACATCCCTCCACCCCAGCCTTTACTCAAAATGCGGGCGGGGTTAACCCCGCCTACCGTGGCTGGGCGGATTAACCCGCCCCAGTCGTGTGAGGCGGGGCGGAATTCGGGCGGGGTAGCGAGTGCGGATACCCATTGCCCACCCTTAGCATTGCCGTTTAGGTCACCCTTCTAGCTTTACTGTTCATACTATTTTTGATAGTTCTTGTAAGCTTTCTCATTATGATACTTGTGCTCGTTCTAAGCACACCCGTTTACCTTTTTCCAATCATGCAAATAAAAGTTCAATTCCTTTTCATCGATTATATTGTGATATTTGGAGAGGTTATCACATCGCTTCAATTTGTGGAGCTCATTATTTTTTGACTATTATTAATGATTTTTCATGCAACACATGGATTTATTTAATGCATTTCAAATCAGAAACTTTTAGTCACTTAATGAATTTTTTCACCCTTGTCCAAAAAAAATATAACTCCACTATTAAAATTATTCGCATAGATAATGGTCAACAATTTCTTTCAAAAAATTTTCAAAATTTCTACACATTTACGGTATCATTCATGAACATATCTATGTCGAAACTCCTCAACAAAATGGAGTTGCAGAGTGTAAACATAGGCACCTCTTGAATGTCGCTTGCAGTCTCCGCTTTCAAGCAAGTTTACCCCTTAAATTTTGGGGTGAATGTATTCTCATTGCTGCCCATCTCATAAATAGGACACCTAGTTGGTCTTTTCAAAACTTAACCCCTTTTCAAACTCTTTTCAAAATCGCACCCACATACACCCATCTTCGTGTATTTGGTTGTCTTTGTTATGCCCAAATCCTCACTTCTCATCGTGACAAATTCTCTCCTCATGCATCCCGCTGTATCTTTATTGGTTATCCTAGTAACCGTAAAGCTTACAAACTATACAATCTTGAAAACAACACAATTTTCTACTTAAGTGATGGTACTTTCCATGAAAATCAATTTTCTTTCCAACAAACTGCCAATCTCCATCCCAGTGACTCCACTATTTCAGCCCTCCCTATCCTAGAAAATACTTATTCTTCTCTCCCAACCCATTTGTTCAATGAAACCCACCCCCAAATTTTCTTCATCGAATCACCACAAAATTTTCAAATCTTCTAAACGCAAATTCACTTTGAGAAAGCTAAAAAAGTATTGAAAAAGATAGAAGAAGAACAAGGAGGTGTAGTTACCCACTAATTGCTATTGCCAAGGTAATCTCAAATAAGGTTAGATGATTCTAAGCATGGCAGAGCCGTTCTGCCAAGGTCAATCTAGAACAAAGTGATTTCTTTCTTTTCATTTTATTTTTTCCTTTTTTTTTTATTTCTTTAGATTTTATATTTTTCTTTTGCTTATTTTTTTATCAACTCGTGAATTATAATCTCTATCTCCATTTTTTGTTGCCTATTCGTGTTTGAAAGCTCCCAGTTTCAAATTGACAACAATGACTATGGGTTTGAAGCTGAAGGTTGGGTAGGTGGGTAGGTGGATAGGTGGAGACATTTACCTTTTGTTCATTGTTTTAGAATTTGGCCGTTAGCAGCTCCATAGGGAACAAAGGGCTTTGTGGCAGCCTTCTTTGAGGTTGCAGTGAAAAATCATCTTCATCACCTGTTTCAATCCAAAGCTTGGATTCTGAGAAGGGAATGGAGATGAACCTCGTGCATGAGGAATGCTCTGGGTTTTGGTCAAATAATGGCCACTGCGATTTTCTCGATGTCTCGCAAGAGGGGGGTGACATGGATGATGAGGAACTACTCAGTAAAAAGTCATGGATGAGGCAACATTTTCTTTGAGACTGCATGTTATCATGTTTGGTTGAGACTATTGAAATTATTGTGTGATTTCTGATGTGGCAGTAGATGAAAAGGAGGGCTGCTATATTTCAAATATTAGACCGACCATTTAAAAGTGTCACTCTTCTTATTATAAATGGGCTTGCAATTCATCAATTCATATCCTAGGTCTGATTTAAGGCTTTTTTTGGTTATATATATGATATGAAAAATTCGTAAATATTAGTGATACAATTTGTAAATAGTAATGAAATAATTCGAGTTAAGATATTTGATAAGATTTTAAAAATGAGACAAAAAAATGTTGAATAAAAAAATTATAAAATAAAAAGAGGGTTAGAATATAATTTTTGTTTTAGGATTTAAAAATGTTAAATGATTTTTTGTACTTTATATGAAAATTTGAAAAGTTATTATTATTAGATGAAAAAATTAAATATTTGAAACTAAAAAATATTTGTATTTAAATGGTATTTTTAAATGTTAAAATAACGTAAGATGGTTTGAAAGATTTTTTATACCAAATGAGACCTTAAACTTGCACTTCATCATGTAAATGTTAGAGATCACTTATCGAAAAACGTGTTAGAGATTGGCGCCATATTTAAGGGCGTGTTTGGGAATACAAATATTATCAAGGGCGTGTTTAGATATTTCATGCAAAACAAAAAGGGATCTTATCGGCTTATTTGACCTAGAAAAATAAGCTCATAAGTTAAATATCACTCAAATATAATTTTTTTTTTTAAATTTCAAACTTCTAATTTTTTTAATCTAATCATTATTATTTTTCTAAACTCCTAAACAAAATATAAAAAATATACCTTTTTAACATTTTTAAATATATCAAAAATTATATTCAAACAATATTTTAAGTTAATAATATTTTTATTCAACATTTTTCTCAAAATTTTCAAAACTTAATAAATTATTTTAACTCAAATCATTTAATTACTCTTCACAAATATTCTAAAATATTCAAAATATCCAAACTAGCCCTAATCAAACAAATCAAAGTTTCATGTATTACATGTCTAGCTATCTGTCTATGGTCTATATATGATTATTATGCTTATGATTTGATTATTAGAAAAATTGTACGTATCATTCCCTAGTATACCATACATCAATATATGAATTGTTATTTTTTTCCTGATATATCAACACATAAATATTGATGTGTAAATATATGTATTTAAATAAATGATAAATCAGATATTGATATATATATATATATATATATATATATATAATGTAGGATAGGGAGATGATGACTAGCATTTGTCTTATCATTAAGGTCGAGTAAAATAAATCCTATGACACAATTTTAATAGTCCAGAATAATAATATTTATTGTTGCCCAGATGACTAACACAAGAGGGGGGTGAATTGAATTGTATTTAAGAAAATAACAATTATAAATCAAATATATAATATAAAATATAAACAAAATATGAAACAACAATAAATATAAATAGTAAGAGTAAGAGAGAAGCAAACTCAGTATGTTAACGAGGTTCGGCCCCACTGCCTACGTTCTCGCCTCAAGTTACCTCTTGAGAATTCCCAAATCCACTATTCAATCTCCTTTAGGTGGAGATAGAAACCTATTACACCTTTGAGCAGCACCGCTCCAAAGAATCCGTGTAGAACACCCTCTACACTTCCAATCACCTTACACTTGGTGATTTAATTATTCCCTGTGTAGAACACCTTCTACACTTCCAATCACCTCACACTTGGTGATTTAACTATTCTCCGTGTAGAACACTTTCTACACACATAAGGGTTATACACACCCTTTTACAAATACAAGAGTTGATAGTAAGTAGACTATCAAAGTACACTCCTCAATGAGTGAGATAGAAACAATACAACGCAACCTATATCTCTCTCAACAAGAACAAGAATTAAGGCTCAAAACTTTAGAAAAGAGAGAATGAGAGCTTTGAAGAAATGATGCAAAACTTAGCAATAGATGTGTAAGCTCTTGTTGTGAATTTTTCAAAACTCAAGTGAGCTATTTATAGGCAAATGAGTTTTCAATTTCAAATTTGAAAAGATTTCCATGTCAAAAATATCGTCATTTACTTTTCAAAAATTTCAAATATAATATTTTTACTTTTTGCATGTGACAAAAGGAGCACACTTTACTTTTCAAAAATTTCAAATATAATCTTTTACTTTTTGCATATGACAAAAGGAGCACACTTTACTTTTCAAAATTTTCAAATAAAGACATCTACCTTTTGCATAAGTCAAGAAAATCATCCACCACTTTTGAAAATATTCAAATAAAACATGCACATGTGAAAGATGACAATCAATCATCTTAATATTTTCAAAGTTCAAACCTTTAATCATGTCATGCACATGTGAAAGATGACAATCAATCATCTTTCAAATTTTTTAAATTTAATTTTCAAAATATTCATGCATATGTGGAAAATGTATTTTAATGTTTTATGATAAAATATTAATTTTGAGCCTTAATCCTAATTTCAAATTTTTTAAGAGATTTACAAAATTACTCTATGATTTTAATATGAACTTGTTCCCTTCTTGCTCATGCTTGCTTCCTTGATGTGCTTGATTATATTGTGTAGACAACTTGAGCTTGAGACTCATTTATTCTTTGGATTCATTTGTTATCATCAAAATCTATTTGTAAATTTACATGAAACTTAAAACCTTGGATTCAACATTTATTATAATCTATTTTTCAACCAATGGAAGATGTGTCTACATAGATTTTGAATTATATATAATAATCACCTTATTTAAAACGAAAACTAATTATATCTGTTTGATTACTAACCAAAAATAATAGTTTGGACTGCAGTAGTTAAAATAAAAAATGTCATATGTATTTATAATTTTACTTATATATCTATACGTATTGATGTGATAATATAGAAAATAGTATAAATTTAAATTTTAAAAATATAAAAATTTAAATTTAAAATTTAAATTAAGAAAAAAATTATTAATAAAAATATAACTATCACACCAGATTATAAGTAAAATTGTGCAGACATATCTGACTACTCAATTAAAAAAATGAAAAATAGTTTAGAAATGTGAAAGAGAAATATTACTCATAGATTATACCAAAATAATTTTATAAATTAATATGAGTGAATATATAATTCATCAAATCATAAAATTATTTTTATTATTAAAACAGATTCAATAAATTTTGTGAAATTATATAATTCAAAGTATAGCTTCCAAAGATAATGTTCAATGCCATAAACAAATAATGGCTGAACGATTTGCAGTATGGATTAAATCATGTTAATTTTTTTTTTTTTGAAAAATAATTTCATTTAATTGAAATTAAAAAAGTATGAAATTTATAATGTGAGCAAACGGTTAAATAAATATATATTGACGTTCAATTTTTAAATCTTTTAGATAAAATTTAAAAAAATTAAGTTTTTTTTAAATACGAAAATTATAACTCCGAATAGATTAAAAGTTTGAAAAATCATTTCTAAATTTTTATAATTTTTACAAATTTTTATAAATTTTTTCTTTACAAAGTCATGTTAGTTATTATTGAATATTGTGTATTAAAAAGTCTATTATTAATAAATGACTAATATTAATAAATGCGAATGCAATATGTTTTTATTTAAAAAAAAAAAAAAAAGGATCCGTGCGGTTTTACTTTCTACTGCTTTTGTCCTTTTAAACCCTCTCTCTCTCTCTCTCTCTCTCTCTCTCTCTCAGCTCATATCACACGCACTGACACAGACACAGACACACACATACATATGACACAACTCGGCTCTCCCTCTCCCACGAAGTAGCAAGAGTGAGGAAGTAAGAATGGCGTCGTCAACAGCTAGGGTTTCGTTCCGCATATTCATGGCGGTCCTCTTGCTCCTTCTTCTCTTCTATGTCGGTCGCCCTCTCTACTGGAAGATCTCCGCCACCATCCACGATATCCGCCAGAACAAACAGACCGTCAAACAAGGTATAATTCGCTCAATTAGCTCTTTCTTGTTTTCTTTCTGGATTCTGCATTTCTGTCCGTAGAAAAATCATCAATTGTTTTTATTGCTTACGCCGTTTCTTTCTTTTGTGGTGCTTTCTCTCAGGTCTTTCCCAGATCGTCCTCGAGGCCCAGAAATCTGTCGGGTGGTACCACGACGAGTCGGACTCGGGTATGCACGAGGATCGGGCCGGGAGCAAGGTTGGCGCCGCGACGACTCGTCGTATTCTCCTGCGTAAGATTTTGTAGTTGGTTATAATGGTAGATCTGGTTGTTTTGACGGTAATAATGGAAGGGTCTTGATGTGGGTTAGCTAATGAATTTGTGAAATTCCGTTGGTTTTGGCTTAGGCTGTGAAACATTAATTGTAATATTCTGATATGGAGGAGCAATGGTGGAATTCTTAATACTGAATATGAATTAATAGCATTAGCATTATGTCAATATATATATATATATATAGAGAGAGAGAGAGAGAGAGAGGGAGAGAGAGAGAGAGAGAGAGAGAGAGAGAGAGTCAAAGGATTTATTATTAAGGATGCGATCTGAAGTTTTGATGACCTTTAGAAATTGAGTGTTTGATCTCGAATTTGGCCAAGCTTTGGCTGGTATCTGATTATATGTTCACTTTGATTGCAGTTCTACTAAATCATGTTTATTTTCTTATTTAACAAAACTTAGAGAAGTGTTGGAAGTAATTGTTTGTCAGGGTTGTGTAATTGTTGTTTAATAATTACTTATAAAAAAAAAAATTGTTGTTTAATAATGACAATGAGCAAATCCTCTTGGTCTCATAAGTTTGTGTAATAGGATGCAAAGCATGCGACCCTTAAACTGAAGCAATGGCCTTTGTAAATTTTGATGCTGATGAAGCTATGTTTCACAAATGAACCAATAGCTTCAGAAGATTTTATGGAGAAGATGCTTGCTTTTTATTGGGGTGGGTGAGGGACAGGAATCCTGTAAGTTATAACCGGGTTAAAGTTCTTTTGTATACGTTCTTTTATAAGGCGAAGAACCTTGGAAGCCATTGACTGCCCACTCTGCCCTTGTATGTGTTTATATCCTAAGTTTGTTTGCATGCAATCGGGTTGAATCTTACCCTGGAAGAGAAATTTTAAAGATGTAGATTGAGGGAGTTCTAGCTGGATGTGTAATCCAGGTTTAGAAGCTGTATCAGAAGCCAACCCAGAAGTGAATGTTGGATGGATCAAGGGTTTGACTTTGGCCATCTTAGGTAAGTGATCTGCTCTAAATGCAAAGTTTGCAAAGAATGTATGTGGCATTAGATCCTTATAGATGCAGCAATGGTTACAATGCGAATATGCCATTCATTTGTGATGCTGTTGGGTTTGTCGTTGTGTTCATCTGCATCTCAAAATAATTAGGTGTAGATAGAATTTTTTTAAATTGGCATTGGGTTTCTAGAATGCGGCCCGAATAATCCCAGAGGTACAAAGGTCCTCGGCAAGGAGTTTTTTGCGAGTGCACTTTAGTTAATTCAAGGAAAAAAATCTCTCAATTCGATGACTCTTAAAGATTGTTTACACTTAAGGAGATTCGAACCTTAGACTGGGGAGCATATCTTAAATCTAAGGCTTTTACCACTTGAGCCAACCCTAGGAAATTAGAGATAGATTTAGCCATGAAAAAAAAGTTGTAGATAGTTTTTAGGCCATTCACGAAGGAATTACTTACTGAGCCATAGAACCCGGGATTAGTTTTGACTCCCTCCCATACTCATGTCGTTTGTTCGTCTTTCACTGTTAATTCAGATTTTCATATTTGGATTAAAGGCAGCTGTCATTATGCCCTGATCAATCAAAAACATGTTACCTTTGTTTTAACATTATAGAAGACACGCATAATGTAAAGAACAGTGCACAAATAGTAGATAAACACACTTGTTAACCTGCCTCAATACATACGCTGGAATTACATTTTAATTATTGCACAGGTAGTTACAGAAAAGAAAAAGTATTTTCGCATCAAGCCAATGACTGAACAATAAAAATATAAGAAGAAAAGTGAACGAAAATAAATAATAAATAATGAATTGTTTCATTCTGCGGGCCAACGAGAAGCAAATTCATTTCATTTCAGACGTGATGAGGACTAGTACTGAACACACGATTTTTTTATTTTTTTTATTTTCCCCCTTAGCAAGTATGTGATGAAGAGATAATAAGTAGAAAAAATCAGTTAATTTAATAGATATAAAATAAAATAAAATAAAAATATACGTGGTGTGCAGTGTAGGATGATGTATGGCAAAATCCGTAAAAATAAACGGTATGAGCAATCAGTGAAAAAGGCGGAGATGGGAAAGAGTACCTTTTGGGCTGGGCTAGTCATCTGCCAACAATCAATTCATGTTTATAGGCCTAGAATTGTCCTATATATTCCAGTTTACTACCAATGGGCTTAACCCATTGGAACTTAGATCCATTACAGCTAAACTCTCTATGTTTTCACTTTTCAGGTCAGGTAGGACAGACTCTCCTCCTCCACCTAGTTGTTGAACTAAAATCTCCCCTTTTGGAAGAAGCCTCGAGGAACCATTTATTATTATTTTTTTAACCATGCTGTAATGAAAATATTTCTCCATTTCACAAGTGATATTAACATATTCCCACTTGACCCAAACATTAATGATACTAAATATAGGGTGGTTGTCACGAGGATTAAGATAATAAATGTGACAGCAACTTATAGAAAATAAAATATTTTTGTTTTAGTCAAAGGAGAAAGGTGATTTTAAAAATAAGTTCGAAATGGGAGTGTGTGATATTGAAAAAATTAATAATATAAAACAAAATGCATATAGTCAAGTTCAGCATCTAGCAAACAATCATTTTCAGAGACTTTTCCTAGAGGCTTACATCCCTCATAAAATCTTCGTGCCCACTGCCTAGAATAAGAGTCATTTTCTTTAAAAGTTAATGTTACAACTACAAAGATTTTTTTATAAAAATAAGATCACAAATTGATTAGATTTTATAGATTTATTTTATAATAAAAATAATTTTATAATTTGATGTATCTTATCAAATCACGTCAATTTGATAATTTAATTTTGTAAAATTAATTATAGCTAAAACATTTCTCTTCATCAAACATTATACATTCGAACTCTTTGATCATATGTTGTAGTCAATCTTTGAAAAGCCATTAAAACTTATATATATTAAGACCAACTTTATGTGACCATTTTTTATCTTGAGATTTTGACAAAATTCTTAAAAAAAAATCTTGATGATGTGTAGCTTAGTCTAATTTGTGGGTTGCTTAATACGCAACAGGACACGGGTTTATAATGCAATTAAAAATACTTAATTACTAAATGTATTGAGGTTGCATTCTTTAAAGTGGATTATTTGGTTGAACTTTATTAAAATTCAACATGTATCGCATTCAAATATAAAACATAAAGCAGGTGTAGCACGAGATGGATCCCGACAAGTGTAAAATAAATTATTATTATTTTTACTTTTTTTCATATTTATTTTTATATCTTTAAAATTATTTAAAAATAATTTACAATATTATTTAAAAATACTTTCTTAATTATTAAGTAAAAAAATGCCGAAATCCAATCGACATTCATTTATTAATAAAAGTAGCTTAAAAAAATGTCGAAATCCAATCGACATTCATTTATCAATAAAAGTAGCTTTTTTCTTTAAAGAATAATCCTACTATGTTGTTTTGATTGCTTATGCATTTAATTTTTTTTAATAATTAAAAAAGTAATTATTAATGTATTAATAATTAAAAAATAATTAAACATATTTAAAAAAGTAATCCGATTATACTTTTTCAATTTGTTCATTTGACATGTCTCTAGTTTAAATTGCATTTTTACACTAGGGAGATGAAACCAATGAGTTCTACTTCTCCTAGCCCATGGGGGTCGGCATCCCCATAAAATGGCTTCAATACTATATTAAAACAATATATATACTATGAAATTGTATTAATATTCATGTAAATATTTTGATTATTAAGTTAATATATATTTGAGATAAATTTAATTTTTTTTTACATAAATATCATATTTATTTAAAATTTTAAAATAAATACACGACTGTAAATATTATTCTTTTTATAAAAATAGAGATGAAATATGCACCATTAACTGATAATAATTATCATTAAAATAATAACTTTTGACCAATAGATTGAATATATATATATATATATTTAATGATAAAGGGATTAAGCAAAGGGCATGGTATCTATGCATCCAAACCACTTGACTCAAGTGGATATTGAAAAATGAAACAACTTTTTTGTATGGTGAGTGAAGAATAATCCTTAAAGAGAATAACATCTTCAATTTTATAAATAAAAATTCAATTTTATTAATAAAAGATAATAATTTTTTTTTTTTAGACATTTTAATACTGCTCTTGACTTAGCCGTTTGGTCAATAACCTAACAATAAATGCCGATGTGACTAACGATATTATGCAAACAGCTCCTGCGAAACGTGGGTCATATCCTGCCCATTCGTCCTCACAAATGTTGACAGGATTCTGAGCTATGCCAACCATCCATCCAATGCAATTCAGCCACATCAGCAAAATTCAGAATTTACTTGTTATCTTATCATAAAATTATTTCCTACCGAACGAGCAATTTCAAGATATCTTTAAATTTTATTTGAATTTAAAAATAAAATAAGTTAAGAAGAATTAAATTTATTTTTTAATATTATTATTATTTTAAAATTAAAATATATACATTAAAATTAAAATATATATATAATAAAATTTGAAATATATATATATGAATTTGTATTTTGTATGAAAAATTAAAAAAATATAATAATGAATTGGAAATAAATTAAAATGAATTGAGACGAGCTCCTAATTCAAACGAGGCCTTAGTTTGGATTTCAAAAACTTTATCAAAACTTGATTTGAAAATAAACAAAATAATGATTGTGTAATCGATCAAAGAAATATCAATATCAAAACAAGAAAAATAGAACAACACAAAATTTAATGTGATTCGACCCTAATGACTTACGTCCACAATATAAATTTTAGGAGAAGCTTCTTATTAATAGAGATAAAGAATACAGAGATCAATCTCAGTGTTTATACATGAAAAATACCTCAAAAATCAGTCAAAAACAACAGAAAATCCTAACCATAGTCGCCAAGCTCTCAGTTACACACTCTCTCTCTCTGATTTCGTAATCGGCAGAAATGAAATTGGTAAAGCGCACAGTAACATCATTAAGTATTTATATAGGCCAATAGAAAATTACACAAATGCCCTTAAGAATCCCAAAGTAGATCGGTCACATTACGTCAAATATTAGCCGCTCAATCATTACTTCGTTTAAGTTACATCATTGGCTGATATCTTTGCCACGTGTCACAAGCTTGACACATTAACAATTATTCACCTTGACAAGCTTGTAAACCTTGCATTCAGCTCTTTCTCCCTGAAAAACAGTTCCTGCATGTTCTCCTTAATGGGTACTAGCAATTTCCTAGATTAATTAAGTTTAAACAGTGTTCAAACTTCATTTTAGGTATTGAGTTAGTGAACATGTTAGAGGGATTATCTTCTGTGGGGATTTTCTTAACTTCAATTTCACCAGCAGAAATAATATCTCTGACAAAATGTAGCTTAACACAATATATTTGGACATTTCATGATAACCATGATTTTTAGACAAATAGATAGTGCTTTGGTTGTCACAGTAGGCTGTAACAGCCCCACTATACATTCCGAACTCTTGACTCACTCCTTTTAACCATATAGCCTCCTTAATAGCTTCTGTTAAGGCTATATACTCAGCATTTGTAGTGGACAAAACTACCACAAACTGTATGTGTGACTTCTAACTAACAGTATCTCCAAAAAAAGTAAAGACCATATCAGATAAGGATTTTCTGGTATCCAGATTTCCTACGTAGTCAGAACCAGTATATCCCTTTAACTCTAACTCACTGTGCACAACTTTTGCAAAAATTAACCTTAAATGTTTTGTACCATTTAAGTATTGAAAAATCTGTTCTAGAGCATGCAGTGCAGTTTTCTAGGTTTACCCATAAACCTGCTTAATAGGCTTACAGCATAAGACAAATAAAGTCTAATATATATCATAGCATACATTATACTCCTAACCATACTAGCATAAAATATTTTATTCATAAACATAGATTCAGATTCAGATTTAGGATACTGTTTATTAGAAAATTTTATATGTTGTGCAACAGGAATAGAAATAGACTTAACATGACTCATTCCAAATTTGTTTAGGACCATTGAAATATAAGACTTTTGAGATAAATAGAGAAGATTTTTATCCTTTTCTCTAATTATTTCCATGCCAAGTATTTTTTTGGCAGGGCCTAATTTTTTCATTTCAAATTTAGATTTGAGCATGCATTTAACTTGATTTAACAGATTCATGTCTTCATAGGCAACTAACATGTCATCAACATATAGTAACAAATATATATATGACAGTTATCACATTGCTTATAATAAACACCGTTATCATAATTGCTTTTATATAAATTATTTTAAATCTTGTATGAATCAAATTTTTTATACTACTGCCTAGGTGATTGTTTCAATCCATATAAAGATTTTTTTAACAAACACACATGACTTTTATTCATTTCCGTATCATAACCTTCAGGAGGTTGCATGTAAATTATTTCGTCTAAATTTCCATGCAAGAAAGCTGTTTTGACATCAAGTTGTTCCAAATGCAAGTCATTTACATCAACAAAGGTTAGTGGAAATCTAATTGAACTATATCTTACAACATGAGAAAATATTTTATTATAATCAACCTCTTTCTTTTGTGTGAATCCCTTAGCTACTAACCTAACTTTATACCTAGGTGGTTGAGCTCTGGTAATTCCTTCTTTCCTCTTAAAGATCCACTTGAATCCTACAAGTTTATGATTCTTGGGTCTAGGCACACTATTCACGTCTTCTTTTTATTTAGAGAGTCTATTTCTTCTTCTATTGCAAGAATTATTTCTTAGCCTCTTTACTGTCTATGGCCTCCTTAAAGGTCCTACGCTCCACCTCAATTTCTGTCTCAGCAATAGAAAGAGCAAAAGCTATCATGTCAGCTTCTCCATACCTTTGAAGAGGTTTTATGACCCTCCTTTCCCTATCCCTTGGTAAAAGGTATGTTTTTCTGGATCCAGGGAGTTCAGTTTCTGAGGCATGCACCTTAGAGTCTTCATTTTCTATTTCTGGACAGCTTTGAAGGATGGCGGATTGCTCCACCTCAAGCTGCATGTCATTGGTATCAGGACACTTTATTCTGTCCTGGGAATTTTCTGGTTTACCACCCCATGGCAGTCTCATGAAATACAACATCTTTACTAATTATACATTTTTGTCTTCCAGGTTCAGTAATCCAGAGTTGATAGCCTTTAACCCCTTCTGAGTATCCCACAAAAATGCATTTAATAGCCTTGGGTTCTAGTTTATCAATTTTAACATGAGCATATGCAGTACATCAAAATACTTTTAAATTTTGATAATTAGTAGGTTTTCCAGACCAAATTTCTTGAGGGGTTTTAAAGCTGAGAGTCAAGGAAGGACACCTATTAATAAGGTATACTACAGTAGTTGCAGCTTCTGCCCAAAATGTCTTGAGTAGACCTGAACTGGCTAACATACATCTTACCCTTTCAAGAATAGTCTTATTCATTCTCTTTGCTAATTCATTTTGTTGGGGGGTTTTCCTAACAGCCCTATGTCTAGTAATTCTCTCAATTTTATAGAAATCAGAAAACTCATTTGACAAGTATTCTAAACCTTTGTATGTTTTCAATATTTTAACCTTTCTGCCTCCTAGGTTTCAACCAATGTCTTCCATTCTTTAAACATTTCAAAAGTATTGCTTTTATGTTTTAAAACATAAATCCATACTTTCTTAGAGAAGTCATCTATTATAGATAAAAAGTACCTTGAACCACCAGGAGAATTGACCTTAGCAGGTCCCCATAAGTTTGAGTGTATGTAATCAATGATCTGTTTTATGGTATGAGTGGACTTCTTAAAACTGACTCTGGTAGACTTTCCCAAGACACACTCCTCATAGAATGAAAGATCCTCAACTTTCTTATTCTCAAGAAACTTCTATTTTTTCAATTCTTTTAGGCCTTGTTGACTAACAAGCCCCAGCCTCTTGTGCTATAAAGAAACTTGATTTTCCCCCTTGTGAGTGATAGGTAAAGCCTCACCTATCACTGTCTTATCTGCCAGGGTATACAGCCCATTCTTTAGTACCCATTTCATCACTACAAGTGAACCTTTACACACACTAAGACTGCCCCCCTCAGACTTGAAGGAATATCTAGTCTTATCTAAATGTCAAGAGAAATCAAGTTGCTCTTCAATTCAGGTATATACCTTACATCTTTCAACACCCTCTCTATCACATCATGCATTAACAGCCTCACAGTCCCAATCCCTTGTATTTTATAAAACTTGTTGTTACCTAGGATAACTTGACCCCCATCTAGACTTGTAAAAGACTAAAACCAATTCTTTAATGGACACGTATGGAATGAACGCCTTGAATTCAGTATCTATTCCTTTCTAGAGTTTGTTTAAGATATATTCAAGACTTCAGAACTCCGTATCCATCTAAGACTACATCTACTTTATCAACAGATTCTTTAGTGGTGGCATTGGCTGTTTATTTTCTTTCAAGGCAATCCTTTTTAAAGTGTCATTCTTTGTGATAGGCAAAGCACTTTAAAGGTTTTCTCTTAGACTTTGATCTAGATTTCTTACTCTTGCCTTTCTTGTCCTTCTTCTCAGACCTCCCCCTAACATTTAAGCCCTCCCCTACCTCTAGTTTGGATTCTGACTTAGCATACAATTCCCTGTAGTGCAATACAGATTGCACTTCCTCTAAGGTTAGACTCTCTCTCCCATACATCATAATTTCTTTTATATTATTATAGGTGGAATCAAGAGAATTTAATAAAAGAATTGTTTGGTCCTCATCATCTATACTAATATCAATATTAGCAAGATCTAAAAGAATTTTATTGAATTCATCCAAATGTTCATCAATAGATGTATCAGGGTTCATTTTAAAAGTGTATAGCCGAGTCTTCTTTTGGAGTCTGTTTGTTTGAGATTTTGTTATATACAAACTTTCTAACTTTAGTCAGACTTCTGCTGCCGTATTCTCATTGGCAACTTCCCTGAATACTTTATTTCTTAGGCACAAGATGATGGCACTGTGTGCGTTTTGTAGTATTTCGGGCTTCACCTTCTCAATGGGGGAAGAGTCTGATTTCCCTTCCTGAGAAGTATCAATGCCCTTCTTGTCACCAAAAAGGGCATCTTGAAGCCCTTGTTGGACCAAGATGGCTCGTATCTTGATCCTCCACAAACCAAAGTCATCTTTTCTAGTAAAATTTTCAAATTCAAACTTGGCTGTCCCCATCAAAAACCTAGTTCTAGATACCACTTATTGTGTTATCTTAAAATAATTTCTTGCAGAAATGAGCTGATTTCAAGTTAACCTTAGTTAGGATTATGAAAACTTTGCCGAAACTTGATTTGAAAATAAACAAAATAATGACTACGCAACCAATCAAAGAAATATCAAGATCAAAATAAGAAAAACAGAACAACATATGATTTAATGTGGTTCGGCCTTAATGATTTACGTCTACAGCAAGAACTTTAGGAGAAGCTTCTTATTAACAGAGATAAAGAGTACAGAAATCAGCCTCAGTGCTTATACATGAAAAATTACTCAAAAATCAGCCCAAGACATCAGCAAATCCTAACTCTAACCCTAGTCACAGGCTCTCAGCTTCTCTCTCTCTCTCTCTATGATTTTGTAATTGGCATATATGAAATTGGTAAAGAGCACAGTAACATCATTAAGTATTTATATAGGCCAACAGAAAATTACACAAATGCCCTTAAAAACCCAAAAGTAGATCGGTTATATTACATCAAATATTAGCCACTTGATCATTACTTCATTTAAGTTGTATCATTGGTTGATATCTCTGTCACGTGTCACAAGCTTAACACATCAACAATTTTTTGTCGATTTTTAATTTTTAAAACGATAGATACATAGAATAAATTTTGGTCGTTATTATTTTTATTAAATGATCTATTTTATATATTTATGAGAGCTCTTTAAACTTGGAAGTATACCATCTTGCTTTCCAAAATTACTGGCCGGCCACTTGATAGGGATTCGGCTTCAGTGTAAAAAAAATTTTGTTAATGTTTTTAAATATTTAAAAAAAATTAAAAAAACACAATTTTATTTAATAATAAATCCCTAATAATTAAATAAGAATTAAAAAAATAAAAACTCATAATCAATCTCAGTCAGAAATTTGTTTTATTTCTCTTTCATGAGTAGCACTAAAGGAAACATAAAGTATGAAATAAAATAAAATAAAATAAGTGTCAAACTTATCAACTTATTTAAAATAAATCATTTATGAGATTTGCTAATTTTTTTATTTAACGTAAAAAATTAAATACTTATCATCTTATTTTATACATTTTGATACATATCTTAATCTATTTCATAAAATCAAATACATTTTAATAGAACTTTCAAAATATTATTATTTACTTGAATTAAAAATAATAAAAAAATACTAATATTTACTTATCAATTGAAATTATTTGAAATCATCGCATCAGAACGCAGCCTAATATTATCCTCCTAATTTAAGCTAGCCGGAAGCTCATTCCATGATCAAAGCTTTGAACCCCACACTGCTTTGAAAGTACAGTTTTTTTTTAAAGGCATGTAGATAGAGGCATGCTGTTCTATTTAACTAATTATTATTGTCTTTGATGAATTTCTCTTTATAGATAGGTAACTATCCTCTCATCCACACACACACACACACACACACACATATATATATATATAAATAAATAAAATATTGGTTGCAGCCCATAGGAACTGCACCCTCTGTTTCAAAAAATAAAATAAAATAAAATGCCGGCAGCCCAACATTGTCCATATATATATATATATATAGAAGTGCTATTCCCTCGGTGAATAGCATCTCGTTTTCATCTCGTTTATATTTTAAATTTTTTTTCAGTTTCTTATATTATTTTTAAGTAAGTATTTTTAAATAATATTATAATTTTTTTATATTTTTTAAAAATATTTTAAGATATTAAAAAAATTATATATATATATATATATATATATATATGAATTTGTTACTTTTGTATACTCTATTCTGACATGATTGGTCAAGATAGTTGATTTTAGAGAATCACGTGAGGCCGGATGGGTGGAAAACGCTTTTTTACACCAGCTAATAATCTAGTGCCAAGTAAGCATTCTAATAAGAGTTAAAATGTACCTGCATGCATCTAAAATTCTCTCAATTTTCGTCCTTCTTTCTGTCCCTCCCCTTCCTCTCCTGACTTCAAAGTACCCCAAAAAACACCCTAGCAATAAATCTTGGGTGGCAAGGAAATTTGCGACAAAATGTCCATGACCTGTAATTATTTTATGCTTGTTCAATATGGTGTTTTGCAGTGGACGCAAAAAATATTATTTTTTCTCTGAATTTTTTGTCAAGTTTTGGAGAACATGAAGCATTTGAGTTTTTATCTTTTTATCTTCTAATTTTCTTGGTAACCAAACAGACAAAATGAATTTTATCTTTTTTTCTTCTAATGGGTATGAAGCAACAAATGGGTTGTGAGAAATCAATGAACCAAAATGCTGGGGCAAACGCAGTTCTGATCCAAAAACTAATTTCAACATGAATTACTTCATATGCCCATAACCAAATTCCAGGGAAATCAATAAACCACCGGGAAATTCAATGATGCCATCAACTTGTCACAATTCTAATTCATTTCGAATCAACAAGTGGCACTGACGAAGTACAAGATGATAACCCGCACATGAATATGAAGGCAGACGGGGGAGGGATTAGGTAGAGGAAGAGAAAGAAGAAAAGGGAGAGAGTTATAATGCAGGTGTATTATAACTCTTCTTAGAATGGTTACGTGGCATTAGACAATTGATTGGTGTGAAAAAGTGTTTTTCACCCATCCAAAGTGTTTCTCTTATTTTTATATTAAAAAAAAAAAATGCAATCAATCGTATTAATAAAATATATAAAGACAACATAAAATTAACTTACATGGTCAAATGCATATGTCTTGATTGGCATAATTTTTAACCTCTGAAATAGAAGTTTGGAGTTCCAAACTCACATCCCCAAACGTATATAAAAAAAAATCTACACAGAATTTTTGTATATATATATATTGGTTTAGTTATTTGCTATTTTTATATATTATTTTTCTTTTGAAAATCATTAAATATGTTAATCATTAGTTTTTGGGACCAACAACCAACTTGAAATTTCCCGTGCCGCTTCAAATTGGGGATTGAATTCCCCATACACAACATACCCACACCCCTAGATATAAGTCTGTTTCTCTATGTTTCTTCCTGGAGCCATTGATCCCATGTCCACTTGTTGAATTAATTCTCAATTCGCTGTCATATATTCAATAATTTTGAACCTCTTCCCCCTTTGATTTTGTTAAGTTGAACAGTCTCATTCAGATGGAGATCATCAGAGTTATTATTCAATGTTTTCGTACACAAAAAACTCAGCAGTTGTAGGAATTAACAAAGCAAGCGCAATCAATTCACCAGAACCGACTGTAGAAGCTTTATCCCCATTGCAAACAGCCAGAGACATTCAAAAATTGGAGTGAATAAAGAATCAATTAGGATTAAGTGAAACCTTAAAAATTCATTAGGCTTGTAATTCAATATTTGTTAGTTTTCTAAATCTTATTGTTGATATCGTGTTTCACGGTCCGAGCTACTCAATGATAATCCAAACTATAAGAACCTGCAAAAGAGAAAGGGAAGGGGCAATCTTAGTGGTGGGGGCTTTTCCAATGCTAAAATCAGGTAAGATTGAGGGAGATAAGAGTAGATATGCAGTGAAGAGGAGAGAGTATAATTTGTGTTCTGGAGAGGTATAGTCGTATTTATATGTTGTCTGGGTCATGCTTGCTGGGAGAGAATTATGTGAATGTTGTGTTTGTGTCAGTTTAGTCATCATTTATTCGGTCGTATTAGGGGCAAGTCTGACTCAAAAAGGATTATTGAGGGGAGTCCGAAGATGAATGTCTTGTCCGAGCCATTTTGGTAACCCATTTCCCGTTGCTGTGTGCTCAAGATTTTTGGTCTGCATTTAATGCAGCATGTCTCTAACCTAATCAGCATTAAATGTGGTGTGCTTGATCGTCTGACCCTTATTTAATGTGGTGCGCATGCGCCATTTCAGTCTCTTCAACTCTGAGACACTTTTCTATCGTGGGATTGCTTTCTCAAGTCGGGCGCCTACTGCGTGGTCGATTCAGTTCGTTTGATGATCACCTAAGCGTGCCCTATCCGAGTTGGGGATCCGTCCTTTTGATGGCCTCTTCCTTGCTCAAGGCTTAGGCTCGTCTCTATCTAGATCTAGGCCCTCCTTGGAGGGCCTCCCCTCACATTCATTATCTTAATTAAATATATATTAATGCAATATCTTCTAATTAAGTATATATTTAAGGTATGAATATATAGAATTGGCCCCACTTTTTTTTACAAGAAATTGAACTTCATTTATCATCAAATTGAAAATGAATTACAACTGAGCATCATACCAAATGGTTTCGGCTACACTTTGAGAAAAAGATTCCCACCAAACCATTAAGTCATTAAGATGCCAAGCTTGTCTTGCTAAGACACAAGCCACAGAATTAGCCATACAGCTTTTATGCTAAACTAAAGTCTTAGGGAACTGTCGTAATAAGTTTCTGATCTTCATAACCATGTTGCCCTAAATACACATGGACTCCCTTTCAGAAGTAATCTTTTGCACCACCAGCAGTGAGTCATTTTTTGCCTGCATATTATTGATCTAAGAGGCAAGCTAAGTTGAAGTCCCTAGTAATGCCAGGAACTCAACTTCTATTGGATCATTGATTTCATACTCGAGTTTGCTTTCTTGCTATGAAGATCACCTAGCCCTTGTCATTCTTGAGAACCATGTCTAGTCCAAATTGGCATTGTTAATGAAATACATCCTCCATGAATGTTTAATTTCATAGAACCTATAGGTGGAGGACTCCAACTATATTGTGACTTTGTTCCTATTTTCTATGTTCATTACAGATTGAGAGAGCATGATCCACTGCTTCCTCTAGACTTATTTTCCTATTTTCATATATAAGTTAGTTTCTACTATACCAAATGTTTCAGAAACAATTGAATAGCTTCTCAAGTTCCCTATTTTGATTTCTTGTAACTACTTGATTTGCAATATGAATTATATTTCTAGAGATCATATTATCTTGAATATTTGAAAAAAATAATATTTATAATCATAAAATATACGAGTATCGCATACCTACCCTTTGAGTGCATTATTATTTTGTATTGATCTCCACTATTCTTTTCGTATGTAATTTCTGACGTGTAAAATGGAAGAATAAAGTGTCGATTCAAGAGAATAATTTTAAGGAAAAATTAGAAAAAGTAATGATACACACTATATTTTTACAATATTTTTCGCAATATATAATGTAAAATGCCGGTACTTTATATAGTTATGTCGTAAAAAGTATTATGTGATTATATTTTTTAATTAAAACAACGTTGGTCAATAACTGAAATGATGGCTCAACCGACTCATCATTAAGGCCCTAAGGGTGATCCAAACACCCCATCAGCACAAGAAACGGCGAGCTTTGACTGCAAGAAAAAGGAAAGCTCCTTTTGCTGCCTAACACCAATCTCGAAAACCAAAACTATTAATATAAATATAAATATATATATTCTAATTCTCTAAAGTCTTGTTTCAATTCCAGACTCAATTTAATTTAATTTTTTTTATATAAAATATAAATTTATATATATATTTCAAATTTTAAAATATATTTTTAAATTTTAATATATATATTTTTAAATTTTAAAATAATAATAATATTAAAAAATAAATTAAATTTATATCAACTTATCTTATATTCAAATTCGAGAATTTAGTATCATTATATTATTTGAGAAAAGTTTTCGGGAATTCCTGTTGCTTCGGTGCTTTGTCATTAAATATTATAATTCCCTCGCTTTTTGAATGTTTTTCTTATCCAATACGTTTAAGCATTAACTTTATTTATTTTATTTATTGTTCTTATCCCCCACCATTGAAAAGGGGAAAGCAAATGTGGTGTGAGGGTCACATTCTACAAAAGCCAATGCTCATTCAATGGTTGGGAAACAGGATCTTGACTTGGTGGGACGCTGCATTTAAATTTTAATTAGGCCTCTAGACCTAATTTTATTAATTAATCCTCGCATATAAATCATCTCAAATTAGAATTTTCATTGTCGTTTTCTATAAATATGTAATGTTTGACTTATGATATATGATTTTTATCATATGTTTCAATGATAATAATAGTTAAGTGAGTGTATATTGTGTAAGAGAACAAAATTCTTAAAACGATTAAGTTGAAATTGAATAATTGTAATTTTTTTTATTAATTAGATTTTTCCAACTTTATGAACGTAAACAATTTACCGAATTACGTAAATTGTGTATCGCGTATTTTCTTGATCGTGTGCTTGTTTACTTTGATTGTTATCATTTGGTGTGTGTTTGCACAACATACATTAAAAGAAATTCTTTGTTAAGTAATAGATTCTATTTCTTTTTAAAAAGAGATCATGCAAAACTTGCATATTTGAGAGTTGTATCTAATATTATTCATCTCTTAACGCAAAATAAGAAGTCCTACATCTACGTGATCTAGATCATATTTCTCTGTTAGGGACTTTTAATATTTTTTATGTCTCAATAATGCACTTCAACTTTGTCATTAGTCACAAAACCATATAAAATATACAGATCATATATCTACAAAATGACTTTTAGTTTAATACATAGATAGGCCTCTTAATATCATTTATATAGATTCTTGTCATTTTCTCTAATATTTTAGTAATCAAAGACTCATTTTAACTTTTTATGCCTGACCCTCAATCAAAAAATCCAATTTGTTAGTTGATCAAGACAAATTAGTGGTCTATTTCCATTTTCTTTATTTGCAAAGTAATCAATTAAGGTGTCACATACACGTGGTTTTTTTTTTTTTTTTTTTTTAACTTTTTCATAAAATAGTTTAAATTATATTCCTATTGTTTCAACTCTAGAATACGTGAATGAGTCATAAACAAGTCATGATCGATCCAATATATACAAATTGTTCACTATTCGACAAGATCATAATCTCTTAAATTTATAACCTGTAAAGATCTTCAAGTTTTAAATTACAGTCATTTTGCCAACTGTTTGCAAGTGTTTTTTCTTTTAATAATGTTAAGTATAAACTCCAAAAGTATAAGCTTTTTGGAAAAATGTTGATTGCATAAAAAGAAAATGTGAGTTTTCGCGCCTTTTCATGATGGGTTTACTTTTTTATAAAGATTTGTACGAAATTTGTGCATTTTTAATTCGTATATATAGTTTTTCTCAGTTTTATCTTTTAAGGCAAAATTATTTCGGAACCAAATGAAAATATCTCAAAATATGATTTTTTGTGATGAGAATTACTTTTTGTCCCTAAAAGTTCATGAATGTTGTTATCCATTTGAACGAATAATGTAATGTTCGAATGGATGATATTGCGACAAAAAAAATAATTTCCCAAACAGAAAACCATTCAAACTAAAAATTAATTTGTTAGAAAGGAATTGAAGGTGTTATTCGAACGGTTATTATAAACATTTGAAAGTTCAATATGCGGGTAAAGCACAAAGTTATGGCGGGAATTAGACCAACCGTTCGAACGATAACTTTCAATGTTTGAAGTTATTTTTCGAACGAGACATAAGTGTTCCAAAGGTTATTTTGAAAGTTTTTGTCTATTTCGAATGAGTTATTTTGGCGAGTTAGGGTAAGATGAATAAATTTTTGGCGAAAATAGAAATAACGTTAGAAGGCTTATATATCCTTTGAATAGTTAATTTTTTTTTTCCTATTTTAGATTTTTAGAAATTATACAGATTATTAATTTAGGCATATATTTAGTTAGTCTATAAAATAACTATAGCATTTAAATAATGTATATACTAAAAATTCTTAAGTGAATTAAAATGTAACTCAATTAAATATAACTAATTTAGAAAATAAAAAGATACTAAATATTTAGATTAATTATACAAAACATAACTAGTTATGAATACTATCAATACCAAAAAACATAAATATACAAATAAAAGGCCAAAAAACATAAACATATAAATAAAGCCACACACTACATGCCTAGAGTCCGTAATACTGTCTCGGCTCCACCTAGGCACTTCTCAATATCTGTCAGTCATTCCATGAGCTTCTTTTCAGTATCTGCTATGGCGACGTGTACTGTAGTAATGATTTCTATTGTCTGTGTGTACATTTATGCACGCATGATCTCTATAATCTACTCATGAGTATCAGTGCCTGATGCGTCGGCCTGTGTAGATGCCTCACCCAATACGCTCTATGCCTCAACCTAAGTCTTGCCGGCCTCTGGAGTGGGTGCACAAATACGAAATCTGGAGTGTCCCGTGCTACGAGACAAGGTCGTGAAGTTTATTGGCCCAATCAGGTCCCTCTCACTCTCAAACAAATTTTTCTGCACTCCTTTCGATAAAAGAAATTGCATAAATGAGATCCCGAACGGCAATATATATGTCGCCATAATAGCGGCCTCTAATCAAATCCTAGCAAAAATATATTTCGCTAGGTCGATAGACATCCCACAAGCTACCCGTAACATAAATCGTGCTTAGTTTATGTTAATCTTAGTCTTGTGCAACTGCAAATCGATGTTGTGCACGATTATAATATTCACCATCTTGAAAAAATTTGGCAAGTCTACATGTTTGATGCTCTTGCTCCCATCATCGATATCTTGCTCCCATCATAGATATGAGCAGTCAGACCCACAACCAATTTACGAACCTCATGATTAGTGAGGCTATCAATCTCATCCAGTACAACAACATTCTTCTCCTTAACAATTTTTCCATCGCCTGGAGGTGCAGACTCCCCACACAATTAGTATTATATATTTATAATTAAAATAAATAACACATAATCATATTTAATTCTAACTATGATTCGTTTCATCTATACATTTCCATATGGTATATTTAGAGTAGAACATAAATTCTTATCAAGAATGAGGTACTATTAGAAGCGTGACATTAGAGAATTCCATAAAATTGAGAAAATTATAGTTAATATTCATAACAATCATATCGGAAGTGAAGGAGAACCATCAGCTTGGTATGCTTATTATGTAGGTGCTCTTACAAAGACGTACATACCTTTGACTACAATATCATGACATAAAGCTCTCTAGGATGTCAAATAGCTTATTAGGAACCGTTGTTTGATAATTATTTAATTTATTTAATAATAATTATTTAATATTTATGCAAATATAATACGTACAAATAATTTGTTCACGATGTATGTTTTTTCAATGATGACTTTGAACTAAATTTTGTCAGAAGGAGGGCCGCATGACTATTGACAAGCTTATGTATAACGCATTGTGAAAGTATAAAGCTAGATATCATGTGTATTACAATAAATTTGAGAACAAAGATGATACACACTCAAATCCTTCTCAAGATGTTCGACCTATAGATTGAGAGAAACTGTGTGATATGTTTGAGGATCCTGCCTTTAAGGTAAATACATATATTGATTTATAAGTCATGATTTATAAATTCTCTTGCTAATATTTACAACTTCTATGCAAAAGCGAAGTTCTATAAACAAAAAAATAATAATGGATCGAATTTGAATATTCATCATCATGCAGGTTCAAGATCTTTCATTGCCTTTTTTAGAAGTTGGTAAGTTTATTTTTTCATGATAGTTTATTGTTTATGATTTTTTGTATTCTAAAAATTTAAATCTATAAAATATTTATCTTATAGCAAGAGTCAGATAGCAATTACGATCTAATAAAATTATATGTTACATCACATACTGATTTTAAGTATTATTATTTGTTTTAATTTAACTTAATTATTCATTAATGTCAATATTAATTATTTATCTTATGTGTAGAAAAAAATGATTGTTCTGTATGTTGAATTTGCAACTGATCAAAATTCTTCAATAAGTGATGTGAATTTTTTTTTGTTAAAGATCTAGGTTCACGTTCAGGCTATTTGAGGGATTTGGATTATTGAGTCAAGCCTTCTAACTCGTGCTCGTCGTCTAGAGATGCCACAACTTTTAGAGCATTGGAGGAAGCGAGATCAGAGATCAAGAAATTAAGAATAGACCATCATGAGTTAGTTCCCCAACAAGCTGGCTTGGAGATGAGAAAAGAACTGCAACTTCAAGTACAGATGCTTATGTAATAAGTTAGACCTCCAAGCAACTAATTAATTATGGATCATAGTTTCAACTATAATATTTTGTAGTACTATCATAATAGTTGATAGTTTTATTTTATTTTATT
Source organism: Platycarya strobilacea (assembly GCA_036898215.1). Lineage (NCBI taxonomy): Eukaryota > Viridiplantae > Streptophyta > Magnoliopsida > Fagales > Juglandaceae > Platycarya > Platycarya strobilacea. The sequence continues at coordinate 28,704,866 of CM072556.1, forward strand.
TGTATTTATGAGATTATTAGTTATATTTGATGAACATGTGTATCAATGTATTTTAAGATGTTATTTATGTGAGTTTTATTTTTTATTAATTATTTATAAGTTGAAAAAACTAGAATGCTGTTCGAACAATTATGAGGCATTCGAACATCAACTATTGTGGACCATTTGAACAACAAAATAAACAATTCGAACAACAAAACCAACCAATCAAACTGTGAAACAAACCATTCGAACGGCGAATCAACACATTCGAATAATAGTCTACCCATTTGAGTGCTTAAGTTTCTCGCACGAAAAATATTTTTTGAACGGTTAAGTACGTACGTTCGAACACTACAAATGAAGACGTTTGAATTGGCATAATGAGATGTTTGAACGGCTCCTCGTTCGAAAGTCAAATTTTCGTCTAAAAAACTATCTTGGGATAGGGATACAGGGAATATTTTGTGACAATTTCTTTCATCCTAAAACCTATTGTAAGACAAAATGTTCAATTTTTGAGACAAACAAATTCGTTCTAAAAAGTGATTTTTGTTATAGTGTCTATTAATTGTATCTTATAGATGATGAATACGGATTGACTTCACAAAATATCAATATTTTGGATTATGCTAAGAATTGAGATAGATTAATCCTTACTAAACATATAAAATAACAAAATCTATGTCTTTTCATCAATTTAAATAACTAATATCATATGATATTATAAATTGAAATCCTAATCAATTTACACTTTATCCAATTAATTAGATATTTTTTGTGTTGGCTCACTTAAATTTAAAAATTTAAAAGGGATGTTAAAGATATAATTAATAAAATATACTTTTTAGTAATTTAGAATTTGGTACAATCAGTGGTTTCATAATCCTCTAATTCCTAAATTATTTATTTTTTCCAAGAATTAGTTTGGATAACCACTCAGATATTTACTTCCTAAACATCATTCAAACATAAAATATTTTTTAATTTTAAATCCCATTTGTAATAATTATAAATTTTTTAAACTTAAAAAAAAAATCTAAATTTGTCAATTTCAATACAAAAATAATATTAAGAAATTATATTCAACCAAATTCTAATTCTATAATATTTCTATTCAATTTCTTTTCTCATTTTTCAAAATTTAACAAAATATCTTTACTCAATTTATTTTATTATTTTTTTTAAAACATTTCGTTATAGATATTTTGAAATATTCTAAGTGTCCAAACAAACTTTAAGATTTATAGCGATAATATTATTGGACGCTAAACATATTAAAAGATTGAATAAGATTTTATACATTTTTAGTTGTGCAAGTCTCGTTTACTTTATTAGAAAAATAAATAAATTTATTATTTTATATAAATTCTATATTTGTTTGTTATTTCAAAAACTTGTACTCTAGAATATTCAAATATAATTTTTCTAAAAGATAAAATTGAGTGGAGTGGGGTCCACGCATCGGCAACGGCAACCGCCAAATCTGAAAAAGGAGGGTGTTTCGTTGGACAATCCACGTGGGAAAACCATAATTCGATGTCCATACGTAAGAACGCACGTTAAAAGAAACAAATCAACAAAACATCATTGATTTGATCGTTTCTATAGGTTCGTAACAGTACAAGCCATTTCTCTCTTTTTTATCTTTCTTTTTGATATTATAAATTAGATAAAGAATTTTTAATAAAAATAATGTTAGAGTACACGATTTTGTATATCTTTTATAAAATTAATAACGTGATAATAATATTACATTAATTAAAATATAAAAAAAATATATAAAAAGAATATAATAATATAATAAAAGATAAAAAAAAAATTAAATTTAAAGATACATAAAAATAACATTTTGATGCGTTATATATGTAAAAAAAATATATACAAATTATGTATGAATAATATTTTTGTTTTAATAAATGGGTATCAAAATTACAGAGAGACTGACACGTAGAAACCTGGTATCCAATGGTATTGAACTTTTCTGTTTTCGGGGGGTAACCAATCAGCATCCTCGAGATCGGATTATTCCCAGGCCAGGAGGTAATTTTCTAACTCTCCTTTGTCAGTCTCTGTCTTCACATTTGTTTCCGATAAAGGCTCCTTTTCTAACTCTGTACGTTCACTTTATTGCAGTATGCACATCTTTTCCTATTTTTGTTATTTTTTTCTTTTATTCTCAGTATTTTTAGTCCATTTTTTCTGGAAACATGCAATCAAATCAAATTAAGATTCCGTCTAGATTTAAAGGTAAGTTAAATTCGATTTAATTTACTTTAAATTTATTATTATTATTTTGAAATTATTATATAAAATAAAAATTTTAATATTATTTTTTCAAATTTTAAATATAATTCTTATATAAATTTTAAATATAGTTCTTATATAAAATAAAAATTTTAATCTAATTTTTTCAAATCTCAATTTAATTTTTTTAAATTTTAAAATAATAATTATAATATTTTAATTCATTTTTAAAATTCATTTTCTCTCAACTCTGAATCTAAACAAGGCTTAATTTATTTTACAATTTTAGATATGATTTTTGGAAGTTTATAAAACAATAGTTATTACCATTTATATTATTTAAATAGTAAATTTGATTTATAAAATTTGATTATATATTTATTATTATATTATTAAAAAAAATTATATAATTTTATACTTAGTGTATAGGGCGTGTTAATTTAGGTTTAATGGAGCTGAAATATAGTAATAAATCATCCATGTGTGACTGTGTCTGAAATCAATCTCTGTCGGTTTCTAATGATTCAAAAAAAGCATGTTTCATATTAACACGTTCATGATTACGAGAATTTGGTTTTGGACAAATTAATTATGCACATACCTATTTTATTCGGTTAATTTCTGACAAAAATAATTTATTCTTTTAAACCACCTCCAATTGTCCGGTTTAGATTGGAAACTCTTCTTAACTCATCTTCATTTTATCAATATAATTTTATAAATTTTTATACAAAATATAAATTTTTATACACATTTTTCAAATTTTAATACATATTTTTTAAATTTTAAAATAATAATAATATTAAAAAATAAACTAAACTTATTTCAATTCATCTCATTTTCGAATCCAAACAGAACTTCTATTCTCTTTCAAGAAGATCATGTAGAATATTTAAGCAATGATAGGTTTACAAATACAACTACGTACAGAAAGAACCCAAAAAAAAAAAAAAAAACCAAAAAACTAATGCACTCATGTAATTAATTTTTGACAACACATTTAAAGTATGAATAATGTTATAGACTACACTCACTCTCATGATCCTATTTGCATTCAACTAAGTAGGATATGTTGGGTGTGAAACATTGATCATTATTATTGGATGATAAAGAAGTTAGCATGTAATAAATAATCATTCAATAATAATAAATATGTCACATATTATTTAATAAGATAAAAATAGAATAATAATAATATGATATATAGAATTTTCTTTAAAATATATACTACATCAAAGATGGTCGATTTATAAAAGAGCCAGTATTATATACAGTACTAACATGTTCTATCATCTGATCAGTACCAGACAATAATATTCGCGGTTGGATTTTGTGTTGTATTTTCCGGTGAATCCACGATATCTTGATAGTCATCATGTGGTGAAGATCTCTATGAAAGATATAAAACAAATTATATATAAGATTGAAATAGAAGAAAGAATCATAAACATTCCCAGATGATCAGAACGAACGTGTCCAGATTAATATTATTTGCCCAAACTTACAGCTTGATCAGTAGTAGCAGCCAAATAAGAGCAGAAGCAAAATGCAGAAGAAATTGCCAAAACCTGAGGTTGAGATGATGATAACAGGGTGGGCATAATATAATTAGAGTAATGCTACTCTTACAAACGGCGGGTCCCCAATGGGGTCCCGCCTGTTGATTATATATATATATATATATTTACCACTTTTAAACATTTAAAAAAAAATCATAATATTAATAAAATATATATTTTTAATTATTATATAGATAACATGGTTGACATAATATAATTAGAGTAATGCTATTCTTACAAACAGTAGGTCCTCAATGGGATCCCCGTCTGTTGAATTTTGTTTGTTTGTTTTTTATTTATATATATATATATATTTTTTTTATCACTTTTAAACATTTAAAAAATTCATAATATTAATAAAAAATATATTTTTAATTATTATATAAAAAAATAATTTTCTCTTACATTAAAAAATCTCAATCAAGATTCTCGTTTGTAAGAGAAGCATTTCTCATATAATTATATATAACAATATGCATGCGCCAGTACCGTCAAATTGCATGCATATATATATAAATACTTAAAGGGGTTGCATTTTCCACGCCCCTTTGGCATGTGTGCTTCAAGTGTTTTTCAAATCCATATTGTTGACCATATTTCATACATATATATATATATATATATATATATATATATAGATACACACACAAAAGTTTTATATGCCATCACTTTTACGTATTTTTTTTGTACATTTTACTAATTTGATAATTAATTGCATTATTTTTTAATATAAAATAATTATTTTAATCAATTAAATCAATAGAGTGGGTAAATAATACGTAAAAATTACTTTATATATAATATAACTCTTTCATTTTTTTTGGCAAAAAAAATGTTGAAATAATTTTTGCATATTCTTTAAGTAGAGTTCTTTATTACACTTAGAGTTCTTTAAACTCTTGAGAATATTTTAGATCTAGTCTAAGGGTTGAGAACTATATATATATATATATATATAAATAGATAATATTAATGGATAAGTTTTACAAAATCAGAGTATCTCCTGATTTTGGTTTCTTAAGATCACTCGTGATATTTATAATTTCATTACTTAAATTAATCGCTCATGGTGATTGAGAATGAAGTTTGTGAATAATTTTGGAAGAGTATTAATGTTAGATATAGTTTTAGAATGTCCAAGTTTCACATATTTTTTTTTATTTAAAAAAATGTAAGTTAATATGAGATTTGATTGATATATATATATATATATATAAAATATATATTACAAAAAAATTACTTATCTATGATAAGTTATTTTTAGAAAAAAGACTATTTTTAATTAATATCAATCGTAAATAGTCTTTTTATTACAAATAATTGATTACAAAAATTCAATTTGCTTGTAGTATTTGAATAAAAAATCTAAGTTTTAATAATTATATATATTTTTTTAAAAAAATTGTATAAAATTTACATACTTTAGAACTATATCTAGTATATCATGTTGTTTCAGTGTTTGAAACAACCAAAAGAAGAAGAAAAAAAAAAAGAGTAAGCTTTTCAAAGGGATAATGCATGATTAATTAACGAAGATCTAGCTACTACCTACCTTGAATGTCAGGTCTAACACGTTACAAATTCGCATTGAGATGCTTCCATCTTCTCTCTTTAATTTGAAAAAAGAAAAATAAATAACTTTAAATGTATGTTTCATTCCGAATTAATTCATCCTATGAATGGAAAAAAAAAACCATCCAATTCAGTCGGTGAATGGTAGAAAATGTCAATTAACAAAAATACTATAAATGTGGATTCATGTACTATATTAAATTTATTTTATAATAAAAATAATTTTATAATTTGATAAATCATATTAATTTATATTAATTTATAAAAGAGTAGTGATATACCCCTACAATGGATTTTACTACTTTTATACAACTTATGTGTATTTAAGTTTTTTTTTTATCATTTTATTTTAAGTATTTTTTAACCTTCTTAATTATTAAGAAAAAATAAAAAAATATATAATTTTATTAATATTCATATTCTTAATCACTAAATAAAATTAAAAATTAAAAAAATATTAAAAATTAAAAAAAGTTATAAAATAATTATAAAATAATAGTAATTATATCATTTTTCTTTATAAAATTACTTTTTTATATAATCCTTAATGAGCGACCATAATTACTTTCTGTTAAAATCCCTAAATAAATGCAATAATTTCGTGCATTTGTATCTGGAAATATCTGTAGAAAATTAGAAATCATCGCCGACCCATATGCCGGTTGAAGAAATGACATTTTTTCTCGCCATTGCTTTCATTACCTTCAAATCAATAAAGGAGTGGGAGGAGAAAGTTCAAACAATAATAATAATAGTGATAGTAAAAAGGAGGAAAAAAATGAAAAAGAAAAAATAAAAGACAGAAAGATAAACATTAAACTGGAGTTGTACTCTTTTCTCTCTGCTCTCTCAAGTCTCAAAAGCCAAAAAGTCCAAGACTCTTGCTGGTTTTGCCAATGAATACGTCAACTTAATTGGCATCCCTTTTGTCTTTTCTCATCCCTAAACCGGCGGTTCTTGCGCCCCCCTCACGTGCTACCGGTCTGAATATCCTCTTCATTTCAACTATTACTAAATACCGTCCAACTCCTCGTCTCCCTCTCCAAACAACCTCTGTAAGTTTCTGCAACTTTTCTAATTCTTCACGTTCTTGATATTATGTTGTCTGTGTTTTTGTTATGGAGAAATAACAAACAACGTTTGATGTTTTTTTTTTGTTTTGGTAGAAGTGGATTCTGGGTTGTGATTGCAGGCACGAGAATGTTGCTGCAGAGGAATTTCTGGGTTATAGTGTTGTTGATCATAGGAGTTGTTGGAGATAATCTGTATGCTGTGAAGGGTCGAACACATCGAATTCTGTTGGATACAGATGTCGATACCGATGATTTCTTTGCTCTTTTGTACCTCTTGAAGCAAAATAGATCAGAATTTGAGGTGGAGGTGAGTTCATCATAAATCTTTTTGATGTGATATCAAGTGACTGAATTTCTGCCATTTTCTAATGGTTGATCCAAAACTTATGAACGACTTTAATGTTAATTTCTTATGTTGCATTCTAATTGAGTTTATTCTAGCAATACGATTTAGTGCTTTAGAATCTTGATTATATCTGTAGTTGGTGGATGTTGAAGTTCGTACTTTCTTTTTTATGTTGATGAACTATGACTTGGTAGCTGTTCCTTCCAGAAATTCATAGTCCAGCATTTTAATTCCAAAATATTATTTCCAAGGTGATTTATGACATGTTAGCGGTGTAAAAGGTGTTATTTATATACTAATGAGATTAGATGAGATGAGATAAAAGTTAAATATTGAATAAAATATTATTAGAATATATATTTTTTAATATAAAATTTTTTGTTTAGAGATTTGAAAAAATTTAATTGTTATTTATTTTGTATGAAAATTTAAAAAAATTATAATAATTAGATTAGATGAAATGAAAATAGTTGTGAAAACAAACGAGGTGAACACACCAGGAAATTTTTTTTATCACCGGTACAGAGTGATTATTGAATAAACATGGTGCAGGGAGTTACTATCAACCCAAATGCATGGACTGATGCTGGGCATGCTGTGAATCAAATCTATGACATTCTTTACATGATGGGGCGCGATGACATTGCTGTTGGAGTAGGAGGTGAAGGTGGGATACTAGAAGATGGTACAATTCTCCCTGATGTTGGAGGCTATCTTCCTATCATTGAACAGGTGTGAACAAGTTTCTGTGATCATTTCGATAGTGAGATGAGATGAGATGAGATGATTTTGGATTAAAGTTAGAAATTGAATTAAATATTATTAAAATATTATTTTTTAATATTATTAATATTTTAGAATTATAAAAAGTTGATTTATTTATTATATTTTGTATGAGAATTTGAAAAAATTGTGATGATGAGATGAGTTGAAGCCGTTTATGTATCCAAACAGTGCCTAAATGGCTTGCCATATAGTTCAATGTTCTAAATCCCAGTATAAAAGCAATAATGAGTCCACTTATTAATGATCTAAATTGTACACTTTTTTTTTTCATGTGAATGGTTCTAATCTGTGTTTAACATATCAGGGAATCACAACTGGAGGGTATTGTAGATATAGACAAGCTATTCCTGTAGGCCAAGGAGGGCGACTAGATATTAATGCCAACTATGGAATCCGGAAAGCTTTCTTGCCTCAGGTATGAACTTGCACAGCAATTGCAATCTGGAATGAAATCTTTGTTCCTTTTGTACTTTTTGGTCCAATTTTCCATAAATTATAACATGTTGATAGACTTCCCATAATGATTTTCCATGGACTTCTTGCCTCTATAAGTTGACAGTGGTCTTGAGAAGTTAAGGTACACTATATTAGCTGAAGTACTAAATTCATTTTTTGGTTTTTATAGCAGCTAGAATTGAAATGCTTGGCCATCTTATACTATCAACTCACTTCAAGCTTAGCAGATAATGCTTCTATTTTGACTCAAGACTCATGTCTGGCTTTTATTTTGTGTCTTCTTTTTTCTTGATTTTTGTGTCTTTTGGCTAACATAATTTGTGATTTACTCAGGGAAACAAGAAGTACACTCCTCTTAGACAGCCAACTGCTCAGCAAGTGATGATAGAAAAAATATCAGAGGGCCCCATAACTGTGTTTGTCATAGGAGCACATACAAATATGGCTATTTTCCTTATGAACAACCCACATTTGAAGAAAAACATAGAGCACATTTATGTCATGGGTGGTGGTGTGAGGTCAAAGAACCCGACCGGTTGTTGCCCACAAAATGCCAGCTCATCTTGTGTGCCTGAGCAGTGTGGTAACCATGGCAATTTGTTCACTGATTATACTAGTAATCCTTATGGAGAGTTCAATGTGTTTGGAGATCCTTTTGCAGCATACCAGGTAATGCAGATGATTCTTAATCTAGGATCCTTGTCATGGCAGATGATTCTGTCTTAGAAAAGTATAAAATGATTTTCTTGATAGATTAAGAATAGAGATTCTCTCCAATACCTTACCATTTCCCAATTCTGTGAAGAGATAGACATCTCAATGTCTTGAAGCTAAATGTCAGTTGCATTTGACAATGATTCCTCTTCGTTCAGGTTTTTCATTCCGGTATTCCTATCACCCTTGTTCCGCTGGATGCAACGAACACTATCCCAATCAATAAGGACTTCTTTGAGACATTTGAGAAGAGTCTGAATACATATGAGGCACAATACTGCTTCCAGTCATTGAAGATGACTCGTGATACATGGTTTGATGACCAATTCTATACTGTAAGTTGTTCTACTTGCAAGAAAAGAATAAAATTTTTTCCTCTTACTAATCAAATCCTCCCATATTAGCAATGCAAAGGGTGTGTCTTTGATCCTTGATCACCTATTAATTATGTGATTACATGCTAGCTTAAGAAGTTGCAGTGCCTTATTTTGCATTTCTTATTAAACAAAGAGTCTCATTTGCATCTTTTTCAGGAGCAAGTAAGATAATCTGCTACAATTTGATTGTTTGCAGAGCTATTTTATGTGGGACTCCTTTACAGCTGGTGTGGCAACTTCAATCACACTTAACTCTCACAGAGATGATGGGCTAAATGAATTTGCTGAAATGGAGTATATGAATGTAACTGTAGTTACTTCCAACAAACCTTATGGGGCTTCTGATGGTTCCAATCCATTCTTCGATGGCCGCATGGTTCCGAAATTTGGATTAAAGAAAGGTGGAGTACATAGTGGTCATGTTCAGACTGGACTTAGAGATCCATTCTGCATTGTGAAGAATGGGAAGGGAAAATGCCAGGTATTAACTTCTTTACATTTCTGCTGACATGTCAAGATTTGATCTTTTCAGATCAAATCTTGACATGTCAGCATTTTACTGAATCAATAATGCTGCTCAGACTTACATTTTGTGTTGTTCAATTGTGCATGTGCTATCTATTGCAACAATATATTAGGATGGTTATACAGCAGAGATAACTGGTCCAGATGCAGTGCGTGTGCTAGTTGCTACAAAAGCCAAACCCAACCAGAACAATAACAGCTCCTTAGACAGAGAGTTTTTCATAAGTTTCTTGGATGTATGTTCATCTTTTCTTTCTTAAATTCTTGAATATTTTTCTTTAACTTTATTGTTTTACACATGTTTCAAATGTGCACAAAACACAAACATGGAGTATTTTCATGTTCTGTTCAATGCTGTCATATAACACTTTTTTGCAGGCTCTAAATCGTCCTCAACATACTGGGAGATTTAATTTTACTACACAATTTCCTTATTACAAAGAAGTTCTTCACAAACCAGATTTTGGGTCAAAAAGACTTGGGAAACATGTTGTTTTTGACATGGATATGAGTGCAGGAGATTTTCTAGCACTGTTTTACCTCCTGAAAGTACCTGTGGAAGTAATCTACCTCAAGGTAGATTGCACTTTTTTTTTATATATATTTATGATGGTTAGCTTTTAGGTTGTCTCTCAAATTCTAAAAAGCAACAGAAATTTTTATGAAAAATACTTTAGTCATAAAGTGATTACACAAAAGTAGTCTCACAAAGTGATATGTCTTGATGTCTGTCAGATTGTAAAGTTACTTTTATTATAATACAGATTTAATGGCTCACATGGAGTTACATTAGTTTGTGGGATTACTTTTGTGTACTTTCTTTGTGGGTGCAGCACTTCTCAATTCTTATATGCATTGCCTTGGTTGTTTCATTCTGCAGGCAATAATAATAAGCCCAACTGGTTGGGCAAATGCAGCCACAATAGATGTGGTTTATGATTTACTTCATATGATGGGGCGTGATGACATTCAAGTTGGTCTTGGAGATGTATTTGCAATGAACCAATCTGATCCTATCTTTTCAGCTGTTGGAGACTGCAAATATGTTATGGCCATCCCACATGGCAGTGGTGGATTTCTTGACTCCGACACTCTCTATGGTCTTGCTCGGAGTTTGCCAAGAAGTCCGAGAAGGTACTAAAAGTTTACTTTATTTTTTATAGAGTAATGTTATTCATCATCCTTTTAACCACTGTCAATGCAGATACACGGCTGAGAACTCTGTTAAGTATAACGCTCCTCGGGACACCGATCACCCCGAGCTCAGGCAGCCACTGGCGTCAGAGGTTTGGAAGTCGGTGGTGGAAACACTTGACTCAGGATCTAAGATTACTATACTCACCAATGGACCCTTGACTAATCTTGCCAAAATAATTCTATCAGAGAAAAATGCCACCTCTCATATTCAGGTAAGTGGATTTATTTACTTGCTAATCTGTCTCACAAATTTAAGAGGAATTCATGATTAAAGTAGTTACCTCTAAAAACTTGTATTACAATATAATTTTAAATCTCGGATTAATTACAAAATCAATCCCTGAATCTTTGTAATTTGTTTGTGAAAGGTTTCCTTTGTTTTCAATTTTAGTATTAATCCTTGAGCTTTTCAAATTCTAACTTCCGTTAGAATTTAGTTACCCATATGCCATGTGAAATTGATGACACGTGTCAATCAATCAAAGTCTATAACTTACACAAAAGTATCACATTATTTACCTCGTTAAAAATTATAAAAATTAGATTAAAAATCCAAAAGTGTTTAAAAAGCCGGAAAAAATTAAAAAACACAAAAAAACACAAAAATGAAAACTTGAATAACTACAATCAAAAGGAAAAAAAATAACTAATCGTTTCTTGAAAAATATGTACAAATTAAAAACTAAATATTACTAAATACCAAAAAAACATAAAAAATTAAAATACATGTAAAAAAACATAAATTGAACAAATGTGGTTGGTTAAAATCTAAAAAAAAAAAAAAAAAAGGTGAAGGAGGATCCACGTCGTTCTGAAAAGTGTTAGCTGCTGTTACTGCTGAAGTTGATGCTGACAATATATATTATATAGCTTAAAATTTGCCTTGACATTATGTATGATTAAGTTAAATTATGGATAATTTGAATATGATATTTTAACAACATCAATCGATATCAAATCTGGGCGCAGGATGTATATATAGTTGGAGGACACCTGAGCCACAAACGTGAAGACAAAGGGAATGTATTCTCTGTTCCATCCAATGAATATGCAGAATTCAATATGTTTCTCGACCCTTTGGCTGCAAAGACAGTCTTTGATTCGGAACTTAACATCACACTCATTCCACTTGGCATCCAGCGTAAAGTTGGTTCATTTCCAAGCATCTTGAAAAGCTTTCAGGACACAAAAAATATGACACCTGAAACTAAGTTCGCCCGTCGTTTGCTCGCTAGGCTATACCGCTTGCAACAAAGCCACCGTAGATATCAGCATATGGTAAAGTTCTTGGTCTTTTCCATTATTTTCATAGGAATGTTAAGTTCCGTTTAGATGTTGAATTGAATTCTTTATATATAATAATGAGTTGAGATGGTAGAGTGAGGTTTGTAGGACCCACCTAAGATGCGTTCATATTAGTTTAGATATTAGGATGAGTTTAAATATATTTATAAAAATTTGAAAAAAGTTATTAGTCTCAAGTGTAAAGAGATATTGAGTTGAAAAAGGTTGTAAGTTTCACGCGTAAAGAGGTTTTGAATTGAGATGAGTTTAATAATTTGAAAGTTAGGTATTTAGATATTAGACTTAGTTTAAAAATTAGACTAAATTGAATTAATCTCAGTTGAGTCTAAGCTCCAAACAAGCCAAAAAAGGTAATTTATCCATCTGTATAATGGCATTAATTGATATCAGTTGAGTCTAAATTCCAAACATAATGTTTCTTTGATGAAAGGCTTTTGATTTTGTTGCTCCATCTGTATATCTTGGTAATGTATCAGGTACCTGATGTTTCTTCCTTCTGCTTTTAGCTGTTAGCAGTTAGCACTGAATATTAGTGTTGTGCAGGGGACATTCTCCGGGGAAATCCTGGGTGCAGTAATTCTGGGCAGTAATCAGTCCCCTCTGAAGCCAACTTTGCTAGTGAAGCCCATCAAAGTCTTTGCTGAAGGTGTCGAATCCAAAGATGGACAAACTTTTATTGACGAAAAACATGGAAAACCGATCAAAATATTGGAAAATATTGACCTTAAAGCTTATTATCATCTGTTTGCAAAACAGCTGGTAAATACAGAGCAGTCTGCAGTGATTGGAAGTTTTGATGACCAGAAAAGAATGTGGAGTACACCACCTAAATAACCTTGGATTTCCTTAAGGCAAAAGGGGTTCCAATATTCTTTTGACAATAAAGGATTTGATTTTTTTTTTTGTTCCTTCCTGGATATACAGCAGCAGTTCATCTGATATTGCTGATGCTCTTCACACAGAAAATTTTATAAACATGTTTCATAGTTGTTCGTTGTCTTTAGTTTTCAATTCTTTATCCATCACATTACTTTGTAACCACCGAGATAATCAATAATAGAATTTCAATATGTTTCTTGTTCTGCCTTTTTTGTTTTTACAGATGAGATGAGGTGAGATGAATTGAATTAGGATTAAAGTTGAAAATTGAAAGTTCAATAAAATGTCAGAATATATTTTTTTTAAAATTATTTTTGTTTTAGAAATAAAAAAAGAATTGAATTATTTATTTTATTTTGTGTGAAAATTGAAACAAATTTTCATAATTAGATGATATAAGATAAGTTGAAATAAGTTGTGAAAATTAACGAGAGTTTAGAGTCATGTCTGCCTTTCTCTTCTTAATCCGAGTAAAAAGTAATGCAGATTTGTAACTGTAAATCACATTCCTGGGACATGGGACTCGACAAAATTTTAGGCAAAATTTCTCTTCTTACTTTGGAAATTTCTGTACTTTGAATTGAATTCTCCATTCCTGGTTCTTTCTTTCTCAGCCACCAAACAACAATTATTTACACCCCTGCCAAGCACCCAAAAAAAGCAAAAGAGGATGATTTTCAACAAAAGACAAGGATTGGATTGGATTGGATCGTGAATGGACTTTTGCTCAATCTTGTTCATACTTTCTGTTAAACAATAGATGGGAGGAAAGAAAGCGTATCCCATTCTGCCACCAACTTCCACGTTTCTGTCCACTCTCTGTAGCCATAGAGAGCGACAGCTCCAATGTCACGATTGACCTCTAAGAATCATATCTTTGCAAATGGATTCGTATTCCCGACTCCCTCTAATTTTAAAATAGTATTTGGCTGTCCATTTGAATTTATTATATACCAACCTAAATGTTTCCATCATCCTCCTCTTTATGCCAACTAATGACATATGGATCACACAATACGACAAGAAGAAAAGCATCGCCTTCAAAGAAAACAAGAACTAGAATTTATCAGCCGAAAGACAAGATTTGCTAACTGATACGAAAGATTTTCATTTTAGTAATTAGTATTGTTAAGAATAATATCACACAGGTGTATAAATATTGCGTAACCACTTTAAAAATGAATAAGGTCTACTCTTGAAAAGTTATTTTTTTTTTTTTTCATATGAATCTCATGTTAAGCTACAGTTACCCAATTCATGGTTGCATAAATATTTTCTCATATCAAAATACCCAAGTTTTAACTCTCAAATTACTAAATTCATTTCAATTCAAAATCTCTTTACAATAAAATCCACAACTTTTTTCAAGTTCCCATAAATAAATTTAAACTCATCTACGAAACTCAATCCACCATCTAACTCACTTTATTGATAAGAAACTCTAACTCAACTTGACATCCAAACATGAGCATGTATCTATAAGAGGCTTTCAAATAGATTTTTTTTTCTTCTTTTTCACAGCCGGGAAAAAAAACCTTTGTCAGAAGTTGTGTACACGGCAAAATGAGAATGCTTGGAAGGCACTCATTTGCATTTGCATTTACATCAGAACTTCAAATAATTTGACAGCGTGCTTTTCAAACAAACATCATATTCAGTAAAAAACGATAACACATTGAATTAAAGAGAAACACAAAATTGATCTCCCAGTTTCATAATGAGAAATGGCAACAGATGGAAAGTTCTCTTTTCATTCATACAAGCATTAGGCCAGTAGTTAAAGAGAACCATGAAAGCAAACAGAAGTTGTTCACATTAACTGGATATAAACGCTATTCTACAACCAACAAACACCCCCCCACCCCACCAAAACTAACTTCGCAGCTCCCAGCAATTCGGTAGAGTTAAAAAGTCATTTCTGCCATAGGAACCGACCCACCTGCTGCCACAATCTGTTGCTCTAGCTGCAATCATCAACATTATTTTTGCAAAAACAATGAAATACATGTGTATAGCAAACAACAATCATTGATTCAAACAAGACGGTGAATGAAAAATGATAGTTTGCAATAATCAGTAATCTTTAAAGCAAGAGGAGTGCTACGTTTACAAAAGAATTATACAAAAATAATATCATTAATTGATGTGGCTTCATTTGATCTGTTAGATCTCTTTTACTGTAAAAATAATTTTGCAATCTAACGAATTATATCAAGCTACATCAGTTTGTGGAATTGCTTTTGTGTAATCCATTTGTGGTTATAATATTTCCCTTAAAGCAGTTCCCATCCTCTACTCACCCTGAATAGGGTCTCAAGCTTGTTCTTCACAAGGTAGTGCTCTTGTTTTACTTGTTGCAGACATCTCAGGCACCTGGAATCCGAGGTTCTTCTTTGTTAAAAAAATATCTTGCATCTTACAAAAATTTTAGATTCAATTGAAGATGGAAGGAAAAACAAAAGATATATTTATGGGAGGTAGGGTATGAGAATGACTCACCCTTCAACGTTCTGTTCCTCACAGCAGTTGCGGAAAGCAACACAGGCATTTTTGACTCTCTGTGCACCCACGCTGCCATGCACAAAACCCAATTCTTCTTAATAAGATTAGAAGGAAGAAAATAAAAGTTCTACGTAACTCTCTTCGTTTCTCTTTTCATTCTTAACTCATGTCCCAGATCTTTCAAGTTTTTAACTGATAAAAGTTTCTGGTGATATTCAACTTTTAATTCATGGGGCTCATACCAAGTTGGAGAAACACATAAAAGAGCATTATTACTTTGGTAGGAACAAATTATTTGAACAGTACAGAGACCAAGCAGGACTTTTTATTTCATGGAAGGTGGTTGTTTTATTATTTATCGTTTTCATTCTCCTCCTTTTTCCGGTTTCCCCCCCTTAAAACAAATAGCAAAAACAAAAACAAAAAAACAAAAGGAAAACAAAGAAAAAACGGTGAACAAAATAAAGAAATTTGTGTACCTGGCACTGCTTCCCTTCAACTGGTGAACATGTGCATCAACCCTTTTGAAATCCACACTTTGCTGATCTCTGAACAAAGAACAATGTAAAGGAAAACCCCAAAGCCGAAGAAATAAACTTTTCTTCTCAATTCAAAGTATAAAAACAAACAATCCCAGCAAAAAAGGAAATAAAAGAGGATGGAGAGAGAGAGAGAGAGAGAGAGAGAGAGTCCTCACAGAGCTCTGGCGATATCATTGAGTAGCTTCTCAGAATCTTCAAAAAAAAGAGACACAACTTCAACAACGAAGTCTGGATTGCTCTCGTCTTGAAGTTGCTGAAGTTGTAAAAACTGAGCATCCAAGATCCCCTTCGCTCACCAACAAAACCAAGACCCGCAAAATCAGAACCAACGCGTGGAAAACGAAATTAAAAATAAAAATGAAAAAAAAATTGAAAGCCAAATACAGCCCTATAGATAGACATAACAGACCAACAAAACAAAACAAAAACCAGAAACCCAAAATATTTGCTCATAAATTTAACATAATTCTCTGGTTTACCTCCATATACAAGGACTTTGTGTACTCAGCCAACCTTCCCTGCATCTGACCCAACTCCATGCCTTTGCCTCTGCTCCTCTCTACAATAAAGATTGTGGCTTAAATTTTGCTGATATTAATGAATTACTACTCAATCAAAGAGTATATAATTATGAATGCTTGAAAGGGATTTGAGAATTTATCACGATGAGCAGAATCCAAAAGTTTCTAGCTTTTGGGTATGTGTCTACTCTCAAGCGCTAGTACAGTCTAACCCACCCTTTTCTAGTCTTCTTTTGAATTGTGCTCTGCTTTTGGGTTCTCTTTCTTACAGAATCGCAGCCCCCACCATTTCTTCCCTTCGCATCGTTTATGAGCTTTTATTTATGAAGCCCTCACTTAACCCTTTGGCCTTCGAGTAATATTATTATTATTAATATTTTATTCCATTCATTTATTTTCTGATTCGCCTACTCTTTTACATATAATTTTTTTAAAATAATTTTATAAAGAGATATATTTTAAAAGTAGATGAGCAGTCAATTCCTTAAATTAATAAAATTTATTAAATTTATGAAAATAAAATTAAAAATGTGGAAATTTTTGTTTTATCAACTTTTTAAAATTGGCTTCTTATAAAATTATTTATATTATTTCTTTACAAATTATTGGTTCTAATCGAACGTTACACACGGGGTTGACGTAGAAATGACTTCAGATATGTTACCTTTTCTTTTCAATGAATTTATATAAAGTCTTTATTCACTTTTTCCTGATGACAAATAATGCCATGATTTCTTGCTCTACCAACGGGGAAAACCACGTTCACTAAAAATAGGTCTAGTTATTTTCACAAATAAAATAAGATAAAATAAAATATATAAATTAATATAAAACTTAAAAATATAATAATTAAATATTGTTAAAATGTTTTTTATATATTATTTTGTTTTGAATTTCAAAAAATTAAATTTTTTATTTTATTTTATATATAAATTTAATAAAATTATAATAATTATATAAGATGAGATAAGTCATATTAGAAGTTTTGTACAAGTAAACTAGACCATTCTTAGAAAAATGCCCACTTTTAACAATTATGGAAGGGAGACAGCGGGAGAAATATGCGCAAAAGAATAGAAATGATACATCCAAAGATTGTTCTTGATCCATTGTCAACTTTATTTTCCAAAGCTATAGTACATATGTTACCGTTTATAAGACTTTCTGCTTAAGGAAGAGGGAAAAAAAAAGGGATTTCACTCATCATGTTTTAATTTCAATTGCCCATATAAAGTTCATCCTAATTTATTTTATTTAATTATTATAATTTTTTCAAATTTTTACATAAAATATAATAAATTAATTAATTTTTAAATATTAAAATAATAATAATAAAAGATAATATTTTAATTATATTTAATTTAATTTTAATCCCAACTAATTCCATCTCATTTCATTATCTGAATTGCAACTTAATCAAATATCTAAATTGATAACTAATGAACTGCATACATTTAAAGATTATAATCACTAATTATGTGAAATGTTTTAGCTATAAAAACATCATTTTATTGAAATAAATTTATAGATTGATATTTTTTTATATAACATATTAAATTGTAAAACTATTTTTATTGTAAAATATAATTAATATATTATATAAAATTATATCAGTTTGTAAAATTAAACGTTTTGGTGGTTTACATGTAAATTGCCTTCATGGTACTTAATCTAATAATTAATGAAGTATTATTACCCGATAAAACTTTGATGAAAATTAATATGTAGGGCATAAAGTCATTTTTAATTTCGAAAAATACAAGGGGTACTTATATATATACTAATATTTTTAGTTAAAAAAGAACATATATATATATATATATAAACTTGTGTATATGACATGATTTTTTGTCCACCACTGTCTCACGCGGATCCTTCTCTATATTCTAGAGTACGTATTTGCCAACTGGCTCACTGATGAAGATATATATGCTAATTGCTTTGTCACAGATTGGCAATAATTATCTTCTTTTGCCAGTTGCAACGTATGTACAAACCACCTTTCCTCAACAAGTCAACAAACGTTACTTTTTAATTCCCTACTGCAATCTATATAGATATATAATATATGAGAAATTGTTATAAAACTAAAAATAAAATTACTATTATTGCAAGAGAAAAGAAACTCTTAATAACTGAAACTTTCTTTCTCTCTCTATATTTTCTTATGAATTTCATTACAACTGAAGCCCATATTTATAGGCGTTGAAATTACTATGCAAGTTACTATGCAAGTTACTATACAAGTCACTATGCAGATTTAAAATAATAGTGGTGGGGTCATTCACATAATTTAGTGGTGGGACATAGGGGCGGCGGCCGACGTTCGTTTATAACACTCCCCCTTGAATGACCACCCATAAAGAATCTGCCTCGTTAAAACCTTGCCAAGGAAAAACCCAGTGGGAAGAAAAACCAATGGCGAAGGAAAAAGAGTACAGTCTCTTTATGTATCCACAAGTGCTTTAAGATTGCCTCATTAAAACATTGCAAAGGAAAACCCAATGGGATAAAACCTTAGCGAAGGAAAAAGAGTACAATCAGCACAAGTCTTCAGGACTTTTACTCCCCCTGGAAAGTGCATGACGATAGATTTTTGAATCTTCACATTTTAATATTTTACACAATTTTCTTGAATGTCGCAGTTGGTGATGTCTTCGTGAATAAATCTGCCAGATTATCACTTGATCGTATATTTGATATATCCTCCTTTTGATTTGAATGATACAAGTAGCATTATCTTCGTATAAAATTGTTGAGTCATTGATCTCAGCCAAATATACTCTCGACTTGTTTCATGAATTGCAATAATCTCTGAGTGATTTGAAGATGAAAAATAATATCTGGTTGACAAACTTAATAGAAATCCGATACCTGCAGTAATACTTAAACTCCCATTGATAATATGCGTTAGTGTTTCAAGTAATAAGCAAATATGATTTCAGTATATATAACAAGTTAAGAATTCAAACACGATTTCCAACTAAATAATGCATTAGAGAGAGTATGATAATATTTTCATCTAAAATTTTCTCCCCCTCATTCGGCGTTATTAGGAAGAGCTTGTTTATATACGGCGGAAATAATATTGGAAACCATCTATGTATGATAAAAGCTGTAAAAGCTTTGAGATTTAATATTATCGATTCGGCGGAAAATCAAATCCGCTTGACATTGTGGACAAACGAGATCTTGAAGAGATTTGAAGGCTTCGGGTTGTTGTTTAAATATAACCAATTTTACCATTGGTTTACTCCAGCAAAAATATTTCGCATTCCTCATAGATTCAGTTGTTGTTCATCCAGAACGATATTATGTCTGATAGAAATTCTAATGTCCCAGATTTAAACCACGAACCTTTTATACCTCAACCACTTATATTTTCTCCTGAGGCTGTAAACACCATGATAGGAGCAGAGATATATCTATCTAGTAAATCTGATCCTGAAATTGTTGCAGCATCAAGAACCCTTAGTGCTCAATATGCTGCTTCTCTTACAACCATGTCACAGAGGCTATTGGCGAGAACGAGTGAGGTTGATCATCTTAAAAATCAAATATCTGAATTGCATCAAACGCTTGCAACTAAAGATAGAAAGAATAAAGATTTAAAACAAGATAACAAGGAGCTGAAGAAACTTGTAGACTGGTATTCTCGTGATCTGAAAACATGAGTAGAAGAGCTGGAACGAGAAAGAGCTCAAATACAAAGTCAACAACAGCAGCTAACGGCAGAGGTTCAGTGTTTACAAGAAAATAGGGATAGCTGTAATTAATCTCGCTGGCTTTTGAAATTATGCATCCAGCATATCTTGTAAAGTGAGATTTGAAGAGATGATGGTTTGTCTTGTTCTTATTTCCATTTCTATAAGAACCGTCTTTAGTTTCATTTAGTACGCATCAAATCTTCTTCTCATATCTATAATCCATCTGTATTTGTATTCTTATTCTACAAATTTCCAATGGCTCATCAATTTCCTTTTACTATTTCTCACAATCAACATATGAGGTATCCTTCACCTCAATTACAAGTTGATCATGTATCTTCCGCAGGTGCAATGTTGCAGCAAGCAAATGATCTGGCTAATAAGTCAGATCGTGAAGCTGTTTATGAGCTGGTGACTCTCGGCACCCGATACTCCTCTTCTATTGTTGGATTTTCCAACCGATTACAATCCAAAAATCGTGAGATTGAGGAGCTTAACGAGAAGGTTTCTGTACTTCAACGACTCGTTCAAGAGTCTGACAAAAAAATTGCAGACTTAAAGCAGGAGAATAAGGATTTAAAATCCTTACTTGCCTCTTCATTTCGACTGCCTAATCCTTTAGATAAGGATGGTACGTTGCTTTATGAAAAGCAAATGCATTTGAGAGATGAGGCTAGAAGTCTCAAATTCTTGTAACTTATCTATGAATTGAATAATAAAATCTTTCCTTTTCAAATGCATTCCTTGAATTTATAGCAACCCTTGTAATCTTTTCAAGAGTTCTAACAAGGTAAATCATCAACGTAAACTGCAATAATGACGAATCCGGATTCTAATAAAACACATGAACATATAGGATTATTCTTAAATCCTTCTTTCAATAGATACTCGTTGATTCAATTATACAACATGCGTTCGGATTGCTTTAACCCATATAAAGATCTTTGAAGTTTTATAAAGTACATACTCCTAAATGTACTTGGATTAGATGCTTCAAGTATCGTAATAATCTAATGATGCTTATAAATATGCAGTGACCACATTCATTAACTGCATATCTAATCCTTTTGTAATAACCAAATTAATTAAAAATATGAATGTGATTGCATTCATAACAAGGAAATATGTTTCCTCATAATTGTTCTCGGGTTTCTACAGGAAACCTTGTGCGACAAATTATACCGCACAATTTCATTTCGCATTACGCTTTCGTATAAATACTCACTCATATTTGACAGATATTACACCCTTTGGTGTTTGGACAACAGGTCCAAATGCATCTCGCTTCACTAGCGAGTTTAATTCAGTTTTAATAACTGCTTTCCATTTTGGCCAATCATTTCTACGTCGACATTCTTCGATTATTTTTGGCTCATTACTTCTGGTAATATCAAGTGTTATCATATCTGTTGTCGACAACAATTTTATTTCTATTCATAAATTTTCCAGTACTCATGAAATGTATTGAGATCTCATTGTTCCTCTTCAGGGGAAAACATTTCATGAAACACCTCTACAGGAGGTTCCTCTTCAGGAGATTTATACTCTTCAGGAGTTTTCTCTTCAGGAGTTACACTCTTCAGGAGTTACACTCTTCAGGAGTTATGCTCTTCAGGAGTTACACTCTTCAGGAATTACCTCTTCAGGAGTTTTCCTCTTCAGGAGGTTTCCTTTTCAGGAGGATTATATTTTATACAGAAAATACGGTCTCTTCATGAGCACCGATTTTTATATTTCTTGTGCACCAATAGGTCTTCAACGCTTCAGGTGTATCTTAGACTCATTTATTTCTGTTTTAACAACTCGTCCTTCAGGGACTTCAATTCCTGCTTAAGCATTAACAGCAGTAATATATGATTTTACAACACCTTTAGTGTCAGTAAATACATCATGTAATTGATTTGCAACACTTTGCAGATAAATAATCCTCTGAACTTCTGGTTCACATTTATTTGTAAGAGGATCAAATTTAAACAGGACTTTATCTCAAGTAATTTCTTGTCGTGCTTCAGGCACCGATATTTCATTATTTCAAAACATGATGAAATATTAATAAGCTTATATATAAAAACTTAGTATAAGTAAATCAAGTGCTTGGCCGTACAACAAGTACGTGACTACTATTTAGTCATATTACATCTATGACAAACATCTTCATCTTTTTATGAAGAATTATTCTGAGGGCTTTTACCCTTCTCTGAGTTTGATCACTTCTGGTGATACGATATATTTTTATCATTTTTAGTGTTGTCGCTTTTGGGACTAACACTTCTATAATTTTTCTACCACGTCTACGCCCTTAGTTTCCATTCACTTCTGGGAATTGTGTAAATTCGATATCATTAATAGGACGTAACTGGTGTAACAAAAACTCATTATTTAGCTCAATCACTGGAAGACAAAACAAAAGTTCAGAATATTTGTTGAACTTTCACTCTCGATATTGCTACTGCAGGAGTACATTCGAGGTATGAAAAATAATGTCTTCTTTTATATATCATCATCAGTGACATTTTCACTGTATAATTTTAATATTGAGCTGATTTTAAAGAGTGCAGAATATTCAATACCACTCTTAAAATCTTGCAACTTCAAGTGCAATAAATCATAATGATCTTTTGAGAGGATTGCATCTTCTGGTGCTTATATCACTCTCTTAATTTATTTCACACAGTATGATGATCTTTCATCATGAGATACACAGCACGGTCCTTCAGGGACACATGAATTCCTTCTATGATTGTATCTTTCAAGTTCATCATCATATCCAAATAGATCTCATCAGAGATCTGGATAAATAACATTTTTCAGAAATGTCAATAGTAATAAATATCAATATTTGCCATTATATTACAAAAATAAATCTGTGAATTTAATAAATATATTCACATTATCATGAGAATAAAAATAAAATTTTATCAAGTAATATTCAGCAATATTACCTTTAATATTTATCTCAAGGACTGCAAATAATATATTGAAAAACTTACTTGAAATAGAAGACCACTAACTTCAGTATCGGTAGAACCTCGTGCTGATAACGTGTTATAAAACTAAAAATAAAACTACTACTATTGCAAGAGAAAAGAAACTCTTAATAACTGAAACTTTCTTTCTCTCTCTATATTTTCTTATGAATTTCATTACAACTGAAGCCCATATTTATAGGCGTTGAAATTACTATGCAAGTTACTATGCAAGTCACTATGCAAGTCACTATGCAGATTTAAAATAATAGTGGTGGGGTCATTCACATAATTTAGTGGTGGGACATAGGGGCGGCGGCCGACGTTCGTTTATAACAGAAATGTTATTTTGCCTGCTGATTTTGGTATTTTATGTATTTTAATTTTTTAAAATTTTTTATTTAATAATTAAAAAATTAATTTTTAATATATTCATATTTTTAAAATTTTTAATTTTTTTTAAACTAATAGAAAAAAGTTTAGTACTTTGAATATTGGTGAAGATGACCAGTAAGAACTGTTTCATCTCCTTGAAAACAATACTTTATCTTCTGATGAAGATGAGTTTAGCTCTAGAGATTCGGAATATCACTTAAAAGTTGAACCAATAACATTTAAAGTACAATCTTTCAAATCATAATGATTTTCAAGGAAATCAAAGAAAAGAATATATCTGTTGGAAGTATACATCAATTCTTTCCATTTTTGTCTGACCCGTTTCTTTTCAGTCAGAATAAAATTTGCATCATAAGCTTTTCGCTTAGGACGAATTTTCATGCTATTAAAATCATTAAACAAAGCAATTATATCAGGTTCAAAAGATATATTCATCATCATTACCTGAGGATGAAGTGGAGGTGTGTTTATAGTTAAATCCGAAATTGTCGGCGACATGTTTGTTGGAGATGAAGAAAAATCATCTTCTACTTCAGTTTCTTCCTTTTTAGCTTTTCCCTTGGATAATGGATCATCATCCTTGGTTGTGTAATAAACTGAAGTAACTTGTGAATTTGAAGAAACAATTTTCAGCTTTAAATCAGAGGATTTTCCCTTAGGAATTTCCTGAACAAAAACTGGACGAATAGGATTTGCTATCTTGGCAGAATCCTCCAAAAACGTTTTGAGATTTGCATCTCTACTAAGTCTTTGGTCCGAAAAACAGGATGATCATAAGCCCGTGAAAGAGTGTCTTCTTTTTTTGGTTAGGAATAGTTCGTCAAAAGAAATCTTTACAGTACCATCAAGATACTGTTGAATCAAGTTGAGATCTCTATCCTTAGGTACTATCTCAACCGATGGTATTTCCTTATGAATGATTCACTCTTCTGGTAGAGAAACGTCTCTTTAGTAAATCATTTTAGGTATTTTGATGTTGGCACCAGAGGTAGAACTCTATATTAGAAGGGTCTAGTCTCTAGCAGACTTAATCTTAGCCTTGGGGTTAAGACTAGTCTTCATTACATGATAATAAATGCGGTAAACTAAAGTAAGAGATCTACTGCCTTCAATCATGTTAAAATGACATTTTTCCTAAATGGCAAATGCGCGCTCAACGGTCTTCACCTTGAATTTCGTAGAAAAAACATTTTCCTTTTAGATTTTATTATACAAAGAAGCAGTAACAATCTTTGGCATATGCCATCGATCAATATCTAGCAAATCATTTTCTTCAAAAATACAATCTTCTTCATTAATAATATCAGGTGACAATCTTGATTTAGAGCTAACTAACGAGCTGGATCTAAACATCATGCTCATCTTGGTAACAACCAAAACAAAACTCAGGTACTTCTTAAATTTAGATCTTGAACTCTGCTTACGTCTTTGGAGAGGGAAACTCCTCCCAGTCCTTTAAATTTGGAACCAAGGGTGGAAAATCTGCCAAAATTTTTGACGCAATATCTGGAGAGTGTTGAAATTTATTTCAATATTTGATAAAAAAAAAAAGATGAACAAGGACATTGCCAAATTTTTCATTGGTCCATTTGAAGATCCAAGGGATTTTATATCTGGAACAAAAATAGATTAAGAATGGTAATTTGGCACTCATACGATCCATTTTGGGTGGAGCAACAACCTTAAAATGATTGAGAATTGGCTGCAAAATCTCAGGATAAATATCTGGAATGGGGCTGAATTGTTGCCACTATTATTGAAACCAAAGTGAAAATTTGGTTTTGCATTTCTCGTCAAAATTAAAAAATTAAGAATGCGATAAATCTGGGGTTTGATAAAAAAGATTTATGAGTGGAACATTGACGGACAATTTGAACAAGAAGTTCTCAATACTCTACAAAAAATGTCTACGATCGTCGATGCTTGTGTTAAAAATAATATTCTTCAATCAGATATTGTTAAGATGTTAGTTTCTGGTTTTACAAGCATGCTTCGTTCTTTGTGGAACAAACATCTCATTGAGGAAGTAAGACAAATGATTCAATTTGCTGTCAAGCAAAATGATGATGAAACACATGTTTTTTATACCACCATAGGAAGAGATATCTCTGATGGTATTAATACTTTGATTTATATGATTATTAAGTATTTCATTGGAACTCCTTTCAATATTACTAATTGTGTTTTTTATTATTTAAATAATCTTAGATGTCCTCGTATGTCATATTATAACTGGTATGAGAGTGTTTTTATTTCTCGTGTTTTGTAGCATATTGATTTTGATAAGCCTTACTGGAAGGAGAAATATATTAATGATCTTCTTCATTTGTTTGCTCTAAAAGTTAAGATCTCACTAATTGATTCCACAGGTCTTTTCAATTACGATAGATATACGATAGATATACCTACAAAAATATCACAAGCATAATAAAGAAACTGGAGATAAGTATATGTAATGATCAAAAGAAAATCAAATATGAGAGGATAAACAATATGGAGTTATGAGGAAACAGTCCCTGTCAAAACAAGCTGGTAATGCTTCTCCTGCTTGGATTCATATTTTATTTCAGGGTAGATCAGTTTATTAATTTGTCTACTTTTGACCTTTCAATATCTTCGATCGATCTGATCTACTACTCTCTATTTGTTAATGTTGTTTAATATTCTTCTTCCAGTCCATTGCACGATCATGTACACGTGGCAGCAGGATGATCACCCATACATGATCGAGTCATGCTCATCATGATGAACTTTTACTACTTTTTCATCGATCCACCTATGATATTGCACATATATATACATACAAGGATCTTGCAATTATTTTATTTGATTTTCAAAGCTATATAATGAAGGAATATTGACGTGGAACTGCACCTGATTTGCTTAGTTGGATTTGGTTCGACATTAATAATAATAATATATAAGTAAAGGGACAGTAACATGGGGCTGGCCGAGCTAGCTAGGGAAGAAAGAAACCCTAATCTCTGAAAAAGTGGTTGCAAAGTTTTCTACGGAATTTGTGCATGCAGCTTGTATATATATTGGAATTTGGATGTTGGCTTCTATATATCTTCAATTTTATGCCATATTAATAATATTCGTTAAAGGGAGAGAAACCTTAACCTTTCCACCAACTTCAAATACCTTTAGGTTATATCATGAGTTGTATTAGTTCTCTCTTTTCTTTGTAATTATGCATGTTGGAAGATAATGTTGGGTGGAAAGTACTTTTGTTCCTTATTTTATGAAAAAGGGAATCATGCACGCATGTACTGTGTCTATATATATATATATAAAGTAATACTACATACCAGTTTCTAGTTTGAAGACTGTAATACAAGATTGGTTTAAAAAAATTGAAATTAAAATATTTTTTTTTCTTTTTTACTCTCATTTATCAATGAGACTGGACTTTAATACAGTTTCCGACGGCCACTTAGGACTGAAAAAAGAATTTCTCATTTAGCATTCCATTATAAAATACACAAAAGATTTGTAAAAGAAGGATGAGATGGATTATAGATCCAATCGATTGTGTCGGATCCCTTTGATCTCGAAATTAGATCACTATATATATATATATATATGATTAATCTCTTAGGGCATGCATGAAGGCCCATGTAAGAAAGAAAGGGGGAGTGCGAACGGGAGAGAATAACTCTCGAGCTAGCGTTTGTGTTTTACTTGTTTGGTTGCTCTGCTTACAAATTTTTTATATATTGTGTTTCTTATCTTGTCCTTTTAAATTTTTTACACTGATGATTGTCATTAAGACATTTGTCCTGTATTAATTGTTTTCTACTAAGTTGGTGACGTACATGTTTTGTAGTAATAAGGGATCTTTATCATGTATGTTGGTGAAGAAGTTTGGAGTTGGGAAGATGGACATCATGATCAATATTTCAAAACATCAATGTTGTTGAGTCTCAACTACTATATGTTAAATTAGCTACTCATGATTGTAATTAATTTGTAATGCGTTACAGAAGTTGGGACGTGGCTGGACTAGTATAAGTGGGATTCAAATAAGGAGTAACAATAGAAAATAAGAGGAATGTTAGGTATAGTTGTGAAGTGTATTAGTATTATACACTCGTTTTGAAAAAGAGTATAGCTTACTATTATTATTATTATTATTATTTTTTATTTTCATATGGGTTTCCCATTATTTATTTTTTTAAAGTAATTCACAATGCTTACGTAGTCACAAATACAACTATCATTTTTCATAAAATATTGATACCAAGATGTAGGAAAGTGAAATAATTTGTATAGTTATAAAATGTGCAAATTTCGTACAGTCTATTTAAAAAAGTAGATAAATTTATGATTTACATCATGACGAAAAAACTTACTAGTTAATAAAAGGTTCAACTTTTTTCAAATAAAATGCAGGAAACTTAGACAACTGTATCTAAGATTTATTTTGAAAAGTGGCCACTTATTAATAACCTGTGTTGGATCTTATTCACACCATCTTTTGACTGATAAATCGTCTTCTCCTCTAGCTAGCACTTTTGTCTCTGTGAGAGTCTGCATAACTTTGTTTTCAGTCACGTTCTTCTTGCTGTTTTTGTCCCTATTTCAACATCAATGGATGTGAACGAAGAGTACGGATCATGGAGAAGCTTGATACCACCATTGGGATCTGTTTTGGCATTTGTCAAAACCCTTTCCAATGATATTAGTAAGGGAAATATTTTAATTATAAAGAAAATAAAAAAAAATTATATAAAAATAATCTACAAACTCATATAATTTAATATAGTTTGTGAATTTTTAAAATTATTTTTATTATAAAATAAATTTAATAAATCACATAAAATTATATTAATTTATATAATTATTTTATATAATCTCTTTATATTTATAACAGGACTCAACCAATAATATCATGCTCTCTCTTTACTTTTTTTTTTTTTTTTCTTGGCATATGAAATGTAGTAAATAGAATCAAATAATTTTGCCAAAATTTTACCTACGATATGATGGGGGAATCTTCTGGGTGGTCCATATAATAAATTTAAAAAGAAAAAGACAAAGACATTAGAAAGAATTTGGCCGTCAAAGATTCTTCAATAATTTTTAACATTTATTATTATTATTTATTTATTTTTATTACTATTATTTATTTTATTATTATTATTTAATATTTTTTTATTACTATTCACAAAAAATCTTTTTAACACTTTTCGACACCGAAACTCAACTTTATTCTTAGGAGAATAGTCTAGTCTCTCTCACAGAGGCATTCACTGCACGCATCTCCAAACCTAGCATGTGGAATGACATCGAAAAGCATTGGATGTATCCCCTCCACTTGGCAAGAGAATGGCCACTCCTTAACCTTTAATTATTATGATTTAATAAGCTTGGTGTCATTCAAAGGATGTGCTATGGTCATTAATGATTAAGATGGTAATAATCTTGGCGTTTTCAAGGATGCGTTACAAGAATGAAAATCCTCAACTTACAAGCATTATATGTTCCTTTTGAAAGGTTTGATTTAGTATCTACTGCTTTTAAAACAAAAGAATTTGCAAAAGAATGATTTAGAAGATACGATTTTTATCTGTAGAAAGCTGTGGCAGAGAGGAAATAAATGGGATATTTGAGAAATTTTTTCAAAGTCTTGCTGAATTAATAAAAGTTGCTAATGACAGAGAGAGAGAGAGAGAGAGAGAGAGAGAGGAGTTAAATGTAGCTAAAAGTGTTGACAGAGTGGCTAGTTCGGGTCCTTTACAAGCAAACAGAAATGTTAAATGGAAACCTCCACCTCAGTTATTATACAAAATTAGTTGGGATGCAGGTTTTGAGGAGTCCACAATGAAAATGGGGACTGGCAATAATAATAATAATAATAAGGGACAGAGAAAGGGAAGTCCCTGCGGCTATGAGTATGCCAAGTAAAAGTGTCAAAGCTGCAATGATGGCTCTACGGAGGAAATTGGGATCGAAAAAGCTGTGCTGGAAGGAGATGCTTTTAAAGATTATAAAAACAGGAGGTGCAATCAAGAGAGGACAACAATGCTTGGTATGGGCAAATCATTGAAGACATAAAAATGGATGTAGAGAAAGAGCTGGAAACTACAATTCATTTTTAGAAAAGGTAATAGGATTGCTCACAAACTAGCCAAAATGATGAGGAACTTGTATGGAAAGAAGATTGTCCAGAATGGTTGAATCCATGTATACAAGAACAGGAACAATTTAATTTCGTTAGTAGGAGTGGAAGAAATTCGGTAACAGACTGTAGTAGACTTGATTGGGATATGGTCTAATCCAGTCCAAAAAATTTTGAACCAAATGAGTCCCGATCCAGTGATTCTCTCCTCCCAAACCAAACTGAATACACTAAGAAAATATATATATATTTATATATATAACCTTTAATATATAACTATATTATATAATATACTAATACTAGTATATAATATTAATATATTATAAGAGTTATAGTATAAATTATAGTGTATGTACATATTTGTAATAGTATTAGAATAATTAACTTAACATGTTAGTATTAAATCACTAGAACTTATTAACTACATAAAATATTATTAATAAGTAATAAAAGTATTACTATTATTTAATATACTATTGAAAATTTATCAACAGATAGTATATTAGTAATACTACTAATATAGTTATTAGTTATATGTATTATTATATTCTTCAATATATAACTATAATATATTGTACTAGTATATATTAATATACTAACATATATTAAGAGTTACAGAATAACCACTAATGTTGATACGTTAACACACCATTATAACTTTAAAAAAAGTTTAAGTGTTGCAGGCATAAAGAGATTCTATCAAAATAAATTTATAAAACTTGGTATGATATATTAAATCTATTTCATAATAGAGATAGTTTTACAATCTAAAGTACCATATCAAATCATATTAATTTATAAATTTATTTTTATGTGATTTTTGTATGGTTAAAATATTTCTCCTAAAAAATAAAACACCAATAATTTTTTTTTTATTTAGCATAGCTGATATGAAAAAGCTTCCACATTAGCGGAATGCTAGGGCGTAAAAATAATATTTTTCTAAATTGATTTTCTCTATTAAAAAATAGAGAAATGCTACAAGAAAGCCTTGCACCACACACATCCATCCAATCATGTGATTTCTCATTTTTGTCATTCTATTTAAAAAAATCACTTTTGTCATTCTATTTAAACACGTATCTAAACATTAAGATTAAAATAATAAATAATAAATCACATATTAATTAGGTGAAAGTGGACGGTTTCCCTTAATAATTTCAATTGAAAATAACAACTGAAATTTTGAGATCCTTTAGCCAAATTTCAATTAAAATAATAATCCTCCTTGTATTCATAGCAGTACAAATCCAAACTTTAGTAACTATTCCAGATTTAATCGGCAAAACTGCGCCACATTTTTTTTTTTTTTTTTGTAGATTTGAACGGTTAAATCTATTGATTCCATACCAAGGTGCAATTTGCTTAAAAAAAAAAGGTTCGGAAAGCAAATTTGGAGTGTAGATTGAAAACAGAAAAATGTGAGTTTGGA
Organism: Platycarya strobilacea; assembly: GCA_036898215.1. Taxonomy (NCBI): domain Eukaryota; kingdom Viridiplantae; phylum Streptophyta; class Magnoliopsida; order Fagales; family Juglandaceae; genus Platycarya; species Platycarya strobilacea. The sequence continues at coordinate 28,736,071 of CM072556.1, forward strand.
GTACTGTAAAATGCAACTTCCTCAACTTTATTAGAACCAAAAGATAATACAAGACGTACGCAAAATCACCGTGAAACAAGACATTAGGATATCCACAGGAAAAAGAAAGAGGAAACAAGTTGATAAGGAACCCTGAAACGGATGTGCTGGGAGGAAAGCAGTAGTAAAATACCTAACAAACCTTGCAGCTCCTCCGACAGTAACCAGGAAGTTCTGGAGATCCGACCATATACTCTGAGTTCTTCGTGCATTCTCCAAGGGCTGCCCATCTCTCACAGCTCTCATTCTGATCTGTGCAGTTTCCACCAGCTGCCACGTTCTTGTCAAATGAGTCTACATGGATCCACTTTGTTGCCGACCATTTCTCACCTTCAAGCACAGGGCAACCTGCATGGAGACTGCTCGGGTCTGGAATCGCAGTTGGGTGAAGACTGAAGAAAAGAAGGGCATCCCCTCTCCGTGGTTTCACTAAGTAATGCCAATGTGTGGAAGGAAGACAACCGAAACAGCGTCAACTTACTGTAAGCAACCAGGGTAAACTGAATGCACAAAGCAACGGTAATGTAAACGGTGGCTTACCTGCAATTCCTTTCTTCGCACACTCAGACAGATCATTTTCTGTTTCAGAAACTTTATGACGGGGATTTTCCTGTTGGCAGATATAGATAAGACTTAAATGATCACAATTTTAAATAAAGAAAACAATCAGGTTGGCTGTAGTTCTAACATACTCCAAAAAAGTAGGAATTCTCCTAGCAAATTATTCACCCCCAGTATTATCCACACTCCCTGTATTATCCCAATACAAGAGGAAGCACTGTGTCATCCCCACCACACATCTAATGCCCATTTATGATTTCTGTGACCCGAACATGTACTGCTCTATATTTAATAGCCGCCTGTTTGAGAAGTATTGCCAAGCATCTCTAAGACAATTCTACTGCAATTACGAAAATAACTTTATATATATATATATAAGAATACAATAACCTATTTCTAATGAAATGAGTACGTGAGTATTTTAACTGACCTCTGCTGCAGGGAACACTGTTTCACCACCTTGAATCACATCGGTTAGATACATGAGTACTGTTGCAATTCGATGTCCACCCCGGGCTATATTAACCTTGTCAGCAAAGTAATCGTAGTGTGGGTCATATTTCTGCCCATGCTCATATCTTAATACTTGTATGTCTTCCCCATTTTCTGAAATTCAACAAACGCAAATCCTGTCTAGTGCTTGTTCCATTATCAAGAGAGAGAAATCATGCAGTAGACTTTATGATTTAACATATACAGTATGTATATTGATAATATTCTGTCCCACTCCTATCTACTTTGCAACCCACATTTGAACATAGATGAAAAGGTGATTTCTATTTGGTTGTCATAATTTGATGAGTAAATTAAAGGTAAAATTATATAACGCCCCAAGGGAGGCCCAGCCCATATCCAGGACCATCGTCCAAAATGACTATTTCATGGTATAATTGAAGCCCTATTAGAATTATTATAAAGAGCAAGAACTTCTCCCTTCCAAGCAATGTTTTACAGGTATGGTTTACTGCAGGCAGCTACACCTAAGATTTCCAAAGCAATCACACGAAGAAAAGAAGTATCAAATCCTTTAAGGGCAGTTAAAAAGACTTCTCAAAAGTCATTGAATTTGCAAAATTATATAGATTAAACATTCTGGAACTTACCGAAACCACAGATTAAAAACCAATAACTAATGCTGAGAATACACTCACATGCTACCACAATGACAATCACAGATTAAAAGCCAAGAACTAATGCTGTGAATGCACTCACATGCAAACACAATGACAACATCCCCATAACAAAAATTATGGAGATCACCCTACTGCCCTCAATTCAATAAAGCATACATAAACATAAAAAATAACCTGAACCAACAGTATAAACTTGGTAAAAACCTAGAATCAGATGGAAGCGACCCAAGATTGATCACTCAAGGTCCCAAGTGGATTCCGATTTAAAACATATTTTAATATTCCTTTTTTATTCGAAGCTGCTTCATTTCAGGCTTCTTGAGACTTGCATCTTTATGCTGGTTGATTTTGTAAGTTATCAAATTTAAACAGAGGCCCTCTCTCCTTATAACAGAACTTTTTGTCTTTTTAAGGTTAGACAACAGCTTATAGCCTACATGTAAATTAACCAATTTCTTTTCTTGTACCATTACATTGAAAGAATAATATAATATCTCTTCTTAATTCTATCCAATTATAAATGTATGGATGGGCTGCAAGTCGTGAGATCAATAGTATAAACTCAATTTGCAATTTCAAATAGATATACTGATGAATGAAACCCAATGAAAAACAAAAGAAAAGGAAAGAAACAAAAGTTAAGATACAAAAAGAAGAGAATAAGAACATAAAAGCCATAGTGCTCTACTATAATTGGTTTACCTTTTGGAAGAAATGTCCAGGAAGATATCTTGTCCTCTATACCAGCAACAATAGGATCCTACAAAGAACTAAACGAGTGAGGAAAGTCCACAATTTATAGACAGCAGAAGTATCAGGTACTTGAAACAGAAAACTAAGCAATAACGACCCAATCAAAAAACACAAGGTAAACGAACCAATGACAGGTCACAGCACAATCATATAGACCATTAGCAATATCACTAGCAATGTCTTAAACTGTATTCTTCCCTATGGGGTATGCCAGGAAAATTCTCCTTGCAAAATTGAGCATCTACAATCTTACATGCACCCAAATGCTAAACTTCTGTTCTCAAAAGAAACACACGACATTGACCAGTGATCACTGTTAAATAAGGTAAAATGATTGAATTTTTATCATAATTAGTGTTACCATTTTGGGGGGAAATGTTGCAAGAAGCTCGAACTCCATTCTTCTTGTTTTGGACAGATAATTATGATTCTCTTTTCTCTCTCACTACAACCCCCTCCCCCTTCATGTTCACCTTCTTTTTTATTGATGCAATAGCAGGTACATACTAGTAACCAAAATGCTTATTATGAAATTTTTAGATCACAGAAAATGAGTTCCGCACCAAACTTTAACCAAGATTAATTAGGAATTATTGTCATAAAAAATTTCCCTAAGAAGACTGTAAGCATTATAGAAATATGGAATCAATTCAGCTCAAATGCATATTCCTTCAGTAAATTTGATGCAATTTTCTTTCTCGTGAGAACGAAGAATCTGCAGCAACACATGTGAGATGCCAGCAAGGATAACCCACTAATCTCTCCTAGGTCAAATTTAAAAAGGAGAAAGACGATAATTATTAGGCAAGAAGCCAGAGCATGATGAACATGCCAAACAAAGAAAATAGCATTTATGCAAATGAATATACATAACATATTGTTAATGAAAAGACCAAGAATCTCAAGTAGCCAAACCTTCCCCTCTGATATGAACATCCCGGAACTCGTGCGAACTTCGCTGAGCTTGCTTTGTCCGGACAAATTATCTGCGACCGCAGATCTCTTCAGCTCCGATTTCGCCTAATTAAATGCGACCAACAAATTCTAACGACCACTAGAAGTCTAGAATCAAGTTCATATTGAAAGTTTTCTCTTCTTTTACGAAAGCAAATAAAAAAAAAAAAGTAATTAGACAAAATGGAAGCGATGGAATTCAAGTGCTACTCACGAGAGAGATCAAGTGTTCGCATTCTAAGTCTGTAAGGAAACCTTCGTAGACGAAAGCTCTGCAAAATCATCGAGTTCTTTTTGTAGAATAAGGTCAAAGCATAATGGAACAAACAAATCGAATTGTTTAATGAGAAAAGTGTAAGAAAACTATAAACAAACCAAAAAAGGAAATGAACTAAATATTGAAATCTTAGCGGATACGTTCCTTTCTTTGGTTCAGTAAAATTGAGCAAATCATAAATTTGGAAACTAGAAGAAGCGACAGTAAACATAAAAATATTTCCAAAAACGTTTTGTTTTTTCTTTCAGAATTTTATCGGCAATCAAACGGGGCAACTAGAGAGAGAGAGACCTTGGCTTCCATGAAATTTGTTTAACTTTAGCGGGATTGATGATGGAACTAGCTGAACCAGCATAGGAGCCCGAAGATTCACGCAGGAACAACGAGATCGAAATCAAAAAGAGAAACGAAAGATGCCCAACTTTCGGCATGTGTCTTGCCTGGATGCGTGGATCCGGATCACAATACACACCAGGGCAGAGGGAGCTAGGGAGGATGGAGAGTATTTTCTGGGAAAAATAAATATACAATAGCGTTGAATTTCGTCGAGTTTAGGTAAAAATACAAGGGACCCGTCGTTACATGCAATTACTTGTGGAGGCGACATTTAAGTTAGTTTCAGTTTTTAACACGACGACTTTTTTCCGTTTTGAAATAGAAAAGTGATAGATGTTTGAGATCTATAAAGTAATCTTATATTGGGCAAAAAATAAGTAAATTATAAAGTAATCTTATAAAAACAAATTTATACTATAAATTCATTAATAGTCTCTACTTTATAATAATAAAAACTCTACAGTAATATATTATAATATATTATCTTACGACAAGGAAAGTTATTTTTATTATAAAACATATATAACAAATTTTATAAAATTATATCAATTTATGAATTTATTTTATATAATATTTTTTTTTTTGTGTATGTAACAGTTTTATATGGATAAATGTATTTTGTCAAAAAATTGATTTTGTTTTTCTTATACAACGTTGTCAATATTTGATGTCACTTTTATTGTATTTTTTCTTTGCTGCTGATTATAGCGCATTGAGTAGCCGGTTTAATAAAGAAACTCAATGCAGTCACAAAACAAGAGATTAGAAATAAAAACACTAACGTCAACACAAGGACAAGAAACAAATCACAAAAATTATAAAAGCCAAACATGGTTCAAAGCACTAACAACATCAAAGGTGTAAGCCATTCATCATTAATGCAATAGAAGATCTTCAATAAGTTGTTTCTTTCTTGGCCGTGCCTTGGCTAACACCCATCTATGGAGAAAGTCATAACCTTCGTTATTTCATTGAAGACATAAAAAAAAAAAAAAAAAAACCCTACACTTGCAGCCTTGCAGGTCAGATTTCATTATCTTTAACTTGCTAGAGAGAGAGAGAGAGAGAGAGAGAGAGAGAGGAGGCAAAATGCAAATGATAGAAAGCCTAAAAGAAAGGGAGTAATCCAAAATGGCATTGTTTGGTATATTAAACCAAACGGTGTCGTTTTATTTATTTATTTATTTTCTAAAATCATGGGTTTAAAATGATGCCAAACTTAAGTGAAATGGCTCTTGTACACCCCTAAGTATTGTTATGGAAGTAAAATTTGTAAGAGCACTTCATGCAAATCCCAAAAAAATTACAAGAGGTTTGGCTAATAGAGTTCAAAAATACACTGCATTAGATTTTATATAAATGCAAAACAAAATTACTTTTAGCTATATTAAATTAGAGTTGTGGGTCATATTTGATTGACATTCTAGCTCGACCAAATTGAATAAAAATTAATATTTTAGGGGTCTGTGAACACTCCTTCGCTCCCTCGAATTTTTTTTTTCTTTTTTCCTCTACCTCTCGCGTATTTTTCTCTCCATTTTCATTCTACCCAAACACCTTTCCATTTTCCTTTTTACTAAAACTGCTCTTTTCTTTAAAACTGCTCTTTTCTTTCTCTCCATTTTCCTATTCTCGTCTTTCACATTCACTTCCGATTTGGATTCAAAACTCTTCTCAATTCATATCAACTTATTTTTATTTCATCATTATATTTTTTCGATTTTCTATATAAAATACAAATCTCTATACACATTTTTCAAATCTCAATTCAACTATTTCAAATTTTAAAATAATAATAATATTAAAAATAAATTAAACTCATCTCAACTCATGTCGTCTTCGAATCCAAATAAAGTTTAATAAAATTTAAGATTTCCACGGCAAGAAAATGAGAAAAGAAAATTATTATTATTAGGAAATTTTATAATACCATGCAATAATTATATTTGTGTCATTTTCATACCATTTTTAACTTCGTGAAATATATGTGCTACACTTTATCATCCTAGTCTCTTATTCTATGAATTATAATCTTGAATTTATTATTTTGAAAATTAAATATTAATTTTATAATTGGTAGGCACTACTATATTAAAAAACATATTGATAAGTTATTAATTTAAAATAAGAAATGATATCATAAATGAAAGTTTTTGGAGAGAAAGTCAATTAAACGACAACACGCACCCTTCTCAATTTATTTATTTTATTAAAAAAGAAAGAAAAGGAAATTGAGCAAGGGGGTTTGAAGCCTGAAGGGGATGTTCTATTGAGTCTTGGCATGACAAGAGATGGGCTGGGCCGAATTGATGTAGCTTCGATGTCCAAACACAAAACCAAAAATCTCAGCCCACAGTTGTGCCATGAACATCATGTTAACTGTTTAATGTATGAAAAAGTCAAAAAATAGAGTGCAATTTTCTTTTAACTTATTTTATATAAATACTCACACTTTTAAATAAAATCATAAAAAGAATTATGTATGTATCGTTATTCAACTCCAAATTCTCTTGACTGAGTTGTCAGTAGGAAACACGAATATGAAAAGAGTTAATCTATAGTCATTAAATGGAGATTGTAATGCAAGATTAGTTTAAAAAAATTTTAAAATTATAATAATATTTTTTTAAAATAATATTTTTTTCTCTTTTATCTTTATTTATTAATGATATCAATGAGATTGTAATGTAACCCCTTACTCATAATTGTAAATATAATTTCTCTATTGAAAAAAGAAAATGATATTCTCACCACTCATTGCTACAGATTCTCCATGCAACATGAAATTGACCGCGGCCCATCGAAATACTTCTCGTTGGATAAAAGAATAAGTTTGTGAAGAAAATGATGATTAAGATCATGATGCGTTTAAGTGCAAGAATTAGTTTCCTGCGTCACATTGATTGGAAGATGATGACAACGATAGGGAAGGGAAGCAACTTTCAACCATATGTGTGCTCTTGATCAATGGGTCTGAAAATATAAAGACATCGACGTTCTATAATTATTTTGCATTAATATTTTGTACAACTTGTTACGATTTGAAGGTTGTGGTTGAAAAATTAGAGATCATATGTTATGAATTTTTAGGTAGAATTCTCTTTAAAAATCAACTTACAAGAAGAAGGTGTTTAAGAGCTTATAAGCAATCAATCAATTCCATACTTAGTCGATATGAGTTCATAACAATTATCACATTTCACAATCGATATCTACGACGGTCTCGACATTCACACAGACTTGCTACACACTAGGTCTTTTCTAACTCTAAATTAATACTGTCATGTCAACATCACTTTCCGTGTCGCACAATTACAACTGTCACAACATAATTTTAGAGGTAGAACAACTCTGATATTATTTGTTATAAACTCTTAAGTAGAACTTATCTTTAAAAACAGATTTATGAGGGGAGGGTGCATAGAAATTTATAAATCACCAACCAATCTCATATTTAATCGATGTGAAATCATAATAATTACCATATTCTGTCACTAACATCCACGGAGGTCCTAATACTTATACAAGTGAGTTTTATCTAGAAGTTCATAACATCATACACAATAATCATATAATTGAAGAGAGGGGAAAGGAGGAACAAATTTCAATCGATTTCAAAGAAAATTTTGTTATGAAGCCCATGAAGTTGGGCCTAAACTGAAAAGACGAGATGGGCTGGAAGATACAAGTAATTAAATCGCTCAAAACAATGAAGAAAACGGTGCATTTTGTGGATTGAGGAAGAATAATGTGCATGGGTTATGTTTTGAGGTTCTAGAATATAGGTTGTTATTTTTGTCTAGTACTTTCAAGAATAATGTGTATGGGCCATGGTACTGTTCATGTGAGAGGGATACGTTGAGTGCTGCGTATCCCCCAGTACTGCTCTATTTCAAAAAGTGTGATTTAGAAAAAGAAAGGCACGAGAGTCATTTTGATCATCTAGAATAATATTGTATGATTAGGTTTGGCTAATTGAGTGTTTTAAGTATTTTTAAAATATTTTTTTATTATTAATTAATTTTTTATTTTTTAAATATTTTTTATTATTATTCATTATTGAATAATTTTACATAGAGTCAATTTTAAGGAGTCGATAGAAGAATCAATTTTGATTTAAAAATATTTTTTTTAACCTTATTTTCAATTCTTATACAAAAATATAAATTATTAAAACTCATTAGATCCATGAAAATAAAGTTAAAAAATAAAGAATTTTCTTTTTAAAAAATTAAAGTCGACTTTTCATCGACTCTCTAAAATCAATTCCGCGTAGAATTACTTAATTACTTCATTATTTAAAGTTGGGTACCATCCTCCTATTACAAATTCGCGCATTAGTGGAAGAATCAGTGACATTATTATAATTCAAAAAATAATAATAATAATAATGAACAAAAGTGGCCAGACCTGCTTAAACATGAGTCCTTATTACATGGACGTACTCTATTTCATATTAAATACGTACCATCCACACAAATAATAATAATAATAATAATTATTATTATTATTATGTACCATCCATCTTCATCTGCTCCACGACACACTCAATTGAATTCTAAGCCCCATGCTGTCCCCATTTTTACCCTCAGCAGAATGATTCACTACAACCACATATACAAAAGACATATAAGTTCTTTTTTGGATTCAGAAGAAATAAATACCACCTTATTTGAAAATTTTGTATTATTTATTATATTTTATAATGATAGAAAGCTGAAGGAGCTCAAGACCTCGACTCCGATCCCCAACAAGAATTTGAAAAGCAAATATATAAAGTTTGCGTTCTACGGTATTTATTGTGAATTTTTTTACACATCATAAAATAGAGTAATAAATAAGCTTAGAAGATGTGTAAATTCAGTATAAATTAATTGAAAAAAAAAAAAAGATTGGACCAATTATTAAAAAATATATATTTGTATCGAATCTTATACGATTTGAAAATTCAAAAATGACCTCGTATATTATATAAAAAGCTTCAATTAGACAAATCGCTTATAAATTCTTTACAAAAAATTAATTTTATTAATAAAATCGATTTCTTAAAGTGGAATCTTTTTTTTTTATAAAGACTAATACAAAATTTATCTATTTGAAATTTATATAACTAACCTTTTACAGTCGCATACAATACAAAAAAAAAATTATTTATTCGTAATCAGTTATTTTTAATTTTTAGTTAAAATGAGTCTTTTTATTATTATTATTATTATAAATAATTATTTTCATTATAAATAATCTGTTATAATAATGGTTAAATGGCTGAGGCGTATTATAATTTGAATTGAAAATTGTTTGAAGAGAATGGAGCAAGGTAGGCAGGTCAACATTGATGGGCGAATCTGCAGCACAAATTGATATAAGGCAGCTGCTGCATTCCCCAAGGGTGACCAAAGCATCTCTAAAATACTTTAGCATCAAGAATTTTCATGATTCCTCCCCATACACTTTAGCTTTATCCATCATTTTTCTTTTTCTTTTAAATGTAGAGGATGTTTCCACTACCCCTTCCCAAAGCACTATTTTATAGAAAGGTAGATATAGGAGACAATATAGCATTATTGCTTCCTTGCAATTCACATCTTATTTTGGAAAAAATGAAAATAAAAATAAAAAGTTTCCTTTGACCCCACGTTTTTTAAAAGCTTCTTATATAATTATATTTGTTCCCACTTTCCCTTTATTTTCCTCCTTTTTCAAGTGCAATATTATTGGGAAATTCAGTGGGGACGGAAAACAAGGTACGTACACTCAGGTGGGATTTAATCATACGGATAAAATGAGATGTTTTAGATAAAATTAAAAATTTATTTTAATATTATTTTTAAAAAATTATAATAAGAAAATAAGATAAAATAAAATATTTTTACTATCTAAAAGACTCATTCTTTTTACGAATAATGAAATTTAATTCCAGATCTTACTTTTTTTTTTTAAAGCCAATTCTATTTACAAGTACATAATTATTAATTATGATTTCACTGTAAGTAGTATGTTTACATGTCGATTTGTAAATAGCAAAACTTTATAAATACAAATGCAAACTTAATTTGGTAATGCATTATTTTTTTAAAAAGTTCCATTTGAATGCTAAAAATATTTGATTTTATTTCATCTTATTATTACAATTTTTTTCACACAAAATATAATAAAAAATTTCAATTTTGTTAATTTTTAAAATAATAATAATATTATTAAAAATATGATATTATAATAATATTTTATTCAAATTTTATTAAATAAAAAATATTAATAAATAATAAATAATAAATACTAATAAAATATTCTAAAAAAACTTGAAAATATCTGGATTATCAAAAACAGCCATTTGATGGTCCTGACACTGAGGCGTTCACTGGCCGGCACTAGTCTCATAATTGAAGAAAGGGCACTGCATGCATGAGCATCTAAAGAGTAAAGACTAAACTCAACATGTCTATATAATTTTGTATTATCTTTGGGTAAGGCTTCTCACATTTAACAAATATATAAACCAACTTATGTCATGTCTTGAATAAAGTTGAATGTCTAGTGCTAGAATGCTTGAATAAATCAAGGTCCAATATGATGAACCACCAGTAAAAAAGATCACGAGGATCTCTCTTTATTAGTTTTTTTTTTCTTACTTTATGTTTCGATTTTTTTTCAATATTATAAAATATAGTTTTATGCAATGATGTGTTGCTTTAAAAAGGTGAGATTCCCATTAATTTGGCCATTAGAGCAAATAATTAAGTGTTAGTGGGTTGTGGCTTTGTTTTCGAGGAGCACGTGGCAAGTTGCCATTGCCAAAAGAAGAAACATTCGAAAATCATAATCCAAGAACAGTGACATGTGAACCGCAAATTTTGTTTGCTCGATCTGTCCAAACTTTGGTTATGGTTAATAAATTCAAGAGTTCTTCTATTCAAATTTAGGTTTAGAAATAAGACGAAATAAAATAAAATGAGTTGAATTGAGTTTATTTATTTATTTATTATTATTTTAAAATTAAAAAAAATTAACTTAAAAATTAAAAAAATTTATTAAAAATTCAAAAATTTGTATTAAAATTTGTATTTTATAAGAAAATATAAAAAATTGTAATTATAAGTTCAAAATGAATTGAAATGAGCTCGTCTCGTTTTCGAATACAAACAAGATCTTATTCTTGTGAATCTTTATTTTTTATTTTTTTCTTTACAGGTATGTAGTAACTATTTTCATCACAAATAGTCATATTAATTATAATTAATTACTCATAAATTTATATATATATATATATATATTGTAGTGAGTACTGCTTAATAAAAAATTTCTATATTCAAATTAAAGAGTTCCGACCGTAAGTTTCAAATTATAAGTAATTGGGTGTTTTGATGGACTATTGACATTGTGACTGAATGCTTTCTAGAGTTTGGTAATTTGATTATGGAATTCTTATTTAAAAAGAGGATAGCAAGATGGAAACCTTTTTTTTTTTCTCAAAACATGTATATGCCAAATTAGTAAGAAATATTGGGAAACAAGGATGGTGAAATTTATGAAACCAAGAAATTGATACCCAAATTTATGGGAGAATGAAAATGTTGTGCTACTTTATGGTAAAATAAAATTATATCAAATCAGCTTACTAAGACAATATTATATATCACAATTATTCTTATTTTAAATTTTATTCATCCTAAGTTAATGGAGTTCTTCTACTTATACACCTTAAACTTATCTCTACCATTTTGTAATGAAAAATGTTTAATTCATAAAAATATTTGATAAAAGTAAGTTTATAAATTAATATATTTTATTATGGTACATCCAAATTATTTTTACTTTTAAGAAATTAACTTATTATACTTATGTTTATTTGTAAACATAATTGTTTTTGTAAAATTCTTTTATTTCATTAAGAGTAGTGCTATATATTACTATATTACTTTAATTTTATTATATAAAATTTACTACATTTACTATTATTAGATGATAAAAAACTATTAAATAAAAAATTATCTAATAATAATAATAAATATATCATATCCTATATAATAAAATAAAAATAAAAATAAAATAATAGCATAGTATAAAGATTTTTCTTTAGAAGCTTCTATGCCAACTGCCCCCAATTCTTATTGGGAGTTAACGTTAGTTATAATTGTATTTTTTTATACGTATTTTTAATGATTTTTTAATATACTTTAAATAAAAATAAAAATACATTATTATTTTAAAAAATGCTTCTTTAATTATTGAATAAAAAATGAAAAATATCTAATTATAAGATCGAACGCTAAGATCCGTAAGAACATCATTTTCCTTTTTCTTCAGATATATCTGTTGTAGCAAGTAGCGACCAAACAAAGGAAGACACAAAGCTTGTGGTGACCCTTTGTCACCTCATAGACTAGACGAGACTACCCAACAACAGCAAAGAAATTATTATTATTATTATTATTATTATTATTATTAAAATAAAGAAATTATTTTATTGGGAGTTAACGTTGGTTATAATTGTATTTTTTTATATGTATTTTTTATATTTTTTAAATATTCTTTAAAAATAAAAAAATAACATTATTATTAAAAAAATACTTCTTTAATTATTAAATAAAAAAATATCTAATAATAAGATCGAACGATAAGATCCGTAAGAACATCATCTTTCCTTTTTCTTTAGATATATCTGTTGTAGCAAGTAGCGACCAAACAAAGGAAGGCACAAAGCTTGTGGTGACCCTTGTCACTTCGGAGAATTTTAATAAATTTCTTAACTTTCACGTATTATTATTTTTTATTTTTTATTATTTATTATTTATTATTTTTTTATTTTTTATTTTAAATTTATTCTTTTTAAACTTCTTTATTTTTTTATTTTTTATTTATATATTAAATATTTAATCAAAAATATAATATAATATAATCTATAAAAATTATATAAATAATAAGAGATTGAATAAATTTTTTGTTCCCACCTCATAGACTAGACGAGACCACCCAACAACAGCGAAGAAATTATTATTATTATTATTATTATGATCAGAAACCGACAACTAACGCCTGCCAATCTAACGCCGTCTCGAAAATGAGGTCGGACAACGTGGCCACACCAATCACAATAAAGTAAAAATAAGGAAATGGAGCTAAAATATAACGGTCCTTCTTCGCCAGGTGGACTCCACCCACCCCTGCACACGTAAGAATCACATAATACAATTAGACCCGGTCGGTCAGGTCAGCCACTCGAACGTGGAAGCTGGGCTCTCGATCTTCACGCGTCATTTTGCTAAGGTCGGTACGAACGACGGTCTCTCCCCACATATTTTTCCTATATATATTCGTGTATATCATTTGCCTTTTCCGCAAGCCAGAATTGAGTTTGACCCTGTTGCCAGAATTGAGGTCTCTCCTCCTACTTCAGCCATGTGAGGAAGAAGAGGTGGGAGGAAAAAGAAGAAAAGGTGGTTTTTTTGAAAAGAAGAAAAAAAAAAAGGAAAAGAAATTTAAGATCATTACGTTTTTCTCTCTGTTATCTTCCTCTTTCTCGTTTCGTTCGTTTGAGGATTTGGAACTATGGGGACCGAGGTTTTACGGCCTCAAGACTGTTTGATTGGACGGGTTAGAGACCCTCATCCGGTGGTTTTTCATCGCCGGCGAAGTAATTATGGAAATTTTAATCCTAGTTATGTATTTAATCCTAGATCTACCCGAAAACCGGCTGTCCGGTTCGAGAAATCGGACCAGAGAAAACGGTCCGTTTCGAGCCAGTCGGAGCCGTCGGTCTCGAAGAGATCGGGATCCTCCGATGACATGAAGACGGGGAGGAGGAGTCTCTCCATGGAGAAGGTGACGGTTTTGAGGAGAGGCGAGTCGCTGGATTCGAATATCAAGAGCCAGGCGCTGAGGAAGGAAGGCGACGTTCTGGTCGTTTTGGGGACGCAGAGGCTGGGTCCGGACCCTAGGATGGTGCCGAAGCAGATCCGGATCGCGGATCCAAGGTCTACGCCGATGAACGGGAAGTGTGACATGTACGCAGGGTCAGCGTTCGCGACTTCGCCGGCGCCGAGCTCGCTGCCGCTTCCATCGTTCTCCAAAAAGAAACAGGTTTCAGCCATCGTCGATGACTCGGCCACCAGAGATCTTAGGCGGTTGCTTAGGCTCGATTTGTGAGCTCCAATTCCAAGCAGGTGAAGAACCTGATTTCCGGATCCGGAGACCATTTAAATCCGAGAGAAAACTCTCCCTCTCTCTCCTCTCTCTAAAATCTTCCGTGTTGCGCCTTTCGCCTACGTTACCTTAATCTGAGTTTCAGGATCTGAACTAGCCGTGATTTTTTTAAACGGTAGTTGATCCAAAACTCGGGAGAACTATGGTGGCGAATTAGATAATATTTGCTCTTGTTATACCTGCGGATCTGTAATTGTTGGGGGTTGTTTATGGGTAGTTTTAGTGCTGCATGTAATCTGTAATGGAAAATAAATCTCCCAAACTGGTGGGGTGGGGAAGATGACTTGTAATATGTGGGCTGTGAAGTCTGTTCTGAATCTGTGAGGACTTTTGTTTTTCCTGGTGTACTGTAAAATACTATAAACATAAGGGATTAGTTAAGAAAGTAGATGCTTAGTTTTCTTCGATATCATCTCTCAAATTCTCTTCGTTAATGGCGTGTAAACAGAGATAGAAACGCAAGGGGGTGAAATAAATAGGGACAGTGGGGATGACGAATTTGCTACCGTACCAATAAATGAACTATTTGGAGGATTTCATCATACACTTGTGGGTGTGAAACCAGATGACATTGACAACCATGTGCACATATCTTTCCTCTCCATTTCCATATTTACAGCTGTTCCAGATTTTATAATTAGTAATGTTAGAATATATTCACATTTACTCATTATATACTGAGAGAGTTGGATGTATTCTATATATATATATATATATATATATATATATATATATATATATTTTAATTAGATCGGTTTGGCTAATATTTGACCATTAAAAATATAAAATAAAATAAAATAAATATAAAAATACAAGAGTGGAAATTTTGAATGAAAAGTTCTACTCATTTTCTATTATCCTATATTAATTGTTTGTTTTTTTATTTAAATATATTGATATATTAATATGTTTATTAAAATAGAATGATTAAAATGATAATTGTTATGAAACTTAAAAAAAGGAATTACTATTGCAAAAGAAAAATAAGAAACTCTCTCTGAAATTCTTAATAACTGAAATTTTCTCTCTCTATTTTTTCTTATGAATTTCATTACAACTGAAGCTCCTACTTTGAAATTACTATGTAAGTTACTATGTAAGTCACTATACAAATTATTATGCAGAATTTAAAATAATAGTGGTGGGGTCATTCACATAATTTAGTGATGGGACAGAGGCGGCTGATAAATTTCGTTCGTTCATTTCACTCCCCCTTGAATGACCGCCAATAAGGAATCTGCCTCGTTAAAACCTTACCAAGTAAAAATCCAGTGGGAAGACAAACTAATGGCGAAGGAAAAAGAGTACAGTTTTCTTATGTATCCACAAGTGCTTTAAGATTGCCTCATTAAAACCTTGCAGAGGAAAACCCAGTGGGACAAAACCTCAGCGAAGGAAAAAGAGTACAATCAGCACATTTACTACCTCTAAAAAGTGCATGACAAAAGATTTTTGAGTTTTCGCATTCCAATGTTATGCACAATCTTCTTGAATGTGGAAGTTGGTAACGCCTTTGTGAATAAATCTGCCAGATTATCACTAGATCGTATCTGCTTGACATCAATTTCTCATTTTTCTTGAAGTTCATGAGTATAAAAGAATTTCGGTGAAATATGTTTGGTTCTGTCACATTTGATATATCCTCCTCTGATTTGAGTGATACAAGCAGTATTATCTTCATATAAGATTGTTGGGCTATTATTGATCATGGGAAGTCCACACTTTTCCTGGATATGTTGAATAACTGATCTCAACCAAATACACTCTCGACTTGCTTCATGAATAGCAATAATTTCTGAGTGATTTGAAGAAGTAGCAGATAGTGTCTGCTTAACAGATCTCCATGATATGGCAGTATCTCCATAAGTAAATAAATATCTAGTTTGAGATCTACCTCTGTGTGGGTCTGAAAGATAACCTGCATCTGCATACCCAATCAATTCTGGACTTGAACCACGTTGATAAAATAATCTCATATCAACCGTACCATGAAGGTAACGAAGGACATGTTTAATGCCATTCCAATGCTTTCGAGTTGGTGCAGAACTATATCTTGCAAGCAGATTAACTGAGAATGTAATATCTGGTCGAGTGCAATTTGCAAGATACATCAAATCTCCAATTGCACTGAGATATGGTACTTCAGGACCAAGAATTTCTTCATCGTCATCACAAGGACGGAATGGATCTTTCTTCACATCAAGTGTTCGAACAATCATTGGAGTACTCAGGGGATGAGATTTGTCCATATAAAAATGCTTTAGGACTTTCTCAGTATACATGAACTGATGAATAAAAATTCCATTTGGCAAGTGCTCAAGCTGCAAGCCAAGACAAAGTTTTGTTTTGCCAAGATCTTTCATTTCAAATTCTTTCTTTAAATATATAGCGATTTTTAAGATCTCTTCAGGAGTTCCCACAATATTTAAATCATCAACATAAACCGCAATAATGACAAATCCGGATTCTGATTTCTTAATAAAAACACATGGGCATATAAGATTATTCTTAAATCCTTCTTTCAATAGATATTCGCTTAAGCGATTATATCACATGCGTCCGGATTGCTTCAACCCATATAAGCATCTTTGTAGTCTGATTGGGTACATATTTCTAGATGTACTTGTAGATGCTTCAGGCATCTTATATCCTTCAGGAATTTTCATATATATGTCATGGTCTAAGGATCCATATAAATATGCAGTGACCACATCCATCAACCGCATTTCTAATCCTTTTGTAACAACCAGACTAATCAAAAATCTAAATGTGATTGCATCCATAACGGGAGAGTATGTTTCTTCATAATCAATCCCGGGTTTCTGCAGGAAACCTTGTGCAACAAGCCGTGCTTTGTATCGCACAATTTCATTTTTCTCATTACGTTTTCGTACAAATACCCACTTATATACAACAGGCATCACACCCTTTGGTGTTTGAACAACAGGTCCAAATACTTCTCGTTTTGCTAGCGAATTTAATTCAGCTTCAATAGCTGTTTTCCATTTTGGCCAATCATTTCTACGTCGACATTCTTCGACGCTTTTTGGCTCACTTTCTTCATTACTTCTGGTAATGTCAAGGGCCATTTTATATGAAAATATGTTGTCGACAACAGTTTTATTTCTATCCAGAATTTCTCCAGTTTTCATGAAATGTATTGAGATCTCATTATTTTCAGGTACCTGTTCCTCTTCAGGGGAAAACATTTCATGACACACCTCTTCAGGAGGTCCCTTTTTAGGAGATTTATACTCTTCAAGAGTTTCCTCTTCAGGAGGTTCTAGAATAGAATATTTAAGCTCTTTAGGAGCACCAATTATATTTGTGGCCTGTATTGTGGGTACGTGTTCTTCAGGAACACCAAATTCATTTTGTATTCTTTTCCTTCTGAGAATTTTATCTTTTGCACCAATAGGTGTTCCACGCTTCAGGCGTATTTTAGATTCACCTATTGCTGCTTTGACAATTTGTCTTTCAGGGATTTCAATCCTTGCTGGAGTATTAACAGCAGGAATATAAGATTTTACTACACCTTTAGTGTCAGTAAATACATCCGGTAACTGATTTGCAACATTTTGCAAATGAATAATCTTTTGAACTTCCCGTTTACATTCATTTGTAGGAGGATCAAAATGAGACAGGGTCTTATTATCCCAAGTAATATCTTGTCGTGCTTCAGGCACCGACTTTTCTTTACCCATTAACGGAAAATTTGATTCGTCAAAATGACAATCCTCAAAACGTGCTTTAAACATATCTCCTGTAAGGGGTTCAAGGTATCTAATAATGGATGGAGAATCAAAACCAACATATATCCCAAGTCTACGTTGAGGGCCCATTTTTGTACGTTGTGGAGGTGCAATTGGAACATATACAGCACATCCAAAAGTACGAAGATGAGAAATATTTGGTTGTTGACCAAATGCAAGCTGTAATGGAGAATATTTATGATATGCAGATGGTCTAATGCGAATTAGAGATGCTGCATGAAGTATAGCATGTCCCCAAACAGAAATAGGTAGTCTTGATTTCATAAGTAAATGTCTAGCGATTAGTTGAAGCCTTTTGATCAAAGACTCAGCTAAACCATTTTGTGTGTGTGTATGGGGAACAGGATGTTCAACATCTATTCCTATTGACATGTAATAATCATCAAAAACTTGAAATGAAAATTCACCTGCATTATCCAATCGAATGGTCTTAATTGGATACTCAGGAAATTGTGCTCGTAGTTTAATTATCTGAGCAAGAAGTCTAGCAAATGCAACATTTCTAGTGGAAAGAAGACAAACATGTGACCATCGACTAGATGCATCAATTAGAACCATAAAATATCTAAATGGTCCACTTGATGAATGAATAGGCCCACATATATCTCCGTGAATCCTTTGTAAAAAGGATGGAGATTCAACAATGACTTTTGAGGGAGATGGTCTAATAATTAACTTACCTTGAGAACATGCAGAGCACGGAGATTCATTGGGTAGAAATATCTTTTGATTCTTTAAGGGATGCCCATGCGAATTTTCAATAATTCGTCTCATCATTATAGAACCCGGATGTCCAAGGCGATCATGTCAAGTCATAAATACTTTAGGGTCAATGCGCTTCTGGTGCATTACCACATATGATTCAATTGTTCTCATTTTTGTATAATACAATCCAGAACATAGAGCAGGCAGTTTTTCTAATACGATCTTCTGGCCCGATACTGTTTTAGTAATAAGAAGATGCTCTTTACTGCCTTTATTGGTCGTTTCAATATGGTAATCATTACGACATATATCTTTGAAACTCAATAAATTTCTTCTGGATTGTGAAGAAAATAGAGCATCATTAATACAAAATTTGGTGCCATTAGGCAACACAATATAAGCTCTTCCGGAGCCCTCAATTAAATCCGATGAACCTGATATGGTATGGACATAGGCTTTACTTAGTGTTAGATTTTGAAAATATTTCTTTTCTTTGAGAATTGTGTGAGTTGTAGCACTGTCAGCCAGACATATATCTTTATCATTCAACTCAGAGATAAAAAGCTCATCAATGTGATCCATGATTCTACAAATTATACAAAACTTTTATTACTGATAGAAAGAAAATACATTAATTGAGTGGAACACTTCCATCTCTAATTAAGAGTTCAATACTACCATCAGGATGATTAAAGAAATCAGATACATCAAGATGAGTAACGTCTACATCTACTGAATCTAATAAATCATCTGATGGTTCTACTAAATTTGTTTCATGCACTTTATTCTTTCCTTTAATAGAAACTTGATATAAATCAGCTAAGTGCCTGGCCGTACGACAGGTACGTGACCAATGTCCAGTCATTCCACATCTATGGCACACCTCTTCACTTTTCTTTGAAGAATTATTCTGAGGATTTTTACCCCTCTCTGAATTGTACCACTTCTGGTGATATGGTATATTATAATCCCTTTTAATGTTTTCATTCCTGGGACCAACATTTCTATAATTTCTCCTACCACGTCCACGCCTCCGATTTCTTCTAAAGGATGCACCATTCACTTTTGGGAATGATGCAAACCTATTACCATTCACTTCAGGGAATGATATTGAGCCAGTAGGGCGTGACTGGTGGATTTCTAATAAGAGCTCATTATTCTGCTCAGCTACTAGAAGACATGATATAAGTTCAGAATATTTCTTGAACTTTCTCTCTCGATACTGCTGCTGCAAGAGCACATTCGAGGCATGAAATGTAGTAAAAGTCTTCTCTAGCATATCTTCATCGGTGATTTTCTCACCGCATAATTTTAATACTGAGCTTATTTTAAAAAGTGCGGAATTATACTCACTAACACTTTTAAAATCTTGCAACCTCAGGTGTATCCATTGAGAACGAGCTCTTGGGAGGATGACAGTCTTCTGGTGTTCATACCCCTCCCTTAAATTATTCCACAAAATATAGGGATCTTTTACTCTAAGATATTCAATTTTCAATTCTTCATGAAGATGGTGGCGAAGGAAAATCATTACTTTAGCACGTTCCTGCAGGGATGCTTGATTTCCTTCTTTAATAGTTTCTCCTAGATTTATTGCATCAAGTCGATGTATTTCAGCATCAAGTATCCAGGATAAATAATTTTTCCCAGATATATCAAGAGCAACAAATTCCAATTTTGTAAGATTTGCCATTTTCTACACATATAAATAATAAATATATGTATCTCAGAAAATATATTTATAAATTTACACAGATAATCATCAATAAAATATATCAAAGATTTCAAATAATATATTGAAAAACTTACAGAGGAATAAGGCTACTAGCTTCAGAATTGGTAGAACCGTCGTACTGATAACGTGTTATGAAACTTAAAGAAAGGAGCTACTATTACAAAAGAGAAATAAGAAATTCTCTTTGAAACTCTTAAGAACTGAAACTTTCTTTCTCTTTCTATTTTTTCTTATGAATTTCATTACAACTGAAACCCCTATTTATAGGCTTTGAAGTTACTATATAAGTCACTATGCAAGTTACTATGCAAAATTTAAAATAATAGTGATGGGGTCATTCACATAATTTAGTGGTGGGACAGGAGCGGCTGATAAATTTCGTTCGTTCATTTCAATAATTTATATGTTGGCATCTAAGGTAAAAATAATGAATAGCATTTCTGGTCTCATTTGAATTCGAAAATGAGATGAATTTATTTTCTTTTTTAATATTATTATTATTATTTTAAAATTTAAAAAAAAATGTATTAAGATTTGAAAAAAATATATAAAAAATTATATTTTGTATAAAAAATTATAAAAATATAATAATAAAATAAAAATAAGTTGAGATGTGTTGAAATGAATTTTGAATGTAAAAAGAGCCTAAATTATCTTACTTTGAATGAGTCGGAGAATCTACCAATTAAATTATCTGCAAAATTCTAGAAGATTTATGAGTCTCGATGTCCAAATAGTATATACTTTTAAGAGCTTGTTTCAAAATAGATTTTGTTTTTAAAATTTTCATTTTATCTCATTCTATTTTTTTTAATAATAATTAATATATAAAAATTTTAAATGAACTTATATATATATTTAAAAAATTTAAAAATAATATATAATTTATTTTTTTAAATCTTCAAATAAAAAATAGAAATTATGTTTTAAGAGTATTTTATTTTTATACTATAAATAATTTTTCACTCTACTTTCTAAAATTTAAGAAATATTCAATTCAAACTATTTTTACTATTATTTACAAATTATCTTATTATTATTTATAAAATTTTAACTTCATCTAACTTCCAAAATGAGCTCTAAACCTATTGTCTGAACATAGTTCTACTAGAATTTATTTTTGGAGTGTGAAACTTTAGAACAAATGATTTTTTTTTTGACGGGGAAATACTTCATCAACAAATTGTTCTTAAAAAAATAATTTTACACACATCTTAAGATGATATCTCAGATTATGAAATATTTTTTTATTATAAAATAAATATAAAATATCACTTCAAGATATAAATTTTGTTTGTTGATCTAGTATTTCTATAAATAAAGATGATGATTATTAGGGAATGTTTGTCTTCAAATAAGAAGTCCATCACAGAAAGCACGATATCAACTATTAATTATCACAAGACTTGTCAGTATAATAAATGATATTTAAAGTCAATGAGTAATGAGTGCATAAGTGTCATAATTTCTTTTTGAAGAAATGAGTAAATATATGATATATATATATATATATAAATTAATTTTTTAACAATAAATGTTAACCCTTTTTTGTAAATGAGTGCATAACATATGAGTGTATCTAGTAATTCTATTAATACTACTACAAAAAGCAAACTAGGACTCCCATAAGAGTGATGCTACAAACTCGGATTTGAATGCATGAACGTTCGTATAAGCATTCACGATAGTTTAGCTATTATTTAATCAAATTTTGGTTAAAAGTTTAACTTTTATAAATTTTGGCTGCCTATTTCTTATTCTTATTCAACCAAATAACATAACAGATTCGATAAATTAATAGTTATTTTATTAAAATATTAATTTTTAACTTTTCTTATATTTTAATTTAAATTGTAATTTGAATATTAATTTGTTATTATAAAATACACATTAATTTTTTAGCATTCAAATTATTTTTAAAGAGTAATTTTTTTAATGGTAATATTTTTTAACGATTATATTTCTCTAACAGTTATATTTTTTAAAAATGGATTCGGTGAAATTATGTTAATCTGAAATTATGTTTTGTTAAAATCCAGCTGAATGCAAAAAAGAAAACGAAAAAGAAAAGTAAAAATTTAGCGCATGAGAGTAAAAAAGTAGAAATTATTAATATTTTATTTCCAAAAAATAATTTAGCTAATACTTACCGCTGGTTATATTTATTGAAATAAGGGAGAATTATTTTGACTAGCCACTTGTTAAGACGGTTGCAATATTGTTTTAATGCCTCATAATTATTATTTAATTAAACAATAAATTTATAGAGTCCATTGTAAATGTTCTAAGGCAATATTTTTTGGATCTTGCTATTAGATTGCTATTAAATATTTTAAAATATTTTTAAAAAAGTTTACAAGTTTATTAACAGTCAATTTCTTAATCATTAAATAAAATCAAAAAATAAAAATACACAAGCAATCAAAATGAAGGGACAAAACCATGGAACAAGTTAGCATCTTCCATTTTCATATATTTCTTTCTAAATATGAGTAAAATACAAAATATTTTTTATGTTTTAATTTTTTATATAATCATTACATTTTTTTTAACTTTCAAATAAAAAATTCAATTCTTTCACATTAAAAAAGAATATATTAAAAAATTATATTCAAATAACTTTATAATATTTTTATTCAACTTCTTCTTTCTAATTTTCTAAAATCCAATAAGATAATTTAACTCAAATTATTTTATTATTATTCACGAATCGTTTTATTATTATTTACATAATTCTCATATGTTAACATTACCAAAATATGCCTTAAAGTGTCTAAACGAACCCAATGTATCCAACTGGGAAGGAAGTAAAACAATTAGGTGTTGTTTAGTGCGACAATCTAGACTAAACCAAGTCTTCGCCTCTCGTATGTCATTATGGTGGGCCATGCGTAAGGTTTAGAGTCCTGAAAGTACCTTATAATTTTAATTAGTTAAATAACTTTCCTTAATATTTTTGACATCCAAGCTCACAGTAGAGGCCTAAAAAGGCATAGAATTTTCAGCCAATCACTTTGGGTTTGAAAACCTAGTGAAGGTTGAGGCGCACGCCTAACCTATGGACCTTTATCCACATATCACGCATGCATATCCACTTAAGAAACACCATGAACCTAGATGTAATATAAAGAAAGGTAGTGAGAGACTTCAGAGGTTTTTAGTAACCTAAATGCCTTGCTCGCCTCCCACAAATTTTTGAAAATTTTTTGAAATTGAGTAATGATTGGAATGAGGAGCCATCTAGAGGCACGGAACCCCAAGAAGGCTTTTAGGTTCCATTTGATTGACGAATTCAATTGAGATTAATTTAATTTAGTCTAATTTTAAATTAAATCTAATATCTAAATACTCAATTATTAAATTATTAAACTCATCTCAACTAAAAATATCTTTACACGTAAAACTTACGACATTTTTTAATTTAACACTTATTTATACATGGGACCTACAAACATTTTAAACTTTCTATAAATATATTTAAATTCATTTTAATATCTAAACATATTTAAAATCATCTTAGGTAGACTTCCTAAAACTTACTCCATCTTAACTCACTATTATTCATAAGAAACTCAACTCAACTCAACTCAACTTAGTTCAACATCCAAACACAGTCTTAAGGTTTCAGCCATGAACATGCCACCTATGTCAAGGGTAGCTCACCCACCCTTAACACTTGTCACACATGTAGAAGAATAAGGATAAGAGGTTTCCAAGAAGATGGTAGGGGGAAGTTGCGCATGGGGATTGCCTAAGTGCTTTGCACAAGTTCCAAGAGGATCCTAAGGTTTCGTCCAAGTGATGCTTCATGCTATCTAAGAAAGGCCAACCAACCAAATGGTACCGTTTAAATTCACTCATACCTCCTTGTAGGTTCAAATTTACAACTTACCTCTAAGTTGTATGAAAAAGGATGTTGGAACAATGATTAGATCATTAATTAGTATAGTTTTAGAGGTTGAAGCTGATTATAATAAAAATTATTAGGAGAAATGGTTAGAGCTCCCATAGGAGTGGATTTGATGAGACCTTTGGTAAGAGGAAAGGTTGTGGATATGATATGCCATAGAGGTTTTATATAATTTAAATATGAAAGACTCTTTAGATTTTTTTTTACCTGTGGAGTTATTAAGTATGGATCATTTGGATGTACTGGTCAGAACAAGCAACTGGATTTGACTAAAAAGGCTAGCATCCAGCAATATGATGATCAAGGGCTCCTAGTACAGCAACATGTTCCAGTTATGGTAGTAATTCAGGGCAACCAAATGAAAGTATTACCAAGTATGAGAGGTTTGAGGGGTAGGATAAAAGTAATATGATCCTCAATCAATCCATCGAAAGTCTTGTGTCAAAAGGAGCGAAGTTAAGCTGCAAAATATAACAAAAAAATACAAAAAAAAAAAACAAGGTGGAAAATCAAGAAATAGGGATTGACCTTTGTTAACTCTAGATGCAGAACCAAATGATTTATCAAGGTACAAGCCAAATGATTCACTGGACCATTTAGAATTGAAAGCTACATCTATCATGGAAATTACTTCTAAGGATGGAAGACCTGTTTTATTACAGGCTCAGTATATTGCTAGCATTCCACAGAGAGCTCTTGAATCTAGTGTTAATAAATAGAAGAGTAGGGCAAGAAGATAAAACAATGTTGATTTCACGCCTTCTTCTCACTTGCTACAAGGAAAATGAAGAATGAAAATGATAATCCGTTGTTTGGTGTGGGAAAAAATCAAGAGGCTAAGGGGAAAAAAGAGGCAACGGTATCTGAATTGAATATATTGCCAGAGGTTGTTAACCAGACTTGTCGAGAGAAATGAGGCTTCTAAATTAGAATTGCTGAGAGCTTGACAACCTTTGAACATTTAGAGAATTTAGCCGTTTGGTTAAGGCACACAAGCCTAACATTTTGTTTCTTATGTAAACAAAATTATATATAAAAAAAGTTAGATATTATAAAACAAAGGTTGGGTTTCAATTTTATGTTTTCAGTTGAAGGTGTTAGTAACAATGGATGACTGGCTTTGTTTTAGGAAGAGGAAGTCAAGGTTAGAATTAACACTTACTCTCACAAGCATATAAACTCATGGGTGGATCTGGGTGGATCATCCTGGATGCTAACTTGCTTCTATTGGAATCTTAAAACAGAAAAAGGCAGGAAGGTTGGAGTATATTGAGTCATCTTAAACTTCTTAATCCTAAGAGATGGCTCTCATAGAAAATTTTAATGAGATTTTATGTCACAATGGTAAGTATTAGAGGCAAGTACACGTGGTCTAATCTTAGAAATGACCATTCCTTTACTAAAGAAAAGCTTGATAGAACCACAACTACTTCTGAGTGGTGTGAAGAATTTGGTGGGGGAGAGATCTAAGTATTGACTTCTTCTCATCAGATCATTGCCCTATCCCATTGTTAATTGGTCAAAAGAAAGAGTGGTTAGGAAGTAGACCTCTATTCAAATATGAAGACAAGTGGTTTCTTTTTATAGATTGTGAGGAGGTCATTGTCAAGATTTGGTAGTAGTTTGAGATCAACAATGCTGGATTAACAAATGTCAAGAGGAAAGTCAATATTTGTTTGAAGATTTTAAAACAGTGGAGTTACATAAAAAATCCCAATCTAGAGCTAGTTTAGTGTAGAAAACAAGCGAATTACAGGATTGACAACAATCTACTACAGCAAATCCAATGCTACAATTCAAAGGTCTAAAAATGGAAATTGATGACATGCTTGAAAGGGATCATGCGAAGTGGAAATAGAGAGCTAAAGGAACATGGCTATAGCAAGGTAATAGAAACACAAAATACTACCACTTATGTGCAACTAAAAAAAGAAAGAGGAATAATATCTCCAAGGTAAGTAATGATACTTGGAGGATTTGTTCAGAACCTAGATAGATTAAGAAAGCTTTCACAAATTACTTCAAAAGATTATTTGCAACCTCAAAACCTTGTAATATGGAAGGTTTTCTCAATGCAATTGCTAAAAAAGTTATTCAACAGATAAGTGAGGCTCCTGTATCACCCTTCATGAGAGAGGAGATTAAGGTAGCTGTATTCCCAATGGGTTCACACAAAACTCCTAGTCCAGACGGATATGGGGCTCATTTCTTTAAAAAATATTGGTATGTGGTTGGAGATAAGGTAACTTATACAATTCTGTCCTTTTTAAATTCAAACAAAGACATGATAACTATCAACTTTACTTATATAGTGATGATTCCAAAATGCAACAATCCTATGAGCATTACTTATTATAGATCCATAAGTCTATGTAATATTCTATACAATATTATCAGTAAATTGTTGGCCAATCGACTAAAACAGATTCTTCCTCCTATTATTTGTCAAAATCAGTGTGCTTTTGTCACTGGTAGGCTTATATCAAATAACATATTGGTTGTCTATGAAACTTTTCATACAATGAGAACCAAGATACATGGAAAAAGGGTTTTATGGAATTTAAATTAAATACGAACAAAGCTTATGATTGGAAAGAATGAAGATTTCTCAAAGAAGCTATGCTTAAAATGAGGTTTGATTCTAAGTGCACTAATATGATTCTAAGATGTATAACTTCTTCCTCCTATTCTATTTTACTCAATGGAGTCTCTCAAGAAGTTTTCAAACCCATAAGGGGAATTAGACAAGGGTGCCATTTATCTCCATTTTTATTTGTTATTTGTTCTAAGGTGCTAGTAGCAAACCTTCAAATAGCAAAACAATGAGGCTTAATTTCTAGGGTGCCAATAGCAAAGGGACATAACAGAATGAGCCACTTGCTGTTTGCTGATGACAACTTATTATTTTGTAGAGCAAGATTGAATAAGTGGGTATCCTTAAATCAGATCCTCAACTGTTATGAGTAAACTTCATGGCAATGACTCAACAAGGAGAATACCTTTTTGTTTTTCAGTAAAAATACAAAGCAAGTCACGGGGGATTACATCATACAAGTTGCTGGATTGAGAGTATCATCCAATATGGAAAAGTATTTGGGGCTACCATCTTTTATAGGAAGGTCAAAAATCAATGCTTTCCAAGACATTGTTGAAAAGGTAAGGAAAAAGATTGAATATTGGAAAGCTACGTTTATATCATAGGCTGGTAAGGACATATTGATCAAAGTAATTATTCAAGCCATCCTACATAAAGTATAAGTGTGTTCCAACTACGAAAGCACTTGTGCAACACGCCTAACTCGATGATAGCTAATTTCTGGTAGGATTTTCAGAATGAATCTGCTAAACTTCACTAGAAATATTGGAACAAATTGAGCAATTGTAAATCAAATGGTGGACTTGAATTTAGAGATTTGGTTAGTTTCAATTTTGGTCTCTTGGCTAAACAAGCTTGGAGGATGCTTACTAATCCTACCACTCTTGCACCAAGAATTCTTAAGGCCATTTACTTTCCTAAAACTTCTATTCTATAAGTTAAAACTAGATCAAGGTCTTCTTTCACAAGGAGGAGTACTGCTCAGCCATCAATATTGTCAAGAAAGGCATGATATGGAGGGTGGGCAATGGAAAAATATAATGGTTTGGAAAGACAAGTAGATGCCAACTAGGGGGCAGACACTATTCAAACTCCTATGAGGATATTGCCAACAAATGCAAAGGTTGTAGACTTGATTGATCATTAGTCTAGGTGATGGAATTTATAGCTACTTCAAGATATCTTTTGGTGAAAGTGAAATAAATCTTGAAACTACCCGTTACACAAACAGATGCAGCTGATAAGTTGGTTTGGAAACACTGTAAATGATAGTTTTTCAGTTAGAAGTGCCAATCATCTATGTAAACAAATGCATGGTCACAATAAAGGAGAAACGTTATCAAAGGGAGAGCACAATGAATTGTGGAAATAGATCTGGAAAAATGTAGACCACACCCATTGAAAGTTTTCATGCGGCATGCATGCAATAATGCTTTGCCTACTAAAATGAATTTGTACAAAAGAAAGATTCTCACAAACCCTTTATGTTCCAATTTGCAAGTAAAGAAAAGAAATCTCAGGCCACATTTTATGGACTTCTCCATCTGCATAGGATGTATGATCGCTAGGTAGTAGGCAACTTCAGAAGGCTTCAGTTACTGAATTTTCATGCATGTGCTTCAAAGAGTTGTCAAATCAAAAATTAGTCTATTTGCAGAGATAAAATTTCTCTATGGACTAGAAGAAATAAGTTGCTATTTGAGGACATATTTCTACCTCCATTAGTATTATTCAATCGAGCTACAGATAGACATGAAGCGTACCAACAGATCAGTACACAGTGGGAAGCTCCACCTACAAATTGGTTCAAAATGAATTGGGACGTAGCAGTTAGAGAAGCTGGTAACAGAATAGGTGTGGGAGTGGCTATTAGGGACAATGAGGGTGAAGTACTAGCTATTTTAATGCAGCCATTGTATTTTTGTTCACAACTTATAATAGCAGAAGCAAGAGGACTAGTATTTGCTGCAATTTTGTGCGTGGAGTTAAGTTTGCAGAATGTTATGGTTGAAGGTGACTCAATGCAAGTTGTGAAGGCAATGAGACAACACAAGCAGAATCATGGATTGCAGAGCTGCTTAGGAGAAGATGTCAAGACTATCTTGGTGGATACAAACTGTGTTATCAATTATGTCAGGAGGGATGCAAATAGAGAGTGGCAGTACATCAATTGGACCAGCAAGCTGTGTTATCAATTATGGCTGAATGTAATAGATCTGGGTATAAGGACTCATGTAATGACTTAAGGGCATAGGAATGGTTAATGCAGTGAAGATATCGAATTGTCAAAAAATCATAGATTTAATAGGATTTGTCACAACCTACTATAAATTATATCTGTTAAATTATAATTGTCTGAATTTAGTTATTGTGAATTTTATGACATCATTAAATATTGTTTTAATAAATATCATAAAACTAAGTTTACGCATCTATCTCTTTCTCACTAAAGAATTAAACTATTAATAGAGATGTTTAACCTCATGTTTATAATATTACGTGGTTAAATTATATATATTATCCGAAACTAATAACTAAGATTATTCTGGCGCTGCAATTTAAGTCAATATATTTGTTCCTAATTTGTCAATAGCTAATAAGTATCCCACGATTCAGAACAAAGACTTGAGTGCACGGATTTTCTCTGTCATAACAAAATTTTAGTCTAATAAATGAATAAAAGGTTTCTGATCGAGTGTTGATCAAAGTGTCTCTAGCGACAAGTTAGGTGAGAAGTTGATGGTCCATCATCTTTTATCTTCTCTGTGTTCTTACTTTCCAAGGCTTTCTTTTTTGTTTTTATTTTTTATTTTTTATTTTTTATTTTTTATTTTTTATTTTTCATTTTTTATTTTTCATTTTTAAATTTTGCCAAAAAACGAGTGGCCATTTGATAATCTAAAGTATGATTTGGATAGTGAAGTGAGTGAGATATTTTTAGATTAAAATTAAAAATTTTAAAAATATTTAAAAAATATTACTTTTAATATTATTATTTTATAATTTATAAAAGTTGTATTATTTATTATATTTTATGTAAAATTTTTAAAAAAATTATAATAATAAAATGAGATGAGATAAAATATTTTTATTATATAAATGGTCATAAATGATGCCATTAAATTAAATTAATATATATATATATATATGAGTTTATTTATAAATAGTAGTATTTTGTAGGTCCTATTAAAATTTATTTGAATCAAGTAAATAGATTAAAATATATATTAAAATATATGAAGTAGATTGAGATGAGTTTATTTTATTTTTTAATAAAAAATTGAAAAAATATTAAATTTTATTAATGTTGCCCAGATGACTAACACAAGAGGGGGGTGAATTGAGTTGTATGTAAAAAAATAACAATTATAAATCAAATATATAATATAAAATATAAACAAAATATGAAACAACAATAAATATAAATAGTAAGAGTAAGAGAGAAGCAAACTCAGTATGTTAACGAGGTTCGGCCCCACTGCCTACGTCCTCGCCTCAAGCTACCTCTTGAGGATTCCCAAATCCACTATTCAATCTCCTTTAGGTGAAGATAGAAATCTATTACACCTTTGAGCAGCACCACTCCAAAGAATCCGTGTAGAACACTCTCTACACTTCCAATCACCTTACACTTGGTGATTTAACTATTCCCTGTGTAGAACATCTTCTACACTTTCAATCACTTCACACTTGGTAATTTAACTATTCCCCGTATAGAACACCTTCTACACACACAAGGGTTATACACACCCTTTTACAAATACAAAAGTTGATAGTAGGTAGACTATCAAAGTACACTCCTCAATGAGTGAGATAGAAACAATACAACGCAACCTATATCTCTCTCAACAAGAACAAGAATTAAGGCTCAAAACTTTAGAAAAGAGAGAATGAGAGCTTTGAAAAAATGATGCAAAACTTAGCAATAGATGTGTAAGCTCTTGTTGTGAATTTTGCAAAACTCAAGTTAGCTATTTATAGGCAAATGAGTTTTTAATTTCAAATTTGAAAAGATTCCCATGTCAAAAACATCATCATTCACTTTTCAAAAATTTTAAATCTAATATTTTTACTTTTTGCATGTGACAAAATGAGCACACTTTACTTTTCAAAAATTTCAAACATAATCTTTTACTTTTTGCATATGACAAAAGGAGCACACTTTACTTTTCAAAATTTTCAAATAAAAACATCTACTTTTTACATAAGTCAAGAAAAGCATCCACCATTTTTGAAAATATTCAAATAAAACATGCACATATGAAAGATGACAATCAATCATCTTAATATTTTCAAAGTTCAAACCTTTAATCATGTCATGCACATGTGAAAGATGACAATCAATCATCTTTCAAAATTTTCAAATTTAATTTTCAAAATATTCATGCATATGTGGAAAATGTATTTTAATACTTTATGATAAAATATTAATTTTGAGCCTTAATCCTAATTTTGAATTTTTAAGAGATTTACAACATTACTCTATGATTTTAATGTGAACTTGCTCCCTTCTTGCTCATGCTTGCTTCCTTGATGTGCTTGATTATATTGTGTGGACAACTTGAGTTTGAGACTCTTTTATTGTTTGGATTCATTTGTTATCATCAAAATCCATTTGTAGAGTTACATGAAACTTGAAACATTGGGTTCAACAATTAATAATTAATTTGAGATAAATTAAAATGATCTAATATCAACACTTCTCAATACCCAAACATAATCTAAATCTACCATAGATAATTCACAGGTTAAAATCCAAATATGTGTGTCTGTGTGTGTGAGATCTTGGGTCAAAATTAACTATTGATAAAATTGGGCCATTTTTTAAACTTGGGTCTTCATCTAGGACCCAGACCACAGCCCCAATCTACTAGTCAATATTACATAGGGGTTAATGGAGATCTAGAAATCTTTATAAAGTCCAATCCCCGGCCCACATAATATATAAGTATAATTTCATATTGTTATAAAACTAAAAAGAAAATTATTACTATTGCAAGAGAAATATAAAAGAAACTTTCTGAAACTTTCTTCCTTCTCTATATTTTCTTATGAATTTCATTACAACTGAAGCCCATATTTATAAGCGTTGAAATTACTATGCAAGTTACTATGCAAATCACTATGCAGATTTTAAAATAATAGTGGTGGGGTCATTCACATAATTTTTAGGGGCGGCTGCCGACTCTTAATTCATAACACTCCCCTTTGAATGACCACCCATAAAGAATCTGCCTCGTTAAAATCTTGCCAAAGAAAAATCCAGTGGGAAGAAAAACCAATGGCGAAGGAAAAAGAGTACAGTCTTCTTATGTATCCACAAGTGCTTTAAGATTGCCTCATTAAAACCTTGTAAAGGAAAACCCAATGGGATAAAACCTTAGCGAAGGAAAAAGAGTACAATCAGCACAAGTTTTTAGGATTTTTACTCCTCCTGGAAAGTGCATGACAATAGTTTTTTTTTTGAGTCTTCACATTTTAATATTCTGCACAATTTTCTTGAATGTCACAGTTAGTGATGTCTTCGTGAATAAATCTGCCAGATTATCACTTGATCGTATGTTTGATATATCCTCCTTTGATTTGAATGATACAAACAACATTATCTTCGTATAAAATTGTTGAGTCATTGATTTCAGCCAAATATACTCTTGACTTGTTTCATGAATTGTAATAATTTCTGAATGATTTGAAGATGAAAAATAATATCTGATTGACAGATTTAATAGAAATCTGATACCCGCAGTAATACTTAAACTCCCCTTGATAATATGCGTTAGTATTTCAAGTAATAAGCAAATATGATTTCAGTATATATAACAAGTTAAGAATTCAAACACGATCTCCAACTAAATAATGCATTAGAGAGAGTATGATAATATTTTCATCTAAAATTTTCTCCTCCTCATTCGGCGTTATTAGGAAGAACTTGTTTATATACGGCGGAAATAACATTGGAAACCATCTATGTATGATAAAAGCTGTAAAAGTTTTGAGGTTTAATATTATCGGTTTGGCGGAAAATCAAATCCGCTTGACATTGTGGACAAACGAGATCTTGAAGAGATTTGAAGGTTTCGGTTTATTGTTTAAATATAACCAATTTTACCATTGGTTTACTCCAGCAAAAGGATCTCGCATTCCTCATAGATTCAGTTGTTGTTCATCCAGAACGATATTATGTCTGATAGAAATTCTAATGTCCCAGATTTAAACCATGAACCTTTTATACCTCAACCACTTATATTTTCTCCTGAGGCTATAAATACCATGATAGGAGCAGAGATATATCTTTCTAGTAAATCTAATCCTGAAATTGTTGCAGCATCAAGAACCCTCAGTGCTCAATATGCTGCATCTCTTACAACCATGTCTCAGAGGCTACTGGCGAGAACGAGTGAGGTTGATCATCTTAAAAATCAAATATCTGAGTTGTATCAAATGCTTGCAACTAAAGATAGTAAAAATAAAGATTTAAGACAAGAAAACAAGGAGCTGAAGAAACTTGTAGACTGGTATTCTCGTGACCTGAAAACACGAGTAGAAGAGCTGGAACGAGAAAGAGCTCAGATACAAAGTCAACAACAACAGCTAACGGCAGAGGTTCAACGTTTACAAGAAAATAGGGATAGCTGTAATTAATCTCGCTGGCTTTTGAAATTATGCATCCAGCATATCTTGTAAAGTGAGATTTGAAGAGATGATGGTTTGTCTTGTTCTTATTTCCATTTCTATAAGAACCGTCTTTAGTTTCATTTAGTACGCATCAAATCTTCTTCTCATATCTATAATTCATCTGTATTTGTATTCTTATTCTACATATTTTCAATGGCTCATCAATTTCCTTTTACTATTTCTCACGATCAACATATGACGTATCCTTTGCCTCAATTACAAATTGTTCCTGCACTTCCGCAGGTGCCATGTTGCAGCAAGCAAATGATCTGGCTAATAAGTCAGATCGTGAAGCCGTTTATGAGCTGGTGACTCTCGGCACCCGATACTCCTCCTCTATTGTTGGATTTTCCAACCGATTACAATCCAAAAATCGTGAGATTGAGGAGCTTAACGAGAAGGTTTCTGTACTTCAACGACTTGTTCAAGAGTCTGACAGAAAAATTGCAGACTTAAACCAAGAAAATAAAGATTTAAAATCCTTACTTGCCTCTTCATTTCAACTGCCTAATCCTTTAGATAATGATGGTATGTTGTTTTATGAAGAGCAAATGCATTTGAGAGATGAGGCTAGAAGTTTCAAATTCTTGTAACTCATCTATAAATTGAATAATAAGATCTTTCATTTTTAAATGCATTTCTTGAATTTATAGCAATCCTTGTAATCTTTTCAAGAGTTCTAACAAGGTAAATTATCAACGTAAACTGTAATAATGGCAAATCCGAATTTTGATAAAACACATGGACATATAGGATTATTCTTAAATCTTCTTTCAATAGATACCCGTTGATTCAATTATACCACTTGCGTTCGGATTGCTTTAACCAATATAAAGATCTTTGAAACTTTATAAAATACATACTCCTAAATGTACTTGGATTAGATACTTCAAGTATTGTAAATCTTTATATATGTAATAATCTAATAATCCTTATAAATATGCAGTAACCACATTCATTAACTGCATATCTAATCCTTTTGTAATAACCAAATCAATTAAAAATATGAATGTGATTACATTCATACCAAGAAAATATGTTTCCTCATAATTGCTCGGGTTTCTACAGGAAACCTTGTGCGACAAATTTTACCGCATAATTTTATTTCGCATTACCCTTTCATATAAATACTCATTTATATCTGACAAATATTACACCATTTGGTGTTTGGACAACAGGTCCAAATGCATCTCGCTTCACTAGCGAGTTTAATTCAGATTTAATAACTGCTTTCCATTTTGGCCAATCATTTCTACGTCGACATTCTTCAACGATTTTTGGCTCACTTTCTTCATTACTTCTGGTAATATCAAGTGTTATCATATATGTTGTCGACGACAGTTTTATTTCTATCCATAAATTTTCCAGTACTCATGAAATGTATTGAGATCTTATTGTTCCTCTCCAAGGGAAAACATTTCATGAAACACCTCTACAGGAGGTTCCTCTTCAGGAGGTTTATACTCTTCAAGAGTTTTCTCTTCAGGAGTTATACTCTTCAGGAATTACACTCTTCAGGAGTTACCTCTTCAAGAGGATTAGAAAATACGGTCTCTTCATGAGCACTGATTTTTTTTTTCTTATGCACTAATAGGTCTTCAACGCTTCAGGTGTATTTTAAACTCATTTAGTGCTGTTTTAACAACTCGTCTTTCAGGGACTTCAATTCTTACTTAAACATTAACAACAATAATATATGATTTTACAACACCTTTAGTGTCAATAAATACATCATGTAATTGATTTGCAACACTTTGCAGATAGATAATCCTCTGAACTTCTGGTTCACATTTATTTGTAAGAGGATCAAATTTAAACAGGACTTTATTATCCCAAATAATTTCTTGTCATGCTTCAGGCACCGATATTTCATTATTTCAAAACATGATGAAATATTAATAAGTTTATATATAAAAACTTAGCATAAGTAAATCAAATGCTTGGCCGTACAACAGGTATGTGACTACTGTTTAGTCATATTACATCTATGACAAACATATTCATCTTTTTATGAAGAATTATTCTGAGAGCCTTTACCCTTCTCTGAGTTGGATCACTTCTGATGATACGATATATTTTTATCATCTTTAGTGTTGTCGCTTTTGGGACCAACACTTCTATAGTTTTTCTACCACGTCTACGCCCTTAATTCCTTTGAAAGGATACTCTGTTCACTTCTGGGAATTGTGTAAATTCGATATTATTAATAGGACGTAACTGGTGTAACAAAAACTCATTATTTAGCTCAATCACTGGAAGACAAAACAAAAGTTCAGAATATTTGTTGAACTTTCACTCTCAATATTGCTACTGCAGGAGCACATTCAAGGTATGAAAAATAATGTCTTCTTTTATATATCATCATCAGTGACATTTTCACTACATAATTTTAATATTGAACTAATTTTAAAGAGTGCAGAATATTCAATACTACTCTTAAAATCTTGCAATTTCAGGTGTAATAAATCATAATGATCTTTTGAGAGGATTACATCTTCTGGTGCTTATATCACTCTCTTAATTTATTTCACACAGTAAGATGATTTTTCATCATGAGATACACAGCACGGTCCTTCAGGGACACATGGTTTTCTTCTATGATTGTATCTTTCAAGTTCATCATCATATCCAAATAGATCTCATCAAAGATCTGGATAAATAACATTTTTCAGAAATGTCAATAGTAATGAATCTCAATATTTGACATTATATTACAAAAATAAATCTGTGAATTTAAGAAATATATTCACATTATCATGAGAATAAAAACAAAATTTTATCATGTAATATTCGGTAATATTACCTTTAATATTTATTTCAAGGACGGCAAATAATATATTGAAAAACTTACTTGAAGTAGAAGACCACTAGCTTCAGTATCGGTAGAACCTCGTGCTGATAACGTGTTATAAAACTAAAAAGAAAACTACTACTATTGTAAGAGAAATATAAAAGAAACTCTCTGAAACTTTCTTCCTTCTCTATATTTTCTTATGAATTTCATTACAACTAGTGAAACCTATATTTATAAGTGTTGAAATTACTATGCAAGTTACTATGTAAATTACTATACAAATCACTATGCAAATTTTAAAATAATAGTGGTAGGGTCATTCACATAATTTTTAGGTGCGGTTGCCGACTCTTAATTCATAACACATATGTATATATAACAAATTAAGAATTAATAGAAACTTTGACATGCACTTTACACATATTTATCATATTCATGATTAATTATTATTATCAAAAATAATTCTCCCACGCAATATTTACGTGGAATTAATTATTTACTAATATTGCTGCCATGCATGCATGTTGGAATTCATGTCCGAGTGGTGACGTTAGTACAACTTCTTCACAAATCAATTAGCATAAAACTCAAGATTACATTTTTGACCCGGAATCTAGTTATGTCCTCATAAGTCATAATTAATTAATAGATTACAACTTTTGAGGAGAAAAAATAGCTTATCCCTACTTTAAGCATTCTTAGGAATAAAAAATTATCTAAATGGGAACTAATTATTTTTTACTTAATTAATTTATTGTACAATGTGCATTAATTAAAGTCTCGTTTGGTTATGACTGAAATAAGATTAGATGAGATGAATTATTTTATTAAAATTAAATAAAATATTATTATAATATAATTTTTATTTTAAAATCTGAAAAAATTTATTTATTTATCACATTTTGTATAGGAGTTTATAAAAATTATAATAATTATATAAAATAAATTAGATAAAATAACTTAATTCTGTGTAATTAAATCATCTCCAATTACATTTTAAACTAATTATATTATATCTTGTTGTCACGACAAGTTTATATATATATATATATATACACATACGATATACTTTTTGTTAATCTTGACAAGAAAAGTATTATGGGTTTACTCACACGTTTCGTCAACTAAAGCATATACTAAGACCAATTAGATTCGTAGTAATATATATAATGGCTCACGGGTAAAAAATAAAAAGGAAGAAGAATTCAGGTATTTTTCAATCAAGATTGGTCAAAACAACTGGTCTCTGAGAGTTTAGAACGGTAGAAATTGAATCGTCATGAAATGCTAAAAGCTTGGACTTGGGATGGAAGTGAACCCCTCAAGTACTCCATGCGCACCTAATTTATAAAAGGAAAAATATTTTAGTTATAAAATAATTACATAAAAATAAAATTTTAAATTAATATGTATTACAAGAAAAATGGGATTTCATACATTTTAATTACAACTAAAAGGATTATTTATAATCAAAATAATATTATTTTCTCAAATAATTGTTTTAATTATAATTAAAATGTCACGTATATTCCTTTTTTTTATAGTGATGTTTTGATGTGATATGTCATATTATAATTTTTTTTAATAAAATAAATATAATAAATTTTATAAAACTAAATCTATTTATAAATTTATTTTATATAATTTCTTTATATCTGTATGAATTCTCATTACAAAATTACAAGCAATTCTATCCTAATTAATTATCTTCTTCTGTTTTACGTACAAGGAAGCCAGCTGTGTACATGGGGCTGATTTTCTACAAATAGCCATGAAGAAGTTCGTTGCTGGTTGCAGGCTAGCTAGCTCCCACAAAACAGAGAAACACTTGGTTTCCTTATCCTCCGGCAATCATCCCCAAGAATATTAATCCCACCAAAACAAACTCATATCAATATCCAATATGGGTGCATCCAAATCTAAGGATCAAAGTTCCCAAAAAACCATCAAAGACCAAACATTATCAGGTCTTGGAAACCTAGTGAGCCTCCTCCCGACAGGGACAGTCTTCACGTACCAGTTCCTCAGCCCTACCTTATCCAACTATGGCCATTGCAACACCTTGCTCAACAAATACCTCACTGCCTTCCTCGTTGGAGTCGGCGGTCTGGTTTGCTTCCTTTCTACTTTCACCGACAGTTATGTCGGAGATGACAAGAAAACCCACTACGGGATTGTGACGTCGAAGGGTCTTTGGCCGTCGCCAGAGTCGAAGAACGTCAACCTGTCGGCCTATAAGCTTCGGTTTTCCGACTTCGTTCATGCCTTTTTTACGGCGACTGTGTTTGGAGTCGTCGTGCTTTTGGATCAAAATACTGTGGGGTGCTTCTATCCGGTGTCGGACTCCATTGAGAAAACTTTGCTCAAGGTGTTGCCTCCTGCTGTTGGTGCGGCGTCGAGTGTGGTTTTCATGGGTTTTCCTAACAAACGTCATGGCATCGGATACCCTAAAAGTAGTACTACTGATTCTTCCAAGGACTCCAAGTCTACTGGCGGAGAAGTATCCTTAACGAAAGTCTAGCTCTCAAAAATTATTTAAGTTGGAGTGTGGTTTTCTTTTACGTTGTTGCCAGCTTGTTTTCGATCGTGTGTATATATTCCTATGTTTATATATAAAGTTTGATGAGATACGTACGTAATTTACTGCATGGCGTGGTCAGGTTGTAACTTGCATGTGAATGATGTTCACAGGATTTTCAGTTCGTCGCTTGTGCTTTGTGGAGAAATAATCTAATAAGGAGGTTTGTTGTGGATGGTTGGATATTTCTTCTCTTTCTTGTGGTTTGTGCATGGAGAAATACCCTTGATCAGAAAAATTACCTAAGGATATTTGTGTTAGTGACAAGGTTTGATAAAAAAACCACCGCAATTTGCTTGTGGTACTTGTATATCATTATATAGAATATTTACACTTAATTACAACAAATGTCACGGAATGAATACAAGGAAATATTTTCATTTAAGCTATTGTATAAAATCAAGGGATTGCCTAAAATCATGGGATTGGATTATAATTGGAGATACAATGTTGTTAGCAACATCATTTGAGGAGGATCTTGTGGATCCTTCTATAATCATAATACCTCCCACAAGCCTAGTATCTCATAATCATATACGTGAAGCTTGGCGTAGGAAGATGAAGGTAGGTCGGCCGAGACTTGTGGTGAACACATCGGCAATTTGTAAGTGAATGGAGACGTAACAAATCTTGAGCTCTCCAGAAGCCACTAGTTCGCGCACAAAATGATAATCCAAATTAATGCGCTTAGGGCGTTTGTGAGAGACTGGATTGACGGCAAGAAAGATGGAACTTTGATTATCACAAAATATGACTGGAGGAGATGGAGGAGACACATGAAGATCTCAAAGAAGGTGCCATAGCCACTTAACTTCAGCGATAGTGAGGGCTAATGCCCGATATTCAGATTCACAACTATACTGAGAAACTATTGGTTACTTCTTAAAACTCCATGATACCATATTACCACTGAAATTTATGGCATAGCCAGAAATTGAGCAGCGCGTATAAGGACATCTAGCCCAATCGGCATTTGAATAAGCAAGAAGTTGTTTAGAAGAAGATGGAGTGAAAGATAAACCAAACCGAAGAGTCCCCTTAACATAGCATAGTATCCTTTTTACAGCTTGAAAATGGGAAATAGATGGCTTATGCATGTATTGCTAAGGCACTTATAGCGTGAGTAATATCCGGTCAAGTGATTGTGAGATATTGGAGAGCTCCTACAAGCGACCGGTAGAGAGATGGATCATCAAAATTTGGACCTGCAGTGGAAAGATGCTAAGCGA
Source organism: Platycarya strobilacea (assembly GCA_036898215.1). Taxonomy (NCBI): domain Eukaryota; kingdom Viridiplantae; phylum Streptophyta; class Magnoliopsida; order Fagales; family Juglandaceae; genus Platycarya; species Platycarya strobilacea. Next base: position 28,776,319 of record CM072556.1, read on the forward strand.
CCACCATAGGAGTACCCACTGGTTTGGAGTCAACTAATTGTACACGCTGTAAGATTTCATGAGCATACTTGGCTTGGCTAAGAAAAATACCAGGAGACGTGCGATGGACTTCCAAGCCCGAAAAATAGTTCAGAGAACCAAGGTCCTCGGTGGCAAATTCACGAGTTAGCTAGCTAATAAAGCCATTAAAAAGTGTCGAATTGCTGCCAGTCACTACAATTCATCAACATAGAGCAATCAATCATTTAAGTCAGCACTCTTAGAGAGAACAAATAAAGATGAGTCAGTACGAATACAAACAAAGCCAATAGCCAAGAGAAAAGAGCTAAAACGATATAATCAAGTGCGTGGAGCTTGTTTGAGATCATAGAGAGCCTGACGAAGGCGACAAACATATGTTAAATATTTAAAGTCAACATATCTAGGCGGTTGATCCATATAGACTTCTTCCTGTAAAAGCCCATTAAGAAATGTATTTTTGACGTCAAGTTTCCAAAGAGGCCAATTATTAGAGATGGCCAAGGATAAAACAATGCAGACTGTGGAAGCCTAGACAACAGGGTTGAAAGTATCAATGAAATTAAAACCCGATTGTTGTGTGTAGCCCTTTGCAACCAGATGAGCATTAAGTGATCCACAGTGCCATCAAATAGGTATTTGATACAAAAAACCCGTTTGGAGCCCACAATATTTTTGTTGGACGGTTTGGGTACCAAGTCTTGTGTATGATTCTTGTGAAGAGCTTGAATTTTGTCATCCATGGCAGCAATCCATTTAGGATGTTTAGCAGCGGACTTGAAACCTTTGGGCTCATGCATGGTGAGAAGAGATTGAAGCAAGCCAGAGTGAGGAACTATGCACACATGAGATTGGTGGACGAGCTTGAAAATGCCTAATTTAGCTCAAGTCTTCATCGGAAGAGTGCCAATTAGAGGTGGTCGGCCTGAGGATACATCGATGATAGGAGCTGGGCTAGCGGGCAAGAAAGTGGAGTCATGTGGAGGTCTCGACACCGAGTTGATAATGGGCTCATCATCTGGGGCCTACAAAATAGAAAAAGGCACAATACTAGCAGATGCATTAGTTAAGTAAGAATCACATGGACGTGGTATGGGATTGGGCTGAGTCGGTGATGAGGCCTCTGGGATAGGAGCGAGCTCAAGAAATGCACTAACGAGAGAGTTAGATAGGGGCCTAGAACAAGGAGTTCCCTTAAAAGGGTAACTAAGTTCATCAAAAATAGCATGATTGGAAATAAAAACGTGATTAGGGGAACGATCAAGACAATGAAAACCATTATGAGACATTCTATAGCCAAGAAAAACACAGGGACGACTACGAAGGGCTAATTTGTGAGAGACATAATCACGTAGATATAGAAATACAAAACACCAAAATGATGAAAATTGGAGTAAACGAGAGGTTTACCATACAGGAGCTCAAATGGAGACAAGCCATCAAAGTAGGCGTTGGCAATCAGTTAATGAAAAAAGCGGCCGTGCTAAAGACATCAACCCAAAATTTCAGAGGGACATGTGAGTGGAAAAACATTGCTAAACTAGTTTTAGTTATATGGTGGTGTTTGTGCTTGACACGTCCATTTTGGGCTAGTGTATAAGGGCAAGATATTTGATGATGAATGCCACAATTGATTAAGTGACCCCGAAAAATATGATTGGTAAATTTAGTGCCTTTATCACTTTGAAAATTTTTGAAACTAAAGAAAAATGTGGTAAAAATCTGATTTAAATTTCAAATGATAAAGTCATGTAAATCGAGAATAATCATCAACAAAATGACATAATATTTGTAACCTAAATTGAAGGGAACAGGGGATGGACCCCATAAATTACAATGAATAAGATCCAAAACACGAGATGCCCGTTTGTTACTCTATTGAAACGGAAGACGGTGACTTTTTGCAAGTTGACAACTAAAGCAAATAGTGGGAGTAGGAAGCAAAGATGTCACACATAATTGATGATTGTTATTCAAAAGAGAAATAATAGAGTGAGATACATTACCAAACGAGCATGCCAAACATAAAAGGAAGCTTGAGGACAATTATTTGAGAAAACATAAATTGAAGATTGATGTCCGGTTGCCACCACCCTTCTTGTGACTTGATTCTGTATGAAAAAGCGATTATTGGTGAAGGTCATAAAAAGAGAAAAATCATAAGTAAGTTTACTAATGGATATCAGATTTTTGGTTAAGCTAGGCACAACTAGGACATCCTTTAAAGTAAGGGAAGAGATGAGAGAAATGGTACTGGTGTGAGAGATTGGGAGAGAGGCACCATTATTGACAATAACACCATCCTTACCAATGTACATGTCATACCTGTCCAACTGAGTGACATCATTAATCATGTGCGTAGTTGCGCCAATGTCCATATACTAATCAAAATCCTGATTGGCATTGAGTGAGCATGAGGTAAGAGCCTCCACAAGGTTGGCAGCGTTGATGGGCTGTGAGTAATGGTCACGACAAGTAGTGGCATAATTCATTTCCCCATGAAAAATCTAACACTGAATAGGGCGATTACATTGATGACGACCATCACCTTAGCCACAACCTCCACGAGAATTACGACCACCCCCACGACTTGATTTGTTGCCATGAGAGGCGATGAAGGCAGCATAAGTGGATCCCGTGGAAGACATCTCCAATAATTTAACAAAATTTTCATAATTCTCCCCCATGAGAACAATATTAGTAAAAGAAGGGAGAGGTGAAATAGATAACTGTGTAGTAGAAAATGTGGAGAAAGTAGAGCCAAGTCCACGCAAATACCAGTGTATTTTGTTGAGATCATCTACTGGTCGGCCCATGGCAGCGAGTTGGTCACAAACAAATTTGAACTCGTGAGAGTATTCGATCACAATCCGGGCATCTTTCTTCATGTGCTGCAATTCATCTTTTAGACGCAGCTCCCGAGATTTGGAACGATGACTGAAGGTGGTCTCCAGAGTGGACCATACGTCATGTGAAGTGGTCAAGCCAATGACAGTGGATAGAGCTTCGTCCATCAACGAAGTAAGGAGAAGGCTGAGAACAAGTTGATAGGTCTACTGCCATTCAACAAATTTTGGATTTGCAATGCTAGAGTCATTGGAATCAATAATGGCAGGGGGAGGTTTGAGGGAGCCATCGAATAGCCAAGAAGATTTTGGCACTGCAACAATGGCAACACTTGATTGTGCCAGAGAAGGTAGTTGGAGGACAATAGCTTGATGGTGAGGAGGTGGACCATGGTGTTGAAAGACAGGGTAGGCGACAAAATTACAGAGGCCATGAGGATCGACAGATGTGAATCCTTGATGACTACTGATACCATGACAATGTCTGAAAAACTACCGCAACAACAAATGTTATGGAAAGACTAAAAGGCAATATTTCTATGTAAGTTATTGTTCAAAATCAAGGGATTGCTTAGAATCATGGAATTTGATTGTAATTGGAGATACAATGTTGTTTGCAGCATGATGTGAGGAGTATCTTGTGGATCTCCTATATAAATCATAATACTTAGGCATTAAAAAAAATAGATATTTATGATCACTTATTTGTTACAAAAAAATTATTTACAATAAAAATAGACTTGTTTTAATTAGAAATAATAATTTTATTAGAAATAATTAATTATAAATAAACAATTTTTTTATAATGTAATTACGTATTCTAGTCCTTCTTTATAATAAGATTAGCTAGCTGAAATGATATGCATGTTAGCTGGCGTCAATTACTTGAACTTGTGATTAATTAATAAGTTTGTCTCGACTTTCTACGCACGTTCAAATCATGGGAAGAATACATACACGATCTGTTAGGCCTGGTCTGGATCAGAGAAATTTTCAGTTTATTCAATTATTTTATCTATTTATTATAATATTTTAAAATTCTAATATAAAATACAATATAGAATTTAGTTTTTAAAATTTTAAATGTAAATAATATTAAAAAATAATATTATAACAATACTTTATTTAAATTTAAACTTTCACTACATTTTATCTTATTTAAACTGATCACTACACACAAGAAAAAGATGATGGCCGTCTTACTGATCCTTATGAAATAGGAATCTCCAACGTCAATTATCTAAACGATAACATAATTTAATAACGCAAGCTGAAAATAAGAATAACTCAGAATATCATACCATGAATTAAATCATGGTCTAACCTTAACATATATATATATATATTTGGATAATCATAGATTACTAGTATTCATCTAATCTCCTACGTACGTCAGACACATGTAGGGGTGTAAAAAGACCGAACCGGACCGGCGGACCGGACCGGACCGGTTGTCCCGGACCGGAACCGGACCGGACCGGTTGGAGTTCGGTCCGGTCCGGTCCAAAAAATATATGGACCGGAAAATTCCGGTCCGGTCCCGGTCTAGGGAGTTCATCCCCCTGGACCGGACCGGACCGGACCGAATCCCTATTTTTTTTTTAATTTTTTTAAAAAAATATATGTATATATAAATATTAATATATAAATATTAATATATATTAATATATAAAATATACTCTTATAATATTAACATATAAATAATAAGTGTATTATTATTATTTAATATATTATTACTAATTTATTACTATTTACTAACATATAAATATATAATATACTAATGTAAATTGTAATAATGTTATTACTTATTAGTTATAGTTTATTAATATATACTAATATAATAATATTATTAGACTATTAGATTATTAGTTATAGTTTACTAATATACTTAATATTTAATATTAACTAATATATTAATAGATAATATATACTCTTATATATTAATATATAAATAATAAGTGTATTATTATTATTTAATATATTATTAATAATTTATCACTATTTACTAACATATAAATATATAATATACTAATGTAAATTGTAATAATGTTATTACTTATTAGTTATAGTTTATTAACATATACTAATGTGAAAGTGTTATTAGACTATTAGACTATTAGTTATAATTTACTAACATACTTAATATATAATATATACTAACATATTAATATATAATATATACTTTTATAATATTAACATATTATAATTTATAGTAATTAAATTTGGACCAAAAAAATATTTGATTATTGTAGAATTATATATCAAATTTAGCCCATTAAATCATATGGGGTACCCCTGGACCGGACCGGACCGCCCCTAGACCGAATTGAACCGGACCAGTATGGACCGAACTCCTGTTCGGTCCGGTCCAGGGTGGGAGAATTTTTGGACCGAATGAAATCGGTCCACAAATTTCCCGGACCGGACCGGACCATTTACACCCCTAGACACATGTCAGTGCATATATTCTGCCATGCATAATTAATGTATTTAATGAAAGAGTTCTTCTATCGGCCAACAGCTGTATACCAAACAACCGTTGAAAAAAAAAATAAAAAAAAATAGAAAAGCAGGCGTATGCATGATGTAAGAAGCTGATCAATAAAACTTTTAAAAGAATAAGATGCTGTTGATCTCTTATATTAAAAAAATGACTTAGGGGCTGTTTGGATTGGGAAGTGGGTTGAGCTCATCTCAACTCACTTCTATTTCATCATTATATTTTTATAATTTTTTATACAAAACACAAATTTTTATACACTTTTTTCAAATCCCAATACACTTTTTTCAAATTCTAACACACCTTTTTCAAATCTCAAAATAATAATAATATTAAAAAATAAACTAAACTCATCTCATCTTCGAATCCAAGCGAGGCCTTAAGTCAATTCTTCATACGGTTATTATTTGAATAATCTAGTCAGATGACTTCAATTCTCGATCTCTTGCGAGCAAAATTTCTATCGTGAAAAGATGCACATTAATGTTAGCTGTGTCACGCGAGATATATATTGATCGTACGTTGAAAAACTTTGTATTCCACGTCCTCCATCCTTTGCATTATATTAAAAAAAAAAAAAAGATGGATAAAAGTCGATTTTCAATAAGAATAATGATATATGTATAATTTTTTATACAAATATATTTTAAGTAAAGAATATTTTTATAAAGCGATATATAAAAATAATATTATTTTATAAATATACCTTTCATTTATAATATAATTGTACAAAAATTTATAAAATAAATTATATGTGTATTATTATTCTTCTAATAAAAGCGAACGCATAGTACAACTAGTAGGACCACAGTCTGTCCTTATTCCGTAGTACTGTACGCGCGGTACGTAGCCACACGTTGGTCAAATCTACACGGCATAAATTTATTAATTTAAAAAAAAAAGTATAACTTTACATACTTATAAAAAAAACATTTTTTATGAATCATTATTTAAAAATTAAATAAAAATTATTTTTATTTTTTTTACATTTAATCAAATATGATAAATTTTTTTAAATATATATACAGTTGTACTTTTTTTTTAAAAAAAAATTGATAAATCCATTATTAATGCTTTAATATTGCAAGCACTATATCCTCAGGACTCAGAAACATAAACATATTTCTTGGTCAATAAAAAGATTATTATTCCACCAAATAAAAATCTATGTCCACTTATATATTTTTTATTATCTACGTCATCTTTAAAATCAACATTACTATAGATGATTAATACTAGAATATTACTAATTCTAAAATACAATTTCATATTTTTCATACCTTATAAATATTTTAATATACGTTTTATTGCATGCTTGTCAATATTCCTTAACTAGATTGAAACTTACTTACCAAATCTACTGTAAGAAATATCGGGTCTTGTACTTATCATTATATACATCCTCGAGGCTCTTCACATGACATCTTGAGCATAGGAAATTTGAAGTATTTTCCTTGTTCCTTCTCATCTTTTGGACCATATTTATACTCAAAATATGACCTTTGTAGACGTGTACTTAAAGAATTTTCCATACAATAGTCATGATGCAATGAACAATGTCATTGTAATTAATTTATTAATGAACATTAAAATGGTTTTGACGAGCCTTTATATCACTTTACAAGTTATTGTCTGGATTTCAAGAAGCTTTATAACTTTTATTATTGTCTTTACCAACGTTTTTTTGATATTATTAAATGCTTAATAAATATAATATATAAAACCAACTTCATGCATCTATCTCTTTCTCGTAAGGAGATGGCCTGATTCTTGTAATAATGGAGATATTGTTAAGTTCAATTTCTTCACAAAATACTAACTGATTATATTGTTATCATTATAGATTGATATTTGAAGATGTCTTCACTCATCTAAATCAAGTCATACTTTCAGCTATTCAGTTTCTTGAGGATTATAAGATTGCTCAGTCTCCTCCCAACCAGTTTTTGCAACATAGACAAGAGCCTACTCATAGCTAGTCTCCTCCCACTCCTGAAATGTCTAAGATCAATTAGGATGCTGTCCTGAGTACTGAACAAGAAAAAGTTGGGATTGGGCTCATAGCTAGGAACTTGGCATGTGATGTACTAGCCATAAAGAAAATTTCTTTAGACACCTTTTTGAATCCCCTGCTAGCTGAAGCTATAGGGGTAAAGGAGGCAGCCATCTTTGCAAAAGAATTGAATTTACAAGCTGTTATTCCAGAGGGAGACAATCTCCAAGTTGTGCAGGAACTTAGGAGGAGTTCTAATAGCAGTGATTGGATAGATTTAATTATTGTAGATGCCTTGTATTTACTTTATTCTTTGTATTGGCAAGCTACACACGTAAGTAGAAATGGCAACCATGAGGCACATTGTCTAGCTAAGGTTGCATACCTACTAGCAAAAGGTGAGTCTATTCTGGTTCTTCAACCATAAGTGTAAGCTCCATTTTCTTATCTTTCTAATGAAAGTGTGAAAGTGTTCTTCCTTCAAAAAAAAAAAAAAAGTACCTTGTGATTAAGTACAAATTGTCTTTTCCTATGACTCTTGTAATAATTTGATATTAAGTATCCTATGATATTTGTAATAATTTGTACTTTAAAGATAACTTGAGTGCACGAATTTTCTCTTTTTCTGAAAAACAATTGCTCATTTGGTAATCTGAAATTTTGGTAGTGGAGACTATTAAATTATAGATAAGTGCTACATACACAAATTGTGATACCCTATATGAGAATGATAAGGTAGGTGATGTTTGAGATTCTACATTGTTTAAGAATGATCAGTTCTTACTCTTTATAAGATTCTAATGGAACTCCAATTATATCATTGACTAATTTTTTTGAAATATAGGTAATGTGATTTGGGTATTTCATTAAGGCGTTACAAATGGTATCAGAACTATTCTAACTAGAATGTGGGACTTGAATCATGACATTTATAAAGGACAAGCCCGACGAGAATGTCAGGCTTTTAAGGAAGATAGATTGCGATACTCCATATGAGAAAGATAAGATATATGGGATCCCACGTAGGTGGTGTATGTGATCTCACATTACTTAATAATGATAAGTTCTTGCCCTATTAAGGTTTTAATAGGACTCCAATTATATCGTTGACTAATTCTTTTAGAATATAAGTCATATGATTTAAATCTTTTATTGATGTGTTACACAAATAGATTACACAAAAATAAATTTCCAGACTAATATAATTTCATAGAATTCTTCTCACCTCACAGCAATTTATTTGTGATTATCTAGTGTGTATATATGATGAAAGATCAAACCTATATTCATTCTCAATGAGGTGTTTAGTTAGTATTGATGTAGAAACCTATCACATCAATTAGTAATGAAAAATATTTTATTTTATTTTATTTTTATTTATATATATAATGACTCTGATAATAAGGATAATGTTTATATACCATCCGTCAATATTATAGTACAATTCTACCAATAATTCAAAAGTTAGAACCCAAATACATAATAAATGTGATATGGAGGCAGTGAAGTTAGGAAAATTAATAAGAAAGAGAACAATTACAGATTACTCATGACGTAGCACCTTGAGTTGAGGGGACAGGGCTCTAATCACACCCTTGTTCTATATGGCAGCCCAACTTAGGGCCTCTTGGAGTGACCTAGGGCCCAAACTAACTACCCATTGCATTCATAAAATTGGACCATTTTGAACTTGGGTCTTTCACTGATCAGGACCCAGACCATCCCAACCCCCACAAAAAGAGAGGCAAATTAAAGTCAACAATAATTTGGACAAGAATGAGATCTAGATAGAGGTCCTACCCTTCCACATTTTTTGTGATCAGGGGTAGATCTTTCAAACCAACAGCAGTTTGAAAATTCATTCATTCTGCAACCTGCAGGCACTATCCAAAACTGACCAGAAAGAGTTAAAATCCAAAAGGAAAGATCTTTTCTTCACGAAAACATGTTTCTAATTAATTGGTGATCAATTTAAAGTTAGGTTTCATGTAGAGGAAAATAATGTCCAAGTTATGTTTAAAACTAGTCATAATGCCCACTTCTTCAAAGTTTCATAAATTTAATTAGAAATAAAGGAGATTACTGGCCGCCTTGATCATATTTCTCCCAGAATTAGGCGGAACATTCCAATCATGAGCTCCATCATTTAGATTCGAAGAAAAGTTGAAGTCAAATTTAAAGTTTATACTCCAAAATAATTATAAGAACTAGTCAATATAACTACATGCATGGAGTTGGCGATCTTGAAATCTTTATAAAGTTCCATGAATCCCCCCCGAGGGAGAGAGCTAGCAAAGAATCAATCAGAAAACGTTGACAATTCACGCATATTTATCATTCGTATTAAATAATATTTTTTTATCATTCTTCTCACACGCATTTAGCGTGGAATTAATTAATTTACAATTGCTGCCATGCATCCGTGGAGAAAATAAGTGAAAATAGACGTCAATATATATTTGATTGAATATTATGTCCAAGAAAGATGGCCACCTATTTATATTTAGGATAAGGAATTAGTCCAAATCAAAAATGAAAGTAAATTACAAATACAATATCTCATTTTCCAGTCAAGATCATGATAACATTCTAAGCAAATTAGCATACGTCAATAGAATCAAGCAAGCCATATCTTGTACAGGGCGTTCTGACTTCTATAAATAGCCATGAAGATCAAGTTCGTTTCTAGTTGAAAGCTAGCTCCCATAACCCAAAGAAACACTTGGTTTCTTATCCTCCATATTCATCCCCAATTAGAACATTAATATTCTACCAAAAGACACTGATCATATCGATATCCATGGGTGCATCCAAGTCTAAGGAAAGCTCTAGCTCTCAGAAAACCATCAAAGAACAAACATTTTCAGGTCTTGGAAACCTAGTCAGGCTCCTCCCGACAGGGACAGTCTTCACGTACCAGTTTCTCAGCCCTGCCTTATCCAACTATGGCAACTGCGACGCCTCCAAGTACAAGTTGCTCACCTCCATTCTCGTTGTTCTCTCCGGTCTGGCTTGCTTCTTTTCTAGTTTCACGGACAGTTATGTCGGAGATGACAAGAAAATCCACTATGGGATTGCAACGTGTAATGGTCTTTGGCCGTCGACGGAGTCCAAGAACGTCGATTTGTCGGCCTATAAGCTTCGTTTTTCCGACTTCGTTCATGCCTTCTTTACGATGTGTGTGTTTGGTGTGGTCGTGCTTTTGGATCAAAATACTGTGGAATGCTTCTATCCGGTGTCGGAATCCACTGAGAAAACTTTGATCAAGGTGTTGCCTCCGGTTGTTGGTGCGGCGGCGAGTGTGGTTTTCATGGCTTTTCCTATTAAGCGCCATGGAATCGGATACCCTCAAAGTAGTACTGAGTCTAGTACTAGTAGTACAACTAATGGTACTGGAGCAGTATGATCCTAATTAATCAACGTCGACAGATCAATTTTAAAGAATTAAGTTCGAGTGTGGTTTTCTTTTACGTTTTTGCCTTGTTTTCGTGTGCGTACGTATAAATTCCCATGTTTGTAAGGTTTGATGGCCGATTCAAACTTTGTTGCATGGCGTCATGAGGCCAATTGTAACGTAATGGTTTTCATGACATGATGCAGGATTTTCAGTTCGATATCTAGATTGTAATGGCCGTTTGCGGTGATTAAATATCCTAGAGATCGAATAAAAGCCCTTTAATTCTTGTGGTTTGGGCGTACATGAGGAGAAATACCCTTGAGCAAAAACCCAAGGAAATAAATTAATTATGTACGGTTATAATTAGGGTGTTGATCCGGATTTTAGATTTTCAAATTCGGAATTCGAATTCGAATTCGAATTCGAAATTTTCTTAATTACTTTTTTTAAAAAAATTTAAAAGTATTATAAAATAAATAAAATTTTAAATCCGATTCTCGACCCGAAGAGGCTTAATTATAATAATGTAATATTTCTTTATAATAAGCTTCTTGTTTTTCTTACGTACGTTGTTGTCTAGCTAACGTCATTTTTGCAGTTAGTTTCCCTGATCTTTATAGTAAGGTTAGACATATGCATGTTTGCTGGCGTACGTCAAATTATTATTAATGTAACTTGATTGTAATTAGTTTGTCTCTACGTTCAATTCATGGGAAGAATACATACACATATATATATATTATAAGTATATATATGATGGTGTTACGAATCATCATCATGATATGAGATGAGAATTATTATTAATACTAGTTCAGGGGTAATTAAGAATGTTCTCCAACAATCACCTTGTAAAAATAACATATATAATTTAATAACATTTAAAATAATTAGAATAATTCAATGATTTAATCTTTTCATAATTTATATACACATGACATATGTAAATGATCACGTTATATATTAATGAAAATTATAATTATAAGGTGGTCAGTTATTTGAATAATCTAGCTAGCTATTTGGCGTAGAATTAACGTTGTGATTTGTCTATTATTTATAGTGTGACCACTTGTGTATTATATGTTGTCCCAATTAGACAAGTACTGCTCATATATAATGAATTAGACGCGCATGACAGGACGATTGATGTAGCTGCATGTGGAAATTAGATGATCCTTGAAAATATTTTGAAAATGTCTAATACCACCTAAATTTGCATTATCAAAAAAGGACATATATATCGACAGAATTAGTCAATTTTCAATAGAAGAAGACTAAAAAAAGTGGCCCGGAGGAGAGCTTGTGGTTCCGTAGTGGAGGCGCACGTTTGTCTGGGTTATTGATGAAAGGGACATCATCATGAACATGGTGAGACGCCGATCTAGGCCAGGAAATTGTAGGACTAACTTCTAAATATACTCCTTATACGTACACATATACATATATATAGATATATAGATATATATATATATATATAATATAGCAACCAGAAGATAAATAAAAGAAGGGAGGCATAAATATCTGATGAGAAGAGAGTTACGTAAAAATTAGATCGAGATCATGGAGGTCGTGTCGGCTATATATGAGGCATGAACTAGTCAAATTAAGTGGAAGAGCTCATGGCCGGCTAGCTTCACTACAAAATAAAGAGGTTTTTCCGGCGACGTAAAATCGCCATAAAAAGCGTCCTTTTCGCCGCAATAGTTAACTGTGATAAATTTCCCATCGCCGGTACAGCGCGGCAATAGTTGGGTGAGGAAAAGTAGTTTCCGGCGGAGAGAAGGACTTTCTGCGGCGACCTTTGATCGCCGCAAATAGAAGTTAAATCGCCATAAATAGTCCTTCGCAGCACAATTTTATACCATTGAATTGAGCTTTTGTGGCTATTAAAGTTCGCCAGATTTTTTTTTTATTTTGTATAATTGCTGTAAAATTATACAATTCAACTTGCTTTTCACATCAATAAATCATGATACATATAATCAATTATATTTCCTAATAAGCATTACAATATCACGAATTCAGCATTGAAAAGAGCTCAAAACATATATATATATATATATATATTAATATCATTAGAATATATAAAATGGTTAAATATCCTAAACACTATACATAAATAAAAAGAGTTCAAATTAAAATTTATGATAATTTACTCTAAGGTAACATCTCACAATATACTAATATTATTTTACAAGTGTTGAATATAGGGTAACGAAAGTTTTTTAAGCATGCCGTGATCATCCCTTGTAAGCTCTCTTCTTCATGATCTCAAAACTGTCTTCTTCAACCGACCTTCTTCTCAAAATTAGATCAAAATTAGACGTCTTCTTCATTGATTTCAGTTGCTGTGAGAGAAGTTAATAATGAATTGATATTAAATTTCTTATCCAAGAATTAAAGAAAAAAAAGGTAATATAGTACTATACTATTCGTCACATGGGTTTGCTCTTTATCAAAAGAAATGTAATGCATCTAAGTGCAAAATGAGGCATTAACAGAGAGAAAATATAACATAAATTATACAAAAATTGAAATTTTCGTACCTTTATCGAGCAGCATCCAAGTAGCATTCCGGGATCCAAATATCTATAAAGTATTTGTTAAGGCCTTTCAAATCAAAATCCTTGACACCACAAAAGTGAAAACAACTAGTGAGACAAGTTTCTTTCTTTTACATTACAATTAATAACTGCATATGAATATATAACTCACTATTTTGAGACATGTACTACAAGAGAAACCATATTTCTGGCGAGTCAAAGTCGTCACAAAAAGTAAAATAATCGCCACAAATACTTATTGGCGACTCAATTCACACTGCCGGAAATTCATGACAGTATAATAAAAATTAACATCCCACAATATATTAAAATTAATATCCTCCGCTCAAATTCTGAGATGTTCATCCTCTACTCTAATTCTGACTACGTCTTCTTAGAATGGATTCAAATTTAGAATTTCTTTTTAGCTTATTAGGCTATTTTTAACTTCATATAATGACCCACTTTTTAAAATAGAATTTGTTGTGTGAATTTTTAACTTTAAGTTTTCCAAAAATTACAATATAAAGTAATTAATTCACTTTTGCTTCAAGTTTACTAAATACATAACAAAAACTAAAACTAAATTAAAACAAGTAACATATTAACCTGCTTCAAAAAATTAAAAAGGAATAATCACTACAATAAGCATCCATTCCCATCATCAATCATTCAAATCCAACTAATCACTATAATAAACATCACCCGTCATCTATCAACCACTCCCACATCATCCTCATCAATCTATCTTAATAAGATCTTTTTTTTTTTAAATACTGCTGCAGACATTTTCTAAGTTTTCATCTTAACAACAAAAGAAATCCAAAATTTTCTAAGTACCAAATTAAATTTTCTAACCACCGATATGGAAGTAAAGCACACAAAAACTGCAACATTAACTGTGGGTGAATAATTAAATAGGTGTATTTCCAACAAGGGTTATAAAGTATGTCATGAAATAAGAAAAAAAAAACATAATAATTGCACATAGATCAGCAACTAAGAATGTAGAATGCAGCCCCCAGCCAAAACAGAAACCCTTTGACCACAAGAGTTGCATATAATAATTGATAATTCAAACCGCTTTCTCCATACATCCCTGACTGCACCTCACAAAAACATTTATTTACACACTTATTTATGTATCATACTCTTGGGTTTAATAATGAGGCATTGGTCAATGTATCATTCTTTTAGACAATAATTCACTACTATTACTTGGAAAATTAAAAGGAAAAAAAATTAAGTTCAAAGTTCAAATATGCAGAGCACATTCGAATTAAAATCAACACCCACAAATTACAAAAGACTAAAGCAAATGATGACAAGAATTGAAGGGAATAGAAACTTACCAGTACTGGCTAATCATTTTATATCTCAAGTTGTTGATGGAAATCCTGTTTTCCAGGAAAACAAACACCATTAATAACACTCACCAAGAATGAAGATTACAACTTTGAGAGACTAAAACTCACTCAATACTCTATACATACATAATTATAACTTAATCAAACAATGCTTGAAGTAGTCTTCTTCCCCAACATGGCTTTAAAGATTACTAGGGGAATGCAAGCGGGCTAGAATCATTAGATAACTCAAACATCCAAGTTATAACCAATTACCACTGCCAAATCACCATGTTCTTAACATCGACATCCACATATACTCATCACATGTTCAGATTAAGATACCAGGGCAATACTTTGGGAGGATTTTTACTATTGTTCAGAAAAGACGTAAAAGAACCTCACCATCTGTGATAAGTAAAAAAGACATTCATGAATTACGCAAGATCAAGCTTTTTAGAATAAAAGCAACAACAAAAATATTGAAGAATAATGACTTACAAAATTACTTGTTGAAAGACATAAAAATTTGTGATAACCTAAAGTATTGTCGTGTCTTTGCATTCATGTTTTGCATCTAACTGCCCATGTAGTTATGTCCTATCTAAATGATACTCACAGAATATTGTTTTAAATTATGAGTTGAAAATATTCACACACCAGAAATTCTGGGGACTTAGTCTGGCAGCAGAAATCACCACTACAAGATCAAAATCAGAACCTGGGCCCTCCACATCTTTTCCTTTTATACAATAGACTGAGCAGACACCTTTTGGATAAGCTTCACCAACATATTTCAGTATTTCGACATCCACACATCTATCGAGAAAGAAACGAACATCAAGTTATATTCCAATATCAAATAAATGATGTGGTTTTCAGTTTTTAATTGGTGAAAAGAAAGCAATATCAAGTTATATTCCAATGGCTAGGTTTGGCAATAAGTGAAGGTTGGAAATTATTTAAATTAATGGCTGCAGTGAATGATCTCCACTTTGCATGATAATCATGTGCCTGTCTCAAAAATTCCAAAATAGTTTAGCACACCCATTTTGCAGCCTCTTCCTAACATGATAGTTACATAAGTAAAGAAAACCTTTATTATATTTGGAATTAGCATTACTTATATATATTGATCTTGATATTCTTTCTTAATTTTTTTGTTCATGCAGATATAAATTAAATAAATAACTAAAAGTCATACATTTAAACTCCAGCTTAATTTCTATAAATATTTTTATATTTGGATAAATATGCTTCTATCCTTAGTCCAGAACTAAAGCCATAGCAAATAGCAAAGAGAGCACTTCTGCAGTACTACATAGATACAACATTAATTGCATATACATGAGATAAGGCTACCAAACAGCAGTACTCTATCTAATTCCACAACTAAACCAAGAGGTTAGAAATGACAAGCCCCAATTTTGTTTTGATAAAATTTGTACATCATTTGAGATTCTTTTGCCAATTTACTTACTGAATGGTTACTTACAGAGGAGTAATGGAGATTGGAGAGTCATTCTATCAGACATGTAAAACAAACTCCAACCGATCTGTGTTGTCCAAGACTCGAAACTTGCTGCACTAGCAGGAAATCAACTTAGAACTTAGAGCAATCATAAAAAATGAGACGATAAATATAGC
Organism: Platycarya strobilacea; assembly: GCA_036898215.1. Taxonomy (NCBI): domain Eukaryota; kingdom Viridiplantae; phylum Streptophyta; class Magnoliopsida; order Fagales; family Juglandaceae; genus Platycarya; species Platycarya strobilacea. Next base: position 28,792,606 of record CM072556.1, read on the forward strand.
GAGCAATTTATGCCCTAATTCATTGTACAAATGAAGAATATATGCCAATATATGCCGTAACTCAACCACAGAATATATGATTTCATATTCTAGAAGGGCTAATGGGGCATTTTTTTGCCATTTCAGTAACAAACCAACCAAGCCCGTAGCAAGAGAAAAAAAAAAAGAGATGAGGAAAGATCGAGGAAGAGATTGAGAGAGACTCACCGACGTTCAGAGGAGGCAAGAAGGCACAGGTGAATTGACGGTGTCCATGACGGAAAATGGCATAGGGACGATGAAGGAGAGAGACGCGGTAGGCGATGAAGAAGGAGAGAAACTGAAAGAAAAAGAAAAGTGCACGGGCGATTTGGCGGTTTTTCCAAACTCTATCATTAAAAACTTTTTTTCCCGACTCTTATTTGCTTCCGCCAGAAGCTTTCAGCTGAATACTTTAAAGACAGAAGCTGGGGGGCAGACCGTCTGCCCCCCTCCTTAAAAGCAGCCCCGCCGCCCCCGGTGGCGGTGGGCGATACCGCCCACGCCATCGGGACCGGCGGAGTACGGGTCCGAAACGGGTTGAAGGCTGCCGGGGGCACACCGGAGCTCGCCGGAGCTCGCCGTCGAAGGGGTGAGCTCGTCTGAGTCCGCCGGTCCCGATGGCGTGGGCGGTATCGCCCACCGCCACCGGCGGCGGCGGGGCTGCTTTATGGCCGAATTTCCTATTAAATTCATCTTCATTTTATTTTTTTATTGTGTTTTTCATTATGTTTTTTATTATGTTTTGTTCATTTTATTTTTTTAATATATTTTTAATCTTCATTTTTTTATTTAATTATATTTTTTTATTTTATTTTGATGTGTTTTTCATCATCAAGCAGCCCAACTAGTGTTGGGCTGCTTTGGACGCTGGGGACAGCCGGACCGGTCCCCAGCGTCACCCTACTTTAAATGGATTATTTCTAGCTCGTTTTTAGTTGCCAGGTAAAAAATAAAAAAAAAAAAAAAGCCGAAAATAGCACTTTTTTTTGTAATGCTTCATTTATGCGCATATTAACATGGTAAAGTACATATCGTGGAGATATGATTTTAGACAATCGAATCATGATCATCGATCGATCTAGTGGCAATCATGTACTGGTGTGTGTAGGTCGTGAGGGGTAGACAACGATAAATATTTTAACATATATTTTTACTCCATCACAAAAAAATAAAAAATTATTTGTTATAAGTTATAATTTTCAGTAAAATGACTAGTATTTAAAGTTAAAATAAACCATAATTTTCAGTAAAATGACTAGTATTTAAAGTTAAAATGGGTTTATTTTTATTACAAATAATTTTTTTTTTGTTATAAATAATTAGTTACAATTGCATGTTTTTCTTGTATTGCTCCTTCTAACAAAAATAGAGAATATATACAACGTCCCATGCCATAGAGAAAAGAGGGTAAAACTTTAAAAAAGAGAAAAAAAATAGAAAATAGAAAAAAAGAAGAGTACTAGTATATACGAATGGTCAAGTACTGTAACCAACAATATTAGATCCATGCAGCTTGGATGGGCTGGGAACTCTTTCTGTTTTTGACTTTTAACCCACAATAAGAATTGAGTCTAAAAGGAGATCTGGTTAGCTTGTAGATTTATTACCGAGAAAATATTTTTCTAAAAAAATATTTTTATTAAATTAAAATTTATTTAAATGAATACTGAGACTTTAGAATTGTAAGAAATTCTAGATCAAAATATGTACTTTGATCTAGTATTACTTTCATCAAAGTACACAACGAAATTGATATTACATGATTTGTAAATCATATATCTATTGCGGTTGTTTTATGGATTCTCTATCACTATTGTTCCTCATCCAAAATCTTTAGCATCGATGGTCGAGTGTGCTACGTGGTAAAACTACAACAACACCCACATAATCTATAGCCTAAATATTGGGACTAGGGAGAAATTTGCAATTTGTTGTTATAAGCTTAGAGAATCTAATCTAAAGGGGGGATATGTAAATAACCATATTTACCAAGTAAGTCATATTTACCTCTTAACAATAACACAACCTTTAACTCTGAGTAGCAAATCATAATGGAAACATCAAATAGTATAGGCAAAACTATATTTTTTTAGTATTTTCCATCTTATTATTATCTATAGCTTTTGAACAAGAGTTTGAAGAAACTGTTTTTCTTACAAACAGGCTCTCAAGACATGAATACTAAGCTACTTTTCATGATAGTGTGTCTCATGTACACTATCCTATAATATGAAAAACTACTCATTAGGCGAAAATTAAGAACCTAATACAACCAAATTGTCATCAGCATTAAATTTTTTAAAACATTATTTTCCTAGGACTGTCAACAGTGGTCAAAGAACTCATTTAATTCAATAGGACGTTAATAAATGACTAAGTATATTAGGTATCTTTGAATAGATAGTTAATTTAAACTACACAAAACTAATAATGGAAAAATTGATTCGCTTTTTGTACTAAAATAGTACAAACAACAATTATGTACTCAAAGTACTTCAAGCCTAAATACTACAAAATCTAATTATCTAATTCTTGTATGAGAATCAACTATTTAACTCATTCAAGAAGTGCGATCAATGATTATCTAAAGACAACTCAATTTGTGCCAAGAGATGATCTATACCTCCATCAACTTCCATTTTTCTTTATCAATCAAGTCAACAACCTCATGTTGGATCATATAAGTGAAGGGAATCAAACATTTTATATTAGAATTCCTACTATGTGAATTCATTATCTTTAGCAAAGACATATTACTAATATTCTTTTCTAGTTTTTTAACGGCCTGAGAATATTGATATATAGCTACCATACTATTTATAAGGATTCTTATATTCTATAATTTTTTTGAGATTCATTATCACTAATAGGGGTGTAAATGGTCGGGTCCGGTCCGAAAAATTTGTGTACCGATTCCATTCGGTCTAAGAATTCTCTCACCCTGGACCGGACCGAACAGGAGTTCGGTCCATACCGGTCCGATCCAATTCGGTCCAGGGGCGGTCCGGTCCGGTCCAGAGATGCCCCATATGATTTAATAGGCTAAATTTAATCTAAAATTTTACAATAATCAAATATTTTTTTAGCCCAAATTTAACTACTATAAATTATAATATATTAATATTATAAAAGTATATATTATATATTAATATGTTAGTATATATTATATATTAACTATGTTAGTATATATTATATATTTATATGTTAGTAAATAGTGATAAATTAGTAATAATATATTAAATAATAATAATACATTTATTATTTATATGTTAATATTATAAGAGTATATATTATATATTAATATGTTAGTCTATATTAAATATTAAGTATGTTAGTAAACTATAACTAATAGTCTAATAATCTAATAGTCTAATAATACTATTACATTAGTATATGTTAATAAATTATAACTAATTAGTAATAACACTATTACAATTTATATTAGTATATTATATATTTATATGTTAGTAAATAGTGATAAATTAGTAATAATATATTAAATAATAATAATATACTTATTACTTATAAATTATTACTAATATTTTATCTAAATATACTATAATTTATATTTTTATACTATAATTAGTCAACTATTAGTCTACTATAAATCATAATATATTAATATTATAAGTGTATATATTATATATTAATATATTAATATATATTAATATTAATATTAAAATTTATAAATTATTATTTATATATACATATATTTAAAAATAAAAATTAAAAAAAAAACTCTAGGGATTTGGTCCGGTCCGATCCGGTCCGGTCCAGGGGGATGAACTCCCTGGACCGGGACCGGACCGGAATTTTCCGGTCCATATATTTTTTGGACCGAACCAGACCGGACTTCAACCGATCCGGTCTAGTCTCGGTCCGAGACAACCGGTCCAGTTCGGTCTGCCGGTTTGGTTCGGTCTTTTTATACCCCTAATCACTAATGATACACCATCATTACTTGGTGAATTACTTCCACTATTTCGATGATTCTATTAAGGTAATGTGGAATAAAATGTTTCTTCCAAGAAACTATTCTTATAAAAATCTATAATACCCCACTCTCATTGTAAATACAAGTTTTTTCTTTAGACAAAAATGATTAAATTTAGATCCTCTATATTCTTAATATAATAAATACTTACACAAAATAATCACTTAACCTTTCTTAATGCAAATGAACTTGATCTAAGAATGACAAGTCAGATTAAAGTCGCAATCCGATATTACATCAACTCAAATGTGATGTCGCAATTGCTTTGTGACATAAATCATTAATAACTCCATTTTCAGCAAGTCATTAAATTACAAAATAATTATTCTCATTATATAACTCATACGATTACGATTTTGAAAAAAATGTTGTAATCAAAAATAATTTTTAAAAAAATCAGAATCACATTTATATGTTGAAATAATGTTTTGTTGTTGTTTCATGTCCCTTTGTGTGCATGTATAGGATTATTAATATAGAGAATACTCATATTGTTTTTTCTCTTTGACTTAATTAAATAAAGGAGAAAGATCTTATAAGTGAATAAAACTTTAATTTCTCAAACTTCACATCCATTATCCTATGTCTTGATGATACATTTAATATATCATCTCTCCAATAGAGAATTAATATCACTGAGCCTAGGGATGTAAGGAGTTCAGTTATATTGGAAAATCAACCAAATCAGACTGAACTTCAGACAAGTAAGACTCAATCCCATAAATTATGAATTGAAAAAATTTTGTCCGACCCAGGGGTTTATAAATCTTGGACTAGAGTGGACCAAACTAGACCAAACTTTTATATCTTTTTTATAATTATTTTTAATAATTTCATATATTATTTTAATATAGTAATTATATAATTTATGATATAATTCTTTTCTAATTTATTATTGTTGACCATATAAATTTTCTTTGAATGAGTTAGTTACATAACCTACATTAATAATTTACTTGATTTTAAGTTAGTAATTTAAATAATTTTTTTATTAATTAATTTTTTTTTTAAAAAAAAAAGAGGAGCAAAAATAAAAAATAATTGAGCTAGATCAATTGGATTGGATCGATAGCTGTAGGTTCAGTCTCACCCCTTTATATGGATGTTTAATTCAGTTCGTTTCGGAGAAAGGACCATCACCGAACTGAGCCTAACCAATTTACACCCCTGATGAAGTTAATGAGTAGCCATCCAACTTCTAAACCTTTAAAAATTCCCACTAAGCATTGTTTTGAATGAGTCTTAAATTAAATTAGGTTTAAACTTAACTAATATCGCATTAAAAATATTGAAAATATCGCTTGGTGTAAGAAATTCAGTATATGGAGTTTTAGCTGCTAACTAGCAATATATTCATATTTTTCACTTATTTAATATTTTTCATATTCTCCAATCCACAATAGAATAGAAAAGAAAAACTTTGCGAGAGATTATCTTAGCCTAAAACTTACCTTGCATCAGTGCAACTACATTCAAGATTTTTAAGTTTAACTGAATCGTATCTGATTACTCAAACTTTTGTCGTAATTACTGTGTAAATTTCAAGGTGCTTGGTACATAATTTACACTCTTAAAGGGCACTCCTAAGTTCATATATCTACAAGAATCTATTTGCTCTTATTAGAGAAAAATAAAATTTGAGCAAGATTATCAATACTAATACCATAAAAAGGTGCATTGATAAAAGTTAAAACCTTTAAAATGAATATGCTAATCAGGAATGTCTTTAACATCTTATATGCTCAGATTTTATTGTCCTTACTTATTAGATATACTAGCAAGTTTAGAGAGTATGTGCTTATATGTGAGTTAATTTAAGTTGCTTTAAGATTGTAATGCTTAATCTCACATATACGATCAATTATCTTTGCGTTATAAAAACGATGCAAAACTTTTGTTATTACTCACTAGATTCTCAAAGACAAAATAGTGGTTTAGCTTTATATGTTGATCCCTTCAACTTCTATAAAAAATTGTAGGGCATGCATCTCACATGCAATTTCAATTTTACTTTATAAGTTTAAGAAGTTAACACAATAACCATGGTTTAAAACTATTTGACACTCATAATAATCTTCATTCATTTCTAATTATTGCTCATAGAGGAGATTAATGTGATAACTAAGTTGCATATACAATCTTTAGGTTGTATTTTTGGTAATGTCAAAATACTAACCTATGTGAATTTAGTTGCACTCACATCTAAGAAATTTGTCACGTCAATGGAAGTTAGAACAAAAATAATTAAAACATCTCTTGCAACAAAGATTTGCTAGGCTTCCTGATCATCTCTTGTGGCAAAAATTTATATTGTATAGGAAATTAGTTCCAAATCAATCTCAACCATACTTGCATTGAATAAACACTCTTCCGAGTTAATCACATGCAAAAATATTTTTTTCCCAAATCAAAGAAATCAATTTGAGTTAATCATAAACATGATTTAATCAAATTCGATTTACTTAATCGTCTATTGTATTACATTTTAAAAGTGAAGACAAATTCCTATAATCAGCCTAACAAATACTAGTTATAAAATAAGCTCATATAATTACATGCAATCACAGAATATGAATAAAAAGATCATTACATTTCATCCAAATAATCTTTATTCACATAAACAATAATCTAGGCACTTTATAATATAATATAAAATGCCTAACAAATGTGACAAAATGATTTTGTAATATCATGGCATGCATATATTCATAATCACATGTAAAAAATATTTCAAACAAATATTCATGTGCCATAATAACATGTTGAATTAATAAATAAAATTAACAAGTAGACTAATAGTAAGTTTAAGCCCAATAGTTGAGCTTAGTGCCCTTCTATGCAAGGTCATGGGTTCTAAATACCACAAAGACATTTTTTCCTCTAATGAACACCACAAAAGAACCAAAACCTTTTCCATTGGCTGTATGCCCAATGCACTGGACTCTTCTACAACTAGCAGGCCAACAACAAGGCTTATAGAGCTACAATCATTATGCACACAAAAAGTTTTTAGGCTACTCACGGATCATAGGTTTGCTTGGGCAAAAATAAAGGTGGTGGGCCACCAAAGTACCAATGGATACGAGCCCATCCCTTGCAAAAATTTGCCTGTTGGGCTAAAGGCACGGCCCAGTTTGAAAAAAAAAAATTGTTTTTCTTATAAACAGAGACACAAATGGAGTAGATTTAATGAATTAAAAAAAGTTGCCCACCAGAATAGAGCCCAAACTCGATTTATACCACAAAAGAAAAGGCATTGCTCATATTCCCCTCCCACTCCAGCTATTGTATATGTAACAAAAGAGAAAAAAATTATTGCATGTAAACGTCGTCGCCCTCTATTTACTTAACAGAAGAAACAACGGATTTCATGGCACATGGAGCAACCATTATCATCGTCTGCTAGATCGCATGATCATGTGCCCCCTGCATTGTGCTACTACACTGACCTAGTTTGCACGCCCATGTGTGCATAGTTTTGTGATAGAACATGCTAAACTTGGTAGGCATTATTCTGCGGCAAATCACTATAGGTTGTGCCATCCAAGTGCGAGGTTGTATATATGTACGGTAGAACTTGTAGCTCTGGTCTGATGAATGGCTCTGTGCACAACAAAGCCCGATACTCCATGGTGTGGAGCTTTGGTAGTGTCGCACCTCATAGTATAGTGGGCATCAATGCTCGTAGCTTTGTGTGTAGCAGATGACAACACCTCCGTCAATGTGCGCATAGCTCTGCATGTAGCAAAGGCGACCATGCCCGCTCCTTGATGCTTCTTGCACATCAAAGTGGTCCGAACCCTTTAGAAAATTCGTTGAAGTTGCCGCGAGTTCCGGCTCTTCATGTGCTGTGGTGGTGGCACCTTGTTAGTGCGTGCTGCTTTGTCCACTATACCACCATGATGTGCACAGCTCTGCGTGTAGTGAAGCACATTGCAAAGCATCGTCGTGCACTCAATTGTGCATTGCATTGCCACAAATTGGTGTGCCAACCTCATTTGGTTTGTAGCATCAGCACTTGGTGCAATTGCACCTCATGTACACACTGCTACCACCTGGCATGCGCGCAACACCAAAATGCTCCCATCATTTATGGTTCGTACTATATAGGTGGTTGTATATGAGACATGGGAGATTACTTACTTTATGGCATGGCACATTTCACTCATCCATTTCGCCTGTCTACATAGACACGACACCCTTTTAATTATCATCTATCATCATTTCTATAAAATTCAAGATTTCAAATCTCGTATCTACGTATAGATTTTGATGATAACAAATAAATTCAAAAATCAAGCTCAAGTTGTCTACGCATGAAGAGAGTTAAGCACATCAAGAAATCAAGCATGAGCAAAAAGAAGAACAAGTTTACAAATGAAACTCATAGAGTAATTTTGTACATTTCTTAAAATTTGAAATTGGATTAAGGCTTAAAATTAATATTTTCTTATAAAGTATCAAATTGTATTTTTTATATTTGCATAACTTTATTAAAATATTTAATTTCAAAAATTATTATTTTTCCACATATGCATAAAAATTTGAATTTATAAAATGATTGATTGTCATTTTTAACATGTGCATGTATTTTTTTAAAATTTTGAAGGGTGGTTGTGTGTTTTTTTGAAAAATACAAAAAAGAGATGATTTGTTTGAAAATCTTGAAAGGTGGTTGTATGTTTTTTTGACATATGCAAAAAGAAGATGACTTGCTTTAAAAAATAAATCATACTCATTTTGTCATGTATAAAAAGTAAAATATTATGTTTGATTTTTTTGAAAAATAAATGGAGTTGTATTTGACAAATATAAAAAAGAGATATTTTTATTTGAATCTTTTGAAAAGTGAATAATGCTCTTATTTGACATATGAAACTTTTCAAATTTGAATATGAAAACTCATTTGCTTATAAATAGCTCATTTGAATTTTACAAAAATCACAAAAAGAGCTTATACATCAATTGCTAAGTTTTGCATCATTTTCTCAAAGTCATCATTATCTCTTCTCTAAATTTTGTGCCTGAAAGAGATATAGATTGTGTTGTATTGTTCTTATTTCACTCATTGAGGAGTGTACTCTAATAATGTACCCACTATCAGCTCTTGTATTTGTAAGAGGGTGCGTATAACCCTTGTGTGTGTAGAAGGTGTTCTACATAGGGAATAGTTGAATCACTAAGTATGAGGTGATTGCAAGTGTAGAGAGTGTTCTACACGAATTCTTTGTAGCAATGTTGGTTAAAGGTGTAATAGGTTTCTATCTTCACCTGAAAGAGATTGAATAGTGAATTTGGGATCCTCAAGAGGTAGTTTGAGGGAAGGACGTAGGCAGTAGGGTTGAATCTCGTTAAAATACTGAATTTGCTTATTTTTAGCTTTATTCTTTATATTTCATGCTGCTTCATATTTTATTTATATTTTATATTGTATATTTGGTTTATAAGTATAAATATTTTAATATAACCCAATTCACCCCCCCTCTTGTGTTAGTCATCTGGGCAATAATTGGTATCAAAGCGAGAGCTCTATTATAAGATTAATTATCTGTTGAGTTAAGATCATATAGCTAACATTAGAGCTACATTCACTGAAAGTCAATCCAGTAGTCAACCTCTGCTATTTTGTGGAGACAATTATATTTTCTAGAAAGCTAAAATAAGAATATTTCTCTAGTCTCAAGGTCGAGAAATCTGGAAATGTATAGTAAATGTGCCTTATATTCCAACAAAAATTGTTGATGGAGTAAAAGTCAATAAGGAAGAAAAAGAGTTTGATCGTGAAGATGATAGACTTTATACAGTTAATGTAATGATTATGAATTTTCTGTATAATGCTTTCAATGACAATGAATTTAACTGAATAATGATTTGCAGGACAACAAAGAAAACCTAGGATAACTTGTAAGTAACTTATGAAGGAATTTCGCAAGTCAAAGAATCAAAAATTTATATTCTTACGCATGAATATGAAATGTTTAAAATGATTGATGATGAATTTATTTCTTCTATATATACTTGTTTTACTAACATTATAAATAACTTGACAGCTCTTGGAAAAGTTTATTCTAACTTGGAAATAATAAGAAAAATTCTCAACTCTCTTCCAAAACGTTGGAAATTAAAAGTGACAACGATTCTTGAAGTTAAAAATCTCAAAAAACTCAAAGCAAATAAACTCATTGGGTCATTTATTACTCATGAGTACACATTGAAAAGAGGAGAAGAAGAAGGAAATCAAAAGAAGAGCTTGACACTCAAAACTGTTCCACATGAAAGTGAAAGCGATGAAAACGAGAATACTGATAACAAAGATGAAGAAATTGCAATGATCACAAGAAGATTTCAGAAATTCTTAAAGAAAAATAAAGTTGCTCCAATGAAATCTTTCAAAAAGTTTTCCAACAAAAATACAGGTAAAAACGACTCATTAACTTGTTATAAATGCAAAAATTCAGGACATATTAAGGCAGATTATCCCATGTTAAAAAAGATCGATACAAAGGTAATAAAACAATGAAAGTTACATGGAATGATAATTCAAGTAGCTCAGACAACGACGCAAATAATGAAAAATCTGCAAATCTTTATCTAATGGTTAAAGATGATCTTGAAGTAATAAATTTCGAAAATATTGAAAATCCTTCATATAAAAAATTGCAAAATGTTTTGGAAGAGTTATATGAAGAATTTGAAAATTTAGGTATCAAGTATATCGTTTTGAAAAAGAAAAATTCTTCTTTAACAAATGAAATTGATATTTTAAGAAAAGAAAACATCGTTTCAAAATATGGAAATAATGAGCTGAAAAAGAAAGTGATTGATTCAGAAAAAAAAAAAAAAAAAAAAAAAAAAAAAAAATTAAATTTGAAAAATTTTTTGAAAGTCAAAAATGTGTTTTTGATAAGGTAGGTTTGGGACACATGCCAAAAGAAAAATTCAAACCCTATAAAAAATTTTCTGATAAACCGACTAAATCAAAATCAGATATTCAAAATTTTTTTCATAAAAATAACTTTTTTAAAGAAAAGTATTATCACTCAATATTTTCAAATATGTCATATGTTATTTGTAATTTTTACAATAGAAATGGTCATAATTATCATACTTGTCCTATTAGAAGAAGACATACAATGACTATTAGGGTCATATAGGTACCAAATAATCTTGTTTATTCTAATACTAATAAATAAAAGACTCAAAGAATTTGGGTACCAAGAAAAATTATTTTAATTATTTTTACAGGTATACATGAAGTCCTCCATAGGTAAAAGTAAATGGTTTTTAGACAGCGAATGCTCAAGACACATGATAGGAGATAAAAATAAATTCATTGACCTCACTTCTAAAGAAAAAGGATATGTGACATTTGAAAATAATTCAAAGAGGAATATCATGGTAATTGGTAAAGTTGGTAAGAAGTCTTCTCTTATAATTTAAGATGTTCTACTTGTTGATGGTCTAAAACATAATCTTTTAAGTATAAATCAATTATGTAATAAAAGATTTACAGTTACTTTCAAAAAGGATAAGTGCATTATTTTGAATAATCATGATTGCAATATTTATTTTATTATTCTTAAAAACAATAATGTATATACAATCGAATTTGCCTCACAATATGCTATTTGTTTATCAGCTCAACATGAAAATAGTTGGTTATGGCATAGAAGGTTAGGTCATGCAAATATGGAACTTATTTCCAAACTTTCAAAAAATGATCTTGTGAGAGTTTTGCCAAAAGTAAACTTTTTTAAAGACAAAATTGTAATGCATGTCAGTTTGATAAATAAACAAAAATTTCTTTCAAAATTAAGAAATATATTTCCACTACTAGACATTTGCAACTAATATACATGGACCTTTTTGGACCAAACAGAGTTGCTAGTCTGGAAGGAAAATATTACGCATTTATTATTATTGATGATTTCTCTAGATATACTTGGGCATCTTTCTTGCTCATAAAGATGAGGTACATAATGCCTTTACCAAGTTATGTAAGAGAATTCAAAATAAAAAAGGTTATACTATTTCAAACATTTGAAATGACAAGGAGAAAGAGTTTGTCAATAAAGATATTGAGTCTTTTTGTGATGAAAATAGTTTTCTGTATAATTTATCTACTCCTCGAACTCCTCAACAAAATGGGGTAGTAGAAAGGAAGAATAGATCTTTTTAAGAAATGGCAAGAATAATGCTTAATGAAAATAGTTTACTTAGTTATTTTTTGACCGAAGCGGTAAGTACTGCATATTATGTTATAAATAGAGTTATATTAAGGTCTAAATTAGATAAAACCCCTTTATGAGATTTGAAATGAAAAAAAGTCCAATATTGATTACTTTCATGTATTTGGATGGAAATATTTTATACTCAATGACAGAGATAATTTAGGAAAGTTTGATGCAAAATCTGATGAATGTATCTTTTTTGGGTATTCAACAAATAGTAAAACTTATAGAGTATTCAATAAAAAGACTTTGACTGTACAAGAATCTATGCATGTAGTATTTGATGAATCTAACCCTCTACTCTCCAAGAAATCTATTGATGAAGAATCAGAAAGTATAAATAACACAAATAGTCTCAATCTCAATAAAGAGAATTCAATGGAAGCAGTCCAATATGGAGACATCAGGAAAGATCATCAAGATTTAGTACAAGATGCAACCAAACAGTGGAAACATGTAAAAGATCATCCAGTGGAACAAATTTTAGGAGAACTTTCATGAGGTGTAAATACTCGATCATTTCTTAGAAATATTTGTAATCACATTACTTTTCTATCTCAAATTGAACCCAAAAATATTGATGAAATACTTATTGATGAATCATGAATTCTAGTTATACAAGAAGAGCTAAATCAATTTGAAAGAAATAATATATGGACATTTGTTCCTAGATCCGAAAATCATGCTGTTATTGGAACAAAATGAGTATTTAGAAATAAAAAATATGAGTCTGGAATCATTACTAGAAACAAGACTCGACTTGTAGCCCAATGTTTCAATCAAGAGGAAGGAATTGATTATGATGAAACGTATACACTTGTCGCAAGATTAGAAACTATTTGAATGTTACTGGCATATGCATGTTATAAAAATTTTAAATTTTTTCAAATGGATGTTAAAAGTGTTTTTTTAAATGGTTTTATAAATAAATAAGTATATGTTGAGCAACCTCTAGATTTTGAAAATCATATTTCTCCTAATCATGTTTTTAAGCTCATAAAAGTATTATATGGACTTAAACAAGCTCCTAGAGGTTGGTATGAGAGGCTTAGTGGTTTTTTTATTAAAAAAAAATTTTCAAGATGAAAGATCGATACATTTCTTTTCATCAAATATGAACAGGATGATATTCTTCTAGTTCAAATTTATGTGGATGATATAATATTTGGTGCTACTAATGAAAATATGTGCCAAGATTTTTCTAAAAGTATGCAGTAAGAATTTGAAATGAGTATGATGAGAAAACTTAATTTCTTTCTCGGATTACAAATCAATCAAGTAAAAAGTAGAACATTTATTAATCAGTTAAAATATATAAAAAAGTTACTTAAAAAGTTTGAGATGGAATGTGTGAAGGTAATTGGAACACTAATGAGTCCAACTACTAAACTTGATAAAGATGAAAGCAGTAAGCCAGTTGACTCAAAAGTATATCGAGGTATGATTAGTAGTTTATTATATTTGACAGCTAGTAGACCTGATATTATGTTCAGTATATGTTTATGCACACGTTTTCAATCATTTTCAAAACAATCTCATTTGATTGCAGTTAAACAGATTTTTAGATATCTTACCAGTACCATTGACCTCAGATTATGGTATTCTAAGCACATTTCTTTCGATCTCATTAGTTATTCAGATACAGATTATGTTGGTTGCAAAGTTGATTGAAAAAATACCAGTGAAACATGTCAAATTTTAGGTCATGCACTCGTTTTATGGTTTAGTGAAAAATAAAATTTTATTACATTATCTACTGCTGAGGTAGAGTATGTTGCTGCAGGTAATTGTTGTGCTCAAGTTCTTTATATGAAACAACATCTTGAGGATTTTAAATTTATGTACAATCACATTCCAATTAAATGTGATAATATAAGTATTATGAATCTTTCAAAGAACCCAATACAACATTCTAGGACTAAGTATATTGAAATTAGATATCATTTTCTTAGAGATCATGTACAGAAATGTGATATTGTACTAGAATTCAAAAACACATATGATCAATTGGAGGATATTTTCACAAAACTCCTACCAAAAGATAGATTATGCATGATTAGAAGAGAAATAGAAATGATGCATGTCATGAATATCTGTTAAACATTTTTATTCAATTATCTCAAATGACTTACAAAAATTTGAGACTTCTAATGTTATCTTTTAACTGCATTTGCTATTCATAAATCGACATGTTATTCTCATCTAAAAGATTAGACAGTCGAAATAAAGAGGCAAGTAAGGATTTTAAATTCTTATTCTGTTACTTTAACTCTACTATTTTTTTTTACTCATAAATAAGTCGTTGAAATACAGAGACAGTCTCGCTAAACTTATCAATTTCGTGAGTTTTGGACTACAACTGAGTGAAAAAAGTAACAATGGATGATGAGTATTGAGTCCCGAGACCTACAAGCTCATAAATGATATCATGATCTGATTTATTAAGTAAATCAGCCTCTTGTTGCTTCATGGCACATACGATAGAAGTAGAAATAGATTGATCACAAGAAGTACTGAAGGGAAATTGACGAGTCATTACAAAATTGTAGAATGAAAATGCAGATGAATTGCAAAGATGAGAAGAAAATTTGATACGAAATAGATAAAGTTAAGGATTGCTCTTATAGAGACAGGAATAAGAACAAGACAAACTATCACAACTTCAAATCTCTGCAATATCTTGCTTGTCAATAACGTCAAGTGGATTTGAATCTCTTTTCGCACCGAATTTCTAGAGCTAGGCCTCCAGCTTTTACAGGTTTTGTCGGACACGGGTGACTCTAATTTTTTCATTCTCTACAAAATCTCATTCCACACCAAATTGTCAGAGCTAGGCCTCCAGATTTTGCAGATTTTGTCGGACACGGACGTTGGAAGAAATCTCCTTTCACACCAAATCTCGATAATATTTTATTTGTCAACAATATCAAGCGGATCTCTGTACCGAGGCAATAAAGTTAGGCCTCAGCTTTTACAGCTTTTGTCGAATACGGACAGGGAAAGAAATTTTACTGAATACAATTGGGGTTCCTTTTTAATGATACCAAAAGGGAGAGAAGTCTTATACTAGTATTATACTACCATGTTATATATGCTAGAGTTATGTCTATATTTTATTAAAAAAACTAACGCATTTTCAGGGGGAGTTTAAGTATTAACTGTAGGTCGCAGATTTCTACTAAGTATTTGTCATCATAAAAAATAGAGAGATTGTAGAACCCAAAATTTTAAGTCTCGTATCTACGTTTAGATTTTGATGATAACAAATAAATTCAAGACTCAAATTCAAATTATCTACGCATGAAGAGAGCTAAACACATCAAGAAATCAAGTATGAGCAAAAAGAAGAACAAGTCTACAAATGAAACTCATAAAATAATTTTGTACATTTCTTAAAATTTGAAATTGGATTAAAGTTCAAAATTAATATTTTCTCATAAAGTATTAAATTGCATTTTTTACATTTGTATAACTTTATTAAAATATTTAATTTCAAAAATTATTATTATTTTATATATATACATAAAGATTTGAATTTATAAGATGATTGATTGTCATTTTTCACATGTGTATGTGTTGTTTGAAAATCTTGAAAGGTGGTTGTGTATTTTTTTGACAAATACAAAAGATAGATGATTTTGTTTGAAAATCTTGAATGGTGGTTGTGTGTTTTTTTGATAAATGCAAAAGATAGATGATTTGTTTAAAAATCTTAAAAGGTAATTATGTATTTTTTGACATATGCAAAAAGAAATTGATTTGGTTTGAAAAATAAATCATGCTCATTTTGTCATGTATAAATAGTAAAAGATTATATTTGATTTCTTTAAAAAATAAATAGAGTTGTTTTTGACAAATATAAAAATGAGATATTTTTATTTGAATCTTTTGAAAAGTGAATAATACTCTTATTTGACATGTGAACTTTTTCAAATTTGAATATGAAAACTCATTTGCCTATAAATAGCTCACTTGAGTTTTGTAAAAATCACAACAAGAGCTTACATATCAATTGTTAAGTTTTACATCATTTTCTCAAAACCCTCATTCTCTCTTTTCTAAATTTTGTGCCTTAATTTTTGTTCATTTTGAGAGAGATATAGGTTGTGCTGTATTGTTCTTATTTCACTCATTGAGAAGTGTACTCTGATAATTTACCCACTATCAGCTCTTGTATTTGTAAGAAGGTATGTATAACCCTTGTGTGTGTAGAAGGTGTTCTACACAGGGAATAGTTGAATTACCAAGTGTAAGGTGATTGCAAGTGTAGATGGTGTTCTACACGAATTCTTTGTAGCGGTGTTGCTCAAAAGTGTAATAAGTTTCTATCTCTACTTGAAAGAGACTGAATAGTGAATTTGAGATCCTCAATGGGTAGTTTGAGGTGAGGATGTAGGCAGTGGGATTGAATCTCGTTAAAATATTGAATTTGCTTCTTCTTACCCTTATTTTTTATATTTCCTGCTGTTTCACATTCAGCTTATATTTTATATTGTATATTTAGTTTATAAGTATCAATATTTTAATATAACCCAATTCACCCCCCCTTTTGTGTTAGTCATTTGAGCAACAATTTATTTCCTTTTGGCTATTCACACATGAAGATTGTCATATGTATGCAACTGCTACTAGTGGAGCAGCTTTGCAGCATGTGAGATACACTGAGGTGCACAACCATCGCTTACTGTTATGACTATTCATGGCAGCCATGGTTATAGGAAGAAGAAAAAAACCTCTTATCACGGGAAAAGGACTCCATAGGAAAGGCACAACACGTGCAACAAGAATATAAATTAGGAATAATCGATATTGATTTGATACCAATGTACGAAATACTATATCAAAGTACACAGCAAAAACAATATTAACTCATTTATAAATTGCATATCTAGTATTGTAGTTGTTTCATGGATTATTCATCACCGTTGTTGTTCATCCAAAATCTCCCATGTCGATTGTGATGTGTGTTACATGGTAAGACTAGAACAGCACCCACATACTTCTCAACCTAAATGTCAAGATTAGAGAGAAATAATTCGAAGGAGAGATTTGCACTTAATTGTTGCAAGCTTGATGCATCTCACCTAAAGGGTGGAGGGACTATGTAAGTAGCTCCTCTAAGTGTATCTTAGGATTGTCGCTTAACATCCATCTTTAAGGATCATGAAGTGGTTTGATAGCTGGTATATAACCCTCAAGAGAATGGGAAAAGATGTCCACTATAAGTGCCCATTTATTATGAGAATTATAAAAAAATAAAATTTATATTTTGCTTGCTAAAAATGTTATTAGGCACACTATGACTAAGTCACCCTGATGACCTGGTCTTGTACCAGTTTCTATGTTAAGAAAAATATTGAGATTGAGAGAGGGACTTCTCACCTAGTTATTAATTATAAACTCATGAACAAAGTATTGGAATGAATTATGTATTATATTCTAAAACATGATGACCTCATCCACAGACTTACCGATGCTTTATATATTAGTAACAAGTACATATAATTTTTGACAAATACATATTAGTGAGAGCTATATATATAATAAATATGTATATAGAGCAATGTTAGAGACAAACATCAGTGACAAACGCCGGACAAACGCCAGCTCACAATTCTCAATTTTTCATTTCCTTCAATTTCAGACCTATTTTTTTTATTTCTCAATACACATATATTGTACAACACATAGAAGACACCAAATAATATAAGTTATCAATTGGTGTTTATCATTGACGTTTATCCCTAGTATTTTTTTTTATGTATATATATTAATATATTAAATTAATAATCTATATTTTGTTTGTTTTGGCTCCAAACGTACGTGTTCTTTTCGTAAAATACATATTTTAGGAAGAATAATAAATAGTTAGAGACAAATATTTAATTTCATTACTACATTTATGATTAGTTGCTCTATCTGTAGATAAAAGTTTTATTAGTCATTCTTGTAGTGGATCCTCCCCATCCGGAGGCACAGATCCTCTCTTTCTCTCTCCAAATTTATTGCCGGAGCTCCAACCGCTTACAAGTCCACTCAATCCGTTTTCCAATTTTATGGATCTCAGATTTTCAAGATGTAACCATCCACACTCTTTCGCAGTCAGTGCGTGGGGCCTATGCACTAGTCAGTTATTCATGTTTCAGTTGTGAAAGAGCCAAATCTCTATTTCCCACCTATCTTACTGTGCCTTTCTCTAAAATCTTATTGTGCCTTTCTCTAAAATTGAGTCCAAATACTCCTCCATCCAAATCTATGGAGTAAGAGACAATGACTTTCTTCAAAACCACCTATTTGGTTATGGTCTTCCTTTGGATCATATTATAGTCTTTTGATAAAGGAAACAAGGGATTTGGACTCTTGCACTACTTTGTTAATCTCAATCTTCTTCTCTTAAATATGTACACATACATAAATACATACATATATACATATATATATATATATACATATATTTGGATCGGCTCAATAGGTTAGGGGGCTAAGGTTAAAATTTTGATTGAAATTAAAAAAAAAAGTAAAATTAAATAAATTTTTTTTATTGTTATTTTTATATTAGATTTTTATTAAAAATAAATACCATCATTTGTTGAGCTTAAGATTTTATACTACTTCTTTAATTAATATTTTTAATTAATAATGACATTTATAATATCTATTTGATATTTTTAATGTTCTCTTATTGAGTTAATTAATATTTTTAATTGGATATTTTTTTCCTTTTAAAAAAAATTATACTTTAGACTTTTTTTTAGGCCTTCTTTTATGAGAGGGCCTTAGGCAATTGCTTAATTGTTTTAATGAAAGAACTGGCCTAACATATACATATGTATATTTGCATTTTAACTATTTAGCAACTAGGTCTAATTTTTTTTAAAGTAATTTTAGTCTCCAATCCTCAACTTTTGAAATTTTGGAAAGAAATTATATGCTTATAAAAACAAAAAGAGCTATCTTTACAAAAAGAACCATCTTCCAAGTATGCTGCTGGCTTGAGTGCAGCACACTAGGAAGTATACTTTTTGTTTTTATAAACATATAATTTCATTTTTGAGTGAATACTTTTTGTTTTTATAAGCATATAATTTCGTTTTTAAAAGTATACTTGGAAGTGAAATGTTTTGCAGCAGCCAGTGTGCTGTGCACATTGAAGAAAAAGAAAAGAAAAGAAAAATGTCTGTGGTGTGGGGTGTGCTGGCTGATGCCAAATACGCCCCTACTTGGAATCCAAAAGAAATCATCTATGCACGTGGTTCACCCAAACTTAATGCAATCGATCTCCATTTTTATCCTTGCATGCATATAAACGACTCGTTATCAACTAGGGGCATAATAATTAGGAGTGTAAATGGTCCGGTCCGGTTCGGAAAAAATGTGGACCGGATTCATTCGATCCAAAAATTTTCTCACCCTGGACTCGACTGAACTCCTATTCGTTCCATACCGGTCCAGTCCAATTCGGTTTAGAGGCGGTCCAATCCAGGGATATCTTATATAATTTAATGGATTAAATTTAATCCAAAATTCTGCAATAATAAAAAATAATTTTTAGTCCAAATTTAATTATTTTCAGTCTAATTTACGTATTTATAACAGATTTAAACTAAATAATATTAAAAAAAACTCACTCTTAAAACAATTGGCAAAAGGAAAAAATAATTTAAATAAAAAAGTAAAAAAAATTATAAATTATAATTTTTATACTACAACTAATCAACTACTATAAATTATAATATGTTATTATTATAAGAGTATATATTATATATTAATACATTATACTACCACTCTTAATCTATATTAATATTAATATTATAATTTATATACTATTATTTATATATATAAATCATTCGGTCCGATCCGATCCGGTCCAGCAAAAAATACCATGGACCGGGACTGGACCGAAAATGTTTGGTTCATGCAAAAAATAGACCGGATTGGATTAGACCGCCGATTCCGTCCATCTGATCCGGTCCAATTCGATTTCCTTACACCCCTAATAATAATCTTGGCTTGGATCTTATTAGCCTCACTACTATTTTACAATCTATTTATAATCCATTAACTTACAATAGTGTTATTTCATAAAATATAATATTATTTTTTAAAACTTTACATGACTATGTTAAGGTACATGATGTGGTGATTAATGGATCCAAATTTCGACGAGAAATATTCTGATTTGATATGGACTTCTGATCTTTTTTCTCTGTTGAAAACAAAAACCCATTTCTTCAAATCTTTAAAACAAAGTCAGAACCAAGAATAATATAGATTATATCAGGTTAGAACCATTTCCTTGAGGCTTCTTTTGGTCCATAGAGTGAATAACTGTTTGGTCAACCCTTGAGAGCCGGATTTATATAGAATTTGACAAAGAATAAGTAAAGCTTGGCCTATTGATTAGGTCCAGCTTGAGGCACTATAACCAGAGACTGATAAACAATTTGGTACATGGTACCAACATTATGTCACTCTTATGTTCAAACAATTCCATGATGCCGATATTTTCAGGCAAATACAAACACTTCCACCAAGATTTAAGGGCAAAATCATGTTTCGTGGTACCCAATGCTGAGGCCTCTTAGCAGCTTCAGTTCATACGGATTCTATCTTTTATGCAAGTAAATGTGGATATAGAAATTTCAACTTTCAGCCTCAACCTCTTCCTTGAACAATCAATCCGCGAGGAAAGCCAGTTGTTGAAACCCAATTCAACACAATTTAGTGAAATTAGCAAAGAGCATATAAAACAATGGAAGAAGAGGGAAAGCACAAAAGGATCAACCCGGCAAAGTAAGGCAGCTTGATTTTCCCATCCATTGAAAAGGGTCGTTCAAATGAATTATTCAATTCAAAGGAGTTCTATTATCATTATTCAGAACACTCAACTCCATTACCAAAACAACTAAGAACGATCATAACAAACAGAAATTCGCTGCTGTATGGGACTCCTGCAAGAAGGGCAATCCTTCATCCCCCGTTTCTCATGGAGCTCATTGCATGTTGGACACACCACCTGATGAGCACACGGAAGAAAAACCACAGACATCTCCTCTGAAAGGCACATCACGCACTCCCGTTCACGTTTGACACCAGCACCAGAGTAGTCCTGAAAATCTTTTACAACTTCTGAGATATAAGGGATCCAGGGATCCTTGTGATCTCTGCTATTTTTTATGTTCGTGAGTCTGGTGACATAACCTCCATCAATGCCACTCCTGAGTGCAGCAATTTTTGAAGAATCAGTTTGCAGTCTCAATTGGGAGATCTCTTTTTCAAGCTTCTGAATATCGTCTTTGTATTTCATCAGATGCTTCTCTGCTTTGGATTTAATCATATTCTCCTTTGATCTTGCAGAAGCCTCGATTTCTTCTCTTTCTTTTTTAATGGAATTGGCTTGCATGAGTAGTTCTCCCTTTACTTTCTCCTCATGTTTCCATATATCCTGTGATATATATTTGTTTATTTTTCAATGAGAAAGGACGCATAGATAAATTCATAATCACATAAGCACCTCGAGGAACTGTGAATTTAACAGTAGTATGCTCTAACATTTAACTGCACTATTAACATGAACTCTCAAACGATGGCTCCTACCACAATGACAATAATATACTCTTACACTTCCAAGATGCTTCAAAAAAATTGCTTCAGGAATAATTTTTGGTCAGCCAAAAAGAGAGATGCTTCATATGTACCAAAGAAAATAAAATGGACAAAAATCTCAGGAGTTTTTCATAGCTTAAAAAAAGTGGAACAAAAGTAAACGAGTCCTGATATCTTAGGATTATCCTTATTCAATGCCTGCATTAGATTTCCTTTTAGGCACAGGGACCTAAGTTATTCCATCAATCAAGAATTTGCTCAATCTGAAGGCAAATTATAGTGTTATTGTTATATTACGAGGGGATGTAACTTTTGTTATTATTTATTGCTGTATATTCGAAAAATCTTGTTGAATCTATTAAGGGTTGATCTAAAGGTGCAACAGATAATGTCATCATGCCCAACCAAGGCAATAGATTGGGGATGAGAAACCTCCCACCGCCCACATCATGCATTGGTTAGCCTCACTCGATACAACTGAACAATGAGCAATTACAGTAATATAACAAGGCTATTTTGTTTTGTTTTTCTTTTTGAAGGGGGGTTGAAATTAAATTTTAAAAATACCTCAAATCGCTCCTCAAGAACTTTAGCTTGCTCCAATTCCTGTAGCAGCTGTTTTACTTTGAGTTTGTCTGTCATTAGTTCTTGTTGCAACAAGGTTTTTTGTCTCTCCCATGACTGAAATTTCATCAGTGTCATCTTCTCCCTCTTTGATACCTCCTGACAGCTTGCAGCTGACTCTTCCACATGTAATTTAGCAGCTTCCATGTCTTTCCTCAGTTCAGTATTCTCAACTTCAAGCTTTTGGAAAGTAGCATTAGCTCGCTCAACCTGCCCACTAGCCTTGCACAAAGCATTCTCCATCTCAGATAGCTTCTTCATAGTGTTTTCCTCCAGAGTCTGCTTCTCTTTCTTGAGCCGTTCAACTTCTTCTTTCTCTTGCCTCAATGTCTTGAGTTCCGCCTTGTCCTTACCCAGCCTACGAGCAGCCTGCATAACTTTCTGATTTGCCCATTCAGTCCACTCATGGAGCTGATTTTGCAGCTCCCGAACCCTTGGAACTAGTTTCAAAATCATCTCATCCTTCCTGTCACGGGGAATCCACTGCCCTTGAGACCGATCATATGGTACCTCAGCATAACTATTCTTAGGTGGCTCAACATTACCGCTGACAGGCACCAAAGCAGAGTTACTCTTTGTAGAAAGTGAAAGAGAAAGCTCAGTATTGGCAGCTGATAATGGAGGTGGTGTACTAACTGAAGCCAATGAGAGCGGAAAACTAACTTCATGTAATTTAGTTAAGATATTGGTCTTAGACAATGCAGAAATATTATTAACACTTTCTGGGTCCGAAGCTGCTGAGGAAGAGGGTCCAGAGCTCGTTGAAAGACTACGGTTACAGTTGTCCAGAGGCATGCTAACTCCCATAGGCTTGCTTATATTTAAGGAAGCATTTTTTAGATTAATGGCAGTGGAGTCCGTGACAGATTTTAATTTCTTATCCAAGATTAAACCACCAGAACCACTCAGCTTCCCTCCTCTTGATGCATACGTCCGGTAATGTTTGTCCACATGATGTTGCTTCTGTCGTAGCATGTATTCTCTCTTGGTACTACCAGAATGTGTCTTTCTACTTCCCCCAAACTTTTCTTCCATGGCAGGAGATTGACATGTTCCTGCAACATTAAAGGATCTATCAACAGTATCGGATGTTGTATTTGTGCCCTCTTCTTTCTCTGATACTAGCCCATTGAGAACAAGGGAACTCTTTGACTTTGTAAGGTTGGGAACCCCTACCATAGTGGGTGCCTCGGATTCAGTGCCACGAGAACAAGTAAATGGTTTCAGAGGACTTGGAAGATTTGATTCCAAACCTTTGGTTTCTGTTTTCAACTGGGGTTGAGTGGAAATATATGAAATCCCACTTGAGGACCCATTGCATGCAAAAGTACTCAAGTGGTCTCCACCCACTGCACAAGCATGTGACACATTCATATCACAAATCAACAAGCACCACATTGCATCCCCAGTGCTGAAGAAAGGCCTAACTTCTTGAAGAACACAAACCAACTCTGCCAGTACATACTTCTCCAGCTGCTCTAAATCCTCAAAATAGTACTCTCTTGAGGGATCTATCTCTTGGCCACTTCTAAGAAATGCTAAAGCATTATCCACTATATTTGTCACCGTGTCTTTATATCCATAACAAATGCCAGACCTTAAGACAGCCTTTGTAGCAACTTCTTCTGTGCAACCGCAAGCAACAATTTTTTTAATTGCACTCTTGAAAATGGCATCTAAATTGCTTAAAACTAGTTCTTCAAGATGAGCTTCTGTAAGATCACTCCAATCAGCATCTTGGGATTCGCCTGCCTCTATTTCTTCTCTAGGCCAGCTAGGCCCAACCTCAGATGAGCCTATAGCACTAGACAACCCAAGGTCAAGTTTCAACCCATCAGAATGGTCCTGGTTAACACTACACAGATCACAGGCACTTGGTTGTCCAATACACGGGTTTATTTCAAATTTCTCTGCTGAAAATTCATAAGTTGGGCATTCAATTTGAGGTGACAAAATAATCTCACTCTGGTCACATACAAGTGGATCGGCCCGAAATTTCCTCTTATTCCTACTTCCCTTTTCTTCGATCGAAACTGAAGGAGACACTTGACAGCTACTACTACTGCTAGCCTTAGAAACCATTGATGTCATTTTAAGCTGCACAAAACAACATCAGTCAACACATTCATCAAGTCTATCTATCACCTATCTATGAACCCTCCATGAAACACTGAAAGACCCAGAACTCGATAATATAATACCAATTGAAGACACTCTATGATATCAAATTTAGTATTAAGTTATTAACTGCAGAGATTCATAATCCGAGCTTAGAACATCAGTTACCTATGCAGACGACTGAAACAAATTATAAACATTGCATGCAACAAGGACTAGAAACCATAAAAGCGAATATTATTATTTGAAGTATGACAATCAGATTCGGCAGCAGAAAGAGAACCAAAATAGTCTTCCAAAATTTCGACCCAGAAACGAGAATGCAATCATCAATGCATTTACAACATACCCAACTGATAAAAGATCAAAATCCAAAGAATCTAAATAAATTCCGATAGCAAATCTAAATTCGAAATCAGCCCATAGATCAATAAAGCAATCAAAGAAAGTCCCAAGGATTCATATAGCCATTGTTAACAATTACAGAAGATCCCCCACATAAGTTACAGATTTGTGTATCTTTATAAATCAGAATATGGACGATCGAGACGTACCGGATTGGAGCAAACGTTCGATAAATCAAATTTACGAACAAAGTCAGAACATCGGATTATCAGAATGAGGATTTATAGCTCTCTTCGGTTTTTTTTTTTTTTTTGTATTTTATTTCATTTTATTTTATGCTTAGAGCATTGCGGTGTCTCTCTTATATTTTCGTATCCAATGGGGACCCTGGGCTATTTATATTTTCAATTTTGTGTTAACCATACCAACTAACCATGGTGTTACCCATATATGCTTCCCAAACTAACCATGGTTGATGGAATTTGGCACCATTTTTTTCTTTTTCTTGTCAAGAATAATGTTTTAATAAAATAAAATAATTGATTGAACTACTAAATATCACAAGAAATATAAATATCTATTTTTTAAAAAGCATGATTTATAAATTAAGATCTTATTTATTTTCATAATTATTCTCATCTTATTTTGTCTAATTATATTTTTTTTTTCATATTCTTATACAAAATAAAATAAATAATTTACATTTTTTAAATATCAAATAAAAATAATATTAAAAAATATATTTTAACAATATTTTATTCAACTTTCAACTTTTATTTTAATTCATCTTATCTTATTTATAAAATAAACTAAATGTAAATTATCATACTTTTCAAAGTAAATTAGTTGTTAGAGAATAAAAAGCCTATCCTATTATCTAGAAGTTACCGGAAAAAATATTTTTTAAAGATGAAAAATATTTTTTTAGTAGAGTGTATGCTATTTACATATTTAAAATTATATTTAACATTATTCTTAATAAAATGTTTATACCTACCTTGATTAAACATTTAATAATTAAATAAAGTTTTCTCAACCACTCACACTACAAAAATATGGTACCTATCATATTCTTCTATAACTAAAATGATATTATGCTTTCTGAACTTATCCTCTCAATTTGGACAATCATATATTTTATTTTATTTATAATATTTTTATTTAATAATTAAGAAAATAACTATTAATATATTGATTTCAAAAAAATGTATATTTGAAATAAAAGAAAATAAAAGTGCATATTACAGTAGAGAAGCATACCAAATAGCTAAATTGAAAAAATGTAAATTGAAAGAACATAATAGTACTATCCTATTTATTTAGAAAATATTATAAAACTAAAAAGAAAACTACTACTATTGCAAGAGAAATGTAAAAGAAACTCTCTGAAATTTTCTTCCTTCTCTATATTTTCTTATGAATTTCATTACAACTGAAACTCATATTTATAGGCGTTGAAATTACTATACAAATTATTATGCAAGTTACTATGCAGATTTTAAAATAATAGTGGTGGGGTCATTCACATAATTTTTAGTGGTGGGATAGGGGGCGGCTGCCGACGTTCGTTTATAACACTCCTCCTTGAATGACCACCCATAAAGAATCTGCCTCGTTAAAACCTTGCTAAGGAAAAACCCAGTGGGAAGAAAAACCAATGGCGAAGGAAAAAGAGTACAGTCTCTTTATGTATCCACAAGTGCTTTAAGATTGTCTCATTAAAACCTTGCAAAGGAAAACCCAATGGGATAAAACTTTAGCGAAGGAAAAAGAGTACAATCAGCACAAGTCTTCAGGACTTTTACTCCCCCTGGAAAGTGCATGACAATAGTTTTTGAGTCTTCACATTTTAATATTCTGCACAATTTTTTTTGAATGTCGCAGTTGGTGATGTCTTCGTGAATAAATCTGCCAGATTATCACTTGATCGTATATTTAATATATCCTCCTTTGATTTGAGTGATACAAGCAGTATTATCTTCGTATAAAATTGTTGAGCTATCAAAATATCACACTTTTTTTGGATATGTTGAGTCATTGATCTCAGCCAAATATACTCTCGACTTGTTTCATGAATTGCAATAATCTCTGAGTGATTTGAAGATGAAAAATAATATCTAGTTGACAAATTTAATAGAAATCTGATACCTGCAGTAATACATAAACTCCCCCTGATAATATGCGTTAGTGTTTCAAGTAATAAGTAAATATGATTTTAGTATATATAACAAGTTAAGAATTCAAACACTATCTCCAACTAAATAATGCATTAGAGAGAGTATGATAATATTTTCATCTAAAATTTTCTCCCCCTCATTCGGCGTTATTAGGAAGAACTTATTTATATACGGCGGAAATAGAATTGGAAACCATCTATGTATAATAAAAGTTGTAAAAGCTTTGAGATTTAATATTATCGGTTCGGCGGAAAATCAAATCCGCTTGACATTGTGGACAAACGAGATCTTGAAGAGATTTGAAGGCTTCGGGTTGTTGTTTAAATATAACCAATTTTACCATTGGTTTACTCCAGCAAAAAGATTTCGCATTCCTCATAGATTCAGTTGTGTTCATCCAGAACGATATTATGTCTGATAGAAATTCTAATGTCCCAGATTTAAACCATGAACCTTTTATACCTCAACCACTTATATTTTCTCCTGAGGCTGTAAACACCATGATAAGAGCAAAGATATATCTATCTAGTAAATCTGTTCCTGAAATTATTGCAGCATCAAGAACCCTTAGTGCTCAATATGCTGCCTCTCTTACAACCATGTCTCAGAGGCTATTGGCGAGAACGAGTGAGGTTGATCATCTTAAAAATCAAATATCTGAGTTGCATCAAACGCTTGCAACTAAAGATAGAAAAAATAAAGATTTAAAACAAGAAAACAAGGAGCTGAAGAAACTTGTAAACTGGTATTCTCGTGACCTGAAAACACGAATAGAAGAGCTGAAACGAGAAAGAGCTCAGATACAAAGTCAACAACAGCAGCTAACGGCAGAGGTTCAGCGTTTACAAGAAAATAGGGATAGCTGTAATTAATCTCGCTAACTTTTGAAATTATGCATCTAGCATATCTTGTAAAGTGAGATTTGAAGAGATGATGGTTTGTCTTGTTCTTATTTCCATTTCTATAAGAACCGTCTTTAGCTTCATTTAGTACGCATCAAATTTTCTTCTCATATCTATAATTCATCTGTATTTGTATTCTTATTCTACAAATTTCCAATGGCTCATCAATTTCCTTTTACTATTTCTCACAATCAACATATGAGGTATCCTTCACCTCAATTACAAGTTGATCATGCATCTTCCGCAGGTGCAATGTTGCAGCAAGCAAATGATCTGGCTAATAAGTCAGATCGTGAAGCTGTTTATGAGCTGGTGACTCTCGGCACCCGATACTCCTCCTCTATTGTTGGATTTTCCAACCGATTACAATCCAAAAATCGTGAGATTGAGGAGCTTAACGAGAAGGTTTCTGTACTTAAACGAGTCGTTCAAGAGTCTGACAGAAAAATTGCAGACTTAAAGTAAGAAAATAAGGATTTAAAATCCTTACTTGCCTCTTCATTTCGATTGCCTAATCCTTTAGATAAGGATGGTATGTTACTTTATGAAAAGCAAATGCATTTGAGAGATGAGGCTAGAAGTCTCAAATTCTTGTAACTCATCTATGAATTGAATAATAAGATCTTTCCTTTTCAAATGCATTTCTTGAATTTATAGCAACCATTATGATCTTTTCAAGAGTTCTAACAAAGTAAATCATCAACGTAAACTGTAATAATGGCAAATCCGAATTTTGATAAAACACATGGACATATAGGATTATTCTTAAATCCTTCTTTCAATAGATACTTGTTGATTCAATTATACCACATGCGTCCTGATTGCTTTAACCCATATAAAGATCTTTGAAACTTTATAAAGTACATACTCCTAAATGTACTTGGATTAGATGCTTCAAGTATCGTAATAATCTAATGATGCTTATAAATATGCAGTGACCACATTCATTAACTGCATATCTAATCCTTTTATAATAACCAAATCAATTAAAAATATGAATGCGATTGCATTCATACCAAAGAAATATGTTTCCTCATAATTGCTCGGGTTTCTACTAGAAACCTTGTGTGACAAATTATACCGCATAATTTCATTTCGCATTACGCTTTCGTATAAATACTCACTTATATCTGACAAATATTACACCATTTGGTGTTTGGACAACAGGTCCAAATGCATCTCGCTTCACTAGCGAGTTTAATTCAGTTTTAATAACTGCTTTCCATTTTGGCCAATCATTTCTACGTCGACATTTTTCGACGATTTTTGACTCATTACTTTTGGTAATATCAAGTGTTATCATATATGTTGTCGACAACAGTTTTATTTCTATCCATAAATTTTCCAGTACTCATGAAATGTATTGAGATCTCATTGTTCCTCTCCAGGGGAAAACATTTCATGAAACACCTCTACAGGAGGTTCCTC
Organism: Platycarya strobilacea; assembly: GCA_036898215.1. Taxonomy (NCBI): domain Eukaryota; kingdom Viridiplantae; phylum Streptophyta; class Magnoliopsida; order Fagales; family Juglandaceae; genus Platycarya; species Platycarya strobilacea. The sequence goes on from CM072556.1 coordinate 28,822,052, forward strand.
TTCAGAAGTTTTTTCTTCAGGAGTTATACTCTTCAAGAGTTTTCTCTTCAAGAGTTATACTCTTTAGGAGTTACACTCTTCAGGAGGATTATATTTTATACAGAAAATACGGTCTCTTCATGAGTACCGATTTTTATTTTTCTTGTGCACCAATAGGTTTTCAATGCTTCAGGTGTATCTTAGACTCATTTATTGCTGTTTTAACAACTCGTCCTTCAGGGATTTCAATTCTTGCTTAAGTATTAACAGCAGTAATATATGATTTTACAACACCTTTAGTGTCAGTAAATACATCATGTAATTGATTTGCAACACTTTGCAGATAAATAATCCTCTGAACTTCTGGTTCACATTTATTTGTAAGAGGATCAAATTTAAACAGGGTTTTATTATCCCAAGTAATTTCTTGTCATGCTTCAGGCACCGATATTTCATTATTTCAAAACATGATGAAATATTAATAAGCTTATATATAAAAACTTAGTATAAGTAAATCAAGTGCTTGGCCGTACAACAGGTACGTGACTACTGTTTAGTCATATTACATCTATGATAAACATTTTCATCTTTTTATGAAGAATTATTTAGAGGGCCTTTACCTTTCTCCGAGTTTGATCACTTCTGGTGATACGATATATTTTTATCATCTTTAGTGTTATCGCTTTTGGGATCAACACTTCTATAATTTTTCTACCACGTCTACGCCCTTAGTTCCCGTTCACTTCTGGGAATTGTGTAAATTCGATATCATTAATAGGACGTAACTGGTGTAACAAAAACTCATTATTTAGATCAATCACTGGAAGACAAAACAAAAGTTCAGAATATTTGTTGAACTTTCACTCTCGATATTGCTACTGCAGGAGCACATTCGAGGTATGAAAAATAATGTCTTCTTTTATATATCATCATCAGTGACATTTTCAATGTATAATTTTAATATTGAGCTGATTTTAAAGAGTGCAGAATATTCAATACCACTCTTAAAATCTTGCAACTTCAGGTGCAATAAATCATAATGATCTTTTGAGAGGATTACATCTTCTGGTGCTTATATCACTCTCTTAATTCATTTCACACAGTAAGATGATTTTTCATCATGAGATACACAGCACGGTCCTTCAGGGACACATGGTTTCCTTCTATGATTGTATCTTTAAAGTTCATCATCATTTCCAAATAGATTTCATCAAGGATCTTGGATAAATAACATTTTTCAGAAATATCAATAGTAATAAATCTCAATATTTGACATTATATTACAAAAATAAATCTGTAAATTTAAGAAATATATTCACATTATCATGAGAATAAAAATAAAATTTTATCAAGTAATATTTAGCAATATTACTTTTAATATTTATCTCAAGGACTGTAAATAATATATTGAAAAACTTACTTGAAGTAGAAGACCACTAGTTTTAGTATCGGTAGAATCTCTTGCTGATAACGTATTATAAGACTAAAAAGAAAACTATTACTATTGCAAGAGAAATGTAAAAGAAACTCTCTAAAACTTTCTTCCTTCTCTATATTTTCTTATTAATTTCATTACAACTGAAACCCATATTTATAGGCGTTGAAATTACTATGCAAGTCACTATGCAGATTTTAAAATAATAGTAATTGGGTCATTCATATAATTTTTAGTGGTGGGACAGAGGGCGGCTGTCGACGTTCGTTTATAACATAAAAGTATAATTATCAAATTTTTTTTTTTTTTTATAAGAATAATGTTCAAATTTCTCCAAACAACATGAGTGGTATAGGGAAAACAAACACGTAGGCAACGTATGGAAGATAATGTGGGCACGCGACATACCCAACCCGAAGCACCCTCTCTCGGCTCTCCCATCGTAAGTTATTCGTAACCCTCCCTCCCATCTCCATACCTCTGCTTCTCCCCTTTCACCCTCTATCCCATCTCCCATCGTAGACCAGAAAATCTCTTCACCCTCGGCCTGTCTCTCTCATCGCCCATTGTAACCCTCTCTCCCATCTCCCATCTTCTCGACGCAGGCAAACCAGGCTTCTTGGCTCAGGCTTCACGGCCATTTCTCGACGTCGCGACCTAGGCTTCTCGGCCTCTTTTGGACAGAACGACTCACCCATCTCGGCCGATTCTTGAAGCTGCGGCCCACTCTGTTAACGCCGGCGTCCTTCCCAGGCTCGGTTCGAAGCTCCCATCTCTGTGATTGTAGCTTCTGGGTTTCGAATATTGTAGCTTCTGGGGCTCGTATTTGGTGGTTACTTTCTTCGTAATTTTTGGTGAGTTAGTGGTTAGTTAGGTGCTTGGATTTAGGGTATATAATAGGCAAAGAAGAACGATAGTAAGATAAAGATAATAAAACTGTGAAACCTCCAAATTTCATTCGAGTTTACAATTGTTGGTATATAATAGGCAAAGAAGAACGATAGTAAGATAAAGATAATAAAACTGTGAAACCTCCAAATTTCATTCGAGTTTACAATTGTTTCTCTTGTTTTGCTCAACATGCTTGGGAGATCGTAATCTGCGAGTGCGTCTCATAATTTTATAGTTGCATGAAAGATTATTCAATGATATTAGGTAAGGCTGGTAAAAAAGGATGATGTTTTTCTGGTTGGATTGTTTAAAAAATTCATGGCATTCGTAATCTGCATGCAAAAAAGAAAGAACATATTGAGATAATTTACCTAAATTAGAGCTGATTTTAATTACTTGTATTCTCGGTTCTGTTTTGAGGATGTTGCTTAAAATCAGCTGCTGAGCTATGATCTTGAGAGAGGATGATTAGGATGCCACATAAAGAACAATTGATAAAATTCTGTTTAATTCTCTCCCTTTTATTTGTTCATTTGCCATTAGGATGTCACATAAGGAATTTGCATCTGCTATATTTGTTCTTTGTGGTAATGCTATATCAATTAGATTTTTGTAAATGTTTCATCTCCATTTGCAGGAGGTGAACCTGCTGGTTGACGGTGGCCAACCTGGGAATTAATTGAGTGATTATGTTTCTAGATTGAATTCCATTCTAACTCAAAAGGCTGCCGGCACCCTGCCATTAGGTGTTTTTTTTCTCCTTCGGGTTCAAGAGTTTTTCCCTGATAATCATATGCAATGCCTATACAGAATAACTCATTGACGTGGCACGCTTTTATTGGTGGGGGGTAAACCACCACCACAACCCCCACCCCACAAGCAAAAACACCATAATAGCCCAAAGAGGAACTGTTCCAAAAAAAAAAAAAAAAATCTCCGACACAAGACAGAACAAAAGTTGGTCAAAGAAAATTAAAGAAAGAAAAAAAAAAAAGCGAAGTTCAAAAACTAAACGTGGGTGAAAATGGAGGACGTTCAGCCACCACGACCTAACCCAAGCGAGCCTAACAAGCAGTCTCGGTCTCAGCAGCTACCAGTTGTTCACCAAAGCGATGCGGACGATGACGACGAGAACGTGAAGCAGCTCAACGAGTGTTCTTCTCTCTATTTGTCCCTGCAGGTAACGTTTATTCTTAATCCCCATTACAAACGATTTTTTTTTTTTTCGTGTAAAACCCTAAACCCTGAAGACACATTTCATCAATGATTTGCAGGAATGTCTTAACAATACTAACAGGAATTGGAAATCTTGCCAGATGGGTATGGCACTTTAATCCTCTGTCTCCTTCTCTCACTTTTTTTCTTTTTGTTTTAATTTTTGTTTTTGGGTTATATATATATATATATATTTTATAAGTAAAGTTTTATTGAATAAAAGAAGGCAAAAGCCAATTACAACAGAACACAAAGCCTATAAAGGCGGTACATTCTAAACAATGAACTCATGGAAGTCCATGCCATTAAAGTCCAAGGTCATGGTCCATGTACATAGGGTTCTAAAAAAGAAAACAAACAGCTCCTCTCTAGTTCTCTGCTTGTCTTAAAAGGTCCTCTCGTTGTGCTTCTGCCATAAACACTACAAAATACAAATGGGAATCATCTTTCACACAGCTTTAACTTGTCGCCTGCCACACATGGGAGTTTTTGGGTTTTATATATCTGTGGGTTTAGTTAAGTTACTTTGCATATGATCAGTGTTTCAATTTCTTTAGTGTTAGTATGATGTGAAAATATTTGACAGAAGTTCAAGCTTTGAGGGCGTGCAATGAAAGAAGGAAAAAATGACCAAGTCAAGTGAGGTTTTGCCTTCTGGGGCTAAACTCTGCAAATTAACATCCTGACTCTGTATGTGGAGTTTTTTTGTTTTCGTTAGTTGATTGAACATGACTAACTACCTCTCATGTTCTGTAGCTTTTGAGTTTTTTGCTGATGATTCTTCAGCAATTTCACCAAGTGATATATTGCTCTAAATGCCCAAGTTTTTATGGGGGAAATGAATAAAGAATGGTTCATCTTTGAAATACTTGAGTGTATTTACTTTGCTCTTGATCAATTATGTCCACATTTATCTGTGTTATGATTTTATTGCTTGGCACTTGCATTCTACACGGAACATAAGCCCTGCGAGAATAGAGTTTGTGGGGTAGCTAAGGAAGAAAAAGTTATGCTTATTAGCTCACTAGTTTTTACTTTTTATGACAAGAATATTAGATTGATATATAACTTTCATGCCTAGGAGTTGGCTCAAGTGGTAAAAACCTTGGTCTTGGTGGTATACTCCCTCTAGATCTAATGTTTGAATTCTCTTAGGTGCAAACAATTTACAAGGGTCATCGGATTGGAAAACTTTCCTTTTGAATTATACAAGGTGCACTTGCGGAAAACTCTTTACTGAGGGCATGTGCACCTGCGAGTAGTTGGAACTTTGTTCTCGGACTCCCGGTGTAAATAAAAAAATAAATCATGACAAGAATACTAGGGATTAGTAATAGAGCTAGTCTCTTGCCGGTCTATGTGATTGATTTGTCATAGGAATTTTTGTTTTTGAGATGTGGTGTTTACAGCCTATAAATTGCTCTTTATTAACTGTATAAGCACAGGGATCCCTAAAAGGACTAGGATGTCTGATTTCAAGCTACTTCATAGTGGTCTTGCTGTGTACTTAATTCTAATATGATATGAATGAAGCTAGTTTCCGTATCAAAAGAATATTTGGAGGAAGAAGGTAGAATTCTTAAAAGGAAGTGGTAGGTTTTGAGTGTATCATCTGGCGAATGTGGTATTGTCTTTCTGTTCCTGAAATACAAAGCAAGCCATTGCATGAACTTGGCACCCCAAATGGAGAACGTAGGTAATATTTTATAGGACCAACCCTGTTCTCTTGACCTGGAAAGGAGCATCTTCACGTTCTTTAGACTAGGCCAATTAAAGTTTTTCTCATTTCATATTTGGGGAGATAATTTCAAACACAATGCCAATGGTGATCTTGCAAGGTAAATCAAATAAAGTGAGGGTGTGATATAGACTGCTGAAGTTTGTAAATGCAGGATGCACGTTCCTGGTAAATGATGACTTCTAAAGACTTCATGGTGAAGGAGCAGAATTTGCATAAATAAACTTTAATGAAACCAGGCTTGCTACCCGCCCTATATGGACCAGCAGCAACCCTTCATGTAACCCCGCTCCCCGCCTAGGCGAGATGACAATATGGCCCTCTACACCCATTCTTGCCCCCTTGTTTCGTCTATCCATCCCTGTTGATTGGGCAGACAGAATTTTTTTTTAATCCCTTTTGCCTATATATCCAACCAAGATTAATACCAAAACCAAATTTCCATAAAAAAATAAATGAACCTCAAACCACAAAACATAGATCTAGCAGACAGTCTAGGTCTGAGAACACAAAAAATCAAATGCAAAACATAGATCTAGCTTGAGAGACTTGTAACCATGGCTGTCAGTCTCTAGCTCGAGTGACCTATAGCCATGGCTACCGGTCTTGCCTAGATGGATGAGTAAAAGGAGGAGCCGGAGAGAGATAGTAGAAAAGACAAGAAAGAGAAGAAGACAAATGGGAAAAGAGAAACAAACTGGAGAAAATGAGAGGGATTTAGAGGCGCCGGGAGAATTGAGAAGAGAATAAAGGGAGTGTAAGCTAGGTTTGGTGACAAATCATTCTCAAACACTTTTTACTACTATTCATTACTTTATTATTACTTTTCACATACTTTTTTAGTATTCATTACTTTTTCATTACTGTTCAATATTTTATTATTATTCTTTACCTACTTTTTACTACTATTTACAAACATTCTTAAATACTCTCAAACACTCTCGACATCCAAACATAATCTAAATTGCAAGTTTTTTAATAGGATTGCTATGCAGTAGCCTATACACAACACACTTTTTTTAAATGTCAAAATCCATCCACCTCAGAAATCTGATTTCTATCTCTCTTCCATCTCTTTCACCGAATCTCATCTCTCTCTCTCTCTCCCTCTCATCGAGTTCTCTCTCACTATATGCGTGCTCTCTCTCTCTCTCTCTCTCTCTCTCTCTATACTAGATATAATTACGATTATTCTACAAGTTAGTTCTATAGATGATTCATAGAAAAGAATACAAGATCTGCGCAAAACTTAGAGAAAATGCCTCTGAAATTCAACTGAATATTATCAAATCAATTATTGTTGAGAATTAGTCTACAAGCCAGATTGTATAGTCAAACATTGTCTCTATTGAAATTTTACCAAAATTAGCAAAATCTCAATAATCACGCCAAAATCAAATACAAAATAAAAGAAGTATCTGCCAAAAATCTAGTCCAAATCGGGTTCAGAATCACTTCTTAAGCGATAAACGAAATATTATCAAAAAGAGAAAAAAATAAATAAAAATAAGTATTCGAAAGGAAAAATAGAAGAATTTTAGGTTGAAAATGACGCACACTGAGCATACCTTGGTGGTATGACGTGCGTGTCGAAAAAAACATTTCGAATTGAGATTTTATGCGCAATTCTGATACTTGTAACTAAAGTTATGGTCAAAATATTGAAACACATCCAAAACTACCACAATTAGGAAAAGATCATGATCACTTACCACATTTATGCTGATCTGTCAACTCATGGTATCTCGATACCATCAACGTACAAGTTGACAGCTTAACATTATCTGTCTTGGATCCTCTTGTATCATTCTTTCTCTCATCAACTCTCTCTCATCGAGCCCTCTCTCTCTCATTGAGCTCTCTCTCCTCAAGCGCACTCTCTCTCTCTCATCGAGCTATCTCTCCACTGAACCCTCTCTCTCTCTCTCTCTAATTTATCGTGATGTGGCTGCAAATCTAGAATAAGGTATGGTTTCTCTTTGATGTTAACTCCTGTTCACAGATCACAAGATGCCAAGAGAAATGATGATGTCAGATGGGAGAGAGGAGGTCGATAGGGAAGTTAAATAATTTTAGAGGGGAAGGAAGAAAGAAATGAAGCATATAGACGATATTTTTAGAGGTGAGAGGAGAAAAGTCGTATGGAATAGAGACCTTTGAGGGAAGAGAAGGGAGAGACGGTTTTTCTTTTCTTCTTTAAATGATGACATGGCCTTAAACCAGATTCACACGTCAGATGTGTTGTGTATATTAAAAAAAAATGTCAGTTTAATAGCTTTTTTTCTTTTTTTAAGAGTATTGAAAAACCAAGCAAGTGGATACCCTACTCGAAAAGTACCCGCTTAGAATTGTAAACTTAAGCTACCTGCTCACCACGCCTAAAACACATTTCGATAGTGAGATAAGATGAGATAAAATAATTTTATTAAAGTTAAAAGTTGAATAAATATTGTTATTTTTGGGATTTGAAAATGCTATATATTTTATTATATTTTATTTTAAAAAGTTGTAATGATGAGATGAGATGAGATGAAGTAGTTTATATGTTTAAATGAGGAGCAACACTATAGAGCAACCACACTCAAGAACACACACTCACATGAACAGTAGCATGTTACTGTTCATGCTACTGTTCATATGAGTGTGTGTGCTTGAGTGTGGTTGCTCTTAATTATTTTTCTTAAATGAGACCTAAATGAAACACTATTTATACAGTGGCGTTCATGCATAGGAGTTTTGAATGCCTCCCACTTGTAATAATGGCCGGAGCCCCCATTGCATTATGTGCATGCTTTCAGGTTAGGTTGCAAAGTGTTTCTATGTATCTGGGACTTGTTTTCATAACTCGAGAACATAATTTTTGACTTGCAATATGGACGCCTAAACTTCACACTAACGAGAGGATTGTCACGTGGTATCACCATGCCATCTTAGTAAATTGAAGATGAGGACACATGACAACAGGGGCAGACCCACGCCGTGCCCCCCCCCCCCCCCCCCCCCCAAAATTTTTTTAAATTTTATCTATAATAGAAATATATATATATATATATATAATTTATATAAAGTTAAAATTCTTTCTTAGTTTATAAAAATAAAAATAAAAATTGTCCCTCCAAATTTTTTTTTTAATTTTTTTTTTAAATTTCAATATACATCCATTTATATTTTAACTTTTAACTTTACATAAATCTAAATTTTAACTTATATAATCTTATAGTTACTTTAATAGTCTAATTCTAGCAAAAAAATTAATTATAAATTTATATGATTGTAAAATTTATTGATTATATTCATTTATTTAGTTTCACTCTAACTTGTATGATTGTGAGATATAGTTTATTAAAAATTTAATAGTATTACATCATTAGTTAATAGAAAATTTTCAAATTTATTCTTGATTTATAAATTTTCTTAAATCATAAAAAAATATGAGCAAGTACTTAAAAATAATTAATTTTTTTTTTTAAAGAAAGAAATGGAGTACAATTCGAAAAGTAATATACGTTTAGAGAGCTCGGTAACAACAGAATATGATATTTCTATTACTGATGATCATCCTTCTAAAATTTACACGCATCGCATATTTTATCGATTGTCTCCTTAAACATAAAATTCTGGTTCCGCCCCTGTATGACAAGCTAATGTCAAGTAGTAATACTATCAGTAGTTTTCTAACATGAGTAAAGCTTATGTCCAGCAAACCATAAAATTGTGTTTTACAGACACACAATCTTGTCGTGCTATGTAGGCACTCTCTTAATCTGGCTCCTGCACCTGTATGTATCAAATTACATGAATTCAATTTTGAGAGCCACCCCCAACTTGCGAACGAAACCAAAGAAAAGAGAATTGGCCCTATGATTTTGAATCGAACCCACCTTCAATGAACCAACCCTTGTTGCCGACCAGACCTAGCCTTGTCGTCGATGCTCAACACTGACGTAGAAACAACCTCATTCCTTGAGAGTTGTTTGATCTCTCTTTATGACTTCTAGTATATTAATTATTGGAAGCTCCTTGACTTCTTCTTATGTTGCTTGGATTTCTTAACTAAAAGGTGCGGTAGAAGTGGAATGGATGATAACCCTCATCAATCTCTGAGTCAAGTAAGACAGACTATGAAGGTTTATTGAATTCTTTTGATTTTTCATTTTGATTTTTCATCGATTTGGAATTCTCCCATAGATTCCGTGTTTTTTTTTTTGTTCTTTATTGACCAAGTTGGGCATATATGTTATTGTTTTCATTGCTATGAAATGAAATTCTCATTGCAAATACAAAAAATTTTCCATATTGTTTCCCCTGTTGTGTTAGTTTCCAATTGCAGGCTTTGACGCTTTTATTATACAAATCTTGTTTAATTTACTCATCTCTGTGTTTGGATTGTAATTCAGATTTGCCGAATACTTGGTGGGAGTTTGATGAAATATTAATATTGGCAAGACAATCAAAGCCATTTATTGAGCTATTAATTCCTCGTAGCAAGCCCAATTGACTATCGATACGTTGATACATAGATGATAAACCCGACATTTTTCTCGACGAGAATTTCTTGAAGGGGAATGATTGGTCGGCATCAATCGTTGGCGGCGAGGATGGGTCTCGTCGACGACAAGGTTGGGTTCATCGATGGTGTGTTAAGTTCAAAGTCATAAGGCCAGTTCTCTTTCCTTTGGTTTCATTTACGAGTTGGGGGTGGATCTCATAATTGGATTCATTTGATTTGGTGCATACAGTTGTAGGAGATGGATTGGGGGAGTACCTACGTGGCATGATAGGATTTGGTGTCTATAAAAACATAATTTTATGGTTTGCCGGATAGTAGCTATACTCTTCTAACATATATTTAGATGTTGGAAAGTGAGAGGAGATTATATTATTTTAAATAAAAATAAAATAAAATAAATATTATTAGAATATTATTTTTTACTATTATTATTTTTAAATTTTGAAAAAGTTGAATTGATTAATAAAATTGTAATGAAGAAATGGGATGAGATAAAATATTTTAACTATTTAAACGGGCCTAATTGAGTTTGATAACGTTCATATATTAATATTGGGCAAGTTGAAAAATATGACTTCGATTTGTGAAAATATGAAAATTCATATACGAGTTTATCAATTAATCATATTAATTACAATAACAAATGGTTTAGGGTTTTCAAAAAAAAAAAAAAGAACATGATAAAGATAGTTGAGTAATAAAAGAAAGAAAATCTTGGATCCAGATGTCTTCAAAATTAGTTTTTACATCAAGCCAATATCGTGATGCCATGTAGGCACTTTCCAAAATACATGACGGAGTCGCATGTATCAAATCCTAATTGCTAATAATCCTTATTCCCAAATTCGAGATCCAAATCTAACCAAGTCTCCTCTGCGTATGAATGAACCCTCCCATCGACGACGAATTCGAGACTCTTGTTTTAGCCCAAAACAAAAACGAGCTTTCTTTAATAGTTCCTCCTTAGATTCATTCATACTTCGAGACTGTTTCTTTGACAATCTGCACTTTCCCCAAACCTTCATTTTGTATCCTCTTATTATTATTTCTATTATTAAAATAGAGTTATTCCCTTCTCCTCATCTCAAAACACATCTGGGTCTTCTTCGTCAACAATTTTTTCTCAATCACCTAAATTCCTTAAGATTTCTTGTTGGGTTTTGCTTCTCTGACATTTTGGCCTTGTAAGACTCTTGGAACCAAAAATATCCTCTTGCATTTTTTTATATGTACTTTAAAGAACAATTATTTTCGACTATTTTTGGCTATCTATTGTATCTCTCATAGATTTCAGGTTTTTTTTTTTGTTTGAAATGATTCATTTCTTTTAATTGTATCGGTTTCTTGAAGATTAGCATGGGTTTCTCATAAATTTGAAGAGTATTTTCCACGTCTTTGGAAAGTCTACTTTCGAGAGAAAATGAGGCTGAAATTATGAATTATGCACATGATTTATATGATGTCTTAGGTTAAGTTTGGGTAGTGAAAAATATTGAGAAGTTTTGAGAGGAGTTGTAAATTGTAATAAAAAAATAATAATAGAATATTGAATAGTAATAAAAAGTAATGAATAATAATGAAATGTAAGTGAATAATAATAATAAAGTAATGAATAGTAGTAGAGTATTATAAGAATACTTAAGAATACCTTGCTTGCCAAATGTAGCCTTATTCTCTCATACTTTCTTGCTCAGATTCTGATTTATTTGCCGTTATGATTTATTGTGGGTCTTCTTGAAATATCAAAAAAAGCTTAGAGAAATTGAGATTTTGAGGCTCTAATCCATTGAAAGCTATTGTGTTAGCTCCATTACGTCTTCTCAAAAGGAAAACGGGAAGCGCAAGAATAAACCCAATCTCTTTTTTACTGATTACGCTATGATTAATGGTACTGAAGGTGGAAGACGTAGAGAGTTTTTCGTTGTCAATGGCAAGGACTTGTCGTCGAGAAGGTCTCAAATTTGTTGGTGTCAGGAAGGTTACTTCGCATGTAAAGGGGGCTAGGCTGGAATCGGGTCTCGGATTTGAGAATAAAGGTTCATCATGTGTTTTGGGAGATTGCTTATGTGGCATCATGGGATTGGCTAGCTGTAAAAATCGATTTTGAAGACATTCATACCCAAAGTTTTCTCTAAAAGAAAAGGCAACGCATTTCATTTTATTAATATGGAATGCACTATGGGTCCACTCTTTTGGTGAACTATTTTGTTCTACTTCGCATATTCCTAAAAGAACACATGTGAGGTTTTTTATTTTTATTTTTTAGAGCAAGTATATCATGGATAAAACTATATGATTACAAGATGCAAGATTCGACAGGATAAGAGCTCTTACTAATCAAACTAAAACAAATAAAAGTAACACCAGAGAAAATAAAAAGGCGAGATATGGAGTCAAAAGTTTGGCTCCTATCTATTATTTACTAAGATAAGTCGCTTAAAATTGTTTTAAAATATTTTGATAAACAAACTATTGAACTACGATTAAAAGCTGCAGTTGAAAGATGTATGTTGCATTTTGTTGGTTTGGTTTGGCTGAAGGAGACTCACAACTATTTTATCTTAACTCTTGGTTATAAAAGACAGAAACATAGGAAAATAACAACAGAATATGAGCTGACACACCATTATAGGACTGTCACTAAAAATGGCAGCGCTTGCACATGCGCACACTCGCCACTCTTAAGAAGTAAGTTGGATCCTAGAGATTCAAAGTCGCTAACCTCAATGAGGCTATGTGTAGTGGCAGAGGATTCACTCTGGCGCAATAGTGCGTGGGTGTCATGCGCATTGTAAGTCGTGCATAAGACACAAGCACCACTCGTTTATGCAACTTTCTCTTATTGTTAGAGAGATCGACAAGTAGAGAGTCCGATAATGAGGTGCATGATGGCCTTAAAAGCCTGGTGAGCAATAGAGCATAACATCTTGATGTTATGGGCAGAAAATTGGGAAAAAAACTAAATCTTCAACCAACAATGGCTAGACAGGCAGATCGTTGAAGGAACTAAAACTCCACCTCCCTCCTTGGTGCAAAGGCTAAGATAGCTGGGAGTTTAGATAGAGAGAAGAAATTGTTGAGAAGAGTTTGGATAGAGAGAAGACATGTGAGGTTGAGAACAGTGACTTTGGCTAATAATGTAAAACAAAATGCCCACTAGTCAAGAATCAGAAGATCAAGTTGCAACTTACTTGAATACATTAAACAAATAATATTGTCTCACATCATTAAAAGAATAATACTTATACAAGTAATTAAAATAATATCGATATATACAATAAATTGGAAGTACTGCATTATTCATGTTTAATGTTTAATAATTTTCTAATTAAATTCAATTAAAGTGCTACTAAATCTTCTCAATTTATCCACTTGTGTGTCCCCTAATGCAAATTGTATATTTTTTCCCAATATTTGTTAAACATATTTGGACATAAAAAAATATATATCAATATACTAATAATAACTCTCTTAATTAATGTAAAAAGAAATTAAATATTTGAACAACCAAATTGAGAGGACAAAATGAGAAGTCATACTAATATTGTTCAATAATGAATACTGCGATGATAACTAAAAAGTTCAGAAAAAAGCTGCATCCATCGAGGACGCAATATTGTTAAAGTCACCAACTTATTATAAAATTAAAGAAAAATAGTAAATGATTGAAAAATTATAAAAAAATTTATTTTTTAAGAGTTCAATATCATTTACTTTTTTTCTTTTTTTCTATTTTATAAATGATCTTCAATACTTCTTTTATAGGCAACTTACATGGTGATTGTGCTAATCAATTTACATGTTCAACAACTAAGTGACAATTATAACAAACTCTCACATGCTCAATAACTAAGTGACAAGCATAACAAACTCTTACATGTTTAATAACCAAGTGGCAAGTACAACAAATTCTAACATGCACAACAATCAATTCACATTTATGAATGGTTGAGCTTACAACAAAGCATGTGTAGTAATTGGTGATCATCTACCTATTATACAACACAATTAATATTTTATTTATTTAAGACTAATGCTATATGATACGGTTTTATATATCTTTTGTAGAATTGGTGATGTGATAGTAATATCATGTCAGTTAAAATATTAAAAAAAAAGATAAAAATATGATGAAAGGGAAATAAAAATAACAAATATGAATAATTAAATTGTAGGATGCGTAAAAATAATATTTATACATGACTATATGTAATAGGTATATAAATCGTATACAATAATATTTTCCTTTATTTTATCTTGTTTTATTTTTAAAAAAGTGTTTTTTAAATAAGTTGTTAATTTTTTTTATTACTTTCTTCAAAAATTAAGTAAGAGTATAAAAATATATAAAAAAAGGTAAAAAAAATAAAAAGGCTTGCTAGCCATTCTCGTGCTAACACACGGACTCAAAAGTTAAGACCTAATTCAAAAATAGTATTAATATTGATATCATTAAAATTTAATAAAAAAATATAAATTTGATAAAAAGTTAATATTAAAATAATCTCACATTGAACTCATCAAAAATACTTTTATCATATTTAATCAAAAATAAAGAAAAGAAAGTGGGGAGAATAAAATAAAAATACTTTTGATTTGAATTTTAGATAGTAAATCATCAATTTTTTTTTCTCATTTTTGATTAAATATGACGAAAGTATTTGTAATGAATCCAATATGAGATTATTTTGGTCTTGACTTCTCATCAAACTTATACTTTTTATCAAATTTTTATAATTCATTTTGATGAGATTAATACTCTAATGATTCTAATCCAATATACAAGGGGTTTTCCTTATAGGGTGTGCTGGGGGCAGCTAGCGTGCAACGGCATATCGGTATACCTCCTCACAATAATAATAAATTTTTATTTTTGATGATTTATTATTCAAAATTTAAATCAAAAGTACTTTTATTTTATTCTTATCATTTTATTCTTCATTTTTGTCAAATATAATAAAAGTATTTTTAATGAGTTTAATGTGAAATTATTTTGATATTAATTTCTCATCAAATTTATACTTTTTATCAAATTTTAACAATTTATTTTGATGAGATTAATATTCTAATAATTCTAATTTAATATACAAATTTCTTTTCTTATGAGACGTGTTAAGGGCAGTCGATAGACCGCTGCATACCAAAACACCTCCTCACAATAATAATAAATTTGTTATGAAACTTAAAAAAAGGAACTACTATTGCAAAAGAGAACTAAGAAATTCTTTCTGAAATTCTTAAGAACTGAAGCTTTCTTTCTCTCTCTATATTTTCTTATAAATTTCATTACAACTGAAACCCCTATTTATAGGTTTTGAAATTACTATGCAAGTTACTATGCAAGTCACCATGCAAGTCACTATGCGGAATTTAAAATAATAGTGGTGGGGTCATTCACATAATTTTAGTGGTGGGACAGGGGGCGGTTGCCGTTTCGTTCGTTCATTACACTCCCACTTGAATGACCGCCAATAAGGAATCTGCCTTGTTAAAATTTTGCCAAGTAAAAACCCAGTGGGAAGAAAAATCAATGGCGAAGGAAAAAGAGCACAGTCTTCTTATGTATCCACAAGTGCTTTAAGATTGCCTCATTAAAACCTTGCAGAGGAAAACCCAGTGGGACAAAACCTCAACGAAGGAAAAAGAGTACAATCAGCACATTTACTCTCCCTGAAAAGTGCATGATAAAAGATTTTTGAGTTTTCGCATTCCAATGTTATGCACAATTTTCTTGAATGTGGAAGTTGGTAATGCCTTTTTGAATAAATCTGCTAGATTATCACTAGATCGTATCTGCTTGACATTAATTTCACATTTCTCTTGAAGTTCATGAATATAAAAGAATTTAGGTGAAATATGTTTGGTTCTGTCACCTTTGATATATTCTCCTCTGATTTGAGTGATACAAGCAGTATTATTTTCATATAAGATTGTTGGGCTATTATTAATCATGGGAAGTCCACATTTTTCTTGGATATGTTGAATAACTGCTCTCAACTAAATACACTCTCGACTTGCTTTATGAATAGCAATGATCTCTGAGTGATTTGAAGAGGTAGCAGATAGTGTCTGCTTAACAGATCTCCATGATATAGCAGTATCTCCATAAGTAAATAAATATCCAGTTTGAGATCTACCTCTGTGTGGGTCTGAAAGATAACCTGCATTTGCATACCCAATCAATTCTGGACTTGAACCACGTTGATAAAATAATCTCATATCAACCGTACCATGAAGGTAACGAAGGACATGTTTAATGCCATTCCAATATCTTCGAGTTGGTGCAGAACTATATCTTGCAAACAGATTAACTGAGAATGTAATATCTGGTCGAGTGCAATTTGCAAGATACATCAAAGCTCCAATTGCACTGAGATATGGTACTTCAGGATCAAGAATTTCTTCATCGTCATCACAAGGACGGAATGGATCTTTCTTCACATCAAGTGTTCGAACAATCATTGGAGTACTCAGGGGATGAGATTTGTCCATATAAAAATATTTTAGGACTTTCTCAGTATACATGGACTGATGAATAAAAATTTCATTTGGCAAGTGCTCAAGCTGCAGGTCGAGATAAAGTTTTGTTTTGCCAAAATCTTTCATTTCAAATTCATTCTTTAAATATATAGCGGTTTTTGAGATCTCTTCAAGAGTTCCCACAATATTTAAATCATCAACATAAATCGCAATAATGACAAATCCGGATTCTGATTTCTTAATAAAAACACATGGGCATATAAGATTATTCTCAAATCATTCTTTCAATAGATATTCGCTTAAGCGATTATACCACATGCGTCCGAATTGCTTCAACTCATATAAAGATTTTTGTAGTCTGATTGAGTACATATTTCTAGATGTACTTGTAGATACTTCAGGCATCTTATATCCTTCAGGGATTTTCATATATATGTCATAGTCTAAGGATCCATATAAATATGCAGTGACCACATCCATTAACCGCATTTCCAATCCTTTTGTAACAACCAGACTAATCAAAAATCTAAATGTGATTGCATCCATAACGGGAGAGTATGTTTCTTCATAATCAATCCCAGGTTTCTACAGGAAACCTTGTGCAACAACCCGTGCTTTGTACCGCACAATTTCATTTTTCTCATTACGTTTTCGTACAAATACCCACTTATATCCAACAGGCATCACACCCTTTGGTGTTTGGACAACAGGTCCAAATACTTCTCGTTTTGCTAGCGAATTTAATTCAGCTTCAATAGCTGTTTTCCATTTTGGCCAATCATTTCTACGTCGACATTCTTTGACGCTTTTTGGCTCATTTTCTTCATTACTTCTGGTAATGTCAAGAGCCATTTTATATGAAAATATGTTGTCGACAACAGTTTTATTTGTATCCAGAATTTCTCCAGTTTTCATGAAATGTATTGAGATCTTATTATTTTCAGGTACCTGTTCCTCTTCAGGGGAAAACATTTCATGACATACCTCTTCAGGAGGTCCCTTTTTAGGAGATTTATACTCTTCAAAAGTTTCCTCTTCAGGAGGTTCTGGAATAGAAGATTTGAGCTCTTTAGGAGCACCAATTATATTTGTAGCCTGTATTGTGGGTACGTGTTCTTCAGGAACACCAAATTCATTTTGTATTCTTTTCCTTCTGGGAATTTTGTCTTTTGAACCAATAGGTCTTCCACGCTTCAGGCGTATTTTATATTCACCTATTGCTGCTTTGATAATTTGTCCTTCAGGGACTTCAATCATTGCTGGAGTATTAACAGCAGGAATATAAGATTTTATTACACCTTTAGTGTCAGTAAATACATCCGGTAACTGATTTGCAACATTTTGCAAATGAATAATCTTTTGAACTTCCCGCTTACATTCATTTGTAGGAGGATCAAAATGAGACAGGGTCTTATTATCCCAAGTAATATCTTGTCATGCTTCAGGCACCGACTTTTCTTTACCCATTAACGGAAAATTTGATTTGTCAAAATGACAATCTTCAAAACGTGCTTTAAACATATTCCCTGTAAGGGGTTCAAGGTATCTAATAATGGATGGAGAATCAAAACCAACATATATCCCAAATCTACGTTGAGAGCCCATTTTTGTACGTTGTGGAGGTGCAATTGGAATATATACAGCACATCCAAAAGTACAAAGATGAGAAATATTTGGTTGTTGACCAAATGCAAGCTGCAATGGAGAATATTTATGATATGCAGATGGTCTAATACGAATTAGAGATGCTGCATGAAATATTGCATGTCCCCAAGCAGAAACAGGTAGTCTTTATTTCATAAGTAAAGGTCTAGCGATTAGTTGAAGCCTTTTGATCAAAGACTCAGCTAAACCGTTTTGTGTGTGTGTATGGGCAACAGGATGTTCAATATCTATTCCTATTGACATGCAATAATCATAAAAAACTTGAGATGAAAATTCACCTGCATTATCCAATCGAATGGTCTTAATCGGATACTCAGGAAATTGTGGTCGTAGTTTAATTATCTGAGCAAGAAGTCTAGCAAATGCAACATTTCTAGTGGAAAGAAGACAAACATATGACCATCGACTAGATGCATCAATTAGAATCATAAAATATCTAAATGGTCCACTTGATGGATGAATAGGCCCACATATATTTCCGTGAATCCTTTGTAAAAAAGATGGAGATTCAATAATGACTTTTGAGAGAGATAGTCTAATAATTAACTTACCTTGAGAACATGCAGAGCACGGAGATTTATTGGGTAGAAATATCTTTTAATTCTTTAAGGGATGTCCATGCGAATTTTCAATAATTCGTCTTATCATTATAGAACTCGAATGTCCAAGGCGATCATGCCAAGTCATAAATACTTTAGGGTCAATGCGCTTTTTGTGCATTACCACATATGATTCAATTGTTCTCATTTTTGTATAATACAATCCAGAACATAGAGCAGACAGTTTCTAATACGAGCTTCTGGCCCGATATTGTTTTAGTAATAAGAAGATGCTATTTACTGCCTTTATTGGTTGTTTCAATATGGTAATCATTACGACGTATATCTTTGAAACTCAATAAATTTCTTCTGGATTGTGAAGAGAATAGAGTATCATCAATACAAAATTTAGTGCCATTAGGAAACACAATATAAGCTCTTCCGGAGCCTTTAATTAAATCCGATGAACCTGATATGGTATGGACATAGGTTTTACTTAGTGTTAGATTTTGAAAATATTTCTTTTCTTTGAGAATTGTGTGAGTTGTAGCACTGTCAGCCAGACATATATCTTTATCATTCAACTCAGAGATAAAAAGCTCATCAATGTGATCCATGATTCTACAAAATATACAAAACTTTTATTACTGAAAGAAAGAAAATACATTAATTGAGTGGAACACTTCCATCTCCAATTAAGTGTTCAATACTACCTTCAGGATGATTAAAGAAATCAGATACATCAAGATGAGTAACATCTACATCTACTGAATCTAATAAATCATCTGATGGTTCTACTAAATTTGTTTCATGCACTTTATTCTTTCCTTTAATAAAAACTTGATTTAAATCAGCTAAGTGCCTGGCCGTACGACAGGTACGTGACCAATGTCTAGTTATTCCACATCTATGGCACACCTCTTCACTTTTCTTTAAAGAATTATTCTGAGGATTTTTACCCCTTTCTGAATTGTACCACTTCTGATGATATGGTATATTATAATCCCTTTTAATGTTGTCATTCCTGGGACCAACATTTCTATAATTTCTCCTACCACGTCCACGCCTCCGATTTCTTCTAAAGGATGCACTATTCACTTATGGGAATGAGGCAAACATATTATCATTCACTTCAGGGAATGATATTGAGCCAGTAGGGCGTGACTGGTGGCTTTCTAATAAGAGCTCATTATTCTGCTCAGTTACTAGAAGACATGATATAAGTTCAGAATATTTCTTGAACTTTCTCTCTCGATACTGCTGCTGCAGGAGCACATTCGAGGTATGAAATGTAGTAAAAGTCTTTTCTAGCATATCATCATCGGTGATTTTCTCACCGCATTATTTTAATACTGAGCTTATTTTAAAAAGTGCCGAATTATACTCACTAACACTTTTATAATCTTGCAACCTCAGATGCAACCATTGAGAACGAGCTCTTGGGAGGATGACAGTCTTCTGGTGTTCATACCTCTCCCTTAAATTGTTCCACAAAATATAGGGATTTTTTACTGTGAGATATTCAGTTTTCAATTCTTCATGAAAATGGTGGCGAAGGAAAATCATTACTTTAACACGTTCCTGCAAGGATGCTTGATTTCCTTCTTTAATAGTTTCTCCCAAGTTCATTGCATCAAGATGTATTTCAGCATCAAGTATCTAGGATAAATAATTTTTCCCAAATATATCAAGAGCAACAAATTCCAATTTTGTAAGATTTACCATTTTCTACATATATAAATAATGAAATAAATATGTGTATCTTATATTTATAAATTCACACAGATAATCATCAATAAAATATATTAAAGATTTCAAATAATATATTGAAAAACTTACAGAGGAATAAGGCCACTAGTTTCAGAATTGGTAGAACCGTCGTGTTGATAACGTATTATGAAACTTAAAGAAATGAACTACTATTGCAAAAGAGAAGTAAGAAATTATCTCTAAAATTCTTAATAATTGAAATTTTCTTTCTCTCTTTATATTTTCTTATGAATTTCATTACAACTGAAGCTCCATATTTATAGGTTTTGAAATTACTATGTAAGTCACTATGTAAAATTTAAAATAATAGTGATGGAATCATTCACATAATTTTAGTGATAGGATTTATATTTTCTTATGAATTTCATTACAACTGAAGCTCCATATTTATAGGTTTTGAAATTACTATGTAAGTCACTATGTAAAATTTAAAATAATAGTGATGGAATCATTCACATAATTTTAGTGATAGGATAGGAGGTAGTTACTGTTTCGTTCGTTTATTACAAAATATATATTTTTTTTACTTATGCCTGGCACGCACTTCTCCCAATATTTTTTTCTTTCCTTATTTTACCGTGAAATGGAGAACCCGCCCCGGTCCGGTCGCGCGGGTTTCGCCTTGCGCGGCTCGAAACGAGGATCCCCCGAAATTCTCTTCATCTTTCTAAAAAAAATCCCGTTCTCTTCGTCTCTCTGAAGACTGAAACGCTCCCCCGACGAGATTCTCTTCGTCTCTTTGAACCACCCCCCCTTCTCTCCATTCCCTTCGGCTCTCTGAAACGCTCCCCCCGGCTAGATTCTCTTCGTCTCTCTGAAAACCCTTTTGCTTTCCTTTCTCCACTCGTAGTCTCGCTGCTCGATCTTGAAGAAGCGCTGCTTTCCCTAGAATCGGTGTGCGACTCAGCTCGAACCCCATTATCATCAAAAGATTCAGACTCATCTTTTATATTTTGAAAATTTCCGCTCTTCTTTACAAACGGGGGGAACTGATTTGGGAAGGAGAGGGGTGAGAGTAGCATGCATTTTATTGTAGCAAAATTTCTGTAGCAGAATAAAATATAGAAGAAAATCCACCTCAGCGCAGAGTCTGGTGTTGGAGAAACTCTAGGCTGTAAAAGAACTCTTCATTGAAAGTTTGATTCATGCGAGAGGCATCGTGAAGGAGTCGTTTTCCCGGTGCTTCATTAGCCAGTCTACGGCTACTTTATCGTTCAAACCATAAGGCAAATCAGAGACTCCCAGAATTTGTGAGCCAATTTGAGTTTTACGATGTAATATCATCTTTAACAGAAGAAATAATGTACTCGGCGTATGCTGGATTTGGCAAGGATTCTGGTCCAAATCGACCTCCCGAATCCCAAGTACCCAACTTTGGATCTTTCTCTCGCCCCCCTTCTGATTCTCCTTCTACTCCACTCTTTCCCACTCCCGCCCCTCTGCGATCTCCCAGGTACTCTCTCTTTCTCTCTCAGCTATGGTATTTGTTTGAGCTTCGTTTGGCTGCAGAAGAGAATGACAAGATTCTCAGCACCACTAGGAAAAAATATGTAATTTGTTTTCTCTAAAAGTTTCGTTGGGAAATTCAGAAGAAAATCGTTCACGATTGCCATGACTCTCCGGGATTCGTTTCTTTGATTTATTTTCTGCACTTGTAGTAATTTTGGATTCTGCTTTTAGGATATTTGACTGAAACAAAACCCTAGAGGACAAGGTTTCGCTTACTTTAGGGCACTACCACAAACTGACATCAATAATCACGACCATAGCTTGCCAGTTTGGTTGAAGCTCCTCTCGCTATTGTGGAGCAGCATGTAACGAGAAAAAAGTTGCACCTTTTACGCCTTTTCTTTTGATGATAGGGCACCTGAACCTCTACAGAGAGTGTCATCGCCTCCTTTGGGTTTGGAGAGCAGCGGCCCTGCAGTCAGTTATGCTTACCAAAGATCTATTGGAGTCCATAGGTACACGTTTTATATTAAATGCATTCGTTATAACTATCCGTTTCTGTGACCTATTACTGATATGCACGTAATAATCACATGTCAGGCCTTGGGTTTGCTCCCCAATGGTCACCAATTCGAGTTCCTTAGGGCCACTGGAGGTTTACCTGGCTGTTAACTTCAGGGCCCCGTGGGATTAGTCGAGGTGCGTGCAAACTGGCCCTGACACCCACAGATATCAAAAAAAAAAAAAAAAACCACATGTGACACCACAACAGCCTGTGCAAGACAAAATAAAGGGGAATAGATTTATCCATAACTTTGTATAGAGTACTAAAATGTGAAGACAACAGACCTCAGGCCATGGGATCTTCAAAAGTACCAAGGTTGCTCGTGCCAATTCCTATTCCAAGTAACAGTACCATTTAGAGTCAATTACTCACCAAGGTCATTCAATGCATTTTGTTTTTCAAATCTCAACTATAATTTTGTTGTCTTGCTCATTTTGTCACTATAGGAAAATGCTGCCAATTATTTCCGAAGTGGTTTCCATGATTTTCCAAAATGCTTTTGGGTTCCTGATAAAATTTGGCAAATGAAAGAAATTACTGTTTTGAATGTTTATTTTTTGATTGGTACCGGGTATCCGGAACAGTGTCCCGACTAATCCTGAGAGTGCACAGGCCCTTTGCAAGGAGTTTCCTACAAGTGCACCTCAGTTAATTCAAGGGGAAAATCCTCCATTCCAATGGCTCCTACAAATTATTTACACTTAAGGGGATTTGAATTTTGAACCCTAGACCTAGGGGGAGCATACCTCTAAGCCCAAGACTTTTACCACTTAAGCCAACCGGTTTTTTGATTGTTTATTATATGAAATTACTTAAAATACAAGCTTGCAAAAGGAAAATTTTACTTATATACGCTAATTTCAGCTATCTGACTGATAAAAAAAAAAATCAGATCTGGTGCGTTTCAATTGACTTAAAATCCCCCCTCCAACTGACTCTCAAAGATAATATCTTATAATTAACGTTGTAAAAAAATATGATTTCTTCTCTTTCAGATAAATTTAAGTTTCTATAATGAACACAATACTTTGCGGACATGAGCATGAAACAGTAGATAAACATTCAATTCTACAATCCTTTACTTCCAATTTCTGACTAACCAGTAGATAAAAATACAATTCTACAATCCTTTACTTCTTTCTTCACATTCATTGTTGGTGCATGAAATGTTTGTTGGTAATGCTATGGTATATTTGTATATGCTTATTTTTCCCTATGGTATAGAATGAAAATAGCAGCACCTTGAAACAATCTTATTGAAAGACCATGTATTTTGTCAATATCTTGGGTTGGGCTAGTTTAGAGCAGGAAGCTCTCTATTTGGGACAATTGCATATATTTTAATATAATACTTGTCTGTTCATGTTCTGGAAGCACCTCATCCTATTGTTTTGCTCTTTAGAAAAAAAGCTTACTATTTTTGTTTGATAAGGGGACCTGAAGCTCTTTATTTCTTTGTTTTATTCATCGAAAAATAAGGGGACCTGGAGCTACATTGTCACGCCCACTAGCTCTTGAGAGCTACCATTCTGCTGCAAGTCCTCCTTATTCATCCGTAAGAGTCCATAGGTAAGGATTCGTGTACACTGGTAGGATTGCACAGATTTTAAAGGCTTAAAGCTACAACTTGTTTAGTGATTTTGGAATTGCCAATTTGCCAAGTGGAACTTTCTGTCACTAATTTTGTAACATTAAGCCAGTGCCTCTTACCATTTGTCTACTTATATGCTTCAATTAATCATTTGAAGGACATGTTTAGTGCTTTTGGTTGGTGTTTTATGTCCATATCCTAAATTTGGAATTATTCTTATCAGTTTCCCACTGCTCAAGGTGATCTCCATCTGATCAAGCTATATTTTGTCATACAGGCCTGCTTCATTGGATAATAGGCCCATATTGCCAGGCAATTATGCCAACTCTGTGGCTTATCAAAACCAATCCTCGGTCTCACCTTATTTAGGTTCTTATGCTTCTGCAAGAGGCTTTTTAACCAATCATGAGGGTGTTCAAGTCTTGAAAAGAAACAGATCCCCACCTTTACTATCTGGGAGTGAAGTGCTGCAGGACGATTCACCTTTTTATGGAAATGGCTCTAGAAGGTAATATACATGAATATCACTCGACTTCCCTAACCTTACGTTTTATTTGTAGTTTTTTTGTGCCATTTTCTTCATTGGGTCAATGGTCTAGTGGTGATAATGGTAAACAATATCTGTGTACAAGTATACTTATTTGTGTGTGTGAATGATATTTTGAATTCCATTAATATCTATCCATAACCAACGATAAAAGCAAAAAAAAAAAACAAAAAAACTTGAGTTGAGTTTGAATGAAATAATGAAAGGACTGTCTTAGAGAAGTCCTCTATTCAAAAGTTGGGGAGCATTTTTTTTAATTAGTAAAAATATTATATATATATATATTATATCAATAGGAGTAATCAAGTATATTGAATGTATACAAGAAAACACTTAGCCCATACTAGAGAGCTCTTAATGACCCGAAAAGTCCGTGAAAATTAGAAATCTATCTAAAATACTCTAAGCCCGAATTAAAATAGAACGCACCTTCTCATCCCTAACCCCTTATTTCCCTCAAGACTAATACTTCCAAAACTCCCTCTACGAGGATGTCTTCATAAAGCCTCCATTTAGTCTTCCCTTGACTTGAGCTACATCCCTTTGTGTTGTAGTTGATTGCTCCAAAAAGATGCTTTAACTACTTGTTTTTCTTAAAACTTAATTTGGTTTCAAGTGACTGGCCTGCCTCAATTATAGTGAGTAGTATTTTGCTTTAAATTGATCTTCACATCCTCCATATGAAAGCTCCACAATATGTTGGATCTCGTTCATTTGCTCTTTATTTATTTACTTATAAAAAGAAAGAACAATATGTTGAATATCGTTAACCTTATGCAAAACCCGATCTGATGGTGAACCCACTATATTGTTTATTGGAGGGAGAGAAACTAGGGGAACAATATTATCTCCATACACGGTTCCCAACTACATTCCCAACCCTAGACATTCCTCCTAACAAGGCACTAATGATAAACCCATAATTTCCTCTATCATATCTTGCATTCAAATCCCAAACCTCCTCAAAAACCATATTGTTACTATCACAATTAAAGGTTCCTTCACCTTTGGCATAAGTGTTGTCGTTCCATTGATGAAGACATTGCTTGTAGGTGCCCCACCCTCGATGAACCTTTCTGTGTCACTTTTTTAGACCCTACTGCTCCCTCAGGAGGCATAGAATAGGTAGGGTAAGCACTACCTTATGTTATCCCATTTTCATCTTCTGAAAGAGGCTCGTCTGTTTTTTCTGAAGTACTCAAACCAAAGTTTTGAATTTCGTTCAGGTAACTGTTCCGGTTGAGGCACTGGAACGGAATATTTCGATATTGGTCTGTTCCGGTGTGCCGTTTCAGGATTAATTATATATTATAATAAATATTTATATATATATAAATTAACAACTAATAGAATAAAAACATATATTTATATAAGTGTGTATTATGTATATGTGTACATATTAGAAGAATTGAAGATTTATAAACTGATTATAAGTTGAAAAAATACAAATTTGAGTTGAGATACAAAAATAAATAAATAGATAAAATATTAAAAAATAATGATATTTAAAAAAAGACGTATTTAAAATTATAAAATATATAAATATATTTTATATTCTAGAATTAATTAAATACCATCTAAATTTAAAATTTTTAAAAAAATATCATTTAAATATAAAAAAATCACAAAAATAATCTAAATTAGAATAGGGACTGGAACGGTTGAAATTTGAATCGGAATGACCGGAACGGGCCGGAATTTGGACCGGAACGAAACAATGAGGTATAGTGTACCGGTTGAGGCACTGAAACGGAACATTCCGGCCGGAGCTTAACGGAATTCAAAACTATGGCTCAAACCCCAAAAGGACCCTATCTTCTACTGAAAGTGAACCCTGGAAAAAGGTATTAACCCCATTTGCAACTGGTGACTAAGGGTAGTCAGATGGTAATTTGCTGATATCCTGAGTGATACCATTGTAAACTGTGATGCTGGTGTCTGATGACCCTATTTGTGACGCCATTGAAATGCCCGTGCTGGCCACTTGAAGCCTTCAAACCCATAGGATCTACAGCTCCAACCCCTTATCCAGTTTAATTATAAGTTCTCTCACATACTTCATAACTCTTGTCAATTGAGCTCTTATAGCCTACAAGACTCCCTCCATTTCTCCTACCCTCAAACACCTAGTAGAGGCAGCCATTCCACCCTAGAACGCATGTTGCCTACCTTCCACTTCTCCCAATGTCATCTGACAACGCATGTCTCCTTTAAGTATCTTACCCTTTCCTTCTACCACAGAACTATTCTATGCCAGACTACCCGTTGGTGACCCCAACATCAAGGTGTATGAGGCATCTTTGATCTAGGGAGGCTTTCCCACTATCTTTCCATCAACAAAGTGCCCTTTATTTGCATGCTTCAGAACAACGGCTTTGGACCTAGTGATTCTTCGAATGGAATGCTGAAAACCTTTCCATCCGATGCCATTTACACCTTCTGGGGGTCACCAACAAACCTTTCCTCTTTCCACTTCGAAAATCTGAGAGTTGCTAAAAACTGCCCTTTGCATTGATATGATGTTGAATGATAATAACTCCATTACTCATCCTTAGCTCCCTGGAGAATCCCTCATGATAGATGAGTTCTAAGCAACCAATAAAGATGCCATCCCACAAAGACACCCATAAAGCTTCCATCCCACATAGACACATGAACTTAACCATCCTTATACTAGGTTCAGAGGTGCCAAAACTATTTCCTCCCACTTTCGTAAAAATGAAAGATTTTGATTTCACCTTCAACCACCTCTCACCATCCATCTGAGGCGAATTCACATCGTATGTTGTCATGGTTTGATCCGAAATCACAGGATCATCCATCTGCTTTCTATACGAGAATAGAAAGCTGATCACCTTCCATTAGAACAGCTCTAGAAAACGCCAGAACAGCATGCAACATTTACATGCACAAGCCTTCTGTGCATCTCTGAAGAAACCAAGAGGAATATAGCTAAAGAAGAAGGATCCACGTAAATTTTCAGATCTGATGCCAGAATGTGTCGCTGGAGCTCGGCCTTGTCTGTGATGGACCAGAGCTGCATTCGCACCAGATTTGTGTTGACGAAGCCTAAGAATGCTTTCTGTGAGGATCCCGATCGTCGAAGGAAGGGCCGTTGGGGGGTGTCCTCTGAGGGGTCGCTGGAGCCTGCTGGTTCTGTCTGTGGTGGCCGCATATTCGTCGGCGCTTGGCAAATCTTGTTTATCTTTCTTGTCTTGTCTCTACAATGTGCAGAGGGCTGCACGTCCAGACTTCCGATGGTCTGACGACGATAGCGACGGGATAGAAGGGTTCAACGGCACAACAGGATCAAGTGGATGCCAGAAATATGAGAGAGCCCTCTCTCTCTCTCTTTCCCAAAACCGAAAGCCCAGTTGAAAGGGTTGGCCTTTAAACCCGAGTTCCAACCCTATAGAATGATATAGACCCTGGAGGATTTTGGAGAAAAAGTACTGAAACTGGAAAGTGAATAATCAAATGTTGACTGAAAACAAAATACATGAATCTTAAACCATAATAAGAGTGAGTATTTAAAAAAAAAACCATAACAACGGTAATTAGAGCACCTTCTGTTTTGTTGGTCCTGGGTGTCCAATACAAAGTTCTGAATACTACTAAGGCTTTACACGAGAAGTTTTCCTGCAAGTACATGTCGTGTAATTCAAGGGTAAACTCCCTTGGTCCGATGGCCCCAAGAGTGTGAATGCTGAGTTTGAAACTTAGGACGTCCGGTTTATATGGCTCGCCCTAGGACCACTACGCCACTTTGGGGTTTGCTTAATTTGGAGCACCATTATAGATAAAGGGAATGCCAGCTTATATACCAGTAGGAACTTAAGGCAAAGTTTTGAAGAAAGTGGGAGGATGGTAATGGGAGAGGAATGATGAGTGCGGAAAGTAGGTCAGAAGTCTGTTAGAATTTTCTTGATGAAAGGATGATTTCTTGATATAACCTTTAGAAAGAAAAAAAAACCTTTTAAAATTGACCAAGTAGACGATGCTTGTAAAGTGTTTTTTGTTTTGTTTTGTTTTTTTATTGGGGGGGGGGGGGTTGGGGGGTGTATAAATGATAGGTATCCTCCTGTCGCATGATTTTTTTCCTGGACTTCACTCTCCTACATTGGCTGCAAGATCAAAATTTGTTTCTGCCACTGATTCTCAAATTCATCTAAGGTTTCCGACTCCTGCAATCAATCTTGATTCGGAAGTTGTGGCAACCAAGCGTACCAGCTCCCCAGCTCTTAAAAGAACAAGGTCACCTTCTTCACTTCCTAGTGGTCAACTCTTTCCAGAAAACTCCTTTTCCACCCAAGATAATACTGAAAGGTAAAATATTTGGTGGATTGGTTCTGTTTATTGCCTATATTAGTCGTGCTTTGTTGCAAGACTTAAAATTATGTTCTCTAATCTCTTGATGTACTCTGAAGAGAGATGGAAGCCAAGGCAAAAAGATTGGCCCGTTTCAAGGTTGAATTAAGTCAAAATGTGCAAGGCAGTCCTGATTTTGCAGACCAACTAGATTCTGCAAATAGAAATGAAGAGTCTATAGCAGAGAGGAAAAAAAATGCTGGAAACCAGTCTGCAGAACTGACAGGGGATTTCTCCCATGCCCATGTTTTATCTGATTTTGATGGCCATGAATCATCTACTATTATTATTGGATCGTGTCCAGACATGTGTCCAGGTATGTCTCTCAACCACTTGATCTGTGAGCGAAGTTATGATTCAAGTAATTCAAGTTCAATCAATTTGTGGAATTTGGACTTGCATTTCATTTTTTGGTGAAAGAGACGCTTAAGATTTCTGTGAGAAAAAGAAAAAAAAAGTTTCAGACATTTTTACTTTGAGTTTTTGTTATATCAGATTCATTACTAATTCAAACTGGCTACTTATCCTCTCCTGTGTGGAAGGGATCAATTCTGAACTTTTAATATTATTAGGAATTTGCTTTATTTTACAGAATCAGAAAGGGCAGAACGTGAAAGAAAGGGAGATCTAGACCAGTATGAACGAGTGGGTGGCGATAGAAACCAAACCAGCAAATCCCTTGCTGTAAAGAAGGTAGTTTTTGGATCATCTTGGGGTTTTTCAAATCAGGAAGCTGTTATGATTTCATGGAAATTGCTCTCGACCATACTTCGTTGATGAGATGTTCTTGTGCTCTTATTCTGCAGTATACTAGGACAGCTGAGAGGGAGGCGGGTTTGATACGTCCCATGCCAATCCTGCAGGAAACAATTGATTATCTGCTTAATTTGCTAGATCAGCCATATGATGACAGGTTTCTTGGCATATATAACTTCTTGTGGGATAGGATGAGGGCAATCCGAATGGACCTGAGGATGCAGCACATTTTCGACCACGGGGCTATTCTTATGCTGGAGCAGATGGTATAATCCTCAATCTGATATCTGCTTTCCAATTATATAATATGTAGCATGAAATGGAGTTTGTTTCATATTATCTACAAGGTGAGCCTGAGCTTGCCTTCCTGAACCCCCACCCCGAGGCAAGTATGATATTCTAAAGGTGATAAAAAAAAAACATTTAAAAAAGGTAATTTTGTATATAGACAGGTGTTGATGCATGTAGATAATTTGTCTGTATGTAGGTAAAACTGGAAGCACCCACCATCCTCATGTAGTAGATAGTTGCAGATCATTTTGTTTTACTTTGTTTTGTTGGTGGATGAGTATTTTTTTCCTGACATGCAAAACTTAATATTCTGAAGAGTAATTAGTTTGCGTATTGCTGTGGATTTTAGATAAGACTTCACATAATTGCAATGCATGAATTATGTGAACACACCAAAGGAGAAGGCTTTTCTGAGGGATTTGATGCACACCTCAACATTGAGCAGATGAATAAAACGTCAGTTGAGTTGTTCCAAATCTATGATGATCACAGAAAGAAAGGCATTAATGTGCCGACAGAAAAAGAGTTCCGGGGTTATTATGCACTTCTCAAACTGGACAAACATCCTGGATATAAAGTATGCCTATTGCAGAATCACGTTGATTGTACAGGTTTCAAGTGTTATTGTTGTCTGTCAAAATAATCTATTCCTGCTAGGTTGAAGCTGCAGAGCTCTCACTTGATCTTGCAAAAATGACTCCAGAGATAAGACAGACTCCAGAAGTGCTATTTGCCCGTGATGTGGCAAGGTTGTCCCTTCCCTTCTGATTTATTTTCAGGTTACAGTGTTAATTATGATCTAATGGTTATTTGATTTGTTCTTCCAGGTCTTGCAGAACAGGTAATTTTATTGCCTTCTTCCGGCTTGCAAGAAGAGCGACTTACCTTCAAGCATGCCTTATGCATGCTCACTTCGCAAAGGTCTGAGTAACTATTGCTTCTCAGTTAGTGCATACTGTAGCAAATTGCTGAATGTATTTCTGAATTTTTTGCCTGTGTTAAATCTATAAACTAGCTCCCTGTAAACAATGTATTTAAGTTTCTTGTGTAGAAATCTGTGGGCTATGAAAGCATGCATGTGCTCCTGCCATGTTTCTTGGAATTGAAAGCAATGCAATTTAATTAGAATCCCTTTCTTAGTCATTTAAGCTATACTATTTACAGATTATATAATTTCACTTAACCATGGGGCACTGGTTCCAGTTGCTTTGTTTTCATAAGTTTGGTACATTGTAGGGAGTATAAGTTAGACACTTGAATATGACCAATTGTACTACGTGTATTTTTAATTCACCAAATATGAAAAGTGGTAAACATAGATAAATTTAATCTTTCAATAACACCAACGCTTGAGTTGGACTTGCTTTTCCTGTCTCCTGAGGTCACTTGCTTATACAATAAATGCAAAAAATGGCATGAGCCACAATGAAAGAGTAATAAAGTTATTTTAGCACTATTTACTTTTCTTATTGGATCGTGTTTTGCCTTTCGGTTAATATAGTATGTGCATAGCTTATTGTCTGATTTATTTGTATTATTCCATTTTTCCCTTTCTTTTGTATGTATTTGTGCTTCTTTTTTATAAAGAAAGGACAAAGGAAAACTGTTTTGTTTGATTAACGGGTACTTCAATAGAACATTTTTTGACCATATCACAGCTAAAGCAAATCACATTCTGAGACTACGCGCGATGCAGTATTACCAAACTTGCCTGCTATTGCTTTCAAAAATATTTTCATGATGGCTTAAGAAGTTTCCGAACTATAGACTAGAAATTCCTGCTGGGTGCTAATTACAATTCAATGGCTTTTTTGGGATCTTTTCCTTTACCTTTGTTGATAGCGAAGTGACAATTTTAAAATTAGCTGTTGATAATTCGGATTTATTCATTCACTGCTTTTTTTGGTAGCTATGTATGCATAGGGAATTCCATGTGCAAAAATATTTGTGGATGTGGATGTACATGTGTTAATGTTGTCTCGTATTATGTTGTTTTGACCAGCTACGCACCCTGGCACTTGCTTCTCTACACTCAGGACTACAGAATAACCAAGGTCTCCCTGTTTCCCATGTTGCTAAGTGGCTTGGGATGGAGGTGCTTATCTTAGCTTGATGCACGTTACATTCTATTAGTTTTTTTTTCCTATTGTTTTACGTGTTTTCTTTTGTGGAGGAGATCTGCAGTTTCCCCTTGTCTTACTGTTATGCTTTGTTGATGAAATTAGGAAGAGGACATTGAAAATCTCTTACAGTATCATGGGTTCTCAATAAAGGTATTTGAGGAGCCTTATATGATGAAGGAAGGCCCATTTCTCAATCGAGATAAGGACCATCCTACCAAGTGTTCTGAACTTGTTTATTTGAAAAGGTCAGGGACGATAGTTGAGGATGTTTTCCCTCCAACACAAGTCATATCATTACCTGCTGAAGCCGCATCTATCCCTTCTAATGAAAGGGAAAGTTCTGTCCATACAAGTAATGAAGAAATGGTTGATCTTGAAGCCTTTTCATCCTCAACTGATAGCCAACAACAGCAGCCAGTAATCGTCTCTCCAACAATTATGAAACAGAGTCAAAATGATCATCAGGCAGCTGGAGCCTCTAGTCTGCCTTGGGGTTTATCGTTATCCCATGGTTCTCCTAAATCCCAGCTTGCTAAAGTTGGAATTGTAGCAAAACAAAATTTTGATGATCTTTTCAGAAGCTCCCTTGAAAGAAACATGCATTTGGATGACAAAAAGGATTGTGAGGTGGAAAAAATTGGCTCCCCAAGGGTGGTTATTAATCGTTTGGAAAATGCAGAACTTTCAGATATTCATAAAGAAAGTACTTATCAAAATGATATTCCTAAAGAAAATGTTATTAGCACAATTCCGGCAATTGATCATGCCCAAAAAACTACTGAGGCAAAACTCAAGTTATTCTTAAGGTTTTCAAGCTTCTTCTACTGCTATTGGTTGTTTGTGGGAGGTCATTTTTCCACAAGCCTTAGTCTTGCATTTCTTTGTTGTCAGGTTATGGAAACGGCGTTGTGCAAAGCGACGGGATTTCCGCAAACAAATGATGGTAGCAGCAAATGCTGCATTAGACTCATTATCATTGGGGCCGCCAATTCAACAGAAAAAGGAGGTTAGTTTTATAATTTTTTAAATTTATATACTCATCTTGTCATGGGTGCCATACTGCCAGTTTATTCTTCATGCTTTATTTAAAAAAAACTACTCAAGGAAGAAATCCCTTTAATTTCCACTTGGCGCATCATCTTCTGGGTTCTAGTTTCTTTTTCTTAAGTCTTGTTGAACAGAGTAGAGTGTTTCGTTGAGCTGTCAATGTCTTCCAGTATCACAGTTTACAATGCAAATTTAGCTAACGATTAGAAAAAAAAAATCCTGCCACCCCCATTCCTTCTCTCCAAGTTTTTTCGTTTTGGTAAATGCTACCGAATTAAATGTAACCATATCCCATTATTGAAATCTGATGCACTTAAAATCTCGCATCATTTATCTAATAATGTATTGTGCTTCTTACGTGAATGATAAGAATACTACATAAGTATATTTTCATTACTGATAAAAGAATTATTTAAAAAAATTATTGCTAAGTAATGGACTTTCACTTACTGAGGTATAACTCTTGTGAATGGTTTCTGTCTTCCTCGAGTTATGTTGCTTAAGCTGTTCAATTCTTCTATGTAGCATCCGAGCAATTTTGACGAGTTTGACATTGATCATGTCATGCTGGAGAGACATAAAAAGCATGCAAAATCATGGTCAAGACTTAATGTTTCAGATGTCATAGCTGGTACACTGAGCAAAAGAAATCTAGATGCTAAATGCATATGCTGGAAAATTATTGTATGTTCTCAGATGAACAACCTGGAAAGAGTTAAATTGGAGCAGATGAGCCAAATTGCTTTGCCTGCGGCATGGTTGCTTTCAAAACTCATGCCTTCCAGCAAAAATGAAGATGATAACGATCTCTTGGTGTCATCTCCTGGGCTGTCAATATGGAGCAAATGGGTTCCTAGCCGAGATGGTGCATATCAGACCTGCTGCTTGTCTGTTGTCAAGGAAACAAAATTTGATATTCTAGATGAGATAGTATCTGGTGCAAGTGCAGTATTGTTCCTTGTATCTGAAAAGGTCCCATGGAAGCATCAAAGACTCCAGCTTCAAGACCTTCTAATGTCAATACCTACTGGTTCTTGCCTGCCCCTTCTGATTTTAAGTTGCTCAAACAAGGAAAAGACTTCAGATTCTTTCTCTATTGTGGCAAATGAATTGGACCTTCATAATATTGACAAGTCAAGGATAAGTAGCGTTCGGGTTGTTCCCCTCATTTCGAATTTCCAAATGGAACACGCAGATGGGTTTTTTAGCGACGAGCAATTAAGGGAAGGACTAAAATGGCTGGCAAGTGAATCACCCCTGCAACCTGCCCTGCATAATTTGAGAACACGTGAACTGGTTCTTTCCCACTTGAATTCTTTGTTGGAGGTGCTTGAGAGAAAGAACGATCTTGAAGTGGGTCCTAGTAATTGTATCTCTGCCTTCAATGAAGCCCTGGATTGTTCCTTGGAAAAAATCAATGCTACTGCAATCGTGAATCCTATTGGCTGGCCTTGTCCTGAGATTGCTTTGCTGGAGGAGTCTAGTGATGAATGCAGAAGTGTGAAGTGGTACTTACCAGAAATAGGATGGAATTCACTGGGAAAAATTGAACCACTGATGTGTGCTCTAAGGGACTCTAAACTTCCATATTTTACTGACGATATATCCTGGTTGGCCAGAGGATCATATATGGGTAAGGAGATAAAGAACCAGAGATCAACGCTTGAAAATTGCTTGATCAGGTACCTGACGCAATCAAGTAAGATGATGAGCTATGAGGAGGCAATGGAGGAGGCATCCATAATGCTACAAAAAAGTGCTCGCCTTGAGCTTCATGACTCGAGTTACCGCATTGTTCCGAACTGGGTTATGATTTTCCGCAGAATTTTCAATTGGCGGTTAATGAATTTATCCAGTGGAACCTTCTCCATGGCCTATGTTTTGGAGTGTCATATAGCTGCTCCTGTTGTGGGAGATTTTGATATGTTGAGGTTTGAAAGGAGTGTAACTTCACCTTATTATATGAGTCACCCATCGCTGGATGAAATAATTGAAGTTGCCTGCAGCCCCTTGTCACTGGGTGGGGGTCAGCCACGGCCAGAGCAGTTACAACCTCTTGCATGGGTGCCCTTGCATGGTGAGGTTCGCGAGGCTGCTGAGGATGAAAGGGGTATTAGAGAGGATGGAAATTTGACGATCACTGCTGACACATCTTACAGATTAGACAGTACTAGTACTGAAATAATGGTGGGTGCTGAAGCTTTGAAAGAAGCCAAAAATTTAAGCAAGTTACTGGAGCAGTGTGAGAAAATGCAGAACATGCTAGACAAGAAGTTGTCTATTTATTTTTGACCTTATTTGTTTATATTGTTAATCATGTTTGTATCAAATTAAAAAGACATACAAAGAGGGTAAAAGGAAAGCGGCCACATGGTTTATCCATATAGACCATCAAAATATTGGTTTGTCTGGTCTAATTGATGAACCATTCGATGTAGTTTGAGGCTGTATTTAAGAAAGCGGCATTGCTGTCATTTGTTTAGGTGTTTTGTCGATTGAGATTTCCACTCTCTCTTCATCTGGAATCTCTGACTGGAATAAGCAAATTTGATGGCAGGCAGCTCCCACCAAGGTCACTCGTGAGGTTTGCGGGGCTATGTAAATTTGAAAAATCTAGAGTTGGGGAATCCAGATGGGTTTTTAAGAGGACATGATTTTTTAGAGAATTGTGGTAGGTTTGCTAATTACTTTTGTTCAAACAGTGAGACAATTTTTAGAAGAGTAATTTTACGTGCAACGTTAGATTTGTAAATGTTGTGTAATTGTTTTAAAAAAATTAAAGTTTACTATTCAATTTTTTTTTAATGTGAGTTCAAGTTTTTTTTATTTTTCTTAAAGTGATTACGCGGTAGTTATTCACAGTTACATAAATATGCTCTTTTTAAAACACAACAATGTTTTAAAATGAGAGGTGTAAAGTTGTAAACTGTAAACTACCTTAAATATCTTTATTTTATAATGTGTGGTAAAATATATTTTGTGAGTATTATTACCATAGTTTTAAATTCCTTGCCGTTTTGGCCGGAATTTATCGTTTTGGAATAGTAATCGAAATGGTTGACAGGTATGTTTTGCATCGGACCAAATTCCGGATGTTCCGATTGGAATTTGGTGTTCCGGACGGAATTGTTTGTTCTGGACGGTATTGTAATTCTGGACCGGAATTACATATTCAAGTTTCATGACTTCATCTCCCTATTTCTTCTCTCCTATTCACAAAATCATTCAAATCTTCATTGCTGAACGACTTTCATCTCCCAATTCTTCTTCCCTGGACTCCTATTCATGAAATCACGCATCTCGGCTCTAGAAAAATCTTACATTTTGGCGAGTTCATCTTCATAAAGGTTTTACAGTCAGTTGGTCTTCTTCTTTACGATCCAGGATTTCAGCTGGTTATTCATGTCACATCTTCTTCTACTTTGATCTTTCACGCCGCAACTTCTTCTTCAATTCGTGACACAGCTCTCGCATCTTCAAGAAATTAAAATAAATGTGCGGAAAGTTATCGATGATAGCAAGGCTTTTACCTTTCAGTTCAAAAAATTAATAATAATAAAGGTAATAGCAAATATTTGTTTATTTAAAGCTGCTTCAAAATTATCACCTTGATAATAGTGAGGCTTTGACGTTTTATTGTTTCAATTCAAAATGTAAAAAAATAAATAATAACATATATCTTTTATATAAATATGCATCACCTTGATAATAGTGAAATGTAAAACATTAGTTACTTTACTTTTTGGTAAGCCATTCTTTAATTTACTTATTTTAATTCTTAGATTGAAAAATTATGAAATTGTATTAAGTTTTATAAATATTATTGTTTAAAATTTGTATTAACTATTGAAAAAATATTATTAAATTTATTAAATAGATATATTTTGCTTACAAAAAGAAAAATAGGCATATTTTTAAGATTTGTATATATGTTTATTTTATAATATAATTATTATATATATAATTTATATATAAAATGTTCATCTCGAAACGGCACATCAAAATAAAATGGAATTAAAATAGTTCATTCCAGTACCTTAATCGAAACGGACACCAAAATGAAATTCAAAACTTTGATTGTTACTCGTGACATGGCACGAAAAAGACCATCTGAAAATAATCTCGTGATTCTCATCCCATAACATTATTGACATCAGCTGCCATCCAACGTTGCTGAAAGCAAGGCTACAAAACATATCAAGTTCGAATCTTTCAACACTAACTAAAAGTAAAAGATATGAGTCATCCAAATTAATAAAATCCTCTATAATTGAAATTTGATGCCCAGTGTTGCATCCATTGGAATCTCATGCATAAACAATTTGAATATCATATCATGAATGGAATGTGGTCAACGCTGCATATTCTGCGTCACATTTTCCAGTCAATAAAAGTTGTATATTACAATGGATCGCATATTTAGTCAATAAAAGGTATGCACTCCTCGAAGCTCCATATTTTACAACTGGAGGGAGAGCATTTTGTTCTCCGGAAGGAATCTAGCAGGGTTAGAAATGTTACTTGTTGATTTAGTCTTCCTATCACGTTTGTAGCAGTTACTAAACGTGGGTTATGTTATTGCTTTCAGTTTTTTTTTATTTCATTTCTCTGTAAGGCTATTTAACAACCAAGTTTGTAATTGAAATTGATTAAGACAATTTGCTCCATTCTATCTGTGCAAACCTATTCAATCTATATATTTATTTACAGCACATGCATCCCGGGGATGTGTATATCTTACCACCTATATCAACAAATACATCAGAAAATTTGTTATAGGACTTCTAAAATAATAAAATCTTGTTTGAACTCTGCATCATATTTACTAATTTCAGCCAACAAAATATCATCTTTGATGCTGGAATGATAAATGGTAACAAACTTCAACTTCAGCACTTATTAGGAAAACAGATATTATTGCATCCCCAAATTACTCAAAATATCGTGTATAACAAATGGACGTGGCTCTAAAACCTCAAAAAATAAAGTTGGGAACTGTTTTTCTCTTGCACTATTTAGAGACTATGGTGAGGGGTGTAAGGGAAAAGGTCAAGTCTAAGGATAGCACAGAGCCATCTGATGAGCAGAAAGGTCCATAAGTGAAGATTAGTGCCATTTTACAGCGAAGAATCTGAAACACTTCAAAAGAACTTCACTATTGAATGCCATTTTGTTTTGGAGCACATAGTGATGCCAAAAGGAAAACTTAAGAAGGACCTCGAGCTGTTGATTTGGCGACCGGTCTCAACAACCATGCTTCGTTGTAACGCATGCCGAAAGAACCTTTCCATATATCTTTATATATATAAAGTGGCTATCTAACGGAAATTTTTGTTTTAACGAAAATTCTTGTTTCTCCGTTAAATTTAACACTTTCCGTCAGTTTTTGTTAAAATTAAGACCGCATCTAATAAGAATTACCATTTTAAACACAATTTATTAAATTTATTCACTAAAATAATGTTATTGGCATTAAAAACTCAGTATACAAATAAATTTTAGCGTACCTAATTAACTCCAGAGTCCGAATCAACGCCTAACCGTTGGTATCACAAAACATACCATCTCATTATTGATACAGTGAATGAGGAAAATGCATGCATGGCATCAGTGTAATTAATACATATAATTATAATCATTATCGAACTTAACGAATTGACATTTAACGAAATATTTTTTAGAATTTAATAGAAAAACAACAAAACTATATATATATATACTAGATAGAAATAACGTGTAAAATAAATATAAAATAATAATAATAGTATAGAATGATACAATAATAGTATAAAATATATAAATATAATAATATATATAGAAATAAACCATTCATAACAATTTATACGTTAGAGAGTTTAATTTTATTCATGAAAATTTTATTTTTATTATATTATTAATAATTTTATTTTTTTTAAAATAATTTATAATTTTAAAATGAATGCATTATTTATTAAATTAACTATATATACGGTATATATAGTTAATATACGACATATACAATTTATTATAATTATATTAAATTGGTAATAATAAGCAATAAATATAATTAACATTATATGTTTGATATTTAATTGAATATATATGATTAAATAAATTTATATAAATTATAAATTATAATATAACATTCTTATATAAATTATAAACTATATAATTTATTTTTTCAAAAAACTCATATTATTTCTTAAAAATAATCACATAACTAAAAAAACATAGATATTTTAATGTCTTCTGTTTTTTGGCCGTACAAAATAACACAAATAT
This sequence comes from Platycarya strobilacea, assembly GCA_036898215.1. Classification (NCBI taxonomy): domain Eukaryota; kingdom Viridiplantae; phylum Streptophyta; class Magnoliopsida; order Fagales; family Juglandaceae; genus Platycarya; species Platycarya strobilacea. The sequence continues at coordinate 28,861,272 of CM072556.1, forward strand.
TAAATTATCATCTTGGAATAAAAAAATATCATATATTGAACTAACTTTTTATTAAAACTTTAATCAAAATTATCTCAAATAAGTTTGATAAAACTATATGTTATGTTTATTTATGAGACTATTTTATTATTTTTATTAATTTTTTTCATAATATATGAAAACGTATAATTATTTATCATTTACTTAATTATAAATAATCATTAAATTTTTATTAAAAATTAAATTAAATAAACGTGCTTTGCACGTTATTTCTATCTAGTATATATATATATATAGCTAATAAAACAAGAAAGAAATACCATTTTCAACTCCATTCACCAAGAATGCCATTTACAATAGAATATTCTGATGTGTAAGTAGCTTCTTCTATACCCTATACATTTATATGCAGAACGGGATGATAAGAAATCTTAATAATATCATGCAGCTCCACAAACATAAATCAATACACTGAAAACAAAAAAATATTATGCAGTAAGAGAAACAACTCAACCTTCCTAATTGCAGCTATTGACAACCACATAAAAATAAGAAATGTAAAAAATTCGCATGCCTAGTCGAACTGCTATATCAAATAAAATACAATAGATTGGATATCATCAAGAAAATTAAGGTGTAAAAAATTTACAAGTCTAGATTGTAAACAATACCATTTTAACAACAGCTCGGCTCGATAAGAACTCAAAAACTCCATCGCTAGCAACAACAAAAAACACATGATTAGCTGTAAGCTGAACCACTGACACCTCCGGAACAGCCACAACACCAATCTGTTTAGCTGTCCAATCTCCTTCGCTCCTCGTGAATGTAGTTCCTGGATGCATCTCATTCTGTACCTACAACCTCAGAGGAGCGCAGTCTTGAGATTCTTCATCACCCCAAGTTTGAATATTTGGATCTGAAAGCCCCTCCACTTGATCAACAGTTAAAACCTTTGCCCCACTGTGACAAGGATAAAGGAAAGAAGAATCTGAGCCCATGAGAAATAACTGCCCAGAAGTCTGGCGAGACACATAGGAGACAAGAGGCATGGGGGGCAAGAGGCGAGAGAGCAGCAACTACGAGTGGGTGAGAGAGAGATGACTATCATGAAAGGTGATAGTAGGTTTATGGAAAATCCGGCAAGAGATTGCAAACATAGAAAGTCAGGTTGCAATCTGGACAGTTGGGAAATGCAGATGCCCTCATTCCGCATTAAATACGGAAACCTGCCATGGCCACAACGCATTAAATACGATGCTCAACGACGGTGCCTGAAGTCCCTAGCACGCCAATTCTGGGCAGGCACTGTCTTACCTTATTAAATGTAGGTTAGGAGCTCAGATATACTCTTGCGGTAGAGGAATAGATTGATACATCGTGAAAAATGGGACATCACGTTAAGACATAGTTCGAAGAGCTGGAAGATTTACTCAAAATCAACAAAAGGAATATTGAACTGACGGGACAACATGGAAATTGCCACAGACACCAAGACAAATCGATTAGAGTAGGCCAAGTCTTATAAATAAGAGTAATACTAGGGAACAACCACACTCAAGTGCACACACTCACATGAATAGTAGTATGAACAGTAACATGCTACTGTTCATGTGAGTGTGTGCACTTGAGTGTGGTTGCTCTATATCATTTTTGTATAAATAATCGGGAATCCCGTCATACAAAAGTTATGTGATCAATCTTTCTTACTATTACATCCCTATTACTTCTTTTTACACAGCTGTCTCAAGGCGTTACAGTCCCCACTCATCTACCCTCTATCATCTACCCTCTAGAGGAGCAGGAATCGTTTGGGTTTCGCCTTAGAGCTCAGCCGGCAGAACACGACAACAACCCACTTTGCTTCACTCTCTCGTACTCATCTTTCCTAAACGGCGTCTGATCGTTTGATAAGTCCTCAGCTACGATCCCATTCCCGTCTTTCACCACAATCACGGCCCTCGAATCGCCCACATTCGCCACGAAAAGTGTATCCCCAACAACAAGCACCGTGATCGTGGTGGTTCCGTTCAATGAATCATCAACGTCGCTATCGTGTAACTCGCGATTAGTAGCCAGAAATGGCAAAGTTAAAAGCTTTAATGGGATCATCCGACAATGATGGGTCATCGGCCAGTATTTCTACCAACCTATCCTTGACGAAATTCGAACACTCTGTACCATAATGACCGTGCCCATCAAATACACCAAAGAAATGGATATTCGGGTTACCTTGAATCTGTGTCCTGATGCAGAAACTGTCTTGGTTTTGTTTATCCGGCGAGTTCGGGTAGTAACCACGTTACGTGAAAACCGAATACTCCAGATGAAAGTTGTGGGAAGGAACAGAGACAGACTCCAATGGTATCTGTGTGAGTATGTGTTTGCCTTGCACGCTGTACGGAGTTGACGCATCCCATGGTTGAAGAGAGAATTTTAAGGACCAAAACCAAGAAACTCGAGTGTTTGAGAAAAGTCCTAAAAGAAACAGAGAATGATCGGAACCAAGAGGCTGCGGATGCTTAGTTCTTGGTCGAAATGGTAAAATGGGTACCCCGGAAAGTCGAAACCGTCGGCAAAACCCATGCTTAGTAGAAGGAATTTGAGGAACAGGGAATAAAACACGTAGCAAATCAACCGCTTCAAGAAGAAACGAATTTCAAGAACCAAATCTTCAAGAAATACCAAGAAACAAGAAAAGGAGAGACATTTTGGTACAGAGCAGAATATTATGGCTTCTCCCTTTGCCCCAAGAAAATGTGCTGTGGGGCATTTTTCCAAAAATATCTTACCGGGACAAGACCAGGACTCAAGACAGAACATCGAAGGGTGAAAATGATTAAGAGAGATAGATCCTGAATCGGAAACATAAACGGCCCAAAATCCCAATTCAAAGTCTCTGATTGCGTAACATAATCATAACCGGGTTCCATCACGAAATAGAGACAGGATAGGTTTACTTGGCTGGGTTTGTCTGCAAGAAGGCATGTTCCAAGAAAACACGCACCCACTCTCGGTCCTCAGGATGTAGAATTTTTACGTTTATTTTAAGAACTAGATCGCAACAACAGGAGTGGCATTCCAATAAACAAAACATCTTGTTAAGAACTTTATGTGAAAGAAATAAAGCTCGAAGAACTGAAGAAAACAGAGAAAGTAGAGAGAACTTGATGAAGAATTTCTGAATTGCATTGAAATTGAATTGACGAGAGAGAACACTTTAACAACGCATTTATATTGTAATAACAGAAAAAACTAAGACTAAGATGAAAGTCTATTGTCTATTTTGCCCTTTTCCTCCTTGGACTTTAATTCCATGTTATCAATTTGCGAAGCTATACTCCAATACCCCCTCAAGATGAATATGAATGTTGAGCATGTTCTAAAGTGTGTGATGAAATGACGAAAATCCAAATGGTTTAGTGAGTATGTCTGCCAACTAAAGTTGAGAAGGAATATAAAACAATTTGATCAAGTTTTGCTGCAATTTCTTTCGAACTAAATGACAGTCAATCTAGATGCCCTTGGTTCTCTTATGTTGGACTAGATTTGTGGCCATTGGCATGACAGACTTGCTATCAGTATACAACAAAGTTGGCTTGGAATGATCTATCTATAAGTCTTGCAATGCGTAAATCAACCATTGCACTTCACAAGTTGCTGTTGCAAGGGCTCGATATTCTGTTTCAACAGAAGATTAACTAATTGTTGCTTGCTTCTTTGATTTCCATGATATCAATGAGTCACCTAGGAAGATGGCAAATCCCGTAACACTTTTTCTTGTATTAATATATCCTGCCCAGTCACTATCAGAGAATGCTTTGAGCTGAAGTTCTGAAGATGTCGAGAAGAATAGCTCGTGCCCTGGTGTCGCCTTCAAATACCTTAATACTCTAACAGCAGCTTGATAGTGACTTATGGCAGGATTAGCAAGAAATTGACTCAATACCTGAACGGAGTAAGCAAGGTCTAGTCTAGTTAGAGTAAGTACAATAATCTGTTAATAAATCTTCTATAGGCTAGTGGATCTTCATATGGATTGGAATCGATTGCTGTCAATTTCAAATTGGACTCCATTGGAAATGCAGCAGGTTTTGCTCTTGTGATACTCGTGTCTTGTAAAATACCCAATGCATACTCCCTTTGGCAAAGAGAAATGCGTGCTTTGAATCTTGCTAGTTTCAAACTAAAAAAAATTTTAGTGGCCCAAGTCTTTTATAGTGAACTGAGCCTACAGAAAATCCTTTAATTGTTGAATTTCTTGCAAATTGTCACTTGCTAATAAGATATCATCAGCACATACTTGCAATGCCATAAAAGATGTTTAAGACTTTTTGATGAAGATCGAGCAATCAGAATTTCCTTGAGTAAATCCATAACTGAGAAGAGAATTACAAAATTTTTCAAACCATTTTCTGGATGCCTGTTTAAGGTCATAGAGACTTCAAAAATCTACAAATTTTGTTTTTTTTATTGGGCATTCCAGGGGCAATTCCATGTAGACTTTTTATTGCAAATCACCATGCAAGAATGCATTATTCACATCTAGTTGATGAATATGCTAATTCTTAATTGCTACAACTGCAAGCATTAATTGAATGGAAGCTACTTTGGCTACCGGAGAGAATGTGTCAAAAAAATCCAAGCCTTCCTGCTAGTCATAACCCTTTGCTACTAATTTGGCATTGTGCTTTTCTATACTCCCATAAGCTTTATATTTCACTCTAAACACCCATTTGCAACCAATAGTCTGTTTATTTTAAGATAAAGTAACAAGTTTCCAAGTTTTGTTTAACTCTAAGCATGTAATTCATTTTGCATAGTCTTTTGCCATTCAGGAAATTTGGTAACCTGCTTATAGGTCTTAGGTTCTGGGAAGTAAGAAAAACTTTATGTGAGCTAGATAATCTACTAGTAGACAAAAAAGATGAAATAGGATATAATTTACCTTTTAGAGAGTAATCAGTAGGAGAGATGAGAGGAGTTGTACTTGAAGAAACATTGCTGCAATAGTAATCCTACAGAAAAAACTGGTTTTTGTCTAACTTGAGAAGATTTTCTTATCATTAGACTATTATTGAAATCAATATGTGGTAAGGATAAATTTTGATTGATATTTTGAACATACTCATTCCCAGACAAAATCAATGATTCAGTTTGACTGGGAGCTTATTTAACAGGAGAGGAGTAACTGCTATATTGATTTTCTGAAGGAGGAAATAGAAAGAAATGTATATCAGAATTTATAGGAACGACTTTGAAAGGAAAGATGTTGTCATAGAATACCACATTTCTAAAAATGAAAATTTTGTTGGTATTAAAATCCATAACTTTGTAACTTTTGATAATAAAAGAATATTCAAGGAAAATACATTTTGTGGCTTTTACATCAAATTTTCGTCTATGATGTTGTGATGTAGATGCAAAACAAAGATAGCCAAAAACCTTAAGATGAGACAAATTAGGTAATTTATGAAAAAACATTTCACAGGGGGACTTATTTATCAAAATAGGGGTTGGAATTCTATTTATAATATGGGCAACAGCTAATACAGAATCACTCCAAAAAGATAGGGGTAATTTGGCTTCACACATTAATACTCTAGCTGTGCTAAGTAAGTGTTGATGTTTTCTTTCAACAACTTCATTTTGTTGTAGAGTTTCTACACAACTTTTTTTTTTTTTTTGTGTATGATGCCATTTTCATGATAAAAATCAATGATGGAAAATTCTAGCCCATTATCTGACCTTACTGCTTCAATAGGTGTTTCAATTTGAGTTGACCAGATTACAAAATTTTTTAAGTATAAAAGGCAATTCAGATCTGGATTTAAGCATATAAACACAAGTACATCTTGTAAAGTTATCAACTATTGTTAAAAAATACTTATAACTCGAGTAAGAAATTGTTCCAAAAAGACCCCAGATATCACAGTGTATCAAATTGAAACTTTTATTTGAAATGTTATGAAATACAGGAAATGATGGCTTTCTTTATTTTTCCAATGAACATATATCACATACAGCTTGACAATTGATGGAAACTGAAGGATCTAGCTGCTTAAGAAATAACATTCTAAATGGAAATACATGGCCTCGCCTGTAATGCCAGATATCTAAAGAATTTTGTAAGGCTGCTGAAACAAAAGGGACTGAGTTAGACTTAGATTAAATGCAGGAAGAAGCTTGTGATAAAAGATAAAACCTTTATTTCTCAAATGCAATCCTAATCGTCATCTTCATTGATTGGTCCTGTATAAGGCAATATGAAGCAGTAAAAGATAAGTGAATATCAGAATGTTTGGTTAACTTTGAGATAGATAAAAGATTAACTAAAAAGGAAGGGGCACAAAGTACATTTGATAAAAAAAATATTATCAAATAGACGGATTGTACTAATATATGTGGCTAGAACATTATGGCCATTAGGTAAATTTATGGAAGCATTTATATTTTTAGGAGGAGAATAATACAAGAGTGGTTAACAGATCATATGATCTGTTGCATCAGTGTCGAGTATCCAATAATAATTGGTTTTTGAATTGGATGAAGTATGATTATAAGAAACATTACTAGAAAAATGTGAAGAGGTAACAAGGTTACAAGCTGGTGAGATGGTCTGAGCAGGTGCATTGGGTTGAGAAGTGTTGGCAAGTGCTATGAGTTTATTGATTTCTTTAGTAGCTAAAGAAAATCTTAGTTCTTCATTGTTAGTTTGATTGTAGACTTCATTGGTTGAAATGGCAGAATGTGTAGAGTAGTTCCTCTTTCCTTTAGGTCCAATCCAACCAGAAGGGTATCCATGTAATTGAAAACATTTTTCAATCGTGTGTCTATTGTACCCACAATGTGTGCAATGAAGAGTTGATTTCTTGGATTCCTCTTTTGAGAATCTTTACTGATTTGGCATTGGATTCGATTGCTTTACCATCAATGCCTGAGTTTCAGTTGGAACTGAATTGGTAAGCTGCTTTTGACTTTCTTCTTGAAGTAATAACGAGAAAACCTTTGCCATGCTTGGTAATGGAACAACAAGATGTAATTGACTTTGAACAGAAGCATATGAATCATTTAGACCAACAAGAAACTTTAAAACATAACCTGATTGTTGTCTTTGCAACAGGAAAGTAAAGAGATCACAGGTACACAATGACATTTTTCCACAAGTACAAGTGGGAAATGGATGGTAATTCACATACTCATTCCAGAGAGTTTTGAAGGGACTAAAGTATTCAGTGATTGAAGAAGAATCTTGATTGATGCAGTTTAATGACTTCTCAAAATGAAATACTCTCGGTCCATCACTTCTCAAATATCGCATCTTTAACTCATTCCATAAATCCAACGCTGAAGCAACATACAGCAAATTGTTTCTAATTTCTTTAGAAATTGAGTTGATCAACCATGAAAGCACCAAATTAGTCACCCTTAGCCAAGCAGTGTGAACAATGGTTGGAGTAATAGGAGGAGGGTTGATTGAGCCATCAACAAAAGGCACTTTGTTCTTTATAGTCAAGGCTATGAGAATTGATCTGCTCCAAGCAACATAGTTATTTCCATTGAAGATTTTCGAAACTAGAAGAGCAGCTGGGTTGTCACTTAGATGAAAGTAATAGGGATTGAATGAATCATCTGATGGGTTTCGTTTGCCAGAATTTGTAGAACTTTCAGAAGTCATTTCAAGAACTTGCAAAAAAGCATAAAACTTGCAAAAATGGATAGAAAATCACAAGTTCTTATGAGAAGATGTTGTGATGCAAAAAAAAGAGAAGATCAAGTCTAAAAAAGAAATAGTTGCGGAATTTCTCATCTGATATCATGTTAAGAACTTCATGAAAAAGAAATAAAGCTTGAAGAGCTGAAGAAAACAAAGAAAGTAGAGAGAGAACTTGATGAAGAACTTTTGAATTGCATCGAAATTGATTTGATGAAAGAGAACTCTTCTACAATGCATTTATACTGTAATAACATAAAATTAAGACTAAGATGAAAGTCTATTGCCTATTTTGCCATTTTCCTCCTTGGAGTTTAATTCCATGTTATCAATTTGAGAAGTTATACTCCAAGCTATCTCATCTAAATATGAATTTCTACACGCTCCCAAGAGATTCTTCTTTGGTAACTGTATATATATAGTACACCGTTGCGACATAGACTTATTAAGTTGGATAATCATTTTTTTTAAAAGTCTATTATTCACTTTTTCAAAGTGAGTACTGGAGTTGCATAATTTACGATTGTAAATATATTTTTTCTATTTATAATTTTTTTAAATCATCTCATATCATCTAATCTTATTATTATTATATTTTTAAAATTCTCAAATTAAATACAATAAATAATTTGTTCTTTTCAATTTTTTTGATAAGTAAACAAGTATTATTAGTGAAAGAATGGACATAAAACCAGGTACAAAGTTCTTGTGTCCTATCAAGTAAGCACATTAGATACAAAGAAATCACGAAGGATCATGCCATCCACGACAATGGTCCAAGTACCTACCTACCTATCCTATTAAGTAGGCACATCATTTTTCAAATTTTAAAATAAAAATAATATTAAATTTTTTTATAATAATACTTTATTTAAATTTAAACTTTAATCTCAATTCAGCTGATCTCATCTCATCTATCTTATTTTATCTCTAAAAACAAAGAAAAAGGCTTAATTAGCATAATAACATAGAATAATGCTATTATACCCTTCCAAATTGCCCCTTATTTTATTTACTAATTAAGAAAGTAATTCTTAATATATTAGTAATTTTTTTTCTATTTTTTAAAATTATTTAAATATAAAAAATATGAATAAAAAAAATTAAAGAATAGAATTTGGCGTGGGGCGTTCAGGATGACAGTACCCTAGCACCACTCAATAATATGACCTACCCACTCATTATATTTTACAATACATATTTAAAAAATAATAATATTTTTATAAAATAATAATATTATAAAATATTTTATAAAATATATTTATTAAAATATAATTTTGTTAAGCGTTATAAAAAATTAACGAATATGTATCATTTTTCAAATAATATAAGTTGCAATGCTTTTGATTTCACGTTACAAATCATCAATACTCAGAAATTCGTATTTCCTAAATCAAGTGGAATTTAATTATGTATTCTTACTACTTAGCTGTTTTTGGACTTGGAGTTAGATATCAACTCATCTCATTTAATCATATTATAAATGTTTTAACTTTTAAAATAATGATAATATTAAAAATATTTCATTCAATCTTCAATTTTTATTTCAACTCACTATCTAAACTACACCTTAATAATAAATATGTATCAAATAGGTTTGCTTAGGACTCTTTAGCTTGCCCACTAGTTTTGCTTTTAAAGAACAATGGACACATTCTCAAATTTTCCTTATAAAATAACATATTTCATTGAAGCAATGTATAAAAAAAAATAAAATTATTTAGAAAGAATAACATCTAGGCATTGATGCCACTACCGTACTGTATCTTCCACTAACCTAACATGTCTTGCAAGCAAGCGAACTTGTCTCATTACCTTGTCTTTCAACGTAAAGCACTTCATAATCCTAAACTCGTTTAAAAGAAGCTAAATTTCTGCAATCAAATACCTCAGCTTTGATAAACTGGCATTGATGCCACTATTGTACTGTATCTTTCCCTAACCTAACATGTCTTGCAAGCAAGCGAACTAGTTTCATTACCTTGTCTTTCAACGTAAAGCACTTCATAATCCTAAACTCGTTTAAAAGAAGCTAAATTTCTGCATCAAATACCTCAGCTTAGATAAACTAAACACTAGATTCCCTCGTTCCAATAACTTCAATAGCATTCAATGAATCAAGTGACCATAACTTCGACCATCTTTTCTACACAGCCGATAAAATTACAAATATTTTGAGGACGACAAAGTAAACACTAAACATATGGATGTCTCTTTATAAGAGCGTGTATCCAAACAAACAAAAAAACTAAAACTAAAAATGCTTTCAGTTTTTCTTGCTTTAAAATGGCCAACATTAGAGGTGAAGAAGTTTCGGTCCAGACCCAAAAAATGGAGCAAATCGACTAGTTCGTCCGGACCAGAATTGTGAATGGTCGATTTCGGTACCACAGAGAGTGGACCACATGGATCTTAGTCCAATCTTGGGGTCAGTGATTTTTGGATCAGAACAGACTGAATTAGTAAATATATTTTAAATATATATATATCATTTATCTTATTTTATGTAGTAGTTGTATAAGTTAATTATATAATTGTCATCTAATCTATTATTATTGACCATATAAATGTCAAATAATATATGCTATCAATTAATAATGTATTATAAATTATATAATAATATATATAGATACATAATTACTAATATTTACACTTAATTAAATTAATTAGTTTTTTAACTACCTAAGTTGCCAGCAAGAATAAATAATTATGTACAATGAAATTATTTGATATTCATTATCATATATAAAATATTTTAATTTTGATTTTAATCTTTAATATAGGACATTATTAGTAATTATGCATACTAAAGTTTAAGTTAGTAAGTAGTAACTATCTACATCATTAATATAATTATAGTTAAATATTTTTTTTAATGAGTTAGTTATGTATTTCACATTAATAATTCATTTAATTTTAATTTTAGCAATTTAAATAATGTTTTTATTAATTTAAAAAAAAAAAAAAATTACAAAATAACTTCAGACCGATAGCCAACGGTTCGATTCACTAGGGGTGATCGATCTGGCTTAATCTGAGAAAATAATGGATCAAAAACTTCTATCTATTATCTTCTGGACTGGACCGGACTGATTTACATCTATAGGCAACATTAACATATTGGACCGGACCGATTTACATCTATAGGCAACATTAACATACTTTGATAGAGGATACAAGGATTAGCTGCGATTTGAATGTTGAGGTGATTTTAGATTATCTAAATTGATTTATAAATAATAGTATTTTATGAATCTCATTAGATGTTTTTGAATATAAATAAGTTAATATATGTATTTGAATTTATTAAATAGGTTGAGGTAAGTTTAATTTTTTTTATAAAAAATTAAAAAAGTAGCGCATTCCATTAATGCTTTGTTTTGAAATGGATTGAAATGATGTTGATATTAAAATATAGCTTTCCTCCCCAGCCATCCCCCATCAACATTTCCATCAGCTTTCTTGCTTTTGCATCCTCCCACTATATAACCTTTTGATATAACCAAAAAACATTCTAAAGCATACGAAGACTTTTGAAGTGATTGGGAATAGCTAAAAATTTATTTATATTCCACTTTTGGAATTGACTGATAAAACAAATATATTGTTATCATATGAGTCTTATAATATTACATAATATATCTTATAATATTACATAATATATATTGCAATAATTTAATAATTTAATGAATTATATTAAATCACACGCTTGATTTTATGAATATACTTTTATATAACTGTTGAACCCAAGGTTTCAAGTTTCGTATAAATCTACACATGAATTTTGATGATAACAAATGAATTCAAAGAATAAAGGAGTCTCAAGTTCAAGTTGTCCACACAATATAATCAAGCACATCAAGAAAGCAAGTATGAGCAAGAAGGGAATAAGTTCACATTAAAATCATAGAGTAATGTTGTAAATCTCTTAAAAATTTAAAATTAGGATTAAGGCTCAAAATTAATATTTTATCATAAAGCATTAAAATACATTTTCCACATGTGCATGAATATTTTGAAAATTAAATTTGAAAATTTTGAAAGATGATTGATTGTCATCTTTCAAATGTGCATGACATGATTAAATGTTTGAATTTTGAAAATTTTAAAAGATGATTGATTGTCATCTTTCACATGTGCATGACATGATTAAAGGTTTGAATTTTGAAAATATTAAGATGATTGATTGTCATCTTTCACATGTGCATGACATGATTAAATGTTTGAACTTTGAAAATATTAAGATGATTGATTGTCATCTTTCACATGTGCATGTTTTATTTGAATATTTTCAAAAGTGATGGATGCTTTTCTTGACTTATGCAAAATGTAGATATCTTTGTTTAAAAATTTTGAAAAGTAAAGTGTGCTCCTTTTGTCATATGCAAAAAGTAAAAGATTAGATTTGAAATTTTTGAAAAGTAAAGTGTGCTCCTTTTGTCACATGCAAAAAGTAAAAAGATTTGATTTGAAATTTTTGAAAAGTGAATAATGATGTTTTTGACATGGGAATTTTTTCAAATTTGAAATTGAAAACTCATTTGCCTATAAATAGCTCACTTGAGTTTTGCAAAAATAGAATAAGAGCTTACACATATATTGTTAAGTTTTGCATCATTCCTTCCAAGCTCTCATTCTCTCTTTTCTAAAGTTTTGAGCCTTAATTCTTATTCTTGTTGAGAGAGATATAGGTTGCGCTGTATTGTTTCTATCTCACTCATTGAGGAGTGTACTTTGATAGTCTACCTACTATCAACTCTTGTATTTGTAAGAGGGTGCGTATAACCCTTGGGTGTGTAGAAGGTGTTCTACATGGGGAATAGTTAAATCACCAAGTGTGAGATAATTGGAAGTGTAAAAGGTGTTCTACACGGATTCTTTGGAGCGGTGCTACTCAAAGGTGTAATAGGTTTCTATCTCCACTTAAAGGAGATTGAATAGTAGATTTGGGGATCCTCAAGGGGTAACTTGAGGCGAGGACGTAGGCAGTGGGGCCGAACCTCATTAACATACTGAGTTTGTTTCTCTCTTACTTTTACTCTTTATATTTATTACTATTTCATATTTTGTTTATATTTTATATTATATATTTGATTTATAATTGTTAATTTTTTAATACAACTCAATTCACCCCCCCTCTTGTGTTAGTCATCTGGGCAACAATTGGTATCAGAGCTAGAGCTCTGTTATAAAATTAACTATCTTTTGAGTTAAGATCTTATGGCTAACATTGCAGTTTCATTTGGTGAAAGTCAATCTAGCAGTCGGCCTCCATTCTTTTGTGGAGACAATTACTCATTCTGGAAAGTTAGAATGAGAATATTCCTTCAGGCTCAAGGTCGAGAAATCTGGAAATGTATTGTAAATGGACCTTATATTCCAACAAAAGTAGTTGATGGAGTAAAGGTCAAAAAGGAAGAAGAAGAGTTTAATTGTGAAGACGATAGACTTTATACTTTGAATTTAACTGCTATGAATTTATTATATAATGCTCTCAATGGTAATTAATTTAATAGAATAATTACTTGTGTTACAGCAAAGGAAATTTGGGATAACTTGGAAGTTGCTTATGAAGGAACTTCTCAAGTCAAGGAATCAAAAATTTATATTCTTACTCATGAATATGAAATGTTTAAGATGAATGATGATGAATCTATTTCTAGTATGTACACTCGTTTTACTAACATCATAAACAGCTTGACAGCTCTTGGCAAAGTTTATTCCAAAGTGGAGATAGTAAGAAAAATTCTCAACTCTCTACCAAAACGTTGGGAATCAAAAGTGACAGCGATTCTTAAAACTAGAGACCTCAAGAAACTCGAAGTGAATGAACTCATCGGGTCACTTATCACTCATGAGTACACATTGAAAAGAGGAGAAGAAGAAGGAAAGTCAAAGAAGAGCTTGGCACTTAAAACTGTTCCACATGAAAGTGAAAGTGATGAAGATGGAGAAAATGACGACAAAGATGAAAAAGTTGCGGTGATAACAAGAAGAATTCAAATGTTCTTAAAGAAAAATAAAAATCCTCCAAAGAAATCCTTCAAAAAGTTTTCCAAGAAAGATTCAGGTAAAAATGACACTTTAATTTTTATAAATGCAATAAACCTGGTCATATCAAGTCAGATTGTCATCTGCTAAAGAAAGATCGAAACAAAGGTAAAAAAGCAATGAAAGCTATATGGGATGATGATTCAAGTAGCTCAGATAGTGAAGCAAGCAATGGAGAATCAGCAAATCTTTGTCTTATGGCTAAAGATGACATTGAGGTAACAAATTTTGATAATATTGAAGATCTTTCATATGAAGAATTGCAAAATGTTTTAGAAGAGGTATATGAGGAATTTGAAAAATTGGGTATCAAGTATACTGTTTTGAAAAAGAAAAATTCTTTTTTAACAAATGAAATTGATATTTTAAGAAAAGAAAGTATTGTTTTGAAAGATGAAAATCTTGAGTTGAAGAAAAAGAAAACTGATTTAGAAAATATTATTGAAAATTTTACGAATGGAAAAAGAAATTTTGAAAAACTTCTTGGTAGTCAAAGATGTATTTTTGACAAGGCAGGCTTGGAATATATGCAGAAACAAAAATACAAACTTTATAAAAACTTCTTTGATAATCCTTCTACATCAAAGTCCAATATTCAAAATTCTTTTCATAAAAATAATTTTGTTAAAAAAGGATAATATTATAATCACTCAAGTTCTTCATATATGTTACATGCTATTTGCAATTTTTGTAATAGAAATGGTCATAATTATCTTGCTTGTCCTATTAGAAGAAAACATACAATGACTATTAGGGCCATATGGGTACCTAAGAATCTTGTTTCTTTTAATACTAATAAATAAAGGACCCAAAGAATTTGGGTATTAAGAATTTTTTTTAATTGTTTTTGTAGGTATGCATGAAGTATTCTACAGGTAAAAATAAATGATTTTTAGACAACGGATGCTCAAGATATGTGACAGAAGACAAAACTAAATTCATTGACTTCACTTCTAAAGAAAAAGGATGTGTGATATTTAGAGACAATTCAAAATGAAAGATCATGGAAATAGAAGGAAAGATCATCAAGACTTAGTACAAGATGCAACCAAATAGTGAAAACATGTGAAAGATCATCTAGCAGAATAAATTCTAGGAGAACCTCACGAGGTGTAAGTACTCGATCATCTCTTAGAAATATTTGCAATCATACTGCTTTTCTATCTCAGATTGAACCTAAAAATATTGATGAAGCACTTCTTGATGAATCTTAGATTCTAACTATGCAAGAAGAGCTTAATCAATTTGAAAGAAATAATGTTTGAACACTTGTTCCTAAACCCAAAAATCATACTATTACTAGAACAAAATGGGTTTTTAGAAATAAGAAAGATGAGTCCGGAGTCATTACTAGAAATAAGGCTCGACTTGTGGCACAATGTTTCAATCAAGAAGAAGAAATCGATTATGATGAGACATATGCACCAGTCGCAAGATTAGAAGCTATTCGAATGCTACTTACATATGCTTGTTATAAAGATTTCGAACTTTTTCAAATGGATGTTAAAAGTGTTTTCTTAAATAGTTTTTTTGTTGAAAAATGTTTTTCAAGAGAAAAGATTGATATAACTCTTTTCATCAAATATGAATACAATGATATTCTTCTAATTCAAATTTATGCAGATGATATAATATTTGGTGCTACTAATGAAAATATGTGCCAAGTTTTTGCTAAGACTATGCAGGAAGAATTTGAAATGAGCATGATGGGAGAGCTTACATTTTTTCTCGGATTGCAAATTAAGCAAGCAAAAAGTGGGACATTCATCAATCAATCGAAATATATTAAGGAATTGCTGAAGAAGTTTGGGATGGAAGGTGCTAAGGAAACTGGAACACCAATGAGCCCATCCACTAAACTTGATAAAGATGAAACCGGTAAACCAGTTGACTCGAAGGTATATCGAGGTATGATTGGTAGCTTATTATATTTGACAGCCAGTAGACCAGATATTATGTTTAGTGTGTACTCATGTACACGTTTTCAATCATTTCCAAAACAATCTCATTTGATTGCAGTCAATCGAATTTTTAGATATTTTGCCATTACCATTGACTTAGAGTTATGGTATCCTAAACACACTTCTTTCGATCTTATTAGTTATTCAGGTATCGATTATACTGGTTGCAAAGATGATCGAAAAAGTTTTAGTAGAACATGTCATTTCTTAGGTCGTGCACTAGTTTCTTGGTTTAGTAAAAAAAAAAAAACAAAATTCTGCTGCACTATCTACTGCTGAGGCAGAATATGTTGCTGCGGGTAGTTGTTGTGCTCAAGTTCTTTACATGAAGCAACAACTTGAAGATTTTAAACTAATGTATAATCACATTCCAATCAAATGTGATAATACAAGTGCTATAAATCTTTCAAAAAAAAAAACCATTACAACATTCTAGAATTAAGCATATTGAAATAAGATATCATTTTCTTCGAGATCATGTGCAGAAATGCGATATAGTACTGGAGTTCACAAACACACACGATCAGTTAGCAGATATATTCACAAAACCTTTACCAGAAAATAGATTATGTATGATTAGAAGAGAAATAGGTATGATGCATGTTATGAATATCTCTTGAAAGATAGATCAGAGTTCATAAAAATAGAGAGATATTTTTTTAAATACTTTTACATAAACTTGAGGTTCTTAGCCTCATGTTTGAGACGCTCATTCTCTTCATACAATATCATGTCATCCCTATCCATGGGAACTGGCAAGCAGAATGAAGAATCCAATAGAGATTTCAACTTTTTATTCTTCTGCCGAAGGATTCCTTCCCTTGTGTGAGACTCTTGAACAATTCGTTGAAGTATAACAATTTTTTCTTTAAGTTTTTCAACCTCATAATTTTTGACTTGTAGCCGCTGGGAAAAAGCAACAATAGAGGATGAGTAGCGAGTCCCGAGACTCACCAAGTCATAGATAGCATCGGAGTCTGGTTTATTAGCCAAACTATTATTCTCTTGCTGCAACATGGCGCCAATGGTAGCTGCAGATAGGACATGAGATTGAGATGTAGAATACCTCATGGATGCATCTTGAGGAATGTTAGAAGAATGAGCCATTGAGAAAAGAATTGAAAACTTAAAGCGAGAATATTGAAGGAATGCAGATGAGTTATAGAGATGAGAATAAGATTTGATGCAAATCGGATGAACTTTAAAACTGATTTTATAGAGATAGCATAAAGAACAAGACAAACTATTGTATCTTCAAATCTTATTAGTCAAAAGAAATATAAGATATGCTGGACACACATTGTCAAAAATTTTCTTACTAGAAAAACGGTTCTCTGCTTCTATCATGGCATTGACGGCCTTAGGAGAGAAGATTGATGGTTGATGCGTCAAGAGTTCCTGATTCAAGTCTGGAACATTAGTGGAAGAGAATTGTTCGGCCACTCTATCGTTATGGAAAAACAGAACTTAGGTCAAGAAGCGATATTTTTTTTTTTGGTATCCGATAGGTGAAAATGATTTTTTTATAGAAATTCAGAGCCTTCAATCCCGTTTGTCAACAACATCAGGCGATTGTTTAAATCTTCAGCCGCACTAAATTCACAGAGTTAGACTTCCAACATTTGCAGGTTTTGTCGGACATGCATAGCTCCGCACCGCATTGACAGAGCTAGGCCTGCAGCTTTTACTGTCTTTGTCGGACACGAATAATTTTAATTATTCAACTTCAAATCTCTAGAACATCTAATTCATCAATAACATCAAGCGGATTTAAATCTTCTTCCACACCGAGATGATGAAATTTGGCTTCAATCTTTGCAGGTTTTGTCGGACACGGGTGGTTCTAACTTCTACAGTCTCTACTAACGCAACGTTTTATTTGTCTATTGGTTATTGTAGGAATATATCTTATTGAGCTAATTATGATTCCTTTTTAATGATGCCAAAATGGGGAGAAGTTTTAGACTAGAACTTTAACATTATTTAAATTGCTAAACTTGTTATATATGCTTGGAATTATATTTATATTTTTGCTTGAAAAACTAACGCACATTCTCAGGGGGAGCTTAAGTATTAATACAAGTTTCAGGTTCTATCAAGTATTTGTCATCATCAAAAAGGGGGAGATTGTTGAACCCAAGGTTTCAAGTTTCGTGTAAATCTACACATGAATTTTGATGATAACAAATGAATTCAAAGAATAAAGGAGTTTCAAACTCAAGTTGTCCACACAATATAATCAAGCACATCAAGGAAGCAAGCATGAGCAAGAAGGGAATAAGTTTACATTAAAATCATAGAGTAATGTTGTAAATCTCTTAAAAATTTAAAATTAGGATTAAGGCTCAAAATTAATATTTTATCATAAAGCATTAAAATACATTTTCCACATGTGCATGAATATTTTGAAAATTAAATTTGAAAATTTTGAAAGATGATTGATTGTCATCTTTCACATGTGCATGACATGATTAAATGTTTGAATTTTAAAAATTTTAAAAGATGATTGATTGTCATCTTTCACATGTGCATGACATGATTAAAGGTTTGAATTTTGAAAATATTAAGATGATTGATTGTCATCTTTCACATGTGCATGACATGATTAAATGTTTGAATTTTGAAAATATTAAGATGATTGATTGTCATCTTTCACATGTGCATGTTTTATTTGAATATTTTCAAAAGTGATTGATGCTTTTCTTGACTTATGCAAAATGTAGATATCTTTGTTTGAAAATTTTGAAAAGTAAAGTGTGCTCCTTTTGTCATATGCAAAAAGTAAAAGATTAGATTTGAAATTTTTGAAAAGTAAAGTGTGCTCCTTTTGTCACATGCAAAAAGTAAAAAGATTTGATTTGAAATTTTTGAAAAGTGAATAATGATGTTTTTGACATGGGAATCTTTTGAAATTTGAAATTGAAAACTCATTTGCCTATAAATAGCTCACTTGAGTTTTGCAAAAATAGAACAAGAGCTTACACATATATTGCTAAGTTTTGCATCATTCCTTCAAAACTCTTATTCTCTCTTTTCTAAAGTTTTGAGTCTTAATTCTTATTCTTGTTGAGAGAAATATAGGTTGCGCTGTATTGTTTCTATCTCACTCATTGAGGAGTGTACTTTGATAGTCTACCTACTATCAACTCTTGTATTTGTAAGAGGGTGCGTATAACCCTTGGGTGTGTAAAAGGTGTTCTACACGGTGAATAATTAAATCACCAAGTGTGAGATGATTGGAAGTGTAAAAAGTGTTCTACACGGGGAATAGTTAAATCACTAAGTGTGAGGTGATTGGAAGTGTAGAGGGTGTTCTACACGGATTCTTTGGAGCGGTGCTGCTCAAAGGTGTAATAGGTTTCTATCTCCACCTAAATGAAATTGAATAGTGGATTTGGGGATCTTCAAGGGGTAGCTTGAGGCGAGGATGTAGGCAGTGGGGCCGAACCTCGTTAACATACTAAGTTTACTTCTCTCTTACTTTTACTTTTTATATTTATTACTGTTTCATATTTTGTTTATATTTTATATTATATATTTGATTTATAATTGTTAATTTTTTAATACAACTCAATTCACCCCCCCCTCTTGTGTTAGTCATCTGGGCAACAATAACTTATTTATAGTTAAATATTTGTTAATTAAGGCTGGTTTGGATTGAAAGTTGATATCATCTCAACTTAATCTCATCATTATAATTTTTTAAATTTTCATATAAAATATAATAAATAATATAACTTTTTAAAATTTCAATTTAATTTTTTTAATTTAAAATAATAATAATATTAAAAAATAATATTATAATAATATTTTATTTAACTCTTAAAATTAATGTAACTCATCTCATCTCATATTTTTATTTAAAAGAGGCGTTAACCCTACCAACATAAAAGGCCATGGGCCGATAGTTCTTGGGTTATAACCCAATAACACAACGCAGAATTAACTAATGCAAATTAACATAAAAGGCCTAATAAATCCCCTTAAGCCCAACTAACTAATAAAGCAGAATAGAAGCCCAAGCGACAAGACCCAGCCTTAGGACTTCAGTCAACGCACGTTACACTTGAGTTTAGATCCCTGGGAGTTGCTAGGTACGGTCCCCGTTAGGGGCTTGCATGCAGACGAATGGCCTTTCGGTCATTTAGTCTTCAAATTATGATGAAATATTCAAAATGGCCCTATATGTTTCCTTTCTTCTCAGATTTTCAGATTTCTGCTATGAAAGAAGTCTCTGACTCCTCCGACCGCTCCCTCTCTCATCCTCCAACTCTTTCTTCTCACACCCATCTCCATCTTCCATTTTTCCTACCCACAATCTCTCTCGACATTAAAGAAAATGACTATGGATTCGCCAATACAAGTGAAAGCCACGATTGAAGGAAACAAAGAAGATGACGTGCAAAAATTAATAAATGAAAAGCTGCAAGATCCTAGAGACTTGTTGTATTCCTTCAAAAGTGTTAGTGGATGGGTTGTGCTCGCGATAATAAGTAGTGATTATGGGACATCGATTCTAAAGGCCTCGGAGAAGTTTAAGTGACTAGAAAAGAAAAAAATTAATCCGATTAATTAAAAATTTGTTAAAAAAGATAAGTTGGAATAAATACAAAATTGTTATGAAACTAAATAAGAATATCAAAGGATTGAAAGATTGTAAAACAGAAAAGGAAGATTGAGACATTGTAAAATACTTTGTTTTTTAAGAGTTCAATATCATTTACTTCACTTCTTTTCTTCTCACTTACAAATGATCCTCAAGACATTTTTTATAGGCAACTTACATGATGGTTTGTTGTGCTAATCAATTCACATGTTTAACAACCAAGTGACAAGTACAATAAATTCTCATATACACAATAACCAATTCACATTTTTGAATGGTTAAGTTTACAACAAACCATGTGTTGTAGTTGGTGGTCATCTACCCATTATACAACATTCCCTCTTGGATGACCATCTATAAATAATCTGTCTTGTTATCTTGTCAAGGAAAAACTCAGTGGGACGAAAAACCAATGACGAAAGAAAAATAGTAGATTATTCTTATGTAACGTCAAGTGCTTTAATACTACCTCATTAAAACCTTGTAAAGGAAAACCCAATAAGACAAAACCTCAGGGAAGGAAAAAAATGTAATCAACACAAGTCTTCAAAATATTTACTCCCTCTGAAAAGTGCATGACGATGGATATTTAAGTTTTCATATTAAAATATTTTACACAATTTTCTTGAATGTCGCAGTTGGTAATGCATTTATAAATAAATCTGCTAGCTTATCACTTGATTAAATTTTTGATATATTCTCCTCTGATTTGTATGATACAAGTAACATTATTTTCGTATAAAATTGTTGGACTATCATTGATCACGAGAAGATCGCACTTTTCTTGAATATATAGAATCACTGATCTCAGTTAAAAACATTCTAAACTTTTTTCATGAATTGCAATTATTTTTGAGTGATTTGAAAATGTGGCAGATAGTGTTTGCTTGATAAATTTAGTAGAAATCTGATATCTGCAATAATACTTAAACTCCTCCGAGAATATGCGTCAATTTTTCAAGTAATAAACAAACATGATTTCTGCATATATAACATGGTTAAGAATTCAAATATGATTTTTAAAATAATGCATTAGAGAGAACATGTTAATATTTTCATCTACAATTTCTCTTCCTTTTGGCGTTATAGGGAGAACATGTTCATGCACAACGATAAGAGTATTGGAAACCATTCATGTTCGATAAAAGCTGCAAAAGCTTGAGGTCTAGTTCTATAGGTTTGGCAGAGATTCAAATTCGCTTGATATTGTTGACAAATGAGATATTTGCAGAGATTTGAAAACTCTAGGTTGTTGTTTAAAGATGATCATTTTCACCCATCGGATATTCACACAAGATCTCATATTTCTCATTGATTCAATTGTTGTTCATTTAGAACAATACATGGCTGAGAGAAATTCTTTTGTTAATGTTCTAGATTTAAACTAAGAACTTTTTATATCTGAACCATTTATCTTTACTCATGAGGCTATCAATACCATGATAGGAGCAGAGATACATCTTTCTGGTAAAATTAATCCTGAAATTGTTGCAACATCAAGAAGTCTCAATGCTCAATATGCTGTCTCTATTACAACTTTGTCTCGAAAGCTACTGGCTAGAGCGAGTGAGGTTGATCATCTTAATAATCAAATATTTGAATTGCATCAATAGCTTACAACTAAAGATAGAAAGAATAAAAAATTAAGACAAGAAAATAAGGAGCTGAAAAAATTTACAGACTGGCATTCTCATGACTTGAAACCATGAATAGAAGAGCTGGAATGAGAGAGATATATCAAATACAAAGTCAACAACAACAGCTGACAGCAGAGGTTCAATGTTTACAAGAAAAATAGGAATAGTTGAAATTAATCTTGCTGGCTTTTGAAAATATGCATTCAGCATATCTTGTAATCTTGACTAAGTGAGATTTGAAAAAATGATAATTTGTCTTGTTCTTATTTTCATCTCTATAAGAGAAGTTTTTCAGTTTATCTAATTTGCATCATATCTTCTTCTTATCTTTGTAATTCATCTGCATTTTCATTCTACCAATTTTCAACGGTTCATAAGTTTCTTTTCAATATTCCTCATGATCAATATATGAAGTATCCTTCACCTTAGTTACAAGTTGTTCATGCATCTTCTGTAGGTGCCATGTTGTAGCAAACGAATGACCTAGCTAATAAGTTAGATCGTGAAACCGTTTATAAGCTGGTGACTCTCGAAACTCAATACTCTTCTATAGTCGGGTTTTTTAGCCAATTACAATCTAAAAATCGTAAGATTGAGAAACATAACGAGAATGTCAATATACTACAACGACTTCTTCAAGAGTCTAATAATAAAGATGTAGAGTTAAAATAACAGAATAAGAATTTAAAATCATTATTTGCCTCTTTATTTTGACTGCCTAATCTTTTAGATAAGGATGACATGTTGACTTATGAAGAGTAAATGCATTTGAGAGATGAGACTAGAAGTCTCAAATTTTTGTAAGTCATCTAGCATTTGAATAATAAGATTTTTCATTTTTAAATACATTTTTTGAATATATAGCAGTCCTTGTGATCTCTTCAGGAGTTCTAATAAGGTAAATTATCAACATAAATTGCAATAATAGTAAATTCGGGTTCTGATAAAAATACATAGGCATATAGGACTATTCTCAAATCCTTTTATCAATAGATACTCGCTTAGTTAATTATACTGCTCGTTTCACTAGCGAGTGTAGTTCAGCTTCAATAGCTGCTTTCCATTTTGACCAATCATTTTTTCTTCAATATTTTTTGACGGTTTTTGGCTTACTTTCTTCATTATTTCTAGTAATGTCAAAGATCATCTTATATGAAAATATATTGTCAACAACAGTTTTCAGTATTCATGAAATGTATTGAGATCTCATTATTTTTCAAGTACCTGTTCCTCTTTAGGAGAAAACATTTCATGAAACACCTCTTCAGGAAGTACTCTTCAGGAGTTTCCTCTTCACGATGTTCTTTTTTAGGAGGTTTGTACTTTTCAAGAGTTTCTTTTTCAGAAGGATTCTCTTTAGAAGGTTTGTACTCTTCTGGAGGTTCCTCTTCAAGAGGTTTGTACTCTTCAGGAGTTTCTCTTCTGTACAGAAAGATTGGATAGATCTTATTGCTTATTTTTGTGAGTACGGTCTCTTCAGGAGCACTGATTTAATTTTCTTTTGCTTTTCTCTTTTGCCCTAATAGGTCTTCAACACTTCAGGTATGTCTTAGACTTCATCTACTGCTGTTTTAACAACTTATCTTTCAAGGACTTCAATTCTTGCTTAAGCATACAACAGTAATATATGATTTTATAATACCTTTAATGCTAGTAAATACATCTAATAATTGATTTGCAATACTTTACAAATGGATAGCCCTTTGAACTTCTGGTTTATATTTATTTGAAAGATGATCAAATTTAGACAGGACTTTATTATCCCAAGTAATTTTTTGTCATGCTTCAGGTACCGACTTTTCATTATTTCAAAACATGATAAAATATTAAAAAACTTTACTATAATACATAAAAGCTTAATATAAGTAAATCAAGTGTTTGACCGTACAATAGGTACATGACTAATGTTCAGTCATACCGATATTTGTTAAACTTTTACTCTTGATACTGCTGCTGCAGGAGCACATTCGAAAAAAAAAAAAATATGTCTTCTTTTAAAAATATCATCAATAGTGAAATTTTCACTGCATAATTTTAATATTGAGCTTATTTTAAAGAGTGCAAAATTATATTCACTACCATTCTAAAAATTTTGCAACTTCAGGTGCAATAAATCATAATGATCTTTTAGGAGAATTACATCTTCTAGTGCTCAAATTTCTCCCTTAAATTACTTCATAAAGTAAGAGAATTTTTTACCGTGAGATACACAGCACGATCTTGCAAGGACACGTAATTTTTTTCTTTGATTGTATCTCCCAAGTTTATCATATTCAAATGGATCTCATCAAGGATCCTGGATAAATAACTTTTTTCAGAAATGTCAATAATAATAAATCTCAATTTTATAAGATTTGACATTTTCTATATATATGAATTAAAAAAATAAATCGGTAGATCTAAGAAATATATTCACATAATCATGAGAATAAAAATATAATTTTATTAAGTAATATTCAACAATATTACCTTTTATATTCATTTCAAAGACCGCAAATAATATATTGAAAAACTTACTTGAAGTTGAAGACCATTATATTCAATATCGGTAGAATTTCGTGCTAATAATTTGTTATAAAACTAAAGAAGAATATCAAATAATTGAAAGATTGCAAAAGAGAAGAAGGAAAATTGAGAAATTGAAAAATGCTTTGTTATTCAAGAGCTCAATATCATTCACTTCACTTCTTTTCTTTTCACTTACAAATGATCCTCAAGACCTTTTTTATAGGCAACTTATATGATGGTTTGTTGTGCTAATCAATTCATGTGCTCAACAACCAAGTGACAAGCACAACAAACTCTCACATACATAACAACCAATTCACATTTTTGAATAGTCAAGTTTACAACAAATCATACGTGGTAGTTGGTGGTCATCTACCTATTATACAACAAAAATTTCATTTTTGGCCTCGCTCTTTTTCTGTGTGCTGTTTCCTCGACCTTTCTCTCCTCCCCCTTCCTCTTTCTCTAATATTTCTGGGCTTCCTTTGGCCATTGACAATGTTCTATTCCTCGACTTGATTCCAGATTGTATGCCCATTTAATTATAGAGGTGTCGTTCTAAGACCACTCTTATTGTCTTGGCCAAATGAGGTGTTTGGCTAAAATTTAAAAGATTTCAACAAAAAAATGGCAACATTGGGTTAGCCAAGTTCAAAAATATTTAGCTAATGTGAATGGTAGTTCTCCAAAGATAGAAAGTGAATAGTTGCGTGGCTAAAATTTAAAATATTATTACTCTATCTAACAAAACACTAGAGTACCTTGAATTCAAATTAAAGTATTATTATTTTATTCAACAAAGGTGAAAGAATATTAATTTAATAATATTTTATTATTATATAGAAAATAAATGGCTAATCTAATGTGCACCTTAAATTTAAATTAATTGGGCAAATGTAAAATAGTAGGATATTAGCTAAAATAGTAGGATATTGGTTAAAATTTGAAGATGAATTTTCCTAAACCAATAAAAATACTCTAACTTTATTGTTGATTTTTCCCTTTATTTGTTTTCCACTTGATAAAATGATGTGTTTTGACTATTAATAAAACGATTCATTTTAAGCGTGAACAGGGAGTCTTAAAGTTGCGAATTGTATATAGAATTTTCCTTTTTTAAATTTATATACTCATAACTCCTTGGTATGGCTCAATACTTAGGTAACATATGCGATTGCAAGATTGAGTCATTGGGGTTAAAATTATATTTTTTATAGGTAAATTGGGGTTAAAAGTTATAGTGTTGAACTCTCAATACAGCCCTCAGAGAGGGTCTAAACAGCCACATCGATTGGGTAACAATGCTGCAGAATTTTCTTTAGTGACTGAGTCTCACCCTTAAAAACTTGAATTCACATATCTTTGTATGATATAATGATGTTACTTGAGTGGCCTTGAAAATGTTCCTTGCACTTTCGAGCCTTACGGTTTTGTGTATAAACGTAGAGAAACAATTAAGAACTAGCTAGGATTAATTTAAAATTTTTTTCAATATTTTTGAAAAAAATAAAATAAAATATTAAGAAATATATTAAAATTTTAAACCGGGCCGAATACAACCCGGCCCGGATGAACAGGCCTAGCTAGGATCACACAAGATCAGAGATCTGTTAACTTTAGAATGTATGCCCCTTGAAACTTCTTTGATTTAAAATTTGTGCAGAAAGCTGTAGCCTTTGGTAATTGAAGGATGGGGGTTTAAAAGAAGTGGAAAGTTTTTATTTTTATTTTTTTTATAATCTTCTTTTTCATCATTAAGTTGAAAACTTACTTTAACATATTGATTAAAGATAAAATCCTAATCCTTACCAACTACGGATGGAAACTTTTTTTGTTTTTTCTATGAGTAACTATGGATGGAAACATCTGTATTTTAGGGCGATCAGATTTGAAATCTGAAGGTTTTTGCTTACCTATGGCTGCAGTAGGCCTTGAGGAGGGTTTCCAATACTTTTACCATGACTTTCTTGATGAGCTTAGCGAAAAGCAAGCTGAGAAAGGTGCAGACTTGGGAAAAAACAGAGTAGTGTGTGCTCCTGGTAACAATATTGCTACGGTTTTTTAAGGATTAAACTGGCGTGACAGTGTGACACCGATTCTAGAACTCCAATAATTGGGAGTTTTCTATTTGAGTTCAAATAAGTATAGTTCTTAAGCTTTTTGAGAGACGGTAGTTGGATCAATCTGATTCATGGTCGGTTCACATGGTCAATGCTTGAGAGCCGAGCTCCTATGTGATCTGACCAATTTGCACCATGCTTCACAATCCATACTTGTTAGGTTTAGGTTCATAATCACCATTCTTTGAAATTTCAGGTAAAACAATAGGGTCCTTTTGGGCGATCCATGCTATGTATATTTATTCATTGCATGCTTTCCTCTTAGCTTGGTAGCTATCTGTGTAAAAGGCGTGAGTGAAACTGTGTAGTAGCAGTCAGAGCACATCAAAGGAGGAAGGAAGAATCTGAAGAGGGCAGCCGAGGAAGAGAAGTTCAATCTCCAGGATGGTCAGGCTATCATGCAAGTGCTGTCTCTTCCAGGTTCTAATCTCATTGAGGTACTCTTTTTTTCATTAACTTTTTTCCTCAATTGTTACTTTTACAATTGCCTCTCTCTGTGTGCATGTGTAAGGAATTAGAGCTAGTCCGACAAAGTTGTTAGCTTTTTGTGCATGATGTTAGTTAGATATTTGATCTTTTTATCTGCATGCATTTATGGGAATTTGGGAGTTACTGGGCTTTCAGGTTACAAGTTTGAAATGGGTTTAGCAAGGTCCTTGAATCTTTCTAGGAAAGCTTCTACAAAATGCCTTGGTGCAAAGATCCTATCGGTTTGAAGACCCAAGGCTCATGAATTCATGAATTTCTATTTTATTTTACCATGCTTTTACCCACACACACCCGTATCTCTCTATACCTAGCATGTTGAGGAGTAATTTCACATTGTCTGTGGATAAGGTCTTGGCCATACTTATAAGCAATATGCAAACGTCTCTTGTTGAACTAGTTTTATGAGATGAGTTAGGTCCATGAATTTTAACATGGGGGGCTTATACTACTTACCCTATGACAAGGACCAGAAAAATTACTGGCTTGCGTATAAGGGAGGGTATTGAGGAATAATCCCACATTGCGTGTGGATAAGGTTTTGGGTATACTTATAAGTAATGTACAAATTTCTCTTATTGAACCGGTTTTATGAGATGAGTTAGGTTCATGAATTTCTATACGATTATCTAGCACAAGAAAAGGAAGGAAAATATATATATTTGTTTGGTAATTACCTTCTATATTATGATGACTTTCTATCTTATACTTATAAATATTTAGAAGTTAAGTGGTTTCAAGCAAAGTCCATATACTACATAAAAGTGATCAGCTTGGGCAAATATTGAGCCAGGTAGTTTGCTAAAAAGTTGTAATGCTGTTTATCTACTTGTAATTCTTCTTCCTTGTCTCTTTTTTTTTAATAAATATTCTTCCTTGCCCTCTTTTGAAATAGTTTTCTCTCTATCTGCACACAATATATCTCCGCCTCCAAATTTTAATCCTGATACCTTATATATATATATATATATATCTCAAGGTAATGGATGGGCAAGGTGAGAAATCACTGGCATTGTTTCCGGCTAAGTTTCACAAGAGCATTTGGATAAGACGAGGTTTGCTTTGTATGAAAAATTCAAAATCCGAAAATTCTTGAATCCCAACTTGTTAAGCTTTATTTCAAATACATTTACTAAAGGAAAATGCTACTTGGCCCCCTAAAGCTTACCGTTCAAAGTTACCGCCCAAATATTTTGATTTATTTCTTATTTTTTTAATCATTAAGGAAGTGATTATTAGTAAAATTGTCTCTTTTTTTTCCCTAGCAGCAAGCCCGCAATAAATGCTGGGCAGCTGACTAGCACTACTCTTTACTAAAAAGTATTTTGATGACATGGAATCTCACCAAGGCAGGGTGTGTCAAACCCATCTCTAGAATGTAAACTCCAGATTACATTTACCAAGAAAATTACCTGCCATTGTATGGAATCTGAGGGTTAAGTCATTCCCTATAAGAAATTTGTCAAACTACCACATTTTCTTTAATTCTATAGTTGGTTATTATTACATTCCTCCGATGCATCAATCATTGTACTTCATTTTTTTTAACTTTCATAACCTTGTGAAAAAAATAAAGCATTTCTTTCATTACATTAACTATTTGTAGGATGTTAAACTCTATCATGGTATATATTGGTAACTACCAGTTTTTTCTTGAGTGGAACTGGGGAAACAAAAGTAGGTTCAAAAGGAATGGCAGTTCACTGGGTCTGCATTTTCTGTAGAGGTGTTGGACACAAACCTGCATGAATTCCTTGATTTTTTTAGTCTATTTAATAGTATGTTCAAGCCTTTTGACCATTCATTATTGATGGCAACGAGCTCTCAGAAATGAATCAGGAGATTATTTCTATTAGAGTATTTAGATATCACATTTCCATAGTTGTATAGAAAAGAAAAGATATAGCAAATTCCCATTTGTTTTTGTTACTAAAGATGGTCTGAAGTGAATGAATGTATAGAAGATGGTGGAGGGGTGGGAGAGCGTTCAGATGATTTATTATTGTTTGTTGTGATATTCTCGTAGCATCTTATAAGGACTAAATAACGAAATAGAGTAGCTCTTTCAATGTGCAGGTAGTTTGTTGTGGTTGACATAAGTGGAAAGGAAAAGGCTTTGGAATCAGGTGGCATGCATTGTGTCCCAAGTTCTCTTTTATAAACAAGTTCACCCTCTTCAGAAATCTCCGGAATGGTGAGTTTTCTTCACATCTTAACAACTACAATTGATAAAATTATATTTGTATAACCAAATTATACAAACCAAATGAGAAAGTGATTGGATTGTAAAAATTTGATGTAACTGAATCAGTTAAATAATAGTCGCTGTAGCAGTTCATTTTTTCATTTTCTCACTGGGAAACAAAAGCAAGCAAGCTTCCCTCAACGCAGGTCCGAAATCTTCAATTCTACTACACATTTGGAGGATTCTAGTGGTAGTTTGCGTGGGAAGACCTCCCAGCAAGATGAGGATGAGCTTGAATCTGGTGATGAGGAGGGAATTCCCCCAATAGAGGTCAATATTACCAGGATCAAACCCTTTGAACTTCTATCAGATGCAAAATCAAATTCCGGCTCAAATGGCATTTCTTAAGTTTCTAAATGTGAGAAAAAAAAAGCGTCAGTGTAGAGTTGCACACGCATCAAGATATATGAGGATGGCATTTTTGTAGCATTAAGTATGTCATCAACTATTTTGTTGAGACCTAAGACACACCTGCAATATGGGTCTCAATAAGTTGGTTTGATGCGAGGATGGCCGATAATTTGAAATATTATTGAACGGCAATTTACATATATCCTTTCAAGTAATTTGCCTCTCTATTATAATGTGCATAGAGTATCATTGACAAAAATGCTAGAATCGGGAAGAATGTTGTTATAGAGCATCAATATTGTTTACACCATTTTAGAGTAGGTGATCAGGACGACTCCAGGGATAATACTCCAATTGTAACTGATCTCCAGCCTAAATCAATGATCTTATTTTTTTTTCCCACCAACGAAAAGCATACTATTTGCAATGATCATATTCTACAGAAAAAGAACTTATGACAAAAAGTCATATTTCTTGAAGTGTAATTAGTTTCTGTTAATAATGTGGGATTGCAGGCCATATAAGAGGCTGATATATCTTCTGAAGGGGTTTTAAACACCTACATGTTTTAGTTATATAACAAACTCTCTATACTCTATATTCCATCCTCTTAGCCGTATCCCTCCCAATATATCACTATATTTCTAAAATAGCTCTGTGCATTTTTATTTTCATTTTTTATGTTATTTATTTGTAGGACCTAGAATAGTTTATGTTGTGTAATTCGTAATATTGAAGAGCACGGTCATAGTATAGTGTCTCTATACAGATACCGAGTTGATCAAGAACACATTTCTACCACAATATCTAAGTTTAATCTTCTCTCTATTCTCAAGTCACTACATTGAAACTTAAATGATCATTGGCGCACTTGAAATATGCAAAAAATATAATTATATATATATATAGAAAGAGAGAGAGAGACAGAGAATTTTTTAGAAATTATAGAAAAAATTATAAAGTTACAATAAAAATAAATTTATAATTTAATATATCGTATCAAATCATATCAGTTATGAATTTATTTTTATAAAATTTTTTGTGACTAAAATATTTCTCAATCAATGGTATTTTGTTATGGAGCAGCATCAAAATTATTGATGCTATTTTGTTTTTATATGTATATATAGCTTAGAAGAAACGTTGGAATATCATTGTTTATTAATTAAAACGCGTTATGAACTTTCCAAGTCTTCTCCTCTTCTTATCCTCTACTTATAGCCTTTATTTTTTGTTTTTAAAAAATTTCATTGGTAGTTTTCAATTTGTAGTTCTTTCTTTTTTTTGGTTGAAAGGGAAGTAAGCGTCCTTTTGACCTTAATGAACGACGATGACTATCACAAGAAAATTCAATATGGTACTCTTTTATTTTTGTCTTTTGGCCACAATGCATTGCATTTCGAGGTTGCAGAGAATATGGGGAATTCCCCAAGCAGAATTTTTGTATGGATTTCAATTTTCTCAAGGGTTTGAAAATTCTTGAGATGTTCCAACACTTGCTAATTTAGAAAATATTAGACTTTGGTGTTAAGATAAAAAAACAAAACATAATAAAATTTGTCTCTTTTCATCTGTTTAAATGTTTTAAATTGAAAGTAATTTTATATGGTATCAAAGAAATAATCGTTCTCGATTCCTAATCTGGTTCTACCATCAATATGGCGTTTATATCTTTCTTACACCTTTTTCACATGAAATTTGAAAATTCACCTCACAATTCTTCCCAAACCTAATCTATAAGAATTATAGCTTGAGAATAATAGCATGCAAAGACTTGTCTCTCCCAATTCCATCACCATCTATTTGACTATATATTCTCATTTTTTTTTCCAACAATGCTCTCCAACTGTATTCCATCATTAATATTGGATAAATTGACTGAAATAGAATCATTGGACATTTCTTAAAATAAGTTATTCGAAAAAATATCCCACAACTAACGTAACTTTACTTTTCTTACAACTTGATTAACAATCTTCTCACTGGTCCCACATTGTATGGAAATCAATTTGAGATAATTTCTGAACAATTTATTTGATGGTGATCAAAGTTTTAGGGACAAAATTGACTAGGTAAAACCTATTGAAAACTGATCACTAATAATACGAGAAGAAATAAACCCAATAAACAAGTCAAATAAGAGATAAGCCAAGGAATAGATCAACTAAAAACAGTTGGTCAGACTCCTAATTAAAGAAAATGATTCACAAGGCAAGTTAGCTAGACTTTAAGAAATCTGAAAATTTTGGTGAAGCTAGATTATCCGTAACAATCTTCAAGGCGAATACCCAATGAATGTGTAATATTGCAAATAAAGTAGCTACATTTTCTTTGAACTTTTTCACAACCTTTGAAAATTATTGAGATGTGTTAGCGTTAATTACTAATTTAGAAAATTATTGAAAAAAAAAGACCAATTAGGAACACATTAAAAAATCATGATCAAAATTAAAAAGATTTTTAAACTGAACGTGTTGACAGATATCATATGTTGTTTCTTATCTTGAGTTGCAAGTTTTCTTTTCCACAACAAACTACGAAGTTTCCCAAGTACACGTATTTTTCTCTTCTTGTAGGCAGCTTGATGATAATTTTCTTGTTTAAAATTTTGGTCTTGGGAGAGACATTAATATTGTTCATTATTCCAAGTCTCCTATGATCTCTTTAAAAGTGCGTTATCAAAATTGTGTTTTTCTCTTCTTATGCAATGACTCCACTTGCTTTATGAAATAGACTTGCTTTGTTCCTTGTAGAAATGCATTACCAAAGTCCTATTTTGATTTATTAAGAAGGACTACCAAAACAAAGTTCTCTACCATCTCGTAGTATTAGGACTGTATAAATCAAGACAGTCTTTAGATTTTCAAGCTTAGCTCGATTTAAAAAATACAATTTCAAAAAAGAGACGTACTATACTACACACATATAAGTAATTCTAATCTCTAATGAGTAATTGTATATAATAGTATTCGGCATGGATGTGTGGATAATAAAATATAGTCATGATTAAAAGAGTGGTGATCAATAAACTGGTTTAATTAATTTTAATCTGTAAACACCTTATATAGAAACAAGTACCAACAAACTCAAAAATGCATAATTATGGTTCGACCTTGAGAACAATAGACTACAATGACCATTCTCGATTCTTGTAGTTCTACCATCTATTTGGTGTTTATATTTTTTTAACACATTTCACACGAAATTTGAAAATTCAACACTGTTCTTCCCAAAGCTAATCTACAACAATTAGATTTTGAGAGTAATAACCTGCAAAGACTTCTCTCTCTCTCTCCCAATTCCAACACCATCTATTTGACTACACTTTTTTTTCCAACAATGCTCTCTCTCGTCATACGCTACCATGAATATTTTGTAATTTGTAATATTGAAGAACACGGTCATAGTATATGTCTCTATATAGATACCGGTTGAAGAACACATTTCTATCACAATATCTAAATTTAATCTTCTCTCTTTTATCAAGTCACTATATTGAAACTTAAATGATCATTGGCGCACCTGAAATATGCGAAAAATATAATTATATGTATATATAGAGAGAGGGGGAGAGAATTTTTTAGAAATTTTAGAAAAAAATTATAAAGTTACAATAAAAATAAATTTATAATTTATATATCGTATCAAATCATATTAGTTATGAATTTATTTTTATAAAAAATTTTGTGACTAAAATATTTCTCAATCAATGGTATTTTGTAATGGAGCAGCATCAAAATTATTGATGCTATTTTGTTTTTATATGTATATATAGCTTAGAAGAAACGTTGGAATATTATTATTTATTAATTAAAACGCGTTATGAACTTTCCAAGTTTTCTCCTCTTCTTATCCTCGACTTATAGCCTTTATTTTTTGTTTTTAAAAAATTTCATTGGCAGTTTTCAATTAGTAGTTCTTATTTATTTATATATTTATTTATTTACCTTGTTGAAAGGAAAGTAAGCATCCTTTTGACTATAATGAACGACTATGACTATCAGAAGAAAATTCAATATGACACTCTTTTAATTGTCTTTTGACCACAATACATTTTTGCACGGATTTCAATTTTCTCAAGGCTTTGAAAATTCTTGAGATGTTCTAACACTTACTAATTTAGAAAATATTAGACCTTGGTGTTAAGATAAAAATAAATAAATAATAAAATTTGTCTCTTTTCATCTATTTAATTTTTTAAAATTGATAGTAATTTTATATGATATCAAAGAAATCATCGTTCTCGATTCCTAATGTAGGTTTACCATCAATATGGTATTTATATCTTTCCAACACCTCTTTAACATGAGATTTTAAAATTCACCATATAGTTCTTCCCAAACCTAATCTATAAGAATTATACCTTGAGATAATAGCATGCAAAGACCTGTCTCTCCCAATTCCATCACCATCTATTTGACTATATATTCTCATTTTTTCCAACAATACTCTCTGATCATATTCCATCATTAATATTAATGAACTTGACAGAAATAGAATCATTAGACCTTTATCAAAATAAATTGTTTGGAGAAATATCCCATAACAAACCTAACTTTACTTTTCTTACAACTTGTTCAACAATCTTCTCATAGGTCCCACATTGTATGGAAATCAATTTGAGATAGTTTTTGAACAATTCACTTGTGTTGAATTCTGAGGATGATAATTGAATAATAAAAAAAAAAGTGTCGACAATTACATGCTTAGAGATTCTAGTAAACTCTGTACATATTAGTAGAGATC
This sequence comes from Platycarya strobilacea, assembly GCA_036898215.1. Taxonomy (NCBI): domain Eukaryota; kingdom Viridiplantae; phylum Streptophyta; class Magnoliopsida; order Fagales; family Juglandaceae; genus Platycarya; species Platycarya strobilacea. The sequence continues at coordinate 28,895,676 of CM072556.1, forward strand.
TGCTATGTTTTTGTCATATTTAGACATAAAAAGGCTCCATGGCCACCTTTTCCAGTTTATTTGTTTTAATTCTGTCTGTTTCCTTTGAATTAGCCAGCTTTGAACTATTAATTCTTCATACCTCTGTATTAATGTAAAGGAGATAGTTGTTGAAGGAGTCAATTTTTAAAGTTGTTCCTCCTAAAGCTACTATTACAAAATATTTGCCTTCCATTTTTTCCTTTATTTAAAAAAAGAAAAAAGAAAAAATTTGCAGTTGAATGTAATTAAAGAAAATCTTCACTTTCAAAATGTTTTGTATTGTCTAGAATTATTGGTCTCTGGGCATCCCACGTATAATGATGGTATAATTTTCAACACAAGTCCAACATCGATTTATGAAAAAAAAAATAATAATATGTAGGTGAGAAAATTAAGGTGGTTGAAATATTAGACTGTCCAACAAAACATGCTTTTGTATTAAATGAATGTTTGCTTGATGAATAATGCAGTAATTAAATTATAAAACCAAAACTGTGATCCTATCATACTAAAAAAGAAACGATGGTAATTTGTTTTTTGACAAACTATGATGCGCATCTATTAAAGATTGACTCAATAATCTCTCAAACTTGCACTTTAATTTAATGATTTTGAATGAGAAAAAGATAAATATATATGATAAATCTTATAGTATTTATTAAATATTTAATGTTTTGTTGGACCTCTCCAAAACCTCATTCGACGATTTGTCATGCCTCACCAAAGACAATTCCAATCACACTTTTCCTCATTTACAGTCGTTATATTTGTCTTCTCTTAACTTGACAAAGTTCCCGAGTTTCCTACGAAACCAGAACAAACTTAAGTGGCTATTTCTGTCAAGCAACAACATTCAAGGTATAATACCCAAATGGATGTTTAATGCAAGTAAAGAAAGCCTTCAATATTTATCTCTTTATGACAACTTTCTAATGGGATTTGAAAATTTTCAAGATGTTCTTCACTTACCAAATCTAAGATATTTATATCTTTCCAATAACAGGCTACAAGGAACATTCTCTATTCCTCTAGTTGCACCATCTATTCGATCTTTATCTCTTTCTAACAACATTCTCACAGGTTTTGAGAATTCTCGTGATGTTCTTCCTTGGCTTAATCTTGAGACATTCAACGTTCAGAATAATAGTCTACGTGGATCGCTCCCGATTCTACCACCATCTATCAATATTTATCTAGTCAACAATAATGCTTTTACAGGAGAAGTATCACCATTGTTTTGCAATCTAAGTTCACTTTCTGTGATTGATTTGTCCTATAATAATTTGAGTGGCATGCTGCACCCATGTTTCTCCAACTTAAGCCAGTATTTGATAGCACTCAAACTACGAAACAATAACATCAGTGGAACCATTCCAGATGCATGGGCAAAAGGGTGCTACTTAAGGATGATCGATTTGAGTGAAAATCAATTACAAGGTCGGCTCCCAAGATGATTGGCCAATTGTAAGGAGTTAGTGTTTCTTGAGGTGGGTTACAATAAAATCCATGATACCTTTCCCTTATGGTTAGGAACTCTAATCGAGTTGAAGGTTTTCGTTCTTCGCTCTAATGGATTTTACGGTGTAATAAAAAATATCCAAATCAATTGCACATCCTCCAATTTGCATATCATCGATCTCTCCCACAACAATTTCTCTGGATATTTGCCTGCTGAATGTTTCCAACAGTGGAACACCATGAAACTAGTTGTCACAAAAAAGTTGAAATACTTGGATTACAATTCTTCCATCAGTTATTCAATTACACTAACGACCAAAGGTATAGGGTTGGAATATGAGAGGATCCCAAATGAACTCATAGTCATTGATTTATCATGCAACAAATTTAAAGGAGAAATTCCAAAAGTAGTGGGAGATCTAAAAGGATTACGCATTCTCAATTTCTCCAACAATGCTCTCTCTGGTTATATCCCATCATCGTTGGCGAACTTGACATATCTAGAATCATTAGATCTTTATCAAAATAAGTTGTTTGGAGAAATACCCCCACAACTCACCCAACTCACTTTTCTAACGAATTTTAAAGTGGTCAACTATTGTCTCACAGGTCCCATACCACATGGAAATCAATTTGAGACATTTTTGAACAGTTCTTTCTATGGTAACTCGGGATTGTGTGGAAGGCCATTGTCAAGAGCATGTGGAGATTCATTGCCTAAACCTCCAACGTCAATGCTTGAAGGAAATAAAGATTTAGTGTCTCCATTTGAATTTGGGTGGAAAGTAGTTGCGCTCGGGTATGGGTGTGGATTTGTAATGGGAATTGTTATTGGACAACAAATGATCGCTAGGAAGCAAGATTCGTTTGTAAATACCTTTGGAAAGATCAAGTAGCAACAAACTCATCATTTATATATATACATATATATATTTAATATCTATATTTATGTAATTTAGCTTCTAAGATTGTTGTATCCCGCCCTTCGGATGGGCATAGTGACCAAATAGAAGAACTTGATGTTAATTGTTGTAATAATCATCGAATTACAGTTCAAGATCATATAGTTTTATATGCGTGAGCGCAGAGAGAGACCTTAAGTCACTTGTAAAATTAATTTCATAACTGATGTTTATCATTTCATGAAAACTAGATGGTGATAATTTTCAAAAGCGAAAACCTATTTTCAAGAATCATTTTTTGCACATCCAATATATCATCAAAGAATGTCTCATAATAATGAAAAAGTATTAGTATTTAAGCTTCTTTTTATGTAGAATTGATCCACCTTTTGCTTCTGACTTGTACGTTGCATTGCTCTGTTTTCTTCTTCTTTCGCTGAGCACAGATTTGGCCGGCACCTTTTTTGCTAACTCTGACATTCTCTACCTTGGCAATTCTTTTGCAGCTTCTGCGAAAGTACATCTCTCGCTTCGACAATCTACAAAGAATGAACCATTTTAAGAAAGACGCATTCATTTCAAAACATAAAAACTATTAAAAGCATTCCAAAAAATGTAAATGGAAAATGAATACATTATTTTTATTTCATTATTACTTCACATCTGAAAACTAAATAAACATTCCTCAGTAGCTTTCAAAAATCTTTTCTGTGAAAAATTATACCATCACTATACATGGGATGCCTAGAGACCAATGATTCTGGAAAATACAAAACATTTTGAACGTGAAGATTTCTTTAATTACATTTTACTGCAAACTTCTTCTTTTAAAAAAATAAAAATAAAGGAAAAAATGGAAGGCAAATATTTGGTAATAGTAGCTTTAGAAGTAACAACTTTAAAAATTGACTCCTTCAACCGCTATCTCCTTCACATTAATATAGAAGTATGAAGAATTAATAGTTCAGAGCTGGCCAGTTCAAAGGAAACAGAAGGAATTAAAACAAATAAACTGGGAAAGGTGGCTATGAAGCCTTTTCTTGTCTAAATAAGACAAAAACAGAGCAGATCTCTACTAATATGTACAAAGCTTGCTAGAATTTCAAGCATGTAATTGTCGAGAATGATGGCGCATTAACAATCCCCAAAGTAACATAGCTACATCATTTCATTGAAAATTAGCTTGCATTGGTTTCCCATGTTCAGTTGGGCATACCAAGGCTTTCCACATTTTACACTTAGGGATTATTGATTTCCAAAATTTAGTGATAGTATGCTATAAACTATTGTAAAATTTATAAAAGAAAATGAATATAACAGCACTGGGTTGCGTGACAATGGCTCATAACAGGTCCTGCACATCGTGGGCCCATTTTTCAGTGGTATGACAAGAGATTAGCAGCATTTGTAACTAAAGCTAATACATGCATAAGACATATTCACAATCATATAGGAGATCCATATAACCCAACCCAAGAGAACATGCCAGTCATACTTGAGAACCTAAAACATATTTTAGATCCAATCCCTTTTTTTTGGTGAGTATTTTAGATCGAATCCCTTACTTGATGCAGAGCAAACTTTTGTTGTCGTGTTTGCAAATTAGCAAGTTAATGTCACAAAGCAATGCCTGTTGATGTTCCTCTCAATCCTGTATCTTGTGGAGCAGCGTTGCTGCTTTACCATTTGGGACTGGCCATGAGACAGATTTTTAAATTTTGTCAACAAAGCTAACTACCAAATAAAAATAGGGCCATAACAGGCGTTGTTAGGCCCAGCTGAGTAGACGAGTGACCATCTAGCCAATATCCTTTATTTAAAAAAACTACTGAAGGAAGAAATCCCTTCAACTTCCTCTTGACACATCACCTTTTGGGTTTAATTTTGTTTTTAGCCTTGTTGAATATGGAAGAAGGTGTTTCGTTGAGTGTTCAATGTATCACCATATCATGATTTACAATGCAAACTTAGCTAACGATTAGAAAAAAATAAAATAAAATCATGCTACCCATGTTCCTTCTCTCCAGTTTTTTTATTTTTATTTTGGTATATGCTACCAAATTAAGTGTAATCATCTCCCATTAATGAAATATGGTACATGTAGAATCTCGCATTGTTTATCTAACAATGTATTGTGCATCTTACATGGTTGACAAAATACTACATAAATATATTTTCGTTAATGATAAAAGAATTATTTAATAAATACTATTGCAAAGTAATAAACTTCACTTACTAAGGTATAACTCTTGTCAATGGATTCTGTTTTCCTTGAGTTATTTTATTTAAACTGTTCAATTATTCTATATAGCAATCGAGCAATTTTGGCGAGTTTCACATTGATCATGTTATGCGGAGGAGACATAAAAAGCATGTAGAATCATAATTAGATGTCATAATGTAGGGTGCTGAAGCTTCGAAGAAAGTCGAAAATTTAAGCAAGTTACTAGAGCAATGTAATATAATGGAACATGCTAGACAAGAAGTTATTTATTTATTTTTGACCTCCTAATTTGCTTGAGTTGGACTTCCTTTTCCCTGCCTCTTGAGGCCACTCGCTTATATAATAAATGCAAAAAAAAAAAAAAAATTGCATGAGTCACAATGAAAAAAAGAAGTTAATTTAGTACTATTTACTTTTCTTATTTGATTGCGTTTGTCTCTGGTAAATATAGTATATGCATAGCTTATTGTCTGATTTATTTGTGTTATTACATTTTTCCTTTCTTTTGTATGCATTTGTGTTTCTTTCTTCTAAATAGAGGACAAAGAAAAACTCTTTTGTTTGATTAATGTGTACTTCAATGGAGCATTTTTGGGCTATATTACAGCTAAAGTAATCCACATCACAATGCAATCTTACCAAACTTGCCTACTATTGCTTTCAAAATTATTTTCATGATGGCTTGAGAAGTTTCCAAGCTATAGACTTGAAATATCTGCTAGGTGCTAATTACAATTCACTGTCTTTTTTGGGATCTTTTCCTTTACCTTTGTAGATAGTGAAGTGACAACATATTCTAAAATTAGCTGTTGATAATGTGGATTTATTCATTCACTGCATTTTTTTGGTAGATATGTATGTATAGGGAGTTCCTTGTGCAAAAATATTTGTAGATGTACATGCTGTTAATGTTGTCTTGTATTATTTTGTTTTGACCAACTACGCACTTTGGCACTTTCTTCTCTACACTCAAGACTACAGAGTAACCAAGGTCTCCCTGTTTCCCATGTTGCTAAGTGGCTTGGGATGGAAGTGCTTATCTTAGCTTGATGCGTGTTACATTCTATTGGTTCTATTGAAGAAAATCAACAACTCACACCACAATTCATATCCACAGCTCTAAATTCAAACATGGAGAATCAGCCATGCAAAGATTTATGGCACCCAACATCTAACAAACCAAACAAGGAATTTCAAGCCAACATCTAAGCCATGCAATGACTCAATGCAACGGCTATAAAGTCATATATGGAAACACTTATACCCAACGACTACAATGTTAATATGAAAACAGGGGATGGATTTCATTGGCATATCTGATTACTCTTCATTTGTAATGTTAGTCTAGTAAAATAATTTCCTTACACACATCTTGTATATTGATTATAAATAATGAAAGGCTCTCCAATGTGCTCTCATTCTTGGTGAGACATTGTGTCAAACCTATTGTATTCTTATTGTTTTTATGGTAATCAGAGCCTTGTGAGAGCAAGAGAGTCTTACTCCCATGACATCCCGTTTACTCTCGGTGAACAATTTCGTCGCTCTAAGATTGAATCAAGGAAATTATCCCTTATGGAGAGAACAAGTGGTGGCCTTGGCTGAGAGCCAAGACCTCATGAACCACCTCATGGCTGCTATCCCTCCACCCTAACATAAGCCAATCGATGACCCATCAGACACCACACAACCACAAATTAGCACCATTTACCTCAAATGGCAGAAGGAAGATAGGTTGCTCCATAGGTGGATCATCGGTACGTTGTCTAAAGAATATCTAGGAATGGTTGTTGGACTCGACACCTTCTATCAAGTTTGGCATGCTCTTCAAGAGGCATATGCCTAGGATTCCCAAGAACGAGAGTTTCAACTCACACAACAATTAACATACATGTGAAAAGAGGAATTGGTTTCCCTCAGGTACATCTCAAAAACTTCAAGTCCATTTGTGATAACCTTGCAACAATTGGAAAATCCATGAGTGATAAACTCAAGGTTTTTGCATTCCTCAACGACCTTAGCCCCAAATACGAGCCATTCACCACCACTATACTTAAATTGTCGATGCCTTCATACTTCGAGATGGTGCCCTTGCTGCAAGACTTCGAAACAAGAAGCCAACTACATGAGATGTACACGGCTCAGCAGTCTGCGTTCACGTGCAAACCACAGCATTTTATGGCCAAGTTTTTGGAAATGGCAGGGGTAAAGGGCGATCATGGTCATCTCATGGTCGTGGTTTCTCTTAGGCCACACAAGTGGCACACACAAATTCTCAACAAAGTAGGCCAAATGGACCCAAGCAATATTTTGCCCCAAACCCACGACCTGAACATGACAATCATAGGGAACATAAAAACATTCCGACCTATCAAATATGTGAGAAGCAAGGACACATTGCAATTAAATGTTGGTACCGGTTCGATCATGATATCCGACCCAATGATATTCCACAAGCATTGGCTGCACTGAACCTTGAAAATAATATTCAGGATGCCGAGTGGACAGCTGATACAGGTGCTTCCACCCATATGGCAGGTAATTCAGGTTTGCTTTTGAACCTTCATCAATATCTTGGTTATGATGTTGTGCTAATTGGTGATGGTAATCTTCATACAATAACACATATTGGTGACACCGTTTTTAAATATGGTAACTCATCTATTAAATTGAAAGTGTTTTACTTGTTCCTGGTTTAGTAAAAAAATTATTATCAATTAGTCAATTAACATATGATTATCTTTATAATTGTGAATTTCGTGGTGTTGGTTTTTCCATTAAGGAACGGGCGACCAACCACACATTATTGAACAGCTGAGAGAAGGGTAATGTCAGAACCCATTCAAAAGCCATCCAAAAACAAGTCATGCAACATGGCTTGACAAGTCTGGATAATCCCAAGGACTATGCCTTGACATGCCCGGAGAGCCCCATGGGTCATGCCTTGACACTATTAGGAACAATCCTTGACAACCCCATAGCCTTTGCCTTAATAGCCAACGAGGTTAGCGATATGCCCCGCAGCCCAGCAAGGTTAGTGGCAGGCCTTTAGACCCACCAACAGCAAGCCATGCGCCCAGCCCACCAGTGGCCATGCCCACGTATGGGCCACCCCAGGCCTGCAAGCTCAGCACGTAAACACCTTGCCTAGGCCATGCTAGCCGCACCAGCCATGCATTAGCAAGCCCATGGCCCATGCCATGGGTCATCCTAAGCCTATTAAGAGCCAAGTCTAGTTGATTCATAGTTTAATTAGATTTTGCTTATCGTTTTATGAGTCTCATTAGGAGTCTCCAAGTTATTATATTTAATTAGGTTTACTTATCCTTTTATGAGACTCATTAGGAGTCTCCAACTTGTTATTTTTTCTATAAATAAATTATTAGAAATTGAGTCTAGATATCTTTTGACATATTTTTTCTAGAGACGGGTTTATGTGTTAACGAACCTTTTTGTTGGTGCTTTTGTACTTAGACTTTAGGAGTGTAATTTGTGAATCCCCTAGAGAGGATTACACTTTGTAATTCGTAAATAGGTGTTATTCAACTGATCTTTCTATTTTGTCTTTCAATCTTATGAGTAGAGATTTTCTTTCACTTCTTTGTGTTAATTACTTTTACTTGTTTTTATTTTCATATTCTTCATATTTCCTTCACTTTCTCTCTCACCAAACACTTCTAACTTTCCCATCAACCTATAAATTCGAAAATCACCCATAGAATACCTTAGAAAACACTATCCATCCCTCCAAACACCCTTTACGAAATCCATAGCCTAGTCTTAGGGTTTCCTACACTTTGGAAACCCTAATCCAAAACCTAACCCAACTTCAACTGCTAATCCTTATCCAACTTCAACATCTTATAACCCACTCATATTCCAACTCTAACTCATAATCCTTACCCAATCCAAACACCTTATCCTTCCATCCTATTACAATCCGAACTCTCAATCCAATCCAAACTCATACAAGATCAACTCATCTTACATTCAAATACTAGAAACCTTTCCCACAACCAAATTATATTCCCAATAGGTCTCCTATAAGTTAGAAATCATAATCCCCATACAACCTCCTATATCCTAGAAAATGACTATAACTCATCCTAAGACAACCTTCTTACATTCTAATCCCATCCAAAACACAAAACCCTAGACCCATCTTACAAATCCCGAAATCCATTTTACCCCCCACTTAAACTCTAACCCCATTACACCTTATATACCTTATACCTTACCAAAAAGACCCCAACACATAAGCCTACCCAATGCCATTCCCTTGAACCTTTTCCACCATAATTAATTACTTAAACCACCATATCTCCTTACCTTACTAAATCCATCCATAAACACCATAACCACATAGCTATAGGAACTCAAGAAAGCTAGAAAATGGTCTAAACTAACCAAATCGATGAGACATGATCGGTCATTATAAGGAGGTGATAGTCAAGAGGACCCTATTATTTAGGGACTAGACCGATGCTCCTAACAGGTAATTTATATGTATTGTCCCCACCCCTTGAAGCACACTTCTCATATTGTTTTCGCATTGTTTTTTGAGGAAGTGTAGCATCAACGGTTGGGACATCCTCAAGCTTCCACTCTTCAAAGTTTACGTTCTCAAGGTCTCATTTCGGTTATTAGAAAAAATACAAACTTTATTTGTGAGAGTTTTCAACTAGGAAAAATGAGTATATTTCCTTTTTTACAATCTACAAATGATAATTTTAATGTATATAACAATTGTGATATATGAGGACTAGCTCCAGTTTTATTTGTTGGTAAATTTCAATATTATGCTTGTTTTGTTGATGTTTTTACCAAATATATGTGGTTTATTCTCCTACAAAAGAAATCCAATTTTTTTAATGCATTTCCTTTTTTTGAAAAATTAGTTAAAAGACAATTTAACAAAAATAAAATAAAAATTTTCAAACTGATGGAGGTGATGAATTTACTAATCATCAACTAAATTTGCATTTTCAAAATCAAAGAATTCTCCATCAATATTCATGCCCTCACACTCCCGAACAAAATGGTTCGGTAGAACGATGTCATCATACCATTCATGAACATGGTATGACCTTACTTTTTCAAAGTGGAGTCCCAAAACGTTTTTGGGTCGAAACTTTTTCAACCGCTGTCTTTTTAATAAATCGACTCCCCTATACTACTTTAGAACTTAAATCTCATTTTTTTCTTCTCTATGGTCACTACCTTGATTATACTTCTCTTCGCATTTTTGGCTCAAAATGCTATTCCTATACTTGGGATACTAAACAAAACAAGTTTGAACCAAAAACACTTCCTTGTATTTTTATGGGTCATAGTGACAAACATCAAGGTTATAAATGCTATCACCCTACCTCTCATTGAACCTATATTTCTCGACATGTTTTTTATGAAACATCTTTTCCCTACAAACAACCTAGAAATATTCATCTACCCTCCCCTAGAGATCAAGTTTTATCTACCTTTATTGGCTGGTAGTCCACCAACATTTTTAATTCTAATTCTATGGATGGTTCTAGTGTTTCTTCTATGCAATCACTTAATCCCATGCTACCTGAGATTGAACCCATCCTTATCCCACCTGTGACTTTTATGCAAGAAGCGCCTCCAATTCAAACCACAAATCCTACTCCTTCACATAGCCATCCGCCTACTACTGAACCTCCTCATCACTCCTTGGGCACCCACTCCCAAATGGGGATCCGCAAACCTAATCCTAAGTTTACCCATTATCATTCTCTAATTGAACTCTTCAAGGAACCCAAAACTATCCGCTCCACTCTTAAGCATGCAAGTTGGATCAAAGAGATGCAAGAAAAAATTCAAGCCCTTGCATGGTACTCTTGATACCTGACTTCATTTTAGTTCACATTTAACACTTAATCTCTATGCTTTTTTGATGCAGATTGGGCAGGTTGTCCTCATACTTCACGTTCCATCACAGGTTATTGCATTTTCTTAGGAAGTAATTACATTTCTTGGTCTACCAAGAAACAACATATCGTATCATGGTCTAGCTCTGAAGCATAATATTGAGCCATGGAGAGCACCATTGCAGAACTTACTTGGATTTCATTTCTTCTATGTGATCTTGGTGTTACTCTCTCATCGGCGCCTGTTCTTCTTTGTGACGACCTCAGTGTCTTATATATGACTGTCAATCTTGTTTTTATGCACGCAACAAACATATCGAAATCGACTATCATTACGTGCGTGAACATGTTGCTCTGGGACTTCTTCATACCCGGCACATTCCAGCATTCTCTCAACTTGTTGATATCTTTACCAAACCTCTCGGATGCCCTGTACTTCAAGATTTATGAACCAAACTTAGCCTTATACCTCGGCACAGTTTGCGGGGACTATTGAATAAAATCAACAACTCACACCACAATTCACATCAACGGCTATAAAATCAAATATGGAAAATCAGCCATGGAAAGATTTATAGCGCCCAATGTCTAATAAACCAAACAAGGAAATTTGGACGTCTATCAAACCAAACAAGGAAATTCAGCCAACATCTAAGCTATGCAATGAATCAATGCAACGACTATAAAGTCATATATGGAAACACTTATACCCAACGATTACAATGTCAATATGGAAACAGGGGATGGATTTCATCAGCATATTTGATTACTCTTCAATTGTAACATTCATCAAGTAAGATAATTTCCTTACACACATCTTGTATATTGATTATAAATAATGAAAGGCTCTCCAATGTGCTCTCATGCTTGGTGAGACATTGTGTCAAACACATTTTATTCTTATAGTCTTTAGGTTCTTTTCCTATTATTTTATGTATTTTCTTTCGTGGAGGAGAACTACAGTTTCTGTTCTCATACTGTTATCCTTTGTTGATGTAATTAGGAAGAGGACTCTGAAAGTCTCTTACAGTATCATGGGTTCTCAATAAAAGGTGTTTGAGGAGCCTTATATGTTGAAGGAAGGCCATTTCTCAATCAGGATAAGGACTATCCTACCAAATGTTCTAAACTTGTCTATTTGAAAAGGTCGGAGAGGATAGTTGAGGACATTCTACCTCCAATACAAGGCATGTCATTATCTGCTGAATCTGCATTTATCCCTTCTAATGAAAGGGAAAGTTCTGTCCAAACAAGTAATGAAGAAATGGTTGATGTTGAAGCCTTTTTCATTCTAAACTGATAGCCAACAACAGTAGCCAATAATCATCTCTCAAACATTTACCAAACAGAGTCAAAATGACCATCAGGCAAATGGAGCCTCTAATCTGCCATGGGGTTTACTATTATCCTACAATTTCCCTAAATCCTATCTTGCTAAAGTTGGAGTTGTAGGAAAACAAAATTTTGATGATCTTTTCAGAGACTCCCTTGAGAGAAACAAGCATTTTCATTAGGAAGCAATGACACTGCAAGATGTGTCATAAACAACTATGAAAGAGAAATACTGAGATGGCAAAAAGGATTATGAGGTGGAGAAAATTGGCTCTCCAAGGGTGGTTATTAATCATTTGGAAGATGCAGAACCTTCAGATATTCATAAAGAAATTACCTGTCAGAATGATATTCATGAAGAATATGACATTAGCACAGTTCCAACAAATGATCATACAGAAGAAACTGCTGAGGCAAAACTCAAGTTGTTCTTAAGGTTTTCAAGCTTCTTCTACTGCTATTGGTTGCTTATGGAGGTCATTTTTCCTCGGGCCTTGGTCTTGCATTTCTTTGTTGTCAGGTTATGGAAGTGGTATTGTGCAAAGTGACGGGAGTTCCACAAACAAAAGCAAGTAGAAGCAAATGCTGCATTAGACTCATTATCATTGGGGTCACCGATTCAACATAAAAAGGAGTTTTTTAAACTTATATACTCATATTGTTATGGGTGCCAGACTACCATTTTATTCTTCATACTTTATTTAAAAAAACTAGTCAAGGAAGAAATCTCTTCAACTTCCTCTTGACGCATCACCTTTTGGGTTTCAGTTTCTTTTTAGTCTTGTTGAACAGAGTAGAGAGTGTTTTGTCGAGCTGTCAATGTGTTACCATATCATGATTTACAATGCAAACTTAGTTAACGATTAGGAAAAAAAACACATAAAAATCATGCCACGCCTATTCCTTCTCTCCAGCATTTTCATGTGGATATATGCTACCGAATTAAGTGTAACCATTTCCCATTTTTGAAATCTGTTGCACATAGAATCTCACATCGTTTATCTAGAAATGTATTGTGCATCTTACATGGATGACGAAAATGCTACATAAATATATTTTTGTTACTGATAAAAGAATTATTTAAAAAACAATTTTGCTAAGTAATGGACTTTACTTAGTTAAGTATAACTCTTGTCAATGGTTTTTGTCTTCCTTGAGTTATTTTGTTTAAGCTATTCAATTCTCCTCTATAGCAATTGAGTAATTTTGACGAGTTTGACATTGATCATGTTAGGCGGAAGAGACATAAAAAGTATGCAGAATCATGGTCCATATTTGATGTTTCAGATGTCATAGTGATGGGCGTCGAAGCTTTGAAGGAAACCGAAAGTTTAAGCAAGCTATTGGAGCAGTGTGATATAATGTAGAACATGCTAGACAAAAAGTTGACTATTTGTTTTTTACCTCCTAATTTGCTTGAGTTGGACTTCCTTTTCCCTACCTCTTGAGGCCACTCGCTTATACAATAATTGAAAAAAAAAAGGCATGAGCCACAATGAAAAAGAGTAATAAAGTTAATTTAGGACTATTTACTTTTCTTATTTGATTGTGTTTTGCCTACTAGTAAATATAGTATATGCTTAGGCTATTGTCTGATTTATTTGTGTTATGACATTTTTCCTTTCTTTTATTTGCTTAGGCTATTATCTAGTGCACCTAGAATCTCACATCGCTTATCTAACAATATATTGTGCATCTTACATGGATGACGAGAATAAGACATAAATATATTTTCGTTATTGATAAAAGAATTATTTAAGAAAGCACTGCTAAGTAATGGACTTCACTTATTGAGGTACAACTCTTGTCAATAGTTTTTCTTCCTGGAGTTATTTTTTTTTAAGCTGTTCAATTATTCTATGTAGCAACCGGGCAATTTTGGCGAGTTTTACATTAATCATGTTATGCGTGAGAGACATAAAAAGTGGGAAAAATCAAGGTCAAGACTTGATTTTCAAGATTTCATAATGGTGGGTGCTGAAGTTATGAAGGAAGCCAAAGATTTAAGCAAGTTACATGAGCAGTGTAATATAATACAGAACATGCTAGACAAGAAGTTGTGTATTTATTTTTGACCTAATTTGCTTGAGTTGGACTTCATTTTGCCTACCTCTTAAGGTCACTCGCTTATAAAATAAATGCAAAAAAATAAAAATAAAAATAAAAAATGGAATGAGCCACAATGAAAAAGAGTAACAAAGTTAATTTAGCACTTTTTATTTTTCTTATTTTATTGCGTTTTGCCTTCCGGTAAATATAGTATATGCTTAGCTTATTGTCTGATTTATTTGTGTAATTACATTTTCTCTATTTTTGTATGCATTTGTGTTCCTTTATTATAAAGAGAGAACAAACAAAAACTTTTTGTTTGATTAACATGTGCTTCAATGGAACATTTTTGGACTATATTACAGCTAAAGCAACCCACATCACAATGCAAACTTTGCTAATGATTAGAAAAAAAAAAAAGCATGCCACCCCTGTTCCTTCTCTCTAGTTTTATCATTTCGGTATATACTACCGAATTAAGTGTAACCATCTCCCATTATTGAAATCTAGTGCACCTAGGATCTCGCATCATTTGTCTAACAATGTATTGTGCATCTAACATGGATGGCGAGAATACTACGTAAATATATTTTTGTTATTGTTAAAAAAATTATGTAAGAAAGTACTACTAAGTAATGGACTTCACTTACAGATGTACAACTCTTGTCAATAGTTTGTCTTCCTAGAGTTATTTCTTTTTAACTGTTCAATTCTTTTATGTAGTTATCGAGCAATTTTGGTGAGTTTTACATTGATCATGTTATCGAGCAAGACTTGATGTTTCAAATGTCATAATGGTGGGTGACGAAGCTTCGAAGGTAGCTGAAAATTTAACCAAGTTATTTGAGCAATGTAATATAATGCAAAACATGCTAGACAAGAGGTTGTATATTTATTTTAGACCTCCTAATTTGCTTGAGTTGAAATTCCTTTTCCATGCCTCTTGAGATCACTCCCCATATACAATAAATTCAAAAAAAAAAAAGAAAAAATGGGATGACCCACTATGAAAAAGAGTAATAAAGTTAATTTAGTTCTATTTACTTTTCTTATTTGATTGCGTTTTGCCTTCTGGTAAATGTAGTATATGCTCAGCTTATTGTCTAATTTATTTGTGCCATTACATTTTTCCTTTCTTTTGTATGCATTTGTGTTCCTTTCTTCTAAAGTGAGGACAAAGAAAAACTCCTTTGTTTGATTAATGTGTACTCCAATGAAAAAAATTTGGACTATATTACAACTAAAGCAACCCACATCACATTTCACTCTTGTCGAACTTGCCTACTATTGTGAAATATTTTCATGAAGGCGCAATGGGGTTTACCATTATCCTACATTTCCCCTATATCCAAACTTGCTAAATTTTGAATTGTATTAAAACAAAATTTTGATGATCTTTTTAGAAACTCTCTTAAGAGAAACATGCATTTTCATAAGGAAGTAATGACGCAACATGATGTGTCAAAAACAACTGTGAAAGAGAGATACTTGGATGGCAAAAAGGATTGTGAAGTGGAAATAATTGGCTCCCCAAGGGTGGTTATTAATCATTCGGAAGATGTAGAACCTTCAGATATTCATAAAGAAAATAGTTATTTGAATGATGTTCATAAAGATGATGACATTAGCACATTTCTAACAAACGATCGTGCTGAAGAAACTGCTGAGGCAAGACTCAAGTTGTTCTTGAGGTTTTCTAGCTTCTTCTACTGCTATTGGTTGTTTATGGTGGTCATTTTTCCTCGGGCCTCAGTCTCACTTTTCTTTGTTGCTAGGTTATGGAAGGGGCATTGTGCACAGAGATGGGAGTTCAGCAAACAAAAGCGGGTAGATGCAAATGCTACATTAGACTCATTATCATTGGGGCCGCCTATTCAACAAAAAAGGAGGTTAGTTTTAGAATTATTTAAATTTATCTACTCATATTGTCATGGTGCCAGACTACCAATTTATTCTTCACGTTTTGTTTATAAAAAGCTACTCAAAGAAGAAATCCCCTCAACTTCCTCTTGATGCATCACCTTTTGGCTTCCAGTTTCTTTTTAGTCTTGTTGAACAAAGTAGAGTGTTTTGTCGAGCTGTCAATGTGTTACCATATAACGATTTACAATTGCAAACTTAGCTAACGATTAGAAAAAAAAATCCCGCCACCTCTGTTCCTTCTCTCTAGTTTTTTCATTTTAATATATGTTTCCAACATAAGTGTAACCATCTCCCATTATTGAAATCCGGTGCACCTAGAATCTTGCATCGTTTATCTAACAATGTATTGTACATCTTACATAGATGACGAAAATACTTCATCAATATATTTTTCCTTACTGATAAAAGAATTATTTAAACAACTGTATTGCTAAGTAATGGGCTTCATTTATTGAGGTATAACTCTTGTCAATGGTTTTTGTCTTCCTTGAGTTATTTTGTTCAAGTTGTTCAATTCTTCTATGTAGCGATTGAGCAATTTTGACGAGTTTGACATTCATCATGTTATTCGGGAGAGACATAAAAAACATGTAGAATCATGGTTCAGACTTCATGTTTCAGATGTCACAGCTGGTACACTGAGCAAAAGAAATCCAGATGCTAAATGTTTATGCTGTAAAATTATTATATGTTCTCAATAGAGGTGATACCTGCCCAGGCGGGAGCGGAGCACCCCTACTTTCACCCCAGGCGGGGGCGGAAATTCAATTCCGCACCCCGCCCCCGCCTACACGGGGGCGGGGTACCCCTTCCCACAGCGGGGTAGCGGGATGGGGGCCCATCCGCCCGCCCCTCGCCTCTTGCCCCCGCCCCCATAGGGCCTCGGTCCATTTCGCAATTTTGAGTATTTTCAGCCCAGATCAAGTTTTCAAGCCATTTTTAACCTAAAACACCATCAACCCTATTTTAAACACACAATTATATATTAAAAAATATTCGATATTCCATTACTAAAGTCTAAAGTCACTTAAAAAAATCACTAAAATAATAAAACTTAAAATAAAGACTAATCTATTTCAAATTTACAATAATACAAATTAATCCTACAAAATTATAAATTGTACTATTAACTATTAACATTACAATTTACAAATACTACTTCTAATTTTCTAAGAATCTAAATTCTAAACTAACAAAATCATTTTACATAATATTGATGATTTATTAATATATATATAATTATATGTATATATAATAAGGAAAGGCGGGGGAGAGGGAGGGATAAAAGCGGGGCGAAAGGACTCCTATACCGCCCCCGCCTTAAGTGTAGATAGCGGGTGGGGGGACTCCGCCTCCCCTGCCGGGCGGGTGACTCCATCCCTACACGGTGATGCGGGGCGGAATGCAGGCGAGACAGCGGGTGCTGGTACCCTCTGCCCACCCCTAGTTCTCAGTGAAATAATCTGGAAAGAGTTAAATTGGAGCAGAGGAGCCAAATTGCTTTGCCTGCAACATGATTGCTTTCAAAACATATGCCTTTCAGCAGAAATGAAGATGATAATGATCTATTGATGTCATCTCTTAGGCTGTCAATATGGAGCAAATGAGTTCCTAGCCGAGATGGTGCATATCAGATCTGTTGCTTGTCTGTTGTCAAGGAAAAAAAAAATTGATATTCTAGATGAGACAATATCTGGTGCGACTTCGATCTTGTTCCTTGTATCTGAAAAGTTCTCATTAATGAAGCATCAAAAAGTCCGGCTTCAAGACCTTCAAAAGTCAATACCTTCTGGTTCTTGCCTGGCCCTTCCAATTTTAAGTTGCTTAAACAAGGAAAAGACTTCAGATTCTTTCTCTATTGTGGCAAATGAATTGTACCTTCATAATATTGACAAGTTAAGCATAAGTAGTGTTTGGGTTGTTCTTGTTGGGAATCTTGGGCCTTCCAAAATTTTCCCACCAGGATCTACTTTTGACAGAATATCAAGAAAAATAGAGAAATAAACACAACATAAAAATTTACGTGAAAAACTCCCAAAACAGGATAAAAATCACCAGACTCGGAGAAGAAAATCCACTATGTGAAAAATTGTTACAGTCATACAATTTTTCTCCTCACCCCAACGACACCCACAAAAACTTCTCCACTAGTAAAACTTTAACTTTTACCTCTCTTCATTTTTACATACAAAAAAATACCACAGAAGAATTTTACTAAAATCAAAAGTTATTAGATAAGTTTCTGACAATGTGTGTTTAAGTCAATAAGGCTAAACCCATTTTTATAAGTCTATGGGCTTGCTCTCTCATTCACTCATTTCCCATGTGGGATTCAATGAGCACACCCAACAATCTCCACCTTGCGATATTGACTGATCCCAAAACCACGCTCCACCGCAATGAAGATCTTCATAACTTCTGCTACCATACTCCACCATAAAAGCATACTCACTTAGAATAAATCAATTCCAAATATTTCACTTCGGTCCATGTCGAAAATAACCTAACTGAAAAATTATAGTTCAACTCTCACGTTTGGCTTTCCTGGAAATTCATCAACCATCGACATGAATTTCCACCATACACCCTGCATCAATGCCAAACCAATGCCTGTGTGCAAATTTGTGGATCCGCTAACATTAGCACATCATCTATCATGGTAATTTTGGGATTAGCGGTATGTCATGAGGATGTACATGTATTCTTTTTTTCATGGAGAGAGAGACAACGTTAGTATCAATTCCAGTATCTCCATTTATTGACTTGAAGTCACTTGCCAAACCGGCTCTACCTCATATTGACAACTTTTCTTGACATGTCCAGATTGTCCACACTTCCAGCAAATTGCTGACTTTATGGGTTGGTCGACGCCTTGTGTAATCCTAATGGAATCAAAATATCTCTGACTTGCATTTGCCACAAGTCAAAATTGATTCTCCCATCAAATTTCTCTACCTCAAATCTGATAAGATTTGAACTCCTACCTCCTGATATAGTTTCGATAAATTTTACCGTAAAAATGAATAGTACCTACTAAATAAGTTTCCAGGAAAAACTAATATTTCCTAAACAAAACTTCAAGATTCCCTAAAAAGATTGGAGAGTCGCAACGGACACACTTAAAATTTTCAATCTACTAGACAGAACCTCCTTAGACCGTACGTATCTATACTACCACACTAAAACTCCACTCTGCCAAAAGAACCTAATGTCTCTGATACTACTTGTTGAAAATCTTGGGCCTTCCAAATTTCTTCTATCAGGATCTACTTTTGACAGAATACTAAAAAAAATAGTGAAATAAACACAACATAAGAATTTACGTGAAAAACTCCCAAAACAGGAGAAAAACCACTAGACTTAGAGAAGAAAATCTACTATATGAAAAATTGTTACAATCACACAATTTTTCTACTCACCCCAACGACACCCACAAAAATTTCTCCACTAGTAAAACTTTAATTTTCACCTCTCTTCATTTTTACATACAAAAAAAGACCACAGAGGAATTTTATTAAAGTTAAAAGTTATTAGATAAGTTTCTGACTGGTGTGTTTAAACCAATGAGGCTAAACCCATTTTTATAGACCTATGGGCTGGCTCCCTCATTCACTCCTTTCCTATGTGGGATTCAAGGAGCATACCCAACAGTTCTCCTCATTTTGAATCTCTAGATGGAACACACAGATGGGTTTTTTAGTGACAAGCAATTAAGGGAATGATTAAAATGCCTGGCAAGTGAGTCACCTCTGCAACCTACCCTGCATAATTTGAAAAAACGTGAACTAGTTCTTTCCCCTAATTTGCAAAACATGCTAGACAAGAAGTTGTATATATATTCTTGACCTCCTAATTTGCTTGAGTTGGACTTCTTTTTGCCTGCCTCTTGAGGATAGTCGCTTATACAATCAATGCAAAAAAGAAAAAGAAAAATGGAATGAGTGACAACGAAAAAGAGTAATAAAGTTAATTTAGCACTATTTAGTTTTCTTATTTGATTGCGTTATGCCTTCTGGTAAATATAGTATATGCTTAGCTTATTGTCTTAATTATTTGTGTTATCACATTTTTCCTTTCTTTTGTATGCATGTGTGTTCCTTTCTTCTAAAGAGAGGACAAAGAAAAACTCTTTTGTTTGATTAAAGCGTACTTTAATGGAACATTTTTTTACTATATTTCAATTAAAGCAACCCACGTCAAATTGCAGTCTTACCGAACTTGCCTACTATTGCTTTCAAAAATATTTTCATGATAGGGCAAGGGGGTTTACCTTTATCCTATAGTTTCCCCTAAATCCCAGCTTGCTAAAGTTGGAATTATAGCAAAACAAAATTTTGATGATCTTTTCGAAAACACCCTTGAAAGAAACATGCATTTTCATTAGGAAGCAATCACGCTGTAGGATGTCTTAGAAATAGCTGTGAAAGAGATACTCGGATGGCAAAAAGGATTGTGAGGTGGAAAAAACTGGCTCCCCAATAATGGTGATTAATTGTTTGGAAGATTCAGAATCCAAATTGATATTCATAAAGAAAATATTTATCAGAATGATATTCATAAAGAATATGACATTAGTACAGTTCCAGCAGATGATCATGCTAAAGAAACTACTGAGGCAAAACTCAAGTTGTTCTTGATGTTTTCAAGATTCATCTACTGTTATTAGTTGTTTATGGAGGTCATTTTTCCTCGGGCCTTAGTCTTGCATTTCATTGTTATCAGGTTATGGTAGTGGCGTTGTGCAAAGCGACGAGAGTTTCACAAACAAAAGTAGGTAGCAGCAAATGCTGCATTAGACTCATTATCATTAGGGCCGCCTTTTCAACAAAAAAAGGAATTTTTTAAATTTATATACTCATATTGTCATGGGTGCCAAACTACCAGTTCATTCTTCACACTTTATTTAAAAAAAAAAACCGCTCAAGGAAGAAATCCCTTCAACTTCCTCTTGATGCATCACCTTTTGGACTCCAGTTTCTTATTAGTCTTGTTGAACAAAGTAGAGAGTTTTTCATCAAGCTTTCAATGTGTTACCATATCACGATTTACAATGCAAACTCAGCTAATGATTAGAAATTTTAAAAAAAAAAATCATGCCACCATTGTTCCTTCTCTCCAGTTTTTTCATTTTGTATATGCTATAGAATGAAGTGTAACCATCTCCCATTTTTGAAATCTGGTGCACCCAGAATCTCGCATCGTTTATCTAACGATGTATTGTGCATCTTACATGGATGGCTAGAATACTATATAAATATATTTTATTTATTGAAAATTGTTGGTATAACAATGTATTATGCATCTTACATGGGTGGCCAAACTTCTATGAAAGCGGAAATTTAAGCAAGTGATAAGAATAATTTTTATATGATTTTTATTACCATTTTTACTTATTAAAATTGTTAATTTTCTTTTATTTATTTGGATTGGATTTGATTTCTATTTATGTTTCTATATTTATTTTGGTTTAAAGAAAAAATACAGGATAACATAAGAAAGAGATAGGCGGAAAAGTCTACTTTTTTTTTTGTATAGCAATAGCAGGTTTTTGGGTTGAGAAAAGAGGAGAAAAAGTAAAGAAGATTATGCTTTTTGGGCTTGTACACATGAGGGCACTAACATTTGGGTCTCATTTCATTTCAATACATTGAGGGCCTAGCACATGGACACGACACTTAAACTCAATTTGGACCTCACAAATATAACAAGGGCCTTGTGATTCAATTGTTAGCCCAGTGACCGCCTGATTAATTCAATTGAAGAGGCTGCATGATAAAGTTCTTTTTTTTTTTTAGGAAAACGATAATCCATTCATTAATATCGAGCATTATAATACGAACTTGAAATATACATTACAAGTTAACTAGCAGACGATCTGTAGCTCCCCGATACACTAAAAATGACTAACATTTTCCAGCCCTAGCTACATAACTTTCAAAAACACCGTTTGAGAGACAACACTAACTCTGTTCTAAGACAAAGTAATAACCAACTAAATCAAACCCCACTGCCGTACTAAGACGAACCAGAGGACAAAACTCAAAGGACCATAAGTCCTAGTGACAATAATTTTTTTTTTTTTTTGGTTTTAATTTAAAACTAACAGACGAGAAAATAAACCTAAATTGGGAAAACCAAATCCTAATGATCCATTTTCAACCTTAGAGGAATATAATTGGACAACACAAAAGATCGTTGCTGTCGACGGCGCATGAGGACCATGTGCCGACTCTGGAGAGTTTCAGGAGAGTCGGGTGACCGGCGCCGGTGCCCTGGACGCTATGGTCTCGCATGTGGCTGCTATGGACCCCTCCAAAGGTGGCACACGGAAAGCAACCGCCCACTGTGAAAAGGCGCATGTAAAGCACACGCCATTCCAATTGGCGTGAAACCATCGCTGCTAGTAGATCGGCACTCTAGGAAGAGAGCGACGGGATGCATGTGAAGACCAGCACGCCAGAAGCCGGTGCATCTATTGACCTCCAAACCGATTCAAAGCCCAGCAGTCGTGGTCCCTTCCCTAACCAACCAAAACACAAACCAAAAAAAGAAAGGGGAAGAAGAAACAGAGAAGAAGGAGATGAGGCCGGAAGAAAATGAAGGGGTGAGGAAAAGAAGATGGAAAAACCGAAAGAGAAAACTAGATAGAAAGGAAAATGAGAGGAAAGAAAAGGAGGAGGAAGTTGGAGAAAGGGAAAGAAAGGAGAAGAGGAGGGGGGGAGAGGGGGTTGAGCAGCTGGAGCCCTAGGGATTTCAGAGAGTGAGAGAGAAGAGGGGAGCCCTAGGATTTTGGCTCGGCCATATGAAAGCCAATCACCAATTGTTTCAGTTAGCATGATAAAGTTCAAAAGGGGCATGGCAAGACTTGCAGTGAATGATAAAAAGGCAGCTGCGAGTTACACTCGAGTGGAAAAATCTAAAATGCACCGCATGGTTGAATTCAATTGAGAAATGGAGATTAAACCCACAACGAGTTCAACTAAGAATGAAATTCCATTTTATGTTGACGAAGAAGCGCAACAGAGGACAGATATATTTACTTAAAAGAGACACAGAGAGAGAGCAGACCTGGGGAAAATAAAAAGGAAAAGCCGAGAGGCAATTGAGCAGCATACTAGGAGATTTTCTTTGAGTTTTTCTTAGGAGAAGGATCTAGAGGACAGAGGCGAGAGCTGCATGTTTTATCAACCGACTCCGATAAAAAACATGAGTTTTATTTGTTTTCTTTTTAATTTTGTTATGAACTAAATTTTATTTTTTAGAACGTTGATGTAGTCTAACAGTGCACACATAATTTATATTCCAAGTTATTTTATTTTTAATATTTTCATAGTTGAGTATTTAATTCTTATTCTTAATGGTTACAATTTTTTACGGATTATTATTTGATCAATTAAATTACAATGAGACCGAGAGGTAATTTGTGATTTTAGTTATAGATTTAAACACCATTAGTTGAGCGAAAGTAGAAATGCTTACCGCGATTAGTGTGATTTTTCAAAAAATTCAAAAATCGTAATGATTCTCTAATTAATTAAATTCACATAAAGATGTGGAGTTGTTAATTGGAAATATTTTTGATATTATTCGAGAGAATATATTAAATAATTAAGGAATTTTTAATCATCAATATGAGATTATTGAAATTTAATAATTACGAAGAATAAATTATGTTAGATTTGTTAGGTGAAATCAACCGTTCTAGATCCATTCTCTTCATATTTGTTACACTTTTAGATTTTAACCATTGTTATTTTTTATTCGTAAATTTATTTTTGTTAATTAGTTTAATTTAATTTAGATAGTCGAAACATTAAATTTAATTTCAGTTTTCCAAATAGTTATTTATTTAGTGAATTTCGGTATTCAATAACATAGTTAATCTCTGTGGGTTCGACATCCGTTTTTTATAAAATATTTTACTACTTGTTATGATTTTGTGCGCTTGCAGATTATTTTACGCAAACAAGTTCTTGAGACCATTGGCGGAGATTAATTATTTGTTATTGATATTGATACTAACAATATATTTACTATTTTGGATTTTATTTTAGATAAAAAAAAAATAGGTATATCTGAGTTTGTTTTCTTTCTTTTCAGGAATTAGAAGTGCATGCCCCGATCTAAACAATTAGAGGATATACTCTTTGATCTCGAGATTGAAAGAATCTTACGTCAGATTAAGAAAGAGAAGAAAAAAGAGGTCAACACATATCTATCTAATACGAGAGTTCAGGACCACAAGGCGTTACGAGACTATGCTATGCCCTCGGTCAATGGGGCTACATCAAGTATAAGGAGGTCAGTCATACAAGCCAATAATTTTGAGATCAAGCCATCAATCATTCAAATGATACAGCAGACTGTCTAGTTTGAAGGGTTGTCACAAGAAGATCCCAATATCCATATTGTAAATTTTCTAAAAAGTTGTGATACTTTTACAATGGAGTGACCGATGATGTGATTCAACTAAGGTTTTTTTTCCTTCTCACGTAAGGATAGCAAAAACTTGGTTGAATTCTTTACTACCTGGCACCATTACTACATGGGAGGAGTTGGCACAAAATTCTTAACAAAATATTTTCCTCCCACAAAGACAACAAAGTTAAGAAATGACATCACCATGTTCATTCAATTTAAGAGTGAATCGTTATACGAAGCATGTGAGAGGTATACAGATTTATTGCGAATGTGTCATCATCATGACCTTCCAGCATGGCTTCAAGTGCAAACATTCTACAATGGTCTAGGGGTCTAGGAGCTAGAAACAGGTCTACGGTTGATGCAGCAGTTGGTGGAGCTTTAATGAGTAAAACTCATGAGGCAGCCTATGAACTTCTAGAAGAATTGGCATCTAACAACTATTAATGGCCTTTGGAGAGAGCAATGCCAAGAAAAATGGCTGGAGTTTTCGAACTTGATTCTATTGCCGCATTGGCGGCACAAATGGCAACTTTGTCTCAACAACTAAGTAAGATGAATGTTCATACTATTCAAACTAATGTTATTTATGATCATTGTGCAAGAAATCATTCAAGTGTAGATTGCCAAGTGGGAAAATCCTTCTGCCCAATCAAGTTATGAACAAGCAAATTATGTGTCAAATTTTCAACGTCAAAATAATTCATACTTGAACACATACAATCCTGAATGAAGAAATCACCCCAACTTTTCATGAAGCGATAATCAAGAGCTGTCTAGATCATCTCAACAACTTCCACAGCAAGAGAATAAGCCAGCACTTGAGGACATGTTCGCACAATACATGCAGAAGACGGATATAGCAATCCAAAACAACACGACTTCAATCTGTAATCTTGAGGTGCAGATTGGTCAACTCTCAATCATTCAAGTGTAGATTGCCAAGTGGGAAAATCCTTCTATCCAATCAAGTTATGGACAAGCAAATTATGTGTCAAATTTTCAATGTCAAAATAATTCATACTTGAACACATACAATCCTGAATGAAGAAATCACCCCAACTTTTCATGAAGTGATAATCAAGAGCCGTCTAGATCACCTCAACAACTTCCACAGCAAGAGAATAAGCCGGCACTTGAGGACTTGTTCGCACAATACACGCAGAAGACGGATATAGCAATCCAAAACAACATGACTTCAATCCGCAATCTTGAGGTGCAGATTGGTCAACTCTCAAACATGCTTACAGAGAGGACCGCATGGACTTTGCCGAGCAATACTATCACCATTCTGAAAGAACATATCAAGGTAATATCAGTGAGAAGTGGGCGGACATATGAGGAGTCTAAAGTAGAAAATGCCAAGTAAAATGAAGCCGTGGATAATGAAGAGTCCAAGATGAAGGAAGTTGAGTCAGAGATGAAAGAAGTGGAGCAAGCTGAAAAGGCTAAAAAGAATCAAAGAGCTTTAAAATCTAAAAAGTCTAGGGAAGTTACTTTTGAAACTTATTCCCCTTTCATTTATGATCCACCAATCCATTTTCCACAAAGATTAAGAAAAAATAAAATAGATTATCAGTTCTCTAAATTTTTTAGCAAATTTAAGCAATTGTATATTAATATTCTTTTCATTGAAACTTTAGAGCAAATGCCTAATTATGTTAAATTTTTGAAGGATATTATATCAAAGAAGTGGAAGTTGACGAAGTATGAGATGATAATACTGACAGAGAAGAGTAGTACAATTTTACAAAAAAATTTGCCATTTAAGTTGAAAGATCTAGGAAGTTTCACTATCTCATGTATTATAGAAAAATCTTATTTTGATAGAGTTTGATGTGATTTAGGGGCAAGTGTTAATTTAATGCCACTCTCTGTTTTCAAGAACCTTGGTCTTAGGAAAGTAAAGTCGACCATCATATCTCTTTGCAACTGGTAGATAGATCAATTAAATACCCTAGATGAGTCATTAAGGATGTATTGGTGAAAGTTGATAAGTTCATCTTCCCGGCTGACTTCATTATACTTGATATGGATGAAGACGAGGAGATTCCTTTGATACTAAGTCGACCTTTTCTTGCGATAGGGAGAACCTTAATTGATATTCAGCAAGGAAAACTTATTATAAGGGTTGGCGAGGAGCATGTCACTTTTAATGTATTCAAGCCTATAGAGGTCTCTTCTGAGGTACATTTTTGTTTTCAACTAAGTAATCGAGACATGACCAATGAGACTTATGAAGCGAGATTTACAAAGCTACCACCTGAGAAACTGAAATAGCTAAGTTCACCTTGGCCTACATCTCCAAGTAAGGAACCACCCAAACTTGAGCTCAATCCACTTACATCAAATTTAAGGTACGCTCACTTAGGCCAAGACTCTACTCTTCCCATTACTAAAAATTCTTTGAGTGATGTAGAGGAGAAAAAGTTGTCAAGAGCTTTTCAGGAACACATGAGGACGCTGAATTTAGATTTACAAGTGGCTGGAAAAAAGAGAATATTGCAACTCAACGAGATTGATGAGTTTCGCAATGATGCTTATGAAAATGCTTGGATTTACAAAAATAAACTAAAAGATGGCATGATAGGAATATTTTGAAAGGAGAATTCGAAATCGGGCATAAAGTTTTATTATTTAACTTAGAAAAGTATTCCATTGATCCAACCAATGATAAAGGATGAGAGGATAACGTCTAACTACAGACGTTAAATAAAATGCTTTTAGGAGGCAACCCAAGTTTTTATATTTCTTTTTTTTTTTTTCTTTCTTTATCTTATTGTTTTGCTCTCATTTTTTTTTTAGAAATAAAGAGACCAAAAAAATCTCCAATGGATACACAATTGCACCTCAAGGAAAAATATTTAGTTGGAAATCAGGAGAGCATCTATTATCCTCTCACATTTTTTTCTTTAGTTTTTCTCCCTTTTTCCATTGAGGAGAATGTGACATTTAAGTTTGGAGGAAGGGAATTTATTTTATTTATTAAAAAAAATCGTTTTCGTTGTGTTTGGTTAAAAAAAAGTGTCTATGATAAGAATATGGTTGAAATTCCTTATAATTCTTAGGAATCATTCTCGTTGCTTAAGTTTAGCTGTTATTTCTTTACTCGATCTTATGTAATTTGATATGATCAATAATCATTGTGCATACCTAGAGAAGTTTTATGTGAATTTTGTGAATTTGGATGGTCTCTACTTACTCTAGAACTTGTTTGATTACTCTTGAGACGAAATCTTATACAGAATATTACTTGAGAAGTGATTTAGGCATTCTTTTAATCGATTGAGCTTTTCAAGCTTACCTCTTTATTATCTTTATCCCTAGTCACCAATTTTATTTATTCTTAAACAGGGTTGAAGAAAAGAAAGTGATATACAAGTGAAAAAAAATGTATAAAGTTTCTTTTACTCCAAAGATTTAAGTTGCTTAGTAATTAGGGATATTCATTACTAATGTTTACTCTTACATCAAACCGTAACTTGAAATATGAGTATGCAAAAGCACTTTAAGCATCTAACTTGTTGAGTAACTGGGTGCATCCATCACAAATGCTTGCGTTCACGTCAAAAGACGAGTGACACCTCAAAGTCGAAAAAAAAAGCACTTCAAATTTGTGACTTGTTGAGTAACTGGGTGCATCCATTACAAATGTCTGCATTCACGTCAAAAAGATAAGTGACGACTTGAAGTAAGAAAAAAAAAATTGGAACTTTGAAAGAATGATAAAGAGATGTATTTTTAGATATTCAAATAACTGAGAAAAGTGTATGTTGTATAAATGAGAGTGCTCTGCTTGCTTAAAATATATATTTTCTTTGTAGCCCTCACCCTAACCATACATTACAAGCTTTATAAAGATCTATTGATCCTGGGTAATATTTGTTTTATATGAGTGGAGAGTGATTTGAAAAGTAAGCTTATAGAGATTTTAGAGATCCGTACTTATTTACTTGTTTGCATAAAACTATCCGGTTAGCTAATGATGAAGTGAGAATAATAGGTATGTACAATATGGAAAAAGTTAATGCAATGGAGTTGAGTTTTGAATTAATTTTTGGACTTGATTAATTTGGAATGGTTCCTTTGAATTATAAGCTTTATGCAAATCTTTGAGGCAATAAATTGTTTTAGTTGTTTTTCTTTTTATTTGCTATGGACTAGCAAAGTTTAAGTTTTAGGGAATTTAATAAGTATAATTTTTATATGATTTTTATTACTATTTTTACTTATTAAAACTGTTAGCTTTCTTTTATTTCTTTGGATTTGATTTGATTTCTATTTATGTTTCTTTATTTATTTTGGTTTAAAGAAAAAATAATAATATAAGAAAGTGATAGGCGGCAAAGTCTTTTTTTTTTTTGTATAGCAATAGCAGGTTTTTGGATTGAGAAAAGAGGAGAAAAAGTCAAGAAGATTATGCTTTTGGGCTTGTACGCATGAGGGCACTAACATTTGGGTCACATTTCATTTCAATTCATTAAAAGCCCAGCACATGGACACGACACTTAAATTCAATGTGGACCTCACAAATATAACAAAGGCCTTGTGATTCAATTGTTAGCCCAGTGGCCACATGATTAATTCAGTTGAAGAGGCTGCATGATAAAGTTCAATGGGGACACGGCAAGACTTGCAGTGAATGATAAAAAGGCAGCCGCAAGTTGCACTTGAGTTGAAAAATCCAAAACGCAACTCATGGTTGAATTCAATTGAGAGCTGGAGACTAAACCCACAATGAGTTCAACTAGGAATGAAATTCTATTGAGTAAAGCTGCTGTCTGGATGGTGCAAAATCCCTTTTTGCACCCAACCAATAGGTAGTGCCGCGTATGCAATTTGGACAAAAACAAGATGAGCACGTCCGCATTGGATCCCACTCGAAACAGAGGAAACATGACCTCGTCTCCCTCTCTCAATCAAACCCAGACTTGCTTCTTCCCTCAATCAAACCCTAACTTTGCTCTCTTCGACCCATTTCACTTTACTTTCTTTTGCGATATAAGTGACTTGAAAAGTCTCTATCTTTAGGATTTTCCACTAGAAGAACATATACTTTTCGAGAAATTCCGAAAATACAAAAATGGTGGACTCCCAAAAATCCAATTAGGTAAGTCCCCATTTTGTTCATATGTTTGTGCGGGCTATTATGTTATTATTGCTCCGTCAAACACTTCCCTTTCATACAAAATCGTGGGTGCTTTTGCAAATTGCAAGTAATACACAACTAATGGCTACCAACCTTAACTATTCTGAATCTACTTGTAAAAGCTGTAATTTTTAAGGGGGTTTTGAATCAATCAAAAGCAAGCCATGCTTTATTTTAACTTTGATAGCCTCAAATTTTGTTTGGTTTTTGTTTAAATTCTAAGAGTTGGGTGTTTCTACCACATGGTCTACAAGTTTGCCCATGTGGTCTTTGGGATGTCAGAGTACGAAGAGCATAATTGATTAAGTGGGTTTTGAAGTAAACCCATTTGAAGATTTCTTGGATTCGAAATCAATTCCACAAAAATATGGTTATTTGAGCTACCCATCGTCTTTCCCTCCGTCTTCATCTCCGTGCGGCACTTTTCACAAAGATAACTCCATCATCTGGTACTAGAATAAGTCCAGCTCTTCTTTTCATTATCGCAATTCTAGCCGTATTATTTCTCATCTCTGGTCTACTCCACCTACTTGTTAGATTTATCGTAAAGCACCCATCTTCCTCAGCATCTACTTCTAAATAGAGGGCTGCTAGGTATAGTCACGGCTTGTAAAAACTTAACTCACATGAACAATATTTTTACTGTTTATATAAACAATAAAAGCAATATTCATATGAGTTAGATTTGTACAAGCCAGGACTGCATCCAGATTTTTTCTTCTAGATATTGATGTCTTCTCCTCGTTTGGATTTGATTGAGAAAGGGAGACAGGATCACGTTTTCTCTGTTTCAAGTGGGATTCAATGCAAGCAAACTCATCCTCTTTTTGTCCGAACTGCATACGTGGTGCTACTTGATTGGTTGGTGCAAAAAAGGATTTTGCAATCCATCCGGACAGCAGCATCACTAGAATTTTACGTTGACGAAGAGGCGCAACAGAGGGCAGATATATTTACTTAAGAGAGACAGAGAGAGAGAGCAGACATGGAGAATATTGCCCAGATGACTAACACAAGAGGGGGTGAATTGAGTTATATTATAAAAATTAACACTTATAAATAAATATACAATATAAAATATAAACAGAATATAAAACAATAAGAAATATAAAGAGTAAGGTAAAAAGAAGCAAACTCAGTATTTTTATGAAATTCAGCCTCACTGCCTACGTCCTCGCCTCAAGCTACCCCTTGAGGATCCCAAATTCACTATTCAATCTCTTTTAGGTGGAGATAGAAACCTAATACACCTTTGAGCAGCACCGCTCAAAATAATCCATGTAGAACACCATCTACACTTCCAATCACCTCACACTTGGTAATTCAACTATTCCATGTGTATAACACATTTTACGCACACAAGGATTATACGGACCCGCTTACTGATACAAGAGTTGATAGTGGGTAGATTATCAAAATACACTCTTCAATGAGTGAGATAGAAACAATACAATACAACCTATATCTTTTTTAAAAAAATAAGAATTAAGATTCAAAACTTTAGAAAAGAGAGAATGAGAGTTTTGGAAGAATGATGCAAAACTTAGCAATAGATGTGTAAACTCTTGTTGTGATTTTTGCAAAACTCAAGTGAGCTATTTATTGACAAATGAGTTTTCAATTTCAAATTTGAGAAAATTCACATGTCAAATAAGAGCACTATTCTCTTTTTCAAAAAATTCAAATAAAAACATTTCCTTTTTGCATTTGTCAAAAACAACTCCATTCATTTTTCAAAGAAATCAAATCTAATTTTTTGCTTTTCATACCTGACAAAATGAGTATGATTTATTTTTCTAACCAAATCATCTTCTTTTTACATATGTCAAAAAAATACATAACCACCTTTTAAAATTTTCAAACAAAATCATCTACCTTTTACATTTGTCAAAAAAACACATCACTCCCCTTCAAGACTTTCAAACAAAATATGCACATGTCAAACATAATAATCAATCATCTTATAAATTTAAATTTTTATATAACAAAATATAATTTTCGAAATTATTTTTTTTATGGTGTTATGCACATGTGAAAAACATAATTTTCAAAACTAAGACATTTAAAAATGTCTTACATATGTGAAAAAAGTAATTTGATATTTTATGAGAAAAAAGAGTAATTTAGAGCCTTAATCCGATTTCGAATTTTATCAAGAGATGTACAAAAATAATCTATGAGCTTCATTTGTATACCTGTTCTTTTATACTTGATGTGCGTCTCGCTCCACTGCGTAAATAATTTGAGTTTGAGACTTGAATTTATTTGTTATCATCAAAATCTACACGTAGATACGAAATTTGAAACATTGGATTCAATAGAAAAAATAAAGAGAAAAAGCCAAGAGGCAATTGAGCTACACACTAGGAGATTTCTTTTAAATTTTTCTGGGGAGAAGAATCTCGAGGACAGAGGCAAGAGCTGCATGTTTTATCAACCAACTCCGATGAAAAACATGAGTTTTATTTATTTTCTTTTTAATTTTGTTATGAACTAAATTTTATTTTCTAGAACGTTATGTAGTCTAGCAGTGAACACACAATTTATATTTCAAATTATTTTATTTTTAATATTTTCATAATTGAGTGTTTAATTCTTATTCTTAATGCCTACAATTTTTTACGAATTATTGTTTGATCAATTGAATTACAATGAGACCGAGAGGTAATTTGTGGTTTTAATTCTATATTTAAACACCATTAGTTGAGTGAAGGTAAAGATGTTTTACCGCGACTAGTGTGATTTTTCAGAAAATTCAAAAAGCATAATGAGTCTCCAATTAATTAAATTCACATAGAGATATGGAGTTGTTAATTGGAGATATTTTTTATATTATTCGAGAGAAGATATTGAATAATTAAGAAATTTTTAATCATCAACATGAGATTATTGAAATTTAATAATTAGGAAGAATGAATTGTGTGGGATTTGTTAGGTGAAATCAATCGCTCTAGATCCATTCTCATCATATTTTTACACTTTTAGATTTTAACCTTTGTTATTTTTATTTGTTATTTATTTTTATTAAGTAGTTTAATTTAATTTAGATAGTCGAAACGTTAAATTTAATTTCGATTTTCCAAATAATTATTTATTTTGTAAATTTTGGTATTCAATAACATAGTTAATCCCTGTGGGTTCGACCTCAGTTTTCTATAAAACATTTTACTACTTATTACGATTCTGTGATCTTGCAGATTATTTTACGCGAACAAGTTTTTGGTGCCGTTGTCGAGGATTAATTATTTGTTATTGATATTGATACTAACTAGATATTTACTACTTTGGATTTTATTTTACATAAATGGCGAGAATACTATATAAATATATTTTATTTATTGAACATCGTTGATAGAACAATGTATTATGCATCTTACATGGGTGGCCAAACTTCCAAGGAAGCCGAAAATTTAAGCAAGTTAGTAGAGCAATGTGATATAATTCAGAACATGCTAGACAATAAGTCGTCTATTTATATTTGACCTCCTAATCTGTTTATATATCTAGTCATGTTTGTATTAATTGGATCAAGTTGCATGTTACATTATTCATCCATAGATGCCACCGAAATATTGTATGGTCTAATTGATGGACCATTCGATGTAGTTTGATTCTGTATTTAGGAAAGCGGCATTGTTTTGGTGTTTTGTCGATTGAGACTTCCACTTTCTCTTCATCTAGAATCTCTGGCTAGAGAAAGCAAAGGCCATCACTGAGTAGCTAAAATCTCGATTGATGGTAGGCAGCTCACACCTTAGTCACTCGTGAGGTTTGCGAGGCCTGTTAGGGTGCCTCGTAGCTAAAATCTAGAGTTGGGAGTCCAGATGGTTTTTAAGACATAATTTTTTAGAGAATTCTGGTAGGTTTGCTAATTACTTGGGTTCAAAGTTCAAACAGTGTGACAAGAGATGCACACGATGAGAAAGAGCGAGGACCTGTAAGAAAAATAGGCAAGAAATTTTGGTAGGCTACCGTTATTTCCACGTTTGTACAAAGAACACTGCTACGAGGCCTGTTGGGGTACCTCGCTAGAATGTCCCATTAGTGTTAAATTTTTTTTATATATTTTTTTTCACATCATTTATTAATATGCTTAAATATTTTTTAAAAAAATCACAATATTACTAAACAATAATTTCTTAATTATTAAGTAAAAAAATATGAAAAAAAACAAAAGGGAACGAGACACACAAATGGAACCCAGCCGACTCCTTATCATTTTCCTTGTACAAAACAAATATTCCAATCAAGTTATAGAGAAAGAGAGAGAGATATATATATATATATATTGAAAGGAAATGATTGTCATTCATATCAATTAATGAAGTTTAAAACTAAAACTAATAAGACAGGTAAAACCCGTATAACAAGCCTATCTATACACCGATCTGTAGTATCCCCACACACGAAAGTGGCGGGTTTTGTCTTAACTTTTAGCCTCTCGAAAGACAAACCAACCCTAAAGTTGATTCGTCTGAGAGATCGCAATGGTAAACAAACATCTATCCTCCAAAGAGAAAGAGGGATCACCATCTCCATTCTCCACAGGAGAATGAGGAAATTCCACCACCGTCCCCCAAAGGAGGAGAGGGGGACAAAAGAAATAAACATATTTCAATTTATTACACCAACACAACCAACAAAGCAGAGAATAAAAAAACAACAACATAAATCAAAGCCAAAATCCAAAAACACAAAAATAGGCTCGAAAAACATAAAAACTGCAGCACGACGACGGGAGGCATGTGACAGACATGCGCCACAAAGAGATGTTCGACCGGTCGATCCTTGAGCCACCGAGGTCCCTGGGTCTAGCGTCATTCCGCATGGCCGACGTAAACCTCTCCACGTGTGGCATTTAGTTCAGTCACGCGAGACTGGCTGTCTGCGCATGCGGTGAAATACAGATTCTTCCGGATGGGAGCTCCGACAGCCAAGGTGGTTGGCGGCAGGGGAGCCTCAATATGGGGCGCGTGTTAGTGGACGGCCACCGGAAAACTACACACCTCCACCGAAGCTGGGCGCCGAAAACAAAGGGAAAAAAACAATCGCACCTGGAAGAAAAGACGGGGCACAAAAGGAGAGGGATGGAGGAGGGGAGGGAAGGCGTCGAAGTGACTCGCCCCCTCTCCCTCCGAAAGTGGACGACAACTAGGGTTTCTGGTGTTCGAGAGCTTCTCCAACGAGAAGGAGAACAAGGCTCACTGAATTTAGCAAGTATCAACATTATTAACATCAGCTGCCATCCAACATTGCTGAGAGAAAAGCTACATCCCATGTCAAGTTTGAGTCTTTCAAACAATAACTAAAAGAGATCCAGTCATCCAAATTAATAAAAGAGAATAACTTCTAAGAAGTGTCTTCTACGAAGCGAATAAGAGTGTGCCACATAATGAAAAATGGAATAGGAGCACAAGTAAGCATATTCATCAGGGTCGGTCCTTTTTTTTTATTAATAATTTTGACAAATTTTTTTTCAAGAGATTCAAAAAAATTAATCATCCAGATTCCGAATTCTCGAATTCGGATAAACAAGCCTAAGCGCAAGATGCATCACAACAAATCTGATCCACACAACTCTAATCTCTGCAACTCTCTCTCTCTCTCTCTCTCTCTCTCTCTCTCTCTCAAACCCCTGCCGCCCCTAATCAAGAAGAGACTTCTATATGAAGTAAAAACCTTAGTTTTCCTTGTTTGTCGATACATTTGGTTTCAGCACTACTTGGGATTCCTTTAAAGAAAAGGGCACATGCATATATTGAGATTATGCGATAACAAAAAATGGTTTTCAATTAGGGAAAAATAATTGAAACTTCTGAAACTACCTTTACAGGGTTAAAGCCGCCAAGTGCAAAGAATTGAAGATAACATTGACGGATTTTGTAAGAAGTTCATGACAAGGAATACAATGTGCAAATTTTACTACCATTTCCTTCCTATTTTGTGGTTAGCAGCTGAAACAACAACTGGAGGGAGAGTATTTTGTTCTCCCTAAGGAATCTGGCAGGGTTAGAAATATGGTTTTATGATTTTTATCAGTACTAGCAAAGAAGCTGTTGCCTGGAGATCCAAGTATATCCTGTATTTAGAGCAAATTAACAGAGAAGCTGTCGCTTGGAGACTGCACGACTAGCCCACCACATCCTGCTGCCAACCAAAAATATATTGTCAGTAGTTTTGATAAGGACTCGACTAGTTGAATTAATGCAATTTTGAAATTGCTAGGATCAATTTCAGACAGTTACTAGTTGTATGTGCTTTAAAATTGATACAACAAATTATAAAAGGAGATTGATACCTCTAAAGAAAAAAGACAAGTTTTAGGCTGCTTCCTCAAGGCCATGAATTTCATCACTGGAGCGACAGAGAGAGAGAGAGAGAGCTCAGCAATTAATAAGGTACATATGGATGGATGCATATTTACACACACACACACACACATATATATGAGCATAAAAAAATGATCCAAAACAGGGTTGAGAGGCCCACCGTTCCAATGACCTAGTACGTTCGATTTGTTGAACGACATGCTGACAAGGCTGCAGGACTGAGTAGCCGCTTCTTACTGAACAGTATAACTCTGAAACACTTGTAATGGATATTTCAGAAGTTTCTCTTCTGGACCTTGTTGGCCTAATATTGGTCCGACTTGAACCATCTGTAGTACTGCCATCTAACTATGGTAATTACAATACAAATTAGGTAAACAAGCAAGTCAATGGAAAGTGCAACTATTTTTTCCTTTACATAAGGGACATGGGCAAAGGAAAATAGAGCAGGAGCATGAAGAGGAGTAGAAAACTTGTGCAACCCCAGCATAATATACACAACCAGAACATCAATTGAGCACAAGCTGAAAGCAGGAAACTCAGACTAGACAGGCTAGCAAAGTGTGCAGGTAGAGTAAGATTTGGGAAAATTCATACATTAGAAAAGCCTTTGATCTGGACAATGATGATCGTGATATCATCTGTTCGGGTTTCATGTTCCAACCATATCTTATACGATTCTCCAGCAATGGCAGCACATGCATCCCGGGGATCTGTATATCTTGCCACCTATATCAACAAATTCGTCAGAAAATTTGTTATGGGACTTCTAAAATAATCAGATCTTGTTGAGTTCTGTATCATATGCCAAAAATAAACTAATTTCAGCCAACAAAATAACATCTTTGATGCTGGAATGAGAAACTTCAACACTTAATAGGAAACAGATATTATTGCATCCTCAAATTACTCAAATATTATCGTGTATAACAAATGGACGTGGCTCTAGAACCTGAAAAGATAAAAGTTGGGAACGGTTTTTCTCTTGCACTATTTAGAGACTGTGGTGAGGGGTGCAAGGGAAAGGTGAGATCTAAGGGTAGCACAGAGCCATCTGATGAGCAGAAAGGTCCATAAGTGAAGATAAGTGCCATTTTACAGTGAAGAATTTGAAACACTTCAGAAGAACTTCACTATTGAATGCCATTTCGTTTTGGAGCACATAGTGATGCCGAAAGGCAAACTTAGAGAGACCTCGAGCTATTGATTTGGAGACCGGTCTCAACAACCATGCACCATTGTAACGCAGGCCAAAAGAACCTTTCCTTCTGTAAAATTCCATTTTCAATTCCATTAACTAAAAATGCCATTTACAATAGAATATTCTGATGTGTAAGTAGTTTCTTCTATACCCTATACATTTATATGCAGCAGGGGATGATAAGAAATCTTAATAATATCATGCAGCTCCACAAACATAAACCGATATACTGAAACAAAAAATATTATGCAGCAAGAGAAACAAGTCTACCTTCCTAATTGCATACCATTGACAACCACATAAAAATAAGAAATGTCAAAAATTCGCATGCTTAGTCGAATTGCAATATCAAATGAATTTCAATAGATTGAAGTCATTCTAGAATATGATCTTGTGTAAAGTAAATACCATATTAACAACTGCTTGGCTCGAGATGAACTCAAAAACTCCATCGCTTGCAACAACAAAAAAAAGATGGTTAGCTGTAAGCTGAACCACCAACACCTCCGGAACGGCCACAACACCAATCTGCTCAGCCGTCCAATCTCCAACGCTCCTCGTGAATGCAGTTCCCGGATGCGTCCCATCCTGTACCCACAACCTCGGAGGATCGCAGCCTTGAGATTCTTCCTCACCCCAAGTCTGAATATTTGGATCCGAAAGCCCCTCCACTTGATCAACAGTTAAAACCCTTGCCCCACTTTGCTTCACTCTCTCATACTCATCTTTCCTAAACGGCGTCTGATCGTTTGATAAGTCCTCGGCTACGATCCCATTCCCGTCTTTCACCGCAATCACGGCCCTCGAATCGCCCACATTCGCCACGAAAAGTGTATCCCCAACAACAAGCACCGTGATTGCGGTGGTACCGCTCAATGAATCATCAATGTCGCTATCGTGTAACTCACGATTAGTAGCCAGAAACGCCAAGTTAAAAACTTTGACGGGATCATCCGACAATGATGGGTCATCGGCCAGTATTTCTACCAATCTATCCTTGACGAAATTCGAACACTCTGTACCATAATGACCGTGCCCATCAAATACACCAAAGAAATGGATATTTGGGTTACCTTGAATCTGTGTCCTGATGCAGAAACTGTCTTGGTTTTGTTTATCCGGCGAGTTCGGGTAGTAACCACGCTGCGTGAAAACCGAGTACTCCAGATAAAAGTTGTGGGAAGGAACAGAGACAGACTCCAATGGTATCTGTGTGAGTATGTGTTTGCCTTGCACGCTGTACGGAGTTGGCGGGCAAGGGCTACAGCACTTGCTGTTGACGCATCCCATGGTTGAAGAGTGAATTTTTAGGACCAAAACCAAGAAACTCGAGAGTGTTTGAGAAAAGTCCTAAAAGAAACAGAGAATGATCGGAACCAAGAGGCTGCGGATGTTTAGTTCTTGGTCGAAACGGTAAAATGGGTACCCCGGAAAGTTGAAACTGTCAGCAAAACCCATGCTTAATGAAAGGAATCTGAAGAACAGGGAATCAAACACAGTAGCAAATCAACCACTTCATGAAGAAACGAATTTCGAGAACCAAATCTTCAAGAAATACCAAGTAGCAAGAAAAGGATGAGAAATTTTGGTACAGAGCAGAATATTATGGCTTCTCCCTTTGCCCCAAGAAAATGTGCTGTGGGGGATTTCCCTCTTTTTTAAAGGGAAAAGATAAACTCACAAAAATTTACTCAATATATTACATCATATGTGTTGTAAAATAGAAATATTTTTATAATTTTATAAAGTAAATTAAAAAATATTCTTATTTTATAATTTATATTATATCAATATTATATTAAATATGTATCATTTCTCTTTTCTAAAAATATCTTACCTTTTCCTGGGGACAAGACCAGGACTCAAGGCAGAACATCAAAAAGTAAATGATGAAAGATAGATCCTGAATCGAAAACAGAAACGGCCCAAAATTCTAACAGAAAGTCTCTGACTGCGTAACATAATTATAACGGGGATTCCATCAAGAAAGAGAGACAAGATAGGTTTACATGGCTGGGTTTGTCTAAGCCCATGTTCTAAGAAAACACCCACCCACTTATGAATAGAATTTTTCTTTTCACATTTATATTAAGAACAGGAGTCGCATTCCAACAAGCAAAACATTTCATCTGAGCGAGAATTTTGAAATGAGAGGCACTAGCAGTCGGATAGGTGTGAAAGTTTATTTTACACCCCATTAATAATAATAGAACACAAAAAATTTACTGAAATGAGAAGTGAAATTGCATGCGGTGAATATTTTTCCTCCCTAACAAAAATCTAATCTTGTATAGTCTTCTTCCTTGTATCTTTTCTCCTCCTCTATTCTCACTTTCAAAAGTCCAATCTCTATCTCTCTCCTTTAGAGCGCACTCTCTTAATCCCTTCAAGAGTTCTCTCTTCTCAAATTCATATAGGGAGAAGTCAATTTCTCTGTTGAGAGGTGGTTTGAATAAAGCACCTCTCATGTTTCTCGCTCGACTCTCGCAACTCAAGCGAAAGTTATCCAAAGACTTCACTCGACTTCCAGCTCGAACGAGATACCATACATAGCTTTTGCGAAATTCTCGCTCGACATCCAGCTCAAATAAGGTCCAAGCAGAGACTTCACGTGACTCTCGCTCGACATCCAGCTCGGGCAAAATTGCTACCTGAGATTTCGCTCGACACTCGCTTGAGTCTCACTCAAGTAAAATGGCAACGTGTCCGTTTGCTCAACAATTTGCTTGAGCCTCGCTTCGAACTAATGTTCTTTCTGTAGGATTTGCGCCATTTATAACCGTGTCTTGCTCGAGCGAGAGCATTCTCGCTCGAGTAAGTGTCACTTATATAAAGCAAACACGTTCATTTAAACAAAGACGCCCAAACTATCTCCCATTTCATTTTTCTCTATATTTGTGAGCTTTAAGTGTTTTTTGAGTGTTCTTGAAAATAAACACTTGTGAGGCTGAGAGTATACACGTAAGATTAAGTTATTACTTTGTAGAATCTTTGACTTCAATCTTTGTACTCTATCTTTGATTTATAGTGAAGTTTTGAGATCGACTCCACAGTGGACTTACACTTATTCTGAGTCGAATCATTTATATCTATGTGTTCTATCTATCGTTTTATATTCTCCTGTGTTGCATCCATTGCGTTATTTTGATTATTGTTGTTTGTTGAACTACTTATTCCCAACATCCTCTCTCTCTCAAAAGTCCAGCCTGTACATTTTTTCTCTCTCTTCTACTTTTCATGAGTTTCAAAAATATTGTGTGATAATTATTAGTAAATATTACTCAAAAATAAAAATAATTGAGAGCAGTCACATTCAAAGCATGCAATTATTTATATGAAGGTGAGTGCTCTGAATGTGGCTGTGGCTGCTCCCTAGTAGTGCTCTAGTAAGGCATTAGATGTTACTGTGATACTCTCAAAACCAATCTTAAAGCATTGAAAGTGGAAGAAAATGCTCTATTTTTTCAAAAACAAAAACCCTCCTGAATGAAAAGTTTCAACTTCCATCAATAGAATCCATTTTTTTTATTTAAAAAAAACCCAAATTGTTTGATTGAAGTGTTAAATATCTTGTATTTATTTCTTTTTATATTAACAATCATCTATTATTCATCAGTTGAGTAGAGAGAGAGAGAAAGAGAGACTTTCGTAGAAAAAATCGGGTTTAGGAGAGATCAATTTTGCAGAGGAGTTTTTTTGAGAGCGAGGAGAGAGATGACTAAGGCGAAATAAAACTATATTTACCCCTTTTGATTTATTTAATAAAATCTTATTATAAAATAAACATACCTACCATGAATAAAAATAATGAAAATATCTATTATCAAATCTATAAAACATATTTTACTTAAAAATAAATAAATTAACTCACTATTTAAACATAGAAATAATTAAAAGACAATAATAGCAAATTAATAGCTCTAATATTATTTTTTAAAAATTAAAACAAATACACCACACAGTAGGACCCAAATTAAAAGAAAAGACTAGAATAATTCACAAGCACCTTAAAGTAGGTCACACATCAATTTGTCATAACAAAATAAATAATTGATACTCAATAATAAAGATAGCAATTGAGAATAACGAACCAATAATAATAAGAGTGAAATAACATAACATTTAATAATAAAATAAATCAACAATTAATAATAATCTTGATTTTTCATTTAATATGAGCCACATACACATATGCAACATAAGTTTATTAATGTATCATTGATTCATTAGCACCTTCCAAATCATACGGCATGCATCAAGAATGTTTAGTACATTGAAATCATTTTAAAAATTATATAATAAAATTATTAGTATAATATTAAAGTATTCAATTATCCTTGATATAATATTAAATATGGCCAAATAATCAAAATATAGTTGCTTACTTTTATAAATATATATTTGACTTAACAATTATTTTGTGAACTTGGTATATTATTATTGTAAAGTAATAAAATATATTACTTAAATATAAACTTAAAGCAACAACATATATTATATATAGAAAGTATTAAAAATAATATATATAACACATAAAATATATATATAATAAAAGAATATATGTAAAAGTATATATATGTATATTTATTAATATATAGAAATACTACGAGTATTGTGACGAGCTTATAACAAGTCGAGTCGAGTCGAGTTTATACGAATATTGTTCACAATCCTAAATCGAGTTGAGTCGAGACTATATGAGTTTTGTTCATTTAATATTCGATCCAATATTAGTGATCACGAACAATTCATCTATTAAATGAATCGAATCCGAGTCGAGTTTATACAAATCAAGCTTGGATTATTTATGAACAGCTCTGTTCATTTGCAATCCTAGTTGCAACGGTGTACTATGTATAGTAACTTGAGAAGAATCTCTTGGGAGTGTACCGAAGTTCATAATCCTAAAAGAGAAAGTCTTCAAATAGAATGGGTGTAAATATTTACACCCTTTAATTAGAGACACGTCAGTTATCCTAAGAGGTATACGATAAACCCAATAACATCAATCCTACACAATCACCTACTCGGTCAACTCATCCATTAGAGATAGCCAAACTCCATTAACCACCTCATCAATCTTATCCATCCTTACCATATATCTTCCTATTTTCTCTCAAATTCAATCAACTATTTCCTTTCTAAACTTAGCCAATCTCGCCTAACATAAACCTCACATAACCGGCCACTAATTCCCTCCACTTTAAAATAATTCAAATCTTACAATTTTAGCCACTTGCCATAACCACCATTATCGGCTAAGGCACCACTTGCCTTTGTCGAGAATTCCCTTGCACACTCACCAATTCTATCTCCTAAAGATCCTCTTTATTGATCAATTAATACATAATTGACTCAATCAAATCCCAATCTCATATCCCTCCATACCATATCTAGCCACCTACATTCCACCATTTCAAATCATTTCAAAAATTCAAATCAAAATTTAAACCAAAACCCTAGAGGCATTCGGCCATAGGTCATGCAACCCTAGCCAAAACACTTGCCCATATTGCCCTTTAACCTAGCCGGCCACCTATCATCTCCCACTTTTATATTTTCTCACTTAAAACCACCTCATCCCTCATCCAAATCCAGCCAGTTTCGTGCCCTCTAACCCTTGCATGACCGGCCACTCAATTCAATTTGAATTCAAAGTAATTCAAATTCAAATCAAACCAAAACTCTTACTTTATCTCATTCGGCCAACATCCCTTTACCCTAGCCGAAACTCCACTTGTCACCTCATTAAATTGCCACCTCATTCTCTTATTTGATTAGTCATCAATTGAAGAAGTGAACCAAATAAATCCCTCCCCATCATCAACACATATCCAGCCACACAAGCCCTAGCCTTGTTGTCCCCTTCAAAACCCTATAAGTCATACTCATATTTTTTAGGACTTATCCAAAACCATTCAAAACCTTAGATCTCTAACCTTAATTGACTTGGCCGAAACTCTAAAGAAACCCTAAGCCATATTCGGCCATCGCATGCCCTAACCAAACATCATCTAGCCTAAACACAAGCTATCCTAGCCGTGCACCCCAAATACCCTTAGCCGTGCATCACATTGCTCCAAATCCAGCCGATTAACCTCTTATTCACCACTAGCAACCCCAGCCGATTAACCTCTTATTCACCACTAGCAACCCTAGTCTAGCCTCATTCATCCACTACTTTATTCAAATGACAAAAAACCTAACCCTAATTCTCAATCTCGAAATTCCCATTAACCTCCACTAAAACCCTAGCCCTACTATATCATATGACCCATATTCCTTACCAAAAGGACCCCGATACATAGCTCTACCCAAAAGACATTCCTTTAAACCTTTTCTAACATAATCTACCATTTAAACCACCACATTTTCCTATCCAAACTAAACATATCCCTTAAAGACCCTAATCTTATTGTCACAAGAACTCAAGAAAGCAAGAGA
Organism: Platycarya strobilacea; assembly: GCA_036898215.1. NCBI lineage: Eukaryota > Viridiplantae > Streptophyta > Magnoliopsida > Fagales > Juglandaceae > Platycarya > Platycarya strobilacea. The sequence continues at coordinate 28,939,017 of CM072556.1, forward strand.
AAGTGCATAAACCGACCAAATCTTTGAGACTATGCGGTCACAGGAGGAGATGTACGTAGAGAAGGACCCGCATTGGTTAGGGGCTAGACTGAGGCCCCTACCAAAACTAGTGCTCTCGTTGGTTGACACCCCTAATTAAAAAATATCTTTGCTCCCCAATTATCCTCATCAACATTTCCATCAGCTTTCTTGCTTTTGCATAAGGGTGGCAATATGTGACACGATCTATTAACTCAAAATGAACACGACACGATAAAAATGGATTAGGTTTAATCTTAACGAGTTTTGGGTCAAAATGGATCAACTAGTTAAGACATAACTTTTGAAATGGTCATTAACGGGTTAAACCGCTATGATCCGTTAAGAAACTTGAATTTATTATTATACTCTTGATCTAAATTTCTAAGAATCCTAATTAGTTTACCTATCCCACCCTTTAGTTTTCTTTTTTTCTTCTCATAGTTCTTGAAGCGACAAACACTCGAAGAGACTAAAATCTCATCTCTGGGAGATCTGCGTCTCTCTTCTTCTCACGCCGTCCTCTTCTTCGACCTACGTCTTCAACCATGCAGCAGCATCACCCCCTTCTTTGTCTTCAACCCACATAGCGGTAATTAAACATCTTCTTCCCTTATTAGTTATTCTAGCTCTCTTCCTTTTCTACAAGTCCAAGGTTCCATAAACATGAGCTGCTAGATTTTAATTGTCAAGCTCTCTAAAATATTCTTTATAAATGGGATTAGAGAAATATTAAATATATAAAATGGATCTCGAACCATTTTTGTAGTTCTAGATCTAATTTCTTAAATAGTACTATTCAATATTCATTAAATATTGTAGGGTCGATCATATGTATTTCTAATCAATCTATTTCTCTTAGTAATCTAAGATTTAGCACATTTTTGGGCATGCATGTTAGACTTAACTAAAGAGATTAAAAATTTTAAGAATTAAAATATATCCTAGAAACACTAATATATATATATAGGCCAATAACTCTTAATATTATTGTATAAAAGCACAATAATTTCAAGGTAAGAGAAACTGAATGACCTCTCTTATTCTATAATATACATGTGATATATGTTATAAAAGAAGTGGGATTGGAGGAGAGGGGGAGATCTAAACTAATGATATAAAGATGACTAGGTAATAACCATTGTCATAACAGGGAGTAATTAGGAGATCAAAGAGGCTAATGAAGCATCAACAAAGATTGCATTTGCAAACATGAATTTAGTTGGTTTTTAAGATATTTTTATTTTTAAGACATGGGCATGAACGTTATTTTGGTTCCAACACAGTACTTTTTAGTCACAATAGATTATTTATAATTCAGATGACTCATCTATTCTTATTGTTTGTTATCAGATGATTGAAACAGAATGTGAAAATAATGAATTTATTGATTTGGACCAATTGAATTTGAAGCAAAAGTTTTCAAACTGTAAAATGTTTTTGAAGTAGTTCCTGACTCTGAGAAACAAAGTGATAAGTAGCTAAGGTGCAAATTGTGTAGAGTTACTTACCTTGCATCAAGCAAAATTGGATCTGAAAACGTCACAATAACACGTGCCCTAGCAAAAGTTCACAAGATGTTAGCCAGTTAATCTTGGAACAAAATAGTGAATCTATTTCGATAAGCAATTCTAAATTTAACATTGACAAATATAAAGAAATGTTGGCAGCCACTATTGTCAAGCATGACATGCCTTTTTCCATTTTTTGAATATTCGAGAGTGAGATCATTTTTCAATATATTGTGTCCAGTTGTTCTAATTATTTCTAGGAATACTACCAAAACAGATTTGGTTAAGATGTATCAGCGAGAAAAAAAATGGATTAAATGTATGTTAAATGATTCTCCTGGTAAAATTACTCTAACATCTAACTTGTGAACTTTTATAACCATTGATGGTTATATGTGCATTATTTTGGATAAGAAATGGACTTTATAGGAAATTTGGACTTTTCTTATATGCCACTACCATATAATGACATATTTTTTTTCTAAAACAATTTATAATTTGCTATGTGAGTAGGGAATTGAACACAAGATTTTTTTTATTGACTTTAGATAATACTTCTTTTGATGTTTAAGTAGAGTTGTTAAAAAGTCAATAGAATATTAAGAAAGCTCTTGTTTATGATGGTGAATTCTTTTATCATCATTGTTGTGCTCATATTCTGAATTTGGTAGTACAAGATGGGTTAAAAGAGATTGCTAATGCTATTCATAAAGTTCGTGAAAGTATCAAATATGTCAAATAATCACAAACAAGGAAAGTAAAATTCTTAGATTCAACAAATCAAATTTTTTTGATTAGCAAGAAATGATTGAGATAGAATGTCCCCACTAGATAGAATTCTATTTATCTTACGCTTGAGAGTGTTATTTTCTATCGCCGTGCCTTTGGCCATTTGGCGTTGACTAATTCTAGTTTTAAGCATTGTCCATCGATATATGAGTGGGAAAAAGTAGAGAAAATTAAATATTTATTGAGTATTTTTTATGAAACCACATGTGACTTTTTTGGGACCAAATATCCTACAGCAAATCTATACTTTCTAGTAGTGTTTCTAATTTATTTTAAATTAAAATAGCACTTTGTGGGTGATGATGACTACACGAAGAAGATGTCTAAAAAAATGCTTATTGAGTTTAAGAAATATTGGTATGAGATCAATATGTTGTTGGCTATAGCAGTTATATTGGATTTCCAATACAAACTTATTTTTGTTAATTTTTCTTATACGAGACTTTACAAAGATTGTTCCTTAAGAGTATATAAATGTTCAGACTAAAATGGCATCTCTTTTCATGGAATATTGTTCTTCTAGTGCTCTCACATGTTCTACCATGACTTCTGAAAATGCTATTAGTAGAGCAGAAAGTGAGTTAACCAATAAAAAACAAATATTTCAAGTAATATCAAATTATTTTGTTTAATGATTTAAATTATATTGTTGTTTCATATCACATGTCATTAAGAAAATAGTTTTATTTATTTTTTATGTGAGTGAATCTGATACATATCAACATGATGATGATCTTAATGCCATTTACAAAAAAGTCAATTTGACATTTACTTGGATGAAGCTAGGCAAATAGAACTGCAAACTTTTTTGGAAAGGAAATGGATTTCGTTATCCTGATCATGCCAAAATGGCTAGTATTCCAATTTTTATTGTTGCATCTGAATCTATTTTTAGTGTTGATAGGCGTATCATTGATCAATTTAGGAGTGCACTAAAAACAAATATTGTTAAAGCATTTGTCTGCATAAGATATTGGTTATATTGAAATGAGCAAGATGATATTATTGATCAATTTAAATGATTTTCATTTTGCAATACAATAATATTATTTCCAAAAGAAATCTTAAATCTATTACCTGTTCTTAATTGGTTTTATTACTGGTTAATATTATGGTGGGCTTTTATTGTTGGTTATATTTATCAACATGATGACTGGTTAATATTATTATAGCAGCTTTTTATAGTTGGTTTTATTACTGGTTAAGGTTTTAATAGTTGGTCATATTATAGTTGGTTTTTATATTTAGTTTAGTTAGAGAGTCGTTAATGTTAGAAGTTTCTCTATATCAACAAAGAGAGAGTTAGCTATTGTGATAACATTGGTTTTGGTCCATATATTGAGTTTTTCTTCTTAATATTTGATGAGCAATGATATTCTGAGCTGGTGCCATCTTGGGATTTGGTTGCACTAGAAACTTTTGGGAGCTAGTAATATCTCTCTTTCTCTTTTCTTTCTTTTTTTCTTTTTAAAAAAAAATGATGTTGAATAATAAGTAATATTGGGGGTGACTCCATCTTGGGTTTTTAGTGGACTAGAAATTGCACAAGGCTTGCAGACTAGTTAAGAGTACTGGGGGAGATTTGCATTTGACAACTGTTTGTGATAATGCTAGGTGTATCAGCTTTTACATTGGATATTATATTTTCACAATATTTTCTGCATCATGAACTTGTAGAGGTTTTAATTATAAAATTTTACTGATGCATTTTTTTTAATATAAACAAAAGAAGATCTTGGAGTAGACGAGTTAACTGGAGATGTGTTTTGTTTATTATATTTGAGATAAAATTTTAATATTTTATAATATATGGAGTGTGAATTTTATTTATGTTGTGTATTTATCATATTTGGAATCTTTGAATTATGATTTTAGGATTGTAATTTGTAATTAGTGATTTTAGGATTGCAATCTGTAATTTTTGATTTTAGGATTGTATTCAAATGAGTCACTAACGGGTTTACGGATTGAAACGGACCGAGTCGAATCGGGTCGATTTGTTGTATCTACTAATGGGTCATATTCATGATGACACGATATCTTAAAAGGTTGTGGTAGAATTGAGATTTTTTACACGAGATTTTTAATGGATCGTATTTGTATTGACCCATTACGCATAATGTAAATATTTTGACACAACACGAACATGATTTATTAACACATTTTGACACTCATATTTTTACATCCTCTCACTCTTTAATCTTTTTATGTAACAAAAAAACATTCTAATTAATGCCAAGATTTTTAAAGTGATTGGGATTAACTTAGAATTTGTTTATATTCCACTTTAGGAATTTTAATTGATAAAACAAATCTATTGTTATCATATGAGTCTTATAATATTACATATTTAACATATATTATAATAATTTAATAATCAAATGTATCATATTAAATCAGTTATTCTCTTTTTTTAATACACTTCTATCCAATTTGCATATGGTTAAATATTTATCAATTAACAAATTCCTAAAACTTCGGATTTTTTTTTTACACAAACCCCCCAAAACTTTGTTCCCTGCACACGTGGGGTATCATATCATATCCGTCACTTTCGGCAAAGTTGTTCTCGTGGTTTTATGAAGATCATTATCCTCACAATTGCACTTAATTTTTGTAATATAAATCCTTATTTTTTTATGAATGACGAGAACTTTCCCTCATATTGAAGAAAAGAATGTCTATTAACAAAAAGTGGCTATCCATCCACACAAACGGGGGATCCAACAGTGGATTTTTTTTTTTAATCATTTTTTATGTATTTCTGTAACATTTATATTATTTAAAAAAAACGTAATATTATTAAAAAATACTTAGTTAATCATTAAATAAGAAAAACAGTTAAAATCATTCATATATAAGAATAGCATTTTTCATTGACAAACTGCCTTATCGATACATGATCAACCACATCACTAATATAGAAATCAGTCGCGTCAATGAGTTCGTAAAAATATTCTTTTAGCAAAATTACTTCTTAGGCATCAAGTCTAGTTAATTAGTTAGATTACAAAAGAAATATGATAATATGTCATCAGACAGAATAGTGATTATTTTATAGGCTAGTTTTAACATATGATTCATAGAAAAAAAATACAAGAAATTTGTTCAAAATATAAAGAAAACGTCTAGTAGGTTAAATTGAATATTTTGAAATTAAGTAATAATAGAAAATCAGTTCACAAGTTAGACTGTATAATCAAAAATCGTCTATATCAAAATTTTTTCAAAAATAACAAAATCCCGAAAAATCATGCCAAAATGAAATACGAAATAAAATAAGTATTCTGCTCGAAATCTAGCCCGAACCACATTCAGAATCATTTCCTAACTGACAAACGAAATATTATCAAAAATGACAAAAAATAACTAAAAATAAGCATTTGAAAGGAAAAACAATGTAATTTGAGGTAAAAAAAAAAAAAAAACAATGCATACCATAGCTTGGTGACCATAACATGTGCGCTAAAAAGAGCTTTCCAAATTTGAATCTTATGCGTAATTTCAATACTCATAACTAAAGTTGTGAATAAAATACTGAAATACACACAAAACAATCACAATTAAGAAAATATCACGATTTCTCCTTCCACTTATCAATCTTCATTGCCTTTACTCCTTTTTTCCCTGCACAAGCCTTTATCATTTGCTTTATTTTTTCTTCTCATTTCTCCTTTTTGTTTGGTTTTTTCTTTTTGTTTTTTAGTTTTTTACAGTTCTGCTGAAAACAACTTTGGGAAACTCGTGGCGTAACAACGTCTCACATGACATTAAATAGAAGGACGATGCTATTATGCCTATTGAGCCTATCACTGTAGCTTACTGCTAGGAAAAGCTCTTCTTTTTTTTTTGTTATTTTTATAAAAAAAAATAGAAAATATAAAAAATAAATCAATACACTAATAATACTTCTTTAACCATCAAATAAAAAAAGTTTAAAAATTAAAATGCATGAAGTATAAAAATGAGGTGTCAAAATAAGTAGACCAACTAGCATATCGCTAAATAGAACGGCACCATTTCTTCATTCCTTAGAAGATTGAATTGCAGTTTCTTCTTCACCACTTCATCAACTAAGGTTTTAAAGGAATTAGTTTCATCGTAACCCAAGCCCCCTCTTCTTATTGTCATCCTAGCAATTGTGGCAGCTTTTGTTGCAGCTCAAGGCGAGTTACATGGGAGAGAAAATTGTGGCGTTGAGTAACATGCAGTAAAAAGGCAAATACAATAGTGAAACTTTGTGAGATCTTCGAACCTTTGAAGCTCAAAATCATTACTGCAAATATCACAGCTTTTTTTGGGACGCTTGTGAGAATAGTCTTTCTTGAGGTCAGTCCATTTTCTTGCCGTTGTATTTTTGGACCTCTTAATGACAAACACTCAAGAACTCGAGGTAAACGTATACAGTTTATTGTATTCAACTGATAATCGCAATATTCAAAGCATTAAACCAAAATCACAAAAAAAGCATGCAAGAACAAAATAAAAGCAAGAACAGTAAAGAAAAATACGAAATCAATACAAGATACATAATTCGATCCTAATGGTCTAATTCACGACAAGAACAGTTTAGGAGTCTTTATTATTGAAAAATGCATCAAAACTTGAGTTTACAATCACTTACAAATCTCTCATAATAGTACAAGACTATAGTTTAGCTTCCTCATATTAACCTTTAATGAAACTACACCATAGAACATACTTAATCACGCCTACAAGCCCTAATTTGATCTCAACTTCAACATTAGGGTTTCAAACCTTATATTCTCACTTGCGACTTTTCAGATTTAGTAAAGTGACTCTCTCGGCTTGAGATGCACGAAGGCATTCGCCTTATATACATCAACAATAATTACAAAATTGCCATTATACACTTTTACAGAAATGCCATTAAAACAAATACACGAATATACGACTAATTCTTTCTCCTTATATGCATGCTGCTTCCACCACTTATACCAATAGAAACTTGGCACGTCTTCAATAAATCTCCACCTTGACAAGTCTTTTATTCTTGCAAAGTGATCTTCTTATTCCTCTAGATTGTTCCTACAAAGTAACTCAAACTCTAATAGCTCCACATGTTAATCAAATTTAGGCAATGCCTGAAGTTGATTGCTAGTAGGGATTTCGTCATCATATCTGAGGGGTTTTCCTCACTTGGAACCTTTTCTACTTTGACCTCTCAAGTTGCTATTACATTTCTCACAAAATGAGGTCAAATGTCTATGTATTTAGACCTTTCATGATATAATTGATCTTTGGTAAAATCTATAGTTCTTTTGGTTATCACAGCTTTAAATATGTCTAACTCATGTGAAAAACCATTTAACCACGTAGCCTCATTTGTTGCTTCTATCATAACAATATATTTAGCTTTAAATGTTGATAAAACAACTACAGATTGTAAATTAACTTTCCAACTTATAGCTCCTCCAAATGCTATAAATACATGCTCAAACGAGGACTTCTGGTATCCAAGTTAGCGGCATAATTGAATCCACAAATCCCTCTAGCTCACTACCTTGTTGCACATCCCCTCCAAACCTCAAACTTAGAAATTGTGTTCTAATTAAGTACTGTAATACCCTCTTCATAACATGCAAATGTGGCTTCTCAGGATTACTCATAAACCTATTTATCATGTTAACAACATAGGTTAAGTTAGGTCTAAAGCACACCATAGCATACATGATACTTTCTACCATACTTGCATAGGGTATACTTTGAATGAATCTAATGTCCTCGATTTTATAGGCTTGATTTATGGACAGTTTTGAATGTTGTCCTATTGTTGTGCTAACAAGTTTTAAATTAGACATACCAAACCTGTTAAGGATCTTTGTGATATAATTTTTCTGAGATAGATAAATAAGTCTTCTTTTCCTATCTCTAACTATTTCCATACCTAATATCACCTTGGCTGGCCCAAGTTCCTTCATCTCAAGTTATGTTTTTAGCATACACTTGACTTCCTCAATTAGATCTGCATCCCTACATACTATAGGCATGTCATCTACATATAAGAGTAGGTAGATAATGTGGTCCCCCGAATATCTAAAATATTCTAAGTTATCATAATGACTTCTTTTAAACCTATTATCCAACATATGAGAGTCAAATCTTCTGTATCATTGCCTTGAGGACTGTTTAAGTCCATATAATGATTTTTTAAATAAACAAACATGATTAATGTTAGACTCATTTACAAAACCTTTTGGGGATTGCATGTAAATAGTCTCATCTAGTTCATTGTGTAAGAAAGTTATTTTCATATCTAATTGCTCCAAAGTGTCAATATTCATAAGCGGTATAGGATAGAATTAATTTTATTGAACTGTGTTTAACAACAGGTGAATTTTTTTTTATTAAAATCTATCTCTTCCCTTTGATTTAATCCATTTGCTACCAACCTAGTCTTATTCCTATGACCCTTAACTCCTGGTATGCCGTCTTTTCTTTTGTAGGTTCATTTAGACCCTATCGGCTTAGCCTTTTTAGCCTTAACAACCATTTCCCAAGTATGATTCTTGTCCAAAGAATCCATTTCCTCATCCATGATCTGTACCATTTATGAGATCCAATACTTTCCATGGTTCCTTGTAGGATTTTGGATCCATTTCTACAACTTCATCTGCTATGGTCAAAGTAAAAACAGTCAGCTCTGTTAGACCATACCTCTTGGGAGGTTTTATAACCCTTCTTTTTCTATCCCTATCCAAGTTGTATGAACTAACTCCACATTGGCCCTCATCACCTAAAATGGAAGTTTGAGTCTCAGCATCCTGATGTTCTAATTTCTCTGAATTATTATCAAGTTGCTCCACCTCAAAATATAACTTCTCCAGGTTAGTGTTTTGAGGGGATTCAAGTTGTTTATTTTTATCTCGAGTCATTTCATGTTCATTAAAGACCACATCTCTACTAATGATAATTTTTGTATCCCTAGCCCATCAATCCATAACTTATACCCTTTTAATCCCTTAGGGTACCTTTAACTTGTACTCTTTTACTCCCTCGGTTATCTTTAACTTGTACCTATTTACTCTTTCAGAGTACCTTACAAAGATACATTTTATAGCCCTTGGTTCTATTTTGTCAATTCAGGTGTGAGCATATGTATTACACCCAAACACCCTCAAGTAGTCATAGTTAGAAGGCTTTCCAATCCACATTTCTTAAGGAGACTTAAACTCTATGGTTGAAGCAGGACTTCTATTAATTAAATGGATTGCAGTTGTGGCAGCTTCAGCACAAAAAAACTTAGGAAGTCCTAAGTTTGACAGTAAACATCTAACCATTTCCAATATGGTCCTATTCATCCTCTCGACTAGACCATTTTGTTGGAGAATTTCCCTATTGTTTTATTCCTAGCCATACTCTCTGTCTGACAGAACTAATTGAATTCACTTGAGAGATACTCAAGTCCATTATCAATTCTTAATTTCGTAACCTTTCTACCTACTTAATTTTCTTCCAATTTCTTCTATTATTGGATTTCTCAAAAGTGTCACTCTTATTTTTAAAAATGTACAGCCACACGTTTTTGAAATAGTCATTAATTATAGGGAGAAAATAACTTCCCCCTCTATGTGAGTTAACCATAGCTAGACCCCAAAAGTCCAAATGCACATAGTCTAATGTTTATTTTATAGTGTGAGTGTCTATTTTAAAACTTTCCACTTTTTCTTTCCCAAGAAAGAAGTCCTCACAAAAGGATAAATTTTACAACTTTTTCTCACCTAGCAGCCCCTATTTATGGAGTTCTAAAAGTCTCTTCTAACTCACATGACCTAACATTTTATGCCAAAGGATAACCCTATCCTCACCCTTCTCTATGAGAGAAAATACCTCCCCTATAATAGTTTTTCCAATGAGGGTATATAAGTCATTTTTAATGACTCTTTTTATCATGATAAGTGAACCCTTGGCAATCCTAAAGATCCATATTCAGATTTAAAAGTGTACCCGAATTGATCTAACACACCTAGTAAGATTAGGTTCCTTTTTAATTTAGGTATATATCTAACCTCAGTTAAGAGTCTTTCAATACTATCATGGAGCCTTAGTCTCACCAACCCTATTCTCTAGATTTTACAAGACTTATTGTTGCTAAGCATCACAAACTCCCCATCTAAACTAGTGAAAGTCTTAAACCATGTTTTATTAGGACACATGTGAAAAGATCGTCCTGAATTAAGGATTTATTTTTTTCCTTAATCAACTTCGGATACATTTAGAAGCTCAGCACTCTCATACCCATCACTCATAATCGAGGCAATTCATCTTCCTTAGATCCATTTCTTATGTTAGACTTATTATTAAGGCAATCTCTTTTGAAATGCCCTTCTTTATGACATAGGAAGCATTTTAATTGCTTCACTTTAGACTTAGACCTACCTCTCACATTATTTTTATTGTTCTTTTATTTTTGACCTTTTTTTCTCAACTCTTTCCGTCACAGTCAAGCCCTCCCCAGCTTCAAATTTTATTTCAAGTATGGCTTATAATTTCCTGAAGTGTACAAGGCTTGAACCTCATCTAAAGTCAGTGTTTCCCTCCCATACATCATAGTCTCTTTCAAATTAGCATAAGAATTATCCAGAGAACTGGACAATAAAATTGATTGATCTTTATCATCAATTTTAATATCAATATTAACCAAATCTACAATAGTTTTATTAAAAGTATCGAGATGGTCAGAAATCGATATATCTAAAGACATCTTGAACGTGTGTAGCTTTGTTTTCTTGTATAGTCGGTTGGCTAGAGATTTTGTTATGTAGATGATCTCCAATTTCAGCCAAATTCTAGTAACGATGTTACTGAGAAAGAGAATGAGTGCGTTGTGAGCTTTCTTCAAAATTTCTTTCGTGTCATTCCTTTCAACAGATTCCATTCTCTTTTTCCCAAGAAGAACTTCTTGGAGTCTCTATTTAGTAAGGAGGGTTTTCATCTTGAACCTCCATAGCTCAAAATTATCCTTGCCATCAAACTTTTCAATATCAAATCTGGTAGTCCCTATCAAACCTAAACTCTAATACCACTTGTTGTATTTTAGACCTCTCAATAACAAACACTCAAGAACTCAAGATCAATGTATATAGTTTATTGTATTGAATCGATAATTGCAATATTCAAAGCATTAAACCAAAATCACAAGAAAAGCATGCAAGATCAAAATAAAAACAAGAACAATAAAGAAAAATACGAAATCAACACACAAAAATTATATGGTTAGACTCTAATAAGCCCCATTTGAATTCAGAAGTAAGTTGAACTTATCTCAACTCACTTCCATTTCATCGTTACATTTTTATAATCTTTTATACAAAATACAAATTTTTATATACCTTTTTCAAATCATAATATACGTTTTTCAAATTTCAACATATATTTTTTAAAATTTTAATATATTTTTTTCAAATTTTAAAATAATATTATTATTAAAAAATAAATTAAACTCACAGATAAAACAATTTAGGAATCTTTATTTTTGAAGAATGTATGAAAATTTGAGTTTACAATCACTTACAAATCTCACATTTCAGTACAAGGCTATAGTTTAACTTCCTCATATTAACCTCTAACAAAACCACACCATTGAACAAACTTAAATCACGTCGGCAAGCCCCACACTTAATCATGGTTTCAGAGCTTATTTTCTCTTGCTCTCGACTTTTTAGATTTAGTAAAGTGACTCTCTCAACTTGATCTACACGAAGGCATTTCCCTTATATACATCAACATTAATTACAAAATTGCCATTATACAATTTTACAAAAATGCCATTAAAGCAAATACATCACTCTGTTTGTCATTGAGGGGTGCAAACGAACCGAGTCGAATCGATTTCAATCAGAGGATCTCGAGCTCGATTAGGATATATACGTGCTCGAGCTCGACAAAAATTCAAGAAACCAGATCGAACTCGACTCGCCTAACAAATATCAAAGATCACACTCGACTCGAACTCACATAAAATAAATATACGAATAGATACGAGCTCGAGCTACTCGAGCTCGAATTAAAGGAAAAGGATCTGAAGTGGGGGTAGTCGTGAAAGGTGGAATCAAAGAGCTCCCAATCCAACCGACGAGGCTTGTAGCCGGACATGGCGTTCTTCTCCACCAAATATCTAAGATTTGCACCAACCATGCCTGCAAATCAAAAAAAGAAAAAAAAAAAGGTCTTAATCTATTCAGCTTAGTAAAATTTCCTCTTAGTAAAATTTCCTTACTTCCGCTTCTTTAGATACCCAAAAAAAAGAAACATACTTCATATTCTTTCTCTCCTCTAACTTGTCCATAGGAAAAATAAAAGTCTCTGTCCAGAAATAAAAACATATGTAGATTTAACCCAGAAGCAGACACCGAGAGAGAAAGAGAGGCAAACTGACCTGAGCACTTTTCTCTGAAAAGGAGTAAGAATTCTAAGGAGATGAATTATAAGGAACGGAAAAGAGAGGGGAGATCAGAGATAGAGAGCGAGAGATCTCAGAAGAGAAAATGATAAGACGAACAGGCGGTTGGCTGAGTATTCAAAGAAGGCTGGTTGAAATTAACTAGAGTGTATAGGGAAGCGTAGGTATATGTTGTGAAGTCAGATTGTTTTCAACCGTTGGATTTTGACACATACACTTCTCTTAGTGCAAAAGAATCTCGATGAGCAGATATGGACCATCTTTGCATTTATTTGTTTGACTTTGTTGATGGAGGATAAAGTGAAGTGGTCTGGTGTTGTCCACATGACGCATTCCTGCTCTTTGCTATTTATTTATTTTTATTTTATTTTATGGTAATAGTTTTTGAGATCTGAACCCCACTATCTATTAAATATTTGTTATTATTTTATAATTTAAATACAATGCTAAAATTAATTGACTCTATTATTAATAAAGTTTAATATATAATAAACGAGATTAGAAGAACGACTGTCGCTCTCTGTTCCACCATCAAAATTATGTGAATAATCTCACTATTATTATTTTAAATTTTACATAGTGATTTGTATAGTAACTTACATAATAACTTACATAATAATTTCAAGTTTTATAAATATGGGTTTAAATTGTTATAAAATTTATAAGAAAATATATAGAACGAAAAAAATTTCAGTTATTAAAAGTTCTTAAGAGTTCTATTTATATTTCTCTTTTACAATTGTAGTAGTTTCATTTTTAATTTTATAACACGTTATCAGTACGAAGTTCTACTGATACTGAAGTTAGTGGTCTTCTACTTCAAATAAGTTTTTCAATATATTATTTGCAGCCCTCGAAATAAATATTAAAAGTAATATTGCTGAATATTACTTGATAAAATTCTACTTTTATTTTCATGATTATGTGAATATATTTCTTAAACCCACAGATTTATTTTTGTGATTTATATATAATGTCAAATATTGAGATTTATTACTATTGACATTTCTGAAAAAAGTTATTTATCCAGAATTCTTGATGAGATCCATTTAGATATGATGATAAATTTGGGAGATACAATCATAAAAGAAAATCATGTGTCCGTGAAGAACCGTGCTGTATATCTCATTGTGAAAAATTATCTTATTGTGTGAAATGAATTAAGAGAAAGATATGAGCACTAAAAGATATAATTCTTTCAAAAAATCATTATAACTTATTGCACCTGAAGTTGTAAGATTTTAATAGTGGTATTGAAAATTCTGCACTCTTTAAAATCAGCTCAATATTAAAATTATGCAGTAAGAAAGTCACTGATAATGATATTTAAAAGAAGACATATAATATTTTTCATACCTCGAATGTACTCCTACAATAGCAATATCGAGAGCGAAAGTTAAATTAATATTCTGAAATTTTATTTTGTCTTCTAGTGATTGGACTAAATAATGAGTTTTTACTAATAAATTACCATTTACGTCTTATTAATGATATTGAATTTACACTATTTTCAGAAATGAACGATGCATCCTGAAGATGAAAATATTTGTCATAGATGTGGTATGACTGAACAATGGTCACGTACCTGTTTTACAGTCAAACACTTGATTTACTTATACTAAGTTTGTATACATTATAGTAAAACTTTATCATGTTTTGAAATAACAAAAAGTTGGTGCCAAGCATAAGAAGAAATTACTTGAGATAATAAAATTTTGTCTAAATTTGAATTAGAAGTTTAAAAGATTACCTATTTGCAAAGTATTACAAATCAGTTACAGGATGTATTTACTAACACTAAAGGTCTTATAAAATCATATATTACTACTGTTAATGCTTAAACAAGAATTGAAGTCCCTGAAAGACGAGTTGTTAAAACAGCAATAGATGAATCTAATATACGCCTGAAGCGTTGAAGACCTATTGGTGCAAAAGAGAAAAAAAACCAATACTCCTGAAGAGACCATACTTTTTGTATAAAATATAATTCTCCTGAACAGGTAACTCCTGAAAAATATAACTCCTGAAGAGTATAACTCCTGAAAAGTACAAATCTCCTGAAAAGGAACCTCCTGTATAGGTGTTTCATGAAATGTTTTCCCCTAAAGAGGAACAATGAGATTTCAATACATTTCATAAGTACTGAAAAATTTATGGATAGAAATAAAACTGTTGTCGACAACATATACGATAACACTTGACATTACCAGAAGTAATTAAGAAAGTGAGCAACAATCGTCGAAAAATGTCGACTTAGAAATGATTGGTCAAAATGGAAAGTAACCATTAGAGCTAAATTGAATTCGCTAGCAAAGCGAGAAGTATTTGGACTTGTTGTCCAAACACCAAATGGTGTAATGCATGTTAGATATAAGTGGGTATTTGTACGAAAACGTAATGAGAAAAATGAAATTATGCGGAACAAAGCACGACTTGTCATACAAGGTTTCCTGCAAAAACTCATAATTGATTATGAAGAAACATATTCTCCCGTTATGGATGCAATCACATTTAGATTTTTAAGTATGGTTGTTACAAAAGGATTAAAAATGCAGTTGATAGATGTAGTCACTGTATATTTATATGGATCCTTAGACCATAACATATATATGAAAATTTCTGAAGAATATAAAATGCCTGAAACATCTACAAGTACATCTAGAAATATGTACTCTATTAGACTACAAATATCTTTATATGGGTTGAAGCAATTCGAACGCAAATGGTATAATCGCTTAAGCGAATATTTATTGAAAAAATGATTTGATAATAATCTTATATGCCTATGTGTTTTTATTAAGAAATCATAATCTGGATTTGTCATTATTGTGGTTTATATTGATAATTTAAATATTGTGAGAATTCCTGAAGAGATCTCAAGAACCGCTCCATATTTAAAGAATAAATTTGAAATGAAAAATCTTGACAAAACAAAACTTTGTCTCGGCCTGCAGCTCGAGCACTTACCAAATGAAATTTTTATTCATCAGTCTATGTATACTGAGAAAGTCCTGAAACATTTTTATATAGACAAATCTCATCCCCTGAGTACTCCAATGATTGTTCAAACACTTGATGTGAAGAATGATCCATTTTATTTTTATGATGACGATAAAGAAATTATTAGTCCTAAAGTATTATATCTCAGTGTAATTAGAGTTTTGATGTATCTTACAAATTGCACTCGACCAAATATTACATTCTCAGTTAATCTGCTTGCAAGATATAGTTATGCACCAACTCAAAAGCATTGGAATGACATTAAACATGTCTTTCGTTACTTTCATGGTACGGTTTATATGAGATTATTTTATCAACGTGGATCAAGTCCACAATTGATTGGATATGCAAATGCAGGTTATCTTTCCAACCCACATAGAGGTAAATATCAAATTGGATATTGTTGAACCCAAGGTTTCAAGTCTCGTATTTACGTATAAATTTTGATGATAACAAATAATATTGAAAACTCAAGCTCAAGTTGTCTATGCATGAAGGGAGCTAAACACATCAAGAAATCAAGCATGAGCAAGAAAGATATCAAGTCTACAAATGAAGCTCATAGATTATTTTTGTACATCTCTTGATAAAATTAGAAATTGGATTAAGGCTCCAAATTACTCTTTTTTCTCTTAAAACATCAAATTACTTTTTCCACATATGCAAGACATTTTTAAATGTCTTAGTTTTGAAAATTATGTTTTTCACATGTGCATAACACCATCAAACAAAATAATTTCGAAAATTATATTTTTTTATAAAAACTTGATTTTATAAGATGATTGATTATCATATTTGACATGTGCATATTTTGTTTGAAAGTCTTGAAGGGAGGTGGTGTGTTTTTTTGACTAATGCAAAAGGTAGATGATTTTGTTTGAGAATCTTAAAGGGTGGTTGTGTGTTTTTTTGACAAATATAAAAGATAGATGATTTGTTTGAAAATCTTAAAGGGTGATTGTGTGTTTTTTTGACATATGCAAAAAGAAGATGATTTGATTTGAAAAATAAATCATGCTCATTTTGTCTTGTATGAAAAGCAAAAGATTAGGTTTGATTTCTTTGAAAAATGAATGGAGTTGTCTTTGACAAATGCAAAAAGGAAATGTTTTTATTTGAATTTTTTGAAAAGTGAATAGTGCTCTTATTTGACATGGGAATCTTTTCAAATTTGAAATTGAAGACTCATTTACCTATAAATAGCTCACTTGAGTTTTGCAAAAATCACAACAAGAGCTTACACATCTATTGCTAAATTTTGCATCATTCTTTCAAAGCTCTCATTCTCTCTTTTCTAAAGTTTTGAGCCTTAATTCTTGTTCTTGTTGAGAGAGATATAGTTTGTGCTGTATTGTTCTTATTTCACTCATTGAAGAGTGTTTTCTGATAGCCTACCCACTATCAATTCTTGTATCAGTAAGAGGGTGTGTATAACCCTTGTGTGTGTAGAAGGTGTTCTACACGGGGAATAGTTAAATCACCAAGTGTGAGGTGATTGGAAGTAAGAGGGTGTGTATAACCCTTGTGTGTGTAGAAGGTGTTCTACACAGGGAATAGTTGAATCACCAAGTGTGAGGTGATTGGAAGTGTAGAGGGTGTTCTACACGGAATCTTTGGAGCGGTGCTGCTCAAAGGTGTAATAGGTTTCTATCTCCACCTAAAGGAGATTGAATAGTGGATTTGGGAATCCTCAAGGGGTAGCTTGAGGCGAGGACGTAGGCAGTGGGGCTGAACCTCGTAAAAATACTGAGTTTGCTTTCTCTTACCCTACTCTTTATATTTCCTACTGCTTTACATTTTGGTTATATTTTATATTGTATATTTAGTTTATAAGTATTAATTTTTTAATATAACCCAATTCACCCCCCCTCTTGTGTTAGTCATCTGGGCAACAAGTGGTATCAGAGCTAGTTGACCTGTACTGTTCATACAGGCAGATTACTTATGGGAACTCTCGCTTGTGACTGTGTCACCGAAGCAAGACTCTCCGACCATGGGTGACGGTGCACCGGTAGAGACGGTGGCCGGCTAGTCTGGTAGGTACAGTTGTTAGGTGACATAGGTGCGGCCTATGATCAGTAACAAGTGGTATCAGAGCTAGAGCTCTATTATAAGATTAACTATCTTTTGAGTTAAGATCTTATGGCTAACATTGCAGCTTCATTTGGTGAAGGTCAATCTAGCAGTCGGCCTCCACTCTTTTGTGGAGACAATTACTCATTCTGGAAAGTTAGAATGAGAATATTCCTTCAGGCTCAAGGTCGAGAAATCTGGAAATGTATTGTAAATGGACCTTATATTCCAACAAAAGTAGTTGATGGAGTAAAGGTCAAAAAGGAAGAAGAAGAGTTTAATCGTGAAGACGATAGACTTTATACTTTGAATTTAACTGCTATGAATTTATTATATAATGCTCTCAATGGTAATGAATTTAATAGAGTAATGACTTGTGCTACAGCAAAGGAAATTTGGGATAACTTGGAAGTTACTTACGAAGGAACTTCTCAAGTCAAGGAATCAAAAATTTATATTCTTACTCATGAATATGAAATGTTTAAGATGAATGATGATGAATCTATTTCTAGTATGTACACTCGTTTTACTAACATCATAAATAGCTTGACAGCTCTTGGCAAAATTTATTCCAAAGTGGAGATAGTAAGAAAAATTCTCAACTCTCTACCAAAACGTTGGGAATCAAAAGTGACAGCGATTCTTGAAGTTAGAGACCTCAAGAAGCTCGAAGTGAATGAACTCATCGGGTCACTTATCACCCATGAGTACACATTGAAAAGAGGAGAAGAAGAAGGAAAGTCAAAGAAGAGCTTGGCACTTAAAGCTGTTCCACATGAAAGTGAAAGTGATGAAGATGAGGAAAATGACGACAAAGATGAAGAAGTTGCGATGATAACAAGAAGAATTCAGAGGTTCTTAAAGAAAAATAAAACTCCTCCAAGGAAATCCTTCAATAAGTTTTCCAAGAAAAATTCAGGTAAAAATGACACTTTAATTTGTTATAAATGCAATAAACCCGGTCATATTAAGCCAGATTGTCCTCTGCTAAAGAAAGATCGAAACAAAGGTAAAAAAGCAATGAAAGCTACGTGGAATGATGATTCAAGTAGCTCAGATAGTGAAGCAAGCAATGGAGAATCAGGAAATCTTTGTCTTATGGCTAAAGATGACATTGAGGTAACAAATTTTGATAATATTGAAGATCTTTCATATGAAGAATTGCAAAATGTTTTAGAAGAAGTATATGAGGAATTTGAAAAATTGGGTATCAAGTATACTGTTTTGAAAAAGAAAAATTCTTCTTTAACAAACGAAATTGATATTTTAAGAAAAGAAAATATTGTTTTGAAAGATGAAAATTTTGAGTTGAAGAAAAAGAAAACTGATTTAGAAAATATTATTGAAAACTTTACGAATGGAAAAAGAAATTTTGAAAAACTTCTTGGTAGTCAAAGATGTGTTTTTGATAAGGCAGGCTTGGGATATATGCCAAAACAAAAATACAAACCTTATAAAAACTTCTTTGATAATCCTTCTACATCAAAGTCCAATATTCAAAATTCTTTTCATAAAAATAATTTTGTTAAAAAAAGATACTATTATAATCACTCAAGTTCTTCATATATGTCACATGCTATTTGCAATTTTTGTAATAGAAATGGTCATAATTATCTTGCTTGTCCTATTAGAAGAAAACATACAATGACTATTAGGGCCATATGGGTACCTAAATATCTTGTTTCTTCTAATACTAATAAATAAAGGACCCAAAGAACTTGGGTACCGGGAATTGTTTTTAATTGCTTTTGTAGGTATGCATGAAGTATTCTACAGGTAAAAATAAATGATTTTTAGACAACGGATGCTCAAGATACGTGACAGAAGACAAAACTAAATTCATTGACTTCACTTCTAAAGAAAAAGGATGTGTGATATTTGAAGACAATTCAAAAGAGAAGATCATGGAAATAGAAGGAAAGATCATCAAGACTTAGTACAAGATGCAACCAAATAGTGGAAACATGTGAAAGATCATCCAGCGGAATAAATTCTAGGAGAACCTTCACGATATGTAAGTACTTGATCGTCTCTTAAAAATATTTATAATCACACTGTTTTTCTATCTCAAATTAAATCCAAAATATTGATGAAGTACTTATTGATAAATCATGGATTCTAGTTATGCAATAAGAGTTAAATCAATTTGAAAGAAATAATGTATGGACATTTGTTCCTAGACCTAAAAATTATGCTGTTATTGGAACAAAATGGGTTTTTAGAAATAAGAAAGATGAGTCTAAAATCATCACTAGAAACAAGGCTCGACTTGTAGCCCAAGGTTTCAATCAAGAGGAAGAAATCGATTATGATGAGACATATGCACCAGTCACAAGATTAGAAGTTATTCGAATGCTACTTGCATATGCTTGTTATAAAGATTTCAAATTTTTTCAAATGGTTGTTAAAAGTGTTTTCTTAAATAGTTTTTTTTAAAAGGTTTTTCAAGAGGAAAGATCGATATAACTCTTTTAATCAAATATGAATAGAATGATATTCTTCTAGTTCAAATTTATATAGATGATATAATATTTGGTGCTACTAATGAAAATATGTGTCAAGATTTTGCTAAGAATATGCAGAAAGAATTTGAAATGAGCATAATGGGAGAACTTAATTTCTTTCTCGGATTGCAAATCAAGTAATTGGAACATCAATGAGTCCAACCACTAAACTTGATAAAGATGAAAGCGGTAAGCCAGTTGACTCAAAGGTATATCGAGGTATGATTGGTAGTTTATTATATTTGATAACTAGTAGACTTGATATTATGTTCAATGTATGTTTATGTGCACGTTTTCAATCATTTTCGAAACAATCTCATTTGATTGCAGTCAAGGGGATTTTTAGATATTTTGCCAGTACCATTGACTTAGAGTTATGGTATCCTAAACACACTTCTTTCGATCTTATTAGTTATTCAGGTACCGATTATACTAGTTGCAAAGATGATCGAAAAAGTTTTAGTAGAACATGTCATTTCTTAGGTCATGCACTAGTTTCCTGGTTTAGTAAAAAACAAAATTCTGTTGCACTATCTACTGCTGAGGCAGAATATGTTGCTGCGGGTAGTTGTTGTGCCCAAGTTCTTTACATGAAGCAACAACTTGAGGATTTTAAACGTATGTACAATCACATTCCAATCAAATGTGATAATACAAGTACTATAAATCTTTCAAAGAATCCAATACAACAATCTCGGACCAAAGTGCAGAAGGGCGATATTGCATTAGAATTCACTAGTATACATGATCATTTGGCAGACATTTTTACAAAACCCCTACCAGAAGATAGACTACGCATGATTAGAAGAGAAATAGGAATTATGCATGCCATCAATATCTGCTAGATACTTTTATTCCATTAACTCAAATGACCTACAGAAACTTGAGACGTTTAGCCTCATCATTCAAATGCATTTGCTCCTCATAAATCATCATGCCATCCTTATCTAAAGGATTAGGCAATCGAAATGCAGAGGCAAGTAAGGATTTTAAATCCTTATTCTGTTGTTTTAAGTCTACTATTTTTTTGTTAGACTCTTGAACAAGTCGTTGAAGAATATCGATCTTCTCATTAAGCTTCTCTATCTCGCGGGTTTTGGACTGCAACCGAGCGGAAAAAGAAACTATGGAAGATGAGTATCGAGTCCCGAGACCCACAAGCTCGTAAATGGCGTCATGATCTGATTTATTAGCTAAATCAGTCTCTTGTTGCTTCATGGCACCCACGACAGATGCAGAAATAGATTGAGACTGAGGTGAAGGATACCTCAAATCTTGATCAAGAGAATCGCTAAAGGGAAATCTACGAGCCATTGAAAATTTGTAAAGTGAGAATGAAGATGAACTACAACAATGAGAAGAAGATTTGATGCGGATTAGATAAAGCTAATGACTGCTTTTATAAAGATGGAAATAAGTAAAAGACAAACTGACATCTCTTCAGATCTTACTTAGTCAAGCTTACAAGATATGCCAGATGCATATTGTCAAAAGTTACCGAACTAAGCTAGCGAGATTAATTATAATTGTTCCTGTTTCTCTCGTGAAACGCTGCCATTATCTGTTGATGTTGACTCTGTGCTTGAACTCTTACTCGTTCCGATTCCTCTATTTGAAGTTTCAGAATACGAGCCAATTCCGTCAAATCTTTATTTTCTTGCTTTAACCTCTTATTCTTTCTGCCTTTATTTACAAGCTTTTGATGCAGAACAGATATTTGATTGTTAAGTCGATCAACCTCATTTGCCCTCGCTAGTAATCTCCGAGACATGGTCGTAACAGAGGCAGCATATTGAGCACTGAGAGTTCTTGATGCTGCAACAACCTCAGAATCAGTTCTATTTGAAAAATGCATCTCTGCTTCTATCATGGTATTGACAACCTCATGAGATAAAATGACTGGTTGAGACGGTTCCTGATTCAAATCCGGAAGATTATTAGATGAAATTTTCTCCGCCATTCTATCGTTTTGAATAAACAGAAACCGGATCAATGAGTGGGGTGAAAATTTATTTGAGTATCCAACAGGTGAAAACGGTCTTTTAAACGACAACTTTCAAATCTCGATAATATTTAATTTTTCAACAATATCACGCGGATTTGAATCTGCTTTCGCACCGACTGCTAGAGCTAGGCCACCTTTGTAGGTTTTATCAGACACGCGTGGCTCCGCACCGAACTGTCAGAGTTAGACTTCCAACATTTGCAGGTTTTGTCTGACATGCATGGCTCTGCACCGCATTGCCAGAGCTAGGCTTGCAGCTTTTGCTGTCTTTGTCGGACACGGATAATTTTAATTATTCAACTTCAAATCTCTGGAATATCTAATTCGTCAATAACATCAAGCGGATTTAAATCTTCTTCCGCACCGAGATGATAAAATTCGGCTTCAACCTTTGCAGGTTTTGTCGGGCACGGGTGGTTCCAACTTCTACTATCTAACATACCGTTTTATTTGATTATTGCTTATTACGAAAAAAAAAAAAAATCTTATTGAAACCAATTACGGTTCCTTTTTAATGATGCCAAAAGGGGGAGAAGTCTTATACTAGTATTATACTACCCTGTTATATATGCTAGAATCATGTTTATATTTTTCTTGAAATACTAACGCATATTTTCAGGGGGAGGTTAAGTATTACTGCAGGTCGCAGATTTCTACTAAGTATTTGTCATCATCAAAAAGGGGGAGATTGTTGAACCCAAGGTTTCAAGTCTCGTATTTACGTATAAATTTTGATGATAACAAATAATATTGAAAACTCAAGCTCAAATTGTCTATGCATGAAGGGAGCTAAACACATCAAGAAATCAAGCATGAGCAAGAAAGATATCAAGTCTACAAATGAAGCTCATAGATTATTTTTGTACATCTCTTGATAAAATTAGAAATTGGATTAAGACTCCAAATTACTCTTTTTTCTCTTAAAACATCAAATTACTTTTTCCACATATGCAAGACATTTTTAAATGTCTTAGTTTTGAAAATTATGTTTTTCACATGTGCATAACACCATCAAACAAAATAATTTCGAAAATTATATTTTTTTATAAAAACTTGATTTTATAAGATGATTGATTATCATATTTGACATGTGCATATTTTGTTTGAAAGTCTTGAAGGGAGGTGGTGTGTTTTTTTGACTAATGCAAAAGGTAGATGATTTTGTTTGAGAATCTTAAAGGGTGGTTGTGTGTTTTTTTGACAAATATAAAAGATAGATGATTTGTTTGAAAATCTTAAAGGGTGATTGTGTGTTTTTTTGACATATGCAAAAAGAAGATGATTTGGTTTGAAAAATAAATCATGCTCATTTTGTCTTGTATGAAAAGCAAAAGATTAGGTTTGATTTCTTTGAAAAATGAATGGAGTTGTCTTTGACAAATGCAAAAAGGAAATGTTTTTATTTGAATTTTTTGAAAAGTGAATAGTGCTCTTATTTGACATGGGAATCTTTTCAAATTTGAAATTGAAGACTCATTTACCTATAAATAGCTCACTTGAGTTTTGCAAAAATCACAACAAGAGCTTACACATCTATTGCTAAATTTTGCATCATTCTTTCAAAGCTCTCATTCTCTCTTTTCTAAAGTTTTGAGCCTTAATTCTTGTTCTTGTTGAGAGAGATATAGTTTGTGCTGTATTGTTCTTATTTCACTCATTGAAGAGTGTTTTCTGATAGCCTACCCACTATCAATTCTTGTATCAGTAAGAGGGTGTGTATAACCCTTGTGTGTGTAGAAGGTGTTCTACACGGGGAATAGTTAAATCACCAAGTGTGAGGTGATTGGAAGTAAGAGGGTGTGTATAACCCTTGTGTGTGTAGAAGGTGTTCTACACAGGGAATAGTTGAATCACCAAGTGTGAGGTGATTGGAAGTGTAGAGGGTGTTCTACACGGAATCTTTGGAGCGGTGCTGCTCAAAGGTGTAATAGGTTTCTATCTCCACCTAAAGGAGATTGAATAGTGGATTTGGGAATCCTCAAGGGGTAGCTTGAGGCGAGGACGTAGGCAGTGGGGCTGAACCTCGTAAAAATACTGAGTTTGCTTTCTCTTACCCTACTCTTTATATTTCCTACTGCTTTACATTTTGGTTATATTTTATATTGTATATTTAGTTTATAAGTATTAATTTTTTAATATAACCCAATTCACCCCCCCTCTTGTGTTAGTCATCTGGGCAACAGATATTTATTTACTTATGGAGATACTGCCATATCATGGAGATCTGTTAAATAGACAGTATCTGCTATTTCTTCAAATCACTCAGAGATCATTGCTATTCATAAAGCAAGTTGAGAGTGTATTTGGCTAAGATCAATAATTCAACATATTTAGGAAAAGTGTGGACTTCCCATGATCAATAATAGCCCAACAATTTTATATAAAGATAATACTAATTATATCACTCAAATTAGAGGAGGATATATCAAAGGTGACAAAATCAAACATATTTCATCTAAATTCTTTTATACTCATGAATTTCAAGAGAAATGTGAAATTGATGTCAAATAGATATGATCTAATAATAATCTGGCAAATTTATTCACAAAGACATTACCAACTGAAACATTCAAGAAAATTATGCATAACATTGGAATGCGAAAACTCAAAGATCTATCGTTATGCACTTTTCAGGGGAAGTAAATGTCATGAAAACTTGTGCTGATTATATTTTTTTTCCTTCATTGAGATTTTGTCCCACTAAGTTTTCCTTTGCAAGGTTTTAATGAGACAATCTTAAAGCAATTGTAGATATATAAGAAGACTGTACTTTTTTTCTTTCGCCATTGATTTTTCTTCCCACTGGGTTTTTCCTTGGCAAAGTTTTAACGAGACAAATTCTTTATGGGTGGTCATTCAAGGGGGAGTGTAATAAACGAAATTGGAGAGACAGCTACCACCCCCTGTCCCACCACCAAAATGATATGAATGACCCCACCACTATTATTTTAAATCTTGCATGTGACTTGCATAATAATTTTAAGGCCTATAAATATGGGTTTCAGTTGATATAAAATTTATAAGAAAATATATATAACGAAAAAAGTTTTAGTTCTTGAGAGTTCTTAAAAGTTCTCAAAAGTTCCTTTTATATTTTTTTATTAGAATTGTAATAGTTTCATTTTTAGTTTTATAAGATAATAACTTTTTTTAAATAAAATGATCAGCCTAATATGAGGACTTCTATGATAATATATATTAAATAAAAATTTATTTATTTATTTTAAATGATGACATTTATTTATTTAAATCAAGGGGGTAAAAGGAATTTTTAAAAAAAAGGATATTGTATTGTTATAAATCTTAGAAAGTTCGTCTATAATAATAGTTATAAGAATGGAATTAAGATGGCAACACATGAAGCCTAGAATAGAAACACACTTCATGGTGTCCAAACACATAGACGCGTATATAGGTGAATTTCTCTTTAACTAATGCTTTAGACCATATATTTTTCTAACTAATCAATTTATTTTCCATCATATTAATATTTGTTTTTCAATGTACATTTATTTTTCTGTTATGTTTGATAATTATTTTAGACTAATGTTATATAATAATTATATTTTCATAAGAGCATATCAAAGTGTAAATATTTATTATAATATATATTTTTTACTGTGCACGTGCACCTCTTACTAGTAATATTAAATTTGGCCAAATAACAAAATAATTTAGATAAGAAATTGTTGTAATCAAATTAAAGTTACTTACTCTTTATAAACATTTAATTTAATAATTTTTTTGTGAACTTAAGATATTATTATATTCAACATTATTCTTTCTTCACCTTATTATACATACATTAATAAAATATATTACTTATACAAAATATAAAAAATAATATATATAATATCTAAAATATATATGATAAAAGAATATATGTTGAATATATGTGATTATATATATAAATATTACGAGTATTATGATTAGCTCAAAATTAATCAAATCAAATTTATACGAATTTTGTTCACAAGTTTAAACTGAATCAAATCGAATTTATATGAAACAAATTTAAATTATTCACAAATAGTTCTATTCGATTAAAGTACCAAGAGCAGTGCTGGGGGATACGCAACACTCAGCGTATCCCCCTCACATGAACAGTGCCATGCACTGTTCATGGCACTGTTCATGTGAGGGGGATGCGCTGAGTGTGCGTGCTCCCCCTCATTTCTCAAATACCAAATACATGCATACACGGCTAATTCTTTGTCCTTATATAATGCAGCTTCCACCATGTGTACCAATAAAAACTTGGCACGTCTTCAACGCTAGCTTTATACCGATCTATTTCATAAGATCTCTCTTCTTTCACAATTAGTTAACCCCAAATGGAATACCGAGTTGCTAAGTACTAGCAAGTTTGTATTCGTTATTTTATATTATTTTCACCTCTAATCAACTAATATTTTTATCTTTTAAACTCAACCTCGCGTTCTATGGCCTTACTTTATCTTCCTTTCCATTAGAATTTTTGTCTAACAGCAGCCATGAAAAACGTTTAAGAGTATAATTTTTATTTTTGAATAAAACTTTAAAAAAATTAAAATTTTGGAAATTAAAAATTTTCATATGGCAGTACTAATGATTTCATATGTTTTGTATCCAAAAATTAAAAGCACAAAATTAAAAATTAAAAAAAAAAATTGCAGTGCATCAATGAAGGTTGTGACAACTAATGAATCACAAGAGAAATGATAGATGCAGTCATGGAATTGCAAGCGGCGTGCAGTCGTTTTGAAAAAAAATAAATATATATGGGACCCACGTGAAAAATTTAACTTTTTTTCTAAAATGACTGCATGTCGTTTATAACTCTATGACTATATGTAGCATTATCCGAATCACAAAGCAACGTGGGGAGAACGAATGAAGGTTGGAACTCTCAACTAGGGTCTGACTAATGAAAGAGATCAAGTTTCCAACCTCAACTTGGGTCTGACTAGTGAAAGAGATCATGACCTTATGACCGGCCAATAGCAGTTTGGATTTATCTCAACTGCGGGCTTAATTCCCTTGAACGGCCCATTGTAACTTCAGATACGTCTGTACTTTGAGTTGGTTCAGCCTTATCCAAAATGTCACATGCTCTCATCTATAGCCTCAAAATCAGATGCTTGTTTTTTTTTTTTTTTTTTCATATTAGTACTGGGTGTGTCGGGAATCGTGCCTCCAAAACAACAGCGAACAGCATTCATGCATTGCTATTATTGGGTATTCAGTTAAATTTAATGTTAAGGCATGAAATTAATATTTGTGAAAATTTAGTATACAGTTCTGTAGGGTTAGAGTGGAGGGGATACATTGGGATAATTCATTGCACACACTGCTTGAATTGCACGCGCGCAGTTGTAGAACACGTTCTGAGATATTGTATCCCATGCATGCATGCATGCACGTACGTACTGACGTACGGTAGCCTAATTTGTTGAAGGTTTTACGAACGTCCCAATAGAGTAATTATTATTTGATTAATTTTTTATTAAAGATTTTATTTTTATAAATTTTAACTAGTTATTTTTTATTATATCAAATAAACTCAACAAGTTAATAATAATTCTATTAAAATATTAATTTTTACACTTTTATTTATTTTAATTCTAATGTAATTTTAATATTTATCTATTATTAAGAAATACATATTAATTTTTTAATGTTTATATTATTCCTAACGAACGAACGAATATAATTTTCTAATAATGTTTTTTTACAACAATCATATTCTTTCAATTGATATATATATATATATATATATATTTGTATGTGCAGGAGAGTAAATTAACGGAAAGAATGAATATTTTTATGAGTGCTCTTAGTGCATTTAGTTGTCCGTACGTATTGATGTACTTAGAGTGGTACTGGAGTCAACACTTATATGTTAAGTAGTAATTAAACACAAGCTATATCAACAATATTTGCGATAAAAACAAGTCATGGTTGCTACGAAAATGAATCGAGGTAAATTATCGTTTTCGTCCAAAATATTTTACTTAGAATGAACAAATAAGTGTTTTTCAATTCTTTGTCGTGATAACAACGTTGACAGATAAATATTGTTAATGAAAGTAAGGAAACAGTATCCATATATGCAAAAACCAACACAATGATCAAACTCAAACAAAACATGAGTTCATGTCCCATTAAGTCCCAATTTACTGATAATCTAACTTTCTGATCTCAAAGCAGCTTGGCCCTTTATATATTTGTAGTACTAGTAGTACTACTCCTGATCCCATGAATTAACTTGAATCCTTAAATTGGGAAACAATATTATAAAACGAGAAGTACTGGATTTGTCTTTCTAATTAATTAATGTAGAAACAAACATGAAAAGAGACAAATTAAATTAAGGAAAAGAAAAGGAGAAGGATTTTTTTTTTTTGAAAGAAATGAAATATAGAAAGAATAGAAGATGAAGATCAGTATTGAAAGATCAGTTCAATATGACCTCAAACAAGTGCACTTTTTTAACCCTTTCTCTTCTCTTCCCCCGCCCACTATATATCAATCCTCAAAATCTTAGGCGTGCAACTCTAAGTGGGGTGCCTTATCATGATGACGGGATATCCCAGTATCCCACCAAACCCTTTTAATTTCTGCGTGTTACTTACCAAATCAGCCCCTCATCATCTCTTTATATATATTTTCCCCCCCACTTTTTTTTTTAATCTTTCTGCACAAGTCAACCCCACATTCTTCATCTTGTTACCCAATCAGATTCGTCCACGTCGTTGATCTATCTTCATGATCACCCACCCCTACGATTTTCAACTAACTGATCTAACTCCCTAGTTTTCTCTTTTCTCCTCCTATTGAAACGAACTCTTCCTCATATCTACCACCACCAAAACCACCATTCCCAATCCTTCCCGGTCGATCGCTTACTTCCGGCGACTCGTAAACGTTTGAAACACGACACTCCCGGCCGCCGGGAACTCATCCATTGTGCAACTCCTGCATTTCCAACCAAGGGGCTCCAGCGCGGTTGCCACCTTTGTCCACACCTCATGACTCATACATGTAGTCGATACAGACATGGTTGCCGGCCGGAAGACTTGCACCACCTTCTTCAAAACCTGGGCAACATCATCGTCATGATCATCATCATAAATAGACCCAACGAACTCGAAGCTGGCGTAA
This sequence comes from Platycarya strobilacea, assembly GCA_036898215.1. Classification (NCBI taxonomy): domain Eukaryota; kingdom Viridiplantae; phylum Streptophyta; class Magnoliopsida; order Fagales; family Juglandaceae; genus Platycarya; species Platycarya strobilacea. The sequence continues at coordinate 28,968,483 of CM072556.1, forward strand.
CTGAAACCATCCTCAGGGGTTACATGAATGGTGGAGTAACGGTCACCATCGATAACACCATTCATGGAGTAACCGCAAGGATCGAACGCAAAATCACAAATAAGAGCACCGGGATTAATGTCTCCGATACCCGTCAACTTGGTCATCTCTTTCCCGGCAGAATCGCCGGTCTTTTCATCCCCCGCTGGACGTTTAAAGAACTTCCGAGCGAGGCCACGGTCGAGCTCTGTCATACAGATTTCCATTGTGTACAGCACGCCAGGAACATCATGCGGAGCCTCATCGCTAGCGGCAGTGAAAACATGCCAAGAATGGGAGGGGATTTTAGAGGGCATAACCGAAGCTTTTCTATAGCAAAGATTGGTGGGGAGGCAATCTTCCAAATAGATAACTTCTTCTTTGAAACTGGTGTGGGGAAATGGCTGTGCCATGGGGAAGATAAAGCTACCTCGAGTGTACCGACAGGAGCAGAGAGTGAGGCCAAGGTGGCGTGCGTAGAGAAGCAATGGACGGATGGATTTGAGAAGCTGGGTGGTCCCACATGTCTTGATGATAATTTTTGTGGGGTAGACGAAGAGGCTCGACTCTGATAACACGTAGGCATCGAAGAAGTTGTTTCCTACAGCCGAGACCACGGTGCATTGAACTGCATCTAGAACTTGTTCTAGGGACTCGAACTCGAGCTGCCTCAGACCCATTTCTGTCAGCACTGAATTATTAGGATCATCTCCGAAGAACTGGAGCTCCAGCCTCTTCTCAAAGCCTTCAAAACCAGAGGCTGCCATTAATGACTTGTTTCGATGAAACACAGAGAGATTGATATTGAATGAGATTAGCAGAGAATTGAAAGAGATAATTAGATATGTAGTGGGAGTGTGGAACTACAGGTGAAAGAGAGAAGTGGTGGTGGATGAAATTTATAGGTGAGAGAGAGGGAGAGAGAGAGAGAGAGAGAGAGAGAGAGAGAGAGAGAGAGGGATGGAAGGGCTTTGTTTAGGGCATGCGGGCAATGCAACCAAGAGTAATTATTGCAGGCATAATGAAGTATACAAGATGATGATATGTGTTCCAAATTTTTTTGTGCCAAATCTTTGAGCAGACTACAAGAAAGAATGGAATTTACGCCCACGCGCAATCTTGTTTATTTATTTATTTATTGTCATTAAGCTTTGGGAAAATTCACCAGTTTGTTCCAAACCATATCATTCTCTCCCATATATTGACTCAGAGCACATCATTTTCAAACAACTGTACTGTTAGTCCCCAGCCCTGTCAAAATTTTTAAACCCTGGCCTGCATGCATGTTTTGGAAGTTTTTAATATACATACATGTATGTGTGTGTGTGCATGGTACATATGCATGATGACCATTTTAATGCCATCTTGTGATGATATATTAATAATCTTTGAACTTGCACTAGTCAGTGTGCCATTGGAAACCACTAATTGAAAAACATCATATATAATGCAAACTCATCAGTCATTTTATATATTTCATTAGTATTTTTAGAGATATCTAATTCAATAATGGAAGTACTAGAAGATAACCATTGAAGGAAAATGACAATGTGGAAACAAAAACTTCATTAAATAAATAGAAAAACGTGTTGTCGGTAGTGTTGTATGACAACCACCCAAGAAAATTTAAAAAAGAAAAAAAGAAAAGACAAGAAAAGAACAAACAGTATTTTGGCATATGATAAATATTACTTTTGCTCGGTGCAGTATTTTTAGTAAGGGCAAATAAAATCATCTTGTTGGTGTTGGTTGATCAGTGGATGCTTGGTCAGAAAAAATTTTTTTAAAAAAAAGTAAAAATTTCTTTTTTTTTTTTTAATTTTCCTCACTTTTTGAAAAGAGCAGAGTCATTGGAAAAACAGGGAGGCATGCATTTTGTGAACAACAGTACTAATATATACAAACTTCTTATCATAAGGATAATAATGGTGATTATTTTGGTCAATGGAAGATGTTAAAACTGGTTCAAGAAAACTACAACCCATTATAGTGTGATGGGACAAAATCATATCCTTTGCTCGAGATTAGACAAACAAAAAGATCAATTTGTATAGCAACAGCTCCAGCGCATAGAAACTGTTGATTCAAGCTGAAACAGAAGGGAAATGCATCGATCAAGAGTAGTACGTACTGGTGGTCAAAAAATCTGTCAAAAATCATTTATTTGGTTGATATAAGGCATTATGAAACATTTGAAACACAAACATAATCATAAACCAGAACTAGATTTTATGTTGTAATGCATGACAACATTAATGATTTTGGTTACTGCTGAGGTTAATTTGCCGCTTATAGGTGTTCTCAAGTATATAGCCATACCCTAAACAAGACATGACAAGACAAGACAAAACCAATCGATCAACCGAGCTTTAAAACTCGAAGAAAATCATGCATTCAAGGAGCTAGAGCAGCTAGCTAGCTGATCCTGATCCAGTTATTTGGATAATTGTGTTAATATTGGATAATGCAGGAAGTAGTTGGAAAGATAGAGATCTAAAAATATGTAAAATGCAGTATTATTAATGTATGAAAAACAAATAAGTACTGATTATAGAGTCTGTACATGAGTGCTGTCGATCCTTGGGAGAGCAGGGTGTTAACCCAGATCAAAAGCTAGACGTGCCCAATATATCATCAATATTCTTACCATAAAATAATAATTTAATTTGCAAAATAAAAACAGAAAGGTGAAGAAAAACAGACATAAGGAATCAAGCGTGGCAAGTAAATAATTATGAGAATATCCTTGAATTAGGGTGATCGAGATCAACCCGAATATATGTACGTGAGATCAAAGGCACTCGCATCATTTTTATTTCTTTCAATATATATTATATATATATATATGGAAATTCATGAAGCTATATATATATGTGTGTGTGTGTGTGTGTGTATGTGAGCATGCATTGTCAACTTTTCAATTTTCGTGTTTTTCAAAGCTAGCATTTCACAATTTTCATTTTCTTAAGCATTTGCCGTTGAAACCGGTATGAAATAAGGAAAATAATACACACACAACCCATTATTAAAATCTGTGACCTGATTGGCATAATCTCCTATCTCTAAAAATGAGGTTTGGAGTTAGAAACCCCCACTCCGTTATCAAAAAATATATATATACACATACAATCCTTTACATAATTTTGTTTCAACTGAGTGACATTTTTATAAAATAATTGATAAAAGTAGCATCGATCATTTTATAAAAATATCATTAATTTAAGATATGATTGTAAAAATATGATTGTACATATATATATATATATATTACTCGGAAATTAAATATATGTATATATAGTTCTTCTAGTAGACTCCAAATGAGAGAGGTACGTAGTACTACATGAGCAGTATTTGTGAAGGAAAATAAAGCAATATTTATAATTAATACTTGGTGGGGTTCTGTTCTAGCTGTAAGAAAGCTAAGTAACCTCCATAAACTACCTTCCCCTTCACTTTTACACACTTCTAGCTTGGCTTTTAATATAAGACTTCTGCCCTAGATTATACCAATAATGCAGCATGCATGATCGTTTCTTCTTTCTTCTTCTTCTTTTTTTTTTTTTTTTGGGATAAGTCTGCATAATTTAACATGATCAGATCTAAGGAAACTTCCACATAAAAGCTATATATAGATAGGTAGAAAAGGTATATATTAAGGGAAAGAAAAGTATATGAAGAAGACAGTGGAGAATAGGTATATAGCTGCTAATTATAGGAGAATAGGTATATATTAAGGTAAATGATAGAAATTGTGAGATTTTACACTAAAAAAAAATGTTGGGAGTTTGAAGGGGAAGAGGGGGGGAATGATCGATGCAGAGTGTATGCGTCATGAATAAATGTGATGGTGTGGGTGAGGCTGGCAGCCTCCATTATGACCACAAAACCCACCTCTTTGTGCTGCACGCGCAGTACTAAACTTTGCAAAAAAAAAAAAAAACACTATTTCAAGATGTCGACAAACAAAAATGGTCAAACACTTGCCCCAACTTTTATACCAAATGTTGAATGAGATCGTCATCTTACTTCAAAAGTCTCAAATGTTACCAATCTCTCTCTCTCTCTCTCTCTCTCTCTCTCTCTCTCAATGGTGTTTAGTTTCATGGAAGATTGAGAAGTTGAAGGGACAAAGAAATCAAAATAGGATTTTGGAAAGAGTTAATTTGATAGAAAGAAAGGAAGAAAGAGAGAGAGAAATTAGAACCAGCTAATTAATCTAATTATTAAGATTGGTCCCACAAATAAGTAAGATCTATAAACATAGGCATGATCTCCAACCTCCCACCGAAATCATCGTCGATACAGCCCTAAACCCACCTCCCATGATTGGTCCCAATAGTCATGATCAGCCGTATGCGCCCCCCGACAACCACCGTGGCAAAGACCCATTCAGCTATACACATCATCTAGCTAATGTGCCCCAACTCCTTGACACATTGGGTCTATCTTTGTTCCACTCCCCTACTGCATTTTTGGGACATTGATTCCCCACATGGGTCCCTCCATCTCATCCATCGGCTGCGCCACTATTCATGTTGCTCTACTACTACTACTTTGCAAATTGCATGCTATGTATCTCCAAGCCAGCTTTAGCCGCCATACATACATATATATCATGTACCAAAATATTATTGCACATGTTATACTTGCATAACAATACGTTTATAACGTGTTGACGTATCAGTTATTGATTTAGTACTTAGGCCTTGTTAATTGGTAAATTGGTTTGTAGATTTAATTGGGATCAATTCAATTTAGTGTGTCAATATTTAAATATTCAACTCTTAAATTAATAAATTCATCTTAATTCAAAATTTTTTTACAGGTAGAATTTATAGTAGTATTAAATGATCAAATTTAAAATTAAAATTAAAATTAAAAATAAAATGATTAAAGACTATGAAATTTTGAATTAAAAATAAAAATGATCAAATTAATGGGTTTTGTACATGTACGTAATATAATAAGTAAAATAATAAATACGTATTCTAGTGTCTAGTAGTACTAGTCCACTACTGCTCAAAAAATTTTAAGTACCGGAGTGCACGAAACTAGCTAATTGCATGCTTTGGCATACAAGTATTTATTGTTTTAGAGCACTAATTACGAGAAGCACATAGTGCTACTGTACCATGCGCACAAAAACTATCCAAAGGTTATAACTTATGTTAATATTGGTTGGAGCCCCACCGCCAGATCTTTGTCATGGATCTGCCATATAATTTGATACGAGTTTTAATGGAGTTCATTTTTCATTGAAAATCACTATCTCAGTTATTTTATCTTTTGGAGTTTTGATGTCATTCGTGATAAATACTTTTCCTAGCTAATTTGAACAATCTGCATTAAGTGGCTGTACATACGTGCAAAGCCGGCCGACATGGATTTTTTCATGATTGTGGGGATATTGTTTAGGATTGTGATGAAAGCTGGTAATTAAAATCATAAATGACTCAAGGCCGAGGCCAATTTGTGTTTCTCAAGAGTTCATGCATGGCAATATTGATGCATGCGTGATGGATGCATCTGCCATGCATACATGATATGAATGCAGCTTATAAGTCTTTTATAAGGATATTTCACATGCATGCGACTGATGATCTATTAATTCAGTCAAAAAATAATAATAACAGGACTCATCAAATCTTTGTAGATTTGGAATAAGAATCTTGATGAATGCAATAACACTAGTTTTAAAGAAAAGTTTAAAAAATTATATAGGCATGCATCCAAAAAAGATGTTGAGAAATGACAGACAAATAATGTAGTTAAGGTTCTTTTCTTTCAATATATAAAACCTTTTTTTTTATTAAAAAAAAACATATATGTATATATATATTGATGCTGGTATTTTTCTTTTTTAGCTATCTAACATTCAACTCGGGAAGATAAAAATTGTCATGATAATGGAAGTGAAAGGCATGAAATGGTGTGACACAGGGGACCTCCAAACATTAAAAATGTGTCTTAATTAACCTACTAATTAGATGGCTCCCACAAGAGAATCATGCATATATACAGCTTTGGTGCTAAAGAGTTTTGGAAGCAAACAAACAAGGCATGTTGGAGGAGTTTTCTTTTTTATTTTTGATGCATTTTGCAGATCAGGGAGTCCCCACAAAGTCACAAACACAAGCTTATAATCAAGCTATCCAGGGTGACCTAATAATATAAGTTAGTGATTTTTATCTTTATGTCACACCTCGAGCCCTGCCCCCCTGGCCTAGCTAGCTAGCCTGCCACTCCCAAAATCTATCTCGAAGTAGATGGATATATAGCTTTGGGGCATGGGAAATATAGAGAAATAAAGAAAGCATGATCATTCCTCTCGTGCTTTGGAACTCCAAACTTTCTCGCTTATTTTATTTTCCTGTTAAAATCCGAATCTCTATCGATTGCTCCACACAAAGCAATAAGCGTGATGATCAGTTTCTACCCCCTCTCTCTCTCTCTCTCTCTCTAAGCTACTCAACAGTAAGAGCTTTGCTGTCTTTAATGCCCTATTCTTCCAAATTACACGTACAGTTAATATACATAACTTAGAGTATTGATATTTTAATTTCAAATAATTTTATATTAGACTTATTAAAATATAATAGTTAAAATTTTGAGATATAGTAGTTAAGCATTATTCTTCATATTTAAAATATTATTATTTAAAATAATTTTTTATTATCTTTTAATATATTTGTTAAATGAATAAATTATAAATTTATCTGTTAGTTTCATAAATTATATATTATATTATTATTTGATGAAACTCATGATAAATCTAATATAGGATTGTAGATATGACTGAAATGTTAGTTTTTCATTAAATTTATACTTTCCATCAAATTTAAAAAAAAAATTGTATTGAAACCAATATTAATATTCTAAGTTACATATTTTTTGGTATCTCATTATATATCTTTTTGCTTATCCTAATTTGTTATACATTCATAAGATTTGAACCATAAACTCTCTTGTTTTTGTGGGGTTCTTCTAAGAGTGCTAAACCTAATTTGTTTTTGTTTTCAGGAAAGATATCTGATCTTATGGATCTTGTTGTTGCCTCGTTAATCCAAAGAAAATAAAAGCTGGTTAATGAAGACTGACTAAACCTGACATTATTTTACTATATATCTCCACAATTTGAAGAAGGATAAACTTATTCTTAGTACTAAACTCTGTCAGTCAGAAAAATGCTCATATTCCTTTTAACTAATCACTAATAGTGAAAGTGAAATCTTAACTCAAAAATTGCCACTTTCTGATCATACAGTGCTGCTGACATAAACATGATGTCATTCACTACTATGCTCAGGATTGGGCCAACTAGAGAGAGAGAGAGAGAGAGGTGTGCTGGGGGAGTTTCAAGAGATTCGTAGGTCTTTTTGAAGCCATTGAAAATGTTGAGAGGGCCAGGCATGGATATGTAAGCATGGAGGCCATCATGTTCCCTCTACTTCAAACTCTCTGTCCTCCCCTAAAAGTTGTAGTAATTGATCAACAAAAGGACCCCAGCTTTCTACATATCTCCACAACTCAAAACCCCCAAGTTTCCACCCCTTGATCTCTTACAAATTTTTTCATAAAGACAAATCTCTAAGATGTTGGAAAAGTCTTTAAAGCTCTTGCTATTCCCCCCTCACTCTCCCACCTTTTCCAATGAGTAAGATAGCTTAGTGTAATTAGGCTTTTTGGGATAACGTGGACCATAAACACAGCATTGCCGACATCCTTTTTTACCCTCTTAGTCCCTGTTTCCATAAGTGCTTAACGCTACCAATTAGATTCTACCTGTACACCTCTTATGATTATCTTTCATTTTTTTTAAAAACTTTGAACAAGGATGGGGACTGAAGCAAGCTTATCTCATTGGAACCCCTTAAAATATTCTTGTTCCAAAGTTTGGCTCCCATGAAAATTTTATCTTTTAATATTGTAGTATCTATATTAATACTAAATTGTTTAAATTGATGAAAAGATGTATATTTAATGATTTTTATTAAATTAATAGGCTCAGTGATGGAATATTTAATGAGCAATGCTACGTACAATCTTTATTTGACGACTACAATACAAGTCTAATTTTAAAAAATTTTGAAACTACGATAATATCATTTTTAAATTAATATGTTTTCCTCTTTTACCCTTATTTATCAATAGTACTGCAATGTAATTCTTCTCTCAAGACTACAATTAGAATTTCTCATATTTAATTAAAACATGTACAGTAATACTTATGAAATTATCACTTATTTCAAAAACTTAAACTTAGAAGAAGAGATAAATTTAATTATTTATATTATACTCTTAACAGCTCCCATTGGAAAATTGAAAAAATGAGATCTAGGAAAAGAAGAGTATCTTACTACATATGTAATGCAAGGGAATGATTATGATTGTGTTCTGATATGTAATGGGTGAATTATGTGCCCAAGTATTGTGACATTATATTAGAGCTTTGTATTCTTATATAAAAACATTAAAAAAATGAACAAAGTAGGTCAACTTTTTTTGGCTTTGCCAGGTAATTAGTAGTACTTTTGTAGGCAGTGTTAGTTTAAACTCCAAAGAATTAGGATCCTAGATACCATATAAATGTATGTCGCTTAGCATGCTCACTAAAACAAATAAATAAAAATTAATCGGCTTGTAATGAGTGTTAATTAATTTTTCTTGTTGAATCCAGAAATGGGTACCTAATAATTAAAATCATATTTGGAACAAAAATATATAGGTGAAATTTAATGTTCTACAAATTATTTTCACTTTCTTCCTTTAAAGAAGAGAATTCTCTGGGAAGTAAATAATGCCGCTAATCTTAATTTCCACCATTCCCTCTGAGCTTCTCAGTCTACCTGAAAAACAAAAGGGTCAGGTTGCTGTAACAACAGCATTACTGGGCCTGACCATAGTGGGACCTATCTCACGTTTTTGTAGGCCATCATTGAAGGCTAATGGGCTAACACCTTGAAACACCCTGCTCTAATGGGTCTGGTGATTTTGGACTCTGCACAGAACAATGTTAATTAATTTTGTAAAAGGAGTAGATCATATGCTGGAGAAATAACATTTTGCAAAGGCAGGATGGACACACACACACACACACACACACACACACATATATATATATATATATACAAGTTTTGTTATTCATCATCTCAATATATCATTTTTTTCATTTTCATTTTTTATTTTTTTTATTTTATTCTTCTTAAACAAATTGAGTTTTTCTAATCATTATGCATATTCTAAACATTTAGTAAAAAAAAATATAAAATAAAAAGTGTGGTATATGATATGTGGGAATGATTAATAGAATTTATATATATATATAGCCGTTTGCGAACTCCTCATATCTCCTACTATTAATTAGCCTCCTATCCAACCTACTCCTCCATCCCTTCACCACCACCACCACCACCACCACCACCACTGTCGTAAACCACCTCTATGGCACCGTGGCTAGTTGCGGTTATATTATTGTTACACACTCCACTTCCTTTCTCCTAACCCTTGCTTCTAACCTCTTTTCAAGCATGGAATCATTAGTCTTCCCTTAACTGCAAGATTCACCAACCAAAGCATATTCAAGGGAAGATTCTTAGGTCCATTCTACTACCTAACTTTACTCTCAATGCACCTGCGAAGAACTTGTTTGAGGCTCATTATATATGGTCAGAATGCAGCCATCAGAGGACTGAAAAATGGCATAATCTCCTGCTCAACTTGCACAAATATTTTCAGAGACAAGATTATGGTTTACTTTAGTAGAAAGCATCCTTGCAACTAAAACTCACAGCATAATACATCTCCGCCGCAGCAAAACTTTTCCAATGTATTATATTGAGTAGTGGCTTAAATATAGTTGAATAAGTGCCTCAATCCGAAGCTTCACTCAACATCCAGCTCAAGCGAATTTCAGTCCAAAAATCTCGCTCGACATCTAGCTCGAGCGAGTGCCAATCCAAGAGATTCGCTTGACTCTAGCTCAACTTCTAGCTCGAGCGAAATGTAAACCTAGTATTCGCTTGAGCGACATTTAACTTCATTTGAGCAAACTTGCCTTTTTTAGAGTTTCGCGTTGTTCACTATATATATATTTGTTAGAACATTTCTACACAACCTCTCAATCTCCACATACCATCATTTTTTATTGTTTTTTATTTAAATTTTTTTTTTTGAATTTGTTCTTTTTAAATTAATTTAATTTTTTTATTCATTATTTATACATTAAATATTTAATTAAAAATAAAATAAAATAATCTGTGGTGTGTGGATATTATGTGAATAGTAAGAGGTTGAGTAGATTTTTTCATATTTGTTATATTGTTGTAAAGGGACATTAGACACTTTTGAGAACAGCCAAACATTAGAGAAAGTGAAGGAGAGAAAAAAATCCTCTTATAAATAGTTTTGAGAGTTCATTGAGTATATTGAGTTTTGGGATTGTGAGAATTGTGTGATGGTCTCTTGTGCTCTATTTTTATTGATAGTAAACTTATTCTGACCATCCTAATAGTTGTCGTAGGCTCACATTGAACCAACCCACTTAAATTTTAGTGTTATTGTGTGATTGTCATTTTATTATCATTTTTATTTCTACTGCGATATTTTAAATTTACCATTTGTTAAGACTTATTCCTAACATGTTCCACACGTTATATAATCCCCACAAATAATGCCGACTTATTTACAACCAAATACTAAAAAATAAAGATCCACGGATGAAGTTCATGATTAAAAAACAAAAGAAATAATATGTACAAATTATAAATAGATGCCAAAGATGCAAGCTTTTGTATAAAGAGTACTGCTACAAGGAAGCCCTTGTATAAGCACGAAGAAGCACGAAACAAATTAAATGGTGGGTAGCGTGGCAAAAACAAATCGCATGTAAAAATAATCTCATACTCAATACACAACACTTTTTTAACTTTCATATCTTGTCACTTTCTTTCCCTCCAAAACTTCCAAAAAACCACCATTACCATCCTTTCATCTCCTGTCACATTTTCTAGCACACTGCGCTCGTATATGTGGTCGTCTTTGAATTGCTCCTGTTTTCGTGCATTGTTTTTTTCAGGTTGTAAAGAATTGTGTGCGGCAATTGTTTCCAGTAGTTGTTTTATCGCCGCCTTTCTTTTCTCTTGTTTTATTTGGTTCTTGTTTTGTTTCTTTGGTTCTCTCCATCACCTTTTTGACTTACAAAGCTATTTTCCTTAAATTTTTAATTTTTAATTATTCTATATACATATTCCATTAATTTTTATTTACAAAGCTATTTTTAAATTTTTTTAAAAAAAAAAATTCTTCCAATATAGTTTATCAGATGAGTTTCGCAGATCCTTTCACCATTTGGCTCCGTAATGATTAAGAAGTTGAGCGTTTGAAATGTCATTTTCTTTGACGTTCCCTCGTATTTTTGTTGGTAATATTTTTAGAGTGTGCTCATTCATATGGTCTGCATAATGGTCATAGGCACCCAATGTAAAAGAAAGTCAAACATAAAGTAGCTACAACATAAAGAAGCATGCTAAGTTGAGTGGGGAGCTACGGTTGTAAGTAATGGCGTAAAAGAAACTAGTTTTGCTAAAATAAGGTGGATCTTTTAAAAGATGGTATGAAAGTATCTTTATATATATTTAAGTGAGTATGCAATAGGTGCGCAGAAAATTAGGCTTCCCTCTAAAATTTTCTTTGTATAAAAGGAGACTCCACCTTATATATATAAGTAATAGGCATCTAAGAAAACTTGGAAGTAATGGAAATTAGTTTGAGTTTCGTTGGAGAAGCCCATGATGCGGAGTACGCTTGCTTCAAATACCCTAATAATGGCTCATGTATTCCCCATACGACGAGTTTTCTTTCTGAAAACACGTCAAAGAAACAATAATATTATTGGACACGCTTTTTTGTAAATTATATTTTTCCATAATCTCTGTTACGTTTACTAAAGCACAAACATTTTTTACAGTTTTTTTTTTTGAAACATTTCTTACAGATTGGTAATTTCATTTCTCCATCATCTTACTCTAAAAGTAATTTCTCTAACTTCTCTCTAGAGTTCCACCTCCTTCACCAGAATTTTTTCTCATTTCTTGAGCAAAGATGAGCTAGAGTTTTGACTCCATCCCCTTTCTTCCCCAACCAACAGATGTCCTTTCCATTTTCTTCTTAGTAGTTATTTTTTCAATTTTTTTCTTTCCACAGCTCTGACATTAGCAAATTTTTTATTCTCTAGTGGCCTCCTATCTACACGCACGTCATCTCCTACCTCCCAAATTGCCAATCTTTCTCTTCAAGATGGTTTTGCCACCAACGGCTCAGCGAGTGCGTCGCACGTGCGACTTCACTAGCTTGAACTTTTCACGTGCTAGTGAGTCCTATGAAAGATTCTAGCGACACACGCAGCCCGCTGGCATTAGAGGGCCCCAATCTTCACAACCAGTCTATCCACTCTTCTTTTGTAGTGGTGCATGTCCTACACAGGACACACTGCCACAGACGGTGTTGTTTTCCCACTAACGATTTGCTTATGTTATTGGCTAGTTTGTTATGTTCTTACTTTTCCTAATCGAGGATTAAGTAAAAGCAAACGTGATTTTTCCTATCAATCGGCCTAAATTAACACGATACAATACATATCTTTTTACTGCAATTTTCAGCCGCATGCTAAAAAGTCCCTTCATCCGATTATTTCAAAACCACATCCAAGTGGTTCTCTCTTTACAAGAATGAGTAAGAGCGCTTTTTTTTATTGTGTATTGTATAATGTGTTAATTTTTTGAAATAATTGTAAGAGATTCTCACTCTTCTTAGATTTATATTCTTTTATCTTTTAATTAATATATAAAACTTGTTTAGAAAAAAAAATGCTATTTCACTCGAATTGGGATGAAATAACATTTCTCTCGAATGGTTTTTTTCTTTTTTTTTTATTTTTTTTATTAAATGATTAAAAAAATATTTTTTAATAATTATGTAATTTTTTTATTTTTTAAAATTATTTAAAACCTTAAAAAATAATTTAAAAATAAAAAAAAAAAAAAAAAAATTTGCCCATTCAAAATAAATTCGGGCTGTAGGACCACTCAAAAAAAAAATCTTACTCGTTTTCTGTACTTTTATTTTTTTAAATAAACAAATAAAAGTCAAAGACAAGTGTCGGTGATAAAAGAAAAGAAAGAGAAAAAAAAGATAACTCATAATACTAGGAGTAGTTTGCTTCCGTAGGTCGGAAGTTGACTCTTAACGGAATAAAATTTAACGGTAATTAATTCTATAATTGTCGTTTTAAAATTAAAAACATTTTATTTAGTTATATTTAGCCGAAGCAGAATATAATTAATAATTATTCCTTCCTTCTGTCTTTGTTATTTGATAATTGATTCCATTTCCTCTTCCCCTTCCCAACGCTGCTCCCACCACCGTTTACACATTAACTCCATCCTTCCTTCCATCTTTTCCCTTTCTCTAGTCTCTTCCATGGATTTCTTCACCTCTGTCTTCGCCGACGGCCCACGCTCCTCCGATCCACCCCAGCTCCAATCACCACCCCTTCTCGATGATCATCCTGTTCCCGACGATCCCAACCCCGTTCCGAGCACCGCTTGGAGTTTCGGCGGGTTTATCAAGACTTTCGCGCGCGACCTCGAGGAGCTCGGATCTGGTTTGAAGAAAGAGACGGCTGTCATTCGGGAAGTCGCCTCCCGCGCCGTCAAGGACCTCCCGGCTTCCCTGGATGCCGGCGCCTCCGTCGCTCAGGATTCGCTCGAGTCGGTCGGCCAAGCCATCGACGACATCGGTAGTTCCGTCTGGAAATCCACGTCCGTGATCATCTCTCACGGTAGGGACACGCTTCTAGCCCTTAATCCTGACCCCGATTCCTCTGATACTATATCTATTAATAATCGAAGAACCATCGCTAGACGATCGACAAGTAGTAATAGTCAGCTTTGGGAAATGAAGCCTTACAGTCGGTTCGATGCGCAAGTGCGTTCAATTCAGGGTGATATGAATACGTTTTTGGAGGAAACGGAGGACGTGGATGGGTACAACCAGTGGAAACTAGGGTTTTTATTGGAGGAAAAGGGGGAGGAGATTGAAAAATTGATCGAGCAGAATGGTGTAATTGGAGAGATTTATGGGAAGGTTGTTCCGAGTAGGATTGATAGGGAGACCTTTTGGAGTAGGTATTTTTATAGGGTGCATAAGCTGAAGCAAGTTGAGGATGCAAGAGTTAAGCTCGTCAAAAGAGCGATTTCCGGGGAAGAAGAAGAGGATTTGAGTTGGGATTCTGATGACGAAGGCGAAGATAATAATGGGTCTGATTCGAAGGTCGATTCAAGTGACCCTGACAACGTTAAAAGTGTTGCAGAGACGGGTGGTGGCGTTGTCTTGGAAGGTAGATCCGATGAGAAAATGGTGTTGGAGGAAAGGAGAAATAGTGTGGAATCTGGGAGAGAGAGTGATATTTCCGTTGTTTCCAGCCAACAGTCGCCGGAGGAAGAGGACCTCGGGTGGGATAAGATTGAAGACATTAGAAGCAGTGATGAGAACAAAGGGCAGGATACTGTTGGTGGGAGCGCAAATAGGCTTGATTTGCATAAGCGGATGGGTGCTGCAGAGGAGGAGGATTTGAGTTGGGATATTGAAGATGAAGATGATGATCAACCTGTTAAATCTTGATTAATTTTACGTTTTGAAAATTGCAATTGTTCTAACTCAACAATGTTGAGCTTATACTCGCCCGGATTGGGTTTTCCTGCTAGTGTTCCATTCATGTGTCAGTAATATTTTGAATCTTTGATTATAAAGTTGTAAAGTCTCCTATATTGTATCTGCTGTTTTTTAGTTAAAGTGGTCACATTCCTTACCGTCTCATTTTGCAGTTTAATTCAAGAGAAATGCTTTAGTCCTAAGAATAGTCCGAAGTTATGCTAATATATAGATTTAGCCTTGGCTTGAATTCAAAAATCTCATTTCTTCATTATAAATTTCTTAATTTCTTACCAAAAAAAATACAATAAATTAATTAATTTTTTGAAGTTTCAAAATAATAATATTAAAAATATATATTTTAATAATATTTTTTTTAATTTTTAATTTTCATCTAAAATTATTTTATCTATCTCTCGTATCTAAAAGATCTTTTCCAGTGTCCGTCTGGCCAAAATAACCAAACCTTATGTTCTATGTTTAATTTTGTCCAGCAACGACATCTGGTGGATTCCATATATGGCTTTTTTCCGATAAAATTTGCAAACAAGCCACTTAACTTTAAGAGATTGTGTAGATTGAGAAATCAATCCATCTCAATCTATCATTACAATTTTTTTAAATTTTTATACAAAATATAATAAATAATTCAAACTTTCAAATTTTAAAATAAAAATAATATTAAAAATAATATTCCAATAATATTTTATTCAATTTTCATATCAAATCATCTCATCTCACTAATCTAACAACCTATAAAAATGTTTAGCATGTAACCACCTCAAGGTTTTGTCACCGTTTTGCAATTTCAGCTGTCCCTAGATGGAGCACTTGTGCTATTCAGCTTATCCTTTTTTTTTTCATAACCTACTACTCAGCTTATCTGCTTCTATGCTAATGAATCTTTTAGTTGGGACTACCATAATGATCTTAATTATACATCAAAGAGTTTATCCCTAAGGCATTGATTTATGAAACCGGCATTCCAATTTTAAATTCCTCTTAAAGATTGTTCTTAGGTTAACAATCCCTTCTACCATGTAGTGGCTTCTTCTTGAACAAAAATTATAACATGCTAAACACACACGAGCACTATACGACAACCAGAAAATGGAAAACAGTTAACAGAAAATAATACATTTACCAAGCATGATTAAGGCAAATGAAAGGGCTGAATCTGTGCATGTAGGAAATGATAAAAAGAAAGGACTATAATCTGCATTTTATACAGCCGCACACTTAAGAAATAGTATATGAAAAGATAAGTTATCCACACTATTATGTCTCAAGTCTTAGACGAAAATGTGTAGTACCATTTGATTCATCAGCTAAACCCCAGGTCCGCAATGTACACCCAGCATGACTAATTGTCACCCTGTCTCAGCATCCGCAAAATGGTAAGGAACAGGTTTAGAATGTCCAGATAAAGATTAACAGAGGCCCAGATGTACTCATCATAAGTGTAGCGCTTGATTAGGTTGTCGGTGTCATAAACAATGTAGCCCGAGAAAATTATAGCACCAATTGCACCATAAATAGCAACGGATGTTGAGCCAAGAGGGAAGAACATCTACAAAGCAACATAGGGCCCAAAAGTCAGACCAATAATGCCCATGTTGCATGAGAATATGTTCATATTTAACTAGTTCAGAAATCGTACCTGGATAAACCCAGTAAGGATAAGGACAAAGAGGCTGGTGAATAAGATTGGTCCAAGATAGCTGAAGTCCTTGCCCTTCTTGGATGCCCAGAAGGTGTAACCAGTTAAGGAGGAAACCACAGCTGAGGTTAAAATTAATGCTTCAAGTACAAGTCTTCCTGCAAGCACCCAAAGCAAAAGAATAAGGCCCATTTGGATACAGTAGTACAAGTCTTTCATCTCATCTCATTATTACAATTTTTTCAAATTTCCATACAACATATAATAAACAATTCAACTTTTTCAAATTCCAAAACAATAATAATATTAAAAAATAATATTCTAACAATATTTTACTCAACTTTTAACTTTTATATAAAATAATCTTATCTCATCTCACTATCCAAACGAAATCCTAAGAACCTATATCTCATCCTTGAATTCACAGCAGGCAATCTAATGGGAGAAAGAAATAAACTTACCATCAGTGTTAGCACAACTTACTCCAACTGTGAGGCTCAACGACAAGGTGAACAAGCCAAGGAAGATAAAGTTCAAGGGATGCTTTTGTTGATACATATACAGCGGCCACAGCACTGCAAAGACACAAGTTGGTTAAGTCGATGAAGCTAGAATATCGACAATGAAAGCAAGACACAAAGTCCTCAAGAAAGTGAAATTGAAAAGAGGTAACACAACAGATGTAAAGCTCAAGTTTGCATAAGCCAACCATTTCAATTAATCTACATCTCTAGCTGAGAGGATCACCTACTTCAGCCTTCGGGCTGACATCAATACAAAAAACAATCATTCTTCTTTTAGGCCTGGTTCATTTTCACAAAACTTTTTATCTCATCTTATCTCATCTCATCTTATTAATACAACTTTTTCAAATTTTCATATAAAATAAAATAAACAATTCAAATTGTTCAAATCCCAAAACAAAAATAATATTAAAAAATATATATTTCAATAATATTTTATTCAATTTTTAACTTTTATCCCAACTCATGTTATTTTATCTCATATGCGAAAACAAATGAGGCCTTAGCGGCAAGTTAAACATGATGCACCTGATGAACCTTGAACCAACAAGCACACCCTCCGCCAGTTTCTCTAGGTGGAGGTGTCATGAGCTAGAAACAATGAGTTTTACAGATCCACAAAAATTTATCCACAAAGGCTCACTCAAAATCATAAATAGAACTTCAACTGCACGTAGTTAGGTTGAAATTTTCCCCATTAGCAACAACAAATCTCCAATTATTTCAATTTCTTTGGTGGTGGATAATGATTTTGGAAAAATCCATTGGTTTACGTTAAATAGGCATACATAAACAAGAAATGATAATGGGAATTCTCATGTCCTAATCTCAGGCTTTTCTAATAAGCATCGAATCTCCGGAAATGAGAACATGGTAACAGCGATCAAACTCAGAAATAACGCAAACAGATGGACAAAAAAATCAAAAGAAAATACACAAATAATGAAGTGCGAGGAAAATTCGAAGCTCAAGCGAGGGGACATGAAGGGGCTAGGTTACGTACAGATGAACGGGAGGAACATGAGGAAGAGCAACAGCCCGGAATTGCCCCTGAGGAGATCGTTGACGAAAGGGAAAAGAACGGTAACGGAAGAGACAATGGTGGTGAGGAGGAGCTGGGCGGCGAGAATCCCGTAGACCTTGCGGATAAATCCCCATCGGAGCTGGTTTTCACCGTAGCTTAGACCCGGGTACAGAGTCTCCCCGGACTCTAGATCTACCTCCCCACCATCACCCTTCGAGCTCACACCCGCGTATCCGTACATCCTCTCTCTCTCTCTCTCTCTCTCTCTCTCGGCTGGGAGATGGGCGGATAAAGGTAACCTGGAGGGCAGCTTTTGCTTGTAAACGAGGTAAAGACAACGACGGCTCCCAATTTTTGTAGGTGACCCGTGACTCCGTGATTCAAAACAAATTAAAATTTTACCTTTTTCTATAGACTATTTCTTTTTTATAATTTACAAAATAGTAAAATTATGAGATGCATAATTAATAAAAAAAAAGTATTCTAAATTTATCTATTTTAAGATTATTTTAAGAAATCTAGTTTATATATAAAGTACTAATGTAAAATTAAAATTATTTTTAATAAAATGGCATTTTTATATTGTTAATTATAAAATAGATTTTAAAATAAATATATTTTTTTTAATAAAATGACATGATTATATATATAATTTTAGCAAAAGTCAGGACTACATTTTCATAAGTGACTCATAATTATAATGGTTTATTATAAATTAAATTTTAAAATAATTATTCGTACTTCATTATCCATATAATTATAATAATAATAATGTAATGACCAATGTTTTAAAATGCATAAATCAATCAGTTTGGTTGAAGATTAGAAGTAGTTTTTGAAAAAAAATCATATTTTTTCAGTTTTAAAATATATTTTCTATTATTTTAATTTGAGTAATATTACGCAGAAGTCTCAAATATATAAATTTTATATAAGCTATTTATAAAAATATTGGATCTTACTTAATAGTTTTTCTCACAAATATTTTACATGATAATCAGTTTGATGAATATTATAAGTAGTTTTTGAAAAATTTATACTTTTTTCAATTTTAAAATATATTTTCTATTGTTTTTTATTCAATTAATATTACTGAGAAGTCTCAAATATATAAATCTTATATAAGCAATTTATAAAACATTGGGTCTCATTAATAAAGAATATTTTTTTATATTTTTTTTATAATATCCATTTTTTTTAAAAAACTTGTATGTGAATTTTCTATTTATATTTTTTACAAATTATTTCTCTTTTAATTTAGTTAAAATGTGCCAATCTTTTATTGTGTTTATAGTGTTTGTATAGACATGACGTGAGTTTCGTTCGTGGAAATAACAAAATGTCAACAAAATGATTCAAATGATCATACTTAAAATCGCACGAAATAAAAAATAATATTGCTATATCTATAAAGAAATTATATAAAAATATTGTTATAAATTAATATGACTTCAAATGATCTATTAAATTTATTTTATAATAAAAATAATTTTATTGTCTGATGAACCATGTCAAGACATAACAATTTGTAAGATTGTTTTGTGTAATTTCTTTATGGTTAGTAGGTCTGTACTCCGACTCTGATTTCGACTCCGATTCTAATAGAATTTAAAGTTTCCGACTCCAACTTCGCCTACAGTTAGAGTCGAAAATCACTTGACTCCAACTTCGAAATAGAGTGAGAATTTGACTCCAATCGAAGTTCGGAATTTCGATCTAAGGTCGAAATTCTGACCTCCGATCGAAATTCCTTACTTTATCATCAACAAAACCCTAAATATGAGAACCTGATATGCTTCACTCTACTAATCAAATAATTAATACTCATTATTCACGACAATCAACGAAAAAATAAAAGATTTTAAACAAAATGGTCAAGAAAATGAGCAAATTCTTACTCTGTCGTCGACGAAGTCACAAAACCCTTAGGACATAGGTTGATCCGTCAAAGTCAGCATTGACAAAGTCATAAACAAAGTCGGCATCTGACGAACAACTGGGGAAACAAAGTCGAACCAAGATGGAAACAAAATCACGAACAATTGGGCTCCAATGGGTTTTGAAGTCAAAGTCGAAGACTCGAAACACTAGGGAAACGAAGTTGGCATCTGACAAACGAACGAAGTCACGATGAACAGAAGAAGTCACGAAGTCGAGATGGGTTTTCAGTTTTGTGATGGAAAGAGATGAATATATACAAGACTAAAACGTTGTCGTTTAAGACTTTTTCTTTAAGTTGCAAATGAAGAGAAATACATGACCGAGCAAGGATTTGAACCCAAGTTTTGAGAGAGAACAAAACAACTTTGAAACCATTAGGCCATTTGGGTCTATTTTGTTTTATATACAATATATAATATATAAGGTATAAACAGACGGAGTTTGGAGTTAGAAGTTGAAACCCCACTAAGCTCTGGCTCTGATTCCCAACTTTTGACTCCGATCGAAGTTAGAATCAGAGCAGAAATCAGTCGAAAGTCGAAATTTTTGAACAACCCTAATAGTCAGAATATTTTTCATAAAAAATACATATATTAATTGATGTGATTTAGACTTTGTTTAAAGAGATTTCCTAGGATTCGGTCGGACTGAACCCCCCAAATGTAGCCCCTGCCTTCCCTGGCAGTGGTGGGTGACACCGCCCACCCCATCGGGATTGGAAGGAGCCGACAACCTCATCCCTGCAACGACAAGCCCCGACGACCTCCGGTGTGCCCCCGGCGACCTTAAACTTGAAATGAGTTCGTTTTCCCGCCAGCCCCGATGGCATGGATGGTGTCGCCCACCGCTACCGATGGCGATGGGGGCTGGGCTTAGGCCGAATCTCTCTTAAAAATTCATTTTCATTTTATTTTTTATTGTGTTTTTATTATTTTTTTCATTTTATTATTTTATTATTTTATTGTATGTTTTATTATGTTTTCTACATTTTCTTTTTTTATTATATTTTTATTGTATTTTTAAATATTTTTTATTGTGTTTTTATAAACATTATAGGGATTTAGGAGGTGTGCAACAATGACGCTGGGGTGTAGTCCGACTGCACTTCAATGTCACCCTTGTTTAAATAATGAGATGAGATTATATGATTTTAGATGAAAATTAAAAGTCTAATCAAATATTATTTTTAATGTTATCATTATTTTAGAATTTTAAAAAAGTAAATTAAAATTTGAAAAAAAAATCATTAATTATATTTTGTGTGTAGATAATATTGAACTAGATCAAAGTATACAATGAAGATAATATTACCTCAACAAAGATATCTTGAATTTAGTGTGGTTGTTCCATAGATTTTTTGATATCATTGTTCATCTGAAATCCTCCCAATAATAGTGAAGTGTGTTTGTTATGTGATAATAAATCAAGACAACACTCACATATTTTACAATTTAAATGTCAGGATTAGAGAGAACCAATTGAGCGAGAGCTTAATTGTGATGTGAGTCATGTATCATTCACTAGAATGAGGGGCTATATAAATAGCTCCTCTAGGTGTAACCTCCACTTGATTTTTAATGGCTAGTCATAAAACTTCATGAAGTAGCTTAAGAATTATTTTATAACCTCAAAAGAGAAGGTGAATGGATACTCAATATGAGTGCCCCTTTTTTACGGTGTGAAAAATTGAAAAAATTGTAATGAAAAAATGAGATAAAATGAAATGAATTGAGATGGTTTTTCAATCCAAATGAAACCGTATGATTATAATTGTTTGTAATTATAATTATTTTTTTATAAAGTTTTTATTTTTATTTTATACTTTTAGTTTTATTTGATAAGCACCGATACTCTATTTAAATTAATTGTGACGTTTGGACTAACTTAATGACAGCTTTGTTAGCAAGAATCCCATTTTTATTTAAGAAATGTTATATATAGTCGTAGATTGTGTAAACATCATATGGTCATTTTGAAAAAAGAAAATACAATTATTATTATTATTTTTTCAAATGTATCTTGTATTTATTAATTTTTTTAAAAAATAATTGTATGACACTTGTGCAGCTTAAGGTCGTACAAAAAGGCTGATACTCGACCCGACATGCCGAAGTATACCGATTCGAATTTCTGACTTGCTTTTGGTTAATCAGGTATTGGGAATTTACTCGTTACCCGCTTTTATATATATATATATTTTTTAATTTTCGATTTTGATTAGCATTAAACGAGTCGATTGCTTTTGCAAAGAAACAAAATATCTGTAAGGATTTGAGTTATTGCCACATAAACGAGAGCATCGAACCCGTTTCTACTTGTTTGGAGTGGGTATTAGTCGAAGATCAAACACCACCAACGTCTCTGATAATCATCGATCGTCGTCGAGATTTTTTCCCCAGATCACATCCGTAAAGCTCACCTCGCACTTGCAGAGATCTCATATCTTGGTGGTTGGCCCCGCTGCTGGATCTTGATGAAGATGAAGAACTCAAGGAAGAAATAAACAAAGCAAAATTAGAGCGGCGCCATCTTCTCTCTCACTCTCTCGCTCTCTTTGTAAACAGAAACAGGTATACATCAACAACCTCAACAAGAAAATCAAGTTCGAAATTTCTCTCTCAATCTCGTACTTTAAACAAACATTTTTCATTTGAATGGCAGAGTTGAAGAAGTCATTGCACGCTATGTTCTTGCAGTTCGGAAAGATACTGGAAGTGCTCACGTTCAAGACGATTTGAATTATACTGGAAGTACTCGCATTCTTGATTCTCTCTCTCTCTCTCTCTCTCTCTCCCTCTCTCAATTTCATTATTTTGTTTTAGGTCCAAATTTAGACAAGGATTTGAATTAGACTTTTTCTTTTATCGGGTGAACGGTTAACAGAAGAGTGAAAGTGTGCCATAAACGGATCGGGTTGAAAATGCTCGATAACATTTTGGGTTGGATCGGAGAACAACCCTACTTGTGCTCACATGATTGTAATTGTCATTTTTATTTTATTTTATTATTTCTTCAATTTCCTGATAAAAAAAATATTTCAATAACGAAATTTATTAAAATAATCGAAAAAGGGGTCAATTGTCATTGCCATTTTGCACGATCCAAACGACAGATTGAGATTTGAGGATAGGCCTACATGTTTTTCATGATTGCAAGGAGCATTTAAATTCGATTATCATGTTAATGATATGTAGAGAAGAGTATTATTATTCTAAATTCTTTAGACCACTCATTATTTAGGTGATATAATTTATTTTAAAAGATAAAATTTTAATTTCTAATATTATAAATAAAATCTTATCATTTAAATTATGTGTCTACATTCCAATTTAAGAATAAACTAACTCTAATTTTATGCAAATCTCGTGCATCTTTTAAAAGTGAAATAAATTTGAACGAAAAAACAGAGTCATAGCACATTCGGATTCAGATTTGGATACCGTGCTTATAATATAGTGGATTAACTAAAGTTTATGCTTTTTTTGTTTGTATTTTTGCCTTTTTGGGTTGAAAAATCAGCTCAAAACGCTGCCGTATTTTAATCAACCTCAGCCTCTCTCTTAAACACTCGGCCGCCCCCGTGAGACCCACATATTCCCTCTCTCTCTCTCTCTCGATCTCGATCCCTCGGCCCTGACAATCGGCCTCTCTTGCAATTCGCGAATTTAGGCGCCGTAGCCCATCCAGAGAAGAGTTCTATTTCATTAGTCAACGGTTGCGGAATGACAAGTGCTTCAGGGAGCTTCTTCCAGTAGATGACAGCACCGGTTACATTTGTTCTTGCTTCAAAGGTTGGTCAAATCTTTGTCATTTCCACAAATATCTTTTGGTTATTCTGTTAAATTTGATCCTGTAGCTTTTCTCAGACTGATTTCCGTATGGATCTCTTGTCACTGATTGGATTTCCTGTTTGATGGTAGCAAAAAGCTCCAATGTTTTGGATTGTTGCATCCACCTCGTTTCGAGTTTAAAAATAAGTAATATTCCCATTTTCAGGATTTTAACAGAATGAACCGATCAAGGTTAATTGGTTTTAGGACCATGAATTAGTTTAATTCGTTACTTTTCTTTTCGAAATCTTGATTAACCCTAGGTACATTTAAGGGATGGCTGTAGGAACATTCATGTTGAAGTCACCGGCGGAGACGGGCTTGATGTTGTAAAAAAATCAACCGAAGTCTTATTTGCATCACTGTTGAGGCTGGTGAGAATTTGATGGGTTTGATGTTGTAACCATCAGACACAACTGCACGATATTTGGCTGATGGAATTAGGTGACTCATTAGGGCAATAGGGAGTGAAATGAAGAAGGTGAAGACACGGAATGATTTGGTGGTGAATGTTATGATGTGAGCTTCGTAATGCTTTACAAAAGTCTTGAGTCTGACCAATATTACAAATTAGTGGTCACCTGAATAAATCATAACGTCTATTTGTTCAGATAGCTAAAACAATTAACTGAAATTTAACAACTCGACATTGCATATTTCAAACATGTGCATGTCTCACTATGTCATACGGCATAAGAAATTAGAAAAAACTTTATTACTTTATTTGTTCAACTTTATCTACTCCTCAAGATGAAATCTCCTGCCTTTACTACTACATTTTTTTTTTATATGTCAAATTATTTCTAGATTCACATCTTTTATCACATCTTTTGTCAAATTATATGTCAAAATAGGATGTTGAGTTCTAAGACTTGGATTGTAGGGGATTGATGTAGTGAATAGGTTCTATAATATTTATTATGACGTACACTTAACAAGCCGTCCGTAAAACTTTTGTATTCGATGGTGGTTGCGGGCATTTGACGGCCTTTTTTTGGCTGTGTTGGAAGGAAAATGCCTTCTATGAAATGTGTTGCAATTGAATCCAAGGTGTTTGAGGTGATAAGGGATGGAAGTTGGAAAGTTGTCAAAGATATGAGTTGGGGCTAGCTATAGTTTGATGATTTACTAAAGATTTGGAGGAGTGTCTGAAGATTGGGAGTAAGGAGTTTTACATTGCTCATCGAGAAGGGGACTGGGGCTTCATTGCATAGTGTTGCTCCAACTCTCGAGGATTTTACATTGCTCTGGTGGACTATGGTGGGAAGTTAGCGGAGGGACATAATGGGCTGGAGGAAGCTAGCGGAGGCATTGAAGGAAGTTGGAAGAGAAGGTAGTCCTATGCATTTGTTACCACCAGTGACAATAGTAGCCACTTCTGACTCTCGATCATACAAGGAGGTACTCCAACAACCATGGGTTTTGGACTGCCTTGATAACATGTCAGAGTAGGAGTGATAGGTCTACAAAGGTTAGGTGCTGCCAACTTTTTGGCAGGTGCTCAAACACGCAAGGGGGCTGATAGGGGTGTTGTTGGTCTTAAAGAGTAAACTATGCATCAAGTTTTGTTTGAAATGAAGAGCCAGCTAGGCGAAATGACTGATAAAGCTGATTGGCTAATACGGTTTGTTAAGTAGAAAAATGAGGTGGACTTGGGCTTGGGCTGTGGCTTTGAGTGTAGAAGAAATCAGGAGTGGTGTTTCGGGCTTTCTTGATCAATTGAGTTAGGGTCAGCATAGCAGGCCTAAAGGTAAGGAGAAGGTTTTGGGTCAACCTAAAGGGAAGGAAAAGGTGCTGGGCCTAGGCGTTGGGCTTCAGCCCATGGGGATGCTTTCTTCCAATCAATAGACAGGACCTATTTGGAGTGGAAGAACTTAGGTTGAAGCTGGCCCATCAGCGAGTGGGTACAAACCACCATTGCTGGCGAAGACTCAGGTGACCTCGTCGAAGGTTACAGAACCACCGTTGGATGCTACACCATTGGGGTTAGTATTCACAAAGCACGAAGGTGTGAGATTGAGCGATATTGACGTCCCCCTAGCCCTTGACATGTTGGAATCCAAATAGACTAGCTCGATGGTGGTCGCTTGCGTAGCTACAAAGACAACCCAGTTGACTAGATTGTCGGGGATTGAAGTTATAGAAAAAGGGGTTACGAAACTACTCGACTATCCCATTTCCTCGGTTGGGCAGTCACAGGGTGTAATGTTGGAGGCCACTACCCCTACCAATGGTGTCCTAGCACTGACAATCACACTGGTAACTGGAGGAGTGGGCCATCAGGTAGTCATAAGGAGTTAGGCAATGACCTGAGGAAAGAGGTGCTCTTTGTGGGGGTGCCAGATGGAGCAGATTTGTAGTTAGTTATCTTCAAAGGGGAATGCTTCGATGGGGGGGATGCTGAACCAACCAATATGCATGCTCCTTCCTAGTCCCAATTCAAAAAGGTTCATTTCGAAGTGGGTGTTCAAGAATTTTGAGGAGATACAAGCTTGCGTTGGGATTCTTGTAGAGGTTTTGAAGAGCAATTCAGGGCAATATTTTGAATTTCATACTGTATTGGCCGGTATGGCCAAAAAATTTCCTACCAGCCATGTAACTGGTATAATGCATAGGTATATTTCATACCTGAGTAAATTCCGGCTTTGCCATTAGATATTTTGGCTGTACCAACCATCTATATTTCAGCCGTATCGGATTTTGGCCTTTTATCTTTTTTAATTTTAATTTAGACTAAACTATTTACATATATATTTATATAGATAATTTATTCATATATTAACTATTATTTTGAAATATAATTTATATATGTATTTATATATATAATTTATTTATGTATAAACTATTCAGAAACGGTACAGGTATCGAAATATTTCATTTCAGTACCTTGACCGGTATATCCATCGGTACGGTATTCAAAACATGGGTTCAGGGGCCTTCTTGTTGCCATTGAATATGGTCGATCGAAGTCCACCACAAAGAGAGACAAAAAACTCAAGGACTCAAATGTTCTATTGATTATGAAGCGAAGGAGGGGAGTGACAAAAGGAATAGTTTGAAAGGGAAGGGGGTCACCAGTGTTCATGAAACCTAAGATCCTCTCTTGGAACTTGCGGGACTTGATGATCACAATAAGCGCCTTTGCATATATCCTTTGTAGATGTAGAAAGTTGATGTGGTGTGTTTTCAAGAAATAAGATTGCGGATCATTAATAGAAGAATATTTATAGTCTGTTGGAGTGCTCGTATGTGGATTGGTCCTATTTGGCTTTGTTGGGTGCGTCAAATGGTGTTCTCTTAATGTGGAATGAAAGAAGTGGTGGAGGCGGTAAAGGAGTGTTTTGGGACTTTCTCAGATGCTAGTTTGTTTAAAAACGTGGTAGATGGTTGGGAGTGGGCTTATGTAGGCATCTATGGGCCTTACATGAATAGAGATAGGAGAAGGCTATGGGAGGAATTGGCGGGTTTATATTGTTTATGGGATGTGCCATAGTGTATGAGTGGGGACATTAATATCACTCAGTTTCCTAGCAAGCGATTGGAGCATTATTGCAACTCCTTGGCCATGGAGTTGTTCTCTGAGTTCATATTTGATTTGGATCTCATGGATCTTTCCCTTATTGGGGGCGAGTTCACATGGTCCAATAGTTGAGGTTGGTCAAGACTGGATAGGTCTCTCATCTCTCCTTCGTGGGAGGTCCACTTTCTGCAAGCCTATGTCAGAAGCGGTTGCCCCGTGTTTGCTTGGATCATTTTCCTATTTTATTAGATTGTGGAGGTACTTATGGGGGAATGCAGTATTTCAAGTTTGAAAAATATGTGATTAGCAGTTGATGGTTTTGTTGAGAGTCTTCTTATTAGTTCACGTGTACTCCCAGTTTTATTTTCGCAGGTAAGCTTAAGGCCTTGAAGCAAGTTTTAAATAAGTGGAACTTGGAAGTTTTTGGCAGCGTTGATAACCAGAAGACTACTTTAATGGAGGAGCTACAAGAGTTAGTGGGATAGAAATCAACGGGAGACACCTCGGTGGAGGTATTGTTGAGGAAGAGTTTGATTGTGATTAAAGCTCTAGATGGTATTATTGATGGGGGATACCTCGTGTCGACAAAAATCCAGGACCCTTTGGTTAAAAGAAGGTAATAAATGTACGAAGTTCTTCTATAAAGTGACTAATTTACATAGGCGCAACAATGCGGCTAATTTACATAGGTGCAACAATGCTATTTAGATGATCCATTCAGGTAATCAAGTGCTCTCTTCCCTCTTTGAATTAGAGAATCTTATTGTGCATTATTATGAGAACCTTCTCATGGAGCCGGCTTGTTGGAACTGAAGCTCGATGATTTATTTTTAAGTCAATTGATTTGCAGAGTGTGAGCTGGTTGGAAAAACCTTTTGAAGAAGATGAGATTTTTAAGGTCATTAGTGGTATGGCTAAAGACAAAGCGCCTTGCTTGGATGGTTTTTTGTTAGGATTATTTCAAGCTTGTTGGGAGATTGTGAAATGTGATGTTATGCAGGTTTTTCTTAAATTCCACTCCTTTAAAAAGTTTGAGAAATGCTTCAATGCAACTTTCATTGCTCTCATACTGAAGAAACATGGGGCTATGGAAGTTGAGGATTTTTTCCCTATATGCTTGGTGAGTGGGGCATACAAGATTATTTTGAAAGTTATTGCTAATTGGTTAAGCTTGGTAATGGAACAAATTACTTTTAAGTCCCAGAATGCTTTTGTTCGGGGGAGACAATACTTGATTCAATTCTCATTGTCAATGAGCGCTTGGATCATAGGTTGAAGGAGGGAGAACGAGGCATTCTATGCAAGCTTGACATGGAAAAAACATATGATCACGTGAATTGATAATTTCTCTTTTATTTGCTCGGAAGTTGTGACTTTGGTGTAATAGGCAGAGCCCATGTACACAAGAAGTATACAAAAGAAATACCTAGTTACATTCTAAGACTAAAAAAGCAAAGACAAACTCATTGAGTGCCCCTCCATTGAGTACAATAGCAGAAAACCAGCTAAGCAAAGTACTTATAAAAAATTTCCAGAATTCATCTTCATTGCATACTTCATCCATTGACCATTGATGGTGTTGAAGCCTACTTCATCCCTTCACCTTTTCATTTCCTACTCATTTAGAAATTAAAATTCTCCACCTCTCTCTCTTTCTTACTACTTTTATATTTTGGGTAGGAAATTGAGCTTCATGCTAGAAGGTTAAAAAAAAAAATGCCCACTAAATTACCCTTCAACTATCCTTTGATCAATTTTACTTGTTATCCATTGACTTCTTGTTTTCTTGGGTTTGATTGAATGTTTGCTTAACTTCTTTGTTCCTGAGTGGTTAATATTTTTTTAGATGTGTATTTTAATATTGTTTTATTTTTTACTCTTGCCTTTTTTTGGATGGTTGCCTAATGCTGTGTTTGGTTCCTGAGGAAACCTAGATAGAGAGTTTCTGGCTCTATGATTTGAGTGCTTTCAAAGTGTGAATAAGGAAATGAGAATCTAAAGCATTGCGTTAGCTTCATTACCTCCTCCTTTCCTTGTGGGGTTTATTGGAAATGTTTGTTGAAAGTTTCTTCTGCTTCAGCTGAGAAATGGGTTCACATTTGATTGCCTTTTCGGTTCATTGTTTAGAATCAAGTGATTTATTGATAAAAACCCCGTGGGGTTGGCTCAACTGGTAAGGACCTTCAGTCTTACCACTTGAGCTGAGAAATGGGTTCACATTTGATTGCCTCGGTTCATTGTTTGCAATCAAGTTATTTATTGAACAAAACCCCATGCGGTTGGCTCAAGTGTTAATAACCTTGGTCTTAGTTAAGCTCCCTTCGGTTCTAAGGTTCAAACCCTTGGGTGCAAACAATTTCAATGGTTCATATCCATTGGTGAAAAAAGCCAATGATTTTACCTGACCGGTGTATTGGGGATGTGTTACGCAGGTCTAGGGTTTATTTTTGTTAAAGACATGTTGCATTTACATGGTCTTTGGGATTCCTCGTCATTAAAAAAAATATTGATCGATTTTTTTTAGTAACTTGTTCCATAACATTATCTTATCTTTTTATATTTTGCTCTATTGGCAATTGCTTGCATATAAACTGGTTTAGATTCGTGTTTAAATCCTCTTTGTGCATTTTTTTGGTAAAAGTACAAGGGGTTTTCTTGATAGCAATTTAAAAGTTCCCACATAGCGAATCATTCAATCTATAAATTGACTTTTATTTTGTATTTATGTAGTTTTGATACTGATCCTAAAAATGAAGAGTGTGGGAACACCATGGTTATAAAGGCGTATCCTGTAGGTATGGTACGTGCAACAGATGTCAATGTAATGGATGAAACAGAGTTTGGATTTGAGCTAAACGTGGGGTTAGAGTTTGATTCAGCAGATGATGCGCGTGAGTTGTACAGTCTATACGCAAAGCGTGTGGGCTTTAAGATTCGAACAGGTCAACTGTATCGATCAAGAACTGATGGTTCAGTTTCGTCTAGAAGATTTGTGTGCTCAAAGGAGGGGTTTCAGCTCAATTCACGTTCAGGCTGTCCAGCATTCATAAGGGTGCAGAGACGCGATACTGGGAAGTGGGTTATCGACCACTTCCAGAAGGACCATAATCATGATCTTGAGCATACGGATGAAAAATGCCCTCCCTTTATGCAGCCAAAGGCACCTATAGTTAAGAATTTGATGACCAATGTAGCCCATAAGCCAAAAGTCAAATGGCTTGAGGAAGTAGAGGGCGGACAGCCATGTACATCTGGCGTTATTAAACGCGTTAAAAGGGAAGGAGATGGAGGGCGATTCCAAGATGAACCTCGTGTGGGTTTAGAGTTCAATTCAGCTAATGAAGCACATGAATTTTATCATGCATATGCGGCCAATAAAGGATTTAGAGTGCGGATTGGTCAATTGTTTCGTTCGAAGCTTGATGGATCAATTACATCCAGGCGATTTGTGTGCTCAAAGGAAGGTTATCAACATCCTTCAAGAGTAGGTTGTGGAGCATATATGCGAATTAAGAGACAAGATTCTGGAAGGTGGGTAGTGGACCGTCTTAAAAAAGAT
The DNA here is from genome assembly GCA_036898215.1 of Platycarya strobilacea. Lineage (NCBI taxonomy): Eukaryota > Viridiplantae > Streptophyta > Magnoliopsida > Fagales > Juglandaceae > Platycarya > Platycarya strobilacea. Next base: position 28,999,268 of record CM072556.1, read on the forward strand.
CACAATCATGAACTCGGGGCTCAAATGGAAACTCATAAGAAAAGCTCTAGTGCTTCCAATAAGTTCATAGCAGAGGCAAGTGATGGGCTGGAAAATAAAAATTTGGTAACCATGTGTAATGGAAACTTTGTCAAAAGATGTCGAGAAAACTGCATCGGAAGTGATTGGTACAGTATGCTTTTTGAGTATTTTCAGAGCAGACAAGCAGAGGATACAGGATTCTTTTATGCAGTTGAAGTTAATGATGGAAATTGCATGAGCATTTTTTGGGCTGATGGCCGGTCAAGGTATTCATGCAGTCAGTTTGGTGATACGATTGTTCTCGATACTTCATACAAGAGTAGTGTGTATTTGGTTCCTTTTGCTACTTTTGTGGGAGTTAACCACCACAGGCAACCAGTGCTTCTTGCTTGTGCTCTAATTGCTGATGAATCTAAGGAGTCTTACTCTTGGTTATTTAAAACTTGGCTCAGGGCAATGACAGGGCGATGTCCACTGTCAATAATTGCTGATCAAGACACAGCCATCCAACAAGCAATACTGGACGTCTTTCCTGGAACCCATCATCGTTTTTCTTCTTGGCAATTTAAGGCAAAAGAAAGGGATTTTCTCAGTTTAATGGATAACGGTTTTAAATGTGAATACGAGAATTGTGTTTTCCAAAGTCAGACTGCTACTGAGTTTGATATAGCATGGAATACCCTTCTCAACAGATACGACTTGAAGGAGGATGTTTGGCTGGCAGAAATGTACAAAATGCGTGCAAGTTGGGTGCCACTGTTCTTACGGGGCACCTTTTTTGCTGGCATTCCCATAAATGAAAGCATTGACTCGTTCTTTGGCACACTCTTGAATGCCCAGACACCGATCTCAGAGTTTGTTTCAAGATATGAGAGAGGCCTTGAGCGTCGTCGTGAGGACGAAAGAAAAGAGGACTTCAACTCTTTTAACTTGCAGGCTTTTTTACAGACAAAGGAACCAGTAGAAGAACAATGTAGAAGGTTGTACACGCTTACTGTGTTCAAGATATTTCAAAAGGAACTTCTGCAAAGCTACAGTTACCTTGGACTTAAAATTTATGAAGAAGGGGCGGCCAGTAGGTATTTGGTGCGTAAGTGTGGGAATGAGTATGAGAAAAATATAGTCGCATTTTGTGCATCCAATCTCAACGTGGGTTGTAGCTGTCAAATGTTCGAATTCGAAGGTGTACTGTGCAGACATGTCTTGAGAGTTCTCCAAATATTAGACGTAAGAGAAATCCCGCCTCACTTCATTTTACATCGGTGGACAAGAAATGCCGAATATGGTATCATTCGTGATGTTGAATCCGGGGGTACTTCTCAAGAATTTAGAAATTTGATGCTGTGGAGTTTGAGAGAAACAGCATGTAAATACATAGAGGCTGGTGCAGCATCTATTGAAAAGTACAAACTTGCATATGAGATTATGCGGGAGGGCGGAAGAAAGCTTTGTTGGCAAAGGTAAACTGCTGAAAACTGGCTGCGCATCACTCCAACACTAAATTTTGTATTATTGAACGGGTTTGTGGAACCTTGGGTCATGTAACATAGACTGTGGACCTACCACATAAAAGAATGCTTCCCCCCATTCAATTTAAAGCTGTGTGAATTATATACTTAACGCCAATTGCCCTGGTTTTTTTTGCCCTTTCTGCCTTTTTCAGTTATAAATTCCAATCTTTGGATGGGGTTAAGATTATTCTGAGGATTGTCAATCCCTTTTTGGCCCCAGATTTTGTTTTTATTTTGGGGGGTCGTCTCTGAAGCTTTCTTATTAGTTTACCTTCCCCCTTTTGTTATCCATAATTTGGGCAGTGGCAAAAGAACCTGCCCCTCTCACCAGCTTTTATACTTCACCTTATTCGTTCAAAGAAAGCGAAGAATATAGACTGGTATTAGTCGGAACTAAAAAGGGGATGTGAATATTTGGTGCATGCTTGTGAATATTGTATACAAATTTACAAAGTGCATAATGCATAGAAGAGTTAAAAAAGTTCCTAGTATTGCGAATTAAGGTACTTGGGAATGTACTTTAGCACGGGTGGTGGCTATGGACTCTGGTGGTGCAGAAGTGAGGCGTTAACGGATAGGGGTGAAATCGGTTTGGTTTCGGATAAAATCTAAAATCGAATCGATATCACCAGTTTTTTATTTTTTAAAACTGATTGCGCACCGGTTATCCTTCAAAATTAGTAGCATCGGTTTTACCGTTTCTAGTCCTGTTCGGTCCGGTTTTACTGATTTTAAACTAGTTTATATTAGAGTATTAGACTATTAATATATATATTAGTATTATTTATAATGATTAAAATAATTATATATTAATATTTGTTATAATAAGTTTAATTTTTTATAATTATATCATTGATAGTTATAACTAATATTATTAGTATTAGCTCAAAAAAAATTTGTATTAGTATTACTATATCATTATTTCAGTATAATGATTTATATATAGACTTAAAAGTATATTACTAATAGTAATATAGTATTATCATATTAGTATTAGGTAATAAAATATAAATTATAACTAATTTATAGTATATACTAATGTATAACATATTATATATAATTAAAAAAATATTTTATATTATATATCATATTAAAAAAATTAATTTAAAATATATATTATATTAAACCGGTCTAGTCCGGTTCAGTTCTAAAAAATTTAGAACTAAAATTGAACTCTAATACTTATCGATTTTAACATATGAAAATCGATTCTGAATCCGTACTTACCCAAAATCGATACTTCCCATTCATACCTGGAAAGTCATCTCTGCCTCCATCCTCCGTTCAGCCTCACCACCAATTTCTTTTTCTCCATTCACCCTCCCGTTCTCAACTTCCTTATGTGAAGTGTACGGAATCAACGAAACAATGAGAATTGTGGAAACTCCACCCTGATTTCATCCACAACGAAACAGTAACGATTGCAAAAAAACATGCATGGTTGGATCGCCAAGTGTTCTCCAAGAGTTGGGATCAACACTTTTTTGGAGTTGAGTGAGGCCAGGATGTCTACAGACTACATTGTTTCTCATTTTTCGTTGCTCGCTTTTCTAAGTTGCACCTAATAACACACTTTCAATGGAGTAGTAGTTAAATTTTATTTTAAAATTATATTTTTTACATAATTTTTCAAAAAATTTAATTATTCTTGATCAAAAGCTACTAAAAAAAATTATAAAAAAAATATCAAAAAGTACATTTTATTTTTAAAAGTGAATAGGAAAATTAAATTTTTCTTTAAATGTAAAGGAAAAATTAATTTTACTATTCACTTTTATATACTTTTTAATCTTTTTACAATTCTTTTAATAACTTTTAATCAAATTTAATTAATTTTTTTAAGTTGTGTAAAAATTACAATTTTACAAAAAAAAAAAAATTAACTACTCTATTGGAAGTGCTAATGTATACTTCCATGAAGGAACAATCGTGCAGTACAAATTAACAGCCAAACCGGACCAATTCACTCCCGATCCGGTCCCCTTTTTTTGGTTTAAGAGATTATTTATGTGAATTAGTAATAATATAATGTTTGCATATATTAAACTATTAGTCTATTTATATTATGGTATAAATACATTATATGTATATCAAAAGTAAGTTTATATTAATAACTTAATATTAATATTTATGTTTAAGATTATAATTTATGTTATATAAAATATTATATTAAAACTTATAAGATTAATTTATTTTATATGACATGTTATATTAATTTTTTGTTATAAGAATAATAGACTTTAATAATAAATTTAGAATTCCATATCATATTAATTAGCAATTTAGCATATAATATATATATATATATATAATACAATACAATTATATATAATAAAAAATATATAAATATATATACAGGTCCATTCGGTTTAAACCAGTTTTCAAAATATGAAAACCGATGTAAGACCCCTAGATACAATAAAATTAGAGATAGAGAAATGACTTCTAAACTTACACTACTACAAAAACAATTTCCGGTTTACCTGAAAGTGAAGAGAAACGTGCAGGCACGCTCGATAAATAGTCAATAGGATGCACCTCTAATGCTTCTCCGTATAAATTGTGAATTAAAAATAATAAATTGCAAAAAAGTTACAAGTTGTACAGTAACATGCATCCCCACTAAAGATAAGGGGACGAGTCCAAATAGATGTTTAGTCCGTGGGAAACAGAGAGAACCTCCCTTACCTGCCAACCAAATCGATCAAGTGACTAATGTGAACAAAAAATAATAAAACCCACTCCAACTAACAGTAAAATCTTAGAAGCAGAGAATTTACCAGAGCAAGTGAGCGTGATTATCACACAAGGAAGTAATCAGACAAAAGGGCAGCACCTGTAACACCAACTAGCAACAGCAAAGAAACAATATCTGCCATACCAATGGAATGGTCTGAAAGAAAGTGAATTTTATGCGTCTTGCTGTCCCCTCTAAACCCTCTAATGATCATTGCCTGAAAATGCCACAGAAAGAATAGAAACTTGAAATTGGAAGCTGTTAGAAGAAAACATATTCTTTCATGTTAGTGTTGCTCACTAAATACCCTGATGCACATTGGCCACAAGAGGTTATGCATCCCCCAGTCTTATTTCAAATGCTTGATAGTTCTCTTAATGTACATGGCGTTAAGACTTATGATGAGTAATTGGATTTGTTGGTTGGAAACTTGTAGGAATTTTAAGCAGACTTTTCTATGATTTTATGACCATTCAAACACATTCAAGCAAGGTTCTTCAAATAATGATCTTTGCAGAATGCATACTTCGTATGTTCAATTAGGAGAAAAAAATGTTAAAAATAGTGAAGTGTCTAGGTGAAGCATAAACCTGGGAAATCTGCTCTGCATGGCTAAAAATATTTTTGAAGATCCGCCGCAGGTAGATAAAGAAAACTGCAAAAATGATGCATATAAAAGAGTGACCATCATAATCCGAAAGCATGTTCAAGCAGACACAAACACAAAGCATATGAAGAAAGTGAGCATCATGATGTAGAAGCATATCACCAGACACAATCACATAGATTATCAATTACTAACTGTCTCTTCACTATACGACTAATGTTCCTCATGATAGATTCTATTGCATAAAAATGCTTAAAACATAGTGGTTCTTCAATTATAACATGGGCTGGTCTGGTTGATCCGACCTTTGCATTCCTTGAGATATAACGCCACAAATAATGACTAAAATGAGAGTTACAGTTTGTAAAAAAAGATTCAAGAAAGAACAATGACTGGCTTCATATACATGCACAGAGACTGACCTACCACAGAAAGAGCCTGGTGATAGATGATATGAAGACAATAATAATAAGGGAAAGGAATACCAAGAAGATTTAGTCCAGTTGGTATCAACTAACGACTGTCGCAAGTCAACTCAGCTTGAAGGTTAAACTTTTTAAGCAGGTCATGCAAAAGCGAAGTCTCAAATTGTTCCACAGGGTTCTAAAATGTTATTTTACTCTTGTGTGTGTGTGTGTGTGTGTGTGTGAGAGAGAGAGAGAGAGAGAGAGAGAGAGAGAGAGAGAGTCAGAGTCTACAAAAATCTCAAGTGAGGAACAGAAAATGCTTTATCCTTCGAAATTAAGCCAACTGCCTGCTCTTTCACTTATGAAACCCAGAAACAAAATGCAACTTGGGGAGACATTACCATTTGTTTTAAAGCAAGAACAGGCAAAAAGCAAAGTACCAGAGCTATCACTTTCAAGACATCGATGGCATGCCTTTTCTAAAGCAAGAGAGTCTAGGAAAATAAGTAATAATTAAATTGATAATTATACACAGGCAAAACCAGATTTGATACACCAAAATTCCCTAATGAATGCTCATGACATTGAGGGGTCAAGAACATACATAATATACAACTGGCACAATATTTATTTAAAGTGGCATTTATACATTACAAACTATTTTTTTCAATTAAAAGCTTACTATCGATTGTCTCCATCATTGTCAATTGCTGCCAATTTATCCTACGAGAAACAATTCCCAATGCAACATTACGGACCTGGAAACAAATTACATGGGCGTGTTCCAGGAGTATAAATATCAAAATGAATGGGATAGAAATAAAATCCAAACATTAAAAATTTCAGCACGAGAGCTGTTAAATGTGTCTTCTCTTACCTCATCGAAAACTAGACTGACGAACCTCAATGAAAGCATGAGGGTAAGAATAATTTCAGCCACTGGGACACCAATACATGTCAAAGGAAGCATAAACCACCGCAACGCAAATGCAAGTTGTTCAGGGGTTGTGGTTGTCAGGCAAAGGCTTGCACTTTGGAAGACCTTTCAGAAAAACAGAGACCACATCCTCAGAAAAATCAAGACATTATGTCTTTGAGAGTGCTCATTATTAGTCTATTCCAAATCACTTATATATACACTTTCCTCTTTTATACTTTTTGTGTACTTGGGCCATGCTTTGAACGCTTCTTTTAAATAGTGACCTTTAGTGTTTCCTAATAAATTCTTCGATTGCTCACAAAAATACATATTTTTTTAAAATCACTTAAATGAATCCAATATTAATTTTAAGATGATCATAAACTCATTAACTCTCTTTCGGTGGCAAGTATTCCAGTCATAAATAAATGTATTATTGAGCCTCCCAATACTAGCTTATAACATCATCATTTTCTGGGACATCAACACAAGTCCTAAATGAATTAAAGGCAAGAGTACGAACAAGTTAATTAGTGGGTGACAAAATGGTTGGAACCTAAACAAGTTGCAAAACTTACAGTGAATGTTAAACATGCAGCAGTGCTTGCTACTGACAAGCCTTTTCTTGTAAATTGAAATGGTCCCAACTTCATAATTAAATATGAGTAACCTCCCAAAGAAGCAGGAAGATTAGGCAGTCCCAACATCGAAGGTGGAGGGGTTCTCAACTGGACAAGGGGCGGAACACCATCTGAACCCAACCCCAACATTAGAAATAAAATTCCTGAAAGCAGATACACTCTTCCCAATTGGTCCTACAATAGTTGTTGAATAATTAGCAAGATATTCTTTGCTACATCAGCACATTCAAAACAGACACTTGTATATGCATTACTATGCACTTTTACTAGAAAAAATAAAAGGAATATACAAGTTTGAACTACAAGCAACAATAACATTCTGATAAGTTGCAAACAACAATAACTATGATGATTATACATGCTCCTACTCACATCAACCAATAAAAAGCCAAATTATTACAGATCCACTGGCATGCAACTTTTTAATTAGATCACAGGGCATAGAATAAGGATAACAAATATATAAGAGTATAAACAAAACAACCATTATGCAGAAACCAAAAGGAGGGGGCTGTGACTCTGAGATGGAGGCAGCAGTTTAGAAAGGTGTCAAGTCCAAGAAGAATTGTGACTTACATGTTAAATTTATTTTAGTGGAACCTGAACTTATTGGCTATTAAACACTTAAGCAGAATACCTAATTCCCAGCATTCCTATACCCACCATGTCTATAACAGACAAGACAACTTAAGCTTACCATATCATGACTACAACAGAGGAACTTGCATGAAAGTACACACTTAGGTTCTAATAAAACAATATATACAAACCCAGGTTGTGATCCAACTTTCCGTATTCTGTGACCTCTGATTCAATTTCTTTAAGAAGTTCAAAGAACGAAATTTCGTGATCAACAATTGTCCAAGTAGATTCAAAAATATTGATCAATGTATAACCACTTCCTCATGCTTTACAATCTATGATGGAATGTATTTAGAGGCTTTAATGACAAGATTCTCAACTAAGAAATGTATAAGAATATCCAAAAGTTTTGTCAAGTTAGAACCGGCTTCTTGAACTTCAAAAGTAAAAGGTTAGAACTCACCATCCAAACCTGTCTTGGGAGAACCCATATTGACAGAAAAGTCAAGTATAACACAAGTCCTAAACGCATTGTTACATGTGACCTTGCTGGTAGAACAACCAAAGCCAAAAGCCATACCTGAAAAGCCAAGCAACTTGATATTATCACATTATAAAATTAACGGAAGAAATAAAACAAAACTAGAATCTACAGAACCAATTTGTTCCTTTTTCCACTTGTTTATCATGCAAAATTACCGGTGTTATAATCTCTCTCAAACACACACATATATATCCACACACGTACACATGTAAAAGCTCAAAATACAAAATAATACCACAACCAGTCAATTATTTCACGAAAGTTCTATATAGTTCAGTATTCAATGCTGATACTTGACAGATGGTAATTGTTTAGCTTCATAAATAAGTATCCAGCTAAGTATTAACTGGCATTTTACTTTAATCTCGAGGTTGACGTTCACAAAATCTAAAAGACGCTGCGTTTAGTATACAGTACTACTGCGTATTGTATTAGATGGGGGTTAACTTTAATGACTTGTATGTATCTTTTTTTTCGTTCGTAGGCTACAATTAGGCATTTTCTCACTTGCAAACCACCTGTGTACTTGGATTATGCCTAATTTCGCTGATCAATCAACTTTATTACAAATAAAAAAAAGTATACGGTATTATTGCTCTACCCGCCATGCCCAACTTAACTGCCTAAACTAAATTTCAGACGTCATATAATCCGTGAAATGTTTCATAACCTCTAAATGCTCGCTTAGAAAAAAAGAGGAAAATGCAAATAAAAAACAAATAGGAACAAATTATGAGGAAAACTTACAATTTACCAACTTCAAAGCTTCTAAGCATTGACCACCAACAAAAATTAAAGCTCATAAATGACGTATATTTTAGAATAAACACATTTCCCTGTAATTCATATATTAAAAAATAAAATAAAAAAACTCCAAAAAATATTAGCAATTCTATAATGGGTTCATCCACCATCAAAGCTACTCAAAACCCTTGAATTGAATAACCCCATAAGCCAAACAAAATTTCGTTACAACATATCTCAATCAAACGGAACGAAGAAAAAAAACCACAAAACTATCCAAAAAATTTGAACAAACCAGTTTCACTCGAGGATCCACGGAATGAAGAAAAGTGGTGGGCGACGATACGAACTGGTAAATGGGACTGGCGGTCGCGCCCGCAATCAGCCTCAGAACTTTATCGGCAGCGAGAGCTCCGGTGGGCAACCACTTCAGCCATTTCCGGGATTCACTATTCTCGCTCAAGGAAGCTCTACTTGGGAGTCTTATCTTCTTCGCTGGTTTGAGGGATTTGTACGGGAAAATGAAATGCCTGGAATTTGGGAACGTTTGGGAGATGAAGGGAGTAAAAATGGGGGAAATAAGGCGTTTGGGAGAAGAATGGTTAGCGGGGAATGTGAACGTTGGGAAGGTCCGCTGCGTACAGTTCATTGGTGAGACTCTAAAGTCTAACCGCAAACGAAAAATTGCCTTTGCTGGTTTTTATGTGTCAATGGGCCATATACCGAATTGCCTGAATTTTATGTCCCGAAACCGAAAAATAAATAAATGTTGTGTGCGTTATGAATTTTATGAAATCAATCATCATTAATATTTTAATAAGTCGTTTCTGTTATAAAATTTAAAGAAAGGAACTACTATTGCAAAAGAGAAATAAGAAATTCTCTTGAAACTCTTAAGAACTCAAGCTTTCTTTCTCTCTCTATTTTTTTCTTATGAATTTCATTACAACTGAAGCCCATATTTATAGGCGTTGAAATTACTATGCAAGTTACTATGCAAGTCACTATGCAAGTCACTATGCAGATTTAAAATAATAGTGGTGGGGTCATTCACATAATTTAGTGGTGGGCCAAGGGGGGCGGCTGCCGACTCCGTTTATAACACTCCCCCTTGAATGACCACCCATAAAGAATCTGCCTCGTTAAAACCTTGCCAAGTAAAAACCCAGTGGGAAGAAAAACCAATGGCGAAGGAAAAAGAGTACAGTCTTCTTATGTATCCACAAGTGCTTTAGGATTGCCTCATTAAAACCTTGCAGAGGAAAACCCAGTGGGACAAAACCTCAGCGAAGGAAAAAGAGTACAATCAGCACATTTACTCCCCCTGAAAAGTGCATGACAAAAGATCTTTGAGTTTTCGCATTCCAATGTTATGCACAATCTTCTTGAATGTGGAAGTTGGTAACGCCTTTGTGAATAAATCTGCCAGATTATCACTAGATCGTATTTGCTTGACATCAATTTCACCTTTTTCTTGAAGTTCATGAGTATAAAAGAATTTCGGTGAAATATGTTTGGTTCTGTCACCTTTGATATATCCTCCTCTGATTTGAGTGATACAAGCAGTATTATCTTCATATAAGATTGTTGGGCTATTATCCATCATAGGAAGTCCACACTTTTCCTGGATATGTTGAATAACTGATCTCAACCAAATACACTCTCGACTTGCTTCATGAATAGCAATGATCTCTGAGTGATTTGAAGAGGTAGCAGATAGTGTCTGCTTAACAGATCTCCATGATATGGCAGTATCTCCATAAGTAAATAAATATCCAGTTTGAGATCTACCTCTATGTGGGTCTGAAAGATAACCTGCATCTGCATACCCAATCAATTCTGGACTTGAACCACGTTGATAAAATAATCCCATATCAACCGTACCATGAAGATAACGAAGGACATGTTTAATGCCATTCCAATGCCTTCGAGTTGGTGCAGAACTATATCTTGCAAGCAGATTAACTGAGAATGTAATATCTGGTCGAGTGCAATTTGCAAGATACATCAAAGCTCCAATTGCACTGAGATATGGTACTTCAGGACCAGGAATTTCTTCATCGTCATCACAAGGACGGAATGGATCTTTCTTCACATCAAGTGTTCGAACAATCATTGGAGTACTCAGAGGATGAGATTTGTCCATATAAAAATGCTTTAGGACTTTCTCAGTATACATGGACTGATGAATAAAAATTACATTTGGCAAGTGCTCAAGCTGCAGGCCGAGACAAAGTTTTGTTTTGCCAAGATCTTTCATTTCAAATTCATTCTTTAAATATATAGCGGTTTTTGAGATCTCTTCAGGAGTTCCCACAATATTTAAATCATCAACATAAACCGCAATAATGACAAATCCGGATTCTGATTTCTTAATAAAAACACATGGGCATATAAGATTATTCTCAAATCCTTCTTTCAATAGATATTCGCTTAAGCGATTATACCACATGCGTCCGGATTGCTTCAACGCATATAAAGATCTTTGTAGTCTGATTGAGTACATATTTCTAGATGTACTTGTAGATGCTTCAGGCATCTTATATCCTTCAGGGATTTTCATATATATGTCATGGTCTAAGGATCCATATAAATATGCAGTGACCACATCCATCAACCGCATTTCTAATCCTTTTGTAACAACCAGACTAATCAAAAATCTAAATGTGATTGCATCCATAACGGGAGAGTATGTTTCTTCATAATCAATCTCGGGTTTCTGCAGGAAACCTTGTGCAACAAGCCGTGCTTTGTATCGCACAATTTCATTTTTCTCATTACGTTTTCGTACAAATACCCACTTATATCCAACAGGCATTACACCCTTTGGTGTTTGGACAACAGGTCCAAATACTTCTCGTTTCGCTAGCGAATTTAATTCAGCTTCAATAGCTGTTTTCCATTTTGGCCAATCATTTCTACGTCGACATTCTTCGACGCTTTTTGGCTCACTTTCTTCATTACTTCTGGTAATGTCAAGGGCCATTTTATATGAAAATATGTTGTCGACAACAGTTTTATTTCTATCCAGAATTTCTCAAGTTTTCATGAAATGTATTGAGATCTCATTATTTTCAGGTACCTGTTCCTCTTCAGGGGAAAACATTTCATGACACACCTCTTCAGAAGGTCCATTTTTAGGAGATTTATACTCTTCAAGATTTTCCTCTTCAGGAGGTTCTGGAATAGAAGATTTAAGCTCTTTAGGAGCATCAATTATATTTGTGGCCTGTATTGTGGGTACGTGTTTTTCAGGAACACCAAATTCATTTTGTATTCTTTTCCTTCTGGGAATTTTATCTTTTGCACCAATAGGTCTTCCACGCTTCAGGCGTATTTTAGATTCACCTATTGCTGCTTTGACAATTTGTCCTTCAGGGACTTCAATCCTTGCTGGAGTATTAACAGCAGGAATATAAGATTTTACTACACCTTTAGTGTCAGTAAATACATCCGGTAACTGATTTGCAACATTTTGCAAATGAATAATCCTTTGAACTTCCCGTTTACATTCATTTGTAGGAGGATCAAAATGAGACAGGGTCTTATTATCCCAAGTAATATCTTGTCGTGCTTCAGGCACCGACTTTTCTTTACCCATTAACGGAAAATTTGATTCGTCAAAATGACAATCCTCAAAACGTGCTTTAAACATATCCCCTGTAAGGGGTTCAAGGTATCTAATAATGGATGGAGAATCAAAACCAACATATATCCCAAGTCTACGTTGAGGGCCCATTTTTGTACGTTGTGGAGGTGCAATTGGAACATATACAGCACATCCAAAAGTACGAAGATGAGAAATATTTGGTTGTTGACCATATGCAAGCTGTAATGGAGAATATTTATGATATGCAGATGGTCTAATGCGAATTAGAGATGCTGCATGAAGTATAGCATGTCCCCAAACAGAAATAGGTAGTCTTGATTTCATAAGTAAAGGTCTAGCGATTAGTTGAAGCCTTTTGATCAAAGACTCAGCTAAACCGTTTTGTGTGTGTGTATGGGCAACAGGATGTTCAACATCTATTCCTATTGACATGCAATAATCATCAAAAACTTGAGATGAAAATTCACCTGCATTATCCAATCGAATGGTCTTAATTGGATACTCAGGAAATTGTGCTCGTAGTTTAATTATCTGAGCAAGAAGTCTAGCAAATGCAACATTTCTAGTGGAAAGAAGACAAACATGTGACCATCGACTAGATGCATCAATTAGAACCATAAAATATCTAAATGGTCCACTTGATGGATGAATAGGCCCACATATATCTCCGTGAATCCTTTGTAAAAAGGATGGAGATTCAACAATGATTTTTGAGGGAGATGGTCTAATAATTAACTTACCTTGAGAACATGCAGAGCACGGAGATTCATTGGGTAGAAATATCTTTTGATTCTTTAAGGGATGCCCATGCGAATTTTCAATAATTCGTCTCATCATTATAGAACCCGGATGTCCAAGGCGATCATGCCAAGTCATAAATACTTTAGGGTCAATGCACTTCTGGTGCATTACCACATATGATTCAATTGTTCTCATTTTTGTATAATACAATCCAGAACATAGAGCAGGCAGTTTTTCTAATACGAGCTTCTGGCCCGATACTGTTTTAGTAATAAGAAGATGCTCTTTACTGCCTTCATTGGTCGTTTCAATATGGTAATCATTACGACGTATATCTTTGAAACTCAATAAATTTCTTCTGGATTGTGAAGAGAATAGAGCATCATCAATACAAAATTTGGTGCCATTAGGCAACACAATATAAGCTCTTCCGGAGCCCTCAATTAAATCCGATGAACCTGATATGGTATGGACATAGGCTTTACTTAGTGTTAGATTTTGAAAATATTTCTTTTCTTTGAGAATTGTGTGAGTTGTAGCACTGTCAGCCAGACATATATCTTTATCATTCAACTCAGAGATAAAAAGCTCATCAATGTGATCCATGATTCTACAAAATATACAAAACTTTTATTATTGATAGAAAGAAAATACATTAATTGAGTGGAACACTTCCATCTCCAATTAAGTGTTCAATACTACCATCAGGATGATTAAAGAAATCAGATACATCAAGATGAGTAACGTCTACATCTATTGAATCTAATAAATCATCTGATGGTTCTACTAAATTTGTTTCATGCACTTTATTCTTTCCTTTAACAGAAGCTTGATATAAATCAGCTAAGTGCCTGGCCGTACGACAGGTACGTGACCAATGTCCAGTCATTCCACATCTATGGCACACCTCTTCACTTTTCTTTGAAGAATTATTCTGAGGATTTTTACCCCTCTCTGAATTGTACCACTTCTAGTGATATGGTATATTATAATCCCTTTTAATGTTGTCACTCCTGGGACCAACATTTCTATAATTTCTCCTACCACGTCCACGCCTCCGATTTCTTCTAAAGGATGCACCATTCACTTCTGGGAATGATGCAAACCTATTACCATTCACTTCAGGGAATGATATTGAGTCAGTAGGGCGTGTATTGTGGCTTTCTAATAAGAGCTCATTATTCTGCTCAGCTACTAGAAGACATGATATAAGTTCAGAATATTTCTTGAACTTTCTCTCTCGATACTGCTGCTGCAGGAGCACATTCGAGGCATGAAATGTAGTAAAAGTCTTCTCTAGCATATCTTCATCGGTGATTTTCTCACCGCATAATTTTAACACTGAGCTTATTTTAAAAAGTGCGGAATTATACTCACTAACACTTTGATAATCTTGCAACCTCAGGTGCATCCATTGAGAACGAGCTCTTGGGAGGATGACAGTCTTCTGGTGTTCATACCTCTCCCTTAAATTATTCCACAAAATATAGGGATCTTTTACAGTGAGATATTCAGTTTTCAATTCTTCATGAAGATGGTGGCGAAGGAAAATCATTGCTTTAGCACGTTCCTGCAGGGATGCTTGATTTCCTTCTTTAATAGTTTCTCCCAGGTTCATTGCATCAAGATGTATTTCAGCATCAAGTATCCAGGATAAATAATTTTTCCCAGATATATCAAGAGCAACAAATTCCAATTTTGTAAGATTTGCCATTTTCTACACATATAAATAATAAATATGCGTATCTCAGAAAATATATTTATAAATTCACACAGATAATCATCAATAAAATATATCAATGATTTCAAATAATATATTGAAAAACTTACAGAGGAATAAGGCCACTAGCTTCAGAATTGGCAGAACCGTCGTGCTGATAACGTGTTATAAAACTTAAAGAAAGGAACTACTATTGCAAAAGAGAAATAAGAAATTCTCTTGAAACTCTTAAGAACTCAAGCTTTCTTTCTCTCTCTATTTTTTTCTTATGAATTTCATTACAACTGAAGCCCATATTTATAGGCGTTGAAATTACTATGCAAGTTACTATGCAAGTTACTATGCAAGTCACTATGCAGATTTAAAATAATAGTGGTGGGGTCATTCACATAATTTAGTGGTGGGCCAAGGGGGGCGGCTGCCGACTCCGTTTATAACAGTTTCAATTTTTTCAGAAAAATAGTTACACACTTATGTTGATAAAAGACAGCTCTGAAATTCTCCTTTGCTCAAAATGTTGGGGCATGAAAGAAGCTTAAATAATAATTAAAAAATAAATTGTTTATATATGGGTCTCCCAGCTTTTCTTGGGAGGCACCAAAAATTATAATAGATTTTTTTTTTATCTGTATTTTTTAACATTTTAAATATTTTATAAAAATAAAAATAAAAATAAAAATTACATTCTTAATTACTAAAAATAAAAAAAAAATAAAAACTTCCAACAATAATACCAAACAATAAAAATGAGTAATAGGAATAGCATTTTTCTATATATATTGTGCACGAATTTTATAAATATCCTATAATATTAATTAAGTGTCGTTGGTTGGAGATCTTCGAATATACAAAAAGAGTAAGGAAGTTGGTCCATATTTGATACCTATTTAAATACAGAGTAATTTTATAAGAAGTTAATTTTAGAGAGTCGATAGAAAAATTGGTTTTGATTATTTTTTTAAAAAATATATCTTTTTTAATCTCGTTTTCATGAATTTAATAAGTTTCATGATTTTATATTTAATATAGAAATTGAAAAAAACATAACAGCATGAAAGAGAAATGAGATCAAAATTTGAATTTAAATTTCAAATGAAAAAAGTCGTGATCATATTAACCAGAATAAATTATAAATTAGTTTACAATCATCCATTCTTTTTAAATTTTTTCTTTTGATTTCTGTATCTCATATTTTGTTTTGCATTGCTTTTTTATTATTTAAATTAAAATTGATAAGACTCTTTAAAACTATATATATATATATATTTTTAAATTAGTTTTACAGTACTTCCACATCCACCGTCTTCGGGTCATCTGACCAACCATCGTTGGTTCGGATCTAAATCCAACATCAACGATATATGCTATTATTTCCTGTATGCTGCTGTTGTTGCAAATAATTGAAAATTTTGTTTGTGGCCGAAAGGACCTTATTCTTTTGTCGAAAAATAAAGGATCTTACCCTTGTAGTGAAGTTTGTTCTCAAAAATACTAGGATTTGGTTTGTTTCACAAATTATTTCATCTTATCTCAAATTTATTATTGTATTTTTTTCAAATTTTTATATAAAATAAAATAAATTATTCAATTTTTTCAAATCTTAAAATATTTTTTTTTAATTTCAAAATAAAATTAATATTAAAAAAATATTTTATAATAATATTTTATTATTTTTATCTCATCTTATCTCAATTTTAAAAATAAACAAGTCATATATCTCATCCATAAATGCATATAAAAGAAGTCCTCATTTTCTTTAATCTTATTGATTTTATCTGACACGTTCAAAATTAAGACCAAAAAGCCAATATTGGACATGCAACCAGCACTTGAAACTCTCATCTGAAAAAAACTAAAACATCAAAAGAAGGAAATCACTCTCAATACAATCCCCAGAACCAGAGTCAGAAAATGTTGTAACTTTTCTGAAAGGGAATCACCAGATAGTTAAGTACTGTGTCAAACTGGAGCTCAGAGTGTTCAACGGTGGCCTCTTTGTTGTGCAACAGCATCTTCAACTCCAACTTGGATAGCACCCATGCAAAACATTTGTGTCGCACTCACAACTATGATGATGATTTCTAGACTCCTCTGTGTATAAACAAAATGAAATTATTGTGTGTACTATTTCAAACTGATTATAAAAGATATCACTTTAGATTTATTTTATAATAAAAATAATTTTATAATCTAATTTATTATATCAAATTATGTGAATTTACTTTTGTGGGATCTCTCAGTAGTAAAAACATGTGTATCTTCTTTTGGGGCCTGCTACAATCCTATTACTTGGGTCCTGATTTGGGACTTGTTAGACTTATTTATTTATTTATTTTATATATATTTTTTAATGTTTTTAAACATTTTTAAAAAAAGAGAAAAAAATTATAATATTATTAAATAATATTTCTTTAATCATTAAGACAAAAGAAAAAAAAAAGAGAGAGAGCGAAACTCATAATAAAACTCAAATAGTGATTTCTTTATCATTTCTACTCTTCTTTTATATAATTTGGGCATTCCTTGAATGCGTAGATGGTGGATGGAGTCATGGACCCGGATGCGGCTTGGATTTGTTTTGAATAGACTAATGCCTATATATAATCCTAAGAGTTCAAGTCCTTAGAACTCTTCATGAAGCCTGTTATTAAAAAATAATTTTTTCATATGAGTTTAAGATTAATCTTTTATATATATATATATATATATATATATAAGGGAGTGCTAATGACTTGCATACCTACAATGGAAAATATTCTCTTTTAAAATAAAGAAAAATATTTGTATAAATAGTAAAAATATTGTTTATGTGAGGAGAGATGTTACGGATATTGTAAACAGTAGCGGCTGCCCAGAAAAATCCTTACAATAAATATGCTTTTGACTAAACTTTTTTCTTTTTTTCTTTTGTTTTTCAGATTGTAAAAATAAAGGTCTTACCAGGTTTGAATCAGTCCAACCAAGTTGAATCTCTTTGCATGCTATTCTGCAAATTCAATTCAATACTAGAGTTCGCAACAATCTAAAGGGAAAGATAACAGATTTGAGCAAAATAATATATTGATTTACCCCATGGCCAGTAGAGTTAGAGCCCAAGTTGCAAGAGAAGAGGATGCTGCTGCATGTAAGTTGGGCGCATTCCATTGAGCAACATCATTAAGTCCAGCAAGTGAGCTGCCCATGCCCACCACGCCGGCAATGAGGGAGAAAATCACAAAGAAACCGGTCGCCGTGTTTCCCATTGGCAAGTATATCGGAAAAAGGCGAGCCGAAATAGACAAAGCAGATGCTGCAGCAATAATGCACGTATGCTATTTGTAAAAAAGTTATGATTGTGAGATATGCAGTTTATGATGTCAGAGGGTGTCTGAACTACACTACCTGTCTCGCGAGATGTTTGAATCCCATGATTTACAGCCCATACAGAGATGGCAGCTGCAATGAAATACAGAACAAGATTGACTATTAGTAGGACTGAGGCTGCTGATTTGGATCCTCCAGAGGCCATGGAATTCTGATGTTAAAATAATTGAAAAGAAAATCCTGAACTGGGTCACACCTCTTGACCCAATAAGGGAAATGTGTATATATATATATATATAAGCAAGGAGTAGTTCTTTCTCTTGCCAGAAAACAATGACTCATGGGTGTGGCAATGGACATGGCCCACCACATATTTACTTTTCCTTTCTTTACATTGTTAAATGGAGGGTCTTTAATTCAAAGACAAGGCTTAAAATTCCTTTTACATCGTGGGGCTTGCGTTATGGAAGGGAAAAGAATCCCTGTCAACTTTCCTGGTTTTGAAACCAAGTTCTATATCATCCAACAGGCGGGGCTTTTTGTTTGATCTTCAATATGCTGTACAACTTAGCTGAATTATCTTTCTTACTGGCTAAACAAACAAAAGAAAAGAATAAAGTTTTGCTCCATTCCTTTTCTGTGTAGGTTCCCTGTTTTCAAATCCAATATTTGCATGCCACTAGATTAGATGAGTACATTACACTAGAATAGGTGAAAATGGCTAAAGATAGGTCCACAATTTTTATGGTATGAAAACTAAGACAAATTGTCATTATAGAATAACTGATTTTGGGAACTTAAGGTGCATACATCCAAAGGAAAAATGCTTATAATGAGCTGTGGATCTAATTCGTGATGCAATTCTGGTGCGCAAGACAGTCTTCCATCTAAGAAACTAACGTACCAGCTTGTGCATGAACAACCACTCACTTCAAGGTCCCTTATTCACAACAATCAACTCCAAGAAATTTAGAAGGGAAAAAGCTTCTCCGCATGTGGATTTACTAATTCCCAGTGATTTCCTTCTTAAATGCCTTCAGCTTATGTCGAACCAATTGACTTCAAACATTCAATGCTAGCTTCTGAGCAGCTAGAGCTTCAGCCTCCAGTGTTGGCTCCCATAATATGGTAGTTTCTGCCAGTAGTGAGGTCACAACATAAGGGTCCATGTTTGAAGCTGGACGCCGATCTTCCAAGTAACCTGATACCATAATTCAAAAGGTTAAGCAATCATATCAGAATCCAAAAGTTTAAAATGGAGATTTTTTTTTTCTTTTTTGGCAGGTTGGTCTAAAATGGAGAGAATTAATCAATGCATGTCAGAAAGCAAATGATGAAAATAGGGAAATAGCGTTAGGAATTTGAAACAAATGCAATCAATTTGACAAAGTGGACCCGAATGGATAA
The DNA here is from genome assembly GCA_036898215.1 of Platycarya strobilacea. Lineage (NCBI taxonomy): Eukaryota > Viridiplantae > Streptophyta > Magnoliopsida > Fagales > Juglandaceae > Platycarya > Platycarya strobilacea. The sequence continues at coordinate 29,018,762 of CM072556.1, forward strand.
AAAAATGCCTTTCACAGATTTGAAGAATGCTTTCTATATATTTGTTTCAATTACGGCAGATAACTGAAGCTGATCAAGGAATTTGTCATCATAGTTATGGCATCACTTTAAAGAATTGAAAATGATCAGTGTTCTTTGTATTTAGAATATGATAAAATTGAGAAGCCCAAGCCTTCTAGAGAATTCTTGCAGTACTGCTGAAGTGTACCTTTGCCTTGCTTCTCAGTTTCCCGTCCAACACGGATGGAGCAACCACGATTAGCCACTCCCTGCAAATTCAAATTGTAACCGATTTTATAGATGAAAGAATGAAAAGTTTCCATTATCCAATTTTTTAAAGTTCATTATAAATTGTTTGGAGAAGAGTGTACCCAAGAAAATGTGTTAATGTCAGCTGTTTCATGCTTTCCTGTTAATCTTCTCTCATTTCCTTCTCCATAGGCACTGATATGCTCTTTGTGGCGAAGTGACAGATTCAAAATTGACTTCTTTATAACTTCAAAGCCTCCATCCTCCCTCATGCTCTTTGTACTGCAAACCAACAACGGGTCAATATCAGATAGACTAGCATGCTTCCATGTATAAATACTATGATTTAACTGACAGAATCCTGTCCTTTCCTTTTCACCCTTTTGGGCCAGAAGAGAGGAGATACAAGATGGAGCAAAAGCAGAAAGAACCAAACTAAAAACTAAAGGAAAATAAAGCCAGCAAAGTCAAGTACCTGTAATTTGTGTGGCATCCGGCACCATTCCAATCCCCCTATTAATGCACTGATGTCAAAGAGATATCTAACTGACTAGTATAAACTAAAGAGCACATAATGAGAGTGGTTTATTACCTCTATTGGTTTTGGATCGAGTGAGAGAACAACACCAGCTTGTTCTGTAATTCTCTGTAAGACGAGATACAAGAGAAATAAGTAACTCAATGGTAGAACAGAATAACCGGCATAGACACAAAGGGATAATTGTCCCAACCAAAGGCAAATCCTAAACCACAGGTTCCCCATCTCATTAGCTACATGCTTGATATCTGATACACTATATCTAACTTATGGTTGCAAATCATTTTGTTGTGATAATAACAATCTTGCAGATACAAAAGAAAAGGTTGCAAATGCATTAAAAAAAATGATTTAATTTTTTATTTTTAGCTCCTCTACCTTGTTCCACTTTTTCATTTTCACAGGGCCCACAGAGGGGAGAGGTGTTAGAGTTCAGTTAGAGGTGTACATAAACATGATAAATATCTTATATATTGTTATCATTGACAGTACCCATTACCTAAGAGCAAAAAAGAAGTCTTTGGACAAAAACCTGCCAGTAAGTTCAATGTTATTGACTAAATGTAAAATTCTTTAGAATAGCAGTTTTAAACTTGTCAAAGTTGAGCATAAGCAGAAAAAGAAAGCTTTGTGTGTTATAAGTGGTATGCACTTTTACATGCCAAGTGTGGACTTTAAGGTCTTTCTCATTAAAATGGCTTCTTCCAAGTCTGTGTACACACAAGGTAAAAGGGAAAGTATTACCTCGAGAATGTATCTGGAACACCAAATATCATCTCCAGCTTCAATTCCCACACTAGGTCCTACTTGATACTCCCACTGAAAAGCAATCACAAGAATCAGTAGTGATTAACTTTACATGATTTCATCCACAACATAAGTAGAGGAGGATGAGAGGAGAACCTGGCCAGGCATAACCTCCCCATTTGTACCACTGATGTTAATTCCAGCATACAAGCAAGCTTTGTAATGAGCATCTGATATGTCACGGCCAAATGATTTGTCTGCCCCTGCACCACAGTAATAAGGACCCTGAAAACAGACATAGAAGCATCATATACATTTTTGCCACATAATAAAACCAAGATCAACTTCACAGAATCCTGTAATCATAATCAGCATGATACAAATTGATAGTACCTGAGGACCAGGATAGCCCCCAACAGGCCAACCCAATGGCCATTTTACGTTTTGTTGAAGTAAGGTGTACTCTTGCTCTATCCCATACCTGAGTTATTAGCCAGATATCTCATCACGTTAGTCGTTCATGTATAATATTTCGCTAGCTAAAGCACATATGAGCATTGTATTTGTTCACCATGAATTACCGTAAACAAAGTCAACCAGAAACTTATATTTGATCATTGTTCAACAAAAATTATGTAATGCACTGTTAATTGTTGCATTCCATTATCATGGTTGTCAACACTAAAAAGTGCATATTCAGTTGTGTATCAGACCTTCTCAACATAGTGGAGTGATTATAATGTGGCCCCCTTTCACATGCATTTTGATTGTAAAGCATGGGAAGGCAAACTTAAGACTAAAATAATAAGAAGAAACTAACCATGGAACTTCATCTACAACCTTCTTGTTACTGAAGATCTCAGCAGCCCTGTGGCGTTTGTTTGTTGGGATAGGCTCACCTGCCGGCGTGTATGCATCACATATTACCTTTTAAAGCAAAAGGATGAGATCAATAAAAAAATGAGACAAATCCAGTGTTCTGGTTGATCTATAATCAGAATAGTTCAGAACTAAGTAGTTACTTACCAAGATATTGTTACCTCCACGGAAAGGGTCCTTAAAAATTGCTTGAGGGCTGGAAAAAACATGATGTCAAGCTTATGGTCTAATAAAGGCTTACATTACAAATGTCATATTGTTTCTAAGATCTTACTATATAATTACTTCACTATCTTCACCCGGAGCTTGACCAGTACTTGATCCATCATAGTTCCACTTGGGAAGCTCAGATGGATGCTCAACAGGCTTGGAAATTGTCTGAAATTTTGAAAAGAAAGTAACAAGAATACCAATGTTCAGGCATGTTGAACCATAAATAAATAACTAAACAAATGAAATTTTAAAAAAAAAATGCCAACGAATGCACACTTGCATTCTAACTTCTCATATCATTAACATTAACTTACCCTTGATTTGCTTCGCAGATCAATCCCTGACCCTCCAATCCTGTTTCCCAATGATCATACATTATTTTAGAACTTAAGGAGTGCTCGCATGGATTTAGCTGAAGCAGAAATTGATTACGAACATATGTTAGCATAGACTACATACCAAATGTATTCAGCAATGATTTTGTCTGTATATTGAGGGAGATCCAAATTTAGCAGACTTTCTAGCCTGTTGATAGTGCTGTTCTCAGACTTCACAGCAAAAACCCGAAACTTAGCTGAGCTTTTAGATGAGCCTTTCTCGTTCTGTTTCAATAACATAGAACCCCACATCTTTGGTGTCATAGGACTTGCATTTGAGGGATTCTTTGTGATTCTCATCTGCCATTGCGTTGAGGGAGCCAAAATATGTGCCATTTTCACCTGCTCCTGAAAAAAATCAGCTTTGGATTTAAACTGAAAAGTTTTAATATGCAAGATTACTATAACTGAAATAGATCAGAAAGAAAAACCTCTCACAACCTTAATGAGTCTCACTATATTTTCAAATCCCAACAAACATTTCTTAAAATTTTTCTAAATCCAAGCATATTTTTATTCGATCCATCGTTTATACAAAATTTTATAAAACCATATTTAACATTTTCTAAATAATTAAAAAAAAAATCTTATGTCCAAAAATCCCTTTATGTCGCTCTCTTTCTATTCTGCAAGGGGAAATAATCTAGTCACAAAGTGATTAAATAAAAGCAATTTCACAAACTGGTGAGGCTTAACGTAGTTTGTCAGATTATTAAGTTATTTTTACTATAAAATAAAACTAATAGATCAAATAAATCACGTCAGTTTATGAGATTATTTTGTATAATTCTTTGTGAATAATAAACGAAAATATAGAAGTCAAGTGTCACACCTGCGAAGCACAAGTTGTAGCTAAATTATATTGATAAAGTATCAAATCTAACATAGTTAGTTTGACATTGTAGCCACTAGACCCCCTTCTGTCCGCACAGTAGATCTTATCGTTGGCAGATATGCACATGTACCCTACCATCCTTCAAGGGGACCAGGCATGCTTGGGAATAATTCTCAACAACTTGTTTTATTTTCCTCTATTTCCTTTGTTCTTTTCAATTAGACTTGAAGTTATGCAATTACAGGAAAAATAATAATAATATAAAGATGAAGAGAATGATATGTAACATAAATTTAAAAAAAAAAAAAAAACCCTTCAGAAAGTGTTGAACCAATAGTGATTATAGTGCCACCACCAGGCACTCTTGGCTAATGTATACTACGCTTCTCTTTCTCCGATGATGCAGACTTTTAGAACCCACTTGAGGACAAAACTCTTGAATTTATGACGTAATGTATATCAACAGAAGAGAGAAGGAAAAAAAAAATCTAGACTTGCATAAATGGGTAGGTGCCAAACATTGGAAACCATTCGCCGGAATCAGGCAAGTTTAAGACCAAATATGTCAGACATTGTTACGTGGGTGTCTGGCAAACAAACCCAGCAGCCCCATTACTCCATAAGAGAGTGATTCTCACTTGTAACAAAGCGATTTATAAGGGAGAAGGCCAAGAGTTGAGCAAAGCGCATACCTCAGGAATGCCGGAAGGCTAGTGTGTTTGGCCGGAAACTGCCTTCGGAGAGAGAAAGAGAGAGATAGAGGGAGAAGAGCCAAGTGGCCTCTTGGGTTGGGGGAAGCCCTTACAATAACAGTGGTTGATATTGCAAAAGAACAGGATTGTTGGCTTTTCCTAAGTAGATAGGGGTGTTTCTACGAGTGGCGGAAAATAGTTGGTGGTCTCTTTACAAGCACCAAGAGAGGCTTGGATTATAATAACATTCTTAGACTAAAGTGAGGTTTCACTTTTCTAGGCCTTGACTTTGCATATAATAATACATTTCCAAGCTTGAGAAAGAGCGTAGATTGTGGAGACTTTGCCATTGGGAGTCCTTAATTTTCTCCTGACCCAATCAATAATTTGCTTATGTTTGAGTCTGACAATGACGTATTACTTAATTTTCGGCAATTATTATACATACAGTGAATGCCTGAGAGTGAGAGTGGTTGTTGGTGAATGCAATGGTTCTTCTGCATTTGGACGGCCGGATGAAGAATCTTAATGCAGAGATGCGCAAGTTTTAATTCCTTTCTCTTGGTTATTTTGTGATGGTTAGGACTTTCTAGTTAGACTACCATATTAAGAACTGCCACAAATGCTGAAATCCAGGTTCCTGCAGTAACAGAATATAAAGGCCCCAGAACCTTACAAAGTTGAAGTCATTGAGTTGGTTTCTGCAGACTGAAATCTTTCCTGAAATAAAAGCTTTTTGGTAAAATCTCTTGGCATTATTAATATCATCCGTTTGTATAAATTTTTAGTTAGAATTTAGCTAGAAATACATTTGATTAGTTTATATAATCTAATTCATATGAATTCTACATTGGACTATGTATAAATTTAAGTTATTAGAAGATTAGTTTATAGGATAAACAAGTCATCGTATCCCAATAAATTTAGAGAAACAATTTATACAGATTTAGAGTGTGCGAGCCCTGCGTACTCAATTTGTAAAAAAATAAGAAAATTCAGGACTTAGATAAATATATTAAAAAAAATTAATTTTTTTTATAATGAATTTTACTCTTTTTCAAAAGAAATGTCGATAAATTCTAAAAATTCATATATATTACTCATAAATTTATTAGTGTACAGGGATTCTAGTTTGTCTATATTTTTAATTATTTTAGCGCACTCAATTTTATCTTTTATATAAATATATATATATATATTCTTTTAAAGCATCCAATGTCAATATTCAAAGATTTTTCTCAAAATTAATGTTGTGATACTTTATTTTAATAAGTGATAAAGTTATCTAATATATGACATTTCATATTATTTGTCAATCAAAAATTTTTACTCTTTATAATATTTTAATTAGACTAATTATATTATTAATTATATTTCAATGAGACTCTAATTATAATATTTACTCTAATTATAAAATGAGACTGACATATGGCATCTCATAGGCGATTTCCACCTTCCATTAAAATATCAATTATGACAAATGATGAATGCAATATTGAATTTGCAAATAGTATACAGTCGTTTTCAAAAAATAAATAAATATATAAGAAACTCATATGAAAAAAAATTAAATTTTTTTTTAAAACAACTATATGTTATTTATAACTCTATAATTATATATAATATTACTCATCAAATATTTGATTAAAAGTGACTATTTTGAATGTCAGAATCTAGGTATGGACAAATCTCCAAATTTATGGCCCATATGTTGTTTTTCTCCACCAGAAATTCTACGGCCCTTTGTATCCCAACTTTACTTTCATAGCATCGGGCACCTGCCATATCAGTCGATTTATTTTATTTATAAATAATAAAAAAAACATAAACAATACAATCAAACAAGACTTTTCTTAATAACCAAATAAAACACGTAGGATTCTATATATTGTTGTTGCCCCGTACAAAAAGGTTGTCCATTTTGGACAGATTCCAGCCATGTTTGGGGCATTATTTCTTTCACATTATAATCACAATATTGATGTAAAGCAAAGTTTTCGAGGGTTTTGTCTTCATGTGGCGTTTTCCGAGTTAAGAGACATAAGAAAAGTTGAAATTAAAAATAAAATAAAGAGTGATATGTTTGCCCCTTCTGATCATCATGCCGGCCATGAGGAAGCTAGTAACTGCAGCATAAATCCTGGGGAGTTCAACAAATGGAACCAAGCAAATTCTAGCTCCCAAAGATTAAATTTTAAATGATGATGATTGCATGGTATTCTTTTAGAATTTGGATTTGCATTAACGCATCTTATGCCTTTTCATGATGATAATACAAGTGTTATTCAAATTGTAGTCAACTCAATTGTTTATGAACGTACGAAGCATATTGAAATTGATTGTTACTATATTCGATATGCCTACGAGTCTAAAGCTATCATTCTCTTTCATGTACCGACTGAAATACCAAATAGTTGATATTTGCACCAAAACTTTGACTTATCAACAACATCAATACTTAGTTAATAAATTGTTGTCAATCAACTCACTAGCATCAATTTAAGAGAGGGTATGAAAGGAAATCAGGATTTTCTTTATTATAATGTAACAATTTCTTAATAGGATATGTTTTCTAATATTTATCTTGTATTTAAAATAAACTTGTACATATTTAGATAAGATAAGTCAGATAATTAGTGGAAGATTCAAATTGAATCTCAACCATATCTTTGTAACTCTATAACTTTTGTTTATTTAATGAGAAAAAACACCTCGTTAGACATACTTTAGCCAAATATTGAAAAATAAATGTTATGACATGAGTACAAGCTGTTATCCTTTCCTTCATTTTCAATGCCCCCAACTCTCTAGTTAGGCTCTCCTTCCTTTCCTTCAATTTTTCTTTTTCTTTGAGATGATAAATTCTTCCACTAGATTGATTTTGATTGGGGTGTGCTCGATTGGTACTATCAAAAGCATTGGTCATGTTCACGTGTGATTTTTTTCTGCTAGTTCATTTAAATACTCCATTGCTTCATCTGGATCCTTCTGCAATAACTTACCATTACACAGTATTTCAACAAATTGACGCTCCTTAGAAGTACGATCTTTATAAAAATAGCTAACTAGACACCAACTCGCATATCCATAACGGGGACACAAGCTAAGTAACTCTTTAAAACATCTCATGCTTGGTATAAAGTATTATTATCCTTTTACGTAAAAGTTGAGATTTGTCTTTTCAAAACATTAGTCTTTTGATGAGGAAAATATTTATTGAAGAAAGCTTGGGTCATCTCATCCCATGACCCAATCAGGTGTGGTTTTAATGAATAAATCCACCTTTTTGCCTAGCCTTTAAAGAAAAATGAAAGAATTTAAGTCAAATAGCATCTACAGTGCTAGGTTGGACATGAAATGTAGCAACCACCTCTTAAAATTTTCTAATATGCACATATAATTTTCACTCTCCAAACCATGAAAAGTAGAAAGAAATTGTATCATACCTAGTTTGAAATCCATTTGAGGAATAATAGTGGAACTATGATACATGATGGTGTTATTGTGTGTGTAGGATGAAGGCATTCTTATAGGGTTCTAAGTTGATCTTTGTGCACATTCATATTACATAAAGAATATGATTCAATGAAATGTGTGTCAGAATTAGATAAAGTGTCAAATAGATTACAAAAGAGAGTATCAGTGTCCATTTTGAGTCTCCTTGCAAATCTACCTAAGTCGTCTTTATATTTATGCATGCAAACAGTAAAAAAATAAATCTAAAATTGAGAGAAAAACAAAAGAAAGGAACTACCACCTTTAGTGTGTCAAGTTCAACAAACCTATTATTCAAATGCACTTTTTGAAATAATTATTCGGCAACCGTGCAAAAATTTAATAACGCTAAAAAAATAACACAATTATTATAATATAGATCGGCATGTCAATTCCACAAGAAAATGGAAGAAACACAAGAAAAACCTTAAGTTTAAGAAAGAATATCAAAGCAGCAATGCAAAATGAATGCTTTTTGATAAGAAATAAGTTGAAAGCCCAAAATTTAATATTAAAAATGTGTGACTAGAGTTAATTGCAATATAGCATTGAAAGTCTCTCGCTTGAACTTGATAATTCCATTCATATTTAATTTATTGGATACTCAACTCTCCAATTAGAAATATAACATTACAACCATTTTTTTTTTAAATTTAACTCTAGAATATCATTTTCTTCTTTTGAACCACATACTACTATCCTATTAGACTCAGATTCAATGACACTAATATACAAAATAACAATATTGCAGCAGAAAATCATATCAATAAGATTGACAATCAAATTTAGATATAATCAAGCACCTTAACAATTTTATAGAAAAGACATGACCAAATCTTTTAAAAGAATCGGTTTAAAAAATTATCCAATTACAAGAAGAGGTCTATTGATAAAAGATGACAAACGAGAATTGTATCAGCATAAAAGTTTGTTACATGAATCCAATAGAATTGAAATTATCACCATTAAAGCAAGTTCATCCCTAATTTTACCAAGGATTCAGCCCTCCATTCGAGCAAGAATGAATTATTTTTTTGAAATATGACTCTTTGAAAACTCTCCACTACCACTCCATTTCTTGCTTCCTTTTCATGAGCCATCCTCTTAAGGAAAAGAAAATCAAGTACAAAGCTCGTGTAGGTAATATTCCATATTTCTAGGCACATTTTGTGCAACTTTTTGCTTAGTAAATGTTTGATTTAGTCATGTTTGTTTTCTAAACACATCTCATCTCATCTCAAATTTATCATTATATATTTCAAATCTCAAAACAACTTTTTCAAATTCCAAAACAATACTAATATTATAAAAAATATTTTTTAATAATATAATTTTTTAAACTTCTATCTCATTTTATCTCATCTATAAAAATAAATAAGACCTTAAAAAACTAATACTTCCGAAACAAATGTAACTTGTTGAATAAACTTTCCAACACATCTTGATTTGCCTTAATTGGATATGGGATGAGAGAGATATGATCAAGTTTTGAATATTGTATCGGTAAGTGTACTGATCAAGACACTGGAACAAAATATTTTGGTACCAGTACTGTTTCGTATACCATTTCGAAATAGTTTATATATAAAAAAATTATCTATATAAATATATATATAAATTATATTTCAAAATAATAGTCAATATATAAATAAATTATACATATAAATACATATATATAAATAGTCTAGTCTGAATTAAAGTAAAAAAAAATAGCAAGAAATGAAAAAAAAAATTCAAAATCCGGTACGACCGGTACGGTCGAAACAACCGAAATTTGTAGCACAACGAAACAGTATGTTTTTTGTACTGGTCAACTAGCCGGTACGTCATATATGGGCTGTATCGGCTGATCCAGTACGAAATTTAAAACATTGGATATGACAATAGTATTGATAGCCGCTAAAGAAGTTTTCATATCGAAATTCTTGTCAAACCCATCTCTCAACTCATTTACTCGGCTGTTCATGTTCCATATTCTTTTTTTTTTTTTAGTTGGATTAGGCCCACTATAGAAATCTCTTCATTTGATTGTACTTTCTTCCTTATTTATGTCAAACTTGAGCCCAATCATTCTTAAATTCATTCATACCACAAAATCATTAAAAATGAATTACAATTGAACGCTACATGAATACATGATAAGGATGCATCCTTCTTTCCTCTGAGAAAGTAAGGTTTTCTCTCGGTTTTCTTTGAAGATTCAAGGTCTCCATCTCTTGAACTTTTACTCTATAGAGGCTGGGAGAATGGCAGCAGAATTAGCATCTTTGTACAATGGACTAAAACTCACAGAAGAAGAAAAAATTGAGGTCGCAATTGGAGAGGAGGCAATACAATTGTCGATTGAAAATAGTAAATTTTGTATCATGTTCATGGTGGTTGCGAATAGGGAAGCAAACAAAGGTGCTTTGAAAAGTACCATGTTGAGAGTTTGGCAATTGGAGGGCAAAGCTATCATCAAAGAAGTGGGCAAAAATAAGTTTCTGATCGAACTGAAGAGCATAGAAGACGGAAGAATCCTGAGAGGACGACCCTGTTCATTTGACAAAAATCTTATAGCCATGCAAGACTGTGAAGAATACAAATCTATTAAAGAGATTGAATTCTAAAAGGAGCCATTTTGGATTCAATGTCACGATCTCCCTTTCACTGGGATGAATCATAAAACTAGACTCGACATAGGAGCATCGATGGGAGAAGTTTTGCAAGTGGATATAGATAGTAGTGGTATATGCTGGGGTGAATTCCATCGTGTTAAAGTCTTGATGGATATTTCAAAATTGATTGTTCGAGAAAGATTTCTTTCATTAAGTGGTACAAAATATTGGATACCTCTTAAGTATGAAAGGTTACCCAATTTCTGTTATCACTGTGGTATGTTTAAACACAGATTGGAGCGATACGAAAAGATGGAATAGGGGAAGGCAATTGGAGATGGTTTTGAGCAACAATATGGTGCCTAGCTTAGAGCCAACAACAAGAAGATAAGTTTAGTTCAAGGAAATAGAGAGAACAATGGCAGCTCACCGGAAAAGGTGAGAATTCCAAATTCTGATCAACCTTAGGGGAACCCAGGCACTCTTGGAAATGAGACATTAGCAGTTATAGTCACAAAAACTAAAAACGATAATCTTTCCAATTCACTAGAGGAGAGATTCTCGAGATTTCAGTTTGGAGTTAATGAAGTCCAAAATAAAGGAGAATTCTTAGCAACCCCTAGTATCACGAAAAGATTGGAAGTTCAAATGGTGGATAGTGATCATGCAACGACTACTCCCATGCAGAAAGAATCTTTAGAAAGTATAGCACCAATATTCATTGCACATGATATTAATAATAGTTTTAATGGACCAGTAATGAGAGGTTAGGTCAGCGAAAACAATCTTGAAATACACGTTGATAAAAAAATAAATGGAAAGTGAGAGCCAAAGCTGATACTTCTATTACAAAAGCACAGGATGTGGATGGAGGCCCAATTCTCACCAGAAATAAGGCCTTTAAAAGTAAAGGTAGCATGAGTGTACTTGAAGAACCTAGTAAGAGGATTAAGCAGGTCAATGTAGAGGAGGAAGTTAATGAGATAGGAGAGGCTGCATTGCAGCCCTACCAAGCAATATGAAGCTCCTTTGTTGGAATTGCCGAGAGCTTGGAAACTCTCGGACAATTGAAGAGCTTCACTTGATAGTGAAGGAAAAGCTCCCAAAGTTAGTATTTTTATCTAAAACAAAAATAAGTAGAGAAAAAGTGGAAAGAGTAAGAGCAAAGTTAGGTTCTGAAATGAGTTTTGTTGTTGATAGCTTGGGAAAGAGTGTCGGGTTGGCTATGCTTTGGAAGAAGGATGTTCAAGTAGATTTATTAACATATTCCAGGAGCCACATTTCCCTTTCTATTTATACTGAATCTCAACCTTGGAATTCAACTGGTTTCTATGGGAACCCGATTATTGAGAAACAAAGAGATAGCTAGCAACTTATGAGGATGCTTAGACTCGTGAGTCATATTCCTTGGCTAATTATGGGTGATTTCAATAAAATAATAAATCTGGAAGAGAAGTTTAGGGCTGCTTCAAGGTCATTTGCACAAATGGAGAGATTTCAACAAGCTATTAATGACTGTAGTTTGCATGACATGGGATTTATTGGTTCCAAATTTACATGGAGCAATAAAAGGGAAGGGACAAATTTTACAAGGAGAGGTTGGATAGAGCACTAGGGAAGAGACCTTTTCAAGGACTATTTAATTGCTATGAAGTTCAACAACTCCCACTTCTAAAATCTGACCACACTCCCTTAATTATTTCTTGCAATAATGGGGAAGAAGAAGAGCATAGACACAAGAGACTGTTTAGATATGAAGCATACTGGTTATCAAAATAGGAGTGTAAAGATATAGCCCGGTTTGGATTCAAAACTCTTCTCAACTCATCTCATTTCATTTTCATTTTATCATTATACTTTTTCAATTTCTCATACAAAACACAAATCCCTATACACATTTTTCAAATCTCAATACACATTTTTCAAATTCCAATTCAACTTTTTTAAATTCTAAAATAATAATAATATTTAAAAATAAACTAAACTCATCTCAACCCATTTCATCTCCAAATCCAAACGAGGCCTAGTCTCTAAATCCTAGTTGTTTCCAGAGCAAAGAGATAGTCCACTAAGATATTTGAAATCTAGTTTAGATACCTGCATGTCACACTTGAAAACCTGGGCTTCATCTACAGCTGGGACTAGAAGAAGAACGTTAAACAAAAAAAGAGAAATGATCCAGGAACTACAGAGATTAAACCAAGGTGATTTCAATGTAACAATCAAAGAGTTGCAAAAGCAGGTGGACAACATACTAGAGGATGAAAAAACTAAATAGAGACAAAGATCAAAACAACTTTGGAAGGAGATAAGAATTCTTCCTACTTCCACAAGTGTGCTTCCCAACGACAACAACATAACACAATTAAGAGGATCAAGAATGAGAAGGGAATTTTTGTCAAGAAGCAAGAGGAGATCAACCAGCTTTTCTCTAGCTATTACCAGTAGCTGTTTGAAACATCATCTTCGAGGGGCATTTCTAAAGCATTGTAGGTTCTTTTGCCAAGGGTAACTACTGATATGAATGAACAGCTCCAAAAGGACTTGTACTGGTGAGGAAGTAAAATAAGCTCTGTTTGAGATGGATCCCATGACCTCCCCGAGACTTGGTGGGTTTTTTGCTGGCTTTTATCAGGATAATTGGACAGCTGTTGGTAGAGGTGTAAGAAGACCAAACCAAACCAGATGGACTAGACCGAACCGGATAGAATTCGGTCTGATACGGTCCAATTTTTGTATGGATCGAACATTTCTGGTTCGATCCCAGTCCATGGCATTTCTCCTTCTGGACTAGACCAAACTGAATTCACACCATATTATATATATAAATAATAGTATATAAATTATAATATTAATATTAATATAGATTAAAAATGGTAGTATAACATATTAATATATAATATATACTCTTATAATATTAGCATATTATAATTTATAATAGTTGATTAATTGTAATATAAAAATATAAATTATAGTATATCTATATAAAGTATTAGTAATAACTTATTAGTAATAAGTGTATTATTATTATTTAATATATTATTATTAATTTATCATTATTTACTAACACATAAATTTATAATATACTAATGTAATAGTATTATCAGTTATAGTTTACCAACCTATGATGTATCACTAAAATACTATTAACTAATTATTAATTACTCTTCTTAGTTCTTATGATTACATGCAGCAATTATAAATATTAATGTTGTTTTTAACTATATATTTTTGAGGAAATCCATTTATAATTAAATTGGATTGAAAACAATTAAATTTGTACTAAAAATTATTTTTCATCATTGCAATATTTTGTATCAAATTTAACCTATTAAATCATATCAAGTGTCATTGGACCGGTATGGACTAAATAAGAGTTCAGTCCGTTCCAGGGTGGAAAAATTCTTGGACCAAATAGAATCGGTCTATATTTTTTTCGGACTGGACCATTTACACCCCTAGTTGTTGGTCCAGGTGTCATTACCGCTATTAAAGACTTTCTTTCTTCAAGGAGATTAATGATACTTTTATTGTGTTACTTCCTAAGAAAAAGAATCCTGAACTTGTCCTGAATTTAAACCTATAAGCCTTTGCAATGTTCTTTATAAAAAAAATTTTAAAGTGTTGGCTAATAGGCTAAAACCAATCTTGTCTTCTCTTATTTCTCCAGCTCAAAGTGCTTTTGTTCTAGGCCGTTTGATCTCTGACAACATCATTGTAGCTTATGAGGCCATGCATTCTATGAAATATGGAGTCAAAGGGAAAAAAAGAAGGTTACGTGGGATTGAAGCTGGACACGAGTAAGACATATAACATGATTGAATAGAGTTTTTTTAAAGAAGTGATGATAAAGCTGGAATTTGGACAGCATTGGATCAAGTTCATTATGGAATGTGTTCCATCTGTTAGTTACTCTCTAATCATCAATGGCAGCCCTTAAGAGGCATTCATTCCATCAAAAGGACTAAAGCAAGGGGATCTCCTGTCTCCTTACATTTTTATTGTATTCTCAGAAGTTCTTGGGAGATTACTAGACCAGGCTAAAGAAATGGGGTTAATCTCAGGACTTCCTTTTGCTAGAGGATCTATGTTGGTTAATCACCTTTTTTTTTTGCAAATGATAGTCTAATCTTTTGCAAGGCAAACGTTTTGGAGTGGCATAGACTTCATTATTTAATGCAGCCATATGAAGAAGCATCGGGTCAAAGATTAAATGTTGAAAAAATAGCAATATACTTCAATCAAAACACCAAACCTGAGATCAAGCAAGCAATTCTATTCACTGCTTGAGTAAGAGAGGCAAAATATTTTGAAAGATATCTTGGGCTTCCAGCATACATTCAGAGAAATAAGTTGACTACTTTCAAAGGTGTCCTGAACTCAATAAGGAACAAGATCTAAAACTGGAAGGTCAAGTTTATTTCTCAAGCCAAAAAAGAAGTTTTGCTCAAGGCTATAGTGCAAGGTGTCCTTACTTACTGCATGAGCATGTTTAAGCTACCCAAGGTTATTTTGGTGGAGATGAATAAACTCATGAGGAATTTTTGGTGCGGAAGTAGAGGAGATAGAACCAAAACCCAATGGCTGCCTTGGAGTGTTCTTGGAAAATCTAAAGCAATGGGGGGACTCGGGGATTTCGAGCTATTATATATTGTATTGTTGACTAAGCATGGATGAAGGTTAATTCAAAATCCAAAATCCTCAGTCATTAACTTCAAGAGTTTTAAAAGCAAATTATTTCTTTCGATCAGACTTTATAAAGAGCAAATTAGGAAGCAATGCATCCTATTTGTGAGGAGTTTTTTAGAGGCAAAGTCTGTCTTGCAAGAATGAATGTTTTGGAAGATAGACAATGGAGAATCTGTGAGCATAGGGGCAAACAAATGGATCCCTCAACCTTCCTCATTTCGTTTGCAATCACCACTAAGTCCTCAAGACAAGAACAAAAATGTTAGTTCCCTTATTGATGAACAAAATAAAACATGGAAGATGGACATATTAGTGGAACTATTTTCTGACAGGGAGGTGGCTATTATTAGTCGTATTCCCATTAGTTGGAGGGGTAGCTTAGATCAACTCATATGGAGATGCACGAAAAATGACAAGTTTACCATTAAAAGTATGTATCATCTATTATGTGAGATGGAACAAGCTGTTAAAGGGAAACAATCTTCCAATGAGAACACCTAAGTTAGATGGTCCAAGATATGGAAGATCAAAGCATCAAATGCCTCTAAAATGCTACTGTGGAGAGTTTGCCACGACTCTATCCCTACAAACTTCAATCTATGTAGGAGGAAAATTAGAGAGTCACCAAATTATCTTATTTGTAATTTGGAACCAGAGATTGCATTTTATGCATTGTGGTCTTGTCCTACAATGCAAGATGTATGGGGAGTTAGCACCCAAAAGTTACAGAAAATGAGAGTGAGATTCCAAAGCTTCAAGGGACTAGTTATTCACTTACTCAAGGTTTTATCTGAGGAAGACATGGAGGTATTTGTAGCCATAGTGTACTTGGTCTGGAAGAGGAGAAATCTGCTGATTGTTTAGGACAAGTTTGAAGACTCGAAGGTGATTGCCAACAAGGCTACTGATATGGCACTTGAATATAAAGCTATTAAGTCTAAATCTAAGCAACCTAGTCAAAGAGATGATACAAGGACTTTACAATGGAATGCTCCTCCAAGGAGCAAGCTTAAAGTCAACTGGGATGCTTCGGTGGATCACATAAACTGTAGAGTGGGCATTGGGGTGGTAATTAGAGATTGGACAAGAGCTATGCTAGTAACTTTGAGATCACAAAGGGACTTGTTTCTTGATGCTCTTCTGGCGGAATCTTTAGCAGCTATGAAGGCAGTTATTTTGTGTAATCATCTCCAGTACCAGGCTATAATATTAAAGGGTTATGCTCTAAACCTGGTCCAAGGACTTAACGAGAATGCTAATAACTGGAGCACCTCGGGGCTTTTGTAATAGGACACCAAAGCTTTATTAGCAAATTTCAATTCTTGGTCTGTGAAGCATATTCCTAGGAATGTAAATATTATTGGTCGTAATTTAGCTAATGATGCACTTAATCTCTCTTAGGAGAGCATTGTGCTGAGGGATATTCCCTCTTGTATCCAATATCTGCTAAGTTGATGATGAATGAATTTTATGATTCTTCTAAAAAAAAGTTGAAAAAATAAAATCAAACTGCCGAATAACACATAATCTAGCAATTAAATCCTTAGAAGTAATGTTCAGAATACATTTTTATGCACTCATCACACCCCTTAAAACATCATCCATCACACCTCGTGGTACTTTGGCTAAACAGTCAGCCCTTTATAATTACACAATAATTGATTTGATTTCTTCCAACCCTAATTATAAATAAATGAAATAAGACATCAAATTTATATTAGCTCATAAATCTAGTAAGGCTTGCTTAAACTCGTGATTTTCAATATTATATGTAATGGTTGGATAACCAGAATCATTGTTTTTAAGAGAAAGTCGTTGCTCAATTTAGAGCGCTAACTTGCTTTGTCAAAAATGTCATCTTTTTAATATAATGATTCTTCTTAATTGTACACAAATATTTAAAACTTTTGCACAAGTTGGAACTTGTTTAATAACATGCAAAAGAGAGATGTTAATTTGTACCTTCCTAAAGTTCTCTAGGATTTCATTGTTAGGATCCAAAGCTCACATGCTCTATTTTAAAATTTGAGAAAATTGTACCTTAACTGGGTTCTTTATTATCTCGGCTTCCTTGAGCAGCTCGACACCACCATTGCTTTGTTCCTCTTTAACGTCTACAGACGTATCAAATGTTGGGATATGTAAAGACTTATCACTTCGTGTCACGAATACATTGATCTCCTTCAAATTTCTTTGTACTTTATGTTGACCTTGGGGTGTGGGTTGAGTTTGACAAGGGAACTTGTTACACATATTTACTCAAAGAGCTCATCAACTTGGATACTTGACTCTTTATTTGTAATAACCCATTTTTTTTTAACATAAAGCATTTACTTGAGAATAGTTTAAAGGGATTTATTGAAATGATTTTTTTCCATAAAAATAGAATTTGAGACTTAGATGCATTCTAAGATAAATTTTGAATTGACTTTTGAGATTTGTGACAAAATATTAACTAGAGAAGTTCTATTTGGACCTAGAAATAAATAAATTTTTGAAATTTGAGTAAGAAATTCAAAAGGAAGTAATATAACAAAATATTAAACACTTGGTGTGCCAAAACGAGTTCTCGAGCTGATCCGTCGAATTTTGGTGTAACAAACATAACTCCTTCATATTAGGTCAGAATGAGATGATTCAAATTCTTATGGAACCTTAAGAGTCAGATCTAGAACCTTAATGTTTTGGGTTTTTGAAGATAAAAAATGGATCAAGAACTAAATCTAATATGAAATAGACGGACGGGAATGTGAGTCAACTGGTAACCGACTTAGATAAGTTGTCTTATGTTCGGCCATATGATGAAAATTGTGATTGGCTATCAATTTTTATGAGGTTTTTACATGTATGGGAACATATGACAAGTTGATAAAAATTTATCTAGAAACCTTGGTGGGTAAGAAAATAAAGGAAACAAATGGAGAACTCGAATTGGATATTCTCGGGTGAGTTTTGACATGTTTCGGTAAATTAATCATATCTCTCTCATTTGATTTTTGAATAAGGTGATTCAAAATCATGGATCACTAAGAGGATTATCTAAAACTTTCATATTTTGAGTTTTTGTAGAATCACAATGGATCAAGGACTTATTGGGCTAAGAAGTGATCAGATCTAAAAAGGACAGAATTAGAACCCGAATTGGATTATCTCTACCGCCTTAGATAAGAGACGAAATCTAATTGGATTGTTGATGCTTTTAGACATTTAGACAGGTGTAAAGAACATATGGATAACTGGGGTAGATCCCTTAGGAAAGTTGAGAACATTTGGAGAGTCAATGAACAAGACTTGTATCCTTTAGAGATTACTCATGATATTATTTTGTTTCCATCTCCATGTGATGACATCTCTCAAGCCATTGATCAAGACCTGCTTTTAGGTGGCTCAAGGATGACCATTGGATGATATTAGAGCCAACTAAATCTGCCTAGATATGATGATGGGGTTAAAGGAGGTGAGACACACACACACAAACGGTAATAGAAGGGAGACCAGTCATCGTACAAGTGGCTCAAGTTATTCTTCTTCCTTTACTATATAAGTAGTCAACCACTTGAGGGAAAAGGCTTATTCACTTCCTCTTCCCTTAAGACACATGGACATACTTAGCAAAAGGAGTTCAAAAACCCTTTCTTCAATCATTTCACCTCCCAAACATCAAAGGAGAGCTAATTGAGGGTATTGGAGGAGGGGTGGTGCAAAATCAATTCAAAACTACTAATTTAGCTTTGAAAAAATTTGTAAGTGCACTACTTAACTTAATATTGTTGTAGAATAAGTGTCTTAATTTATAGATTTAGTTTGATGCCTATTTGATACTTGTTTAAGCCTATGCATTATTTATGAAGTAACTTGAATAATCTTGATTTATGGAGTGGTTTTTATTGTGAAAAAATACTAGGAAAAATTTTAGAACCTTATGAATATATTTTATGATCATATAATAAGAGGATTATGTGAAAATATGAGGTCATGATTTGAAAAAAAATGGTAGAACAACCCTAACAACTTTCGGATTTTATGGGAGTTAAGTTGACAGATTTAATATCCTACAGTAAAATGGTCATAACTTGAAATTTTGATGTCTTAATTGAATGATTCAAGAGGTTATAAAAATCTAAGACAGAGATATACAACTCTAGAAAGAATGAAATTGGGAATAAGTAATAGAACAAAGTAGGTAAATATCTCAAAATGGTGTTTTTCTTCTATTTTAAACTATTAGTAAATTATTTGAATTAGATTTTTAACAAATATGGTAAGTTTAGGAATTTCAATATATTAGGAGGATTTTTAAGAATTATTATGCTAAAAAGATAGAATAAAATAAAATAAAATAATAAAATTATATATGTAAGAGAAATGTTCAAGAAACAAACAGAAATGCTTAAATTATGTGATTATGAAAAATTTTGACTTGAACTAAATAAATAAATAACTAAATAAGATTTAGTTTCCCATGATATTCAGCCAGCCCTAGTTTAATAATATTATAATATTTTAATCAATTGTGTATGTATCACTCGTTAAGTTTTGACGTTATAAATTTATGTGATGTATGTGCATGTATATATAATTATGTTCTTGTGACATGCTTTTATATGTTTTATAAATTATGAAGATATGAAACATGCATGTCACAAGTCTAAGTTTATACCTATATTGCATTTCGTCATATATAAGTGTCGTCATAAGTCCTGACATTCATTATAAGAAAAGTTTATGTTACATGTCGTCATGTAAGTGTTGTTATAAGTCATGACGAATATTTAAGGAATAAGATAAGAAAATTTTATATGATATGACTCAACTACGGGTAATAATAGTGGCATGACCCGTCCACGGGTAATAATAGTGGATATAAGTAAAGACTTATAAGAATAAAAACTTTAAGATAAGAATGAAAAGTCCATGCATGATATGAATTTGTTAGGAAAGAAGAACATCAATATAAGTCCACATAAAAGATAAATCCAAGTTATATATGAGTCACATAAAGCATGCCATAAATGCATACTCTGGTTATCTGACTTATATGTAATTATTTTATTATGTCTATGTCTTTATTAAATTAAGTGTGTAGTTACTGAAATTTTTAAGGAAATCTCATTCTTATATGTTTCTTTTCCTTTTGGAATATGATTTTTACTACAGGGTTGGATGACGGTCATGAGTTAGATCCTAGTTGTTCGAGAGACTCGGAGAAACCTTGAGGGGTTCTCGGAGTACTCTCTCTGCGTAAAAGTTTTTAACTAGTTGATAGTAGTAGAGACTGAAATTGGCACACAAAAAAATAGTTTTTCGAAATGAAGAAGGAGCTTGGGCAGCCCTAAGTCAAAGTTTTGATAAGTTTGTATATTGACTAAGAAACTAAGTTATGCATGTAAAAATATAATGTTATTATAAGAATGGATGGTGTGAATATTGTGATTTTATTTCACCATGTGATCATTAGAACATTTTTAGTCAGAACTTTTTCGCTGCAATTTGCATTAAATTTCGATAAGTACGAGGTTAGTAGTAAAGTGTTACTTTTCC
The DNA here is from genome assembly GCA_036898215.1 of Platycarya strobilacea. Taxonomy (NCBI): domain Eukaryota; kingdom Viridiplantae; phylum Streptophyta; class Magnoliopsida; order Fagales; family Juglandaceae; genus Platycarya; species Platycarya strobilacea. Next base: position 29,039,614 of record CM072556.1, read on the forward strand.
TGATACTCCGGTTTACGTTAAATCTCATACATAAATTGGGGGTGTCATAGAATTGTATCAAAGCAATACGAATATGTGTAAATCCATATTGTCCTAAGAAAAGAAGGATCACATGGTAATAGAATTTGCTTGAATTTTTATGAAGTAAAATGGTTTAGTGAATGATTTGGATGTTAGAAGTTTGGAGTTATTAAGAAGAAATATTTTGTTAGGTGTAGAATGTTGATTGGGAGATGATGTAATCAAAAGGGAAATATTTTTTGTCCCTTTACTTTGTCCCTTTAGATTGTCCATTTTTTTTTAATTTTTTAATTATCATTTTTTACATAATGATTAAAAAAATATTATAATAATATTATGAATTTTTTCTTTTTTTTTTAAATATATAAATATATTAAAAAAATCATGTAAAATAAAATACAAAAATACAAAATTTTTAATTTATATCAACGAGGTAATGCAGCGGGACACCCTAACGGGCCCTGTAGCATTGCCCATGATAAAAAATACCACTATAGATATAAACGTTTAGTATGGTAGACTTGAAATTGCTATGGATATGAATTACTTTTACAATATTAAGGTTCACCTCCCAAATTTCGAGAAATAAATTTATTTTAAGAGGAGAGAATGTAATAACTCAAATTTTTTGAAGTAAAATATTTATTTGAGAATATTTTAAAGGAATATTTTGAAAGGATATTTTTCTATAAAAATAGGATTTGAAACTTATATACATTAATAAATTTTGGATTGACCTTTGAGATTGTGACAATGTATCAACTAGAGAAATTCTATTTGAACTTAAAAAGAGATAATTTTCAAATTTTGAGGAAGAAATTCAAAGGGAAGTAATAGAACAAAACATCAAACACTTGATGTGCCAAAATGAGTTGTCGGGCTGATTCGTCGGGTTTTGGTGTAATAAGCATAACTCCTTCATATTAGGTCAGAATGAGATAATTCAAATTTTTATAGAATCTTAAGAGGTAGATATAGAACCTTAATGTTTTAGGTTTTTAAAGATAAGAAATGGATCAATGACTAAATCTTATGTGAAATTGACAAACGGGAATGTGAGTCAACTAGTAACCGACTTGAATGAGTTGTCTTATATTCGGCCATGTGACAAAAATTTTGATTGGTTATCAATTTTTCTGAGGTCTTTACATGTATAGGAACATGTGGCAAGTTGATAAGAATTGATTTAAAAGCCTTGGTGGGTAAGAAAATAAAGGAAACAAATGGAGAACTCAGATTGGATGTTCTCGGGTGAGTTTTGACATATTTCGATAAATTAATCATATTTCTCTCATTTGACATATGAATAAAGTAATTCAAATCCTATAGATCACTAAGAGGATTATCTAAAATTTTTATGTTTCAAGTTTTTGTAAAATCGCAATGGATCAAGGACTTATTGGGCCAATAAGTGATCAGATCTAAAAAGGGCAGAATTGGAGTCCGAATTGGATTATTTCTGCCGCCTTAGATAAGAGACGAAATCTAATTGGATTTTTTTTTGCTTCTGGATATTTAGATAGGTGTAAGAAACAGGTGGATAAATGGGGTAGATCCCTTAAGAAAGATGAGGACACTTGGAGGGTCAAAGAACTTGACTTGCATCCCTTGGAGACTACTCATGATATTATTTTGTTTCTATCTCCAGGTGATGGCATCTCTCAAGCCATTGATCAAGACTTGCTTTTAGGTGGCTCAAGGATGACCATTGGATGATATTAAAACCAACTAAGTTTAAGTTTATATATGATGATGGGGTTAAAGGAGGTGAGACACATACACACACGGCAATAGAATGGAAACCAGTCATCACACAAGTGGCTCAAGCTATTATTCATCCTTTGCTATAAAAGTAGTCAACCACTCGAGAGAAAAGACTTCTTCACTTCCTTTTCCCTTAAGACACACGACCATACTTAGCAAAAAGAGTTCAAAAACCTTTACTTCAATCCTTTCACCTTCCAAACATCAAATGAGAGCTAATTGAGGATATTGGAGGAGGGGTGGTGCAAAATCAATTCAAGACTACTAATTTAACTTTGGTTAAACTTGTAAGTGTACTACTTAACTTAATCTTGATGTAGTATAAGTGGCTTAATTTATAGATTTAGTTTAATACATATTTGACACTTGTTTAAGCCTATACATTATCTATGAAGTAGCTTGAATACTCTTGATTTATGGAGCAGTTTTTGTTGTGAAAAAATACTAGGAAAAATTTTAGACCCTTATGAATATGTTTTATGATCATATAATAGGATGATTATGTGAAAAAATGATGTCATAATTTGAAAAAAAATAATAGAACAACCCTGCAACTTTCGAATTTTAAGGGAGTTAAATTGGTAGATTTAATATCTTACAGTAAAATGATCATAACTTGAAAGTTTGATGTCTTAATTGAATGATTTAAGAGGTTATGGAAATCTAAGACAAATATATACAACTTTTGTGTTTTAAATTTTAAGAGATAAGAACTTTAGAAAAGACGAAATTGAGAATAAGTGATAAAACATAGTAGGTAAATATATCAAAATGGTGTTTTTCTCCTATTTTAAATTATTAGTGAATTATTTGAATGAAATTTTTAACAAGTATGGTAAGTTTAAGAATTTCAATATATTAGGAGAATTTTTAAGAATTATTATGCTAAAAAGATAGAATAAAATAAAATAATAAAATTATATATGTAAGAGAAATGTTCAAGAAACATATAAAAATGCTTAAATTATGTGATTATGAAAAATCTTGGTTTGAGCTAAGTAAATAAATAACTAAATAAGATTTCGTTTCCCATGATATTCAGCGAGCCCTAGTTTAATAATATTATAATATTTTAATCAATTGTGTATGTATCACTAGTTATGTTTTGATGTTATAAATTTATGTGACGTATGTGCATGTATATATGATATATATTCTTGTGACATGTTTTTATATGTTCTATGAATTATAAAGACATGAAAGAAGCAGGTTTATACATATATTACATTTCATCACATATAAGTGTCGTCATAAGTCCTGACGTCCATTATAAGAAAAGTTTATATTACATGTCATCATGTAAGTGTTTTCACGGGTCATGACGAACATTTAAGAAATAAGATAAGAAAATTTTATATGATATGGCCCAACCACAGATAATAATAGAGGAATGACCCAACCATGGGTAATAATAGTGGCATGGCCCGACCACAAGTAATAATAGTGGCATGGCCCGACCACGGATAATAATAGTGGATATAAATAAAGACTTATAAGAACATGAACTTTAAAATAAGAATGAAAAATCCATGCATGATATGAGTTTATTAGGAAGGAAGGACATCAGTATAAGTTCACATAAAAGATAAGTCAGAGTCATGTATGAGTCACATAAAGCATGCTATAAATGCATACTCTGGTTATCTGGCTTGTATGTGATTATTTTATTATGTCGATGCCTTTATTAAGTTAAGTGTGTACTTATTGAGATTTTCAAGAAAATCTTATTCTTGTATATATATTTTTTTCTTTTTGAAATATGATTTTCACTGTAGAGTTGGATGACGATCATGGGCTAGATCCCAGTTGTTCAAGAGACTCAAAGAATCCTGAGGGGTTCCCGAAATACTCTCTCTCCGTAAAAGTTTCTAAACTAGTTGATAGGAGTAGAGATTGACATTGGCATGGAGAAAAAGAATGTCCCGAAGTGAAGAATGAGCCTAGGCGGCCCTAAGTCGAAATTTTGATAAGTTTGTATATTGACTAAGAAACTAATTAGATTATGCATGTAAGGATAAAATGTTATTATAATAATGAATGGTGTGGATATTGTAATTTTATTTCATCATGTGATCATTAAAAAATTTTTAGTCAGAACTTTTTCGCTGCGATTTGTATTAAATTTCGACAAGTATGAGGGTAAGTAGCCAAGTGCTACTTATCCTAACACTCCGGTTTACGTTAAATCTCATACGTAAATTGGTAGTGTCACTTTATTTATTTATTTGTTTTTCTTAACAACTTATGTAATCAAAGAATTTAAATTTTTAATTAGTTTTACCATATGCCTCAATAAAAGCATACAAAGTATTTTCTAAAACGTTACTAGAAGATTAAGATGTATGATACGGTGTAGAGTAATTCCTAAGTGGTTGTGATTGTGCAGGGTCGTGAGTGTCAGACTTCCAACAAGCTTGGTTTGTTTTCACAAATAATCTTATCTCATCATTATTATTTTCTCAAAGTATCATACAAAATAAAATAATAATTTAACTTTTTCAAATCTCAAAACATTTTTTTCAAGTCCCAAAATAAAATTAATATTAAAAAAATATCTTATAATAATATTTTATTCAATTTTTAACTTTTATCTCATCTTATCTTATTTATGAAAACAAACCAGGGTTAAAGTTGAGGTGATTTCTCCAATTAAAATTATATGTATCCAAGTAAGGTGTAAAAGACTTTTTGTACATGTCAAGATAATTGCAATGTTTCTCGTACACTCCTCTCATCTCAATAAGTGTGAGATAATCCTATACAAGATGATCTATTCCCTGTCAAAGAAAACAAGGTTTAGGAGAATCAGCTTGAGGAATGCTACAAGCTGCCACAATTTCCTTCAACACTTCCAACTCTCTAGTAGGCTCTTCATCCTTTCATTCAATTCATCTTGTTCTCTAATATGATAGATGCCTCCATTAGTATGATTTTGATCGGGGGAGCTCGATTGATATTGTCAAAATCATCCGATCATGTCTTAAGTGTGAGCTTTTTTTGTAAGTTAATTCAAATACTCCATTGCTTCATATGGATCATTCTGAATAACTCGCCATTACACATCATTTCAATAAATTAATGCTTTCTAAGAGAAAAGCATTCGTAAAAATAGCTAAGTAGATGCCAACTCTCATATCCATAATAGGGTATAAGTTAAGTAATCCTTTAAAATGTACAATGGTATAAAGTCTCACTATTGTTTTGCATAAGAGTTGAGATTTGTCTTTTCAAAATATTAATCTTATGATAAGGAAAGTATTTATTGAAGAAAGTTTGGATTATCTCACCCCATGACCCAATCGACCGTGGTCTCAATGAATACATTCAACTATTCATCCTATTTTTTAGTGAAAAAGAAAAGAACTTGAGTAAAATAGCATTTATAGTGCTAGGTTGGCCCTGAAATATAACAACAACCTCTTCAAACTCCCTAATATTCATATATAGATTTTCACTTTCTAAACTATGAAAAGTAAAAAGAAGTTGTATAATACCTAGTTTGAAATCCATTTGAGGAATATTAGATAGAAATATGATGCATGATAGTGTTGATATGCATTTAGAGTGAATATATTATTGTAGAGTCCTAAGTTGATTTTTGTGCACTCATATTATATGAAGAGAATGACGCAATGGAATGTATGTTAAAAGTAAATGGCGTGTCAAACAAATTATCAAGGAGAGTATCAGTGTCCTCTTCGAAGCTCTTTACAAATATACTTAACTCGTCTTTATATCTATGCATGCAAACATTAAAAAAGTAAATCTATAATTGAGAGAAATACAAAAGAAATGAACAAGTTTACTGCTTTTAGGCCCTGCTTGGATTCGGAGATGAGATGAGTTGAGATGAGTTTGGTTTATTTTTTAATATTATTATTATTTTAGGATTTGAAAAAGGTGTGTTGGAATTTGAAAAATGTGTATTGGGATTTGAAAAAGGTGTATAGAAATTTGTGTTTTGTATAAAAAATTATAAAAATATAATGATGAAATGGAAGTGAGTTGAAATGAGCTCAACCCACTCTCGAATACAAGCAGGGCAGTGTGTCAATTTCAATAAACTTATTAACTTTATCAAAAAGTTCAACAAACCTATTATTCAAATGTACTTCTCGAACTGTCTATCCAACAACGATGCCAAAATATGATTATGCCAAAAGAATAATATGAGAATCGTAATATAAATTAAGGTGTCAATTCCACAAAGAGATGGTAGAAACATTAATTTATAAGAATACAATATAATTATTTCCTTATGTCGTAATATAAGAAAGAAAATGATAGCCGATCTGTTGGAGGGTCCTTTTTTGGTGCTTTATATTTGTTTTTGTTTTTTACATAAAAATCAAGATAATATTATTTAGTAATATTGTTATGTTTTTCTTTTTAAAAAAATATTAAACAGTATTACAAAAATGATGTAAAAAAAAAATTATATTAATAGGACACAAAACGGGACCATCAAGCGGGTCACGCAGCAGTGCCCAAAGAATACCAGCTAAAGATTTATTATTGGTATTTAAAAAAAAAACCCAAATTAGAGGATAATAACATTGATATATCTTGATTAATAATAATAAAAAAAAAATAGAGGTGGATCGTGATCCTTTGTTGATGCATAGATTTGTGGTTACGGTGATGATACACTTACAATTTATTTATCACTAATTTACCATTTTAAATATATTTATTTATTTGTTATTTTATTTGAAATATGTTTTTTATATCTTTAAATATTAAGTTTTTTTTAAATATACAATTTTACTAATAATCATTTTCTTAAATATTAACTATTAAAAAAAATGAAAAAATCTTAAAAAATAATAAAAGGGTAATAAATGAGTAGTAAGCCTATCATATTCGACATATCCTCTCATATTATTTTCCAATTTTAAGAATTATAAATTCTTTTAAATTTTAAAAACTCAATGTTATAAAATTTTAAAATAAATAAAAAAGGGTAATGTTAGAATGTCTATAAAGTTTGACACCTCTTACATTTAATTTTTTTTTTATTTTTTATTTTACTTAATGATTAAGAAGTGATTATTAGTATATTGATATTTTTTCATATTTTAAAAAAAATATTAAATATATTAAAAAATATGAAAAGAAGAATAACAAAAAAAATATTTTTTTATTTTCTTATCATCATTTTTTTATATTTTTTAAAAATTAATTTTTTTTATCATTTTAAAATAATTTTAAAAAAATATAAAAATATAAAAAAATATTAATATACTAATAATTAATTTTTTTTAATCATTAAATAAAATAAAAAATTAAAAAAGAATTTAAATACAAAAAATGTCAAAAAAATGTATAAAACTTAATAGGCATTCTAGTATTATTCATAAAAATAAAAAAAATCCTAAATTGAAAATCTCAATCACCCCTATTCAACCAATAATCTCTCCCCTTCTCTCTCTTCCACACGGACTTTTCCCTGCTTCGATTCACCCCTTTCCATTCATCCCTCTGCTTCTTCAAACCGTGCGCACGTGCTTAATTCCTTACTCAATTCGCTCTCTCTCGCCGACTTTCTTCGATTCCTCTCTCCTAGGTTTATCGAATCGGCGACCAGTCTGTTATCGACGCAATTTTATCTCTGGAAGCTCATCGAAGGATTCCTCGCCTCCGATCGCCGCTGCTCCCCTCTCGTACGCTCCTCCCCAAAGGTTCGTAATAGGGTTTATCTCTGCTCGTCGATGCGATTCATTTCGATTCAGTCTCCTCACCTAGGGTTTACTTACTAAAATTGGGAGAAAATTAAATTAATCAAATTCAGTCAAGTTCTCAGTTACCTATTTGCCCCTGACTGTCCTTTAGAACTACGATTGGTCTCTTCCTCATTTATTTCCATCCAATTGTTTTTTTTTTTTCCCTTTATCTCAAATTCATGCCATTTCGGTTAGTTTACAATTTGGGATTTGATTATTATGATTATTATTATTTGGTTAGTTTATGTGGTGTTTGACTGTGGTGGAACGAGCAGGAGATTGTAATGTAGGGGTTTGACTGAGTTATGCGGTGCTTGCTAGTTGGAGGTAAATGAGATGAATGTGCAGGCTCATATGTCCGGGGCGGGGCAGGTGCCCAATCAGGCAGGGCTGCCCCAGCAGAATGGGAGTGCGCTCGCTCAGCAAATGCATAATCTGGGCAGCGGCGGCGGGGGGCTGCGTGCTCTGTTTAGTGCAGAGACCGAGATGAACAGGGCACGTGCATACATGCAAGACAAGATGTAAGACATTCCACTTTTGTTGTTCTTTCCGTTCTATTTTTTTTCCTTGTTATGGTTCTTGATAACAAGAACACCACGGCACAAATTTTTAGAACACAGGAACAATGAATTACTCACTCAGTAAATAGTAAGGATGAACAAATGCAAGAACACACATGTTGGAACGCAAGATTCCCTAGATGAATCTTGACGGGGAACTTTCAAGGAGTTCTCAACCTCCTAAACAAACTTTTTGAAATGGATCAAAGATGGTTTCTACAGGCATGTCATCTGCTTTTATACTTGCAGAACCATGCAGGCTTAAATGCAGCCATTGGAGTCTAAAAACGTGCAATCCTTTAAACACAACCTTATTATTCTACAGTTCGCTAAACTACTTACAACATTTAACTACAAGAAAAACGTGCCGTTTCATTTAAACAACAACTACATGCCGTCGTGCTTTGACTCCTTTCGTCATCAGAATCCATTAAGTCTGTTATTCCTTCCCAGAGTTGCTATTTCACAACGCCTGTTCTCCATTGCATCTCACAGTCGAATCACCACAACCACCATCCTCTTCAAGGCCTTGCCTCTAAGGCATGTAGAGGATAAAAGATCTGAGCATGTAGAGGAATTCTCAAGTGCTATCTTCAATTTCAGCTCCAACCCATTTAATGAGAACCTTTGTAGCAACATGATTCCCAACTTTTTTCATCCTTCTGTCAAGGATCTTCTTTGGTTCAGGCTGCATACAACCTTCTTTGTCCACTGGAGGAAGATTAGGCAAAGGGGAAATCTGATCGCCTTTTTATTTTCTTCAAACATAATACATGAAAAATAGGATGGATTTTTTATGAAGCTGGCAGTTTCAACTTGTAAGGCACTGTGCCGATTTTTTGTAGAACCTTGAAAGAACCATAATATCTGGGAGCAATCTTCATATTATGCCCCATAGCAACTGAATTCTGTCTATAGGGTTGTAGTTTTAGAAACACCCAACCTCCAACCTGAAAAATTCTCTTGGTTCTCTTCTTGTCTGCAAAAACTTTCATTCTATCTTGAACCTTCTTTAAATTTTCTTTCAACAAGCACAAAATCTGCTCTCTATTATTCGAGTGCTCATTTACAGTAGCATTGGCAGTGGTGCCAGATACATAAGATAGCAATCTTGGTGGAGGCATGCCATATAAAGCATGAAAAGGAGAAAAACCAGTACAAGTATGCACAGTGGTGTTATAACACCATTCAGCTATAGGTGACCAAGTGGTCCAACTTTTTGGTTTCGAGTCATAGTAAGCTCTCAAATAGGCTTCAAAAGCTTTGTTCAATGCTTTAGCTTGACCATCAGATTGAGGATGGTAAGCTAAACTCAGTGCTAAGGTGGTTCCTTGCATTCGAAAAAGTTCTTTCTAGAAAGAACTGGTGAATACCACATCTCTATCAAACACTATGGTCTTAGGTAGCCCATGTAGCTTAAACACTCCAGAAAAAAATACCTCTGCCACTTTAGAAGCTGTATATGGATGAGCTATTGGGAAAAAGTGACCAAATTTGGTCAATCTGTCCATCACAATGAGGATGACAGACATGCCACCTGAAGAAGGAAGGCCCTCAATAAAAAATATTAAGCCAAGGACTTTGAGGAATAGACAAGGGTTGGAGTAATTCTACTTGCAAGTTGCAACATGTTTTCATTCTTATTCACTCGACAAATTTGGCACTCTTTGACAAATTTCTTAATATCCTTCCTTATATTAGGCCAATAAGTCTAACTTAGCCTTTTGCAAAGTCTTGTGGTAACCATGGTAACCTGCTTCCAGACTATGATGAATAAGCTGCAAAACCTTTTGTTGAAATGGAGAATCAGGCACAATAACAAGTTTCCCTTTCCTGAACAACATACCTTGCTGCAATGTGAATTCTGTAGAAGCTTGCCTGTCATGTTGCAAGGAATCAACTAATGCAGAAATCTCATTAGAAAGTGCATAGCTTTGTTTCAACTTAGCTAACCAAATAGGTGTGGGGAAGGAAATAAGAACTAAAGTTGCTGAGTCGTCCTCCATTTTCCTAGAAAGTGCATCAGCTACTTTGTTGTCTTTTCCTTTTTTATACTCAATTTGGAAAATATAACCCATGAGTTTTGAGATCTACTTTTGTTGTGCCTCCATTGCTATCTTATATTGCAGCAAGTGTTTTAATGCTTGTTGGTCAGTTTTAATCTTAAGGCTGACCAAGAAAGTATGGTCTCCACTTCTCAATAGCACATACAATTGCAAGGAATTCCTTCTCATAAGTGGAAAACAACAATGCTTTACCTATGAGAGCTTTTCTGAAGAAGGCTATATGCTGATTTCCTGCATCAACACAGCCCCTAATCCCACTCCCAAGGCATCACATTCAATTGTGAATCCTTTTGAAAAATCTGGCAGCTTCAAAACAGGTGGACTAGACACAACCTTTTTCAATCTTTTAAATGCTTCCTCAGCTTTAGATGACCACATGAAACAATTCTTTTTCAATAACGCTGTCAATGGGACAGCTATGGAACCAGAATCCCTTATGAATTTTCTATAATAGCCAGTAAGGCCTGGCCTAGAAAACCCCTCAATGCCTTAACTGCTTTTGGTATGGGTCATTCAACCATTGCTGAAATCTTGGTGGGGTCTGCTTGAACTTCTTCCCCAGAAATAATGTGGGCTAGGTAGTCCACTTCAACTACACCAAACTGAAATTTGGATCTCTTAGGAAACAATGTGTGTTGCTGTAAAACAGATAAAACTGTTTTTAAATGTGACAAGTGCTTAGTTAAATCTTGATTGTATATCAAGATATCATAAAGGAAATCAATGACAAACTTTCTAAGGAAATGTTTAAACATATGATTCATTAAATCTTGAAAGGTAGTTGGTGCATTGGTAAGCCTATAGGGCATTACCAAAAACTCATAGTGACTCTCATGAGTTCTGAATACTGTCTTAGAAAAGTCCTCTTCTCTAACTTGAATTTGATGATAGCCTGACCTTAATCCATGGTTAGAAAATATTTTGCCCCGTGTAATTCATCAAGAAGCTCATCAATCACAATAATAGGAAACTTATCTTTAATTGTTTCCTGATTGAGAGCCCTATTGATACACATTTTACAAGATCCATCAGCTTTTTTAACTAGGAGAACAGACGATGAGAATGGGCTTTGGATGGGTCTGATCACATCATTACTCAACAATTCTTCAACAATCTTTTCGATCTCTGTTTTCTGGTAATGAGCATATCTGTATGGCCTTACAGAAACTGGAGCAGTGCCCTCTTTCGACACAATTTGATGATCACAAGCTCAAGTAGGAGGTAACCTAGTTGGTTCCTCAAAAATAGTTTGATAGTGTTGCAATACCTCTTCCACTTTTGGTAGAATCTGAGCCTTGTTTTGCTTATCATTAACTGCAACTAATTGTAACAGCCATCCTTTTCTTCTAACAAAAGATGATTTCAATATGTTGACTGCAGCCTCAACAAGCACTTTTTTAGACAACAGTCCCGGCAATGTCAATTTGTTTCTAGCAACTTCAAATTGCATTGTCATATTAGTAAAATCCCATTGGATAGGACCCAATCTCTTGAGCCACTGAACAACCAGCACAATGTCACGATCCCCCTAAGGTTAAAACATAGAATGGTAACAGAAACTTGGAGCCTTGGATTTTTATAGTCTCCATACAACTACCTTGACTGAATAGTTTAGTGCCATTTGCCACTTTAACTTGTAGACCCATTTCTTCATGAACTTTTAAATTTGTTGCTTCTACTATTAATGGATCTAGGAAGTTATGGGTGCTTTCGGAGTCCACAAGTATTTCTACAATAAAAGAACCAATAGTTCCCAACAATCTCATAACATTACTATTTCCACAATCATTCAGAGCATTAATTGAGACTTCAAGAACCTCAGCATCATGCAAAGCCCCTCCTTGGTCTAGTACTATTGCTTTCCTAGATTTCTCATAATCTCATTGTAAAACATACACCTTAGGGCATTTGCACGCATATCCAGGATGCCATTTCTCATCATAGTTAAAACAAAAACCTTTCTTTCTTTTTTCATCAAACTGGAATGATGTGTTACCTTCTTGCTAGGAGGACCATTTCTTGGACCTAGATTAGATCCATTATCAGCAGCTATCTTCTCACCAATACTTGAATTCCATCTCCATGACTTTCTTGAGGAAAGAACATATTCCTCTGAATCTTAGCAAGGCCAAAAGCAACCTCAAGATTTACAGGATTTAGCATCTTAATAGGTAACCTTATATCATCTTATAACCACTTAAGAAGCAACTCAACTTATGCTTCTCAGATAGCCCTTTTAACATATTCGACAGGACCTCAAATTGGGACTCATACAAGGTTACAAAAGTTGTTTGTTTCAGCCTAGTCAAAGCTTCCATTGGGTCATCATAGGCTGATGGCCCAAATCTTAATTGGATGGCTGAAACTAAAGTATCCCAAGAATAAATTGCTTGCTGTCAAAAGCATCTTTGTACCATACTAACGATTCTCCTTCCATGTTATAAGAAGCAATTAACAACTTTTGGTGAGGGGGAGTTGAATTCTAATCAAAGAGCTGATTAGCCTTAAAGACCCAACCAGTAGGCTCATTAAAATGGGGAAAGTCTAAACGAATCTCTTATCTACAGGACCTCTCTCATCATGATTAGCAACATTTCTTGAATCCCCAGACCCATCACGATCTCCAAATTGATCACAATTATTATTAATAGGAAAATACTCAACTAAAGAATGAAGCATATTAGATACCTGGTTGAGTCTTTTTGTGATTCCATCAATTGCTTGTTGATGATTATCTAGTTGTTTCTGCACATCCTGCTGCTTTTGCATATTTTCTTATTGCCCTTTTAATGTTGCTAGCGTACCTTCCCCATTGGAATATCATTGCTTGCTGATACCATGTTAGTTCTTGATAACAAGAACACCACCACAAGATCTCAGAACACAGGAACAATGAATTACTCACTCAGTACACAGGAAGATGAACAAATGGAAGAACACACAAATTGGATGAAACGCAAGATTCCTTGGATGAATCTTGACGGAGAACTTTCGAGGATTTATCAACCTCCCAATCTAACTTTCTGAAATGGATCAAATATGGTTTCTTTTTTTGATAAGTAAAATTTTATTAAACAAAGGGCAAAAGCCGGTTACAAGTTTCGTATGACCTATCAACTAGGCACATTGGATACAAGGAAACCATGTAGGTACATGCCATTGCAGTCCATAGCAATGGACCAAGTACAAAGAGTTCTGTAAAATAAAACTTTTAGCTCCTCTAGGGATCTCTCACTGTCTTCAAATGTTCGCTCGTTACACTCCTATCAAAGACATCACATGATGCAAATGAGAATCATCTTCCATACAACTATGATTTATGGCTCGCTCCTTATGGAAGGCCAACATGCCATTGTTGCCACTACGGTCTCTGGCATGACCCAAGCTAAATCCAGTCTCCTAAAGACCTCATTCCAAAGTGCTCTTGCTATCTCACAATGTAAGAGTAGGTGATTTACCGACTCATAGTTATAAAAAAAAAAAAATTTACCGACTCACCCCCACTCCGGCACATGCAACACCAATCTACTACAATAATTCTTCTCTTCCTCAAGTTGTCCGTAGTAAGGATCTTCCCTAACAAAGCTGTCCAGACGAAGAAAGTTGCCTTTGGGGATGCTTTGTGGTGCCAAATTTTTCTCCACGGAAACTGTGACTCAGGACCTTGGGTGAGAACCTTATAAAAGGAGCGAACTGTGAAAATTCCTCTCCCTGCAGGGGTCCACCATAAGCCATCTTGATTCTGCAGGTTCGGTCTTTGGGAGTAGATGATACTATAAAAATCCACAAAAGTGTTAAGTTCCCAACCTTGAGCCGCCCGGTTGAAATTGATGTTTCAATGTAAACGTCCCCTGACTAACTCCAAGGCATCCGTCACAGTGATATTTTTTGTACTTGCAATTCTAAAAAGAGAAGGAAACATGTCAGTCAAAGCCCTATCACCACACCAAACATCCTTCCAGAATCTAAATCTTGATCCTGCACCATGCAATGTCAGTCAAAGATGGTTTCTACAGGCATGGCATATGCTTTTATACTTGCAGAACCATGAAGGCTTGCAGCCATTGAAGTCTAAAAACATGCAATCCTTTAAACGCTTCATTTCACTGAAGCCCCAAATGCAGGAGGCAAAACGTAAACACAACCTTATTATTCTACATTACCGCTGAAAGACTTACAACATTTAACTACAAATAAAACGTGCTGTTTCATTTAAACAACAACTACACGTCGTTGTGCTTCGACTCCTTTCCTCATCAGAAGCCGTTAAGTTCGTTATTCTTTTCCAGAGTTGCTATTGCACAGTACCTGTTCTCCATTGCATTTCACAGTCGAATCACCTCAACCACCATCCTCTTCAAGGCCTGCCCTTAAGCCCCCGTGACATTTGTTCTGTAGTTTGTTTCCCGTGCGCCTGTGAACTGTGTTTATGTTACTACATAACATAAGAGGTATTATCTATGTTGAAACTCAGTATAATGCATTTTGAGTGCTATTCAATGCAATTTGCGAAGTATTACTATTAGTTTTTTTGTACATTGTTGGTAGTCAAAATGTGTTTGGGAGACTGGGAATGATCTGTTGCATTTTGAGCTCTAGGTGATGGAAAACTGATATGCATTTTTAGTATATTGTTAATAGCATTAATGTGTACTTAGAAGAGTGAAGATATGATAGCATCTGCTTGGGTATTTATATTTAGATATTATTATTATGGAATTTGTACTTTGAGAATTATATAATCGTAGAGATTTCTAGCTTGACTCTCTTTCTCTCTCTTTGAAGCTCTTACACAATAATTAGTATTACCTATCAAAAAATATAATTCTAGAGATTTAATTTTTGATTCTTTTTCGATTGTAAAGTTATATATGCACTAAAGCTGGTGATGACCTCACTCTCCACCCCATTCTGGCAGGAGTTGGTGCCACTTGAGCTAAAAGCTCATCTACTTTATTATCAAATAAATTAATATTAATGGAAGAAAAGTGTTCTGCATGTGAAATAAAACTGCAATAGATTTTTTTCTAGACATATTTGCATTTTACTTTCTGTGTTGATAGGATGAAACTTACAAATAAAAAAAAATCTGATATATGTATATATGCCCATGATTTTCTACTTTCGGTTCTAAACCCTATTTAGTTACTTCTTATGTATATATCCTGTTTACTTGGGCTATGCCTTTCTTTTTTATGAATAGAACTTCTTGATCACTCATCCAAACAAAAAAAAATTATATATCCATGTCTTCTGTTATAGGAGGAGCTTGCAAATATATGTCTAGACTTGTGTGGTTGAATGGATTAAATTTTCAGTGTGATTTACTAGGCTTTTGAGTAGGTGTAACCACCTTTTATAATGCAGTGACCTTTATATTATTGATGTTCTGTGGTTTATTAAGCCTTTCTTCATTTTTTAATTATTATTATATTTTATGTGGGGGAATGGGGCTTTCTTGATTGTTTGTAAGATTCTTTGGGCTGCTATTGAACCATTGTTTAGATATTATCATCTAATATGCTCTTGGCATGCTTGTAATATAGTTGTCTTTTTACCATCATCTGAGAACATGCTTTTGATACGTGTGCGTTTATTGATTATTGAATGATGAGAAGTTGAGAACATTCTATTATCTTGTTTTCAGCTTTAATATCTTATCCCAGCGACAGCCACCTCTAAATGAACAGGCAAGAAGGAGGTTCAAGGATATAGTGAAACGTCTAGAGGAGGGTTTATTGAGATCAGCTCATACAAAGGTATTATTTTTTTATTTTTATTTTTATAGTGTTTTCTGTCTTACTTAAGAGTATATTATTCCTCGCCTAACGTTTTCTAATATTCTCACAGGAGGATTACATGAACCTTGACACATTGGAGAGTCGTTTGCATAGTTTGATTAAACGCTCACATTTGAGTAATCAGAATCAACAATATCCACAGCTTGTTAATTCTTCCTCTGCCATTGGTACAATGATACCAACACCTGGCATGTCACACAGTGCAAACTCAACCATGGTTGTTGCATCTTCTGCTGATTCTTCCATGATTTCTTCTAGTGGATGTAATAGCATAATGCCTACAACTGTCAACACTGGAAGCCTGCTACCAACTGGTACCGGTGGCATGCGCGGCAGTTCATTTAACAGAGCTGATGGTAAGTGTTGTTAAGGCTTTGTTTGTTTTACACCTCATTTTATCTAATGTTATCTCATTTAATCATTACAACTTTTACAAATCTCCACACAATAAAATAAACAATTCAACATTTTCAAATGCCAAAATAATAGTAATATTAAAAAGTATATGCTAACAATATTTTATTTAATTTCAACTTTTATTTCAACTCATCTCATCCGTTTGTAAAAATAAACGAGGCCCAAGTCTCTTGTTAAGGCTATTGGTTTTGCTTCTTTGTATCAGTAACACAGTATTCTTGCAGGTCCATTGCCTAATGGATATCAACAATCTCCTGCCGGTTTTTCCCTCAGTTCTGGTGGGAATATGTCACCATTGGGTGCCCAAACACTTACAAGCCAAATGATTCCTACTCCTGGATTTAGTAATAGTAACAGTAATAACTGCAACAACAACAACAACAACAACATTAATCAATCTTACATGAACTTGGAATCTTCTAATAGTGGTGGGTTTTCCACTGTTGAGTCAACAACTGTTTCTCAACCACTGCAGCAAAAGCAGCATCTTGTTGGTCAAAATAGCCATATATTGCCCAACCGTGGTACTCAAATCGGCAGTGGTGGAATTAGGTCTAGCTTGCAGCAGCAGAAGGCTTTTGGGTTTCAAAATGGGGCTTTAAATGGTGGTATTGGGTTGATTGGGAATAATTTACAACCTGTGAATGAACCCGGCACCTCCGAAAGCTATCTTACTGCTACACCTTATGCTAATTCACCAAAACCTTTGCAGCAGCACTTTGAACAGCATCAGCGGCCATTAATGCAGGGTAATCTCTTTCTCTCTATCTCTGGCTTCTTTTATTGGTATTATATCATACATCATGTGGCAGGATTGATGTTTTTTTGGCACAAATAAGAATTCTCACAACAAAGACTTCAATGATCAGGTGATGGATTTGGAATGAGCAATTCTGATTCTTTTGGTTCTGGGCACTTCTACGGTGCTGCAACATCTGTCGGATCAATGATGAACGCTCAGAACTTTAATTCAGTTAGCCTGCCAACCATGTCCAAAACCAACTCTCCTTTGATAAGTAATCAGTCAAATTTGCAAGTGGCGAACCAGGCTGCCTATACAAAGCCTCATTTAGTTGATCAATCTGAAAAGATGAATTTCCAAGCTCCAATAACTTCTAGAGACAATCTGCTACATTCTCATCAACAGCAGCAATTGCAGCAGCAATTTGTTCAACAGCAACGCCAACAGAAGCCGCAAAGTCAGCAGCACCAGAATGATTTTGGCGTGTCTCAGCCGAGTTCAGATCTTGGTAGACGAGTGAAGTGTGAGCCTGGAGCGGAGCAACACAATGAGGTTCTGCACTCACAAGTTTCTGAACAGTTCCAATTGTCTAACATGCAGAACCAATTCCAGCAGAGCTCTGCTGAAGACCGATCCAGCGGTGCTCAACATCTCTCTCTTCCAGCTAGCCAGCATGATAACTGCTCATCACTGTCTCAAAATTGTCAAAAAATGCAACAATCGCTGCACCCAAGCCATTTGGTTACAGATTCTCAAGGCGATTTTAGCTGCCTTTCTGTTGGAGCACAATCGGAATCAGCACTGCTGGGTCAATGGAAACTGCAATCACAAGACAGGAACCACATACCAAGGATCTTGCCACTTGAGCACCACGTCCAAGAGGATTTCCATCAGAGAATATCCATGCAAGATGAAGCTCAATGTAACAATTTATCATCAGAAGGATCCATTATTGGTCAAACTGCTGCTGATAGAAGCACTGCTGAGCCCCCTAAATTAAGTGGTGTTGCAAGTAGATCTCGTACTCTAAACCATGAATGGTACAGAAATCAATCGAGGTTTCTATTGTTTTTGCAACATGCTGCTGTATGCCGATACCCCAAAGGAGAATGTCCAGCACATCACTGCATAAGTGCTCAGGAACTGTTGTCCCACATTGATAAATGCAGTCTGGCATCATGCCCAAATCCTCGTTGCCGTCGTACAAAGGCCTTGCTTGAACATCATAAGACATGCAGGAACACAGGTTGCCCTGTTTGTGTTCCAGTAAAAGACTTTAAACGTTTACATTTTTCAGCAAGATTGAAACCACAATCTCGAGCAGAGTCTGGTTCTTGTTTGCCGTCTTCGATTAGTGCATCCTGTAAATCCTATGACACTGCTGACAGTTTGGCTATATTGATATCAAAGACTCCCTCAGTTGTCGAAACTTCAGAAGATCTACAACCTTCTCTAAAACGCATGAAAATTGTGCAGCCATCCCAATCTGTTATTCCTGAGAGTGAAAACTCAACATATAGTCAATGCCATGGTTTGCAGAATGTTCACCTTCAAGATAATAAACACCAAGAGATTGGTATGTCCATTAAATCAGAGCTTCCAGAAGTGAAGAAGGAAGTTACTGAAAGTTCTGGACAGGAAAGTCTTACTCAGATGATGGAAGATGTGAGTGACAACTGCAATCGAGGGGCTGATGGTGAACCTATTGCATATGCTGAGTCTTCTGCTTTGTCTAAGCAAGAAAATATTAAACTTGAGAAAGAGATTGATCCAGCTAAGCAGGAAAATTTGCCGCAGCCTCCCGAACTTGTGTCTGGTACCAAGTCTGGGAAGCCAAAAATAAAGGGTGTGTCATTGACTGAACTTTTCACTCCAGAGCAGGTTAGGGAGCACATTATAGGTCTCAGGCGGTGGGTTGGCCAGGTAAATTGATGTTTTTTCTATGCAAGCATTGGATTCCATTCCTTTTTTGTTTTGAAAATGAGTAAATTATTGGAGGGCACTTATCACATCTCCAACTCTGTTTCCTAAACCTTTTTTGATATCATAATTTATGATGATTCTAAAATGTATGGTTGTCTTCAAATAATTTCGCATTATACCCTGTTTTTGGTAGAGGGTTGGTGTTGCCTTTCATTCACATGGGAGTTTTTGCATTGGAAGTTAGACCCATATTGATAAGTGCAAATAGTAATAAACTTCTCAACCCCTAGGGGTTGGCTCAAGTTTAAGGGCCTTGGGCTTAGGGGTATGCTTCCCCTAGGTCCAAGGTTCAAATCCCTGTGGCTGCAGACAATCTTTAGGGGCCATCGGACTGGGGATTTTTCCCTTGAATTAACCAATGTTGCACTTGCGGGAAATTCCTTGCCGGGGCCTGTGGACCCCCGGTGCCAATACAAAAAAATGTAATAAAGTTCTCTTGAATAACCTCTTGAGCGTGACCTGTTGAGAACCCACTATTAGGCAGGAAAAAGTGTTATCAGTTTTCCATAGTTCCTATTAATTCTATACAATTGGCGTCTGTATGATGTATATCCTGCCTTGCTATGCCACCTTGTTCTACAGCCTTATCTTTCACATATGTTTATTCCTTTATTGGATTTCTGATCTTTTGTCTGGACACGAGATGTGATGTGTTCTTCTTCTTCTGCCCTCTTAACTTTAAAATTTCTCACATTCATATATATTTTTTCCGTACTTAAAAAAGAGCACAGGAGTACAAGCATCCTTCTTCTTCCCCGACCTTAAGTTGAAACTTTTAACATGCAAGCATCTTTTCCATACCTGCATCAAAGGAAAAATACCCCACCAAATATCCTGCCATTTTGTTCCCACCTTAAGTTGACAAATTTTCGCATGCATATCTTTTAACGTGCTTTGTATCAGAGTAAAAACTTCTGCACGTAATACTTTCTTTATTTTGTTTTGCAAACTTACATTTCAAAATGTTTCCTTTTTCTAGTCCATTACAGCTTTTGTTTTGCCTATCTTCATCCTTTCTATTATTTATTATTATTATTATTATTATTTATAGAAAATGTCCAAAAATCCTTGTTGCTATGCATTGGGTATAATAAATCCCCCTGTTCACAAAAAAGCATAATCTTCATTCTCTATTAGTAACTTTTTGATTATTACAATTGTTTTTTGGTTGAAAATCACTGTACAAGAAGCCAGGATGAGGATCTTCGTACTTATGCTTATTTAAAATATTGTAGAACTATGTTTTGCTGGAGAGATGGATGGTTAGTGGAATGAGGTGGGGAGAGAAAAAAAGGTTTTTTTTGGGGGGGGGGGGGGGGGGGGTTGAGATGTGGAAGGGGAGGGAGGGTGAGATGTAACGAGTCTGCCTCTCCCTCGTGTTGTTTGTTAAAAGGGAATGAAAGAGGAAGATGAATAATTGTACAAAAAGACAGGAAGAAGATGAATATGCATTTTATTTTGTGCATGATTAAATGGTTTAAAATGCATGTGAAACTGGTGTTTTTCACAATATCCTTTGGAGGTCAGTTCTCGCTCTTGCAATCTGCCTGCCTCTAAGTTGAGTTCTGTGGGTGGAAGGGACTTTGCCTCACCCACCTCCAACCAATTCCTCCCACCAAATTTCTTTCAATCTTCTCACCCCTCTCCATGCTGCAAGCATGGTGACTACCATGTCTTACTTCTATGTGATGCAGTGAGTGCATTTATGTTTCTAGACAATAATCGAAAGTCAGTTAAGGAAATGTCTATGTCAATTATAACTGCTGTATACAGCAGATTAGTAGTCCAATTTCTTGTTGAGGCATATGATTTCAAAGGGTCTACTGCTGTTGGAATAGTACTTGTTTCTCTTTTCCTCTCTTAGAATACTGTACGAAATAACCCCCAGGGTAGCGCGATGGTCTTGGGGTGAGCATTATAAACCAGATGTCCTAGGTTTGAAAGTCCACATTTGCACTCTTGGGGCACTTGTGGGAAACTCCTTGAGGGCTTGTGTAAACCCAGAACTCAGGACTCTGTCTGTGCCAATAAAAAAAGAATATTGTATGAAAACAATTGTCATCTGTATAGTCAAGTGATTAAGATGTAATAAACCCAAAAATAGATGATAACTCATCATTCTCCTATTTATAGAGTAAAGCAAAGGCAGAAAAGAATCAAGCAATGGAACATTCAATGAGTGAGAACTCTTGTCAGCTGTGTGCTGTAGAGAAGCTCACTTTTGAACCACCACCTACATATTGCACCCCTTGCGGTGCTCGCATCAAGCGAAATGCAATGTATTACACTATGGGTGCTGGCGATACACGGCATTATTTCTGTATTCCATGCTACAATGAAGCTCGCGGAGACACCATAATAGCCGATGGTACTGCCATTCCAAAGGCAAGGCTAGAAAAGAAGAAAAATGATGAAGAAACTGAAGAATGGGTATGTTTTTTTTTTTTTGGTTAAGTTTGTTTTGCATTATCACCAACTGTTTGTATTAAACCCTTAATTATCTTGTGCAGTGGGTTCAATGTGATAAGTGTGAAGCTTGGCAACATCAAATTTGTGCTTTATTTAATGGTCGAAGAAATGATGGTGGACAAGCTGAATACACTTGCCCGAATTGCTATATACAACAGGTTGAAAGAGGAGAACGCATGCCCTTACCACAGAATGCTGTTCTTGGGGCCAAAGATTTGCCAAGAACAATTCTTAGTGACCACATAGAGCAGCGGTTATTTAGGAGACTGAAGCAAGAAAGACAAGAAAGGGCAAGGCTCCAAGGGAAAAGTTATGATGAGGTGATTGCATATATGATGCCCTCGTATAAAGTTTTTTTCTGGGTAAAATGATTAAATTAAAGAATACGCAGTTCATCATGAGATGAATTGCAGTTTCTTTGCCAAGAATATCAGTTGAAAGCTTCTAACCTTATTCACCACCCCAGATTGTATTAGCTTACGCTTATTGATCGCTGATCCCAACTATTACACCTTTTTTGAACTTTTATTAGAAAAGGCTGTGGTTTTAGTTCATTGACACTATTAAATTATATCATATCATATTTGTTATTAAATTATTTCCGTACATTGATATTGCTAGGTTTCTGGAGCGGAAGCGCTTGTAATCAGAGTTGTTTCATCTGTTGACAAAAAGTTGGAAGTGAAGCAGCGTTTTCTTGAAATTTTTCAAGAAGAGAATTATCCGACTGAGTTCCCCTATAAATCCAAGGTGTGGAGAATCTTCCTGAGTTTCATATATTCTCTAAAAAAGACGGGCTCTTTTTGTTGCTAGTAACATTAGATAGCTGCAGTGGCTTATACGTTAAGCCTTTCGTTCTTTTTTGGTTCCAGGTGATTTTGCTGTTTCAGAAGATTGAAGGTGTAGAAGTTTGCTTGTTTGGGATGTATGTTCAAGAATTTGGGTCTGAATGTCAATTCCCAAATCAGCGCCGTGTTTATCTCTCGTACCTAGACTCTGTGAAGTATTTCAGGCCTGAGATTAAAGCAGTTTCTGGAGAGGCTCTTCGGACATTTGTTTACCACGAGATTCTGGTAGGTCCAGATTTGCATTTTCTTTTATTTTGATTGTGCTTTCTCAAGAATGCTTATCTGTGATTTGATTAGTATGAAATCTTCAACTGGAGCTATTGATCTTCACCTCTGCTCTTCCTTTCAGATTGGATACCTTGAGTACTGCAAGCTACGAGGTTTTACAAGCTGCTATATATGGGCTTGTCCTCCATTGAAGGGTGAAGATTATATTTTATATTGTCATCCAGAAATTCAAAAAACGCCTAAATCTGATAAGCTTCGGGAATGGTGAGCCTTGTGACTTTCATAAAGAATTTTGTGAATTATCTTAAGAGCAGCTAGTATCCTATACTCGTTTTGTTCTTTAATCCTTGTCTGGAATTTTCTCTGTCAGGTATCTAGCGATGTTAAGAAAAGCTAGCAAGGAAAATATTGTGGTTGATCTCACTAATTTATACGACCATTTCTTTGTATCTACTGGTGAATGTAAGGCTAAGGTCACTGCAGCTAGATTGCCATATTTTGATGGTGATTACTGGCCAGGTGCGGCAGAGGATCTTATTTATCAGATGCGTCAAGAAGAAGATGGCAAAAAACAGAATAAGAAAGGAACAACTAAGAAGACCATAACAAAGAGGGCTCTAAAAGCATCTGGTCAGTCTGATCTTTCTGGTAACGCATCAAAGGATTTGCTCCTCATGCATAAAGTAATTTTTCTTCTTCTTATCTTCCAGCTTACCGTTTTCCTTCTATGGGATTGTCAGAGTTGAGATAAATCAAATTCACTGATTATTTTTAAAAAAGAAAAAGAAATAACATTTCATATCAAATTCTCCTGTAGTTTTACAGCATCAAAATTGCTGGTGCTTGTTCTTACAAGACTTTTTTCCCCTCCCCAGCTAGGTGAAACGATTTCCCCAATGAAGGAGGATTTTATCATGGTTCATTTGCAGCATGCATGCACACACTGTTGTATCCTAATGGTATCTGGAAACCGTTGGGTTTGCAACCAGTGCAAAAGTTTTCAGCTTTGTGAAAAGTAAGAATTCTGCAATCGTTACCTGCTGTATCGCTACAGATGGTTGAATAAAATATATGCTGCATTTGTATATTCATAAGCGTTCTCTCACATGTTAAGCTGTAGTTCGGTCCACTAGTAGCAGTTTTTTTAATACTGACATTTACAGATATGCACATAGTGCAAGATACCGATACCACCATCACAAACTACTTAACATTTGGAATAAATTCGTCCACTTAAGTTTTCCATTTATCCTGTAACTAATGTGCTAGAGCACAAATATTTGATTTTAGCTGCGGAAGTTAATTACGTGAAAACGAATATCGTTACCTGCTCACAAGTGTTATAGCCTTTTTTCTTTCTTCTCTAAGGTTTCTCCCTTGCATGTTATAATTTTGAAGAAATTATATATATTTTGGGATGGTTCATTTTTTAATGTTATATTTGCAAGGATTTCCTTTCAGGTTAGGTTTCTTTTTTTCTTTGTTTATCATGTATGTTTCTTTGTAGTCTTATAGGAAGTGAACTATTTATTTTATAAGTTTGAACCTGAAAATGCATATGTTCCCTTTTCTTGTATTTTGGTTTCTCAGTGTCTTCTTCCTCAAAACTTCGAAACTGGTATTGCCCATTTCCAGTGTTGCTTTTCTTGTACTAGATTATATTAGCTTATAGTTTTTTGTAGTAGAAGATAAGAATTCAACAGTCTGGTTTATTCCATTTTATCAATGAACTTGTTGCTTTGGTTAATGGTGAAAAAGCTTATTAATTATTTTCAAAAAAGCTGATTAGTTAATTTTACATCCAACTTGGAATACCAAGACGAAAATGCTGGCTACTTCTGAATTCTCTGAAGTTCTCTGATTTCTCTAACAATGCAAGTTCATAATTAAAATTTTTGCAATCGATGCTTTTCCATGAATCTTATTTACTTGTTCTTTGTATTTTTTTCTTCTTGGTGGAGAGGGCAGTTCCATTTTGGTTGAGGTGTTAAAAGTTTAATGTTTGATTTGCCGAATATCTCTTGGAAAGTACTTTGGAACTTCAAGAGACCAATTCTCTATTGATTCATGTCTTCTGATTTTTTCATCTATCCTTGCAGGTGTTATGAGGTAGAACAGAAACGTGAAGAAAAAGAAAGACATCCAATCAACCAGAGGGAAAAGCATGCCCTCTATCCGGTAAGTCCTTTGACCAGAAACTACATGAAATTGAGTGGTTTTTATCAACTTCTTTTTAAAGGGGCAACTTTGTCAAATCTTCAGGTTGAAATTACTGATGTAACTGTTGATACAAAGGATAAAGATGAGATTCTTGAGAGTGAATTCTTCGACACCAGACAGGCATTTCTGAGTCTTTGTCAAGGAAATCATTATCAGTATGATACCCTGCGACGGGCTAAACATTCCTCGATGATGGTCCTTTACCATCTTCATAATCCAACTGCCCCAGCCTTTGTGATAACATGCAATATATGTCATCTTGACATTGAAACTGGTCAGGGTTGGCGATGCGAAGTCTGCCCTGATTACGATATATGCAATTCTTGTTATAATCGAAAGGATGGGGGTATTGATCATCCTCATAAGTTGACAAACCATCCATCCATGGCTGATCGTGATGCTCAGAATAAAGAAGCCAGGCAACTGCGAGTTTTACAGGTGCTGCTTAAATTTTCTTGCTTGTCTTGCATGTAATCAAGAAATTTCTGTAAAATAAAATATTTGAGTACTTGCTTTCGTATCTTACTACTTATTTTCCTTTACTGCATTTTTCATTATTATTTTTTAATACCTAGGTACATTTTATTGTCCGAGTGACTCTCAAGTAGCCAACTAAACTAATGTTTCATTTGGTTGGGAAAGCCCTGCAACCATGTCCCCCATCATGGCTAGAAATATGATTAGTGCTTAGATGTAATTAATATCAAGAAACGAAGACAAAGTTTGTTAAGAGTAGGAGGGAGAGAATGTGCAGTATCCATTCACATCAGATACTGATATATACATTGCACCAATGATATTTTGCGGGCTTGTATCAGATATCGGTTTTTGTTTAGCCATTGTATCACTATTTTGTTCTATATTATTCAAATCTTCATGTGGGTAAGATTTATTGCTAACAATTGCTAGCATGTGTAGTTCTTAGTTCTAGTTCCGGTTTATTTATTTGACCTGGTAAAGTATGGTGAAGGGGGAGTTATTTCTTGCAATTGCTACTTGTAATTTCTGCATGTTATGCATGCAATTTTGACTTTTTATTTTGCAAAATTTTCCAATCTTTCCTTGCTGTTTTTGCATGGCCTGTCATGCCATTCAGATGTTTTAGTTATTGCTTCCCCCCCGTTTTTGTTCGTCCATAAATTTGCATTAGTTCTTTAATATGCCACTTCTATAGATTTTAATGAATTGAGTTTTCATAATTTTCTTATATCCTTTTCTATTCCTAATTATTAGTTTCTTTTGTATATGTTCTGTATAGTTGCTTTAAGCTTCTTGCCATCTTCGAAAAAATTTCATTTTCTATAAAAAAACCTTCTTTATCAGCTTGTGCATATATTTGAGGAAATACTTTTACGACCATGTATTATGGAGAACATTCCATTTTTATTTTATTAAAAAAACTACATATATGAAAATTGGGTCTAAATCATTGCTTGTTTCACATTGCAGCTTAGGAAGATGCTTGATCTTCTCGTGCATGCATCACAATGTCGTTCTGCACAGTGCCAATACCCAAATTGTCGCAAGGTTAAGGGGCTTTTCCGCCATGGGATACAATGCAAAACTCGTGCATCTGGAGGTTGTGTTCTCTGTAAGAAAATGTGGTATCTCCTCCAACTTCATGCTCGAGCTTGCAAAGAATCTGAATGCCACGTGCCGCGTTGCAGGTTTATGGATCAGCCTTTTTCCTATTATCATTGGCTTGCCAACTTCTATTTCCATTCCTTTATATACAGTATGTTCAGCGATTGTTGTAATGTTTGTTTTCTTAAATTTGTTCAGAGATCTTAAAGAACATTTGAGGCGGCTTCAGCAGCAGTCTGATTCACGGCGAAGAGCTGCTGTGATGGAGATGATGAGACAGAGAGCTGCAGAGGTTGCCAGCAACGCTGGATGATCAGTTGTACATACTATATATATATATATAGTTTTGAAAGAAGGCCCCCGGTGGTAGAGGGGAGGGAGTCCATAGTTTTTTGCTGCTCAGTAAGATACTGCCAGGAACTCGGCAGCGATAGAAGAAAGCAGCGGGTTTAGACGATTGGAAGGGGGGGGGGGGGGGGTAAATAGAGTAAAACAGCAGATTGGTTCATACTCACATGAGACAATATTCTTTTCGTTTACCACCTCAACCACTCAAAAATCTTCTGAAGCAAGTCATGAACTTCATTGATTGGAGCTACCCTCTTCAACAAACACTAACAGTTCAACTTGTGTACTGATGCGTGTCTCACCCTGCCTCAATTTAGCGATTCTTTGATTTTATGATGCTCTTGTCTTCTTTAAGGACGTCATCCTTTTGGTGGCGATTGTACAATAATTGTTCTAACATTTCTAGAAAATATTTTCTTGCTAAAGCAATGTCAGGGGGAAGTCAGTTTCAATTCATCTTTTTGGTTTTAATTGTGCTTTTTCCCAAGGTTTTGTCGTTATATTTCCTTTTTTTAGAAGAATGTTGAAAAATTTTTAAAAATGAAAGAAAATAAAATAATGCTAAATACATTCTAAGCGCAAGCATTCACTTCTTTTAAAATACGAGAGCTGTCGGCTTTCCTGACGTCGGTCGGTAAACTTTTCACTACTGTTGCAACTTTAGCCCATACGTTATAATAATCTTTAGTCGACGTTGATACCAGTATTTTGCTATCATTTATTATTATTTGATAATTTTATTTAATCTATCTACACAAACATTTTAATTATATTTAAATAAATAATATTTGTAGTCGTATGATGCGCGTATATTGTGTACTCATTTAAAAATAAAAATAAAAATAATAAATAAGTATGAGATCAAAAGGGAAAAATCAAAATTTTAATGGTGTCTACTCTTTTAAAGGCGCCGGCATTTGCATAATTTATGCTAGTATTTAATATTATTTTTATTTTAATTAAAAAAAGACCCGCTAGAGTTCTGTACAATCTTAGAAAAGGTATTTACTAGAAGGTATTTAGCACTTTTTTAAGCTATATCATCTACTTTCAAGCTTTTTGTTATTATTTTAATGATGAAAAACTTCAGTTTTTTTTGGCGGAGAGAGAAAAACAAGAGTTGTGCCAAATTAACACGGCCATTTAATACAATGACTTGCTTCTTATAAAAAAAAAAACCCAAAACAAAACACGGCGATTTAATAACTTTACTACGTACTTTGACTGGCTAAAATTTAATCAAACTTTTATGAATCTATTGTTTACGAAAGTAAAAGCACAGGATGTTGAAAATTAAATTAAAAATACATGTATCAAGAAAATTAGAAGACCTTTCCTGTAAGGTTCCAAACTTTTGAGGTTTTTATTTTAGGAAAGTAAGGATTAATACCAATGTTTTGAATATTGTATTAGTGGGCATATCAGTCAAGACACTGAAAAAAAAAATTTAGTACTGGTACCGTTTCGTATACCGTTTCAAAATAATCTATACATAAAAAATTATATATAGAAATATATATAAAATATATTTTAAAGTAATAGTCAATATATGAATAGATTTTATATATATGTAATTAGTTTAGTCTGAATTGATTGATGTAAAAAAAAAAACAAAAAATGAAAAAAAGGTAAAAGGATAAAATCCGGTATGATCAAAATACAGGCTGATACGACTAAAATATCGACTGGTATAACCGGTATTTAAACTGGTACGAAAATATGTAGTATATTTGTACCACCTAACTAATTGGTATGACATATACAGGTCGATACGATACGATATTTAAAATACTGATTAACACTATAATTGGGTTACCTATTTTTAGTGAATAAATTAGGGTTAGAGCTAAAATTTGGCACTTAAATCAGTGTTCGTTCCTCATTTTTTTAGCTGTGCATTAAAAATAGTTTTTTTTTAAATGGAGGAATATATTAGTGAAACTCGCATGACTACTCCGTAGTAATTAAATTAGAGTGATAACCCTTGAGTCGACGAAATACAACCAACAGATTTCAAATGAATCATTTTTAAAGGATTTTGTAGCGAAGTAGCCACATCTAATGCTAGTAGATACAACACATTAAAAATATGGTGAAGGCAAATTCTAAATTGTTCTATCATATGGATTCTGACATACTCACACCCAATCAAGATGGCTAACAATGTGACGTGGTAGCTAGTAACTAGTGGGGGAGCTCGTGGTTTCTAGGGATAGTTGTGAGGTGTTTACACACATTGTTGTATCGCTTTTGTTGCCTAGATGACTAACATAAGAGGGGGGATAAATTGAGTTATATTATAAAAATTAACACTTATAAATCAAATACACAATATAAAATATAAACAGAATATAAAAAAACAAGAAATGTAAAGAGTAAGGTAAGAAAAAACAAACTCAGTATTTTTACGAGATTCAGGCCCACTGCCTACGTCCTCGCCTCAAGCTATCCCTTGAGAATTCCAAATTCACTAGTCAGTCTCTTTTAGGTAGAGATAGAAATCTATTACACCTTTGAACAGCACCGCTCCAAAGAATCTGTATAGAACAGCTTCTACACTTCCAATTACCTCACACTTGGTGATTCAACTATTCCCTGCGTAGAATACCTTCTATACACACAAGGGTTATACTCACCCTCTTACTGAAACAAAAGTTGATAGTGGGTAGACTATCAAAGTACACTCCTCAATGAGTGAGATAGAAACAATACAGCGCAACCTATATCTCTCTCAACAAGAATAAGAATTATGACTCAAAACTTTAGAAAAAAGAGAATGAGAGTTTTGAAAGAATGATGCAAAACTTAGCAATAGATGTGTAAGCTCTTGTTGTGATTTTTTCAAAAGTCAAGTGAGCTATTTATAGGCAAATGAGTTTTCAAATTCAAATTTGAAAAAAATTCACATGTCAAATAAGAGTACTATTCACATTTCAAAAAATTTAAATAAAAGCATTTCCTTTTTACATTTGTCAAAGATAACTCCATTCATTTTTCAAAGAAATCAAACCTAATCTTTTACTTTTCATACATGACAAAATGAGCATGATTTATTTTTCAAATCAAATCATCTTCTTTTTGCATATGTAAAAAAAAACACACAACCGCCCTTCAATATTTTCAAACAAACTCATCTACTTTTTGTATTTGTGAAAAAAACACGCCACCCCCCTTCAAAACTTTCAAAGAAAATATGCACATGTCAAATATGATAATCAATCATCTTATAAATTCAAATTTTTATATAAAAAAATATAATTTTTGAATTTATCTTGTTTGATGATGTTATGTACATGTGAAAAACATAATTTTCAAAATTAAGACATTTAAAAATGTCTTGCATATGTAAAAAAATTAATTTGATGTTTTATGAGAAAAAGAGTAATTTGGAGTCTTAATCCAATTTCGAATTTTATCAAGAAATGTACAAAAATAATCTATGAGCTTCATTTGTAGACTTGTTCTTTTATACTTGATGTGCGCTTCGCTCCATTGCATAAATAATTTGAGCTTGAGATTTGAATTTATTTGTTATCATCAAAATCTACACGTAGATACGAAATTGGAAACCTTGGATTTAACAATCTCCCCATTTTTGATGATGACAAATACTTAGTGAAATTTTGAGACTTGCAGTAATGCTTAAGCTCCCATTGAGAATATGCGTTAATTTTTCAAGTAATAGATAAACATAATTCCAGCATATATAACAGAGTTAAAAATCTAAATATTTATGTCTAAAACTTCTCCCCCTTTTGGCATCATTAAAAAGAAACCGCAATTAGTTTCAGTAAATTTTTTTTTTTTTTTGCAATTGAGCAATAACCAAATAAAACAGTGCGGGAACCACCCGTGCTTGACAAAAACTGCAAAGGCTGGAGCCGAATTTTATTGTCTCAGTGAGGAAAAAGATTTAAATCTGTTTGATATTATTGATGAATTAGATATTGTAGAGATTTGAAGTTGAATAAATGAAGTTATCCGTGTCCGACAAAGGCAGCAAAGGTTGGAGGTCTAACTCTGGCTATTCGGTGTGGAGCCACGCGTGTCCGAAAAAACCTGTAAAAGTTGGAGGCCTAACTCTAGCAGTCAGTGTGGAAGCAGATTCAAAAACTTATTTCCATCTTTATAAAAACAATCCTTAGTTTTATCTAATTCGCATCAAATCTTCTTCTCATCTCTGTAGTTCATCTTCATTCTCACTCTACAAAATTTCGATGGCTCATCAATTTTCTTTCAGTGCTTCTCGTAATTACGATATGAGGTATTCTTCACCTCAAACTATTTCTGCATCTGTTGTAGGCGCCATGAAGCAACAAAACACCGATTTAGCTAATAAATCAGATCATAATGCCATTTACGAGCTTGTGAGTCTCAGAACTCGATATTCATTGTCCATTGTCGGTTTTTCCGCTCGGTTGCAATCCAAAACCTGCGAGATAGAGAAGTTTAATGAGAAAATCGATAATCTTCAACGACTTGTTCAATAGTCTAATAAAAAAATAGTAGACTTAAAACAACAGTATAAGGATTTAAAATCCTTACTTGCCTCTACATTTCGATTGCCTAATCTTTTAAACAAGGATGACATGATGATTTATGAGGAGCAGATGCATTTAAATGATGAAACTAAACGTCTTAAGTTTATGTAGGTCATTTGAGATAATAGAATAAAAGTATCTAGCAGATATTCATGGCATGCATCATTCCTATTTCTCTTCTAATCATGCATAGTCTATCTTCTGGTAGGAGTTTTGTGAAAATGTCTGCTAATTGATCATGTGTACTAGTGAGTTTTAATACAATATCGCCCTTCTGCACATGATCTCTAAGAAAATGATATTTAATTTCAATATATTTGGTCCGAGAATGTTGTATTAGATTCTTTGAAAAATTTATAACACTTATATTATCACATTTGATTGGAATGCGATTATACATAAGTTTAAAATCCTCAAGTTGTTGCTTCATGTAAATAATTTAAGCACAACAATTTCATGCAGTAACATATTCTACCTCAGCAGTAGATAATGCAACAGAATTTTATTTTTTAGTAAACCATGAAACAAGTGCATGACCTAAAAAATGATATGTTCCACTAGTACTTTTTCAATAAACTTTGTAACTAGTATAATCTGCATCTGAATAACTAATAAGATCAAAAGAACTGTACTTAGGATACCATAATCCTAGGTCAATGGTACCGACAAGATATCAAAAAATACGCTTAACTGCAATCAAATGAGATTGCTTTGGAGATAATTGAAAGCGTGCACATAAGCATACACTGAACATAATATCAGATCTACTAGATGTCAAATATAATAAACTACCAATCATACCTCGATATACCTTTAAGTCAACTAGTTTACCGCTTTCATCTTTATCAAGTTTGATGGTTGGACTCATTGGTATTCCAATTACCTTCGCACCTTCCATCTCAAACTTTTTGAGTAACTCTTTGATATATTTTAACTAATTAATGAATGTTTCACTTTTTGCTTGCTTGATTTGCAATCCAAGAAAGAAATTAAGTTCTCCCATCATGCTCATTTCAAATTATTCCTACATGCTCTTAGTAAAATCTTGACACATATTTTCATCAGTAGCACCAAATATTATATCATCAACATCAATTTGAACTAGAAGAATATCATTTTGTTCATATTTGATGAAAAGAGTTGTATCGATTTTTTCTCTTGAAAAACTTTTTTCAATCAAGAAACCACTAAACCTCTCATACCAAACTCTAGGTGCAAGCTCTAGGTGCTTGTTTGAGTCCATATAATACTTTTGTGAGCTTAAAAACATGATTAGAAGAAATATGATTTTCAAAACCTGGAGATTGCTCAACATATACCTCTTCATTTATAAAACCATTTAAGAAAGCACTTTTAACATCCATTTGAAAAAGTTTTAAATTTTTATAACATGCATATGCAAGTAACATTCGAATAGCTTCTAATCTTGCGACAGGTGCATACGTTTCATCATAATTGATTCCTTACTCTTGATTGAAATCTTGGGCTACAAGTCGAGCATTGTTTCTAATGATGATTTCAGACTCATCTTTTTTATTTCTAAAAATCCATTTTATTTCAATAACAACATGATTTTTGGGTCTAGGAACAAGTGTCTATACATTATTTCTTTCAAATTGATTTAGCTCTTTTTGTATAGCTAGAAACCATGATTCATCAATAAGTGTTTCATCAATATTTTTGGGTTCAATTTGAGATAGAAAAGCAGTGTGATTACAAATATTTCTAAAAGATGATCGAATACTTACGCCTCGTGAAGGTTCTCCTAAAATTTGTTCCACTGAATGATCTTTCACATATTTCCATTGTTTGGTTGCATCTTGTACTAAATCTTAATAATCTTTCCTGATGTTTCCATGTTGGATTTCTTCCATTGTATTTTCGTTGTTGAGATTGAGACTATTTTTGTTATTTGTACCTTCTGACTCTTCATCAATAGATTTCTTAGAAAGGAGAGGGTTAGATTCATCAAATACTACATGCATAGATTCTTGTACAGTAAAAGTCTTTTTATTGAATACTCTATAAACTTTACTATTTGTTGAATACCCGAAAAAGATACCTTCATCAGATTTTGCATCAAATTTTCCTAAATTATCTCTGTCATTGAGTATAAAACATTTGCATCCAAATACATGAAAGTAACCAATGTTGGACTTTTTCTCATTCCAAAACTCATAAGGGGTTTTATTTAATTTAGATCTTAACATAACTCTATTTATAACATAACATGCAGTATTTACCGCTTCAGCCCAAAAATAACTAGGTAAACTATTTTCATTAAGCATTGTTCTAACCATTTTTTGAAGAGATTTATTCTTCCTTTCTACTACCTCCATTTTGTTGAGGAGCTCGAGGAGCAGAGAAATTATGTAGAAAACCATTTTCATCACAAAAAGACTCAATATCTTTATTGACAAATTCTTTCTCCCTATCACTTTGGATGTTTGAAATAGTATAGCCCTTTTCATTTTGAATTCTCTTGCATAGTTTGGTAAAGACATTATGTACCTCATCTTTATGAACGAGAAAAATGACCCAAGTATATTTAGAGAAATCATCAACAATAAAAAATGCATAACATTTTCCTCCTAAACTCGCAACTCTGTTTGGTCCAAAAAGGTCTATGTGTATTAGTTGCAAAGGTCTAGTAGTGGAAATATATTTCTTGATTTTGAAAGAAGTTTTTGTTTGTTTATCAAACTGGCATGCATCACAGATTTTGTTTTTAAAAAAGTTTGTTTTTGGCAAACCTCTCACAAGATCATTTTTTGAAAGTTTGGAAATAAGTTCCATGTTTACATGACCTAACCTTCTATGCCATAACCAACTATTTTCATGTTGAAATGATAAATAAATAGTATCTTGTGAGTCAATTTCTTCAAATTCAATTGTATAAACATTATTGTTTCTAAGAGTAATAAAACAAACATTGCAATCATGATTATTCAAAATAATGCACTTATCCTTTTTTAAGGTAATTGTAAATCTTTTATCACATAATTGACTTATACTTAAAAGATTATGTTTGAGACCTTCAACAAGTAAAACATCTTCAATTATGAGAGAAGACTTATTACCAACTTTACCTATTCCCACGATCTTTCCTTTTGAATTGTCTCCAAATGTCACGTGTCCTTCTTCTTTAGGAGTGAGATCAATGAACTTAATTTTATCTCCTGTCATGTGTCTTGAGCATCCACTATCTAAAAACCATGTTGTTTTACTTACGGAAGACTTCATGCATACCTATAAAAACAATTAAAATAATTTTTCTTGACACCCATATTCTTTGGGTCCTTTATTTATTAGTATTATAAGAAATAAGATTCTTTGGTACCCATATGGTCCTAATAGTCATTGTATGTTTTCTTCTAATAGGACAAGCATGACAGTTATGACCATTTCTATTGCAAAAATTATAAATAACATGTAACATACTTGAAGAATTTGAATGATTGTAATAATGTCTTTTTTTGACAAATCTATTTTTAGGAAAAAAAATTTGAAAGTTTGGTTTTGATTTAATGGGTTTATCAAAATTTTTTTTATAGGGTTTGAGTTTTTCTTTTGACGTGTATCCCAAGCCTACCTTATCAAAAACACATATTTGATTACCAAGAAGTTTTTCGAAATTTCATTTTCCATTGGTGAAATTTTCAACAATCTTTTCTAAATCAGCTACTTTCTTTTTCAGTTCATCATTGTCATCTTTTGAAATTATATTTTCTTTTCTTAAAACATCAATTTCATTTATTAAAGATGAATTTTTCTTTTTCAAAGCGGTATACTTAATACTCAAATTTTCAAATTCTCATATATCTCTTCCAAAGCATTTTGCAATTCTTTATAAGATGAATTTTCAAAATTTGTTACTTCAAGATCATCTTTAGCCATAAGACAAAGATTTGCAGATTCTTCATTACTTGCGTCGCTGTCTGAGCTACTTGAATCATTATCCCATGTAATTTTCATTACTTTCTTACCTTTGTATCGATCTTTCTTTAGCAGGGAACAATCTACCTTGATATGTCCTGACTTTTTACATTTATAACAAATTAATGAATCATTTTTACCTGTATCTTTGTTGGAAGATTTTTTGAAAAGTTTCCTTGGAGAAAATTTATTTTTCAAGAATTTCTTAAATTTTCTTGTGATCATTGCAATCTTTGCGTCATCGCTTTCTCCATCTTCATCGCTTTCACTTTCATGAGGAATGGATTTGAGTGCCAAGCTCTTTTTTTGCTTTCCTTCTTCTTCTCCTTTTTTTAATGTGTACTCATGGGTAATAAGTGACCTGATGAGTTCATTTACTTCAAGTTTTTTAAGATCTTTAGTTTCAAGAATCGCCGTTACTTTTGATTCCCAACGTTTTGACAAGGAGTTGAGAATTTTCCTTACTATCTCTAAGCTGGAATGAACTTTACCAAGAGATGTCAAACTATTTATAATATTAGTAAAACGAGTATACATAGAAGAGATAGATTCATCATCATTCATTTTAAACATTTCATATTCATGTGTAAGAATATAAGTTTTTGATTCTTTGACTTGCGAAATTCCTTCATAGGTTACTTCCAAGTTGTCCCAAATTTCATTTGCTGTCCTGCAAGTCATTATTCTGTTAAATTCATTACCATTGAGAGCATTATATAGAAAATTCATAATCATTACATTTACAATATAAAATCTATCGTCTTCGCAATCAAACTCTTCCTCTTCCTTTTTGACCTTTACTCCATCAACAATTTTTGTTGGAATATAAGACCCATTTACAATACATTTCCAGATTTATCGACCTTGAAACTGAAGAAATATTCTTATTTTAGCTTTCCAGAAAGTATAATTATCTCCACAAAATAGTGAAGGTCGACTACTAGAATGACCTTCAGCGAAAGTAGCTGCAATGTTAGCCATATGATCTTAACTCAACAGATAGTTAATCTTATAACAGAGCATTTGCTCTGATACCAATTGTTACTCAAATGACTACACAAGAGGGGGGTGAATTTGGTTATATTATAAAAATTAACACTTATAAATCAAATACACAATATAAAATATAAACTCAATATAAAGAAACAAAAAATGTAAAAAGTAAGGTAAGAAAAAACAAACTCAGTATTTTTACGAGGTTCAGGCCCACTGCTTACGTACTTGCCTCAAGCTACCACTTGAGGATCCTAAATTTACTAGTCAATTTTCTTTAGGTAGATATAGAAACCTATTACACCTTTGAGCAGCACCGCTCCAAAGAATCTGTGTAGAACACCCTCTACACTTCCAATCACCTCACACTTGGTGATTCAACTATTTCCTGTGTAGAACACCTTTTACACACACAAGGGTTATTCTCAACCTCTTACTGATACAAAAGTTGATAGTGGGTAGACTATCAAAGTACACTCCTCAATGAGTGAGATAAAAACAATACAACGCAACCTATATCTCTCTCAACAAGAATAAGAATTAAGGTTCAAAATTTTAGAAAAGAGAGAATGAGAGCTTTGAAAGAATGATGCAAAACTTAGCAATAGATGTGTAAGCTCTTGTTGTGATTTTTACAAAACTTAAGTGAGTTATTTATAGGCAAATAAGTTTTCAAATTCAAATTTGAAAAAAATTCACATGTCAAATAAGAGCACTATTCACTTTTCAAAAAATTCAAATAAAAACATTTCCTTTTTGCATTTGTCAAAGACAACTCCATTCATTTTTCAAAGAAATCAAACCTAATCTTTTACTTTTCATACATGACAAAATGAGCATGATTTATTTTTCAAACCAAATTATCTTCTTTTTGCATATGTCAAAAAAACACATAATCACCCTTTAAGATTTTCAAACAAAATCATCTACCTTTTGCATTTGTCAAAAAAACATACAACCACTCTTCAAGATTTTCAAACAAACTCATCTATTTTTTGTGTTTGTCAAAAAAACACATCACCCCCCTTCAAGACTTTCAAACAAAATATGCACATGTCAAATATGATAATCAATCATCTTATAAATTCAAATTTTTATATAAAAAAAATATAATTTTCGAAATTATTTTGTTTGATGATGTTATGTACATGTGAAAAACATAATTTTCAAAACTAAGATATTTAAAATGTCTTACATATGTGAAAAAAATAATTTGATATTTTATGAGAAAAAATAGTAATTTAGAGTCTTAATCCAATTTCGAATTTTATCAAGAGATGTACAAAAATAATTTATGAGTTTCATTTGTAGACTTGTTCTTTTATGTTTGATGTGCGCTTCACTCTATTGCATAAATAATTTGAGATTGAGATTTGAATTTATTTGTTATCATAAAAATCTACACGTGGATACGAAATTTGAAATCTTGGATTCAACAGCTTTTAATTACAAATATGAATCTAAACTATGATATTTTGTTATATGGTCATTTTGTGTGATGACCTGACACTTTTGCCAAAAACTTTCACTTGTTATTTTATTTTTAATTTTGGTTTGATTAGAATCTATGGCCTAATGGCGGTTTTAACTAGGTTTTTTAAGGGATTACTTGGGCCTAATAGTCTATTTGTCCAAGTCCATTTGAGGCCCAAAAGGCTATGTAATATTCAGCCAAGGGAATGACAATTAGGAGAATAGGCATAAACCCTGACTAGGATTAAGGCATGGTGGCACCAACTTAGAAGAGGAAGGGTTGTTTTGCTCTTTTCCTAAGAATCAATCACATCATTAAAAATCTAGGGAAGAAGCTTTCTTGATAAGTATGCCGTTGCCACTTGGGAACCACACATGAGAGCTTCTAGAATAAGTCGAAAGAAGAGAAAGGTATAGAGGGGGGTGTCAACACACTTAGGGCACACGCCCCACTCATCCACTCACATGCCACTGGCCCACTTGGCACACATGCAAACTCATTTCTTAGATGCATTGAACCTAAAATCGAAATTGGAAGAAGGGGAGAGGTGCATGGGAGATGTCAAGAGTCATTTGCACATTTTTCAAGAGGCCTTACAGTTTCAACTTTTAGCCAAAAGGGCTTCACCCCAACCTAGAAGAGATCAAACCACACAGCCAAGTGTCATGCATGCACTAGGCTTTGAGACTTTCTAAAAGTGATGATGATTAGAAAAATGAAAGGACGAGTGTTGAAAATGAAATGGCACATGGGAAACTCAGATACACACCTACCGAGGTTCTAGAGTCATCCTTGTGAGGGAAGATCAAGAGATGGACAGCAAGGAGGTACAAACACACACTTAATTACACCTCACTTGCCACTTGGCAAGCACACATATCCCTAAGAAGTCAGAGTCTAGAATTAGGATTTTGTCAACAGACCAACATACCCTAAAAGTTTCAATGAACCTAGATCACTTTGTGTCATATGCCTAAGGGCATCTAGGGAATTCAACTTTCTTAAGCAAGAAGGCAAGCCTCTTGTCACTCAACTACAAAAGTCACTTGGACTTCCTAGTGACACATGGCATACATGCATCCCAAAATTTGAGATTCTCTATGTCATGGGAAGGTGGAAACTTGTTGGTATATATGAAGGGTAGCCCAAAGGGTGACGTTGAGGGAGACATGCACCAAGGGGACACTACCCATTTCATCTTCAGATTCTTTCTCTCTCTCTCTCTCTCACACACACACACACACACTCTCTCTCTCTCTCTCCAACCCTGGATAGAAGCCCACATCTCCACTTCCTCACCATTTCTCCCCATCCAAACGCCATCTACACTCTTACTATCTCTATCCATCCAACTACAAGAAGGAAAAGAGGAGCTAGGAACCAACATTGAGAGAAGACTCGAGTGGTAACACCAATTAGTACATCTTTACACATTCTATTTTATTGGAAAAGAAAGGATTTGATTTGGGTGAAGGTACAAACCTTCCATCTCGAGGCTTGAAGGGGATTGGACTATTTCGTTAGAATGATTTTAAAAGTTTGAGGACCTAAGATTTTTCATCAAAAGGATGACCGAACCACCATTGTCATATACATGTGAGCATGGGACCTTTGAAGGGAAGAGAGACCATAGCCACCATTTTGGGTTTAAATTTAGGTTCCACTCTCTATAGGGTTTTAGCCACAAGAGCGAAGAACACACACAATTATGCCATCCTTCACGTGTCATGACCAAGCCTTGTTAGGGAAAACATCAATATGGAACTAATAATGCTCCTAAATTGAGGGCTTTAATAAAAGGAGTGGTTGTTTGCAAGGAATTCAGTTTCTCACTAGTGGAGATTGAATGTGATTTCTTTTTAATCTTTCATTGGATGACTTCAAGTACAAGTAACATATGGCACTTTTGGGATTATTGGGAGGAGCTACTGAAGATAATTGAAGGAATGACTTCACTATTTCTCATATTTTTCATGAAGCTAATCAGGTTGTAGATTTCTTCGCACGGCAGGGGGAAACTGGGCTTACAATGTTATATATTGGTGATGATTCTTTACCACATGCTGCAAGAGGCTTGGTTAGATTAGATAAAATTGGTCTTCCCCACATTGAGATACCTGTTAATAGTTGCTATTATAGTCTACTATTTTGCTTGTTGGTTTTCTTTCGATTGATTATTTTTTGGTTAGTTCTTTACTAAGTTGGTTTTGATACATGGGTTGTTTATTATTGAATATATGTAAAACCCTTGTATCTTGATGGTTTACCACGATTTTCCTCTACCATAAGTGAAGGATATCAATAAACTTGGAGAGATGTCACTCTTGGACATGTGGCCGTGATACTTTGAAACATCAATTTATTTTTATAAGTAACATCCAACATTTTGAAAGTTTGTGCCCTTTTCCACGTGTAATTGATGGAGTACTTGTCATTTGTCTCTGGCTTTCTGGTAGGTATGAGGCAGAACAAAAACGTGAAGAAAAAGAAAAAAATCCAATCAACCAAAGGGAAAAACATGCCCTCCATCCGGTAAGTTCCTTGACCAAAAATCACATGAAAGTGAGTGATTTTTATCAACTTCTTGATCATCCTCATAAGTTGGCAAACCATCCGTTCATGGTTGATCGTGATGCTCAGAATAAAGAAGCCAGGCAAGTACAAGTTTTACAGGCGTTGCTTATATTTTCTCACTTGTTAATCTTGCATGTAATCAAGAATTTTCTGTAAAACAAAATATTTGAGTACTTGCTTTTGTCAATCTTACAACTTATTGTCCATTATTGTATTTATTATTATTATTTAATACCTAGGTACATTTTATCGTCCATCACTGCAATTTTTTTTCCTGCATCACACTAACATGAGTGTCTTCCAGGTTTCCAACTAAACTAATGTTTCGTTTGGTTGGGAAGACCTGCAACAAATGTCTTCCATCATGGTTACAAATATGATTAGTGCTTAGGTGTAATTAATATCGAGAAATGAAGACAACGTTTGTTAAGATTAGGAGGGAGAGAATAATATGCAGTATCCATGCACATCCGATACCGATATATCACATATATATATACACGTTGATCGATGATATTTTGCATGCTTGTATCAGATATCGATTTTTTTTAACCATTGTATTACTATTTTGTTCTATATTATTCAAATCTACATGTGGGTATGATTTATTGCTAACAATTGCTAGCATGTGTAGTTCTTAGTTCTAGTCCTGGTTTATTTATTTAACCTAGTAAAGTATGGTGATGGAGAAAGGGGAAGTTATTTCTTGCAATTGCTACTTGTACTTTCTGCATGTTATATATGCAATTTTGACTTTTTATTTTGCAAAATTTTCTAATCTTTCCTTGCTGTTTTTGCATGGCTTGTCATGCCATTCAGATGTTTCAGTTATTGCTTTCGCCCGTTTTTGTTATTGTCCATAAATTTGCATTAGTTCTTTAATATGCCACTTCTATAGATTTTAATGATATGAGTTTTCATAATTTTCTTATATCCTTTTCTATTTCTAATTATTTATTTCTTTTGTATGTCTTGTGTAGTTGGTTTAAGTTTCTTGCCTTCTTCGATAAATTTCTCACTTATTTATAAAAAAAAACCCTTCTTTATCAGCAACCATTATTTATCACCTTGTGCATATATTTGAGGGAAGACTTGTACGACCATGTATTATGGAGATTATTACATTTTTCAAAACTACATATACGAAAATTGGGTCTAAAATCATTGCTTGTTTCACATTACAGCTTAGGAAGATGCTTGATCTTCTTGTGCATGCATCACAATGTCGTTCTGTACTGTGCCAGTACCCAAATTGTCGCAAGGTTAAGGGGCTTTTTCACCATGGGATATAATGCAAAACCTTTGTATCTAGAGGTTGTGTTCTCTGTAAGAAAATGTGGTATCTCCTCCAACTTCATGCTCGAGCTTGCAAAGAATTTGAATGCCACGTGCCACAATGCAGGTTTATGGATCAATCTTTTCCCTACTAACAATGGCTTGCCAACTTCTTTTTCATTCCTTTATATATATAGAGTATGTCTGTCGATTGTTATAATATTTGCTTCTTAAATATTCATAAATCGTAAAAAACATTTGAGGAGGGTTCAATAGTAGTCTAATTCATGGTGAAGAGCTGCTGTGATGGAGACAATGAGACGAGAGCTAGAGAGGTTGCTAGTATAAGAGGGCTCTCTCTAATGCACAAGGGGAGAAGATGATGGAGAGCTACTCTTGTGAGGATGAGGGTTGAAGTGGTTTTGGTTCTGTCGGGAAGCTTCAAAGTTAGAACTATGGGAATTGGGAATGCAGAATTTCAAGCATCACTTAAGAACACTATTTCGGTCAAGAGGCAGCACATCGTTTTGAAGCCAATAAAAGCATCTGTGCTGTCAGTCATTTAAAGCTTGTCGTTTTATTTTTAATTCTGTCATTATTTCAATTATGTTGTTCTAGCCTATTTTACATTACAAGTGCTGCAAGGCTACTTGTTCTGTTAGACATGGGTTACGCCCTTATTTAAGTTAGCGATGACACTTGGAAATCATTTGAAAAATATGAAGGAACTTATTTCAATTTGGAGGTTAAGGGATCCCTCGAAGTATCCTAATGGCCATCTGAATATAGTAATGGCCGTTTATCAATCACTTGTGCCGTATTCAATTTTCCTTCTATTTCATCTCTTCTTTTCATTTACAATTCTTACATACACATAGCCCTTACAATTGGTATCAAGAGCTTACAGTCCTAATGGCAGACAATACTAGATCAAACAAACAAACCCAAGAAACTTTAGCTCACCTTGACCATCATATCAATGCTTTACAAGATTAACTGACACAAATGAATGATTTGATGCACACGATGATGGGTACTCAAACTCAACTATAGAAATAGTTGGCTCTCCGTGAGCCCCAGCCAAAGCCTGAACTTGAGCCAGAACAATCTGACTGTTAACTACCCTTGTAGCAAGGCATCAGGCTCGACTTTCGTCACTTTGATGGTGCTGACCTAATAGGTGGATATTCAAGGCAACCCACTACTTTGATTTTCATCAAAGACTTACTGCGCATCACCTTCTTATTGCCTCCTACCACAAGTGGTGAAACTCTAATCTAGAATTAGGATGCTAAGGAAACATGCTAGTTTCAATTCTAGCAAATCCTTACTAAGCTATTGAAAATCTGTTTGGTCTCACTGCTTATGATGACCCTATGGAGGCCATCACAAGGTTGAAGCAATACTCCTCTATTGTAGCTTATAAAGGGCAGTCTGAAGCACTGTCCAATTGAGTGAAAAGGTTACCAAATTCCCACAAATTGAGTTACTTCCTTAGTGGCCTCAAAGATGA
Source organism: Platycarya strobilacea (assembly GCA_036898215.1). Classification (NCBI taxonomy): domain Eukaryota; kingdom Viridiplantae; phylum Streptophyta; class Magnoliopsida; order Fagales; family Juglandaceae; genus Platycarya; species Platycarya strobilacea. The sequence continues at coordinate 29,082,694 of CM072556.1, forward strand.
AATCAGACTCCCTCTTCGTATGCTTAATTCCATTTATTTGACTGCAGCATTTGGCCTCGCATGGATCTAGGAAAAATATTTGGTTAGTTCCAAAAAACCAAACAAGCCATGAGTAGAAATAAGTCCATCATCTACTAGTACTGGGACTCAAGGGAGTTTTTAAATGATAACTACAACAACAATGACATCAGTAAAGAAGTAGCACAACCAAAGAAAGTGTACTTTATGCACATGGATGAAAAGAGGTGCAAGGGGCTATGCTTCCATTATGAAGAGATATGGAATTCTAATCATGTTTGTAAGTTCCCTAAAATTTATTTTATGCATGCTAATGGAACCCCCTAATGATAAAGCTAAAGATGTGTTTTATGATTCACATGATGTAGTTGATACCCTGCTACTCAACAGTCCCAAATTAACCTTGAAATCTCTTTGAATGCCCTCACGGGTATGCCCTATCGTACGACTATGAGATTAAAGGGAACTATTGGCTCCAGTATGATGGTAATTTTGATGGATACTACAAGCATACATAACTTCTTGGATCCTTCTTTGTGTCCAAAAATCACATTTCTATGGATGAGTTTGGTCAGTTCAGTGTTAAGGTGGCTTATGGTGAGATTCTACAAAGCCCAAGCTATTGTAACAATGTATTAACCTCCATCCAGGGTCCCACATTTAGTCCTTCCTACTTTATCTTAACCTTTAGCTGGTTGTGATTTTGTGTTAGGTATTTAGTGGTTGAATGGGTTAGGTTCTATTAACTGGAACTTCTCCAATTTGGCAATGAAATTTTAGTGGGGCAGCAAATGGGTTGAACTACAAGGTATTCAAGCTGCTGGGTCCACTTTAAAAAATGGGAGTGACAAGACCTTGGTATTTGGAGTACACAAAGGAAAATGTATATTGTTGCAATTAATGGTTGCTGATGTGCAAAAGCCACAAGAAAATTACTGTCTAGCAATCACTCAGTAGCTGGAACAATTTCATCAGGTTTTTCAAGAACTTGTTGGTCTCCCTCCTGGGTCCTATAATCACAAAATTATGCTAAGGAGGACACTAACCATATGTCTACTCGATCATAAAGATATCCCCATTACCAAAAGACGAGATTGAAAAAATTGCAACTGAACTGCTTACATAGGGTGTTATTAGACCTAGCAACAATCAATTTTCCTTTCAGTTTTGTTGGTCACAAAACATGGTGAGAGTTGGCCCCATTGTGTGGACTTTAGGAAACTCAATCAAAAAATTATAAGGGACAAATTTCCTATTGTAGTTTTTGATATGCTACTAGATTAGTTGCATGGCTCCTTAATTTTTTTCCAAGTTAGACCTACGTTTTGGCTATCACCAAATACGGGTTGTTTCTAAAGATGTACTCAAGACGGCCTTTCGTATACATGAAAGTCATTATAAATTTTTTGTAATGCCCTTTGGGCTTACCAATGTCCCTTCCATTTTTCAGGGGCTCATGAACACAATTTTCAAACCATTTTTACGAAGACTTTTTTTTTTTAATGTTATCCTGGTCTATAACAAGTGCATAGCAAATCATCTTGGTCACCTTACATAGGTCTTAAGGACCCTTAGTAACCACGATCTTTTTGCCAAAAGATCTAAGTGTTTATTGGGTTGGGGTGGGCTCCAACTCCAACTTTGATCGAAGTTCTCGGAATTCTAGGAGTCGGAGTTGGGACATCGAAAGTGATTGTCAAAATACCCACAAAAAACAAAAAGTAAAAGCAAACCGCTGGCAATGACAGAATAAAAAACCAAACCAAACCAAATTGTGAAAAGTAAAAAGAAAAGAAACATCGGTCGATAATTCACAATTTGCTCTAGGAAATATCAAGTCATCTCGAAAAAAAAAAAAAAACTAAACCAAACCACCAATAACAGTAGGAAATCTTGCGCTCTTCATCCAAAAGATTCTCTCAAAAGTCATCTCTCTCAAAAAGTAGTAGAAAACCAAAACATATTCAACAAAAGATGCTTTATGATTTCATGGCTCGTACCTCGTGGGGCTCTCTGCGACTGCGACCATCTCCACAAAACAAATGCCCCACCTTGTGGGGCTTTGCGCGATGTCGATTTGCACCATGTTGCCGATTGGGTTGCTGGCTAGAGTATGGTTGGAGGTGCTGAAGGGGGAACAAATGAGAGGAAATGCCAAAATGGGTAGAGTCAGGTAAAAGAGATGAGTATATAGAGCTTAAAAATGACGCCATTCTATGGTTTTCTAAAAGAAAAAAATTATAAAACGGGGTCTAGGGGTGGGGACTCGAATACAGGATCTTAGGGTATCAAAATAGTGCCTCAACCATTAGGTCACTTGTTTATGTTGTGTTCTTATTACAATATGTAATATATAAGGTATAAATAGTCAGAATTTAGTGTTGGAGTTTGGAACCATCAAGGCCTATGGACTTGATTCCGACTCAGACTATGGTAGTCAGAGTTACTCCGACTCCAATTTCAACTTCCAACTTTTGACTTTCAACTTTCGAATTTTGATCGGATTCAGAATCGAAGCAGGGATCAGGCTGAATCGGAGTCGCCAAAATTTTGCACAGCCTTATTATTTGGGGTGCCTGAAGTAGAATATTTGGGACATATTGTCACCGGTTCAAGAGTTATGGCAAATCCTAAGAAGCTAGCTGCTATGGTAGGCTGGTCGATTCCTTCCAACATCATGTCCTTGAGGGGCTTGCTTAGGTTAACAGGCTACTATTGTAAATTTATCAAAGGATATGAATTAATTGCTGTCCCTATCACTGCCCTATTAAAAAAGAATTTATTATCCTAGTCAGAAGGGGCTGCCAAGGCTTTTTTGGCTCTTAAACATGTTGTTACTTTAGTTTATCTACTTATGAAAAAGAGCTTTTAGCTCTTGTGATTGCAGTTCAAAAATGGTGGTCCCATTTATTAGGCTAGGCCTTTAAGGTCAAAATTGACCAACAGGCTTTCAAATACTTGTTAGAATAGAAAGTGGGCACTGTGGCCCAAGAAAAATAGTTTACTAAATTGTTGGGAATCCTTTCACCAGTAAGTACAAACAAGAGAAAATTAACAAGATTTATGATGTCTTGTCAAGAAGACATGAGCATGGGTCCAATGAGGAGGGCTACTTGGCTATACTTACTTTCTCTACCCCACTATGGGTTGAGGAACTCAAGGGCACCTATATTGATTCTCAGGAATTACAAGACTTATTGGCTAAGTTCAGTGTTGGACAAGACATTTCGAAAGGTTACTCTTTACAACAAGGATTGATCTTAGAAAATGGGAGAATAGTAGTAGACCCCCATTTTACTTTCAAGGCCAAGGTTCTTAAAACTTACCAACGTGCCAAAAGAGATTTCTTTTAGGTAGACATGAAAACAGATATGAAGCAAATAGTTTGAGATTGTGCCATTTGCCAGGAGAATAAAACTGAAACTGTGTTGTATCCTGGCCTACTCCAACCTCTTTCTATTCCTAGTCAAGCTTTGGAAGCCATTTCCCTTAACTTTGTAGAAGGCTTGCCTAAGTCGCAAGGGGCTATAGTTATTTTGGTTGTAGTTGACAGAATGACAAATATGACAATTTCATTGTCATTCCCCACCCATATACAACTGCTGGGGTGGCCTTAAGATTTTTCCAAGGAATCTTCAAACTGCATTATCTTCCCAAAACTATAATTTTAAATCGTGATCCTATATTTCTCAGTATGATTTGATAATCCTTGTTTGAACTTTAAGGCTCCAGTATACATTATAACTCAACTTACCACCTTGAGACTGTTAGCCAAATAGAGGCATTGAACAAGACTATCTAGGGTTATCTCAAGTGCTACACTGGAACCAAACCTACTACTTGGGCTACATGGTTATCAATGGCAGAATTTTGGTAAAATACTCCCTATCACAAATTCACAAAGACTTCACATTTCGAACCCTTTTATAGTTACACTTTACCTAAACTCCTATCCTATGTCCCAGACACTACTTCTAACGACTTAGTGGACAAATTCTTGCAAACTAGAGAACAATTGAAGGCCATCCTCAAACAAAATCTTGAAGCATCACAAGTATGAATGAAGCAATACGAAGACAAATGTAGATCAAAAAGGCAGTTTGATGAAGACAATTAGGTTTACCTCAGATTACAGCCTTATTGCCAAAAGATTGTTGCAACTCACCAAAATCTTAAGTTTTCTCCAAGATTTTATGGATCCTTTCGCATCACTAAACGCATTGGAACTATTGCTTATCAGTTGGATTTGCCCACTAGTTCCTGGATACACCCAATTTTTAACATTTCATGCTTAAAATGAAAATTGGGGGAGCACGTTCATCCGCTGCCACGACTACCAATAGTAAACATAGAAGGGGAAATCTTGCCGAAACTCGAGACAATTGTTGAGTGATGACTTAAAAAATAGCACAATTGAGCCATCATTAAGGTCCTCATCAAATGGATAAGACTTGACTTAAAAAGCAACACATGTGAATCACTATAGTGGATTTGTGACTTTTAACCTTGTGGGCAAGATGCTTTAAATGAAGGGATTGTGTATGCACAGGAGGAGAAGATGATGGAGAGCGACTATGTGAGGATGAGGGTTTGAAGTGGTTTCGGTTCTATCAAGAAGCTTCTGAGCAATAGTTATGGGAATTGGGAACGCAGTATTGCAAGCATCACTTAAGCACGTCGTTTTGATAAAGAGGCAACACAGCATTTTGAAGCCAATAAAAGCAATTATGTTGCTAGTCGTTCATAGCTTGTTGTTTTAATGTTTAATTATATTGCTATTTCAATTATGTTATTCCAGTTTATTTTACATTACACGTGTTGCAAAACTACTTGTTCTGTTAGAGATGGGCTACGCCCTTATGTAAGCCAAGTACTAGGAAATCATTTGAAAAATCTGAAGGAACTTATTTAAATTTGGAGGTTGGGGGATCCGTCGAAGTTCCCTAATAGTCATCTGAATATAGCAATGGCCTTTTATCAAACACTTGTGCCGCATTCAATTTTCTTTCCATTTACAATTCTTACATACACAAAACTCTAATAGCCAGCAACGCTGGATGATCAGTTGTACATACTATATACATAGTTTTGAAAGAAAGCCCCTAGTGGTAGAGGGAGGGAGTCCATAGTTTTTTGTTGTTCAGTAAGATACTATCGAAAACTCGACAATGATAGAAGAAAGAAGTGGATTTAGACGATTGAAATTTTGAAGGGGGTAAATATAGAATAAAACAGCAAATTGTCTCATGTTCACATGAGACAACATTCTTTTTATTTACACCTCAACCACTTAAAAATCTTCTAAAGCAAGTGGAGCTACACTTTTCAACAAACACTACTAGGTCAACTTGAAGTATTAGTGTACGGTTGCGTGTCTCACTCTACCTCAATTTAGCGATTATTTGATTTTATGATGCTCTTGTCTTCTTTACGAACGTCATTCTTTTGGTGGAGATTGTATAATAATTATTCTAATATTTCTAGAAAATGTTTTCTTACTAAAGCAATGTTAGGGGAAAGTCAATTTCATTCCCTCTTTTTGGTTTTAGTTTTACTCTTTTTCCCAATATTTTGTTATTATATTACATTTTTTAAAGAAGAATGTCATAAAAAATAGAAAGAAATAAAGTAATGTTAAATACAATCTTAGAGTATACAAATTCTGCCTACTTTTAGATACAATCGGTAAACTTTCCACTTTTGTTGTAGCTTTTGCCCATACATTATAATTGTCTATAGTAGACATTAATACTTGTTTTTAATTTTGGATTAGGAGATTTACTCTCCTTGAGCACATCATGTTCTCATAAGAATTGTAATTTAAAAGCCTGAACAATTTTGAAATCTAATTTCTTGCTACCATTTATTATTATTTGATAATTTTATTTTTTCTATTTGCAAAAATATTTCAATTATTTTTAAATAGATTACATTTGTAGTCGTAAGGGGGTGTATAAGTGTTGTGTACGCATTTTGAAAAAGAAAATCAAATTTTTAATGGTAGAATGTGGAAATCCTGATAAATATGGAGATAGAGTAATTAGTGGTAGATATTGAGATAAATTTGAAGTAATTTATGGTAGATATTGTTTAAGAAGTCTTTATTTAGAAGTTTTTATTTAGGAAGTTTTTCATTTTCTGTCAATTAGTTAGATATATTTCTTACTCTTATTTTAAAAAATTCTTTCCTTTTTTGATATTTATATTGTATCTTAAATAGAGATGATTGGCATGTATAGAAATGCACTGAAAGATTATTCTAATTTCATGGTATCTGAACTAGTGTTTTTTCTAAACCTAATTATTAGTGAGGGAAACTGCCGTCAACAGCAAATTATTGATGACCTATGTAACTCACAATAGTGAAACATAAGCCATCTCTACCATGGGTTCAACCGGACTTGATAATTTATCCTTTCAGCTCATGGTGGAGAAATTGAATGGAAAGAATTTTTGTGAATGGGCCCAATTGATTAAACTCGTAATCGAAGACAAATGAAAACCACGATACCTTATTGGCAAGATAAAAAAGGCAGCCTCAACCGATGCTTCCTCTCTAAAAAAATGGAAGTCAGAAAATTCAGTGATGACTGCTTAGCTTATAAATTCCATGGAGCCCTCCATTAGCAAGACCTATCTATTTTTGCCATCGGCGAAAGATACTAGGAAGCTGTCTATGAAACATATTTTGATGTTAAAAACTCCTCTCAAATATTGGAGATTAAGACTCAATTATGACAAATGATGCAAGGGGATAGGGAGGCCACATATTATTACATGGAGATGACAACTCTCTAGCAATAACTCGATCTAAGTTTTGAAGAACAATGAGAGCACACTGATGATAGTGTGCGATACAAGAAGTGTCTCGAAATGAAAGAGTTTTTAGATTTTTATAGGTTTTAACTTAGACCTAGATGATGTCCTCGAAAGAATTCTTGGCCGACATCCCCTGCCTTCGAAGTCTTCTCGGAAGTGAGGCGAGAAAAAAAGTAGGTGCAAGATGTTGCTGAAGGAGATTATGTGTGATGGACATATTTGACCTGAAATGTTAGCCTTGGTGTGTAAGGGCACTCGCTGGGTCAGGTTCAAAAAAATAGAAGGGACGTCCTTGGTGTGAGCATCATCAAAAACCTAGACACATGAAAGATATATGTTGAGGGATACACGAGAAACCATCTGATTGGAAACCAAGACAGAACAATCGAAATCGTGGCTAACAAGCTACCGTTGATCATCAAGCCGAGCAACCTCAAGGGGAAAGAGCAAGAATCCCACACTGAGTAGTGCATTTAACGCTGAACAGTTGGAGCAAGTCTATATAGTGATTTATACCCTTCATGCATTGGTTCAATCCTCCACTAGTTTCCCTTCTGATTCTATAGGACATAGAGGTAATTTTTCTAAAGCCTTAAGTACCACTTTTCAGCACAAAACTCCTTGGATCATTGATTCAGGTGCTTCTGACCAATTCTTATCATCCTTTCTCCTCATACTCACCTTGTCCTAAAAATTTAAAGTTAAAATTGTAGATGGCTCACTCTCATTTATTGAAGGCAAAGGGAATATCCAAATCATTGGCTCTATAACACTAGATGTGTTCTTCATGTTCTAATTTATCATGCAATTTTTTATCCATTAACCAGTTAACAAGAAATTTCAATTGCTAGGCTAAATTTCTTTCCTTTCATTGTGTCTTTCATTATCTAATATCAGGAAAGATGATTGACAGTGCTAAGGAGTGTGAGGGGCTCTACTATTTTGAAGCAGCAAATGTGAGCGAATAATGTCAGATTTCTATTTGTGATTTTATATCTATTCCAAAGGATAGTGCACTTTTGTTATGGCATTCTAGAATGGATCATCCCAAAATTTGAATTTATGAACTTGCTAAATAGTAGCATACTCCTTTCTCAAAATCCAAATACAAACCATCCAAATCGTTCACTATGACAGTGATTTGTGGGGACTTTCTCGTATTCTTAATCGTCCCACACAAGATGAGTTGTTACATTTATTGATGACCATACTCGTATTTGTTGGGTTTACCTGTTGAAAGACAAGATTAAAGTTCGTACTATGTTATCAATTTCCATTCCATGATTCAAACACTTTTCCAAACAAAAATTTAAATTCTTCGTATTGATAATGTCACAAAGTATTTCAATAATATCTTGAGAAATTATCTTTAGCAACCAAGGATAAATCACCAAAGTTTATTTGTCGACACCCCCAATAAAATGGGGTTACTAAATGAAAAAATAGACACATTCTTGTAATTGCTCGTGTGTTGATGTTCCTTACAAACATGCCACAAATAGTTTGGGGAAATGTCATTTTAACAACTAGGTATCTCATTAATTATAAAACATAAAATCAAAAAGTATTTTCTATTTGAATAATGTTTAAGTTGAAAAACTTCTCATTTAATCTCACTACCGAAATGTATATTTAAACTGAAATTTGAACATAGGTTGAATCAAGGTCTGTTTGAAAACACAACTATTCTAAAGTATTATTAGATATTTCTTTCTTAAGCAACACTCAAAGACAAAATACTTTTCAATTTCAAAATTTTGAATTTCTTATCTAATCTTTATCTAGTCATTAGGACTTTTCTAAACTCTAAAACAAAACATAAAATATAATATTAATTTTTTATATGTAAAAATAAAAAATAATATTACAAGTTATATTCAATCAATTTTTAACTTTATAATATTTTGGTTGAACCCTTTCTCTTTTGTTTCTCAAAATTCAATAAAAAAAATTGAATCAAATTATTTTACTATAATTCACAGATATATGAGATGTTCTAAATATCCACATGAACCTTATATGGAATAAAATGATTACGTAGTGTTAAAAAAATAAAGAAGAAGATTTATCTATAAATCTTATCTTTTACACATCCAATATACTATTTGAATCAAATTTTTTTATATAAACCTATTGGTGTTTTAATTTACTTTTAAATTATGCTTTATTTAGTCTTGTTTGTATATGCAATAAGCTGAAATAAGATGAAAAAAAGATTGAAAGCTAAATAAAATATTCGAATATATTTTTTAATATTATTTTATTTATGATTTGAAATAATTAAATAATTTATTTTATTTTGTATGAAAATTTAAAAAAATTGTAAATGAGATGAGATGAAACTAGATGAAAATGATTGTGAAAAAAAAAAATCGAGGCCTACGTGTTTGTTTGAAAAAGTTCCCATTCCCAAATTTCCATCTCATCATTTTCTCAAACATTATTCAAATACAAATATTTTCAAACTAACCATTACAATTTTTTCAAACTCATCATTATAATTCTCCCAAACTTTCAAATAAAAAAGAATAAATATTTCAAATTTCAAATTTTGTAAACAAAAATAATATTATTATATTCTAATAATATTTTAATAATTTTGTAATATTCTTTATTCAAATTTTTATCTTATATTTTCCAAAATTTCATAAAATAATTCAAACTTTATGACTCCTATTTACAAAATACTCATATTCAAACTTATATAACAAAACTATAAAGAGAGCCAAAAATGCTAGATTCAAATGCTACAGATAGCCGTTATGCAAACGTTATTGATGTGGCTAGAAGGAAACACGACGTTTTATGCTGTGTTTGTCATTTCTGTGACTTCGCGTGAGTGAAGAGAATGAAGCCTTCTCTCTAGAGAATCAGAGCTTCCCTTCATCGCTCCCTTCGAATCACAACTACCCTCCATTGAAGCCAGCTCCTCCCCTTGAAGTCGCAAAACCCTAACCCACCCAGCCTCTTTCAAAATCCATTTGATTATCTTTCCCTCAAGTTTCTGAAACCCTAGCCCTTGGTTCTCACCCCTCATTCCAACCCCTTCTTCAAATGTCTTACCCTTGAAATGCTCAACCTCGAAAAGTTTAAAATGTGCCAATATTTCAAACTTGAAATGTTTAAAATAGCCAAATAGCAATTTTTGAAGACTTGCTATGATGGCAGAATTGCTTTCAAACTTCACTATAAAGGGTAACACCACTCTCAAAATTCTCATAGCATGCCAAATTTCGATCAACACCACGCAAAAAATAAAGAAAACCACCTCATTGAATTATAATCTCTATAAAACCCAGTGAGAAAATCGAGCACCACCATTTACATGGCCAAGGATTTAACTTTTTCCTTGAATGGTTTTGAAGTCAAAAAATTGATATTGTTCAACAAAGCACTTTTAGGTAAGTTGATGACATTATAACATGATTTTAAGAAAATTACACCTAGGTAAATGCTATGCAATGGTGGACCATCTTTTTGGACCATATTTGTTCACCACTTAACAATTATTTTATATTCTCGAAGAGGTAAAAAAAATTACAAAAACTACACCACAACCTTCATAACTATAACATAACCTTTTTGAAAGGTACAATAATTCTTAACCTCTTTCAAGAGAACAAAGAAAAAAAAATTAGAGCCACATAAGTTCTCAGCCAACTTAGAAATCATTGAATATGCCTGAAAACAAAGCTTGTTGCCCCAACTGCAGCACGACAACCACAAGTCGAGATGCATAAGTGGCTTCGAAAGAACAACAACTAAGAATCGAAAATGTCAAACTGAATTTGTTATGCCAAGATGGATAAGTGACCAAAAGTTGAGATGCATCATTGACTGCAGGTCGAGATGCATCAGTGAAAAAATAAACACTTACAAGAAAAAAAGTGTTTTCTTTCTCTAAATTTGATATGCACAGACCACTCTACTTTTAATTAGCACAAAACTTCTCCAATAAATAGATATAGATTTCGTCAAGGCCTCTATTTTGTCAAATTGTTCCTAAAACAAGAGCTCCCAAGAAATCATGAAACAATGCAACTAAACAAAAGTGCTTTACCATCTAACAAATGTATAAGAAGCTATATGAAGATGTTGTCGTTGCCGTCCAAATCACGACAAAGATCTACCTTTGAAATTTGGAAAAAATTTTACTTTTTCATCTACCCAAGACGACGATCCTTCCACATGAAGAAGACCACTTGAAGACCCAGTTTTGTTGCTACTTACTGCTGATCCACTTTAAAGATAGAGCACACATCCACTTGAAAACCACGACGTTGAAGACAAACTCGAGGTGAAAACCACACCATGAAGCCAAAGACGAGCTCAAACGCCAGCAAGAAGACTAGAGAACCAACACATGATGGCAGAGTAGAGCACTGGTGCAGAGCAAGACTAGAGCACTCACCCGAAGCGAGAAAATGAAATCTAAAATAAATAAATCACAAGATCTATAATAAACCACTCAGGTCTTTAGAATAAATAAATCACAAGACCTATAATAAATCACTTAGGTTTCTAGAATAAATAATTTTTTAGCTAATAATCTAAATGTAATACTTGCAATGACGCTCCAATGGGTTTACGACTGGAAGCTTGTGATGTAACCTTACCGAACTAGCAAAAAACCAGAGTGACCCTGCTTCAACTCAAACAAACTAGAGCGATGTTAGAATCCTCTTGTGAAGCGACGTTGCATAGGTTGGAGCTAGGGATAATTAGATGTTGCGTTTAGGGGTTCTATCTTAAATGCACATTTCTATGGGAGCTTTAATGTAGTTAAGGTTGTGAGCTTTGCTTTTATTTTGGTAGCTGTTAGTTTTGACTTTCATGTTTTTTGTTAGAAGGTAAGTGAAGTATCTTGCTATTATAAGGGGGAAGCAGATAGGAAAAAAATGATATTTGGAAAATTATTGTTGAAACATGTTATATTTTCTTTGGGAGGAATTGGGGACCTCGAATACCCCAAGGCGTGACTCACGCTTCATGTATGTTGAATCTTCCATTTTATTTTCTGCATTTTTTCCTTCAAGCTTTCATACATTCATCAATTTACATAGAATCATTATTAAATTCATCAAGTATTTTCTGCAATTTACTTATCCATCTATGGGAACCCTTACAAGTGGTAATCAGAGCATACGGCAAGGTTATGAAATCTGTTTTGTTTCCGCCAGAATTGCCAGGAAGTTTCGTTTCGCTGTAGTAGCTGGAATGGGGAAGCAATGTATTTTGTTCCGGTTAGAATACCGATTGTTCCAGCGCATTTTGGATAATTTTGGACGGAATTCGGCGTACCATTCAGCATATAGATTCCACTCCGGAATTAAACTGTAAAACCCTTGCCTTCATCAGTTGATCATCTTCTTCATGACGCAGATCCTCCGGTTCTTCACGCTGCAGCTTCTTCTTCTTCTTCTACTCTGGTTCTTCACGACGTAACTCTAAGCCACAACTTTCAAAATGGACGATGATGCGGATGCCAATAAATCTGAAAGGAAGAAAAAGTTTTGCTTCACTAGTCGAGGAAAGAACCAATGCCTTCAGAAGTTTTGCTTCATCGTGATCTCAAGATTGAGGATCAGCCCCTTGACATTTCTGTAAAAACATGGCAGAAGAAAAAAGAATTAAAACGAAACGAATATGTCCATAACTATATTTTTAGAATGTAGTTATTATATAAATAATTTCTTCATATATGTCCATCCTAAAATGGCACATCAAAACGAAACGAAATTGAAATATTTTGTTTCAGTATCTCAACCGAAATTATTACTGAAACAGAATTTAAAACTTTGGCCCATGGTCCTCCATGGCTGACGGGGAACTCTTCACCAAAAGTCAAGAAATCTAGTTGTTTTTGTTGGAAAAAGCTCTTAAAAAAGTGCTACACATGACCGATTTAATCAATCAATAATATGAAAGCTTCAAGGTTTTTAGGAAATCTGTCATGGAGTTGTATGACCAAGAAATAAAAGAAACTTGTCCAATTGAGGCGGTACCAACTCTCGGAGTTGAACTAGTACCTGAACTCTCTCAAGATGAAGATGAAGCTTTCGCCGTTGTCAGCCTCGAAGAAAAATCCGCGTTGGAGTTGCATGACCACAACGATCCCATCGTATCGTCTCAACTCTCAAATTTTTCCATTCGTCACTTGTGTCTCGCCCCCTCTATTTTGAATAATCCAGAACCTCACCCAGACCCTACACTTCCATTCTCGTCTATTTTGGGTGTGAAGCTAAAATTGGCTAACTCCACCAACAATATGTTCGATGCTAAGAGACTGAGGGGCTATAGATTTACTGATATTTTGGTATGCCTCATTTGGCACCCTCCATAGAAATCCATCCGACATTGATGCAGCTTCTCGGTTCCATTTGTGCAGGCCTTTGATAGAGGAAGAGGAAACATTATCACAGATTCTTCTAGGATTCTTCCTCACAGTAGCAAAGAAGCGTTGAGGGAAGAAACCGCACCCAAGTCGTTTGATAACATGCATCAGCGAGATGTATACCCTGGTATGTTAAATTTTGGAAATTATTTTGCTGTAGTAAGACATCTTGATTTTCAGTTCGGATGGTTTTTACATCCAATATACTATGGGGAATATTTTTAACGTGATATGTGAAAATTTTGGAGAGGGGTGGTGCAGCCACCACTGTAGCACTGTCAAAACCCCTAGGCACGCGGCCCTCACCCACATCTCTAACACCACAATTGTGGGCTTGCTTACGTGCCTTGGCCCAAGTCTTACCAAGCAGGTGGACCTTAACGAGGCTAGTGGCATGTCCTCACAGGCATGCCTTTCAGCACGCGACACCAACCCACGCTTTGCATGCGAGGTTAGTGACAGGCCCACAAGGCATGCCATTCACCGTGTGACACCAGCTCGTGTCTTGTAGGCTAAGTCAGTGGTATGCACACCATGCATGCCATCCATCACGCAGCTCTAGCTTGCTCCTTGCAGCACGTAGTACCTAAACCGCCAGCTTGGGCCATGCATGACCATCGCCCTGACCACCAGTTTGGGCCATACAGGACCACCGCCCAAGCCACATGACTGGACCACATCACGGCAACGCAGTATAACCCTGTGCCTACAACGAGGACCATGCATGGTACTCTGCCACGACTATCATCAGTTGGTCCTATACAGCATCATGCTACGCACACTATTAGATGCTACACAGCCAAACGCCACACAGACAGACAACAAGCAGACTAGCCTGGCCATGGACCATGCCACACCATAACCCATCATGGGCATATCATGCTACGATCACACCATCCTAGGGTGCCCATCACTATCCTATTTTCTTTATTTCCTTTTATTTTAATTAGTTATTTTTATCAGGGACTTTTTAGGAGTTTCCAAATTGTAAGATTCTATAAATAGGACCCTTAGTCATTACTTTCAGATATTTTTGACAAGTTGAACATTTGAATGCTCTTGAGAGAGAGTTAGGCCGGCCACTCCTAGTGGTTTGGATTATTCGATACTTTGCAGTTGAATTTTTGGGAGTGCAATTCGTGAATCCCCTTGAAGATGATTACTCATTACAATTAATGAATAAGAGTAATCTATATCTATCCTTTATTTAATAAAGTCGTTTGAGGTTTGTTTTCCATTTGGTGTTTTTATGTTCTTGGTGCATTGTTGATCATTGTTGGAGTTGTTTGATCATTGTGGAAGAGTGAGTGTCGAATTCACAGTACTTGTGAATTTGAGAAATGAGTGTGAGTGTTCTTGTGTAAAGCTGAATCCATACCACTTATGGATTCGAGAATATCGGGTGTGAGTGATTGTGTGTGTTGTCTTGTGTTGAAGTGTAGTTGGTTTGCTCTTGAAGTGAGATTGATGAATCACTAGTGGAGGTGCTTGTGCAATTTCGATTGTGTAAGTTCTTCATATGTTCTTGAATTTTCTTGAAGATTTTTGGACTTTCTCTCTTCCTAAACACTCATAGTTGACCAACCCTATCCCCACTTGCCAAAATTGCCTATCACCAACTCCCATAGCCGGCCATCATTTAATTGCCACTTTCCATAATTAGGTCATTCGGCCAACCCATCTCTTGACCCTTGCTGCCCATTACTTATCATATTAGCTCTACCAAATCTTCCCATAAATATATAGGTTGATCAATCATCTCTTAATTGACTCAATCAAAGCCAATCCCAAGATATCTCCATCAATCAAGCAAGTCTACTTACCATATTTACACCACTCGGCTACCTCACAAATACCCTTGCCGAAATCCTCATTTGCCACATCATCAATAATATCTTCCATCCCTTATTTGATTGGTCAATCATCCTCTAATTGATTCAATCAAATATTCATTCAATCCAATCAAATCTGAATCAACCATCTAATCTACCATACTCGGCCAACACATCCCACAATTCCCTCCATCTACAATCAATCAAGGAGATCATCTTACCAATGAAGACCTAAACCAAGTTACCCTCTTGTCCCTAGCCGAAACCCACATTCCTAAACTCTAGCTCATTCAGCCACAAGTAATCCAAGCATGTGCATGTGGCGTTATCTTCCCTAAGCCCTCTTACTGTGCACCCCATTCTCCCTCTACTTGAGATAGTCTAGCCTAAACACTATCTAACCCCACCATTCCCACAAGCCTCACCTTGCTTAACCTGCCACTGTCACTCCCCAAAGTGACCATCACCAAGTAAGGAGCCTACTCGGTCATTGCAAAGAGAGCAATAAGGTAAGAAGGATTCCTTAAGTGGATGATGGCTTAATCGAGGTCCCTATTAAGCACTCCGCTGCAATGGTGTATTGTAGTTTTTTTTATATTATTTTTTTAATATTCTTAAATATTTAAAAAAAAATTAAAATATTATTAAATATTATTTTCTTAATCATTAAGTAAAAAAAAAAAGAAAAAAGAAAAAATGGGAAATGGTGCACACCAAATGGACATATAGCTTTATCCTTTGGAAAAAGGCTTTCTAAATTTTTAGATGAAGAGAAGGAGTTGATTAGGAGCTTAGTTGCTTTTGTTGGTCTAAATCACTATACATCAAGGTTTATTGTTTATGCATGCCCAACACTTAATGGCAATATCGGTGACTCAATTTATTGCACACATAAATTACAAGTAAATGTCCAATTTTTTGCTTCATTATTGAAGACAGGAAGAGGTGGAAATCATGTGGGGTCTTGGAATGCTATAGCTTTATTATACCTACACGAAATGGTGTCTGAGAGGTTGGTAGAATTGGTTGAAATGTAAGGGTAGGAAATTAATTGCCCACTATGTGTGTAAGAATTTGCTTATTAAATTGGTCTTTAAGCCTGTTGACAGAGGAAAAGCATTTTGTTTCAATGAAAATGAAGTTATGTGTGCTCTGAATTCACCTTACTCGATACTTGGTGTGGATGCTAAGAAGAGACTAACGAAACTTCATCCAAATTTACGAGACTTTGAAAGGTCCAAGAATATAAGTAGTGGTATGATTGAGTAGTTGACTACAACGACACAAACAATTGCGGGAGGTTAGACTACAGAAAATGCAGAGTCTCCAAGATTATGCAACTCCCATGTTGGAACTCTGGAAGTTGATAAATACATCATTGGAAAAGCAACAATTGTTTCAGAATGTTACTTGTAACATAGCTTCTTCAGAACATGAAATAACTGAACCAAATTCTCTCTTCGTGGACTACATTAATCACGTTGAGGCTGAAGTATCTCGGTTGGAAGAGTTTAAGTTGAGCAAAATGATAGAGCTTCTTCTAAAGAAGAGGTTAGAGCTCGAGGAGTTGTGTAGGAAGACGCATATGGTTCCAGAAGTAGATAGCACAATGGAAGATGTTATTGACGTGATAAAATCTAGAGATGTGGACCCTGCTTCTATCCTTGAGCAAATTGAGCTTCAGATGGCCAATGTTAAAGAGGAAACTTTTAGCAGGAAAGCTTTACACGAAATGATTGAGAAATGGTTAACTGCATGTGATAGGAGAGTCGGCTATAAGGAAATGAAGTTGAATATGAGGAAATTAGGATTGATCCAAGTCAAAGGTGCGTGGGACTTCAGAGCTACAGTTGGAGCTTGTCGATGCCTACTATAATGGAGTTTTTTGTGGCTAATTGGGTCCTAGAGCCGAGTTCATGGACTTGGAACTTGGAACCTAGAACTATGTAGCTCAAGTAGTGCCCAATGCTTTTATGGTATTGATGAGTTATGAGGATGATCCAAGCTATGAACCTTGAGGACAAGGTTCTTTAAAAGGAGGTGACTGTTAGGATCCTATTATAAAGCGATGTCGCATGGGTTGAGGCTTGGAATAACTCGATGTTGCGTTTATGGGTCCTATCTTAAATGCAAGTTTCTATGGGAGCTTTAATGTATTTAAGGTTGTGAGCTTTATTTTTTTATTTTGGTAGATGTTAGTCTAAACTTTCATGTTTTTTGTTAGAAGGTAAGTGAGGTATCTTGCTGTTATAAGGGGGAACTAGATGGGAAAAATGATATCTGAAAAATTATTGTTGAAACGGGTTGTGTTTTCTTTTGAAGGAATTGGGGACTTTGAATACCCCAAGGCGTGACTCATGCTTCATCTATGTTGAATATTCCGTTTTATTTTTTGCATTTCATCTCCAAGCTTTCATACGTTCATCAATTTACATAGAATCATTATCACATTCATAAAGTATTTTCAGCAATTTACTTCTCCATTTATGGGAACCCTTACAAGCAATCACGACGAGGTCAAGTGAGACAATCTCCAAAATGCATAATGACCTCAGGATGAGCTTGATAGAGGATGACGATCTCAAGTAGGATGATTGTGTTAGAATCCCTCCAATAGCCAGCAAAAAACAAGTCATGTAACATGAGTTCAGACGAGTCCAAGGACCATGCCTTACATGCCTGAAGTGCCCCATGGGTCATGTCGTGACACTGTCGGGGACAGCCCTTGACAATCCCATGGTCTTTGTCTTGATAGCTAGCGAGGTTAGCGACATGCTCTGCAGTCCAGCGAGGATAGTGGCATGCCTCTAGGCCTACTAGCAGCAAACCAGCGCGTGCAGCAGGCCAGCAGCCTAGTGGCAGCAGCCCATGTCCATGCATGGGCCACTCCAGCCAGCAAGCCTAGTGCCCAAGCACCTTACCTAGGCCATGCCAGCCAACCGACCAATACACCAGTTTGCCCAAGGCCCATGCCATAGGCCATCCTAAGCCCACTAAGGGCCAAGTCTAGTTGAGTCATAATCTAATTATATTTTGTTTATTATTTTATGGGTCTTATTAGGAATCTCTAAGTTGTTATGTTTGATTATGTTTACTTATTCTTTTATGAATCTCATTAAGAGTTTCCAACTTGTTATTTTTTTTTCTATAAATAGGTAATTAGGAATTGAGTCTAAATATCTTTTGGTTTATTTTGTCTAGAGGCGGGTTTAGTGTGTCAATAGACATTTTTGTTGGTACTTTTGTACTTAGATTTTAGGGGTGCAATTCGTAAATCTCTTAGAGGGAATTACCCCTTACAATTCATGAATATGTGTAATTCAACTTATCTTTTTATTTTATTTTCTAATCTTTTGAGTAGAGATTTTTTTAAAAACTTTTTTGTGTCAATTACTTTTACTTGTTCATATCTTCGTGTTTTTCATATTTTCTTCACTTTTTCACCCACCAAACATTTCCAATTCTCCCATCCATCCATATATTCGAAAATTACCATAAATTCTCTAGAAAATACTTTCTTTTCATTCAAACACTCTTTGGCTGAAACCCATAGCATAACTTTAGAGTTTCCTACCCTTTGAAAACCTTTAATCTAACCTAACTCCAACTCCTAAACCAAATTTAACTCCAACTCATAATCCTTATCCAATCCAAACACCTTACCCTATACTCATATTCAAATACAAACTCCTAATCTCATCCCAACTCTTATAAGACCAAGTCATCTTCCATCTAAATACAAAAGACTTTTTCCTACAACCAAAATCTATTTTCAATAAGACTCATATAATCTAGGAATCTTAATTTTAAACCAAGTTTTAATTGAAAACTATCCTAAAACAACCTTCTTACATCCTAATTTCATTTAAAACATAAAACCGTAAATCCATTTTACAAATCTTAAAATCTTTTTGACTCTCTACATAAATCCTAGCCTCCTTACATTTTATAAGTCATACATTTTATAAAAAAGATCTCAACCTATAAATCTACTTAAAAGGACAATCATTTACATATTTTCTACCATAATCTACCATAACCTACCATTAGACCACTACATTTTCATATCATACCATATCAAATCTTATAACCTTAGGAATTCATGAAATATAGAAATAAATTACAATTAAAATTTTTGATAAATAATCTTTAATTATTAAAAAGAGACGTGTGTTATGAAATGCAGGAGTCGGCAGCCGTCCCTGTCCCACCACTAAAATTATGTGAATGACCCCACCACTATTATTTTAAAATCTGCATAGTGACTTGTATACTGACTTGCATAGTAACTTGCATAGTAATTTCAACGCCTATAATTATGAGCTTCAGTTGTAATGAAATTCATAAGAAAATATAGAGAAGGAAGAAAGTTTCAGAGAGTTTCTTTTATATTTCTCTTGCAATAGTAGTAATTTTTTTTTTAGTTTTATAATACATTATCAGCACGAGGTTCTACCGATACTGAAGTTAGTAGTCTTCTACTTCAAGTAAGTTTTTCAATATATTATTTGCAGTCTTCGAAATAAATATTAAAGGTAATATTGCTGAATATTACTTGATAAAATTTTATTTTTATTTTCATGATAATGTGAATATATTTCTTAAATTCACAAATTTATTTTTGTAATATAATGTCAAATATTGAGATTTATTACTATTGACATTTCTGAAAAATGTTATTTATCCAGATCCTTGATGAGACCTATTTGGATATGATGATGAACTTGAAAGATACAATTATAGAAGAAAATCATGTGTCCCTGAAGGACCGTGCTGTGTATCTCATGATGAAAAATCATCTTACTGTGTGAAATGAATTAAGAGAGTGATATAAGCACCAGAAGATGCAATCCTCTCAAAAGATCATTATGATTTATTGTACCTGAAGTTGCAAGATTTTAAGAGTAGTATTGGATATTTTGCACTCTTTAAAATTAGCTCAATATTAAAATTATGCAGTGAAAATGTCACTGATGATGATATATAAAAGAATACATTATTTTTCATACCTCGAATGTGCTCCTGCAGTAGCAATATCGAGAGTAAAAGTTCAACAAATATTCTGAACTTTTGTTTTGTCTTCTAGTGATTGAGATAAATAATGAGTTTTTGTTACACCAGTTACGTCCTATTAATGATATCGAATTTACACAATTCCCAAAAGTGAACAGAGTATCCTTTCAAATGAATTAAGGGCGTAGACGTGGTAAAAAAAACTATAGAAGTGTTGGTCCCAAAAGCGACAACACTAAAGATGATAAAAATATATCGTATCACCAGAAGTGATCCAACTCAGAGAAGGGTAAAAGCACTCAGAATAATTCTTCATAAAAAGATGAAGATGTTTATCATAGCTGTAATATGACTAAATAGTAGTCACGTACCTGTTGTACGGCCAATCACTTAATTTACTTATACTAAGTTTTTATATGTAAGTTTATTAATATTTCATCATGTTTTGAAATAATGAAATATCGGTGCCTGAAGCACGACAAGAAATTACTTGGGATAATAAAGCCTTGTTTAAATTTGATCCTCTTACAAATAAATGTGAACCAGAAGTTCAGAGGATTATTTATCTGCAAAGTGTTGCAAATCAATTACATGATGTATTTACTGACACTAAAGGTGTTGTAAAATCATATATTACTGCTGTTAATGCTTAAGCAAGAATTGAAGTCCCTGAAGGACGAGTTGTTAAAACAGCAATAAATGAGTCTAAGATACACCTGAAGCGTTGAAAACCTATTGGTGTACAAGAAAAAAAAATCAGTGCTCATAAAGATACCGTATTTTCTAATCCTCCTGAAGAGGTAACTCTTGAAAAGTGTAATTCCTGAAAAGGTAACTCCTGAAGAGTGTAACTCCTTAAGAGTGTAACTCCTGAAGAGTATAACTCCTGAAGAGTATAAACCTCTTGAAGAGGAACCTCCTGTAGAGGTGTTTCATGAAATGTTTTCCCTTGGAGAGGAACAATGAGATCTCAATACATTTCATGAGTACTGAAAAATTTATGGATAGAAATAAAACTGTTGTCGACAACATATATGATAACATTTGATATTACCAGAAGTAATGAAGAAAGTGAGCCAAAAATCGTCGAAAAATGTCGACGTAGAAATGATTGGCCAAAATGGAAGCAGTTATTAAAACTGAATTAAACTCGTTAGTGAAGCGAGATGCATTTGGACCTATTGTCCAAACACCAAAGGGTGTAATATCTGTCAAATATAAGTGAGTATTTATATGAAAGAGTAATGCGAAATGAAATTGTGCAGTATAATTTGTCGCACAAGGTTTCCTGTAGAAACCCGAGAGCAATTATGAGGAAACATATTTCCTTGTTATAAATGCAATCACATTCATATTTTTAATCGATTTGGTTATTACAAAAGGATTAGATATACAGTTAATGAATGTGGTCCCTGCATATTTATAAGGATCATTAGATCATTACATATATAAAGATTTACGATACTTGAAACATCAAATCCAAGTACATTTAGGAGTATGTACTTTATAAAATTTCAAAGATCTTTATATGGGTTAAAGCAATCCGGACGCATGTGGTATAATTAAATCAACGAGTATCTATTGAAAAAAGGATCTAAGAATAATCCTATATGTCCATGTGTTTTATCAAAATTCGGATTTGCCATTATTGCAGTTTACGTTGATGATTTACCTTGTTAGAACTCTTGAAAAGATTACAAGGGTTGCTATAAATTCAAGGAATGCATTTGAAAAGGAAATAACTTATTATTCAATTCATAGATGAGTTACAAGAATTTGAGACTTCTAGCCTCATCTCTTAAATGCATTTGCTCTTCATAAAGCAACATACCATCCTTATCTAAAGGATAAGGCAGTCGAAATGAAGAGGCAAGTAAGGATTTTAAATCCTTATTCTCTTGCTTTAAGTCTGCAATTTTTCTGTCAGACTCTTGAACGAGTCGTTGAAGTACAGAAACTTCTCGTTAAACTCCTCAATCTCACGATTTTTGGATTGTAATCGGTTGGAAAATCCAACAATAGAGGAGGAGTATAGGGTGCCGAGAGTCACCAGCTCATAAACAGCTTCACGATCTGACTTATTAGCCAGATCATTTGCTTGCTGCAACATGGCACCTGCGGAAGATGCAAGAACAACTTGTAAATGAGGTAAAGGATACCTCATATGTTGATCGTGAGAAATGGTAAAATGAAATTGATGAGCCATTGAAAATTTGTAGAATAAGAATACAGATACAGATGAATTATAGATATGAGAAGAAGATTTGATGCGTACTAAATGAAACTAAATACGGTTCTTATAGAAATAGAAATAAGAACAAGACAAACCATCATCTCTTCAAATCTCACTTTACAAGATATGCTGGATGCATAATTTCAAAATCCAGCGAGATTAATTACAGCTATCCCTATTTTCTTGTAAACGTTGATCCTCTGCCGTTAGCTGCTGTTGTTGACTTTGTATCTGAGCTCTCTTTCGTTCCAGCCCTTCTACTCGTGTTTTCAGGTCACGAGAATACCAGTCTACAAGTTTCTTCAGCTCCTTGTTTTCTTGTCTTAAATCTTTATTTTTACTATCTTTAGTTGCAAGCGTTTGATGCAACTCAGATATTTGAGTTTTAAGATGATCAACCTCACTCGTTCTCGCTAATAGCCTCTGAGACATGGTTGTAAGAGAAGCAGCATATTGAGCACTGATGGTTCTTGATGCTGCAACAATTTCAGGATCAGATTTACTAGATAGATATATTTCTGCTCCTATCATGGTGTTTACAGCTTCAGGAGAAAATATAAGTGGTTGAGGTATAAAAGGTTCGTGGTTTAAATCTGGGACATTAGAATTTCTATCAGATATAATATCGTTCTGGATGAACAACAACTGAATCTATGAGGAATGCGAGATCTTTTTGCTGGAGTAAACCAATGGTAAAATTGGTTATATTTAAACAATAACCCGAAACCTTCAAATCTCTTCAAGATCTCGTTTGTCCACAATGTCAAGCGGATTTGATTTTCCGCCGAACCGATAATATTAAATCTCAAAACTTTTACAGCTTTTATCATACATAGACGGTTTCCAATGTTATTTCTGCCGTATATAAACAAGTTCTCCCTAATAACGCCGAATGAGGAGGAGAAAATTTTAGATGAAAATATTATCATACTCTCTCTAATGCATTATTTAAATGGAAATAATGTTTGAATTCGTAATCTGTTATATATGCTGAAATAATGTTTACTTATTACTTGAAACACTAACGCATATTATCAGGGGGAGTTTAAGTATTACTGCAGGTATTAGATTTCTATTAAGTTTGTCAACCAGATATTATTTTTCATCTTCAAATTACTCAGAGATTATTGCAATTCATGAAACAAGTCGAGAGTATATTTGGTTGAGATCAATGACTCAACATATCCAAGAAAAGTGTGGTATTTTGATAGCCCAACAATTTTATACGAAAATAATGCTACTTGTATCATTCAAATCAAAGGAGGATATATCAAAGATACGATCAAGTGATAATCTGGCAGATTTATTCACGAAGGCATCACCAACTGCGACATTCAAGAAAATTGTGCAGAATATTAAAATGTGAAGACTCAAAAATCTATCATCATGCACTTTCCAGGGGGAGTAAAAGTCCTGAAGACTTGTGTTGATTGTACTCTTTTTCCTTCGCTAAGGTTTTATCCCATTGGGTTTTCTTTTGCAAGGTTTTAATGAGGCAATCTTAAAGCACTTGTGGATACATAAGAAGACTGTACTCTTTTTCCTTTACCATTGGTTTTTCTTCCTACTGGGTTTTTCCTTGGCAAGGTTTTAACGAGGCAGATTCTTTATGGGTGATCATTCAAGGGGGAGTGTTATGAAATGCAGGAGTCGGCAGCCGCCCCTGTCCCACCCCTAAAATTATATGAATGACCCTACCACTATTATTTTAAAATTTGCATAGTGACTTGCATAGTAATTTCAACGCCTATAAATATGAGTTTCAGTTGTAATGAAATTCATAAGAAAATATAGAGAAGGAAAAAAGTTTCAGAGAGTTTCTTTTATATTTTTCTTGCAATAGTAGTAGTTTTCTTTTTAATTTTATAACAACGTGTATGAAGAGGGCGGCTTTGTTTAAAGGCAAAATCAAAGTTTTTAACAGATTGACCCAGACCATGGTGACCTCAAGCAAGGTGTGTTCAAAAAATGCACTACAAGCTCCAAGATACAAAACACGAAATAGGTCCCTTTTGTTATAAAACTAAAAATAAAACTACCACTATTGCAAGAGAAAAGAAACTCTTAAGAACTGAAACTTTATTTCTCTCTCTATATTTTCTTATAAATTTCATTACAACTGAAGCCCATATTTATAGGCATTGAAGTTACTATGCAAGTTACTATGCAAATTACTATGCAGATTTTAAAATAATAGTGGTGGGGTCATTCACATAATTTAGTGGTGGGACAGGGGGCGGCGCCGTTTCGTTCGTTAATTCATAACACTCCCCCTTGAATGACCACCCATAAAGAATTTGCCACGTTAAAACCTTACCAAGGAAAAACACAGTGGGAAGAAAAACCAATGGCGAAGGAAAAAGTGTACAGTCTCTTTATGTATCCACAAGTGCTTTAAGATTGCCTCATTAAAACCTTGCAAAGGAAAACCCAATGAGATAAAACCTTAGCGAAGGAAAAAGAGTACAATCAGCACAAGTCTTCAGGACTTTTACTCCCCCTGGAAAGTGCATGACAATAGTTTTTGAGTCTTCACATTTTAATATTCTGCACAATTTTCTTGAATGTCGCAGTTGGTGATATCTTCGTGAATAAATCTGTCAGATTATCACTTGATCGTATATTTGATATATCCTCCTTTGATTTGAGTGATACAAGCAGCATTATCTTCGTATAAAATTGTTGAGCTATCAAAATACCACACTTTTCTTGGATACGTTGAGTTATTGATCTCAGCCAAATATACTCTCGACTTGTTTCATGAATTGCAATAATCTCTGAGTGATTTGAAGATGAAAAATGATATCTGGTTGACAAACTTAATAGAAATCTGATACCTGCAATAATACTTAAACTCCCCCTGATAATATGCGTTAGTGTTTCAAGTAATAAGCAAATATGATTTCAGTATATATAACAAGTTAAGAATTCAAACACAATCTCCAACTAAATAATGTATTAGAGAGAGTATGATAATATTTTCATCTAAAATTTTCTCGCCCTCATTCGACGTTATTAGGGAGAACTTGTTTATATACGACGGAAATAACATTGGAAACCATCTATGTATAATAAAAGCTGTAAAAGCTTTGAGATTTAATATTATCGGTTCGGCGGAAAATCAAATCCGCTTGACATTGTGGACAAACGAGATCATGAAGAGATTTGAAAGTTTCGGGTTATTGTTTAAATATAACCAATTTTACCATTGGTTTACTCCAGCAAAAATATTTCGCATTCCTCATAGATTCAGTTGTTATTCATCCAGAACGATATTATGTCTGATAGAAATTCTAATGTCCCAGATTTAAACCATGAACCTTTTATACCTCAACCACTTATATTTTCTCCTGAGGCTGTAAACACCATGATAGGAGCAGATATATATCTATCTAGTAAATCTGATCCTGAAATTGTTGCAGCATCAAGAACCCTTAGTGCTCAATATGCTGCCTCTCTTACAACCATGTCTCAGAGGCTATTGGCGAGAACGAGTGAGGTTGATCATCTTAAAAATCAAATATCTGAGTTGCATCAAACGCTTGCAACTAAAGATAGAAAAAATAAAGATTTAAAACAAGATAACAAGGAGCTGAAGAAACTTGTAGACTGGTATTCTCGTGACCTGAAAACACGAGTAGAAGAGTTGGAACGAGAGAGAGCTCAGATACAAAGTCAACAACAGCAGCTAACGGCAGAGGTTCAGCGTTTACAAGAAAATAGGGATAGCTGTAATTAATTTCGCTGGCTTTTGAAATTATGCATCCATCATATCTTGTAAAGTGAGATTTGAAGAGATGATGGTTTGTCTTGTTCTTATTTCCATTTCTATAAGAACCGTCTTTAGTTTCATTTAGTACGCATCAAATCTTCTTCTCATATCTATAATTCATCTGTATTTTTATTTTTATTCTACAAATTTCCAATGGCTCATCAATTTTCTTTTACTATTTCTCACAATCAACATATGAGGTATCCTTCACCTCAATTACAAGTTGATCCTGCATCTTCTACAAGTGCAATGTTGCAGCAAGCAAATGATCTGGCTAATAAGTCAGATCGTGAAGTTGTTTATGAGCTGGTGACTCTTGGCACCCGATACTCCTCCTCTATTGTTGGATTTTCCAACCGATTACAATCCAAAAATCGTGAGATTGAGGAGCTTAACGAGAAGGTTTCTGTACTTCAACGACTCGTTCAAGAGTCTGACAAAAAAATTGCAAACTTAAAGCAGGAGAATAAGGATTTAAAATCCTTACTTGCTTCTTCATTTCGACTGCCTAATCCTTTAGATAAGGATGGTATGTTGCTTTATGAAGAGCAAATGCATTTGAGAGATGAGGCTAGAAGTCTCAAATTCTTGTAACTCATCTATGAATTGAATAATAAGATCTTTCCTTTTCAAATGCATTCCTTGAATTTATAGCAACCCTTGTAATCTTTTCAAGAGTTCTAACAAGGTAAATCATCAACGTAAACTGCAATAATGACGAATCCGGATTCTGATAAAACACATGAACATATAGGATTATTCTTAAATCCTTCTTTCAATAGATACTCATTGATTCAATTATACAACATGTGTCCGGATTGCTTTAACCCATATAAAGATCTTTGAAATTTTATAAAGTACATACTCCTAAATGTACTTGGATTAGATGCTTCAAGTATCGTAATAATCTAATGATGCTTATAAATATGCAGTGACCACATTCATTAACTGCATATCTAATCCTTTTGTAATAACCAAATCAATTAAAAATATGAATGTGATTGCATTCATATCAAGGAAATATGTTTCCTCATAATTGCTCGGGTTTCTACTGGAAACCTTGTACAACAAATTATACCGCATAATTTCATTTCGCATTACGCTTTCGTATAAATACTCACTTATATCTGACAAATATTACACCCTTTGGTGTTTGGACAACAGGTCCAAATGCATCTCGCTTCACTAGCGAGTTTAATTCAGTTTTAATAACTACTTTCCATTTTAGCCAATCATTTCTACGTCGACATTCTTCGACGATTTTTTGGCTCACTTTCTTCATTACTTCTGGTAATATCAAGTGTTATAATATATGTTGTCGACAACAGTTTTATTTCTATCCATAAATTTTCCAGTACTCATGAAATGTATTGAGATCTCATTGTTCCTCTCCAGGAGAAAATATTTCATGAAACACCTCTACAGGAGGTTCCTCTTCAGGAGGTTTATACTCTTCAGAAGTTTTCTCTTCAGGAGTTATACTCTTCAGGAGTTACACTCTTCAGGAGTTACCTATTTAAGAGATTTCCTCTTCAGGAGGATTATATTTTATACAGAAAATACGGTCTCTTCATGAGCACCGATTTTTATTTTTCTTATGCACTAATAGGTCTTCAATGTTTCAGGTGTATCTTAGACTCATTTATTGCTGTTTTAACAACTCGTCCTTCAAGGATTTCAATTCTTGCTTAAGCATTAACAGCAGTAATATATGATTTTACAACACCTTTAGTGTCAGTAAATACATCATGTAATTGATTTGCAACACTTTGCAGATAAATAATTCTCTGAACTTCTGGTTCACATTTATTTGTAAGAGGATCAAATTTAAACAGGACTTTATTATCCCAAGTAATTTCTTGTCGTGCTTCAGGCACCGATATTTCATTATTTCAAAACATGATGAAATATTAATAAGCTTATATATAAAAACTTAGTATAAATAAATCAAGTGCTTGGCCGTATAACAGGTACGTGACTACTGTTTAGTCATATTACATCTATGACAAACATCTTCATCTTTTTATAAAGAATTATTCTGAAGGCATTTACCCTTCTCTGAGTTTGATCACTTCTGGTGATACGATATATTTTTATCATCTTTAGTATTGTCGTTTTTGGGACCAACACTTCTATAATTTTTCTACCACGTCTAAGCCCTTAGTTTCCATTCACTTCTGGGAATTGTGTAAATTCGATATCATTAATAGGACGTAACTGGTGTAACAAAAACTCATTATTTAGCTCAATCACTGGAAGACAAAATAAAAGTTTAGAATATTTGTTGAACTTTCACTCTCGATATTGCTACTGCAGGAGCACATTCGAGGTATGAAAAATAATGTCTTCTTTTATATATCATCATCAGTGACATTTTCACTGTATAATTTTAATATTGAGCTGATTTTAAAGAGTGCAGAATATTCAATACCACTCTTAAAATCTTGCAACTTCAGATACAATAAATCATAATGATCTTTTGAGAGGATTACATCTTCTGGTGCTTATATCACTCTCTTAATTTATTTCACACAGTAAGATAATTTTTCATCATGAGATACACAGCACGATCCTTCAGGGACACATGGTTTTCTTCTATGATTGTATCTTTCAAGTTCATCATCATATCCAAATAGATCTCATCAAGGATCTGGATAAATAACATTTTTCAGAAATGTCAATAGTAATAAATCTCAATATTTGACATTATATTACAAAAATAAATCTGTGAATCTAATAAATATATTCACATTATCATGAGAATAAAAATAAAATTTTATCAAGTAATATTCAGAAATATTACCTTTAATATTTATCTCAAGGACTGCAAATAATATATTGAAAAACTTACTTGAAATAGAAGACCATTGACTTCAGTATCGGTAGAATCTCGTGCTGATAACGTGTTATAAAACTAAAAATAAAACTACTACTATTGCAAGAGAAAAGAAACTCTTAAGAACTGAAACTTTATTTTTATTTTTATATTTTCTTATAAATTTCATTACAACTGATACTCATATTTATAGGCATTGAAGTTACTATGTAAGTTACTATACAAGTTACTATGCAGATTTTAAAATAATAGTGGTAGGATCATTCACATAATTTAGTGGTAGGATAGGGGGCGACGCCGTTTCGTTCGTTAATTCGTAACTGATTTTTTATTTGATTTGATTTTTTAAATAAATTAACGGCCGACGTGACATAATATTCAAACGAATAGGCAGCACACCCTTGAAATTGTCTAGGTTATAATTCTCACGCGGTAAACCCTGTACGTTCGGATCTCCACTTGAGGAAATTGTTCGGTTCGTCCGCATCCGACTCTTTTCTCCGTTCTAATCGACCGGAAATCATCTTGCTAACCTTCGTCTTCTTCGTCTTGCTCGTATTCGCTATTCTATGGGGTCAAAATCAAGATTGATATTGATCGAAGCGGTCCCATGATGCGACGAGCATTATAAAAGAAAAAAGGAGGAAGAATTTTCAGAGCTCCAAAAATGTCGCATTCGAATTCGAACAGTAACAGCAACAGCAACAGCAACAGCAACGTTATTCCGGTGACCGAAGTGTACTGGTCTCTGGTGGGAAAGGCCGACAAGAAGTTCTCCAAGATCAGGGATTTGCCCCATTACCAACGCAACAGGTTCTTTTACTTTAACTTCTCTTTTTCTCAGTGGTCAAACAGAGACCTCATTTTATTTCAATTCGATCAAATAATTTGAATGCAACTGGTATTCGCGACGCTGATTTCTTCTTCCGGAGATAGGGAATAGTACCTCAATTTGGAAATTATTACGCCCTTTTTGTTCTTGTCTTTTTACATCTTGCTTAATTTGAATATTTCTTCGGACGGAAAAGATACGCAAATCACTCTTTCAATATCTAGAAGTAACTCAGTGCAGTATCTGTTGTATCTGTAGTCTTCACAAACTAATATGAACTTAGACACCGTTTGGTTTCACACATGGTCTTAACCCATCACATCTCACCGTTCAAACACCATTCAAACACAAACACTTTTCAATTTCAAAATTTCAACCTTTTCTTTTAGTTCTTAATCATTACAACTTTTTTAAACTTTCAAACATTACATAAAAACTTTTCATCATTTCCAAATTCTAAAATAAAAATAATATTATAAAAAAATTTTACTTTATAATAATTTTATCCAACTTTTTCTCTCGTTTTTTTAAAATCCTATAAAATATCTTAATTCAAACTATTTTATTATTATTCACAGATTTCTCATCTCATTTATGTAACTAAATGAAGCCTTAGAATCAAATTGTAGCGGTATGTTTTTGAAGACCACTGCTTTGATGTTGCATTGGGCCTAGTCCAGTGGGAAACTTTTTTGTTGATCCTAGCCACACAAGATAAAGTTTTAATTTGCAAAATTTATGAAGCCGTACACTCTAATTTTGTACAAGTCAATTGTTTTTAACATCCAAAAGTGTGTAGAAAGAATGCAAGACGTCAACATACAGTGCGTGAACAATCTACTAAGCTGCAACTAGATCCATGACTTGATAAATTAGAAATTATATAAATTATATATATATATATATAGAATATCAATTGATCATGTCTTATGATTTGGAATTAAAATAAAAAGATATTTTAACTGGCACATATGCTGTGACTTGAAAGTTTGTGCCTTTTTTCACCCTTAATTGATGAAGTACTTGTCATGTGTCTCTGGCTTTGTGGTAGGTATGATGTGTACTTCTATAAGGTATTTAAGGTCTACACGCAGTTGTGGAAATTTCAACAGGAGAATCGGCAAAAGCTTGTGGAGGCGGGGCTCAAGAGATGGGAGATTGGTGAGATTGCATCTCGGATTGCACAACTTTATTTTGGGCAGTACATGCGGACAAGTGACGCGAGTTACTTGTCAGAGTCATATATATTTTATGAGGCAATATTGACTCGGGAGTACTTCAAGGAGGGATTGTTTCAGGATGTCAATCTTGTGAACAAGCAATTGAGGTTTCTTGCTAGATTTCTTGTGGTGTGTTTAGTCTTGAACCGACGAGAAATGGTTCACCAGCTAGTTAACCAGCTGAAATTGTTGGTTGATGAGTGCAAGAGGACATTCCAGGTCTTTTAACTTGTTCACTTCCTTTTGCATGCCAATTTTGTCAACTTCCATGCCTTTTGTGATTTTTTAGTTTTGTTTATTTTGTTGGTTACTCTTTTTTTGGTTTGTATTGACAACTCATGAAATCTAAGTGTTCGTTTTGTTTCATGCAGACTTTTTTTTCTTAAGATTCTACCCTCAACATTGGAAATTTTAACATTTAACAATGAGAGACTTTACAAATGTTTCTAAACCATGGGAAATGCTAACATTGTTAATTTTACGTTTGGTTCTCCCATGGAACTTGGGATTCTTAAAGCTTTTTGTTTTGTTTTTGGTTTCTAAACTTCATTAACACAAATACGTCTTGGAGAATGAGATTATTCTAGGAAGTGAGGGCATAATCAATAATATTCATGAATGAGAAGTACATTATCCGAAACTATGTCAAAAGTGATTGCCTTGCGTGTATTCGGACCATTTCTCTAGTTTTCTGGATAGTGGTTGTATTTGTGGGGGTTGGAGGTATTTTAAATTTGAAAACATGTGGTTAGGAGTTGAAATGTGACTTAAAGAAATGGAATGCTGAGGTTTTTGGGAATGTTAATGGTCAAAGAAGTTATCTTATGGAGGAGTAGTTACAGGATTTGGAGTTTGAGGAGTAGCATGAGGTTCCTTTTGAGGAGGTCCTTGTGAGGAAATAATCAATGGTGGCTGAACTTGAGAGGGTGTTATTAATGGAGGAAGTCTCTTGGTGGCAAAACTCAAGGGCTCTTTGGTTGAAAGGGGGGGATAAATGTACTAATTTTTTTTTTCCATATAATGGTCAACTCATGCCAAAGGAACAAAGATATTGAGATGTTGTACTCCAATGGTTGTGTGATTTCATCTCCACTTGAGATTCATGATCTTATTGTGCATCATTAGGAAGGTCTTCTCACCAAATCAACTTCTTGGAGGCCTAAAATTGAGTTTTCTATTCTCTTGATCCGCTTAGTGCTACTTGGTTCGAGAGGCTGTTTGATGAAGATGAGGGTTTTTAGGTGGTTAGTGTGTAATGACTTGTTCCAATAATTATGAGGTCAAGATATTAATAATTTTTATTGAGCCTAAATTATATTTAATGAGCTATATTGGATAAGCTTACGAATGATAAATTATTGAGGTTGATTAGAAGTTTTAATTAGGCTTAATAACTAGGTTATTGAATCCTATTAGAATCCTATTAGAAAATTTAAAGATCGGCCATTAGAAATTTATTTCAATTTAACATCATCACTATTGAATTCCCCTACACATTCTTAGTCACTGCCATTTTTTTTTTTTTTTACAAGTAAACAATTTATTGATAGAAATAGGCAAATTCCAAGTACACAAGATGATATACAATAGACGAAACCTATTTAGATCGTGGGTGGATTGTACGATATAAGGAGATCATGAAGGTTAAGGCCATTAAAATCTATAGCTAGAGCTCATAACAATAAAGTGTGATAAAAGTGAGAAAGAAGCTCCTCCTGTGCCTATTTCTTATCTTCAAAGGTTTTATCATTGCACTTTTGCTAAATGCACCACATAATGCAAATAGAGACCATCTTCCACACTGATTTGATGGGAGTAGCACCTCCAATTGATGTCCAACTAGTCAATAACCCAATCACCGTGGCCGGCATTACCCAGTTCAAATTAACGTGGCTGAAAACATCATCCCACAAGTGTCTGGCTGTTCGTAGTGTAACAAGAGGTGATCCACAGATTCTCCTAAATTATTGCAAATGCAACACCAATCTGTGATAATGATCCTGCGCTTTCTCAAGTTGTCAGTGGTTAGGATCTTGTCTAGGCAGTTGTCCATGTGAAGAAAAGAGCTTTGGGGGGAGGGGGGGCTTATTCTTCCAAAATTTTCTCTAAGGAAAGTGGGTGTTCGTTGAGAGTGTTAGTGCTTTATAGAAGGAACGAACCGAGAAGTTACTTGCCTGATGGTGTCCACCAGAGCTTATCAGCTCTCCTTCCACTTGGCATAGTGGAATAGATGTAACTGAAAAAAGTCTCAAAGTTGTCCACTTTCCAATCTTGGGCTGCTCTACTAAAGGTGACATTCCATTGAACTTGGTCACCCAATCGAATCATGAGATCTGCCACCCAAATTTCTTGGTCACCAGCTAACAGGAAAACAAAGGGAAACGTGTCTTTTAGAGATCTCTTCCCCCCCCCCCCCGCGGGTGTCCCTCCAAAATTTAATCCTAGTTCCCTCACCTAATACCAGTTTTGGTATGAATGGTGAAAACCCCCCATCCTTGTCAATATATATCCACGACCCTATTCCAATCACCTCTCTAGTACTCTAGCCCCCCATAGGCTTCCATATTTACACTCTACCACCAGTTTCCATAGAGTATTTGGTTTCAAATTGTACTTCCATAGCCATTTACCAAGAAAGGCCCAATTGAAGGTTCTTATATTTTTTAAACTCAAACAACCTGAAGATATTGGCTTGCACACATTATCCCATCTGATTAAGTGAAACTTAAATTCATCTCCCATCCCACTTCATAGAAAATCACGGTAGAGTTTTTCAATTCTTTTTGCCACAGTTGCAGGGATGGGAAGTAAAGACTAATAATAAGTAGGAAGGTTGGGGATGATACTTTTGATCAAGGTCACCCGACCTTCTTTGGATAAATACAATCTATTCCAATATGCTAGTTTTCTTTCAATCTTCTCAATAATTGTATTCCAGATTGACGAAGCCCTTGAAGTTGCGCCCAAAGGTAGTCCCAAATACTTTATAAGGAGAGAGGCAACTTTGCAACCAAGAATGGTAGGCAAATGTTGAGGGCCAATGACATTCGCTACTGGTACAAGCTCAGATTTCTCAAAGTTAATTCTCAAGCCTGAAGCAGCCTTAAAACATAAGAGGGCCTTCAGCACCTTGAGTTGATTCTGTTCTGCCTCACAAAAAATTAATGTGCTATCTGCAAATAATAAGTGAGATAAATATGGTGCCTCTGATGGGATCGCCAATAGAAAAACACCACCATATAATCATCTTGGAC
Source organism: Platycarya strobilacea (assembly GCA_036898215.1). Classification (NCBI taxonomy): domain Eukaryota; kingdom Viridiplantae; phylum Streptophyta; class Magnoliopsida; order Fagales; family Juglandaceae; genus Platycarya; species Platycarya strobilacea. The sequence continues at coordinate 29,116,917 of CM072556.1, forward strand.
CATAGCTGATAACATCTTGCTCAAAGCTTTCATTATAGTTACAAATAGAAGTGAGGATAGAGGATTTCCTTGTCTCAGACCTCGTGAACTACAGAAAAAACCTGCCGGCCTGTCATTTATTAACACTGAGAATTTTGCTGTTGAGATGTACCATGTAATCCACTTGCACCATTTCTCCCCAAAACCACATCTCTCTAGCAAATAAATGAGAAAATCCTAGTTTACGTGGTCATATGCTTTCTTCATATCTGGCTTGCAAATGATCCCTTCTACCCTTGTCTTTATTCTACTATCCAGGCATTCATTGGCTATAAAGACATAATCCAATATCTGATGACCTTTGATGAAGGCATTTTGTGGCTTTGAGATGATTTTACGTAAAGGCTCCCCAAGCCGATTTGCAAGAACTTTGGAAATAATCTTGTAGACACCATTTATAAGGCTAATGGGTCTAAAGTCTTGTAACTCTGAAGCACCATGTTTTTTAGGTATCAAAACAATGAAAGTAGTGTTAAGACTTTTCTCAAACTTGCCTACCAAGAATAATTCATGAAATACCTTCATTAGATCCTCTTTCACAACCTTCCAACAAGTTTGGAAGAAACCCATCGAAAAACCATCAGGTCTTGGTGCTTTATCACTTGCCATTTTCTTTAAGGTTTCAAATAGCTCAAACTCCTCAAAAGGTCTTTCTATCCAAGATGATATTTGTGGTTCGATGGAGTAAAAAACAAGACCATCCAGCTTTGGTCTACATTGCTCTCGTTCTGTAAACATCTGTTCAAAGAAATTCACCACATGATCCCTTATAACTGGAGCCTTTGTGCACTTTACACCATTGATTTTTAGCATCTCACTGGTATTATATCTTCTGTGAGAGTTAGCCATCCTGTGAAAAAAATTGGTATAACGATCCCCTTCATTTAGTTATAAGGCTCTGAACTTCTGGCGCCAAGATATCTCCTCTAGAGAAATAACTCTCTCCAATTCTGTAGTCAATTCTGTTTTACGAACGATTTCCTTTTGAGAAAAAGCTCTAGTCTCAAGTATCCTTTCAATACCTTGTAGCTCATCCGCCAAAGTTTTCTTGTGCTCCCTGATGTTGCCAAAAGTTTGGGTTCCAAAGCTTTAGGTCATTCTTCTGAGCTTGTAATTTTCCTACAAGAAGAAAAAGGTGTACCTTGAAATTGGTAAGAAGACCACCAATTTCTTACCTTGTCCACGAAGCCTTCACTCTTAAGCCACATATATTCAAACTTGAAGTGACGACGTCCACCTTGAAAACCACTGCCATCCAACATGATGAGAAAGTGATTCGAGCAAAGGCGAGGCAACCTTCTTTGACACACCTCTGGGTAAAGTGTTTCCCACTCTAGCGAGATTAGAAATCTATCCAACCTAGACCATGTCGGGTTGTTGGACCAAGTGAAGGAACCCCCTATAAGTGGAAGACCCACCAAGTTCAAGTCATAAATACATTCAAAAAAATTATCCATTGCTGGGCACAACCGACCATCACTAGATCTTTCGCTAGGGAACCTTATTATATTGAAATCTCCCCCTATGCACCAAGGGAGGTCCCACCAACTAAGTAGTGCAGCGAGTTCATCCCATAATAGGTTACGAGTGCTATCACTGTTAGGCGCATAAACCCCTGGAAAAGCCCATGAAGAGTTATCCACCACTGATTTAAAAGAAACGGCCACTGTATGTTCCCCTACAAAATACTCAATTTTTTCCACCACCCTTTTATTCCACATCACAAGAATGCCACCCGAAGCCCCATTCGATGCCAAGTACACCCAATCCTTGTAAGGCCCCCCTCGAAGATAAATTCTCATAACCCCCCTTCCGGAATTCCTTCTAAGTAAGAAGATGAGGAGGGAAACTTAGGGAGAACAAACACCACGCACTAAGTTTCTAGAAATCATTTTCAACTTTGTTTCTTGCGAGTATACACTGTCTGCCTTCCACTCCCAAAGCAAGAAATTAATCTGCCTACGTTTCTCAGCTTCATTCAGCCCCCGCGCATTAGAAGACACAATTTTTGGCTTCATAAAGACAAGAATGTTCTCTTCCCTTTAGTACGAGTACGGCTAGTGCTGCCATCATTCAAGAACTAGGTGAGTCTCCTAAGCTCTCTATGTTTCTTAGACTTTGATTTCTTAGACTGTGAATGCCCCACATCAATGGTACTGAGTAGCACCATAAATTGGTCTTCATAGCCTATAGATTTCATGCCAATACAGTGCTACATCATTTTTATGCTACTGAGTACCCATTCAGACATCTCAAAATTAGAAGGTACTTCGCAATTTAAGGGATACGGCTCATAGTTTCCAAATGCCCCCTACGAAGTCTTCCCATATTCTTCTCCCCCAAAGAGATTGATGCCTCCCCATTTGACCATGTGATCCTTTGTGTAAATCTCTTCGTTGGCAGGGAAAGGAGTGAGAGTGGTTTCAGGCACCACGGTCTCAATACTCTTATCAAGGTGGATAATCTGCTTAGGGAGCCCCTCAATAGAAAGAGCTTTTTGGGCCACTTCCCTCTGATATTGCCTCAAGATGCTCTTCAACCAAAGTGGACACCATAACCTGAGCTGGAGATGTGCCCAAAGAAATTTCAGTATTTTTTGAGCACAGATTCTTGCCATCGGCGATATCTGGGTGTCACAGAAAAACTCTGGCGCTAGTGAAGGTGAAAACACCCCATTCTCCTTGCTGTGCAACGATTTCGGCACTATTTTTGATCTCGCCGGCGAAATATGATCTTCCGACGAGAAGCTTGCCACCGGCCGGTGGGTTCCTGCCAAAATCTCTGGCACTGGTGAGCTGGGTTGGCTAAGAGGGGCATCGCAAGAGACTTGAGCCTAATGCTGAGGCGATTTGGGTTCGGGACCAATGGTGTGTTTATCATCCGGCCCACAGAATTGGGTTTCTAAAGAGAGGCCCAATGCCCCCAAACCCACTTCCTTAGCCCAACCTTTTCCTTGATTTCCAGCTCGTGAGGACAGGTTTGAGACTCTATCAGTGCCTTTGCCTCCTCCAAGCCCAAACCCATTTCCTTTGTATTTAACACCTCAACACAGCGTTTTAGCCAAGATAAATTGCGTTGTATGCCAACCATTTTCTTTTCCATTTCGACAATCACTCCCATCACAGCTTCCTTATTAATCCCAGCAAGACTGTCACCTTCCGTCTCCTTTTGACCCTCGACAGCAAAGGACAACTCCCTTGTTGCAGACGATCCTCGAGAACCATCCTTTGCCCTTGACTGCTGCAACACCTCCTTGTAAGACCTGATGGACCGAGACAAATGCTCTAGTCCTTGCGACGGTAGAGGGGGCCTCCATGGTTCTCTGTTTCGCATACCCATCCCCCCTGATGCTGATGAAGCAGTAATCTCCATTACCGTAGCTTCGAAAATTTTCCAGCCTACACCTAGCCTCCCTTCTGGTACCAATACCATATCCCTTTGTCTCTCAGGGCTGAACTCTAAAAGAACGAAGAACCTTCCATGAGGGTTCTGTTTTCTCTGTAGCACCAAAACTAGTGACCCTCTTCTTTGTGACCTGATGAAATCGGGTATAGCCCCAGAGGCAATACCCTCTTCACCATGGTGGCCAGCCATGTCAAAGCCTCATGATCGATGACCAAATATTTTACGAGACGATGACTACTCTGTGCGATCCTCCACCTCTTGCCACTTCCCTTCTTAAACTCGAAATATTTGTGTTCTATAATAACGTGTCTGGTCGACCCCATCACTACCCTTCTAAGAAAGTAAAACACCGAAGCAAAAAAACTGTTCTAAATACCAGCAAAATCAGAACTCAGAAGCAAAGATCTCACGAGAACGAAGGAGGACATGGTTTTTGCTCAAGTGTATAGAGAGGAAAATTTTTTTCGTGAACTTCCTTCTTCCATTCAAACTCCAAATCATTGCCAATCTTACATTGAATGCATTGCTAGATCATGTTTTTAAATTAAACTCTCTTTTTAGATGATCACAACTGATTGTTTAGTAGATTAATGTCATTACATGTATTCATCGAGTCCAACTCAAACTTGTTGGCACCATTTTCCAAATATCTCTATAAATATCTCCCTTTTGTGTTATTTGAAAAAAACCGTAAGTCTTCATAAGTATAGGGGCCGAACACAAGATACCTAGTCTAGCACCATGTGTGTCCCACATTCACCCCACCAATAGCCAACTGCTGCATTCCTCTCACAGCATCCCTCACATTTTTTTCTCTCCTTTTAGTTCACGTGATTGATTTTATGCCCGTAGTATTGGATTAATGCTGCGAGGTAAGTAGCTTGACCATAAGTTAGGATTAACATATGTATGTTAGTTAGATATATTATTATTCTAGCATATTATGGTGGGCGTTTAGCTCCGTGGCTTGCACATTCACCCATAAATTATATTGATACCATACATCTAAAAATCGATAAAAATAAATATTATTATTAAAGCCAATCTTTTGAAATTCATTGCTTATATACTGCACATGTCATTATATTTTCAAGCATGTCATTCATCATGTTTTATTCTGCATATTATAGTTATGCATGTATTATGCATCTCATACATCTCACTTTGCATAAGACATAAATTTTCATAAGATCATGTGTAAGATCAACACAATTTGATATGATGGTCATTATGAGGAATCTTTGCACGTAGTGCATCTTTTAGATAAAAACAAATATATTTGAGTCAGGTTTAGTAGTAGCACTAGTTCTTGTGATTTTTCAAAAAAAAAAAAAAAGTGTCTTGACTGTAGGGTGCTGGGAGTTACGGTTGGTATTAGAGCCCAGGTTTGAAGATTCTGTAGACTTGAACAAAAAAAAAAAACATTTACAAGGAAAAAGGAATTTTGAAAATAGAAAGTGAAAAAAAAAAATCTAGGCCATGGTCTCCTCAAGGCATGTCGTGCTCTGCAATAAATACTTTTAATTTTTATTATTTATCGCATTAATGAAAATTAAGGATGATAAATTTTAGATACATGCATGTTAAAATGTACCTACTATGTGAAAGGGTTTTAGTGTATAAGGTAAGGAAGTTTCTAAATATAAGGTTAGAAAGCCTTAGTTTTAAGATTGATGATGCATCTTGTTCATGAGGAAATAGTCTTACATTTTGTAGAGTTTTATTTGAAGAACTTATGGATGAGTTCAATGGTTATGACTTAGATTTGTGTATGTATTTCATGATGATTGGTGGTACTTTTAAAATTCTATATGTATCACAATTCACGATTTTAATACCAAGTACGAGTTGTAAGATTCAAGACCCAAGCTTTGGAAAATCTTTTGTTATGAATTATTGAGGCTATCATCTTAGGTGGAAAATATTTATAAATATCTCTTTTTTGTGTGTTATTTGGAAAAAATCATAAAACTCCATAAGTACAATGGCTGAACCCAAGATATCTAGTCTAGCATTGTGCGTGTCCCACGTTCACCCCGCCAATAGTCGACTGCCTCATTCCTCTCACAGCATCCCTTATGTTTTCTCTCTTCTTGTTCACGTGCTTAATTTTATATTGGAAATATTGGATTAACGTTGCGAGGTAAGTAGCTTGATCATAATTATGACTATCATATGTTGGTTATATATATTACTATTAAAGCTAGTTCTTTGAAAGTCACCGTTTATGTACTGTGTATGTGATGATATTGCAAGCACGTAATTCATCATATTTTATTCTGCATGTTATAGTTATGTATGTATTATGCATCTCATTTATCTCACGTTGCAAAAGATACACAAACTTTCATAAGATTAAGTGTAAGATTAGAACAATTTGAAAATATGGTTATTTAGATGCATGGTACCAATGCGATTTATGCGTGGATGTGCAAGCCATGAAGCTAAGTATAGTACACCATAGTATACTAGAATACTATTAGGGCTCTCTTTGCCGCCATGAGATGTGAGACTAGTGTACAACCTTATACACGTGATTAAGTGTGTGGGTTAGTATGATAAGCAAGATAACTTAGATAAGCCAAGATAAGTCATGCATGTTTTAGCATACATATGAACAATCATGGTTTTAAGTTCTTAGCATGAAATACATTATGAAAAATTATATGTTAAACATGTTTACGTTATGATGAGGTTCTTACTAAATCATCAACTTATTTGAGTTGTTTTATGTTTTTAAACCACCGCAATTTAGAATATTTATGAAGGTAGAGTTGTATGATGGGACTTAGTCTAGGGAGGCGTGATAGTAGCCTAGATCATTTACAATGATTTTAATTTATGATTTGTATCATATGAACTTTGAGAAATTTTAATAAATGCTTCCGCACACTCTCATTTATGATTTCAATATTTTAATACAAAATGACTTTCTTTGTTATAAGGAACTTTGTACTTGGTGCTTCCTTTAGGAGAATATATATATTTCTAAGTCAAGGTTTAGTAGCAGCACTCTGGATCACGTGATTTTCTGAAAAGAAATGTCTTTCTTTACTATGAAGAACGGGGTGTTACAAAGCCTCAAAATTTCTTTGTTCGGGGGAGACAAATTCTTGATTTGGTGCTTATTGCTAATGAATGCCTAGACAGTCGTATGAGGGTGGATGTTCCTGGTGTTCTTTGTATGCTTGGTATGGAAAAGGCACTTGATCTTATGATTTGCAAATTCCTTGTGTACATGCTTGGGAGAATGCAGTTTTGGGGAAATGTGATGTTCGTGGATTGGGCATTGTGTTTCTATTGCTCGACTCTCGGTGTTGGTTAATGGTAACCTTGCTGGGTTTTTCCCATAGCTCATGTGGTTTGAGATAGGGAGACCCTTAGCCCCCTTTCCTTTTTTTCATTATTGTTGAGGGTTTGGGCGGATGGTGGAGGCCATTATTGGGGGAAGGTTTCTTTCAGGTTTCTCGGTTCCTAATGCTATTAATAGGTATTACACTCTCGCATCTTTGTTTTCAGATGACACTCATCTTTTATGATGCGGATTGTGGTCATATTTGAGTCTTATGGGCTGTGTTATTGCGTTTTGATGCTAGATTGGGCTTCAAGGTGAATCTTGGAAAGCTGGAGATGGTTCCGGTGGGGGTGGTGCGTAACATCAATAGTTTGGCAAGTTTGTTGGTTGTAAAATTGCTTCTATCCCCCTGAAATATTTGGAAGGCCATTGGGGGCTCCTTTTAAGGCTAGTGCTCTTTGAGGTGGAGTTGAGACAAGGCTATCTAGATTAAAGTGGCTATTTATCTAAAGGGGGGGCAAACTTACTCTTATCAAGACTACCCTTCCAATCTCCTCACTTTCTATCCTTGTTTCCATTGCTTGCAGGGATGGCCAACCGAATTAAGAAGTTGTTTTATGCTTTTTTTATGGGGTGGTATGAGTGAGGAAACTAAATTATCTTGTAAGTTGGAATAAAGTTTGTTCTATTATTTTGGTTGGATGATTGGGGTTTCATAATTTGAGGATCTTTAATAAAGCTTTATTATGGAAGTGTCTATGGAGATATCAATTGGAAGGAGAGTCGCTTTGGAGGTAAGTTTTTGGTTATCAGTATGAAGTGTTTTTTTTTTTGGGGGGGGGGTGTTTGGTGCTCTAATGAAGTTTAGGGTTTTATGGTGTGAGTCTTTGGAAGGTCATTAGAAATGCATGGAGAGTTTTGTAAGTCATTTTAGTTATGCTGCTGGAGAGGGATCTAGGATCCGTTTTTGGTTTGACATTTGGTGTGTTGATCGAGCTCACAGTAGTGTTTTTCTAGCTATCTCTAGACTGGCTTCAGATTGGTTTTCTATTGTATCTGATTTGTTTTGTCCTTCTATGTAACGCTCCATTAGAAAGCTCAAATCACATGACCTATTCTCCAAAAGGACTAGTTAATGATACAATTGGAGCCCTTATTGGAACCTTATAAAGAGTAAGATCTTTTCCTTCCCAAGTAATGTGGGATCCCATACACCACCTACCACTTTCCTTCTCATATGGGGTAATCATATTCTAATGACTCGATTCAGTGGGATATTTTTTTTTTAACTAGAGTTGTTCAAGATTGGGAGATTGACAAGTTTAGGAATTCTTTTTATACGCTTTGAGGCTTGGGGGTAATGATAAGGATAGGATGTTGTGGAAGTCCCAAAGGTGTAAAAAAAGTTCACTTTGTTGACTTTGCAGAAAGTCCTTTTCCTTGGAAGTGTATTAATTTTGAGATATCATGTGCCTTCAGTTGCTTTTTTCATTTGGATTGCTCTCTTGGGAAAACTTTGATGATAGATAATTAAGGAAGCGGGGTATTATAGTTATGGATTGATGTTTCATGTGTAAAAGTAATAAGAAACAGTGGAGCATCTACTTTGCATTGTGAGGTGGCAAGGGCTTGGTAAGATGGCATTTTTTGTACATTCGAGCTTGGCTTGGGTGATGCCTTTGAGTCTGGTTGATCATTTTGCATGTTGGAATGGGCTCCATGATTGTTCTCAAGTGGATGTGGCTTTGAAGATGGTTCCTTTGTGTCTTATGTAGTGCATTTGGATGGAAGGAATTGGCGGTGTTTCAGTGATAAGAAGCGTACTTTGGGGCAACTTTGAAATTTTTTTGTGCACTCCTTGTTGTTTTGGTTTTCTGCTTTAGTGATTAATGGAGCTTCTGTTCATGATTTTCTGGTTTTGCTTTCTGTTTTCTAGAAGGTATTTAGGTGTTTTTTGTTGTTTACTTTCTGTGTACATGGACTTTGCCTACACATTTGTTTATAATAAAATTACTTCTTACATTAAAAAAAAGGATATTTGTGAATGACAAAACAGCATCGTTTATGATACTGCAGCAGATCCTAGACCATTGGATTTGTTTTTGAATTTCAGTTGATCCAAATGTAGATGATTGATTTATGTCTTTAAATGCTATTAGAAAACAAGGGAAGCCTAGAACCAGTCACTATCATTGTAGTATAGCAATACAGCCTAGTATATTTTAAATTTTCACAACTAGCAACTTACATTTGTTTGACATTTGTCTGTTTACAGATATATTTGACTGTATTTGCATCATCTTGTTTCCAGGAAAACGACTTTAAAGAATGGAGGCTGGTGGTTCAAGAAATAGTTAGATTTTTGAAAGCTGACACAGCTTTCATGAACATCAGGCCCTTGAGATATAGTCTTTCTGTGGACCCTCATCCTGATTCAATACCGCACCTTCTACCATCTATTGCAAGGAGAAACTTAAGATTACGAGATGCGATATTGAGCAGCTACCATACTAATGAGGTATTTCCTATTGAGGTTTCTCTTTTGGTTTTCTCCACTAAAGAAATCATGTATATTTTGGAGGTTAATTCTGTTTACATCCCCTATTCTTTAATGGACTTGCTTGGTTCTTTAATTTTCCTTATGGCTCCCAGGTGGCTAACCAACTGTTTGAATCCAGCAATTCGTCCCACTTCAATCTAATTTACTAACTGCCAACTTCTTTATTTTACCCATACCCACGTACATTTCCAATTTTCCCTTGGGGATGATGGCATTTGCACAGGTCAAATACTAATGCTTTGTTAGCATATAGGCTACCACAGACTAGGACTTTAGAGCAGGCCTTTGCTCCATTATAGCGGGATCCACAAATGGAAGGTCCATTTGTCCTTGCAAAGATGTGGATCTAGAGTTGTCACTGTGATCCCAACCTTACAAGATCTTTATAGCGTTACTTGATTCACGTGTTGCATTTTCTATGAAATGATTAAGTAGGTGATGGCTTTTGCTAGCTTTTGGATTTAGCTATATGTTTGCACTTTGGCTTTTTGTGTGGATGGGGTTATTTTCAGTTGACATGGATAGCCCAATCCTAAATTAAAGACGGAATTTTGGTTGATGCAGAACGAGGAAAACTGATTTGATTAATGCAACTTATAAAACTACACTCTTGTTAGTATTGAACCATGTATATGGATGCAATGAGCCCACCAAGGTATGAGGTAAGGGCCAGTGGTGTTCTCGGGGTAGCCCAATTCATGTTGTCAACTTTGATGGGTGTGAGATCTCTGGAGTTGTTACTGATGTTAAATGGGTGATGTTTGATTCATGCGTGGCAGCGAATGCAGAGAGAGAACTACTGGGCCATTTACCCCTTGTTTTAGATTTTTTAGCTTAATACTTATTTGGCCTGATATGCATTCTCCAGAGGCGAATAAAGTGGTATTGTTGACTCTAAAGAAGTAATTGAGGATCTTCAGTATGTGCCTCCAGTATCGTAGCATCCTAAGTCCTGGTCTTCCTAATGCGGGTTCTCTGGTCCTAATAAATTGCCAAACTACAACGAGAGTTCCGGCTAAGTTCAGTCCACACTTGACTTCAATGAACCCATTTACTTCTATACCCACAACTCATTGGAATAATTTAAAAACAAGGGCTCGTTTGGCCACTTGGAGTCTCTCAAAATTCTATGAATAGTAGTGAAATATTAGAGTTAAGATATTTTATTAAATTTTGAGAAAGAAGAGAGAAAAAGGTTGAATAAAATTATTATAGCATTAAAATTGTTTGAACATAATTTTTTGTTTTGAAGTTTGTAAAAGTTATATTGGTTTTTGTGTTTTGTTTTGAAATTTGTATAAGTTGTATTGGTTTTTGTGTGTTTTTTTTTGTTTTGTTTTGTTTTGTATTTTTTTTTAAGTTTGTGAAAGTTGTATTGGTTTTTGTGTTTGGATAAATGATTAGATGAAAAAGTTGAAGATTTGAAATTGAAAGGTGTCTTGTGTTTGGTGATTTTTGGGAATGAAATTATGAGAAGTTTTGAGAATTTTGTGTCTCATCTCTATGTCCAAACAGGCCAAAATTTTTGTAGTAACTCTCAATCATTTGAAATAACTCAAAGTGGTAGCAACAATTAAGGAGGCTTGGTCCCTTGATATAAAAACTTTCCATGATGAGAAATTGTGGTTCCGTCTTTGCTTGGTTGCTGTGAGGCTTTTGTAGCAGTCAATGATGGACGAATGGTTGGTGGCTAGGAATAAAGGGGTTTTCCATGGATGGATATGAATGTTTTAAAATTCCAGATAGTGGCTGTTGCAGGCTATAGCAGGTTGGAGCAGCTTTGGGTGTGGGTCCCAGAAGTATGGGTGGCTTCTCTTGGCTGGTGGATAGTGTGCATTCGGTTAGGTACCACCATTTAGGTGAGGGTGATATGGGGATTTACAATATGGTATGGGGAGATTTGAGATTTTTAAGGTAGAAGGAGGGCTTGTGGCATTAGTTATGTGTATGGGGATTCTTGTTGGTGACTTGTGGTGACCATGGTGGATTTTAGAATTTTGGGCTTTTTGATGGTATTGACTTCTGGTTTGCCTGGTAAGCCTTCGTTTCACTTAGTCTTTTGCATGCCATTCGCTCTGCAAATGCTTCGCTGCTATCTCTCCAACTTGCTGCTTCGTTTATTGTGTCACGGTAAAGTCAGTGCAGAGTGGGCTCAGGGGGATGTGCCCCCTGAAATGATGGATTCTTTCTGTTAAGAGAAAGTTGTTAGGCTGGAGTAGGGTTCATCCCCCATTTCCGTAGGAACTGGAGAACAATGTGCTGTGGTACTTTGGAGGGTTGTTGGCGCCATGGGATTTGTTGGGGCTTGTGGACATAATTATAATAGAAACAACTGATTTCGTTAATGTATGTTGAATTAAATAGTCTGGCTACCACATTTCAGTGATTGGAACAATCAATATTATGTTAGTGATAAAAAAATGAACAATCAAGTATTATGTAGCTGTCCTTTTTTTTTTTTTTGATAAGTGTATTATGTAGCTGTCCTTAGAAATGGCCCCTCACAAAGTGGGATACAATTTTCCCCTGTTTGTAATGTATGCCTTTCAATGAATTAATTTTCCTTCTATCACTCCATAGAGCATTCTCAGCTATGCTCTAATTTATCTCTTATTGTATTTGTTCTTCCTCAGGTCAAGTTTTCAGAACTTACTCTCGACACTTTTAGGATGCTTCAGTGTCTGGAATGGGAGCCTAGTGGCTCTTTATACCAGTTGAGTGGTACAAGAATGAGCCAAAATGGTGCCCCAGGGCCATGTCGTATGAACTATTCCCAGAATATCACCGATCCTACTTTGCCGCCTAACCCACGGAAAGCCATTTTGTATCGTCCATCTGTGACACATTTCATTGCAGTAAGTAGTATGCCATATGCAATCTAGCACAATGATAAGAATGTTAGCTTAGGAGCTTTTGGAGGCTTAGGTTTAATGCTTTTCCAAGCGTTTGGAATGTTTCATGTGATTGTGCTTTCTTTGGGCAGGTTTTGGCCACGGTTTGTGAGGAGCTCCCCCTTGATGGGATTCTCTTAGTATATTTGTCAGCTTCAGGTTATTGAAAATTTAGGATAAATTACAATTCCTATGGTTTGGTCGATTCTATCAACACCTCCCAATTTTTCAAATTTTCAAATTCCACCCTTTTGATATCAACTTTTCCTAATGATCCACTTCCATTCCCATTTCATTTTGTTATTAGCAACAATACTAATAAAAGGTTTATTAGTAGCAACATTTGTTTTTGCATTCCAGTTATTCTCACACCAAGTATCAAATTTTCAATTATCCACAGTATCAAAATACATTATCTTTTACTTCCAAGACAGCATTATCACCAACTTTTTGCCAACATACCACACAGAAATGAAATTGTAACCACACAAATAAAATTCCCAGAGAGAATGAACAAAGGTCATGACAAGCGAATACACAACCAAGGGATAGTAACATCATATAGATTAAATGCACAGAAACTAAACCCAAGGAAAGATTTGCATGTGACAATCTCCACAAATCAAAGCCAAAATAACCCAAGCCTAATCCCCACATTCCTGGTTGATCCATAAAGCAACAAATTTATTATCAAACCACAGAGAATCTACCGCGAATAAACCTCAGTATCTCACTTTGACCACAAATGACTTGCACTCATCAAGCCACAACAGTACAGAGACAAGCTAATGAAAGACAGAATAGAAATTGTGGTTACGCCAGGTAGTATTATGTAATGAGAAAGTAACACTGTGAATGAAAAGAAGAGAAAAAAGAGAAGAGAGAATGGGGGGTGTACTGTAGAGTTTTGGTGAAATGGAACAATTGGTGAGCTTTGTGGCCTGTGTCCTGCATGTTCCTTTTCGTGAAGGCCTTTTCTGGTGTGAAACTCAGTTAAGGAATCAACAGAGCCGTTCATTACCAATATCTGCTCAATTTGATGCCCCTTGAGAGGTACTAAACTTTTAAATGAATGAAACGTAGAAATGTTGGATTTGGATGTGAGGATAATTAGAGTAGAAAAAAATGAGCTTAATAATTAAACAGAAGTTGGATGGAGTTAATTGGCAAGAAAAATTGATATTGTAGGATGTTAAATAAGAAAACCCAGGGGTGTTGACAGAATTGAACCAAACCAATAGTGTGCAGTGGATTTTACCCTAAATTCAACTTGTTTCTTAACTCATTGTTTCCACTTTTATTCATTTACACTTTAAGCCTTTAAAAGTCTACAAGCTTCTCATGTTGTTTGAGTTGCTTCAGGAAGTGGTGGACTTGCTATTTCATCTCCAAGGGGTGTGGAGACTTATGTAGACGCTAAAGGGAATTGTGCCAGGAAGTTTCAGTCAGATGCTATCTATTCTGATGAAAACTCTATTTCACCTTTCAGCCTCAATTGTGATAGCTTGAACCCTTCTTCCCTGCAAAGTCAAGGAGATTATACGAACCCCTCTGGCTGCTTACAATTTGGAAGTCGTGGAAATGGAGGTACTTCTTGGATCTTTGTGAATGCTAGATCACATCCCATTTATCGAAATGCATTCTTCACCTTGCATTATTTTAAAAAAAAAAAACATGCCTTTGGTTGAAATCTAGGAGGTTGTATAAGTGATATTTTGTGAAGCCTTGAAACTTCCACACAAACTTTTTGCGCATGACATTTAGCCATGCATCTATTATTTAGACATATAAATGGATTAAAGCTAGAAGCAGGGAAAACTTTAGACTCTGTTATTTTTTATGTAATCAGGATTAGCAATTGGGTAATCTTTGTGGTGGATGATGAGCATTCATGTTCAATGTCAATATGTAGTTTTGAGCATTTTAGAATTTCTTACAGTCAGCCAAACCCTCTGCTTAAATTGGATGTTTGGGCTTTCCCTATTTTAAAGACTTATCATTTATGGGAAGAGAAGTAGTTCTTCATTCACATATTTTAAAGGCTTATAAAAAATATATATATATATTTTAAAGGCTTATCATTAGTTTGTTCTTTTGTAATCTTTTAATTATTATTTATCAATTTTTTGTCACACCGTTTGTGTCGTAGAACTTGTTTCCTGGTGTTGAGGCATAATGGCAGCTTGATTTCTGAAACTCCATTTACCGATTAACTTGAAACCTTGCCAATTTGTTCAGTTAGAAAACCCGAATATATCCTTTTCTATTAATGAAACTTGACTGTAGATTGTAATGAACTGAGCTTCAATGATTATCTTGTCTCCTTCTCTATTGCTAGTTGGGTGTTCCTCTTGTATACTTTCTATGTACTTGGGCTCTGATTTTAGAGTTTTGATAAAAACTTCAATTACCTAGAAAAAAAAGTATATCCGGTTTATCACTAGGTTGCATTTTGGTCTGTGATGGTTTGTAATTTCCTTTTACGCATGCATGATTTTATACATGTACATTCTAATTTCCAACAACCAAGAGCTTCAAGATCAAGTTTTAGGAAAGATTTTCTCACCCTTGAAGACCTCACAATTTCTCGGTGCCTTGCCATGCTCCTCAGTTTAAAGATACTTGTGAATTGGACAAGAGGGTAATAAGAACTTGAGAGCAAGAGAAATGAGAGCCGATCAGTTTAGGGGGAGAAGAAATGTTTTGTGGGTGCTTTGCATGAATTCCCATTGCTCCATTGATTGATCCTATCCTACAGTACATGTGTATGGTGGATTGACAGGGTGTAAGACACAAAAAATTGTAAACAATGGGGCTGCAGCAGGTGGGCGGGAAGCTTGGCCAAGGAGGCTTATGGCCATGCATGATGGTGGGTCCTTTACCTTGCTTAATATAAGACAAAATGGCATATGGCCCACGTGCTTACCATGATGCATGTGTGTGTATGATCTGATTTTGTTGATGAGGGGCTGTGATCCATATGGCCCATGTGCTTACCATGGCCTGCGTGCTATGATCCATTAATTAGGATAATAAGGAGGGAAGTGTGGGATGGGATAGGTCAAAAGGGAGGGGGGCGAATTCTTCTTATGAAGCCTAAAATCCTGTCTTGAAATGTAAGGGGAGTCAATAGTGTTAACAAATGTCTTCGCATTAGATTCCTTCTTCGTAGTTGGAAAATTGACACCGTGTACTTGCAAGATGCTAAGCTGAGTTGTATTGACAAAAATATTGTTCGTAGTTTGTGGGGTTGCTCTTATGTGGAGTGGAGTTATCTAGCTTTGTTAAGGGCCTCAAGGGGTGTATTGTTGATGTGAAACAGGAGAGTGGTGGAGTTAATAGAGGATTGCATTGGGTCTTTTTCCGTGCCTACATCCCTCAGTAACATTGAGGATGGGTGGAGGTAGGTTTTTGTGAGTGTATGGGCATAATGTGGACAGCGATAGATTTTTTTGTGGGAGGAATTGGTGGGTTTGCATTCTTTATGGGATTTGCCTTGGTGGTGTTGTGGAGACTTCAATATTGTTCGGTTTTCTAGTGAGAGGGTGGGGGCTTCTATGTCGATTGGGGATATGGAGGATTTTCGGAGTTGATCTTTGATTTGAATCTTGTGGATCTCCCTTTGTTAGGGGGGGCTTTTACATGGTTTGATGGTAGAGGGTGGTTAAGACTGGATAGATCCCTTGTTTTTTTTTTTATAAGTAATAATCTTTATTGATTGAATGCAATTAGGCAAAGCCCATGTGCAAAGGGGGTATACAAAAGAGACACTTAGTTATACTCTAGCAAGCTGAAAATAACTCAAAAACTCATTAACATTCCCTCCCTTCAGTACAATAGTAGAAAACCATTGAACCAAAAAGGATACAAAAAAGTTCTAGATTTCTCCCATGGTCATCTCTTTGTTATTGAAGCGTATTTCGTTTCTTTCCATCCATAGGCACCATAATAAGCATAAAGGGATCATTTGCCACATCCTAGCCAGCTTAGCGCATTGATGGTACCTTTTCCAACATGCTAGGAGGTCCGCAACACTTTTGGGCATAACCTAAGACAAACCAGTCCTCTTAAGTAGTCCATCCCATAGCTCTTGTGCCACATCACAATGTAGAAAAATATGATCGTTTGTTTCCCAACTCTTCTTACACAAGTAGCACAATTCCACGACAATCAACCCTCTTTTCTTTAAGTTGTCAGCCATAAAAATGGTACCTAGAGCCGCTATCCATGTGAAAAAGCGACTTTAGGTGGCGCTGAAGCTCTCCATATGGCCTTCCAAGGGAACATAACCGGTAGGTGGTCTTGCAGTACCTTGAACTTGTTTGGGGTGTGTTCCGAAATTTAAAAAATGTTCTTAAGCAGTTAAAAATACTTTTAAAAAAATGACTTGTTTGATAACTTTATAAAAAGTATTTTTTTAATTAGTTAAAAAAATTGAAAATCAGCTTTTTCAAAAAGTACCAAATTGAAATTTTTATAAAAAAAACTCATACAGATAACTGTATATTTAAAAAAAATTACTATAACTAACTTTAAAAGCGATTTAGATAAATGTTTACCAAACAGTAAACAACTTTTGAAATGTAGAGTTTATTATTTAAATTATAAGCTATAAGTCTTAAAACTATACGCTAAATTTTCCACCACAATCTCAAACATGCACCTTGTAGAAAGACTTGATTGAAAACTTTTTGTTTTCAAAGTGTGTCCACTTCATTCTATCTCTCCCGTTACCTCCAACCTGCCTAAAGTAAATGAAGCTATAAAAATTTGCTACCTCATCTACTTCCCAATCTTGAATATTTCTTGAAAGAGTCGGATTCCAACACATTATGCCATTGTTGCGACACAACACTTCAGATACAATAGCATGTTGGTTTTCCACTAGGCTAAAAATTCTTGGGAATACAGCAAATAGGGCCCTCTCTTGACACAATTTATCAAGCCAAAAACTGATTCTTGTACCATCACCAACCTCAAAAATTGTGTGTTGCAAACCCGTTCCACCCATTCCGAATAAACTTCCAAAGACTTACTCCATACGACCCCTGACCCTTCTTAGTGCTCCAACATTCCCTTTTACTTCCATGCCTCTCCGCCACAACCATTATCCACACTGAGTCCTCTTCCAAGTGAAATTTCCACAACCACTTCCTTAAAAGTGTTTTATTAAAAGTGATCAAATTACGCACCTCCAAACCACTCAACTCTTTTGGGCTACACACTTTTGGTCATCCCACTAGATGAAATTTGTGCTCCTTCCCCAAACCCCCCCCCCCCCCCCCCCCCCCAAAAAAACAAGAACTCTCTAAAAAGTTTTTCAATTCGATTAGCCACCCCCACCAATAGATTCCTTGTTTCTTCTTCTTGGGAGTCCACTTCCTGGATCTTTGTCGAAAGAGGTTGCCAAGTGTTTGTTTCGATCATTTTCTAGTTTTGCTTAATTGTGGTGGTATTCATGGGGGTAAGCGACACTTTAAATTTGAGAACATGTGGTTAAATGCTGAAGGTTTTGTGGAGAAGGTGAGGTTTGGTGGGTGGTTACTCCTTTGATGGCACTCCTAGTTTCATTCTGGCGGGTAAGCTTAAAGCCCTTAAAACTGATTTAAAACTGTGGAATAATGAAGTTTTCAGACACACGGAAGTGCAGAAAAATCTTCGGAGGAGAATGAGGGTTCATTGCTAAGGAAGAATGTGGTCGTCGCTGAAATTGAGAAGGTCTTGTTGATGGAGGAAATATCATGGAGGCAAAAATCTAGGGCGCTTTGGTTGAAGGAGGGGAACAAATGCACTATTTTGCCATAAAATTGCTAATTCTCATAGGCGCAATAATGCTATTGAGGTTCTTCACTCCAAATCATATTTGCTACATTCCCCCGAAGAGATCCAAGATCATATAGTGCTGTACTATGAAGCACTCTTTTCTGAAACTGAAGTTTTGCATCCTAAACTTGACGGCTTGAACTTTGATCAGTTGGATTTGGGTGAAGCAACCTGATTGGAGAGGCCATTTGATGAAGAGGAGGTGCATCTTGTGGTGAAAGGCATGTATGATGATAAAGCTCCGGGTCCAGATGGTTTTTCTATGGTATCTTTTAAGAGTGTTGGAACATTGTGAAGGAAGAAGTAATGCAAGTTTTTCATGATTTTCACACTTTCCACAAGTTTGAAAACTCCCTAAATGCTACATGCTCTTATCCCAAAAGAGAGTTGGTGTGAATGAGTTGAAAGACTTCCTTCCTATTAGTTTGGTGGTAGGAAATTTATAAATTTTGTCAAAGGTGCTAGCCAACCGTATGAGTATGGTGATGGACAAACTCATTTTTATATCAAAGAAAACTAGTTTTCTTTTGATATTCTAAACCTCAGAATGTGTTTGTTCAGGCTTGGCAAATTCAGGATTCAATTTTGGTCGCCAATGAGTGCTTAGACAGCCGTATAAGGGAAGGCATCCCATGGGTTCTTTGTAAGTTGGATATGGAAAAGACTTATGATCATGTGTGTTGGATATTTCTCCTTTATATGCTCAAAAGATATGAATTTGGAAAAGGTGTTGTGCATGAATAAAACATTGTGTCTTGACCTCCCAGTTTTCCGTTTTAGTTAGTGGTAAATCTTGTGGATTTTTTTAGACATCAAGGGGTTTGAGGCAAGAGAACCTGTTGTCTCCCTTCCTTTTTGTCATTGTTATGGAGGCTTTGAGTTGCATGGTGGAGGCAGTAGTTAGAGGGGGCTTTATTGAAGGTTTTTCAGTGGGCAACAATGCCAATGGTGTGAGTTCCATTCCTCATTTATGATTCATGGACGATACTCTAATTTTTTGTGCTGCAAATAATGGGCAGATACAAGCCTTAAAGGCTGTTTTGTTGTGTTTTGAAGCGGTGTCGGGGCTTAAGGTGAACTTGGGGAAGTCAGAATTGGTACCGGTTGGGGATGTGAGGAACATTAATTTCCTTGCGGATTTGTTGGATTGCTAAATAGCCTCTCTTCCAATGAAATATCTTGGTCTACCCATGGGGTGTCCTTCAAAGCTAAGAGTATTTGGGAGGGTGTGATAGAAAAGATTGAGAAGAGATTGTCGGGTTGGAAGTAGTTGTATTTATCTAAAGGGGGGAGGATAATTCTTATCAAAAGCACCATTTCTAATCTTTCCACTTATTATCTCTCTCTATTTCCTCTACCGGTGGGTGTGACCAACCATATAGAAAAATTGTTTAGATCTTTTTTGTGGGGTAGTTTGGGGGAGGAGGTCAAACTTCATCTTGTGAGCTGGAAAAGGGTGAGCTGCCTGCTAGTTTTTGGTGGCTTGGGGGTGCGCAACCTAGGCATGTTTAATAAGGTATTACTAGGGAAGTGGCTATGGAGATTTAAAATGGAAGGGAACTCGTTGTGGAGGGAAGTTATTGACCGGAAGTATGGTGCAAGACCTTGTTCTGGTTTGATGCGTGGTGTGGAGAGGGTCCTCTTTTTACTACTTTCCCGGTAGCGCTCAGCATGGCTGGAATTTAGCCAGTGGCAATCTCGGAAGTGTTGTGTCGTTCCAATTGGTTTGTACTTACGAATGTAATTTTTACGAGAAATGCGTAGGATTGGGAACTAGACAACCTTGCAGATTATTTCAGACTTTTGTATTTAGTGAGTATTGGAGGAAGTGGGAGTGATCGTATGTTGTGGAAACCTACGGGGAGCAAAAAGTTTACTATGAAATCATATTATAAGATCTTGACATTTCAGAAGCCCAACTCCTTCCTGTGGAAGAGCATTTGGAAGGTTTGTGTGCCATCTAAAGTCGCATTTTTTACATGGACAACTGTGCTCGGGAAAATATTGACGGTGGATAATCTAAGGAAGCGGGGTATGGTGGTTATGGAATAGTATTACATGTGCAAGAAGAATGGGAAATTGGTTGACCATTTGCTTCTACGTTGTGATGTGGCTAGGGAGCTACGGGAAGGAATTCTAAGTAGAGCTAGGTTGTGCCTAAGTGTGTGGTGGATCTACTTGCATATTGGAATATGCGTCATAACAGTTCTCAAATGGCAGCGGCATAGAGGATGATACCCTTGTGCTTAATGTGGAGTATATGGACAGAAATGAATGGTAGATGCTTTAACAATAGGAAGCGTGCAGTGGGGGAAATCTGTAAGTTATTTGTTTTCTCCCTTTTTTAGTGGCTTTTTGCTATTATACTTTGGGAGGAATGTACATGAGTTTCTTTCCACTTTTCAACTTTCTAGAATGTAATTAGGTCTCATTTTGTATACTCCCTGTGTAAATGTGAGAATGATGTTGCAGGACGGGACTCGACTTAGGGAGACAAAATAGAGGCATAGGGAGTTTATGAGATATTTAGTTTTGTGTTTTAGTCATGAAGTTTATTTTGCTATGCATGCGAGGCTTGAATGATTATCGATATGTGCTTCCGTAGACTCTTTTTAAATTTCAATGAAGTATATTTTATTTTAAATTACAGAACCTTTTATACC
Organism: Platycarya strobilacea; assembly: GCA_036898215.1. Taxonomy (NCBI): domain Eukaryota; kingdom Viridiplantae; phylum Streptophyta; class Magnoliopsida; order Fagales; family Juglandaceae; genus Platycarya; species Platycarya strobilacea. The sequence continues at coordinate 29,137,593 of CM072556.1, forward strand.
GGGCTTCTATGTAAATATTTTTAGAGGCAACTGGCATTCTGGCTTCCCTAGATTTAAAAAAAAAACAATGAAGTTTTTCTTAAACCTAGGAGGATGGGGTGTTACAAAAGTAAAACCCTTGTTTCCTAAAATAGATTCCTAGGTTTTCGGTGTAACAAGAAATAACTTCTGAGTTTTGCAACAAATCCCTGGAAGTGAACTTTTACTCATATTTATCCTTGGGTGGGATCAGTTGTTTTGGACCCTATGATGAACTGTTAAGGGCTTGTGCTGTGATGAATTTAGTTGGCCAGTGCAAGGAAGAGAACGGGTCCTTAAGCCTAGCCAACAAGATAGCAGCTGCCATGTTGGTTGGGTGAGACATTCAAACACCATGCTTCGACTCTTCATGCCACTTTTGAAATTTATCACAAAAAAGTCATTGTCAAATCGATTGCTCAATTTGCAAGCTTTTTGAAGTGAAAGTGACAATCGCAAGCTGTAAAAGTTTAGTGAACTTGATAAGATGTCTGCTATAATCCTCACGGAATCTTGAACCAAATCAATCATAAATGGCTTTCCTGAACTCATTCTAATTCAAGGCATCTTAACTTTTTTCTAGCCATTGATACCATTATGCCTCCTTTTTCAAAGTAAAGGAGGCTATTGAAACCTTTTGTGTATCAGGATCAGATTAAATTGAAAGAATTGCTTGGCTTGGTAGACCCATCCATTTGGCTCTTCAACATAAAAAAGCGAGGGAATCTTAATCATATAACCGACTGTTGGATCTGTATTATTGAATCTCCTTCGGTTTTGAATGCTTCCCAGCAATTATGAGGGATGTAATAGCCTAGTTTTTTTCCAAACTCTACCAAGGACCCTTTCCTTGAATGATCTTGTATGTTGAGCTGTCCACACTCATGGTCAAGGGCTGCAATTATGTTTTATACATTGGCTACAACTCGTATTGTCCCTGTATTATTCGGTAGTTTACTTTGTCACCTCTGTCCTGGCCAGAATTTTGTTTCATGCTTATGGCTAGTTTGCTTTAAGCCTCTAATTCTGTTCTCTATTTTTGTGATTGTTAATTTGTCTTTCCACAATGGATTAGAATGGCTTTGATGCCAATTGTTATGATATTGCATCTGAATATGATTTACCGCATAATACCCTATGAAAATCTACATCCACTTTTAATTAGTTCAACGAAATTCAAAATAATTAAGAGTGTTACAATCTTCATGATAATTTGGATAGAAACTCCTAAATTATTGGCTTGCAAATAAAGAATAGATAAGCAGGGCTACTTGGGTAAGAGCAATATGGATTCAGTATCATGTCACATCATTTGTAAATTATATGGCTCGACTTGGATGTTTGGTCATGTCTTGGGTATAATGTCGATAGTGCTAATTACAACAAGATAATCTTATTGCACATCTACAGATTTAACAGGACATTGATGGGATGATTAAAAATTGATATACCTCTATGCTGAATTGAAGAATAAATCTGGAAAGGTTGAAATGGTAGTGTAGAATATTCTTATTAACTATCCCAGCCATGTTTATTAATATTATTTTTGCTTTCTATGTCACTGTTATGAGAAATCTTCCAACTATGGAATTGCACTTTTCAGGATCTTACTGAAACTACAGAACCAATTTTCTTATAATAACTAGCTGTTTTTATTCCAGGATTAAACTGCATTTATCCATGTGACTTTGTTCCATTTACAAGAAGGCCTATATTTTTGGTTATTGATAGTGACAACAGTGAAGCATTTAAGGCAAGTCTCATACTCCTAGTTTTTGGGCTTGTGAGTTTTACATGTATATTGCAAAAGTGAACTAATAGTTGTCTGTTGCTAGTTTTACGTTGTTGATATGAAGTGTGTGGATGCAATTTAGGTTGCTCTATTGAAGACATTCTTCCAATGAGGTTTTCTCTTTAACAACACAGTTCTTTATTATTATTTTATTGATGATAGTTGGTCTATTTGGGAGTTTCTGGTATACCGTTGGTTGTTCTTGGTGGAACGATGAGTTTTGACGTGTGGGTTGTTTTGTATTTGAAACTGGCCATTGGATATTTTTCTATTGATGATACTTTTGCTGGATTTGAGTGGTGGGTAAATCTGTGCCTTTAACTTGCTTTTATTCTGGTTGGATTTGGTTTAGCTTTTGAACTTATTTATCTGTTCATGTATATTGGTTAGCCCCCATTTGGATATAAGCTGAGTTTGCACTTAAAGAGAGTCATGCAGGTAGTAGTGTTTGGTGGTTCAACAGAGGGAATGACATTTCGAAGGCTACTTGTACGGCACACTATGGGTGTTGGTCGATTTTTGATCTGTCTGGTCTTATTCATTGGAGGAAGTTGTGAGTGGGGTTTAACTTGCATGTGGATGGGGATGGGGATGGGGATGGGGAAGGGCAAGGGCAAGGGCGAGTTTTTCAGCATTACACCAGGCTTGAAACTTGAGACAACACTACATGGGAGGAAGAAGTTCAAGCCTTTTGTAATGATTTCCAGGGGCTCCATTTGTAATTTACTAGGCCTTTTGGAGTATGAGCTCATATGTGAGTTGGGCCACTGATAGTGGGAGGAAGTCACAGAGAGAACGCTCTGGAGTATAATGTAAACCATTTTATAAATAATAGAAAAAAACATCTTGTTTCTTGTTCTCTTTAATTGAAGAATTTATTAATCTTTGTGAAATGAAATTTGTGATCTCTAAACTTAAAGCATTTAACATAGAAGCAAATATAGTTGATGTGTGTTATTACTTTAAAATTCAGGTCCTGATCAATATGGGAATATCCTATTCCTTTCAGTTATGATTTATGAAAATTAATAAAAGTCTCAATCCTCCCCTTGAACAAATCTTTATCCCCACCCTACTAAATTATTTAATCAAATAAGAAGATTAAATTTATTTTTTTATCCATCTCTATCTAATTATTTTAAACCAATAAAGGACAAAGAAGTGCGCTTTGTGCACTTTTGTAAATGTTCACTCTTGGTGAGGAAAACACTATGCGCTTAAATGTGCTTTTACCAACATTGCTCCTCAGAGTCGACGATCATGATTGAAGATACCATCGTCATTATTTCTTGACTTCTGTCTGTGTGGTAGGCTCTGTTTTAGTTGCTGTAATTGAAGTTGATTCTTGTGCTGTTGCTTGTTATAGGGTTGTGTCTGACGAGTGTGGTAGACAGGCCTCCCTGTCATACTACTTGTGGTGTGCTGTCATTTTGATTCTTGGTAACTGCAAAATCATGCATCTTGTGTGTGCCATTGCCAATTTTTGATGCTGTCATTGAATGGAAGTTAATCTGTGCTGATATTGTTGTGGGATGCTGCCATTGATGCGTGGAAGTTAATCTGTGCTGCTATTGTTGTGGAAAACCCTAATCTCATAGTTGTATCATAAACAAAGAGGCTTCTTAACATATATAAAATGGATGTTTCTGTCTTTGACATCATAGTGGAAGTTGGGATTTTGTTCCATTACCCTTTGGCAAGCAAATGGATGATTGCAATTGGGTTTATGCAATACAATGTTATATATATTGTTCTTAAGGTTATATAAAGAAACCTATGTTATTGATTATGAGAACACTTTTTCTCCATTTATTGAAAATGTTATATATATTGTTCTTAAGGTTATATAAACAAACATATGGTATTAGTTTTAATTAAAGGCTTTTGTTTTGCTGAGGGATGGAGTTTCCTTGCTCATAACCGAGAGGAACTGGAAGGTAGTGACGGAGATGAGACTTGGGAAGGTACCAGTGCATTGGTTTATCAGAATCCTAGAGGATTGTCTGAGGGGTGGCACGAAGGACTTCTACACTACGTTAAGGGAGGGTGCTAGAAGCTTCAATAGCCATAGGTGTTCAAACTCTCGTCGTCATTTCATGGTGCTTGTGGAATATGGTGGTGGTGGAAGACGTAGCTTTTATCTTCATACTAGAAGAAATGGATGGGAGGGGATGGAGGAGGATGGCAGTTGTGTTGAGGGAAGCCATATCAGAGGAGAAAGTCGTGAACTGCAATTGAGGTGGGGGTATCACAAAGGCTGCCATTGGTGGGGAATTGGTTGTATAGGGAGGCATTGGTGCAAACGGCGTCACCGGTGTAGTGTAGAGAGCAGTATAGGGGTGGAGCTATCCGTGGTGGGACAACTTAGCATAGAGTCATTGTGAGACATAACAATTTCCAAAAGACCGAAATGGCTCCTCAGCTCATTGGTACAGTACGTGCAAAGTGGAAGGGTGTTGGTGGTAGGTCCTTTGTTGGTCTGGTAGGAGCTGGCGTGCACATTATTTTGAAAGGTGTCAAATCACAACTGGTGGCATTGCAGGAGCAAGTTGACATATTTATTTGGTGTGTTGTGGAAGAAGATGAGGTGGGCCTGGGCTATGCGATCCATAAGCGTTGAGCTTGATAAGATTGGGTTTCAACCTGTGGGACTTTTGAGGAATCTGGGGGTGGGCCTTAATTGGATGGATGGCAGATAATAAGTGGAATGGATATGGGCCGAGCCTCAGGGCCTTAGCCTATGGTACAAATTAAGGGCAAAGCAAAGTTAAGGGCAAATCATAAACCCTAATCCGACGTGTGTGTGGTGCACGTTGCAGTGTGTGGTGATCATCACTCTCATATTTGAAATCTTATAAAGAAAGGAAACCCTAGTTTGGGCCTAAATGGTGAAAAAGTCTCTCCTCCTTCTATGTCTCTTGTTCACTCGTGCTTTGCTAATAGTGGGTTGGTTTTCCTCTTGAGCAAAACCCCTAGTTTTTCCATTGTTTGATAACAATCCAAACGAAGCCTTAAATACTCTTATCTTCTTTAAATTTTGAGAAAGAGTGGGGTCTTTCTTCCCAAGAGAACCCTTGTGAATGTGTGTGCTTTGAACAAATTAACATAGTAGAGACTTAGTGGTGGTTACTTTGTGGATTTCCTTTTAACTCATGATTGGATGAATGGTTGGATGAATGGATGGTATTGGCGTGGGTAATGTTTGGTTGGTGAGAAAGTGAAAGAAAAATGACTTGTTCTTCCCTTATGGTGGACGTGCTTGACAGAGAAGGGATGTGACGAGCTCTTTGCAAAATCACAAGATGACCTTTGGGTGACTTCTTTGGGGAGTGTAGGGCGGCGGCCCCTAAATGAATTCCTTAGATACTTCTCAATTTTCCACTCTCTCTCTCTCTTATCATCATTTTTTATATTGGAAACTCAAGACTCTAATGTGCATGGGCACCATGTGGCATGCCCTTCCTCTCTTGGTCGAAACTTCCCACTTGCCCTTATGATCATTGTTTTTCTTCGGAAAACCAAAAGGCTCTTCATCATGCATGACAAGTGGTGTGCTCTTGCCCTAATTCCAAAACCCTAAAAGTCCCTTTTTACTCCATTTGTGGCTAGGTTCAATGAACCCTTTCAGGGCATGTATGATGTATGTCTTTTTTACCAAAACCTAGGATTAGATGTGTGCATGCTTGCCATGTGGCAAGTGGTGTATGTGTGTTTGTTTGTACCCATAGCCAATCCTCTCTCTTCCTCTCTACTTACAAAGATTCTTCTCAAACTTGGGGATTTTGTGTCCCATGCAACCCTTCATTCTCTTCCATTTCTTTGTCTTCTTCTAGAAGTCTTCGTGCATGGTTACCAAGTGGCAACTTTGTGCTAACCAAGAGTGCCCCTTTCCCTTTTTGCCCCTAACCACTTAGCCCCTTTTGGGCCTCTATTGGGCTTCGATGCCTATGCTGTCGGGCCAAGTGTTTCCTTCATGGTTCTAGCATCTTCTTGGCTTGCCAAAATATTGGGCCAACTCTAAGTAAGCTAAAAAAGGAATAATTAATAATATTAGAAAACAAGTGTGGATTTTGGAAAAAAAATCCAGGTTGTCATATGTTCACCCCTGAAAAAAATATTTCGCCTTCAAAATTGACATTGCAATCAATAATTGTGAAAAATTGCCTAAAAGAATAAGGTGTCAATCTTATTTGAAACTTACCTCGCTTACTAGTATTTGTGAATCCTCAGATGATGCAGGGAATGGTACATCATTCTCTTCCTCTGTTATTGAATCCTATGACATGTAGAGTATTGCATCCAAATCGTAGTCGTAATATATATTCACCCTCATCTCGTCCAGCTTATGTTCTATTGTAAGCTTACTATCTTCTATGAGTTGACCTTCCTAACGAAGGAGAATACGATTGGTAGAGGTCCACCAATTGTGCTTCATCGATTCAGGAGTTACCACTTCTAATTTATGCATTCCAGAGTGGATAGAAGCAACGCTCCAATGGAAGGTCCAAATCACGTCTTAACTTTAAAATGACTAGTCAATGATACATATAGAACCCTATTGGAACTTTATAAAGAGTAAGAATTTTTCATTTTCAAACAATGTGAGATCTTATATATTACTTACTCTTGTACTTATCATATGAGGTATTAAAATCTACCCACTTACATGTTGGACGTCCTCGGCGGGTCAGTCTATTATAGGTGGCAGAGCCCAAGTCCCATATTTTTTATTAGGATAAATTCTGATACCATTTGTAATACCCCTATGAAAGGCTCAACCTGCATGACATATACTCCAAAATGACTAGTTAATGATACAATTAGAGCCCCATTAAAACTTTATAAAGAGTAAGAATTTTTCATTCCTAAGCAATATGGGATCTCATATATTACCTACCATTATCCTTATCATATGAGATATTACAGTCTATTGAAGGTGACATAACTCAAGTTTCACATTTCTAGTTGGGATATACTGATACCATTTGTAACGTTTCAATAGAATGTGCAAACCATATAGCCTATAAAAGACTAGTCAATTATACAATTAAATCTCCATTAAAACCTTATAAAGAGCATGGACTCCTCCTTCACAAGTAATGTGAGATTTCATATATCATCTACTCTTATACTTATCATATGAGGTATCATAATAGAGGAGTTTCACTAGGACATTTTTCCGTTCTAACATTTTGGGTTGTGACAACATGAAATGATAATAGTGTTTTGAGAAACGATGCACAACCCAAAGTGCATGTGATATGAACTTTGAGACTCTTCTTTTATGAAAGACCCGATCATGCACGGTCATGAGTTACACAATTTCATGCAATGCAAGCATATCACATTTACGGCTTGTAAACATTTGAACACACAATATACTTGACATAAAACAACATTCGGTGCCTAGCATGATAAGCAACAACATTTGGATCTTGGCAACCTAGTTAAGGTCAAGTATCACACTATTCATAGATAACATATACAAGCATAGCAAACTAGTTAAGGCCGAGTATCGCATTATCTATGAACAACACATATAAGCATGGCAATGACATGAGAACTCGCATATAGAACATTGACATTCAACAATTCCATAATCTTGTTTGTTCGATAACATGCAAAGTTTACACAGTACATACGAACATTATCCAAAGGTAGGTTAAGAGTTAACTTACAAGATCCGACATAATGAACACGATCAAGCAAGCTGAGAAACATTTGTTCAACTTATTAGAACTAAGGAAATCATACATCATAATATGATGTGTGTGTGGTGCGCATTGCCATGTGTGGTGTGCATTGCCATGTGTGGTGTGCATTGCCATGTGTGGTGTTCATTGCTCTCATGGCCGAAACTTTATAGAAAAAGATAACCCTAGTTTGGACCTAAATGCTGGCTGGAAGTCTCTCTTCCTTCCATAGGTCTCTCGTTCACTCGAGCTTTTCTAATGGTGGTCTAGTTTTCCACTTAGGGTAAACCTGAGTTTTTCCTTGGTTTGACAGTCAAACCATCCAAACAAGGCCCTAAACACTCTAGTTGTTTTAATATATTTAGATAAAGTGGTGTCTTTCTTCATCCAAACCGAACCCTTTATTCCCAAGTGAACCCTTGTGAACGTGTGTTCTTTGAAGAAATAGTAGAGACTAAGTGGTTGTTACCATGTGGATTTCCTTCTAAGCTGGGTCCTTGCTTGACTTCTCCACTGTGTGTTTGGATGAATGGGGATGGTATGGGCTTGGGTACTGTTTGGTTGGAGAGAAAGTGAGAAAAATGATTTGTTCTTCCCCTATGTCGACGTGCTTGAGAGAGAACGGAGGTGAGGAGCTCTTTTAAAAAATCACAAAATGACTTTTGGGTAGACTTCTTTGGGCAATGTAAAGCGCCGGCCCTTTAAAGAAGTCCTTATATACTTCTCAATTTTCCATGCACTCTCTCTCTCCTATCATCATTTCTGACGTTGGAAACTCAATACATTGTACATGGGCGCCATGTCGCATGTCCTTCCTCTCTTGGCCGAAACTTTCCATTTCCCCTCACGATCATTACTTTCCTTTGGAAAACCAAAAGACTCTCCATCATGCATGACAAGTGGCGTGTTCTTCCCTAATTCCTAAACCCTAAAGTCCCTTTGCATCCTCCTTTTGTGTTTGGGTTCAATGAACCTTCAGGGCATGTATGTCCTTTTACAAAAACCCTAAATCAAAACCTAGAGTTAGGCATGTGCATGCTTGCGATGTGGCAAGTGGTGTGTGTGTTTGTGCCCGTAACCGACCTTCTCTCTTCCTTTCTTTTTAGAAAGATTCTTCTAGAACCTTGGGGAGTTTGTGTAGCCCTTCCCAATGCAACCACTTCCTCATCATATCTTTCTTCTAGAAAATCCCCAACCTAGCATGCATGAGACATGGCAAGGTGATGGTTGGTTTCACTTGGATAGCATGAAGCCTTTGGCTGAATCCCTAAAGTCTCTTGGAGACTCGTGCTTGAGGCCCTTGGTATTCCCTCATGTGCCTCTTCCCCTTCTTGCACTTTTAAGTCTAGATTCATTGTATCTTAGAGGTGGACTTGCATGTGAGCCATATGGCATGTGGGTGGTTGAGTGGGGCATGCGCCCTATGTGTGCCTAACCCTTCATTATCTTCTTTTTCTTTGGCTTCTTCTAGAAGCCTTCATGCATGGTTGCCAAGTGGCAACTTTGTGCTAACCAAGAGTGCCCCTTCCCTACGTCTCAGATGATGAAGTTTCAAGGAAAATCATAAGATAATGAGCTTTTCTGCCAATTCTCTTCATTGGTCTGTGAGTTCTTCTAGAGCTGTTCTGGATTGGGAAGTGAATGACATTGCTGATTTCTACATTGTTTTATATGCGCTGAAAGTGCATGCTGGTAGGGAGGACAGATTACTATGGACACACCGGGAACAAAAAAAATTTTGGTCCGCTCCTATTACAAGGTTTTGGCGGTTCATCCCTCCAATGCCTTCCCTTGGAAGAGCATTTGGAGGAGCAATGCTCCCTCAAAGTTGCTTTTTTTGGTTGTTTGGCATCCCATGGGAATATATTGACTATCGAAGAGCTAAAAAAGTGTGGCCTCTACTTAACTGATTGCTGCTTCATGTGTAAACACAACAGTGAATTACTAGACCATCTACTTCTCTACTGTGAAGTAGTCAAGGCTTTATAGGACATCTTCACTAGGCTTGGTATTGCATGGGTTATGTCTAGGAGGGTATTGTCTTTATTGTCATGTTGGAGAGGGATTAGGGGCCACTGAGACATTGCTGCTATTTGGAAGATGGTGCCTCTATGCTTAATGTGGTGCAAATAGATTAAAAGAAATGGTCAATGTTTTGAAAATAAGGAATGCGCTCCGAATAGTTTTAGGGCCTTTTTCTATCACACTTTGTTGCTTTGGGCAGCTTCTATTGTATTGAATGGAGTGAGTTTTTTAATGACTTTTATGCTACTTTTCGTAGCGAGTAGTTAGTAACTAGGTTTTTTCTTGTATACTTCCTGTGTATTCGAACATTGCCTATTTACGTGGATAAAACTTCAGCAATAGGACTAACCCATTTACTATCAGCAATAGGATATACAATTCCTGCATCTAATAGTTTTAACACTTCATTCCTTACCACTTCTTTCATAGTGAGATTAAGTCTACGTTGGGGATTTCTACGAGGGCTAGTTCCTTCCTCCAAATTAATTTTATGAGAACAAACTAGAGGGCTAACACCTTTGATATCTATAATGCTTCAACCTATGGTTGACTTATGGTCACTTAGGGTCTGAATTAATTGCTCACATTGAGATTTAGACAATTCAGATGAGATAATAAAATATCACTTGGATCAAGGAAAACATGTTTTAAACCCTTAGGTAAAGACTTCAATTCAGCTTTTGGTGCTTCCACACTTGAAGGAATTTGTTCTTCTCAAATTTTGGTTGCTAAGTTTGTGTGCTATAATCCTAAATTTTATAAAAAATAGCACAGATATCAACCACATCAGATGAATCACTAATAGAATCAAACTTAGAATTAACAAGGAAATATTTAAGGGGATCAAAATCATGAGTTGTGTGAACTCCATTGTCCATGAGTGAGTCAATCATATATGTTTGGTGGTACTCGTCATCCTCTTTTGGCTGTTTTGCAATATGAAAAATATTCATCTTAAGAGTCATATTTCCAAAAAGAGAGTTTCATTAACTCATTCTTGCAATTAATAAAAGCATTAGCAGTAGCCAATAAAGGTCTACCTAAAATTAAAGGAATTTTAGAAATAATGTTAACAACAGAACTATAGTGTCAAGTATAAGGAAATCAATAGGATATAAAATTTGTCAATTTGAATCAAAACATCCTCCACTACACCCCGTGGTATTTTTACTGAACGGTCAGCCAATTGTAATACCACAATAGTTAGTTTGATTTCTCCTAACCCTAGCTACATATAAATGGAATATGACATTAGATTAACACTAGATCTTAAATCTAGCAAGGTTTGTCAAAACTCATGATTTCCAATATTGCATGCAATGGTTGGATAAACAGGATTTTTGTACTTAGGAGGAATTCGCTATTCAATTAGAGCATTAACTTACTCTGTCAAGAATGTTTTCTTTTTTACATGGTTCTTTCTCTTAATTGTACACAAATTCTTTAAAATTTTTGCATAAGTAGGAGATATTTAGTGACCTAGTCCCATGGAACGCATTAAAGCAGCCCAAAAATGGGAAGTTGATAGCATTGAGGAGTTTTTTATTCTATACTCCATGAAACCAAGAACTCAAGGAGTTGACATGTGGTGGGTACTTGCAGGTTAAGATACATTCTCGATTATTACTTTCTATAAGTCTCTCGCACAACCGCAAAATAATCAATTTCCGTGGAGAAAGATTTAACGAAATAAGGCGCCTCACAAAGTGGCTTTTTTAGCTTGGGTAACGTCACTAGGTAAGATTTTGACGACTGATAACTTACAGAAATGCAGAGTGATAAGACTAGATTGGTGTTGTATGTGCAAGAAAAGTGGTGAGACTGTGGATCATCTTCTGTTGCACTGTGAGGTTTTACAACGTTATGGGATGAAGTGTTACAAAAGATTAGAGCTAGCTTGGCCAACTTTTGGCCAGCTGGACAAATTTACTAGGTATTCCACAAACAGTTCCTCTTTGAAACGGAACTTCCTATGTTGTGGGTTTAACTGCAGCCAATAATGTTTTGACAGATCAGACTCCCTCATGGTAAATTCCTCCACTGCATCATACCATATCAAAAACAAAATTCCCTCCTCACCCATGTATGTGTTTTCATCCTGTCAAAAGAGACCCTTCGACACCTTCACACTTTGCTCCCACCCCACCACCACACGCCGTACGACTGTCACACCGGTGGAGGAGCTCCAGACCAGACCGGCCAAAATCCGATTTTGGTTGGCATAAAACAAACTTGCAAAATCTGAATCTCTTTGATTGTTGTCAACTTCAGAATCAATATCAGGAAAGAGAATTCCATTTGCCAAAAGGCTCATTGAGTTAGAACCAGACAAGTGATTCTGGTTTCCGAACCACACGTTACCCAAGATGGAATCTTTCTATTACAATCAACTTGAGGTTGAGACTGAGACTGAGAATGCGAATGCAAATGCAAATTTGGGATTGGAGGTCTATTTGCTGCCATGATCAAGCTTCTGTTTGGATTCCTGTTTATAGAGGCGTTGAAAGCTGCAGAATAGCTGCATTCTGCATCAGCAGCAGTTTTGCCAATGGATTTTGCAGCTAACAGACAAATAGCAGACCTTCTTGACAGTTAACCCGTTTGCCTGAACCCACCTGCCAAAACACCCAAACACATTTCCCCTCATACAACCTTCACCAAACATTGGCATTCATCAAGATTATAGAAAGATTAAAGAAAGAAACGAACCCAAAAACATCTTTTTTTTTTTGTTATAAATGTCGGAAAATCATTTCCCAGATATTTCTCAACAGGAAAAGCCTGCTTTATATTTTACTTGAGAAGCATTGAAGGAAGCATGAGAAACCTAAGGAAACAACATCAAAACAGTAGCAACTATCTTGCATCTGAGAGATAAGAAAGCGAGAAGTGAATTGGGTGATTGAATCCTTTTTAAATGGCTAAGATTGTGGAGCAAAAAGTTGACAAATTCTATTGGGAATCTTTTCGCTATATGGAAGGGGTGTAACAACTTTAATGGGGTTTAATAAACCTGAGTAAATTGAAAACTGAAAAATAAAAATGGGAAGAAAAAAAACATTCAGATCTTGACGGTGAGTTAGATCGCCTGAGTGGGGAAAGTCACTACCAGAAAATATCCAGTCAGTCTCCAGGGTTAAACCAAGAGAGAGTAACTGTAGAGAGGAAAAGGGTAGGAGAGAGAGGGGAGGAGTTTTTGGTGGATGGTATACGAAGCTGAGTAGAGAGAGAGAGAGAGAGAGAGAGAGAGAGAGGGTGGGAGGACAGAAGTGAGGGACAGAATTTTCTTTCTTTCTCTACAGTGCGGTCCACCATTGAGAGGATGTGGGGTCTAAGTGGTAGGCCACCATTGGTGCTGTTGTTTGGAGTAAATCGGATGCACCTATGGGAAGATATTCTCTTCCAAAAATCCAGCCATGTGGAAAATGGTTCCAATTTGTATCCTGTAGTGCCTATGGAAGGAGTGAAATGACCTGATGTTTGAAGATAAGGAGCTCTCGTGAGAAGAACTTAGTTACTTTTTGTTAGCACTATATTTCTATGGACTACAGCTGTAGATTTTAGTGCCCTTGATTTTCATGAATTTCTTGTTTCCATTTCCTCTTCCGAAATAGGTGCTACCTCTTGTATACTATCTTGTATACTTGGACTATGCTTATTCTTATCAATGTGGCCGTTTACTTATAAAAAAAAAACAAAATCAGTTGTCACTAATTGTGGCTGGCCTTTGCTTCAGTTGAATGTTAAAGAATACATTCCTTAATGCTGACTTGTACAAAGAATTCAACAAGGAGCAAGCAGTTGGATTATTGCTCCATGGAAGCATCGCAATTGTGTTCGCAAGTTAGAGAAGACTTTGTTTGGCCTAAAATAATCATTGAGAAGATGGTTTGGGAAATTTTCTTAATTTGCTGGAGTTCTGTCTTTATCTCAGAATCTCAGATAGATCAGTTGGTATTTTATTTGGATACAGTTGCATGTTACATTTTTCATCTAATATATAAGTGGGATGGTATTATTTTTTTCTGGAATGACTTTGGAGGTATTGCTAGGGTGTGAAAATTTTTTATAGCGTCGATTCAGGCCCACGCAGGCAACTTAATTTTCATGTTATGCAGTTGTTACGTCTAAGAAGGGTATCAGTTTATCTAGAAAAAAAAAACTTGATTTTATTGGCAAACATTGGTTTATTGGGTGCTCTATTCATTGATATTTCAGTGGATCTAAAGGGTTAATTCTCTAAGGCTGTTAGAAGAGTTATTTGTGGATCTTGGTAGATATCATGATGTTTCCAAAGTCAATCCCCTAGATTTATTGGGAACAGTGATCATCGGCAGGTGACAAGTGGGCAATTATAGTCAGGACTGATGATGATACATGAGATATGAAGTTCAGTTTGGTGGTTCATTATATGCTAGCAATGTTCATATTGTATACTTAGAATCTCTATTACACCTTCAACTAATTGTAGAGCTATATGAAATGTAACCATCGTGATCATAATTATTTGCAGGCTATAGTTGGAGCAGAAAAAGGAGAGCCAGTTGCTATGCTTCTATCTCCAAGCTCTTCATCTCCTATTGCTGCCTCTGATTCAGCTCATCACTCAAGTGGAAGCCTATTCACAATTTTTCTCACTGCTCCATTGCAGGCTTTTGGTCTGCTGCTTGGTCTTTCTGGTTCTGACATCGAGATGGTCTGTAATGTCAACTTTCTGCCTTTATGTTTGCCACTCTTTTTTCTGGTTTTTTTTTTACTTATAAGAAAGTAATGTTTCAGGAGACCTTTAACAAGGCTGAGAAACTGCTTTCCCTATCATTTAGTGACTGGGGATTGACTTTGGCAACGTCAGACACCCTAAATCCAGTTTGGGCACAGACACTAAGTGATCCGTTCCTAAGACGACTTCTCATAAGGTGTGTTCATTCTTTCATAATGTTTGTTTGCAATTTTTATTTATTTATTTCATTTTTATCTTTTTAGTGAATGCACAAAATAGAAAGCGTCATGACCCTTGTACTCTCTCTCTCTCTCTCTCTATTGAGGTGCTAGATTTTCTAAGACTTCCCCTATTTCAACTGACGCAAACCCTGCACTTTTCCAAATGGAAATTTTCTAGTAACTATTGTCTGATTGAGGAATTAATACTATTCAGTTGAAGAGTGATTTCTGGCTTACCCAAGTATGTATTATTATTAGAACTTACTAGATGCTATATGCTTTTGGGTTATTAAAATGCTGGGCAAGAATATTTGAAAGAATGAGCTCTAGAAATACTAATGGTTACTTGAAACCTGGAAATGATGGCTATTTTAATTTAATGTAAAGTTGAATATTTCAGATAAAGTTCATTCGTAGTACATGACTATCAATATAAAACTTGCTCATTGGTATAATTACCTCTCATTCGAAATGAAATGCCTGTAAGTTGATATGGTACTCTTTAAATGCAACTTTTGTAGTATTTAAAGATTATGTACGCTTATATAAAATAGTGTGTTTTCCATAAAAAATTAAAAAAAATAATAATAATAGTGTGTTAGTGGATGCTTCGTGTATTTCAGTGTTATCCGTCCGTATGCAACCATGGACGAGGTCAGAAATATTATTTTGGGAGGAAAAAGAGGGGGGAGGTGTTGAATGTCTAAATATATATTTTTTTTTCTTCCATTGATGTATGATTGTATATTCAAGTTATTGTACAAAAGCATGCACCCTTTTTAGCATATTACTTACGTGAAAAAATTATCATATAACTGAAAGCATATGTAAAAATGTTTAGTTATAGGTTTTATGTTTATATGTTTGAAAAAAAATAAACCAATGGAAGTCCATACTTGTTCAACAAATAAGAGTTATTAATCTCGTGAGTAACTTACCGAGTGATGTCCAAAACTATTATAGCTAAGTAGTGCACAAAGAAAAAAAAACTCCAAACTCATTATACATGCACAAAGAAGAAAAATATCTTTAAAAAGAGACATTTTACAAAAAATACTCAAATAACTTATAAAAGAAAATATTATTTGTATTCATATAAAGTAAGGTTATATTTTTTTCTTTCTTTATATATATATTTTTTAAATTTAAAAAAGACCGAACCATAGGAAACAGATATTAAGCCAAGTTTATTGATTCATCAATAGATTTGATGACTTGAATGATGAGTTTCTGCTTTTTACGAATGTTTGCATTCTTGCAACTCTTAATGCATCGAAATATGTATAAGCTTATAATGTTGAGAAGAATTTCTAAAAACAACAATGCTTTTGTCGTTTCTATTCTTTCCTTTTCCTTCTTTCTTTCTTTCCCTTAGTTTTGTTGCCCTGTTTTCTGTCTCTCAGTGTTGGCTTTTATACATAAGACTGGTTACAGACCTATGGGTTTCTTGCAGATTCATCTTTTGTCAGGCAGTGCTAATGCTGTATGCTCCAACCTTCAATAAGAAGGAATACCATCCTATGTGTATGCCTCCTCTTCCTTCGTCTGTTCTGCCGACAGCCCCCAATTCTCAAATAGCAGTAATGCAGATAGCAAACATCTTTGGTGCTGTGAACAGTTTTATCTTCTCAGAAGGAGTGAAGCTTCCTGAAAATAGACATGGTGATGATATGGATGTGATTTCAAGTTGTTGAAAGCACGTCTCTGGGGCAGAATGAGCTTGGATATGTAAAAATATGTATAAATGCAGGTGGGTTTTTAATACTTTTACGAAAATGTTTGTTGTACCTTGGGTTTCTGGGTCTCTGCGTGATATATTTCCTCAAATACTGAGTATCTGGGTTGTGAATGTGGCGATTTTTGTAAAACTGGGAGATGTTTATATATTTCGAAACTTCGAACAGAATTTAAAAGAAAAAAGGCAATGCTTCAGGATATAAGCAATTTTGTCATTTTAAGTGAGAGAGTATGGATGATCAAATAGTAGTAATGCAGATGGCAAACTGGAACATGACTGCATCTTATAAGTCCATATCCAAATCTGCAATTTAATTCCAATGATATTGAGGTGTCAGATTCCAGTCTCTATCCTACAATTATAGTCGTAATAGGAGACCGTCGCTCAGGTTGTTTCATCGGTTATCAAAATAAATTTTGAAGTCATCTAAGTTTTCTGATTGGAAAAAGAATGTATCTGAAAAAATGCACAGCATTTAGTAAATCTTGAACCTACCAGGTGATCATTCATCTTGTTCCTACAACAGGAAGGATGTACTTTCTTAACAGTTCGGGTGTAGGAGATGGAAATTTTGGGTAATTAAATAGAGAAGCAGTAGACCGCTTTATTTTGAAGTACTTAAGCTCTTTGAGAATCTACGGAAAAGTATTGATAAGATCAAAACCAATAGAATCCTTTAGCTTGGCTATGTAAACGCAATTACATTTTGTGAACATGGTATTTCCTAGGGTTATGGTTTAAAACCCTTCTTTTGTATTGGAAGATTTTGAACAAATATTTTGAGATTTAATAGCTATTTTATTTAATAGAATGGATTCTTTTCCACTGTGATCAGTGGCTCCCTTTCTAATAATTTGGGGGCGGCCCCCGCCACGGGGCGGGACCGGGGGGGTCCCTCTCTAATATGATAAGAACATATTATTATAGTAAAAAAATAAAATATGTACATATTTTTTTTATAATTTTATAGAATAATATTAATTTTATTTTGTGTTGACTCCCTCTTTAAAAATTATTTTGATCTCTCTTTACAAAATTAATCTAATTTAAAAATAAAATTAATCTTATATAAAATAAAATGTATGATAACATGATGACATATTTTTATTATAGATAAAAATAAAAATAAAAATAAAATTTGAATGATTTCTAATATATTTTTTCTATAATAATATGTTCTTATCATATTATATACTTTTTTAATATATAAGTTATATTAAACGTATTTTATTTTTATTATAGATCTTATTATTAAATTATTTTATACCACATAAAAAATTGTATATAAATAGAACAAAAATATTTTATATATTTCATTTTAATTTTTACTTGACCCCTTTAACCCAAATTTCTGACTCCGTTACTGACTGCGATTATTGCATATTGTTAGTAATATATTAGATGCATTGCATATTAATAATCATGAATGAGGGATGTGTAGTCTTGATTTACATGTCTTGATGCTTTTTTAGTCCAATCTCAAGTAGGATTTGGGGCATCACACAACATGTATCATGTTTTAGAGTTTAACCCTATTTAGTTTTAGGGTCTCTTTCTCACTTATAACCCTTCCCTTACCTTGAGCCTCTTGAGCCTTATAGACTTGTGCCTTGAGGAAAAACTCTAAGCCAAATGATATTAAGCACTTCTCGTACTCGCTAGAACTCATATGGTTTTGGTGCTAGTTGATCCTTATAGTCCTAATGGTCTTTTGTGTGCATTTTGTGAAAAGAGTATATATGCCTTTACATCAACTCTATGGCCAAAAGTTTCTTGAACATGTGCAAGGATTTCTAACCTATCTTACAAGAAAGAAGACCTTTATAGAAATCTAGTGGTAGCCAAAAGTGACCAAACCCTACAAGGGTTCATTTCTATTTGGTCATTGACGATCTGGGTTCTTTGAGAAAATCTTAGACAATCCGTACTCAATAAAATTAAGCATAGTTGAATCAACTACTCTAGAAATCTTATAAGATTCACGACAAGGCCATAACACACATCCCTTACTCATCTCTCAAGTCAAACATTCTTCAACTCAAAAGTCCTTGTAAGTGCATGTGTGTTCATGAGAAGAGATAGAAACATAAAGATTCTCATCGTGCTAACCTCTCCCATCCTAATCTTCCTCTTTATGCTTGTGCATAGAGGCTGGTATTTGGATGGTAGGGAAATTGTTTTTGACTTTCTCCTGGAGTGGGCGACATAGAAAGGAAAATAGAGAATGAAATATGAAAATTGGACAAAATGACCTTTGATCTTCCTCTAGCATGTATGGACGCCGGCCATTCAATGCCCCATTTAAATACTTTTTTGTTCATGTCACTTATTCTCTCTCCTATCTTCTAGAAAAATTGAAAAGTCATTCAAAATCTCTTGCATGCATGAGCGCCAAGTGTTTCTTTCTTCTAGCCCTAGCCAAAAATCTCTTCCTCTACCCTTCATCATTGTGCTATATTGGGAACTTAAGGGTCTTTTTTGTATGGAGAACATGTAGCGCCTCCTTTGGAATGACTGAAACTCCATGCCTCTCCTTCTAGATACAATGAAAATTGCATATAAGTTGCCAAATGGCATGAGGCAAGTGTGAGACTCTTATCATAATCGAGATCCCTCTTGTCTTCTTTTATTCATGGATTCTTTTAGAAGCCATCATGAGTGCCATGTGGCTCTTCCCAAAGCCCCTATGAACCTTCCTCATGATTACTTCTAGAATCCTTAAAGCCCTATGCATGCGTGAGCTATGACCAAAAGAAAGTTGGCTTCCATGGGGGTGGACGTGCACTCTAATAAACCGTAGCCCTTCTTCTCTAGTGTAATTTCTTCTTGAAGCCATATTGCGTGCTTGCTATTTGGCACATCTCCTTGTTAGTCGAATCTCACATCACTATAGATCTAATAATTACATCTTAGGAAAACTCAAAGACCTTCCATCCAAGTGGCACCTCTCACCTAATCCAACTCCTAATTAGGTCTTTTTCCAAACCTAAACCCTTAAAGGGCTGAAATTAGTGTTGGGCTTCTTCCTTGGGCTTGGGCACCTATATCATCAACAGATCATGGCCTAAGTCAATCTTACACCCTTAACCTCCTTCAATCAATGAGTTTACGTCTGGTTGGATCAAATCGGAAAATAAAATAAATATGAGCAAGCACCTAGCTTAGACATTTTTATCACAACTAATCTAAAAAAAAAGCATGAATTTCATTGACCTTATAATGTTAATGGTTGTTAAACATTATCACTATTGTGTGCTAGAGTTAGCGATCCTTACAAGCTAATTGGCACTACCCAATTTTAGCAGATTAGAACTTAGCCCTCATCAAGAATGGGCATAACTAGGTACGTACATCGCCAGTGACGCATTCTGATGTTGCAATACACCCCTTAATCTCATGGTACCATCTTGACTATCATGGCCAGATCATTTTAACTCAATAGTCACATGCAATCATACATT
Source organism: Platycarya strobilacea (assembly GCA_036898215.1). Taxonomy (NCBI): domain Eukaryota; kingdom Viridiplantae; phylum Streptophyta; class Magnoliopsida; order Fagales; family Juglandaceae; genus Platycarya; species Platycarya strobilacea. The sequence goes on from CM072556.1 coordinate 29,157,261, forward strand.
TTTCATTTTCATTTCTTAACATTTAACCTTACCTTGCCTTACCTTACCTTGCCTTTTCGTTCATTTGAAAATCCATAATCATATCATATATTATTCATTCATATAACTAATCATGCAATTTCACAATCACATGCATTACCTCAATAATAATAATAATAGGTATTATAGATTGATATAATTCAAAGTGTATAGAATAAACACGTGGATGTTTTTCATTAGTTTACAATAGAGTTAGTTACATTTGACTTTATATAAATACAGAGTATCTACTTGTAACTAAATTATGTTAATAAAGTTTTCAGTTTTCTCTTCTCTCAGTTTGCTATATCTTTTATCTCTCGATACTCTGTTTCATCTCTTGATACTTTGTTTCATGGTATCAGATGTAAACTAGTTACGCTTCCGTTTCAAATTCAAGAATGGGTGAAATTCCAAGTTATTACCTTTTACAGAATGATGATTCATTGAGAACAATTCTTGTGTCAAACATCCTCACTAGGGACAATTATCACACATGGAGTAGATCCATGGTTATGGCGTTCAAAGCAAAGAACTGTTTTTGGATTCATTGATGAATCAATTCATCAACCAAGTTTCACAGATGATTCATATGAATTGGGGGAAAGATGCAACAATATGGTATCTTTTTGGTTGATCAATTCTGTCTCAAAGGAGATTGGTTGCAGCATAATATGTGCGAAATCAGCGAGAGAAATGTGGCTAGATTTAAAGAATCGTTTTACTCAAGGTAACGGTCCAAGACTCTATCAATTGCAAAAAGATTTGTCATTACTCGTGCAAGCAGACTTGTTTGTGCGAGACTATTATACAAGATTCAAGTCTTCGTGGGATGAATTGTTGGATTATAATCAAGTACCTGCATGTTTGTGTGGAGGAGCTTTGCAAAAGTGTAAATGTGGTGCAATAAAGATTTTTCTGGGCTATCAAGATCGACAGCATGTGATGCAATTTTTGATGGGTTAAAATGATAGTTTTTCTCATATCAGAGGGCAAATTCTAATGCAAGATCCTTTACTAGAAATAAACAAAAAAATTTCTTTGGTGGTTCAAGAAAAAAAGCAAAGAGACATTAGCAAGAATGGTGTTGTAGATACTGTAGCATTCATGAGCAAAATGCAAGATTCAAACACAGAAATGAGAAAGTTTAATTCTAGAAAACAGCAGACAAGAAGAGAAAAGTTGTATTGCACTCACTGTGGTATGAATAATCATATGGTGGAAAAATGCTACAAGGTTCATGGATATCCTCTCGGATTCATGCAAAATTCCACAAATAATCGACAAAAAGGAAAGTTTCAGGCATCTGTCAATCAAGTTTTGGGTCAATCTTTAAGTAATCATTTTGAGAACTTTAATCAATTGCCTTTCTCTCAAGAAGATTGTCAAATTTTTTTTATCTCTAATTCACTCACAACCTGGTGATAATACCAATCATCAAGCAACAAATGTTATTTCTAAATCTGCTGCTTACTCCACTCAAGGTATATCATCTAATCCAAGTATTTCCTTAAGTGCATCATTTACAATTTAATGTCCCATAATACTTGAATTGTAGACACAGGAGCTACGGATCATATTGTTCATTCCATTGATTTTTTCACTTCCATTACAAAGATTCTAAATACCTCAGTAAAATTACCAAATGGTTAAAACGTGCCTGTTACACATTCTGGTATAGTCCGAATATCAGAAAACTTAATTCTTAAAGATGTACTTTGTGTACCATCTTTTTCATACAATTTACTTTCTGTGAGTAAATTACTTCAACACAGAAATGCTTATTCATTTTTCCATCTGACTATTGCTATATTCAAGAGCATACCCCATGGAAGATGATTGGGATAGCTAGAAAAAAAGCTAGCCTATACATATTGCAAAGATCAGGTGCTAGTGATGATGAGGTTCAACACAAATCAAATCTTATCAATTTCTTGATAAATTCTAAAATTTGGCATAACAGACTAGGATATCCTTCTATGTCTAGATTGTCTTTCCTTTTCAAAAATGTATCTGATATCAATTTTACAGATAAAATTTCTGATCATTGTACTGTTTGTCCATTGGCAAAACAGAAAAGACTTCCTTTCCAAGTTCATACATACGATGAAAGTTTTTCTTTTCATCTTGTCCATTGTAATATATGGGGACCCTTCTCTATTTCAACCTATAACGAATCCAGATTCTTTCTTACTATAGTTGATGATCATTCAAGGTTTACATGGGTTTATTTGATGAAAAACAAGTCTGAAGTCAGAAACATATTAACTAATTTTTACAATTTAGTTGAAACACAATTTGGGAGAAAAATACAATGTATAAGAAGTGATAATGGTTTAGAATTCAAAATGCTTGAGTTTTATGCCTCAAAAGGAATTATACATCAAATGTCATGCATAGAAACACCTTAACAGAATTCAATAGTCGAAAGAAAACATCAACACTTGCTAAATGTAGCAAGAGCTTTAAGGTTTCAATCAAATGTTCCTTTAATTTTTTGGGGGAATGTATATTGAGTGCATGTCATCTTATAAATCGAATTCCATCTTTAGTTTTAAATAACAAATCTTCACATGAAGTTCTTTATAATTCAATCCCATCATATAATCATTTGAAAAGTTTTGGTTGTTTATGCTATGCATTGACTATTACTCAAAACATAAATAAATTTTCACCAAAGGCTAGAAAATGCATTTTTGTAGGATATCCTTTTGGTATAAAAGGGTATAAATTGTATGACCTAAAACTTAAACAATTTTTTTTTGTTTCTAGAGATGTAGTTTTTCATGAATCAAATTTTCTATTTATATCACAAAATGATTCATCAACTCATAATTCAAATCTGGATATTAGTTCTCAATTATCTCATTCGAAATCACATAAAAATGTTCTTTCAAAATTAGTTCCTGATTACATTGAACCCACAAATAATGCTACCAATATTTCTCAGTTTTCACCTGTTAATCATTTAGATCAGTCCAATAATGCTACCAATAACATCAACATAGAAATCACAAATATACCATCTCTAAGTGATGAAAATCACTTTCCTATTCTTAGAAGATCAGCCAGACAACACAATGCACCTGGTTACTAACAAAGATATCATTGTAATCTGGTTGTTTCTGCTTCTCAATCATCTCCTACAGCTCCTATCATTAATTCAGGCAATAAATATAGCATTTCTGATGTTATTTCATGTTCAAAATTGTCTCAATCTCATAAAGCCTTCTTAGTTGCAATTTCTTCTAAAATGGAACCTACTTTTTATCACCAAGTTGTTAGGCATACTCATTGGAGAGATGCTATGTCTGTAGAATTATCTACATTAGAGTCGAATAACACTTGGATTTTAACACCACTTCCTCCAAATAAAAAACCTATAGGTTGTAAGTGGGTATATAAAATAAAATACAATTCAGATGGTTCTATTGAGAGACATAAGGCAAAACTTGTAGCCAAAGGGTACACTCAAAAGGAAGGCCTAGATTTTTTTGAACTTTCTCACTTGTTGCTAAAATGGTGCTTGTTAGATGTGTGTTGTCATTGGCTGCTATACATAATTGGCATATTTCTCACTTGGATGTCAATAATGCTTTTTTATATGGAGACTTAGATGAAGAAGTTTTCATGAAAGCACCTCCTGGTTATTTACCTAAGGGGGACACAAGGGTATGTAAATTATAAAGATCCCTTTATGGCTTGAAACAAGCATCTAGACAATGGAATTCCAAATTCAAATCTGCCTTATTTGATATTGGTTTTTCACAATCAAAAGTAGACTATTTCTTGTTTACCAAGAAGGAAGAAACTTCATTTGTGGCATTACTACTTTATGTGGACGACATCCTACTTGCTAGCAGTGATTTATAAGCTATTGAAGCTGTCAAAACAGTTTTAACAATGAAGTTCAAGCTGAAAAATTTAGGTCCAGCCAAATTTTTCCTTGGTATGGAAATTGCAAGATCACAAAAGGGTATTTCTTTATCTAAGAAAATATACTCTAGAATTGTTAGTAGATTTTGGTTTACTTGCTCCAAACTTGCATTTTTTTTCCTATGGATACTCATGCTAAATTGTCCAAAGAAGAAGGTGAAGTAGTTGAAGATATTTCTGGTTATAGGAGATTAATTGGAAGATTAATCTATCTTACTCATACTAGACCAGACATCACATTTGCAATTCACCATTTGAGCCAATTTTTGGATAATCCTTGAACACCACACCTCCAAGCAGCAATGAGAATTTTGAGGTATTTGAAATCAGCTCCTGGGCAAGGTTTGTTGTTTCCCACCTCATCCAACATACATATAAAAGCATTCTCGAATTCAGACTGGGCTAGCTGCCCAGACACCAGAAGATCAGTTAGTGGTTATTGTGTTTTCATTGGTGATTCATTAATATCTTGGAAATCAAAGAAGCAACATACGATTTCAAGATCATCAGCAGAGGCATAGTATAGATCAATGGCTTTTATTGTTTGTGAGATAACATGGATTAGAGCATTGCTTGGTGATTTGCATCAGTCACACAGTCAACCAGCATTATTATTTTGTGATAATCAGGCGGCACTTCAAATAGCAATAAACCCAGTTCATCATGAGCGCACCAAACATATAGAATTGGACTGTCATTTAGTCCAAGAGAAAATTGAAGAAGGATCATTAACTGTTCTTCATGTTAGTTCTGTTAATCAAATTGCATATTTGATGACTAAACCTCTTGGTTCCAAGCCATTTCATACCTTGTTGTCCAAGATGAATGTGCATAATATATACACATAATCTTGAGAGGGACTATTATAGATTGATATAATTCAAAATGTATAGAATAAACACGTGGATGTTTTTCATTAGTTTACAATAGAGTTAGTTACATTTGACTCTATATGAATACAGAGTATCTACTTGTAACTAAATTACGTTAATGAAGTTTTCAGTTTTCTCTTCTGTCAGTTTGCTATATCTTTTATCTCTCGATGCTATGTTTCATCTCTTGATACTCTGTTTCAATAGGGATTCATGATCAATAGAGTTTGCCAATGATAACGCATACATGTAGGCATACCTTATAAAATTCACATAATTACTAAACAGTTCTAAAATTAAGATTTTTCAATTTACATGAAGTGACGTAGAAAAATATTATCATAGTCACTTATCTCCATTATTATGCAAAATAAGCTAATAGTAGGTATCATCAAGCATTAAACGGGACCTATAAGACATCCATACGGTTCGATATATAAGCATCTTTTTTCGGTTAAATAAACATGAAACATGCATTCTTGCAACTAGGTTCACAGGATGAATGGTGTATCTGGAGTTTTTTTTTTTTTTTTTGTGTCCAAAGTAGAAAGATATTCACGTTTCTTGATTTTCTATCAAATAAATTTTCAGTTTTCAGTTTTTTTTCTAATTTTTTACATTTTATTTATATTTCCTTTATTTTCATGTGAATTTTATAAAATTTTAAATTTTCATCCGAGGATGTCTAATCTTGTCTTTTACTTTTATTTTTAAATTTCAAATGTTTTATGGAGGGGTAAAAGATAATTTTCTACAACAAATGCCAAAAGTTCAAAGTGTTAGAAAGTAGAACTTTCTAACCCAGTTAATTGGGCTGGGCTTAATTTAACTGGGTTCTTAATACAAAGATTCAAAATCGAGAATGTGAAAAGGGATTGTAAATTATGTAGTTATTTGATGAGAATTTTATATTTTTAAAAGAAAAAATTCATAATTATGTTTATGTTTGACGTGTAAGTTACTTTTAAATATTTTTTAAATATTTTATTATTATTTATTATTTTATTATTATTATTCACATAATTCTATTATTATTTAATATTTTATTATTATTTTTTATCTATTTTTTTTATCTTTATTTATAATTCTTCTTAACATTTTTCAACATTTAAACTTAATTTTAGAATATTTTTATTAGATTATATATTTGTATATGTAAAAAAATACAAATTTATATACTTTTCAAAAAAAAAAATAATAATTATATTTAATTAAAAGTAAGGAAATAAAATTAAAAGAAGGGAATAAAAATATTAATAATATGTATAAAGTGAATAATAATCTTTTAAATTTGAAAATTTTGGAAGAATTACTATTGACTTATGTAAAAAAAAAATGTTTTTATTTCATTTTTCTATTTTTGTCTCTTCACTTTTATTTAAATATGATTAACTTTTTAAAAAAATTGTACAAATTTATATTTTTTTACATATATAAATGTATAATCCAACGAAAATGCTTAAAGATTTGTTCAGTTTTCAGTTTCTTTTTTAAAAATTAATCCAATTTCGCGCTTGCTCTTAAAAGTAAAGGAAGAAGGAAAATAGGACTGGTGCAACATACAGATACTGTTAGTCTGTAGCTAAAACAAACAGAAAAGGATTAAAAACTGAACTGGAGCTGCAACAGAGAACCCTGGGCGAGACAACCACGCCAGTGTTGCGGCTCTCTAATCTCTACGCGGAAAGATCCCCACAAACGAGCACTCTGGTTCTGGGGGGGGAGAGAGAGAGAGAAAGAGAGAGAGAGAGATTTGGCTTGGTCCCTTGGGGCTTTGATCGACTCGTAATGTCTCCGAGTCTCCAGATTCCAGCTCATTCTGCTTAAACGGCTTCTACTTCAGGTTTGTATCTTTATGATATCTTTATCTTTTTCCTATTTTACCTCATTGGTCACAGTTCCTTTACTTCTTTTGCCTGCTTATTTTCTCAGATCTTGTCCATACTATAGGTTTTTCACAGAATGGCGACTTGGGCGTATCCTATTTTCTGGATTTCGGTTTTAGAATTGGGTTTTCCTGTTGCTTGGATTTCTATAAACGGTACGTTTTTCTTTGAATTTTTGTAGATTTTTAAGACTCTGGCACTCCTGTTATCCCTGGAATCTGGGTCTTTTTTTGGTTTTACAGCAAATGGGAAAAGAAAAGAAATTAGAAGTTTGGAAGGTTGGATTTTCGGTTTTTTCCCCCTTCGACGGACTATAATCCCTTTGACGGAATATAATTGACAAAAACCTTCACTTTCTGAACTCTCAAGGCTTTAATTATGTACCTGTTCTCTAATCTTCGTCCTCTTATGGTTTGATTGGGCTTGAGGCTATTAGGGTTTTTGGTGAATTTTAATAGGACCGTTTAAGTGAGAGATTTCTAAATATGGAAAGATTCTGATACTTCACTACGTTTCAGAGTCGTAATGACTTTTTCCTTTTTGTTTGATTGGTTGAGAACATGTAGGAAAATAAGTTAATAATTCTGAATATTGGATTATATATTTGGTCACAAGGCCTAAAACTCGCCATTGCCTTCACACTTTCTTTTCTTCCAAGCTTCTTTTTGTCAATGATGAAATTTGTGTATGCTATGTTTCTTTGTTGGAATGTGGATCTGGCTGTCAAAATGTGGATCTGATGGAATAATACTCATTCGCATAGTTGCTGACATGATGTAGTTAGCTGAGAAAATAACGGAAAGGAAGGATAAACTTTGGTACTTAGTCCCAAACTCTGAAGTTTTTATAAATAATCTGATTGTAGCTCCATTACTTTTTCAAATGGTGGTCCATCTGTGCCCTGATTATTTCATATGGACCAAGAAAGTGTTGTTCAGAAGGTTAGTTTTCTAATTTGCATTATTATTTTTTCTTCACACTTGGACCCAAAGTTCCGTGTGTAATGAAGATCTTTGTTCCATGTAATTCGTTATCCTATATTTTTTTAACCATTCCTTCTCTTCTTTAGTTCTTTTTTTTTTTTTTTGCCAAAAATGGTGTAATGTATATGGTTGGTCCATCTCTCTGATTAGCCCAAGTTGTTCACAATTCCAGAAAGCAGAGACTGATTTAAAAAAAAAAACAAAGATTCTTTACTGTCGCAGCAATCCCAACAGAAGGTGGTATTTGTGATTTGATTTTTTAAATCTGTTGGGTTTATTTTTGGGACTCAAATTTTGCAAGCTATTGGAATTTGGGCTGCTTGGATTGGGAAGTGGGTTGAGCTCATCTCAACTCACTTCCATTTCATCATTATATTTTTATAATTTTTTATACAAAACACGAATTTCTATACACCTTTTTCAAATCCCAATACACCTTTTTCAAATTCCAACACACTTTTTTCAAATCCCAAAATAATAATAATATTAAAAAATAAATCAAACTCATCTCAACTCATCCCATCTCCGAATCCAAGCGGGGCCTAAAATGTTGGTTCCGGTTTCTGTCACTTTGTTTTTTTTTCGGCAATTTGTTTGCATTTGTTTGTTTCGATTTTTGCAGTTATGTTTGGTATTTAGGAATTTATTTAGTTGTTTATTGCATAATGAGGATGTGGTTTTTTGGAAAGGAGTCAATGGACGAAAATAGGGAGAAAACCTGGGTAGGGTAGCCTCTTCCTGCTTGGTTGGAAAGCCTACCTGTCCGCCCCGAGTCAGTGAATCTCGCCCCAAGATAGGGTTAAGCCCCACCTTTAGTGGGCAGTTCTCAGCCCTACTACATGTAGTTGGTACCCTTCTAGAGTTTGATGAGTATGTGTGGATGTGGTATTTACTCACCCTTACACGCATACAAACTGAGATATGGTCAATGGTCATGTAAGTTATCTGAACAAATTCAATAATCCATGACCAATAAGTCAGACTAGTAGAGTGTAGCATACACCTGTTGGCTAGAGAGAATCTCAATTAGTTAACTACTTCTACCAACCGCCCTGCTTAGTTTTCTATTCTGGTTTTTTTTGTCTCCCAACTTTTTTCCATTACCAACCAGGAGGTGAAAGGGTTTCTGATTAATTATTGGATGTTTAATTAGTCTTCTTAAACACATTCTTGATTAATTAATGGAAATTCTGTGAGGCCTATTTTGAGAGAACTCTTCGGTGTGATATCATTATTTCTTGGCATAATAGTTTATCAACGTGTAAGTTTTCTGAGTTTAAGTTTATGCCTCCACTTTTTCTGTATCTTATTAACTTTGAATTTTTATTTGGATAGTCATTTCTTTTATTGTAATCAATTACGTTATTGGAATTGGGGGTTTTAATCTGCTCATGTTTTAACCAAACTCTGAGTTTTGATTTCTGTGTACAGAGACTGATTATATACTATTTACACTTCTAAATCTGGAAAAGTTCTAGCAGACAACCACTGAGTTCTAGCTCCAATTGAAATCTGATATGGAATGGTGAACTAGATTCTTTTGTGACCTTGTTCTTACTGTAAACTGCTTCTTCGTGCTAATTTCCTTGTATTCAACATTCAAATTTAACTTTGGCCTCTTTCCCAGTTATCCATCGTTGAGTTTATGCATCTTATAATTTTGCTGTGTACAATGGCTATAATTTCCTCGGTGCTTTTTTGTCCTCAGGAGGTCTTTGAGTATCTCATCAGCATATTGCCTTTAGTTTTTATCACATCAGTTCTTCAGGGTTTCATACAGAACCTAAGATGGGTTCCAGAATTCCATCTCATCAGCTCAGCAATGGCCTTTACGTATCAGGACGGCCAGAGCAGCCAAAGGAAAGGACACCAACTATGAGCTCTGTTGCCATGCCCTATACAGGTGGAGATATCAAGAAGTCAGGAGAACTTGGGAAAATGTTTGACATCCCTATGGATGGCTCGAAATCTAGAAAATCAGGCCCTCTAACTGGTGCTCCTTCAAGGACGGGATCTTTTGGAGGTGCTGCCACACACTCTGGTCCAATCATGCCTAATGCCACAGTTAGGGCCAGCTATACCACTCCAGGGCCTGTATCTTCTGGAGGCATGTCTGGTTCAGCTTCCTTAAAGAAATCAAATTCTGGCCCACTAAATAAACATGGTGAGCCTTTGAAGAAGTCATCTGGTCCCCAATCTGGTGGAGTAACACCAACAGGCCGCCATAACTCTGGGCCGCTTCATAATGTGCTCCCTGCAACAGGTCTTATTACATCTGGACCCATTTCTTCAGGCCCTTTAAATTCTTCTGGGGCCCCTCGGAAGTTATCTGGTCCTTTAGAATCTATGGGATCCATGAAAGTACCAGGCTCCTCTGTTGTTAACAATCAGGCCGTGACTGTTCTTACTCAAGATGATGAGTTTTCCTTCAAGAGGAACCTCCCTAAGTTAGTGTCATGGTCACTAATTCTTCTTTTTGTGATGGGGTTCATTGCTGGTGGGTTTATTCTTGGAGCTGTCCATAATGCCATTCTCCTTATGGTGGTAGTGGCACTTTTCGGTGCAGTTGCTGCATTATTCATCTGGAACACTTTTTGGGGGAGAAGAGCCATTATTGGTTACATTGCTCGTTATCCTGATTCGGAGCTTAGAACTGCGAAGAATGGGCAATATGTGAAGGTCTCTGGGGTATGTAGTTTGCTTGGATGATTTTGTAGGTTATATTCTTATTCTTGCATTTCATCAATGTGTCTCTATTAATTGAACTTCATTTGTTTGATCGTATTTTGGCTTGCATCTTTGACTTTTTTAACTAGTCAGTCATAATAGAGTAAGCTAAATTCATGAGATTAGTGAGGAATAATGAAGTAAAACCTCTAATCCCTCGCTTTTTCCCCCCCTTTGAAAGGCGGTTATTAATGGTGAGAATCTTATTATAGTTTATATGATTGAATATATTTTGAGCAAATATTGTAAATGTTATTACTTTTTGGTGAACGTACATTTTAAGAAGTATTTAATTATCAATTTAAAATCTCAAAGTTATGAATATTTGTTAATGGATGTTTTGAAGTAAACATAAGCTATTGATATGATCTATATATCTCATTGCTTCACTTATAAAAAGATGTATAATGATGTTGTGGCTGGTTTACATGTGTTCTTTACTTTTTCCGCTCTCTTGTCCCTTCATATTCTTAAATGGCATTTATCACATGTTTGGTTGTTCCTTTTGAAGGTGGTCACTTGTGGCAATGTGCCTCTTGAGACATCGTTTCAAAATATTTCTCGATGTGTGTATACATCAACAAGTTTACATGAGTATCGAGGATGGGATTCAAAGGCTGCAAACCCTTCACATCGCCATTTTACTTGGGGGCTCAGATCGTTAGAAGTGAGTAATTGAAACATTAGCTTGATAGTTTTGTGGACAGTATTATTATTATCGAAGTTAAATTTCCGTGCTTCCTGACATTGCCATAAAATTCATACAGTTTGGGGGGTGGTTTGTGTTTGGGATTTATTAGTACTGGAAACACTTCATCTCTCATTTTAAGTTTCCAAAGATTTGAGGACTTTTCAGACATATGTTTACTTCATGCACCTAGATAAGGTTTGAGCAGATATGGGGTGGCCTCCTTTTTCGGTATGTACACTGGACTGACTGGTATTTTTTGTGAATGTCTGCCATGATATTTACTAGATAAGGTGTCCATGGCATATCCTAGATGAACAATCTTTTCTTTGTTGCTTTATAAATTTTGTTACTTTGCTATTGTTGGTCTGCATGCTTGCTTGTTTTAAAGGTCTGGTTGTTCCAACGGGTCCTTCGGTGAGTCCAAGAGACCTGATTCCATGGGGGTGAAATATTCTGTCCTGGATTTTACACTTTTTGACTGGTGTCTTCATTTGACAGAGGCGTGTGGTTGACTTCTACATCTCAGATTTCCAGTCTGGATTGAGAGCCTTGGTAAAGACTGGCTATGGAGCACGGGTGACTCCTTATATTGACAACTCAATTGTCATTGATGTTAATCCAGAGAATGAAGAGTTGTCCCCGGAGTTCATCAGGTGGTTGGGAGAGAGGAACCTCTCAAGTGATGATCGGATGATGCGGTTAAAAGAGGGGTATAAGCTCACTCTCTCTCTCTCAGATTGGAGTTAGATTGCTGTTCCCTCTTATGATTACATTTTCTGTGTCTTCATACTGACTCATAAATACTCTGCATTTATGATGATCGAAGGCAATGGTGGTACCATCATAGTAATTGCCATTCACAATTCTGGACATTTGAATTTGTTGCATATGTAGGTATATCAAAGAAGGAAGCACAGTTAGTGTAATGGGAGTTGTTCAGAGAAATGAGAACGTGCTTATGATTGTCCCTCCACCGGAGCCACTCACAACCAGGTGCCAATGGGCAAAATGTATTTTCCCTGCTAGCCTCGAGGGTATTGTTTTAAGGTGTGAGGATGCATCGAAGAACGATGTAATACCAGTTTAGCTGTATATGAGCTAGGGACTTCTTCAGTTATTGCCTTTCTGATAGCGGTTTTTTTTTTTTGGGTTCTCTATTAATATTGATGGTATTAGTGGTGGGAGAAACTAGTGATGGGGGGATTCTGATGGTTTAAATTGGGGTTGCCATTCGTATTCCTGGGTGTATAGTTATGCAGTGTTTCACTCGGTTTATTTTATTTTTATTTTTCTTCTAGGGTGGAATTCTTTTTTTAACGAGGGTGCTTGGTGTAGTGAGGAGATTTACTACTTGTTTGAGAAGATTAAGGTTATGTTAAATAGTAGGAAATCTATGAGGCATCGGGTGCATTCTCTTATACAGAACTGACTGGTAATTTGTGTGCATCCACACGCTGTGGATGATATAATCATGTCTTATCGACGCTTTTTATCCCATTTATTTTTCAGTCATAATTTGAAAACTATCTCAAATATATGAAATTCGGTTTATTTATTCAAATAATAAAAGTATGTATTTAACTCAATGAATAAAGCTCAGAAAGGCAATTTTCATTTTCACTCCAGCCGATTTTGCTCTCAACAAAAAATCCAAACAACACCTTCTCCGTCTAGGGGGGTGGTGGAGCTTCAGCTCCTCTCTCCTTCTCCCTCCTTCTGTCTAGCTAGTTCAGAAATTGTCTTAACTCCTTTTTTGTAGTTTTTATTTTCTGTTTTGTTCTAAACAATAAGTGTTGATCTATTGTTTTCCAACCATCCACGACCATCATGCACCTCGTAGCAAGACTCCTTAGCTGACGATCCTTTAGATGGTCAAAGCAAAATGTTGAATGGAACAACATTTTGCTTTAGATGGTCAAAGCAAAATGTCACACACTCGGCACAAACTGTGCATGAGATCCATGTGCTGCTTCATCGGGGAGTGCATGTTGTCATTACATGCGGCACTTTCAAGGCCAACGACCTCATATCCTTCATATTTGACCAACTTCTATTCTCCCACATTGGCGCATGGCTTTCTCGCGTTGCTATGGTCCCTAACATTTGTCTACCGATGATTTTGTGCATCTTTTGATTGCTTTCTTCCTATGTTTTTGTTTTTCCTTACCAAGGATGGTAAGAAAGAGGGGGAGGAAGTCTTCTACATGCAATCTAGATCAACGAAATGCAGGACAAAATGCAACTTTTAGTCAAAGTATAACAATCTATTTTTCAGATTATATCAAAATCACTTCAAGTGGCTTCTCCTTATAGGAAATGGATGTGAGTCAATTTACTAACACTAGATCTTATTATTATTATTATTATTTCTTATGTTGTATTTGTTAGTTTTGAATAAATGTTGGGGTCTCTTATCTTATTGACTATTATGTCTTGTAATTCTTAAAAAAAAAAAAAGATTGAATAAAGAGTTCCAAGGTCATGGTGAGTTAATAAAGCAAGATTGTTTAAGACTTGTTGGCATATGGGGTGTTGAGACCTAGCAAAAGTTCTTTCTCATCACCTATTCTATTAGTTAAGAAAGTTGATGGCACTTAGAGGATGTGTATTGACTATCATGTCCTTAATCAAGATGCTATTAAAGACAAGTTTCTTATATCTATCATTGATGAGTTGCTTGATGAACTTAGCACAATTATTTTCTAAGCTAGATCTAAGGGTTGATTACTATCAAATTCGAGTTAGAGAAAAAGACATATTAAAGATAACCTTTAAAACTCATAAGGGCAACTATGAGTTTTTTATTATGCCTTTTGGCTTTAGAAATGCACCAACCACTTTCCAAAATTTAATGAATGGCATATTCAAATCCTTTTCGATGAAATTTGTATTAGGTTTCTTTGTTGACATATTGGTGTATAGTAAACATGTTGTGATCATGCTTTGCATTTAAGTCTATCCTAGAAGTACTGAAGCAGATCCTCTAAAATAGTGGCTATGATAGAGTCACCTATTCCCAAAACTTCAAAGCCTTTTAGGGGAATTTTGAGTCTCACATGGTACTATGGAAAGTTCATAAGGGACATGGTTCTATTTCAGCCCTTTTGATTGTTCTATTGAGGAAAAATTCCTTCCATTGGCAACTCTCATAGTATTTGAGCAGTTGAAGAAAGCTTAATCATCCTCCAATTTATAGATTACCAGATTTTTTTTTCAAAGTATTTACCATTGAATGTGATGCTCCAGGCAATTGATTGAGGGCTATGCTTATGTAAGACGGCCCTCCTATAGCTTTTTACTGCAAGACCTTGAAGGAAGAGGCCTTATTGCTGTCTACTTATAAAAAAGAGTTATTAGCTCTTATCTCTACAGTGAGTAGATGGAGACCTTACTGATTGGAATAAACTTTCAAGGTAAAAGCTGACCAACAAGCGTTAAAAGTATTTGTTGAAACAAAAGATTAGGACTGACGTTTTGCACACTAAAATGTTATATTAATGGATAAACACTAATGTATATGTTGCCCAGATGACTAACACAAGAGGGGGGGTGAATTGAGTTGTATTTAAAAAATTAACAATTATAAATCAAATATATAATATAAAATATAAACAAAATATGAAACAATAATAAATATAAAGAGTAAGGGTAAGAGAGAAGCAAACTCAGTATGTTAACGAGGTTCGGCCCCACTGCCTACGTCCTCGCCTCAAGCTACCTCTTGAGGATCCCCAAATCCACTATTCAATCTCCTTTAGGTGGAGATAGAAACCTATTACACCTTTGAGCAGCACCGCTCCAAAGAATCCGTGTAGAACACCCTCTACACTTCCAATCACCTTACACTTGGTGATTTAACTTTTTTCCGTGTAGAACACCTTCTACACTTCCAATCACCTCACACTTGGTGATTTAACTATTTCCCATGTAGAACACCTTCTACACACACAAGGGTTATACACACCCTTTTACAAATATAAGAGTTGATAGTAGGTAGACTATCAAAGTACACTCCTCAATGAGTGAGATAGAAACAATACAGCGCAACCTATATCTCTCTCAACAAGAACAAGATTAAGGCTCAAAACTTTAGAAAAGAGAGAATGAGAGCTTTGAAGAAATGATGCAAAACTTAGCAATAGATATGTAAGCTCTTGTTGTGAATTTTGCAAAACTCAAGTGAGCTATTTATAGGCAAATGATTTTTCAATTTCAAATTTGAAAAGATTCTCATATCAAAAACATCATCATTTATTTTTCAAAAATTTCAAATATAATATTTTTACTTTTTGCATGTGACAAAAGGAGCACACTTTACTTTTCAAAAATTTCAAACATAATCTTTTACTTTTTGCATATGACAAAAGGAGCACACTTTACTTTTCAAAATTTTCAAATAAAGACATCTACCTTTTGCATAAGTCAAGAAAAGCATCCACCACTTTTGAAAATATTCAAATAAAACATGCACATGTGAAAGATGACAATCAATCATCTTAATATTTTCAAAGTTCAAACCTTTAATCATATCATGCACATGTGAAAGATGACAATCAATCATCTTAATATTTTCAAAGTTCAAACCTTTAATCATGTCATGCACATGTGAAAGATGACAATCAATCATCTTTCAAAATTTTCAAATTTAATTTTCAAAATATCATGCACATGTGGAAAATGTATTTTAATGCTTTATGATAAAATATTAATTTTGAGTCTTAATCCTAATTTTGAATTTTTAAGAGATTTACAACATTACTCTATGATTTTAATGTGAACTTGTTTCCTTCTTGCTCATGCTTGCTTCCTTGATGTGCTTGATTATATTGTGTGGACAACTTGAGCTTGAGACTCCTTTATTCTTTGGATTCATTTGTTATCATCAAAATCCATTTGTAGATTTACATGAAACTTGAAACCTTGGGTTCAACAATCTCCCCCTTTTTGATGATGACAAATGCTTGATAGAACCTGAATCCTGTATTAATACTTAAGCTCCCCCTGAGAATGTGCATTAGTTTTTCAAGCAAAAATATAAATATAATTCCAAGCATATATAACAAGTTTAGCAATTTAAATAATGTTAATGTTCTAGTCTAAAACTTCTCCCCCTTTTGGCATCATTAAAAAGGAATCATAATTAGATCAATAAGATATATTCCTGCAATAACCAATAGATAAATAAAACGCTGCGTTAGTAGAGACTGTAGAGAATTTGGTGCGTAGCTACACGTGTTCGACAAAACTTGCAAAGGCTGGAGGCCTAGATTCGGTAATTCGGTGCGAAAGGAGATTTTGTAAAGAGCTGAATAATTGAAACCACCCGTGCCCGACAAAACCTGCAAAGACTGGAGGCATAGCTCTGGCAATTCGGTGCAGAGATTTGATCCACTTGATGTTGCTGAAAAATGAGATATTATCATGATTTGTAAGTTTGTCTTGTTCTTATTTTCGTTTCTATAAGAGCAATCCTTAGCTTTATTTATTTCGCATCAAGCTTTCTTCTTATTTTTGCAATTTGCTTGCATTCTCATTCTACAATTTTTCAATGGCTCGTAGAATTCCCTTCAGTGCTTCTCTTGATCAAGATTTGAGGTATCCTTCACCTCAGTCTCAATCTATTTCTGCATCTGTCGTGGGTGCCATGAAGCAACAAGAGACTAATTTAGCTAATAAATCAGATCATGACGCCATTTACGAGCTTGTGGGTCTTGGAACTCGATACTCATCATCTATCGTTGCGTTTTCTGCTCGGTTGCAGTCCAAAACTCGCGAAATTGAGAAACTTAACGAGACTGTATCTGTACTTCAACGACTTGTTTATGAGTCAAACAAAAAAATAGTAGAATTAAAGCAATAGAATAAGGATTTGAAATCCTTGCTTACCTCTTCATTTCGATTGCCTAATCCTTTAGATAAGGATGGCATGATGATTTATGAGGAACAAATGCATTTGAATGATGAGGCTAAATGTCTCAAGTTTCTGTAGGTCATTTAAGATAATGAAATAAAAGTATCTAGCAGATATCCATGGCATGCATCATTCCTATTTCTCTTCTAATCATGCATAGTCTATCTTCTGGTAGGGGTTTTGTGAAAATGTCTGCCAATTGATCATGTGTACTAGTGAATTCTAATACAATATCGCCCTTTTGCACATGATCTCTAAGAAAATGATATCTAATTTCAATATGTTTGGTCCGAGAATGTTGTATTGGATTCTTTGAAAGATTTATAGCACTTGTATTATCACATTTGATTGGAATGTGATTGTACATAAGTTTAAAATCCTCAAGTTGTTGCTTCATGTAAAGAACTTGAGCACAACAACTACCCGCAGCAACATATTCTGCCTCAGCAGTAGATAGTGCAACAGAATTTTGTTTTTTACTAAACCAAGAAACTAGTGCACGACCTAAGAAGTGACATGCTCCACTATTGCTTTTTCGATCTATTTTACAGCCAGCATAATCTGCATCTGTGTAACTGATTAGATCGAAAGATGTGTGCTTAGGGTACCATAACCCTAAGTTAATTGTACCACTAAGATATTTAAGAATGCGCTTAACTGCAATTAAATGTGATTCTTTTGGAGATGATTGAAAGCGTGCACATAAGCACACACTAAACATAATATCTGGTCTACTGGCTGTCAAATATAATAAACTACCAATCATATCTCGATATACCTTCGAGTCAACTAGTTTACCGGTTTCATCTTTATCAAGTTTAGTTGATAGACTCATTGGTGTTCCAGTTTCCTTAGCACCTTCCATCCCAAATTTCTTCAGCAATTCCTTAATATATTTCGATTGATTGATGAATGTCCCACTTTTTGCTTGCTTAATTTGCAATCCGAGAAAGAATGTAAGCTCTCCCATCATGCTCATTTCAAATTCTTCCTGCATAGTCTTAGCAAAAACTTTGCACATATTTTCATTAGTAGCACCGAATATTATATCATCAACATAAATCTGAATCAAAAGAATATCATCATTTTCATATTTAATGAAAAGAGTTGTATCAAATTTTCCTCTTGAAAAGCCTTTTTTAATCAAGAAACCACTAAGTCTCTCGTACCACGCTCTAGGAGCTTGTTTGAGTCCATATAGTACTTTTGTGAGTTTGAAAACATGATTTGGAGAAATATGATTTTCAAAACCTGGAGGTTGCTCAACATATACCTCTTCATTTATAAAACCGTTTAAGAAAGCACTTTTAACATCCATTTGAAAAAGTTTGAAATCTTTATAACAAGCATATGCAAGTAGCATTCGAATAGCTTCTAATCTTGCGACTGGTGCATATGCCTCATCATAATCGATTCCTTCTTCTTGATTGAAACCTTGGGCTACAAGTCGAGCCTTATTTCTAGTAATGACTCCGGACTCATCTTTCTTGTTTCTAAAAACCCATTTTGTTCCAATAATAGTATGATTTTTTGGTCTAGGAACAAGTGTCCAAACATCATTTCTTTCAAATTGATTAAGCTCTTCTTGCATAGCTAGAATCCAAGATTCATCAAGAAGTGCTTCATCAATATTTTTGGGTTCAATCTGAGATAGAAAAGCAGTATGATTGCAAATATTTCTAAGAGATGATCGAGTGCTTACACCTCGTGAAGGTTCCCCCAGAATTTGTTCCACTGGATGATCTTTCACAAATTTCCACTGTTTGGTTGTATCTTGTATTAAATTTTGATGATCTTTTTTGATATCTCTATGTTGGACTTCCTCTATTGTGTTCCCTTTGTTGAGATTGAGACTTTCCGTATTATTTATACCTCCTGTTTCTTCATCAATAGATTTCTTGAAGAGTAGAGAATTAGATTCATCACATACTACATGCATAGATTCTTGTACAGTCAAAGTCTTTTTATTAAATACTCTATAAGCTTTACTATTAGTAGAATACCCGAGAAAGATACATTCATCAGATTTTGCATCAAACTTGCCTAAATTATCTCTGTCATTTAAAATAAAACATTTGCATCCAAATACATGAAAGTAACAAATGTTGGGCTTTTTCTCATTCCAAAGCTCACAGGGGGTTTTATCTAATTTAGACCTTAGCATAACTCTATTTATAACATAACATGCAGTACTTACTGCTTCAGCCCAAAAATAACTAGGCAAGTTGTTCTCATTAAGCATTGTTCTTGCCATCTCTTGAAGAGATCTATTTTTCCTTTCTACTACCCCATTTTGTTGAGGAGTTCGAGGAGCAGAAAAATTATGCACAAAACCATTTTCATCACAAAATGTTTCAATATTTTTATTAACAAACTCTTTTCCCCTATCACTTCGGATACTTGAAATAGTATAACCCTTTTCATTTTGAATTCTCTTGCATAACTTGGTAAAAGCATTATGTGCCTTATCTTTATGAGTAAGAAAGATGACCCAAGTATATCTAGAGAAGTCATCAACAACAACAAATGCATAATATTTTCCTCCTAAACTTACAACTCTATTTGGTCCAAAAAGATCCATGTGTATCAGTTGCAGTGGTCTAGTAGTGGAAATATGTTTCTTGATTTTAAAAGAAGTTTTTGTTTGTTTACCAAATTGGCATGCATCACAAATTTTGTCTTTAAGAAAATTTACCTTTGGTAAACCTCTCACAAGATCATTTTTTGAAAGTTTGGAAATAAATTCCATATTGGCATGACCTAGTCTTCTATACCATAACCAATTAGTTTCATTTTGAGCTGAAAAACAAATCGCATCTTGTGAGGTAATTTCTTCAAAATCAATTGTATAAACATTGTTACTTCTAAAAGTAATAAAACAAATATTACAATCATAATCATTCAATATAATGCACTTATCCATTTTGAAAGTAACTGTAAATCCTTTATCACATAATTGACTTATGCTTAAAAGATTATATTTTAAACCTTCAACAAGTAGAACATCTTCAATTATAAGAGAAGACTCATTACCAATTTTATCTATTCCCACGATCTTCCCTTTCGAGTTGTCTCCAAATGTCACGTATCCTTCTTCTTTAGATCTAAGATCAAAGAACTTAGTCTTGTCTCCCGTCATGTGTCTTGAACATTCACTATCTAAAAACCATTTATTTTTGTTCGTGGAAGACGTCATGCACACCTATAAAAAGAATTAAAATGATTTTTCTTGGTACCCAAGTTCTTTGGGTCCTTTATTTATTAGTATTAGAAGAAATAAGATTTTTAGGTACCCATATGGTCCTAATAGTCATTGTATGTTTTTTTCTAATAGGACAAGCAAAATAATTATGACCATTTCTATTACAAAAATTGCAAATAGCATGTGACATATATGAAGAACTTGAGTGATTATAATAGTATCCTTTTTTAACAAAATTATTTTTATGAAAAGAATTTTGAATATTGGATTTTGATTTAGAAGGATTATCAAAGAAGTTTTTATAAGGTTTGTATTTTTGTTTTGGCATATATCCCGAGCCTGCCTTATCAAAAACACATCTTTGACTACCAAGAAGTTTTTCAAAATTTCTTTTTCCATTCGTAAATTTTTCAATAATATTTTCTAAATCAGATTTCTTTTTCTTCAACTCAAAATTTTCATCTTTCAAAACAATACTTTCTTTTCTTAAAATATCAATTTTGTTTGTTAAAGAAGAATTTTTCTTTTTCAAAACAGTATACTTGATACCCAATTTTTCAAATTCCTCATATACCTCTTCTAAAACATTTTGCAATTCTTCATATGAAGGATCTTCAATATTATCAAGATTTGTTACCTCAATGTCATCTTTAGCCATAAGACAAAGATTTGCTGATTCTCCATTGCTTGCTTCACTATCTGAGCTACTTGAATCATCATCCCATGTAGCTTTCATTGATTTTTTGCCTTTGTTTCGATCTTTCTTTAGCAGAGGACAATCTGACTTGATATGACCAGGTTTATTGCATTTATAACAAATTAAAGTGTCATTTTTACTTGAATCTTTCTTGGAAAACTTTTTGAAAGATTTCCTTGGAGGAGTTTTATTTTTCTTTAAGAACCTCTGAATTCTTCTTGTTATCATCGCAACTTCTTCATCTTTGTCGTCATTTTCCTCATCTTCATCACTTTCACTTTCATGTGGAACAACTTTAAGTGCCAAGCTCTTCTTTGACTTTCCTTCTTCTTCTCCTCTTTTCAATGTGTACTCATGGGTGATAAGTGACCCGATGAGTTCATTGACTTCGAGCTTCTTGATGTCTCTAGCTTCAAGAATCGCTGTCACTTTTGATTCCCAACGTTTTGGTAGAGAGTTGAGAATTTTTCTTACTATCTCCACTTTGGAATAAATTTTGCCAAGAGCTGTCAAGCTGTTTATGATGTTAGTAAAACGAGTGTACATACTAGAAATAGATTCATCATCATTCATCTTAAATATTTCATATTCATGAGTAAGAATATAAATTTTTGATTGCTTGACTTGAGAAGTTCCTTCATAAGTAACTTCCAAGTTATCCCAAATTTCCTTTGCTGTAGCACAAGTCATTACTCTATTAAATTCATTACCATTGAGAGCATTATATAATAAATTCATAGCAGTTAAATTCAAAATATAAAGTCTATCGTCTTCACGATCTAACTCTTCTTCTTCCTTTTTGACCTTTACTCCATCAATCACTTTTGTTGGAATATAAGGTCCATTTACAATGCATTTCCAGATTTCTCGACCTTGAGCCTGAAGGAATATTCTCATTCTAACTTTCCAGAATGAGTAATTGTCTCCACAAAAGAGTGGAGGCCGACTGCTGGATTGACCTTCACCAAATGAAGCTGCAATGTTAGCCATAAGATCTTAACTCAAAAGATAGTTAATCTTATAATAGAGCTCTAGCTCTGATACCAATTGTTACTGACCATAGGCCGCACCTATGTCACCTAACAACTGTACCTACCAGACTAGCCGGCCACCGTCTCTACCGGTGCACCGTCACCCATGGTCGGAGAGTCTTGCTTCGGTGACATAGTCACAAGCGAGAGTTCCCATGAGTGATCTGCCTGTATGAACAGTACAGGTCAACTAGCTCTGATACCAATTGTTGTCCAGATGACTAACACAAGAGGGGGGTGAATTGAGTTGTATTTAAAAAATTAACAATTATAAATCAAATATATAATATAAAATATAAACAAAATATGAAACAATAATAAATATAAAGAGTAAGGGTAAGAGAGAAGCAAACTCAGTGTGTTAACGAGGTTCGGCCCCACTGCCTACGTCCTCGCCTCAAGCTACCTCTTGAGAATCCCCAAATCCACTATTCAATCTCCTTTAGGTGGAGATAGAAACCTATTACACCTTTGAGCAGCACCGCTCCAAAGAATCCGTGTAGAACACCCTCTACACTTCCAATCACCTTACACTTGGTGATTTAACTTTTCCCCGTGTAGAACACCTTCTACACTTCCAATCACCTCACACTTGGTGATTTAACTATTTCCCGTGTAGAACACCTTCTACACACACAAGGTTTATACACACCCTTTTACAAATACAAGAGTTGATAGTAGGTAGACTATCAAAGTACACTCCTCAATGAGTGAGATAGAAACAATACAACGCAACCTATATCTCTCTCAACAAGAACAAGAATTAAAGCTCAAAACTTTAGAAAAGAGAGAATGAGAGTTTTGAAGAAATGATGCAAAACTTAGCAATAGATGTGTAAGCTCTTGTTGTGAATTTTGCAAAACTCAAGTGAGCTATTTATAGGCAAATGATTTTTCAATTTCAAATTTGAAAAGATTCCCATATCAAAAACATCATCATTTATTTTTCAAAAATTTCAAATCTAATATTTTTACTTTTTGCATGTGACAAAAGGAGCACACTTTACTTTTCAAAAATTTCAAACATAATCTTTTACTTTTTGCATATGACAAAAGGAGCACACTTTACTTTTCAAAATTTTCAAACAAAGACATCTACCTTTTGCATAAGTCAAGAAAAGCATCCACCACTTTTGAAAATATTCAAATAAAACATGCACATGTGAAAGATGACAATCAATCATCTTAATATTTTCAAAGTTCAAACCTTTAATCATGTCATGCACATGTGAAAGATGACAATCAATCATCTTTCAAAATTTTCAAATTTAATTTTCAAAATATCATGCACATGTGGAAAATGTATTTTAATGCTTTATGATAAAATATTAATTTTGAGCCTTAATCCTAATTTTGAATTTTTAAGAGATTTACAACATTACTCTATGATTTTAATGTGAACTTGTTTCCTTCTTGCTCATGCTTGCTTCCTTGATGTACTTGATTATATTGTGTGGACAACTTGAGTTTGAGACTCCTTTATTCTTTGGATTCATTTGTTATCATCAAAATCTATTTGTAGATTTACATGAAACTTGAAACCTTGGGTTCAACAGTATAGATTCATAATAACATTTAATACCAATCTATAATAACTAAAATATACTAACACGAAAATTTTATATAACTAGCATGAGCTACTCGTTATAAAATAATATATTTATACTATAATATATATAGACTATTGACTAATAATAGTTTCGTATACGTAAGTATTAAACTCTTACAACATCATTACCATGTAATACTAATAACGTATATTATTAGTGTTAATTATTGAATTAGGCTCTAATACCAATTACGTATCTCAGGTAATATATAATTAATATTTAATATAATAATAGGTAGTATAACCAGCAATATACATGAAACAATATATACATATGGTATAATCAACCATATGCATGTATTATTAAATATATAAACATAAAAGATAGAAATTATAGTTGATAAATTTGACTTTATTAAAAATATAATACTTACAAGTAGATTAACTCTCAAAAGGATTGGAGACAAGATATGAAAGAAGGTTTATACAAAGAGATTATTTCAGAAATGAGGATTGAAAGAAGGGAAAAAAAAAGCTTCATATGAGATTTTTCTCGATGCCTTCCTTTGTTTATAAACTTCCTTTTACAGTCACTAAAACAATAACTTTTTAAACGCTAATTAATAATGGATGCCCAAAGTTTTCTCTTCATACATCAACAAATAATGGATGAGTGGAACCAATAATTTTGTTGAGTGGAGTTAAACAATAATCTGATAATGCCAAAAGTTGTTTGTCTTTATGTGTGTCAGTAGATTTGAAGAGCTAGTTTCTGCCTATAATCAATGATTCTTTTGCATTTGTCTTAAAGTGATTGTCATGTTGAATAATTGAGAAAGCAACAATTTTCTGAAATCACCTATAATCTAAGGATCATAATCTATAAGTTCAAGATCAATGGATCTTGATAGTCCATTAAATGTATTGGATGGTAAAATGAGTTGGCATGAGAAGGAAATGCCTTGTTGAACTTGAACTTTGGCCTATTTGGAGGCATACAAGAAAGTGAAAAAGAACTAGTTAGCTGCCCAAAAGGAGTGTGTTCTAAGTTGGAAAGTGCCAAGAATTTAACAGCTTTAACTAAACAGCAAGTTTGGGAGGTATCTTGAGGAATGACAAACGAGATGTCATACTGGCAATGGACGACATTGAGGCCCTAGCTGCTCTGAGAGGGTTGCAGATGATGAGTAAGATTGGATTCAAGGAGCTGATTCTCGAAGGGGACTCTTTGATCAACATAGAACTATTAACTCAAGATCCGGTATTCTCTCTTAGCGGGGGGTACCAATAATAATGGGAGCTCAGGCACTACTAGGACACTTTGAAGCTGTTGAAGAATTCCATAAAGGTAAACAAGGGAATGAAGCAGCTCATGCGTTGGACAGATTTCAGTTGTCATTGCTTTCTAGAGTCAAATTAGAAGCTGAGTTGTACATATTGAGCATGAATAATGGTTTTCATTGTATAGAAAATAACATTGGATTTAATAAGATTGTATCAATTTGCTTAGATTGCAATCCCTGGTGCACCCAAGCGGATTACTTTAAATTGACTCAAAAGGATTGGAAGACGAAATATTGTCAGGAGACTATGGCATGGTTACATTTTGTGTTGATATTGAACGATTTTAATTAGGACAATTGTTATTATTTAGTTAGACTTTTGTTATAAGTTTCCATGAAATATGTATTCTTGAAATAATAATAATAATAATAAAGAACTTTCTCAAGGACATCAGTTGGAGGTGACATGGAGAGTTGCATCATGTCAAACGAAAACATAACATTGCTACATATAAAAATAGGCACTAACATATATATAAACAGCCATTCCTTCTATAGATTAAGCACAAACTCCACAAGAAAAAGTTCTGCATCAAACCTCAGCTCAGGTGATTCAGCAGCCTGAACTAACCTATCTATCATTCCACCAAACACATACAAATAACGCCCCGAAGGATCGGCACATGCCTGATGGAATGACCGACGGTTGAGTTTATGACCATTTGCCTTCAACGTTTTCCACATTTTTGCCAATAATCCACTAGAGTTCAGTGTGGTTGGCTGCACACTGATGGATGGGATTGCACTAACATCTAACACCCAAAAGTCATCTTTCTTGTGTCTGTATGAATCTTCACCCCCATGTATTAGCAATCGACCTCCTACAATTGCTGTAGCTGAGTGACCAACTCGTGGGAGGGAAACTCCTTCAGGTATTTGTGGTAATTCATATGTTATTTGTGCCCATTTATGGTAACCCTCAGCCATATCCAAGACCCAAACATCATTAAGCACCTCATAACCTACTCCTCTTCCTCCAAATAAAACTATCCTTGTACCCCCAATGCAGGTCAATGAGTGTCCTGAACGAGCTGGAGGTGACGGATAAGTCAAGATCTCACGCCATGATCCATAGCAGAGACTTTCAGAGACTTCTAGAACCCATGTGTCACCCAATCTGAGGCCATTCAGCCCTATACCTCCATGAACGACCATCAACCTATCATCAACCGAACATGCAGCATGGGCACCGCGTGAGGGGGGTGCAACAGACTGCAAATCGAGCAACTTCCATGATAATGTAACAACCGAGGTCTCATGGCATGCCACTTGTCCCACCCATGTATCATTTTGACGGCTCCCATGGTCATTAATTCCTCCAAAAAGAACCAGGAAATTATCCATTACAACACAAGTATGCCCAAATCTCCCACTTGGAATACCTGAACTAACCTTCTGCCACTTTAGCATCTTCTGAAAATCTTTGCCAATAAAAGACACCCATGTGTCATCAAGATGTCGCCCTAAAAGGAATATCAGTAGGTATCAGAAAGAAAAATGACAATAAGAAAATCAGGAGGATGTTTAGTTTAATCAGTCAATCAACTGTTGCTGTATAAATTTTTCTTGTAGCTCCACTTGCTAATAAATGCAGGTATGTTTCTCCACCGCTCCTAGTGACAAATACAGCATACAAAATTATTCTTCATTTTTGCCGAAACTCCACCGAGATTGCCAGAATCTGCAATAGTTGCTATATAGTCTAAATGAGATTTAAGCTTTTTCTTTTTCCTTTCCCTACCAAAATAAAAGGTAAATAAATACAAAATCTCAGCGTAAGAGTTCTTATAAATCACGTCAAATAACTTTTTGAACATCTCTATCAGCCAACAGTTGCAACCGAATGAAGGTTGTCATGAAAGCTGTGTGCACAAGATTAGGATTTCTAAAAAAACACAAGCAACATCCTAAATGGTAAGACCATGGTTCAAATTGGACATCCCTATCATTTTTCTGCTTTTATCAGCCCCATAATCTCCAGCTGAGGATAAGGCAAATGACAAATCACTGAGGATTCCAGGTAACCCCACACATCGAGTCTAATAATTATTGCTTTCATAGCTGGACAAAGAAACTATGACACCCAGAATAAAGGGAATCTAATATCAATTATGCTGTCGAAGATAAGATTGACAAAGAGAAACATAAACAAATATGATTAATTTAAGAGTGAACAGAAAAAGACTGGAGGAAAGAATTCAATTACTATGACTTTCAAATTTCATTTCAATGTCGCCCATGTTTCTTGATAAATTGGGATCCTCTCCATTTGGGATGCATCCCAAATGGAGACGCTCAATTTGTAACTCCAGCCTATAAATCATGATCAACAGGTTTTGAAAGGAACAGATAGATGTTCTACGGGATTGCGGTCTCTTTATTAGACCTATTTGTGGTGCACAATTTCATGGAATGTAGGTAGTGGTTATGATCGATTCAATAGAAAAGAAGGAATAAACATGGTGCAAAGAGAACTAATTGCTGATATTCTGAATGGTTTCATCATGACTATACAGTCATGGATAGAGTAGCTAAAGTGTAACTCTTCCATTAGCCTAAAAGAGAAGTTATTATAATTATGCCTATTCAATTAGCTGAAGTACAAATTGTATGAACCAAAGCTTCCAGATTGGGAAATCCTGATATGGAAATTTGTCAGGACTCAGAACATAGGTTAAAGGATGATGACATAGACACCTTGCACAGTGACTAATTCCAGAATGATAAATTTTGATAAAGCAATCACACCAATCAGTTTAAATTAAAAGCTTGTGAAGTGAATTCATCAGACACAACAACTGAAAAGTAAGCTATTATGCACAGAACATAAGACACAACTAAGCATGAAAATATGAAAGCAAGACAAAACGAGTTGACCATTTAGAATTAGAGAGATCACAATAGGGGGAAAATGATGTCAAAGACATCTATTCATTTATACGAGAATGGATAACATTTTATATAAGTAGATATGAATAAAGCATTGATGAAATAGGCTTGTACTCTTCCAAAAAATATGCTACAGATCATGAAAAATATCTTAATATTTTACACGATTAAAGTCCAAGAAAAAGCATTTCAATATCCTTGGGAACTGAAGTTTTCTGATGTTACCAATAACAGTTCCGTTCAAAGTATCGCCCCTTCGACCATTTCTTTTTTGACAAAAGATAATTCTTTATTAATAAACACAAAACAAGTACACATGAAGTGTGCAAAGAAGATCCTCTTCCATCTCTGTCTTTTCTTCTTTTCTTCTTTTTTTTTTTTCAGATTGAGTTGGGGCAGTATCTTCACTTTTCTTTCTAATATTTTGGGGCGAGAGTTGAGGTAAGATGTGATGGCATGGGGAGCATAAACGAGATAATGAATTCAGGCTTGAAGTCTTAAAGATCAGGCTCAATTCGTGCAGTCTCTTTGAGCTTAAAATCTATGTACTTTGGGCTTGAAAGACATAGTTAAAACTAGCAATTGCTTGGCGGCATATCATCTTCAAAGATATTGCTGACAAACAGCAACAGCCCTCAACCATCTCTCAGGCCTTCAAGTTCCGTAACAATAACCGTAAAGACAGTGAACGCATCTCATGAAGGTTAGATTGTTAAAACATGATGAAAATCAAATTGTTTGAGCAGAGCAAATGAATTTATTTTCTTATAAATTATGCAAAAAGGTCATTTCTTCAGATTTTTCAATCCAGATTCAAAGAGCAAAAGAGGAGAAGGGGGGGCGACTGAGTAATAAAGGAAGCGTAAGGTATCATTATCCTAATAAAAATATTTAGAAGCATTTAACAAACAAGCACCAGAAGAAATGCTATAAAGACGAGGGTTGGACATCACGATTCATGAAAGACACTGACCTCCTTCACAACCACCACCAAACAGGACCAGACAATCGGACACAAAGTTGAGAGAGTGAGAAGCTCTAGGGCCTGGGACCAACAATTCACTATCTGGGGAAGTCAGGTGATGGCAAGAAACAGACTCAAGCCGAAAGACCTGCTTGTAGAGCCTCATCCATGGTAGCTGCTGCTGCTGCTGGAAATGAAGATCGGAAGATTTGAGAGCATCAACAGACTTGGAACCCCAGTCCCTCCTGCATATGGATTCCCAAAGAGTGTCCGAGAGTATAAGTGCCCTAAATCTCTTGCATGTCATGGCAAAGGAGAGAATCGAATCTGAAGGCAGTAGAAGCAGAATTGTTACGAGGTGGTCCTGGGCTATGCTGGCTATGGGTGCTCGGCTACTTTTGTTGTTGCCGACGCCTCTGGTACCGGTTTCTTCCATGGAATAACCTGCTTCCATTATTCACTGTGGATGTCTGGGATATATGGATCTGGTTCTCAGGGATTACCGGGCGAAATCAACTTGTATTGGGCAGAAACAACTACAAAAGTTGGATTATGTTGTTTGAAGTTAAACAAAAGGATAAATGGGTTTTGCGTCGGTAACATAACAAGACATGGCAAACGACAGGACCCATTACAGATAGCCATGGAAGTCGCAACGATCTCACGAACAAGACACGCACAAACGAAATGGGCGGACCCACCTGTCTCTTTCCAGGAGGAGAATTTACCATCTCGTCTATTCCAAGAACGCAATCGTTATTGGCCTTTTGTGTTGGGAATGTTGTAATTAAATACTAATAAAATATAAAATGATATGGCTATTTGAATTAGAAGTGGCGCTGTAATCCATCCGAACCGAATCGAATTGAATTGGGTTAGGTGAAGGTTGATTCAAATAATTCAAATTTGAGTTCGACTTTAACTTTGAGCTCAAATTAAAAGTTTATACAGTGGAGTCGAGTCTGAATTAATCAAACACGATCTTAAATCGAGTTGAGCTATTTATTAATTTTTGTTTGTATTTTTTAATGAGTTTGAGTTGAGTCGAGTCGAGTCGAGCCGAGTTAAATTATTATTCGAATTTTATTTGTACTCTTATATGTATTTTTTTAATTAATTGAATAATTAAAATACCAAATTATAAAATAAAATATTAAATCTAATAAAGCTTTAATTAATATATAAACATTATATTGAACTATAAAATTGTAATATTTTTATGAATACTTTTTTTTATATGATTACACATTGTAGTATATAATGAAATACCAAGTCTTATATATTAATTATTACACATTATACATATATTATAATTATTTACTTAAGTATTTAATTAACTAACATATCATGATGAACTTATTCAATATATAGGTATACATGACTAGGCATAAGTTACATATTTAATTTTCAAGATAACTATGTTTATATTATAAATTTAATATGCATAGAAGTATATATAAGTGTGTATAAGGATACTAATATATAGAAATAATTCATGATTTATGGACGAGTTCTAATTGAATCGAGCTAACGATTCGAGTCGAGTATGAACGAGCGAGCCTTAACAGAGTCGAATTGAGTTTAATTAAGTATGTATCATTTACTAATCGAGTATGTTTGTACTTTCACGGTCGAGTTTTTTTTTTTTATGAGTCGAGCTCAATTCAATTTTAGTCGAACGAATATCGGGTGTACAATTGAATAGTGGTCCATTTACAGTCCTAAAATCTCAAGTCTAGTGATCTTCAGTACTCAAATTTTTGAGATGCAAATTGATACTATATTTATCATACTTGCAAGAATTAAATAGACAATTAATAAAGACGACTCTTGCACTTTCACGAAGGCTTGAGACCATTGCCCACTCGCTACAATAGCTTACCCACTACTTGACAATAACCAGCCCAGCCCACTAATTGAGACTTGGTTAAAACCCTAATAACACAACAAGTAAAGGACTTCAATAACCTTCATTTAAAACTCTGAAATTAATATATAAATGAGTTAAATTCTATGACGACTATTTTCTGTACCAAATTAATTATAAATTTAGAACAAAATCGACATAATTTCAATGCTCAATTTCGTCAAAATTTCAATAAGAATGTGGTGACAAAGGGTGCAGATCAATTACATTCAGGGAATTTAAAAAAGAAAATTGAAGGATTGCATGGAGTGATTCACAATGAGAATCTTGGAGTTGAGGGTCAGTTGATTTACTCGAATTTGAATTTGGAAGGGGTGGATTTATTGGGTAACACTTTATATAATAATGTGAAGCAGAGGAAAGTAAATATCAAAGAGAATCAATGAGGGATGGGAGGTGGTGAGCCAAAATGTTCCTAGGCCTAAGGGTGTGTCTTAGGCCCAATTTGTAGAAGTCTAGGTTGTCCCCATGCAAGAAAAAAGAAAACTTAGTACAATCAAAGGCAAGAAATGGAAAGTTCGTGCCCGTGCATCAGCTATTTCCCCTACTAATTCTTATGTTGTTGATAGTAAAAAGCATTCCTTGCATTCGAGTGAAGGAGATGAAACTCAAAAATTTATTACAAAAGTTAAAGTAATAGAGGATATGAGTAAAGGAGTTATTGAGTGAGGAGACGGGAGGTCTATGCTATGACGATGTTCTATTATCAGCAGAGACTAATTTTCAATCTTGCTAACAGCCATGAGTGTTATTTTTTGGAACTCCCCATGGGCTTGGAAACCCACAGGGAGTTCAAATCCTTCGTGACTTAGTTTGAAAAGAAGATCTTGATATTCTATTTTTATAGAAGACCTGTTTGAATGTTAGAAAAATGGAAAATTGAAATTTAGTTTGGGTTACTCAAACTGTTTGGCAGTTATTATTGAAGGTGAAAGGGAAGGTTTAGCCTTGTTATGGAAGTCACAGGTGCAACTGAGGATTTTACAATATTCAAAGTCACATGTGTATGATGGAGTTAAGAAGATGGAACAAAAGAATGAGAAGTGGTTTTTTATGAGCATATATGGTAATCTAGTAACAGTAAGGATGCATGAGACTTGGACTCTAATTAGGTACTTTTCCTGTGGGTGTTGGTCACCCTTGGCTTCTAGTTATAGATTTTAATGAAATTCACCATTATAGAGAGAAGAAGGGGGTAGGTTTTGAGAAAATAGATTTATGGAAGATTTCAAATTGATTTTATAGGGTTGTGACCTTTCTAATAAGGGGTTTAAGGGGCCCCAATTTATTTGGTGGAATGGAAGAGACAATGCACATAGCATTTCTAAAAGATTGGACAAATGTTTAGCTAATCTAGAGTGGAGAGAATCCTCCCCTATGATGCTGGTGGAGTTTATTCTTGTGACCTATTTTGATCATTCGGCCATCTCTTTGAAGCAACATCTTTTTATCTCTTCACAGTCCAGTGATAAAATTTTTCGATTTGAGGCAATGCGGATTACTTATGATGGTTGTAAATAGGTTATAGATAGAGCTTGGATTGGGGAGTCTAGTACTAAAGGTTTGAAGTTATTGAAAAAGATTAAGACGTGATCAAAATTTGCAAGTATGGAATAAAAGTTCATTGGGAAATGTTGGAAAATAGGTAGAACATCCTCTATGTTTAAATTCAAAGGCATAAAAGGAGGCAAAAAGCAGAAATGAACAAGTGGCTTGAGAGGGATGATATCATGTGGAGGCAGAAATCTAAGGCCAGTTGGTTCAAAAAAGGTGACAAAAGCACTAGATTTTTTCATAACAAGATCTCTCAAAGAAAGAAAATGAATTTTATATCAGGAATTAAGGATGCTAATGCTATTTGGCACTCGAGAAAAGAAAGAGATTCAGTTATTCTTGATTATTTTAGGTCTCTATTTACTGCAGATAAGCAATTTAGAAATATGAATTTTTTGAATAAATTGCAAGAAAAGGTAACTGAAGACATGAACAAAGAACTACTTTAAGAATTAAAATCTAAAGAGGTGTTCACAGCTTCATATCAAATGGATCCTTCCATAGCTCCTAGTTTAGATGGGATGCCTTTCATCTTTTATCAGAAATATTGGGAGATGGTGAAAAGGGATGTGATAGCAACAATTTTAAAAGTTCTTAATGAAGGGGAGATGTTGAGTGAGTTTAATCATATATTTATTTATTTCATTCCAGAAAAGGCAAAGGCTGAAACTATGGTAGATTATAGGCCAATTAGTTTGCGTAATATAATTTACAAATTAATTTCCAAAGTTTTGGCAAATTGATTAAAAACTATATTATCAAGTATCATTTATATGACTCAATCAACTGTTGTGCCTCAAAGATTAATAATAGACAATGTTTTTGTAGCTCATAAATGGTACATTTCCCTATGTAAAAAAAGCAATGCAAGAAAGAATTTATGTATTTAAATATAAATATGAGCAAAACATGTAATCGTGTGGAGTGGGTATCTTGGATGTTATAATGAAAAAAATGGGATTTGATGAAAGATGAAGAAATTTGATGAAGATGTGTGTGTAGAAAATGTCTTTCTCTATATTGGTAAAAAGATGAACAAAGAGAAAACTACAATGGTTTTTAGCAAGAATGTGGCATATGACACTAAACAATAGATTCTGTCTTTTTGGGGCATGCATCAAGTTTAGAAATATAACAAGTATCTACGCTTACCACCTATGGTTGGGAGGGATAAGATAAATGCTTTTTTAGATATCAAGTATAAAGTAGGGGTGTCAAAACGTGTCAACGGATTATATTCGTATCGTGTCAAGACGTACATTACGCCTAATGGGTAAATATGAACACAACTTGTTAAGATAAGAATCTCATGTCAAAAACTCAACCCTAACATGATTATTTTATATCGTGTCAACACAACACAACCCGTTAAGACTTATTAGTAGATACGATAAATTGACACTACACGACATGACCCAACCTGTTTCAACTCGCAAATTCATTAGTGACACGTTTGAGTTTGACCTCATTAATTTTATACAAATATTAAAATATAAATAATAACTATAAAACATAAAACACTAATTACAAATTACAATCCTAAAATCACAATTCACGTATTATAAAATATTAAAATTACATCTTAGATATAATAAACAACATACATTATAAATATATTAATATTACAATTACAAATATGATAAAAACACAAATATATACAAATTTAGAATTTGCAGAAGGAGGTGGAGTATCGTCATTACCCATGTTGATGTCTAACTCTATTACATCTCTAGTTAATTCGTCCAATCTTCTTTTGTTTCTACTAGAAAACAATATATTAGTAAACTTTTATAATATAAAACCTCTAAAAATTCACAATGTAGAAAAATCTTGTGAAAATATGATATGATATATTCAATATTAAAACTAATACATATTAATTATTATAATATATCCATACACCTGTTATAATATCTATTACTAGTTATATAATTATTATAATATATCCATACATGGTACACCTCCTATAATATCTATTACTGGTTATGCAATAATAATATATCCATACACCTTGTGTGAAATCAATACAAGTTATATAACTAGTAATAGAATAGAATAACAAAATATAAAAACCAACTATAATATAACTAGCTATAGAAATCTGCTATAATATTAACCAGTAATAAAACCAACCATGAAAACCAATTAACTATAATATAACTAGCAATAAAACCAATTAATAACATGTAATAGATTTAAGCCAAATAAATCAAACTGGGTACTGCATAAGGAAGGTAATTAATTGTCTTGCAGTCTGAAAATGATAAACCATAACCATGTCCATGTCCATGTAAAGTTAAGCCAATTTATTTATGAGTTATTTAATTTACCGCTCCAATGATCGTAATATGTATATATGTTTAATTATAGTTTTAAATCTTTTGAGTCAATTTCACCTTCATGCAAGAAACTTATCACTGAAAATTGGAGGATGTTGTAAACATGTGAAATCAATACAGGTTATATAAGTAGTAATGCATTAGGATAACTAAATATAAAAACCAACTATAATATAATCAACCATAAAAACCTACTATAATATGAACCAGTAATAAAACCAAGTATAAAAACCATTAAGTATAATATAATCAGTAATAAACCAACTAATAACAGGTATAATCACATTTTAGTGCACTCCATATAACTATGTTTAAACTGATCAATAATATTACCTTACTCATCGCTATATAACCAAACTTTTGTGCAGACTAATGCTTTAACAATATTTACTTTTAGTGCACTCTTAAATTGATTAATAATACGCCCACTAACACTAAAAGTAGATTTAGATACAACAGTAGAAATTGAAACACTCAAAATGTCACAAGCCATTTTGGCAAAATCAAGATAACAATATTCATTTTCTTTCTAAAAGGAAAGAATGTCAATCTTTGTAGTTTTATCTACCCTAAGTTCATCCAAGTAAATATCCAATTGACTTTTTTTGCAAATGGACATTAAGATCATCATGTTGATATATATCAAATTCCTACACACAAAAAATAAGTAAAACTATCCAATGTATGATATGTGATATGAAATAAAAATATAATTTAAATCAGTAAACAAAAAGATTATTTGATATGACCTGAAACATTTGTTTCTTATTAGTTAACTCACTTTCTGCTCCATTAATAGTGTCTGCAGAAGTCATGGTAGAACATGTGACAACACTAGAAGAACTATATTCTATGAAAAGAAATGCCAATTTGGTCTAAACATTTATATATTCTAAGGGTTAATTTCCATAAACCTTCATATAAGAAAAATTAACAAAAACAAATTTGTATCGAGAATCCATTATATCTGATATAGTCAACAACATATTGAATTCAAGCCAATATTTCTCAAACTTAATAAGCATTTTCTTATACATCTTCTTCATGTAGTCGGCATTATCCATAGAGTACTGCTTTAATTTAAATTAATCAGAAACACTGTTGGAAAGTACATATTAGCTGTAGGATATTTGATCACAGAAAAGTCACAAGTGGCTTCATAAATAATACTCAATAAACTTTTAACCTTATTTACTTTTTCCCATTCAGATGTTGATGGACAATGCTTAAAATTGAAATCAGTCAACGCCAAATAGCTAAAGGCACGACAATAGAAAATAACACTCTCAAGCATAAAATAAGTAGAATTCTATTTAGTGGGGACATCCTGTCTCTCAACCCTTTCTTGTTATCTAAAGATATTTGATTTGTTGAATCTAAAAATTTTACATTCCTTGTTTGTAATCATTTGACATACTTGACACTTTTATGAACTTTATGTATAACATCATCAATATTTTTTAACCCATCTTGTACTACCGAATTCAGAATATGAGCATAACAACAAAGATGAAAGAACTCACCATCACAAACAAGAGCTTTCTTAATGTTCAATTGAGTTTTTAACAACTCTACTGAAACATTATTAAAAGAAGCATTGTCTAAAGTTAATGTAAAAATCTTGTGTTGAATTCTCTACTTACATAGTAAATTATAAATTTTTTCAAACAAAAATATGTCATTATGTGGTAATGGCATAAAAGAAAAGTTTAAAACCCTTTTCTGTATAGCTCAGTTCTTATCCAAAAAATGTGTTGTAATGCACATATACCACCAATAGTTATAAAAGTCCACAAGTCATATGTCAAACTAATTCTATCAGGATAATCATTTAACATGCATTTAATCCTTTTTTTTTTCTTGCTGATAAATCTTAATTCAATCTGCCTAGTAGTATTCCTAAAAATAATTGGAACATCTTGATGCAGAGAGATCCGAGACAGATGATGTTGAGCTGTCTGATTGCACGTTGATAACGCTGAGATACCATGAATTGGCAGATCAGCGTAATGGCCGGAAGTAATCGCGATCTCTTTCTAATTGGGGGAGTTTTAGGTGCGTTTCAGTCTTTTGGCCATAATTTTGGCTACGGGTGTTAAAATCGCGCATAAGACTCCAATTCGGAAAGCTCTTTTTGACGCGCACCCTGTCCACATAGAGCATGGCTCCATGTGCCTTTTTTTCGACCTCAAATTTCGCTGTTTTCCATAACGAATTGTCATTTTTAGTTATTTTTTACTATTTTTGGTAATATTTCGTATGTTTGTTAGGAAGTCATTTTAAATCCGATTTGTTCCGGATTTTTCGCAAATTGCTTATTTTAATTTGAATTTGAATTTTACGTTATTTTCGAGATTTTGCCATTTTTGGTAAAATTCGGTTACAGACGAGTTTTAGTTATATAGTTCGGCTTGTGGACTGATTTTCGACATTCTTTCATTTGATAATATTCATTTTTTTTCTCAGAGACGTATTCTCTGTATTTTGGATGAATTTCTTGTGTTCTTCCCTGTGAATTCATCTGTTAACACTAGCCTGCAGAATAATCGCTATTCTGTCTGGCGTCACATCTGGATGCTAATATTATAATAAAGATCTCATTCATGAATATTCAACAAACCAAAAAGGTAGGTCATGCTTAACAATAGTGGCTACCAACATTTCTCTATATTCTTCAGTATTAAATTTAGAATTGCTTACCGAAATAGATTCACTATTTTGTCCTAAAATCAACTGACCAACATCTCGTGAACTTTTCCTAGGGCATGCGTTAATGTGACACTTTATATTTTCGGTCTAATTTTTGCTCGATGCAAGATAAATAACTCCATACAATTTGCACCTAGCTCATGGTTTCTTATCCTCAAATTTATCGAAATTATGAACCATTTCAAAAACATTCCACACGTATGACCGTTTTCTTCATTTTGATTTAGCTTTTGCAGTTTGAGAACTCTCTCCTTCAACTTCAAGTTCAAACTAGTCCAAATCAATAAATTCATTATTTTTACATTCTGCCCCAATAATATGAAAACAAACAACAAGAATAGAAGGTTCAATACCAAGAATTCTTGCTCTTAAAAATTTATAATACTTATAAATACAAATGCCCATGCAATGAAATCGGAGACAAAGAAAATATTGTAATACAATACACTTGTGAATCTGTGATGTGTACTTGTAAATCTTATTGTATGAATTAATTGTGCAGATTATGAGTCCATGACATCAGCAAGTGTTAAGTCCAATACCAGACATGTTCTAAGTAAAACTCTGATATAAGTGATTGATGGTAGTCTTAATAGAGATTAGCACTTTTGGGTTATCACACAAATCCGACTATTTTCAAGTGGTAGAAAATGGATTAGAGTCAATCTAGTAATGCCTTAAGAAATCTCAACGACATCATCATTAATGAAGGAGATTAACTTTTGGCGATCCATGCCTTAAAACACAATATGTTTTCCCACAACTAACATATCGCAGCTAATATTAAGAACATAGATCATAACCACTTGTTCAATGAAATCGAGAATTCCTAACTCATATTCAGATTGTCATAGAATCACATATATGACTTCACATAAAGAGCAATCTAGAAGAACAACTCAAATAAGTAATGAAAAAATAATATATAAATAGTAAAAATTGCCTTTAAAAACCAAACATTGACCTTAACAAAGTTACAAAACTAGTCCTGTATTTTCAAATAAATAAATCAAGTTACTTTTGACTTTGTGTAAAAAGGGGGCGACGTGAGAAGAGGAGAGGGGCTATGCGTGGGTGGGCGATGCCGCAAAGAAAGAAGTAAGACGATCTTTGCGTGGGTTGAAGTCTTGAAGATGAGGCTTGAAGAGAAAGAAAGGGACAATGTCAGAAGAAGAGAGACACCGAGACTGAGCTACGCCGCTACATGGGTTGCCGACGATGAAAGGGGCGGCGTGAGTAAAAGATAGAAGCACATTTGGGAGAATGGAGAAAAAATTGAAGAGGGGCTTGGCAAATTGGGAATGGTCGAATGAGTGCCTAAGGGTATTAGAGTTTTTTTAAATTATGGCAAGGGTATAAAAGTAAATTCAAATTTCTTAACAGATCTTAATGGGTTAACTCGTTAATGACCCGTTAAGAAATTGTGCCTTAATGGGTTGATCCGTTTGACCCGAAATCCATTAAAACTAAATTCTAACTCGTTTTTATCGTGTCATATTAGTTTTGTCGTGTCACAGATTGACACCCTTAACATAAAGTATGAAAAAAGCTACAAAAGAAAAAAAAAAACTACTTTCTCAAGGTGGTAAAAAAGTTTTGATTAAAAGTATAAGAAAATTTTGATTAAAAGTGTGGCATTGTCAGTCCCAACATTTTCAATGAGCTATTTTAAGTTGTCTGAAAGTTTTTGTAAAATTAAAGAATATGATGGCTAAATTTTGGTGGGGCAAAAAAAAAAGGGAAGAGAATAAGATTAGATGTGTGAGTTGGAGCAAAATGTGTGAAGCCAAAGTAAATGAAGGATTAGGTTTCAAAGATTTTTAATCCTTTAACTTGGCTACGCTTGCTAAACAAAGTTGGCGTATTATGCATGATGATGAGTCTTTATTTCATTAGTTTTACAAAGCAAGATACTTCCCTTTTTCAAATTTTAAGGCAACTAAGCTTGGTAAGATCTCTTTTGCTTGGAGGTGATTATGTGAAACAAAAGCTTTTCTGTTGAAAGGCTGTCAATTGAAGGTTGGGAATGATAAATCTATAAACATATGGTCAGATTTTTAGTTGCCCCATCAAGCCACAATTATTTGACCTTCAAATTTAAGTAGCAGCCAAGTGTGGAAACTGTAAACAGATTAATAAATAAGGATTCGAGATGGTGGAATGTGGACTTAGTGAGAAGACTATTACCTCCAAAAGAAGCTATTGAAGTGTTGAGAATTAATTTGAGTCCTACTAATCAAGATGACAAGTCGATTTGGAGTGTTGAAAATGATGGTATTTTTAATGTCAAGAGTGCCTATGGACTCTTTTACTCAATTAGGTTTCATAAGAACAAGGGAGTGTTCAAGCATTCATTCTTACCACTTTGTTTGGAAGAAGTTATGGAAGATAAATGTCCCTAACAGAGTTAAGGTTTGTGCTTGGAAGGCAATGATGAATGGACTCCCAACTCTACAGGACTCCCAACTCTATAGAACTTGAAGAAGAAAAAAAAATGGTAGATAATGATGTTTGTAAGCTCTGTCTGATTCATCCAGAGGACACTAAACATGCATTATTTTTCTATCCTGTTATTAATCTCTACTGGAACAACCTGTTTAGCAATCTGGTTTGGGAAGAAGTTGTTGTTTATAGTGTTGAAAGTTACTCAGTCCAGGTGCCTTCGACAATCTAGACAGATTTTTTTTGGTGGCATGTTCTTTCTGGTATAGAAGGAATCAGTTCCTCTATGAGGGCAGTACTCAATCACTTGAAGAGGCTATTGAACATGCTCTTTCTCTACATAAGAAATGTGGTGAGGCTCAGAAGTAGCCATCTCAAGGGTCGATAGGGAACTACAAATGGAAATCCCCTCATGTTGAAGTGTTAAAAGCTCATCACAGATGGAGACACCTTTACAGCTCAACTAAAATTTGGTGTGGCTTAATTTTAAGAGATGACAAAGAAATGGTAGTGATGTCGGTCAATATAAAAGAAAAAGAAGTACAAGATCCTTTAGAGATTGGATTGATTGCTATAGTAAAAGGATTGCAACTTTGTTTTTTCATGGGAATTCATGAGATTATAGTAGAGGCAGACTCACTACTTAGTGTTTAGTCTATTATTCAAATGAGTCTTGGTTTATGCAAAGAAATTTGGTTTGAACAGAAAAATATTTGATGAATTAGACCTCAAAAATTTCAATTCAACATGTGAATCGAGTAGCTAATGGTGCAGCTGATGGCTTGGCAAAACATGCTTGGTTTCTTTCAAATATCTCAATTTGGTGGAACTATGTTCTAGAAATTATCTCTCAAATTGTGGAGTTAGAAGCC
Source organism: Platycarya strobilacea (assembly GCA_036898215.1). NCBI lineage: Eukaryota > Viridiplantae > Streptophyta > Magnoliopsida > Fagales > Juglandaceae > Platycarya > Platycarya strobilacea. Next base: position 29,197,803 of record CM072556.1, read on the forward strand.
TTATAAATCTGCTACATAGTTTAGGTGGATTTTGTATTGATTATGTAATCTGCTATATCTTGTAAGTTTTAATTAAGATTAGAGTTGAGGTTTGTTATCGAAAAAAAAAGAGAATGATGATGATGATTGAAGAGTAGTATAAAATGAGTGTACAAATACATGATAATATTTGGTTTTGAAAATAATAGAGACAATTCAGTAACCTGGCAGCCACTCTCAGCTATCGTGCAGCTATGGACCGTCTCGAACACAGCCCATCTGATTTTAATCAAAACGTACAAAACAGTGTAAAAATACTTTCGATAATATCTCCCATCTGGTTTCAATAAATACGCCAAAACATATAATTGAAAAAAAAAAGTGAAAAAAAAGGGAAAAAACAAGTATTCAGACCATTTGCAGGCCTTTCCTGTGCTGCTGTTATTGGGAGGCTCATCCCCATCTCTAATCTGTAGACCTTGTCCAAACTATATGTGACGGCCTGTCTTGTATCTGTCTTGTCTCCGTCTCTCTAACCATTCCGAATCCTCTGTTACTTACATTGTGGGAAAACCTTGAAATTGGCTGGGCAATCTTGCACTTTCTCTGAAATGCTTCTCCAAACTCAATCTCTGACAACCCATTTTGCTCTATCACTCACTCCCTCAAAACCCATAATCAACACCCAATTCACTCCGCCAAAGTCATTTCAGTCTCCGTTTCGGAATGTAAAATGCGCTCTTTCAGTTATATCGGAGCCGTCACATACGGAATTCAGGAGCGATAAGCCGTTCCCGGCCGAGGTTTCAAGGACAATTATGGAGTTGGCATCTGTGGGCACCCTTTCAACGTTAAACCAAGAGGGTTGGCCTTTGGGTATTGGCGTTCGCTACGCTGTTGACCCAGAAGGGACTCCAGTTTTATGCTTGAATGCCTCTATTACGCAATTCTCTATGGACAGGAGGTCTAGTCTCCATGTTCAGGTGTTTCTATAGTTCTCTCTCTTTCTCTCCCTCTCCCCCTCCCTCCCCCTCTCTCTCTCTCTCTCTCTCTCTCTGTGTGTGTGTGAATGTTGGCTGGGATGTCTGTTTACGCATTTGCACTTAAATTTAACTAATATGATTATGTTGTGCATTTCTTTGAGGCAGTTAGAGCAGTGTGGGTTGAAGACTCCTCAGTGCACAATTCAAGGCAGCCTTGGAAAACCAGAGGACAAGATGGTCTTGAAGGTATGATTTTACGCCATTTGGTTAAGTTTTTGAAACCGACTAAGGTTTAATAGTTATTGCACTGTGATTATTGTGGGCTGAATTGTTCTCTTGATATTTTAAAGCTGTGAACTTAATCTCCGTCAAGCTCTGTTTCTTTACATTAACCTTGCCTGCCCTTTCATTCTTTTAAAATAAACAATCATGCAATATAGTATTCAGTCACACAACAGATGCAGTTCTAACATGAAAAAGCATTTATCATCATACATTGGGTTCATAAAAAGGGGCTATCAATGAAGGGCTCATACATATATACTTTTGAAAACATTTACTACATACATACATTTGAAAAAAGACTTTATAGTTTACCATACAATTTAAGCTAATCGTGTGTTTTCTCCAAACCTTTAATAGTTTAGGTAATCATGTAAACTATTTAAATCGTTAATCATTATTCATATATGGATATCTCGGGTTGTCTAAGTCTCTTGGCTATCATTATTCCTCACCTACCTTCTTGCCTATCTCTAGGTTTATTTGGTGCAATGCTTACGGTATGCTCAGTTTAGTGCTTATATCATACTCAGTTTTGGTGCTTGTGACATGCTCGGATTAAGGCTTAAGACATACTCGGATTAGGACTGACATGCTTGGATTAGGGCTTATGTGAGATGCTCGGATTATGGCTTATGATGTGCTCGGGTTAGGGCTTAGGACATGCTCGTATTAGGTTTTAGCCAAGCAATGCTTTCTCGGTTTAGGTTTCATTGTGACTATCTCTCTCTTTCCCATTTACACTAATATATCATAACATGCTTAGGTTTTTAATGCATCTAATGGAGAGGGTGTTTACCTAGGGCAAACTGAGGCATACAATGGATGGGGAAGGTGAAAGAGTTAAGAGTTTGTAACCCAAATTCCACTTGGCATTTGGGTAGCTTAGGAGGTACTCCAACATGCTTTGATGGCTGGGTTCTACAATGGACGTGTTTGAGGGTCATGATGCTATGATGGTGGTGTTGATGGTGGGTGCTGATATGTTCGGGCATGTGGTGGTTTAACCCGTGACTTGAGTGTGTTAGTGCTTGGTTATATGGTGGTTTAATCCATGACGTGTGTGTGTGGGTGTGAGGGAAAGCAAGAATACCAACGGAGTGGGGTTGTGCACGGTGCGAGGAGGATAGGTTGTGGTGGCCGAATGAGTGACTTGTAGAGATGCAAGGGGTGCAGCGCAATTCTTGAGGAGCAAAATGTCTGTGTGCTGAGTTATAGGGTTCTATGAATAGGGTTTTGTGCGGTTTAAGTCCAAGTGGAATAAGACTTCTAGTGTTTTGCCATAGGGGAACTCGAAATAGGCTTGGGGTCTTAGTCATACTAGGGTTTTTGACTAGTGCTAGGTCATCTATGGTTTTCAGCTTAGACTAGGAGATGTGATTGCCTTAGGAGTTGTGGTTAGATTAGGTGTTATGATTGAATTTGGAATTGTGCTTGAACAAGGACTTGTGTCTGAACTAGGAGTTATGCTTGAACTAGAAGTTGTGGTTGAACTAGTACTTGTGTTTGAACTAGAAGTTATGCTTGAATTAGTTATCGTCCTAGCATAGATGGCTTACTCTTGTGGGCTCTTAATGGGCTTGGGCAAGCATAGTGCTTGGGCTTGCTCACCCTTTCTTCGTCTTAGTGGGCTTGGGCCTAGTTGTTGGACAGTCCAGATCTTGCTTTCTAAAAATATAAACCCTAATTCTATAGTAACCCTAACTTTCCTAAACTAAAACTTGAAGGTTCGGGGTGCTTTATGTGATGTAGGAATGGTGAATCAGTGGACTACCTTCTTCTCCATTGTGAAGTGGTAAAGATTCTGTGGTATTGCCTGGGTGATGCCTAGGAGGGCAGTGGATCCATTGTCTTGTTGGAGAAGAATCCAGGGTAAACGTCAAATAGATGGTGCCATTATGTCATATATGGTGTATATGGAATGAGGGGAACAGATGTTTCGAAAAACAGAAGATGTTCATTGGGAGGGATTGGAGATTTTTTTTTTCCATGTGTTGTTACTTTGGGCATCAGCTATTGTATTGGATGGGACTAGTTTTCATGATTTCTATGATGTTTTTTCCAGCTTGTAGCTTGTAATTAAGTGTTTTCTCTGGTATACTCCCTGTGTACTTGGGCTATGCCTAATTAAGTGGATTAAAAAATTTTCTTACTTATAAAAAAGTAATTGGATGATAGGTAGAGTTTCAGGATTCTTCTGTGACTTCCATCTAAGTCTTTTGAAGTATAACAAGATAAATAAGCTGTTGTTCCTAGTTACATAGGGTTGTCAATGTACTCTTCAATTTGTCGAAGCAGTTAATTGGCAAATACATTCAAGATGCTCTTTTATTGTAGCAGTTATAGGGTCTAAGTTGAGTTGTCATGGTGCTTCCTTTGAGCAAAAAAAAATACCAGCAATAAGAAGTTTTGGGTGAGCTCTTATAATCATCTTAATTGGCTTGTCATATGGATTCATACAAAAGTCGAATAAGGATAAAAAAAATACATGTTTTGTTTTTTATCTGTAACAATATTTTTTAAATAGATGTAATGCTTTAATAAACTTTTATTGAGATGTTGCTGTCTTTTTTACAGAAAATGCATTCATTATGGAAAAATAGGTTTGGAGAAGAAGTTGATGATGACCTTATGTATGTTGTTCATGTGGAAAGGGTACTTCAGATAGATGACTTGAAAGAGGTAATTTTTTATTGTGAGTGCTCATATTTTGACTCTGAATATTTATTGCACATCTTTTTTCTGTAGCCTGCTAAGCTGTATAATAATCTTAAAATTTGTACTTCGTTTTGAAACAAAACAAAGATTGTTATGAAAGTAAATTTGGTGTCTGAAACCATTCCAGGCTGGTGTATGGGTCACTTCATCAGATTATAGAGATGCACATCCTGATCCTCTTCGGGACTTTGCAGAAAAGCTAGTGAATGAGATAAACACCAATAACATTGAAGATGTCATTCGCTTTTGCAACATATATGTTGATTTTGACCAGGTTTGCATGCAACAGGATATTTGCAACCTCTACTATAACCTTTTGTTTGTCGTCTACTTGGTAACTTTTCCACACATGCATTTCAATTTTCCTTCTTTTACCTATAAAAAAAACTATAACCTTTTGTTTGTCTGAAACTCAAACTTTGTGTTACCAAAATTTCTAGATGGAAAACAATAGGTTTAGCTGCATTTGGAAAAACTTTGACTTTGTGGACTGAAAAGAATAATATAAGATTTAAACTACCCATGTACTGAGAGCTCTTACTGTTTTGATAATATGAATCAGCCTATTGCAATCAAATGATCCATTCCAACTCTCTGATGCCTAAATAATTACTTGACAGATGTTCTAACTACCATATGTTGTTTTGCATTTTGCAGATTACATTTTGCTTGACATGTTAGTCATTTCATTACTGTACATATTATTTCAGAAAATTATGTCCATATAGGATTTTATTTTATTTTTTAGAGGAATAGGCATAACCCAAGTACATGGGACATATACAAGAGCAACACACGCATAATTGTCTAGACATAGAAGAAACTCGTGAATATCCATGACGTTAAATTTTATTATAATTGACAAATGTAATGAAGTATTACAAAAAAACATTCTAAGCTTGTCCATTGTCCGTTTGCGATCCTCGAAGCTCTTTCCATTCCTCTCCCTCCATATACACCACCACAGTCAAATCAAGACCATCTTCCAGATTGCCGCAATGTGAGAATTACCTTGGATGCCTCTCCAACTTCGTAGTAAATCAACCATCCTTCTCAGCATCACCCAACCTAACCCGACTCTAGCAAAGAAATTATTCTATAAGCTCTTGGAAATGTCACAATGAAGTAATGAGTGGTCAATGGACTCCCCACTCTATATGCAGATACAATACCATACATCTGAATGATTCGGCATTTCCTTAGATTGTTTGAGGTGGGGATCTTCCTACAGGTTGTCCATAAAAAACAGGAAGCTTTTAGGAGAGCCTTAATCTTGCATATTGTTGCACTCCATTCCCCTGTGGTTAAGAATTAAGTCACTTTCAGATATCTTGGGGATCCGAAGTGCTACTACTGACCTTGACTTAAAAAATTTCTTATACTTAGCACCAGGTACAAAGCTTCCATATATCAATAAAATCATACTTTATTAAAAATACTGAAACTATAAAAGAGACTATGTGGAAGCACTTAATAAATTCCTAAAACTTTGTTACTATCAAAATCATAACTTAAAATCTGTGTCATGATCTAGGCCTTTGCCTTACCTCCCTGAACTAAGTCACATTTTGCTGCTCCACCTTCATAAATATTTTGACTTGTGGTGGTGTAAAAACATAAAACAAACTAAATGGAACCCATCATAACATAAACATACTTAACATAACGTTTTTCATAACATATTTCATGTTGAGGACTTAAAATTATGATTATACATACCCATGCTAATGACGTGACTTATCTCACTTATTTTACTAGCAAACAAATTTAATCCTGTGTGTAAGGTTGTGCATCGACCCCATTTCATCTAACCATAAAGGGGTCCCATTTTATGATGAATGACATGCTTCTAGATGTCATGACATGCACGGTACATAAACACTGTCTTCCAAATAACTGGCTTCAATAATAATATATATATATATAACTAGATAACATATGCTAATCCTAATTTATGATTAAGCTACTTACTTCGTGGTGCTGATCCAATATTTCTAGGGTGCAACTTCTTGTCAATTGGTCTCTCCCTTTTCCTTGTATTTCCTTTCAATTATATAAAAAATCTATACATCACATAGTCAAGTATTTTTGCCACCTCAACTGATACTTTCGGTGCCTACAACTACTTAATTTTGGTGCCTCAATTGTTTACTTAGTTTAATCAAATATTTACACACAATTTACATCTAATTATCTCGTTAACACCCCTCCTCAAATTGATGCTGGTAGATCAGTAAGCATCAATTTGTCAACCAAGAATTGATGCTGATGTCGAGAAAGCGTTTTAGTGAATATGTCTGCAGTTTGATGCTCAGTGGAAATGTGAGGAAAAGTGATGATATGTTTGTCAAAGGCTTCTTGTATGGAATGACAGTCGACTTCAATATATTTCGTACGCTCATAAAAAACAGGATTAGCAGCGATTTGAATAGCACTGGTATTATCCGCATGAAGAGGAGTGGAATGAAGCTGAGAAAAACCAAGTTCGCCCAATAACCCACGAAGCCACGTGATCTTTGAACAAGCGAAAGATATAGCACGATATTCAGACTCAGTGACAGACTTGGAAACTCTGTCTTGCTTCTTACTCTTCCAAGAAATGAGTGCATTGCCTAAGAACATGTACCATCCAGTAACAGAGCAACAAGTATCTGCACATCCAGCCCAATCAGCATCACTATATCCCAGCAGTTGTAAGAAAGATTCTTTAGGAAAGAACAACCCACGTGAAGACGTGCCCTTTCGATATCGAATAATACGGCGGACAGTAGCTAGATGAAGATGTCGGGGGGCTTGCATAAATTAACTGACCTGTTTCACAGCAAAAGAAATGTTAGGGTGAGTAATCATCAAGTAGTTCAAACTCTCAACGAATTGCCGATACAAGGATGGATCTGAAAGAAGCTCGCCTTCCTCACGATAAAGCTTGAGATTTCCCTCCAATGGGATAAGAACAGAGCTATCCGATTGGAGACTAGCCAATGAAATTAATTTCTGTTTGTATTTGTGCTGATGTAACAATATACCGGATGGAGTAGTCTGGACCTCAAGACCAAGAAAGTACTGCAAAGGACCAATATCTTTCATATGAAAAGAGGTCTTGAGATGCTATTGTAACTGCTGAATTAATTCAATATTAGAGCCTGTAATCACAATGTCATCAACATTTACCAGGAGCAACACAATTCCCGCAGAAGTCTTGCGAAGAAAAAGAGAGGAATCAAATTGACTTTGAGTAAACTGAAAGGCAAGCAAAGTAGAGGAAAATTTATCAAACCATGTGCGTGGAGCCTATTTCAGTTCGTACAATGATCGGCGTAGGTGACAAACCTCCGAAAAAGGTGTAGTAAACATGCCGAGAGGTGGAGACATATAGATTTCTTCTTTTAGGTCTCCATGTAAGAAAGCATTCTTCACATCCATCTGCCTGAGAGACCACCCCTGTGAAGCAGCAAGTGCTAAGATAGTCCGAACAGTAGTCATCTTGGCAACAGGGGCAAATGTTTTGTCATAAGATTTCCAAGAGCCACAAGACGAGCCTTGTATTTGTCGAGTGAGCCATCAGAACGAAACTTAACTGAGTACATCCATTTACAGCCAATCGATTTGACACCAGAAGGACAAATCACAATATCCCAAGTGTGATTTGTCTTGAAGAGCTCGGATCTCTTCTTGCATGGCCTGCTGCCAACATGCTTGGGAAGCTGCTTGGGCATAAGAGTGAGGAACAGAAACAGTATCTAGAGTTGCAGTAAGCGAGGTATGAAAAAAACCATACCTATCAGGTGCATGTGTAACCTGGGTGGAGCGCCGAGGCAACGCAGAATCAAGCAACGGATCAGTGTCTGTTGGAGATGGTGAAGGACGTCGACGATACACTAGACTTGGTTTAAACCGCTCAATAAAGGAAAACTCATCATTAAAAGCTGGAAGAAGAGCAACGTGGGGATCAGAAATAACTTAAGACTGAAAGAAGTATTGATTTTTGAAGAAAATCACATTATGAGAGATCCGAAATTTATTTGCATGAGCATCATAACAAACAAATTCTTTATAAGTAGGGCTATATCCCATAAAGGCGCATGTGACAGACTGGACAGTAAGTTTGTGACGATCAATAGGTGGTAAATGAACAAAACAAATACACGTAAAAGTATGAAGGGATTGATACTCAGGAGATGGGCCAAATAAACGACAATAGGGAGAATCATAATTTAAAGTGGCAGTAAGCAAACGATTGATCAAATAGACAGCAGTAGATAAAGCTTCTGTCCAGAACTTAGATGGTACAAACGAATCAATCAATAAAGCACGAACAACATCTAAGAGATGACGATTCTTACGCTCAGCGACTCCATTTTGTTGAGGGGTATAAAGACAAGAACGCTGGGAGATGATCCCCTTTTTCTGAAGATACGTCTGAAAAGAATGAGACATGTACTTCCCCCCTGAGTCAGAGTGTAAGATTTTGATAAAAGTATTGAGCTGTGTCTCGACAAGCGCAACAAAATTTTGAAAGATGAAAAAATGTCAGTTTTGGAACGAAGAAAATATATCCAAGTAAATCGACTAAAATCATCAATAAACGTCACAAAATAATGATACTGACCATGAGAAACAACAAGACTTACACCCCAAACATCAATATGCACAATTTCAAAGCAATTATAAGCACGACTACCATGCGTAGGAAAATGTGAAGTTTTACTTTTAGTAAGACGAGGAGTAGCACAATCAAAGGAAACAGCATAAGAAGTAAATGAATCTTTATTGCCCAAAAAACCATGTTTCATAAGATGAGTCAAGAAAATAGATGTCTTGACTCATCTTATGATACTGACCATGAGAAACAAAATGACTTATACCCCAAACGTCAGTATGCACAATTTCAAAGCAATTAGAAACACGACTACCATGCGCAGGAAAAAGTAAAGTTTTACTTTTAGTAAGACCTCAAGTAGCACAATCAAAGGAAACAGGATAAGAAGTAAATGAATCTTTATTGCCCAAAAAACCATGTTTCATAAGATGAGTCAAGACAACAGAATTGGGGTGACCCAATTTCTTATGCCAAATTTCATTATTATTGGTAGTAGCTGTACATGCAAGAGAAATAACATTAGAAATGGAAAACTGTAAAGGAAATAGACGTCCCACTTTAGGCCCCTTCGCGATCACCATCCCCGACACCTGATCCTGCACAAGACAACCACCACGAGAAAAATGAACATAATAGTTATGATCCACCAATTGTCCAACAGAAATCATATTGGTAGATAATTCAGGAGAGACAAACACATTTCGGAATGAAGAACCCAAATGACCAACAACAGTATTAGGAAGAGTACTGCCATCAGCAATCTAAATATTTTGCGTGACTCCATACTTATGAACATCATGGAGACCAATCATACTACTAGTCATATGATTAGAAGCACTAGAATCAACAATCCAAGAAGAAGTGGAGGTAGTACCCATACCTTGCAGTCCTAAAGCCGTAAAAGCGGACATAATCATCTGTTGGACCATGGCAGGTGTGAGAATAGATGAATCAGAGCTTATAGTGGGGGCACAGAAGAAGACAATGGCTGAATAGCAGCCTAAAAAGCTCGGGATTGGCGATTCTGAGGCCGCATCCGACAGTCTTTGATGATGGGTCCCTCTTTTTTGCAGTAGTTGCAAACTTTCTTAAGACAATTGCGAGCGATGTAACCGAACTCCTTGCAACTGTAACATTGCAACTTGTTCTTCCTTCTCTCTTGTGCTGCATAGGTTACATTCAAAGGCACAGAACAACCTTTTTAGAAGTCATACCCATCTGAGTAGATAAGTGTTGTTCTTCACGCAATAAATCTCCCAAACAATTATCCAAAGAAGGAACTGGATTACGGTTTAATAAACCGGCACGGTACAGGCTCAAATTCAGGCTGAAGTTTCATAAAAAACTGATTGCGTTGACTCTCAGCATGAACCGCTTGAAGAGCCGCGAGCGCCATGGTGGGAACCTTAGCATGAATAATAGCAGAATACTCTCTCCAAAGGTTAATAAACTCATAATAAAATTGCTCAATAGTCAAATTACATTGATTGAAATTGCTAATTTCCAACTCCAATTGAAATTTTCGAGTGCTGTATGATAAATAAGATGCAGGTAGTCCCATATAGCCTGAGCCGTAGTAAAACACCGAAGATTAGTGACAAGATGAGGCTCTAGTGTTCCCAATAGCCAGGAGATCACTTGAGCATCCTTGACCTCCCATTGGGCATGTTCTTTTTCATCACTGGGAACTTGAAGAGAATTATCAATATGGTTTGACAATGCTTTTCCTATCAAGAACATTTTAAATTGAAATTCCCACGTAGGAAAATTCTTTCCAATAAAGCGAACAATGGTATTTTCCACAGACATGATGAAAATCACAAAGAAAATAATAAAAAATCCAACCAAATAAGATTAGCAGGCCACACCAAAGAACGTGTTAGTTTTCAAGTAAATATCCAAGCTGCCAAAAAATTACTTAAAGCCCACAAGGAATAAGCCCACAAGAATAGGGCCAAGTGACACGGATAGCTGCTGGCCGCTACCCCTAGTGCCCAGTAGGCTGAAATCACGCCAAGCTCAACAGAGATCGCCGGAGATGTCGTTCCTGTCACAGAGATTGCCCACCAGTTCGAAACCACCACAGAAAAGCCAAGAACCACCACAGAGGGTTCCAACGACCACAGACACACTAGAATAAGAGACTCACAACGAGAAGCAGGACTCCCAATGCCGACAGAGCTCCGATAGCGAACGAAATGCAAACCGAGAAGAGGACTCGACACAGAGAGCTCTGATTCTCCTCTAGGAACCAAAAAACGAGTGAAAAATAGAGAAGATAATTTCTCCCGCTGATAACGCACAAGTTCTCACAAATAGCGATGGAAATCGCATACTGAGATTAAGATCACAGAGATGGAAAACAGAGTAGGGGCTCTGATACCATGCCAATGGGTCTAAATTCCTTTTCCTTGTATTTCCTTTCAATTATATAGAAATCTTTACATCACATAGTCAAGTATTTGTGCCACCTCAATTGATACTTTCGGTGCCTACAACTACTTAATTTCGGTGCCTCAATTTTTTACTTAGTTTAGTCAAATATTTACACACAATTTATACATAATTATCTCCTTAACAAGAACTGGATTACGGTTTAATAAACCAACGCGTATAGGCTCAAATTTAGGTCGAAGCTTCATCAAAAACTAATCGCGTTGGCTCTCAGCATGAATCGCTTGAAGAGCCGCAAATGCCGTGGTGGGAACCTTAGCATGAATAATAGCAGAATACTCGCTTCAAAGGTTAATAAACTCAGAATAAAATTGCTCAATAGTCAAATTACCTTGATTGAAATTGCTAATTTCTAACTCCAATTGAAATTTTCGAGCGCTGTGATCTTGATGATAAATACGATGCAGGTAGTCCCACATAGCATGAGCCGTAGTAAAACACCGAAGATTAGTGACAAAATGAGGCTCTAGTGTTCCCAATAGCCAGGAGATCACTTGAGCATCCTTGACCTCCCATCGGGCACGTTCTTTTTCATCACTGGGAACTCGAACAGTTTTATCAATATAGTTTGATAATGCTTTTCCTTTCAAGAACATTTTAAATTGAAATTCTCACGTAGGAAAATTCTTTCCAGTAAATCGAACAATGGTATTTTCCACAAAAATGATGAGAATCACAAAGAAAATAGTAAAAATCCAACCAAATAAGATTAGCAGGCCACGCCAAAGAACGTGTTAGTTTTCGAGTGAATATCCAGGCTGCCAAAAAAAAATTACTTAAGGCCCACAAGGAGTAAGCCCACAAGAATAGGGCCCAGCACGCCTAAATCAGAGTAAGCCCACAAGGAGAGACTCCAATTTCGTTGAACCTGCTGGCCGCTACCCCTAGTGCCCAGCTCACCGAAATCACGCCAAGCTCAATAGAGATCGTCGGAGATGTCATTCCCGTCACTGAGATTGCCGACCAGCTCGAAACCACCACAGAAAAGCCGAGAACCACCACAGAGGGCTTTGATGACCACAGCCACACCAGAATAAGAGACCCACAACCAAAAGTAGGACTCCCAAAGCCGACAGAGCTCCGACAGCCAACGAAATGCAAACCGAGAAGATGACTCGACACAGAGAGCTCCAATTCTCCTCTAGGAACCAGAAAACGTGCGAAAAATAGATAAGAAAATCTCTCCCGCCGACAATGCACAAGTTCTCACAAATAGCGATGGAAATTGCACACCGAGATTAAGACCATAGAGATGGAAAACAGACTAGGGGCTCTGATACCATGTCAATTGGTCTCTCCCTTTTCCTTGTATTTCCTTTCAATGATATAGAAAATCTATATATCACATAGTCAAGTATTTCTGCCATCTCAACTGATACTTTCGGTGCCTACAACTACTTAATTTCGGTGCCTCAATTGTTTACTTAGTTTAGTCAAATATTTACACACAATTTACATCTAATTATCTCTTTAACACTTCTTACCTAAAAAATAGGCATGTAACTTATGTAAATTTCTAATCAAACACGTATTTTGAAATTTAAGCCTAAAATACTAAATTAACCTATATTTCCAAAAAATCTTAAAAGTTCATAACCTTAAATATTTCCATACCTATAGTCTATTTTCTCTTTGTTTCTAGTATCAAAATGATAAACACTACCGATCAATGCAGGGGTATTACACAAATCTTATTATAAAACACTTATACCTCATGTGGGCACCATCAGACGTGGAGAGGGACTGCATTTACGTGGGGAGAGAATAACGTGAGAGAAACTGAGAGGTGGAGAAAGAGAGCTAACGTGAGGGGGAGCTTACAATGTGGTGGAGAACACGGTGGTCCAAGGTAGTTGATGAACCAGCTATGACTTCAAGGATCCCAGCCTGGACCATCGTGCTTGGGTTGTTGTGGTGCAACAACTCGGTGTCCCACTGTTAGCCAGCTTACGTTTGCTTGGTGGAGCAGGGGGAGGCCCATGGTGTCGCAGCTTGGTCTTCAACTGGAACATGGGCAATGCGTGCACAGGCTGGTCTACTTCGGTTTCACGTCCGTGGAGGAGAGGAGGACCACGAAGACCGAGTGGTGGGGGCTGCAGTTCGACAGTGGAGACTTTCTTTCTAGTGTCTTCTGTTGCTACCGATGGTGCAGAGGTTGGTTTTCTGTTTGGCATTGGGTGGCAGAAGTGGTTGGGTTCGTTCCTCTTTTTTTGGTGTATAAAATGGGGGACTTTGGGCTTATGATGGTTGGCAATGGTGGAAAGAGAGGTTGTTGGTGTGGAGGTGCTGTGTGAGGAAAGGGTGGCTATCCTTGGTGCTGCGGCATCTGTTGTTGGATTTCTTTTCATGGTTGGCTTGGCTTCTTTGCACCAGGGAGAGGGGCTTGCTGTGTTAGGTTCTAGCCATGCTGTTTGAAAGAAGCTGGAATCCTACTGAATATGACTTCCACCACCTGGACCATTTTATTTTAGCTTGGACTCTCTTTAATGCCATTCACAAAATGAACTCTATTGAGCCATCACCAACACTTTCAGTATTTGACTGGAAGGCTTTAATTGGCCATCAGGCACAATTGATTTCATCTTTCTGCACCTTTTTTTTTTGCCAATTTAAGAAATATGATTCCCAAAACAGCTGGGGAACCAGGGCTCTAATCGCATCCGGGTTCTATTTTTTTCATCAAGATTGGCGTTGAGCCTGCTGGAAAAAAGGACTGAAACCTTTTTCTGCTCTTCAGCTCCTTCTTTCTCACTCTTCATCCACTTCTTGCTTTGTGACAGCTTCCTTCATAGTGATTAGGAGGAGCATATTTACATGGAGCAGCCAGAAGTTTAGACCTCTCCTTATTCATTTCATAGGGCAGGGCTGTAGACTAAAAATTCAGCAGAAGGGCTGAAAAGCTCCTTTCTCAAACCTTCCCCTTTCTCTAGTATAAGCTAAGCATCAAAACCCAGCAAACCCCAATTCTCCCTCTTTGCCGGAGACCTCGCATTAGCTGATCTACGACCACCCTCATTCTTAAAGAGGCTTCCATCTCAAGAATGCTATCAATAACCTTCTGCCTCTCATGCTGCTCAACTCTTGGTCATTCGTCCCCTTCACATGTACTGCATTCATGGTGGCAGCAGCCTCGGTCAACTCAACTATGGTTTCCTCCAACCCTTCTGAGGCTGTGGTCATAGCCTTGGCAGCACCATCACCAGCCCAGCCGTGCCTCCCCTCTACCCACCTATCTCCTCATGTTCATAGCTCAATTGGAGGTCAAGAGTGTGGTCCGGCTAAAAAACAGAAGTTATCCTAATCAAGTGATTGGAAGCTGTTGAATTTTAATATTTATTACATGGAGAGAGAGAGAGAGAGAGTAGTATGGCCTGCTTATACAGTTTATCTGTTGTACTCGGTAACTTTTTACAGCTCTATCTTCTGATACAGATCTATCTGATACTACTGACCTGACCTCGTTAGTAGTATGTGCATGTGTCTGTCCGGATTCCATATCCTTGTATGTACTTTTCTGGGATTCATGTGCTTTCATGCCTATCTGGATTTGTTTGATTTGTACTTGTATACTGACTAATAATGTTGCAAGAATTTAGAAATTGCTGTTGGTGTCTTGGTATATGTTGTTCATCAATCTGTCACACTCCTAGCAAAAAGGTTCATCATTGTATAAATGGGTTAATTGTTAGGCCCATTTCACAAAAGGACTAGTAGTGAGGGTATGCTAAGTTTTGAACGTGAATTTCCATTTCTTGTATCTATTTTGGTGGAGGTGTGATCACCCTCGAAGTTGATTAAGTTGTAACATACCTGAGATGGGCCTAACGAACTTACAACAGAGTTGCTAAATCTGCGAGCCTTAAAACGAATTCGAATTTACCTGAACTAATAATTAACCCATTTACACAAGGAAATATTAACCTACTAGATTTTTACAGTTCTATGTTAAATGAAAGGTGGTTTTTTGAAGTTGAGATCTAATTTCAATGAAGTGGCATGCTTGCATTTGTTGATTGTGAAATGAATTGGAAAAGAGTTGTCAAGAGAGTTGCAGGTGTATTGTTATCCTTTGTACAATAATGAGCCCTTTTTCTAGGTGTGAGTCGTGTGACACACAAACCAAATTACTTAAATGACAATATGAGAGTATGTGCCCAAGCTACATGTTACATTCTCGAGTTTTGCTACTCATAATCTTCCACACCACACACTACATTATTTTATTTTATTTTATTTTATTTTCTAATTTTAGTCTTGTTAAATTAATTGAATTCTTCTACTCTTTATCCATATACCAAACATTTGGTAAAAAAATGAAAAGAGTGTAGTGTGTAGCGTGTGAGATGATGAATAGAATTTTTCCACATTCAATTATCCTTCTTACTCAAACGTACTTCATTCGATCTGGCAGGTGTCTGAGGCCAAGCTTATATGGGTTGATAGGTTGGGATTTGATATGCGTGTCTATTCCCAGAAAGGTATATTTGAGGTCCGCATTCCTTTTCCAAGAGAAGTGGCAGATGTGAAGGGTGTGAAGTCAACATTTAATTGTATGTCCCAATTAGCTTGGGAGGTTGAAAAGAATTTTCATGTCCCCAATTTTCAGAAGGTGAAACATTTGAAGCAGATATTATAGAGAAGAATAACAACGTCCTTCTTGCTCAATCTCTCTCTCTCTCTCTCTCTCTCTCTGCGCGCAGAGAACAAGAATATTTGCTGGCTTTTGTTATCTTGCAAGTTGCAAGTTATGAGGGCCTCAATATCAGCATCTACCTTGTTTTTTATTTTCCTATTTTTTTCCCCCAAGAAACTTTGCCAATTTGGGCAGCCTAATCGTTACACTTCTGGCTAGTTGGATAAAATTATTACAACCGAAATGTTTCCTCTTTTTTCCCCCTTCTATGGGATTTTCCCTTCATGTATCAGCATCCGATTCTAGTCCTTTTACATTGCAAACTTTATACATTTTTAAAATGGTGAAAGAACAACATCTTGGGAGTTGGGAGTTGGGAGTTGGGAGTCAGCCTGCTGTTAATTGTTTTCCGAGCTCTCATGACTAAGGCAGAGCCCTGACCTAGTCGGAGTTGGATCTAATTCCGATTCTGTTATCGACTTCCAACTCCGCATTTAACAAGTAAAAAATTTAATTTGATTTGAATCCACAATTGGATGTCAGATTTGGATTGCTAAATTGGGTCAAACATGTTTTGGGCATTTTTTGGTGGGCTATGTTTTAAACTATTATCCAATAATTTTTTAACTCCCTAATTTTGGGGCTGAAATGATAATCTTTGTACCAAGTCCACATTTTGGCCTGAATTATTGAAAATGTCTTAAATATTTAAAGTTTACATAGATTAAAGCTTGGTTTGGATATAAAAATCTTCCCAATTCATTTCATCAAATTATTATAATTCTTTTAATTTTTTATACAAAATATAATAAATAATTAAAGATTTTTAAATTTCAAAATTTCAAAATAAAAATAATATTTTATACAATTTTCAGCTTATATCTTAACTTACCATCCAAATCTCTCCTAAATGCCTCTCCATTCGGCTCATGCAATGGGCTCTCTATAAAACCCATCTTTTGGGCATAAGTCTTAGCAAGATACTGGATAATGATAAATTTTGCAAAAGCATGATTTGGAATGTCATTTGGGAGCAATTAACCATAACAAGATGAAAATAATTACTTTTACTATAATATAAACTGAATAACTACGGTTATAAATACAAATCACCTAACAAATTTTAAAGTAAAAATTGAAAATAAACTAAAGGGTCCAATTATAAAAGAAATACTAAAATACTTAACAAAAGTACGAACACACAAATAGACCACCACCTAGGCATTCTACATAACGGAAAGAAAAAAAAAAACCATTACATGAACAAAACAAAATAATTTGCCCCAATCTACATCATCTAGGCATTCAATACATAACAAAGCAAAATTTCAAGAAAAACATATAATTTCCAGCAAGAAGTAAAGGGCTAAAGCAACACAACTCCAAACACATTGCCACAACTCCAACCCACATACAGACCATACAACTCTAATATTGTTCCCAATTACGTGCAACCAACTATCCATAATGATACAAATGCAACATGTTCCCAACTCCAGAATAACAAACCACCAACATAACACAAGTTCAATAAATGCAAACCACATTGAAAAATATTGTTCCCAAGATAAGAAATACCAAAGAAATAATAAAAAAATGACTAAATACTGCCGCCTCCAATTTGCTTCTCTCCACTTGCTCCTTCTAAGTAGTAGCTATTATAAGTGAGAAGAGAAACAAGAATAATGAAATGCCACTAAAAAATCATAACAAGATATAAAAATAATAAAGATGAAAAACTTGATCACCAATGCACCTTAATCCTCTTCACATGTTACACTCACCATATCGGTGATTAATTCTATAATTGAGAATGTTAAAATACATTTATTAGTACCAAAAAATGAGAAAATAAAACTATATAAGATGTGCTAATGACTCCAGTAATTGTACCAGAGTCCAACTAGTATTTGTCCACGTCACCAAGTTAATTCCATTAATTCTGACTCAAACATATGAGTGTAGACTCCAACCAATTTTGAGAGCATACAAGAGCATCCACCATTCTAGGAGTCAATGAACTTCAAAACAGATACAACATGTAGCCTTTTGTACTAATTGTTGACTTAAAAGCTACCGTGGTGCTGAGAATAACTAAGATATCTCTTGACATTTTAGCAACGATTAAGGTTATAGTTAATCCACCAAATTAATATATCAAATGTGTCTGTGAGAGCCTCAACATCCTCCAATTAATACCACTCAAGCTTTGACTTACAATCCATCAAAGATGCTAATTTTTTCTATATCAAAATTTCTTGAAAAAGCCAAAGGGTCAACTGAACAATCACTTCCCTTCAATGATAGATGAAAAATGATAAATAAGCTCTTGTTCCTAGTTAATTCCAAGGCCTAGTTTGGTTACCAAACTTTTCTTAACTCACTTCATCTTATTATTACAACTTTCCCAAATCTCATACACTTTCCCAAATTCTCATACAAAATATAATAAATCATTCAAAATTTTCAAATCCTAACACACTCATAATATTAAAAACTAATATTCTAACAATATTTTATTCAACTCAGCTCAGCTCAGCCTGTTATCCAAACGCACCCTAGTCAACACTAACTTTAATCTTTGGTCCAAGTAGAGAGGAGGATAACACTTAGTAAAAGGCTAGGGCCTTATTTTGTTTTTAGAACATGGGGCATCCAAGCCCACAAGGCTTTTGGCCACAAGCAAGGATGGGGGTTGGAAGCCCTAGTTAGGGTTTTGGTTTGAAAAGAGAGATGTCACATGATGGGATAAACCTTTTAGTTTCCCTAAAATCTCATCCTTTGAAACCTAAGGAAGTAGCATCCTCATTTAGCACACGACTGACACTTTGCAAACATATACATAAGCTTCTAGAAGAAACCAAAGGATGGGAAGAAAAGAGACGAGGCTTGTGTAATTAGGGCACAAGCCATTTCACCTATCTACATGCCACGTGGCTTTTATGCAATCCTACCATTAGTATCCATTTCACTTGAACATGAAAATGGAAGCAATGGGAGAGAAAAGAAAATTCAGAAACCCACACCACACCATATAATGATAAGTGTGCATGCTTTTAGAACACAATCCAAATATGAAGGGATTCATAGGGAAAGTTCCAAATTAAGAGCATGAGATTCGAAGGGGTTATAGGGTTTCGGCCAAAGGAGTGCACGCCCAACTAAGGGACTTTCAAACAACATGGACACCATGTGTCTTGCATGCATAGGAGATGGGAAACTTTAGAAGATTTTAATCATTAGGGATGGGAAGGGGTGCCTAGATCAAAACAAACTCTAGTCCCTAGAGTCTTCGCCAATCTCCCACCACAAGCAAGCACCACCTCCTCTACCATTTATCATGCATGCAATGTATATGAGAGTTTCAAGAATGCTGCAATTATTAGGAAGAAGAAGAAAAGACCTAAGGAATTGACTCACACAACTTTTGAGAATTCTAGAAGAATCCTAGTAGGGATACAAAGACAAGGAAGGGTCTACTAAGGTTAAGACCCAGTCGTGCGCCACTTGCCACATGACAAGCATGCACATGTCTAAGAAGTCCAATACTAGGTTTAGGGTTTATCAAAAGACATATATGGCCCAAAGGTTCGATGAACCTGGACCACAAGGTAAAGCACGCCCTAAGGGCATTTAGGGTTTCAAACTTTTAACAAGACAACAAAAGCTACATGTCACTCATGTGTGAGGGTCATTTGAGCTTCCCAATAAGCAATCATGTGTCCAAACCTTTGAGATTCTCAATGACATAGGAAAATGAGGCTAGCATAGAAAATCAAGGAACTATATAAAGGGGAGCTTAATGGGCTGGTGCCCAAAGGGCATACCAAAAGTCATTCTCCCATTTTCATTTTTCAGATTACTTCTCTCTCTATCTTGCACAACCACCCTAGGAGGAAGCCAACCTCCACATTTTTTTACCTTTTCTCACCAACCAAACACCACTTACATCTCACTCATCTCCATCCAACCAACCCCACAAGTTAAAGGTGGAAGCTGAGAGTTCATCCAAGGAGGAGGAGCTCACATAGTGAGAACCACTTGAATCTCTACTTCAATCATTTCACTTTCACACACAAGGCCACATGGAATGGTGAAGAGGGGCTTAGATTTTGGTTTCTTGCCACTACTTTGAAAGCAACATGTGGTTAAATCAATGTGTTAGCTTGCATAAGATATCTTCGAAAAACTAAGGCTTTCCACAAGAAGGAGAGCCAGACCTTCACTAGCCAAACACGAGCAAAAGTGGACCTTAAGGAGGATGAGAGATTTGGCCACTATTAAGGTTGAGTTAAGATTTTCTTTTGAAAGAGTCTTGGCTAAGAGAAGAAACACCATGCATGACCCCACCCACATGCCATGCACAATTTGGGAAACACCATAACCAAGCCTTGTAAGAAAGGCATGAACATAATTTGGCTAAGGGTAGCTTCTTCTAAGGTGAGTGCATGGAGAGCCATTCTAACCATGAAAAAGCTTTACAACTGTGAAGGAGTAAAGCCTGAACATGCCACACATACACTCGGATTAGGGTTTTGTGTTGTCACTAAGTCTAATAGTTTAAACTTCATTTTCAACTTACTTGATCGTGATACTTATATTTTGCTTCAGATATTTGTAAGTTGACTTTCAATCTACTATCAAATAATATTTGTATGTGACATGTAAACTTTTCATTTTTTGTTAGTATTGTGTGAACTTTGCATTGCTTGTTAAATCATTTAAATAAAGAGTTTCATATAGCAGGTTTTGTATTCAGTTTCACGTCATTCTTGCTGTGTCCACATGCTTGCAATGTTTTGTTCAAGCAAAAATATTAAGTTGTCATGTATGCACTTTAAAGAAATTATCAAGCAAATTTCTTAGATATGATTTTTATATTGAGTACAAAAAGGGGCTCGAGAATAAGGTTGCTGATTTTTTTTTCTAGAATGAAGAATAATAAAGAATTTGTCTCTTTGGCAACTATCATATTTCCAATACCTACTTGGCTTGAGGAGTTGAAAGTTGCTTATTTGGAAGATTCGATAGTACAATAGTAGCTCAACCAATTTCAAGACGGTTCTTCATTCGACACCTTTTTTAACTCTCAAACATGGTGTTTTGTTTGTAAAGGCTATGTCCCTAATTGTGCTAACTTGAAGGCAAAAAGTTTACATTTTGTCCATGCTAGTCATTTTGCAGGGCATTTTAGATTTCACAAGTCATTACACCATGCTAGGATTGACTTTTATTGGCTTGGATTAAAGGTTGATGCGAAGAAATTAATTTGTGAGTGAAGCGTGTCAGAAGAACAAAGTGAAAAATCTAGCTGGATTTTTACAACCTCCATCGATTCTCCACAAATTTGGAATGATGTCTCTATAGATTTTATGAAGGAATTACTTGTGCCTAGACGCTATTTTTTTATTATTATTATGGTGGTTGTGAACAAGTTATCAAAATATGTTATTGTCATGGCTGTCAAACATAATTTTACATCTTCTAAAGTGGCTTCCTATTTTTATCTAATGTTTTTAAACTTCAAGGCATACCTAATAGTATTGTACCAAAAGAAGATCCACCTTCATTAGCTCTTTTTGGTGGGATTTGTTTAGATTATAGGAAGTTAGTTTGTCTTACAGTTATACTTATCATCCTCAAAGTGATGGGGCAAACTGAAGTTGTAAACAAATGTTCGAAGCATTTTTTGAGGTGTTTCTCATAAGACAAATCTTGACTATAGTCTGATTGGCTTGCCTTGGATAAATGGTGGTATAATATCACTTCTCATTCTTCTACTAAAATTAACCCTTATGAAGTTGTTTATAGGGTACCTTTTACCAAATCCTAGTCTTATATATCAAGATTGAGTGCTAACCAAGTAGTGGATGAGCTATTACCGACCTGAGATTAGATAATTACAATATTAAAGGCTAACTTGATAGCTACACAAGAAAGGATGAAGCTTTAATATGATCAACATAGAATTGAGAGGAAGTTTGCAATTGCTGACTAGGTTGACCTCAGATTCCAACCCTATTGACAACATTCTTTGGCAATTCAATGCAATTAGAAGTTATCTCCTCAATCTAGCCCATTCTAGATCACTCACATGATTGGTAAGGTAGCCAACAAGCTTGATTTACGTCCATCTACCCAACTTCACCATTTTTTTTATGTTTCTTACTTGAAGAAGTTAGATTAGCATATATCTCTTCTTTCTACACTTCCCCAATGTGAGCTCTTACTTGAACAAATACAGATACTTTAGTGTCATAGTCGAGAAGTAAACAATTAGGAATTAGTTGATATTTTAGTCCAATGACATGGTGCTGGTGTTGAGGATACTATCTGGAAACTATATTGGTAGTTCCATGAAAAATATCATCACCTTGAGGGAAAGGTACTTTGAAGGGGGGTAATATGTCATGTATTAGGGGAAGTGAAGCTTGAATACATGATAAGTTGAGATTGAAGTAGTTGGGAAAGGGTGAAAGATGGATTTTTGATTCTTTATAAACAAGTAACAGTGTCATTTGGATTCTTGTATTAAAGTAAAAGCTGCTAAAGGGTCAAAGGTAATAAAGAAACAAGAGGTTTTTACATCTTTCTCTCTCTCTCTCTCTCTTTTTAATTCTAAGAGTAATACATCATTCACTGTTAATGGTTAGCGCCTTAAGCCTTTGATTTCCACTTGTGACCAAGGTGATGAAACTCTTTTTGTCCAAAAATCTTGTGATTTCTGAATGTCATATCCTTTGTTGTTTCTTTTTTTTTTTTTTCGTTTTGTTGTTTTGTTTTATTTTCTTTGTTTAATTTCATGCATTAGTTGTTTTCCTTTACATTGTTTGCATTGAGGACACTACATTGTTCCATTGGGAGAGTGAATTGAAATTGCAATTATGTATTGTCATGTGATTAGGCTGAATGGGTACAATGTTGACTCATAGTTTGATAGTGATTGTTAATGAACTTTGTTAATGTATGGTAGACAATTTTTCCTTCATAAGCATTCAGTTCTGACACTGAGGAATCATGAATAATGATAGAACCTCTTTGATTTCTAAGTTTTGAAAGTATGCCGATAACGATTCCATAATTTAATTTCATGGGATGAAAGACAAATAATTTTAGGAGATAACCAATCTTTTAGTTTACACCTCACAGTTATTCTCATTTACTTAATAATAGATCATAATAGAAAGAAGTACATTGTAGAACTACTGATATGTGTCCAAAAAAAGAAAGAGAGAGAAGAAAGAAGCCCACCATGAGTCCACATCAATAGTAAGGGTGAACTTGGGAATGTGTGGGTTAGGCGCATGATCTTGAATTTGATTCTCCATTGTGCAAAGTCGCCAGAAAATCGCAATAGAAATGGCAACTCAGTGAAACTTCCTAAATAAAGGACTAAAAAGAGTTGCCCAAACTTTGGTAGTAGGAAGACAAAAAATAAATGAATGAATAACTTTTAAATAGAATTGGCGTGAAATTGCTAGACTCTTTAGCTTTAAAGTAGTAAGGATCAACAATAATCAATCTTCAAGTCGAAAATATTTAGGATGTTCAATGGTACACACACAATTTTTCTTTTTAAGGAATGTAAGGTAAGGAGTTGTGTGTCTCCAAGAGTTTTACCTCAATCCAATGTGAAATAGATATTGAGTAATCCATTGAAGTTGCTTACAATGATTTGAATTTGTAAGGAGTAACATTACTATGGTTGAGAATTTAAGTGGCTAGTTGGTGTGCTTATGAGTGAAAGATTGTATGATTGCAATATTTTGTTCATTCTCTTTCACTATTTTACTAAGAGACTAATAAAACGCTAGTTGGGGGTGTGATTAAGTCATAATATTATAATTATTTTACACTTTAATTCAAGTCAATCACATTTTTCTCACTAATAATTGAGTGAATTGGGCCTTGATAAATAAACTTTATCTCAATTGATAATAACCTAATTTTACGATCTATAATCTCTCTAGTTTATTACATGTAATTAAGGAGGTCCGTTTAATCTTAAGTTTCTGGTATATTCCGTATGACTCATGGCACAACCTAGCACATGTTTTTATTAGTAAAAATAAAAAGGATCTTGTATGCCATATGATGGCTTGTTTAGTTGC
Source organism: Platycarya strobilacea (assembly GCA_036898215.1). Taxonomy (NCBI): domain Eukaryota; kingdom Viridiplantae; phylum Streptophyta; class Magnoliopsida; order Fagales; family Juglandaceae; genus Platycarya; species Platycarya strobilacea. The sequence goes on from CM072556.1 coordinate 29,221,563, forward strand.
ATATTGGAACATAAGTGGTAGGCCAAATTCATCCGCACGATAAGTCCCAAAGTCGCTGCATTAAAACACACCTCATGGAATCACTTATCCAGCCACTCGATTCCTATTTTCTTATTTTGGACATGCAAATTTTGCTAGTATCAAAAGTGCTAGGTGGACTTACATTAAAACAACGCGTGTTTGGGATTGCGGAAAGAAGAGAAAAAGAGGAAATATTAGAGGATTTCGAGGGATCTTGCTGAGAATTTTGTAGATTAGTTTCTAGCTGAACTCTCAAGAAAAGCCCAATTTTTTTTAAGTTTTTTATTTTTACAATTGTCTTTGAATCCATAGACCATTTGGGCTGGATTTAAGCTTCTTGTTTGATTGCATTTACATTTAAGTTGTTTGATTTTAGTTTGTTGTTATTTCAGTAATTTATTTGCGGTAGTTATATTGTGTTGAACTCATTTTCAGCAGCTCTAATTATTTAGGATATTTGAGTATTTGTATTCGGTTTTTCCCTTCAATGCATTATGTTTAATATTTGTTCTATCAAGGAGATTTGTTTCAAAAAGTGTTATTTAGTTTAGATGTTTGAGTGGCTTTTTCTCAGTTGGTAGTTTACATTTGTTTAGTATTTGGTATTTTTATTCCAGTAGCATTCTTGTCGGTGACTTGCAAATTTTCTTACAGTACCTTATATTTTGGTAGTCTGTTTATGTGTTGTTAAATTCATGGAGTCCCTCTATTTCAATAGTTGAATTATTTGGTGTTGTATTTCAATTGTCTATCATTTGTGTTGACCAATTTTGAGTAGTTGTAAATTTTTTGGGTTAACTTGAATTGTGTAAAATGGAATTTGGTTGGTTTCTCACTTGCACACATGGTGTTTAATGAAATGCCCCTTCGAACATAAGCTTCATGACCTTCTATTCATTATTTGGAAACATTGGATTAGATAACATTAATGAATGTAGTTTACCTTCTTAAGCAAAGATAATCATAATTTATTTAATACACATTCACAAATCCATTTTATATATAGAAGTGATTGAAGTAGTATCAAGATACATTAGAGCAAAAATTCCTAGATGCTAGCTAAATATTGCCTATTCTCCATGAATTCACTTTTCTTACTTATATTTTAACATCCATTCACCATCTCATGTAAAAGAAAACTAAGACATTTTTAATAATGTCCAAAAGTAAATTTTCATTGTAAATATCATTTAGATAGTTTTAGGTTATAACTTTCTTTTATCTTCGTTAGTGGATGAATTTGCAATCTAAACTAATCGTTCCTTGAGACAATGACTTAGGAATTTTTTTAATATTACTTGAAAAAAACTTTTATACTTGGGAGTAATTTTTAAAATATTTTTTTAAAGTCCCCTTACATTTGGTGTTGGATTTTGTCCTTTATTTTTGGTATCTCGAACATATTTTTTAGTTTGCCATTATATTTATTGAAATTAAGGTACAATTGTAATTAAAACAATTTGTTATAAAGGTGGTGGGGATGCTCTTTCAAATAATTGGAGTCTTACCCAAATAAGAGTTACCACAATTGGAAAATGAGTCTTTGGTGTTGGATTTTTGTGTCTTTTGTTTTTGATACTTCAAATATTTTTTTTAGTTTACCTTTATATTTATTAGAATTGAGGTGCTGTTGCACTTAAAATAATTTTTTTTAAGGGTGGTGGGGGAGCTCTTTCATAATTGGATTCTTGCCCAGATAAGAGTTATCCCAATTAGAAAATGAGTTTGGTGTTGGATTTTTGTCCCTTGTTTTGGTACCTCAATCATCTTTTCTAATTTGCCTTTATATTTATTAGAATTGAGGTGTCGTTGTACTTAAAACAATTTGTTATAAGGGTGGTGGGGGTGCTCTTTCAAATAATTGGAGTCTTACCCAGATAAGAGTTACCCCAATTGAAAAATGGGTCTTTGGTGTTGGATTTTTTGTCCCTTTTTTTTTGTACCCCAGACATATTTTTTAGTTTGCCTTTATATTTATTGGAATTGAGGCGCCATTGTACTTAAAACAATTTGTTATAAGGGTGGTGGGAGTGCTTTTTCAAATAATTGGAGTTTTGCTCAAATAAAAGTTATCCCAATTGAAAAATGAGTCTTTGGTGTTTGATTTTTGTCCATTTTTTGGTACTGCAGACATCTTTTCTAATTTGCCTTTATATTTATTGGAATTGAGGTGCCGTTGTATTTAAAACAATTTGTTATAAGGGTGGTGGGGGTGCTCTTTCAAATAATTGGAATCTTACCCAGATAAGAGCTACCCCAATTGGAAAATGAATAATTGGTGTTAGATTTTTGTCCTTTTTTTTTTTTTACTTTAGATATCTTTTTTAATTTGTCTTTATATTTATTAGAATTGAGATATCGTTGTACTTGAAACAATTTGTTATAAAGATGGTGGTAGCGCTCGTTCAAATAATTGGAGTCTTGCCCAGATAAGAGTTACCACAATTGGAAAACGAGTCTTTGGTATTGAAATTTTGTCCTTTTTTTTTTTGGTACCCAGACATTTTTTTTCGGTTTGCCTTTATATTTATTGGAATTGAGGTGCTATTATACTTAAAACAATTTGTTATAAGGATGATGGGGGCGCTCTTTCAAATAATTGGAGTCTCGACATATAAGAGCTATCCCAATTAAAATATAAGTCTTGCCCAGATAAGAGCTACCCCCATTGGAAAATGAGTCTTGCCCAGATAAGTGCTAATCCCCATTGGAAAATGTCGTAAGCTCTTCAATGATTCTGCGAAACCAAAGGAATTTATCAACAACTATCTTATTCAAATAATATATCTTTATCATAGTTTTGAGAATTTGTTTCCTTTTAGAGAGGGGTGTAAGTGGTGAGATTCAATCAGTCCATAGGAAAATCTTGTTTGGATTTACAACCTTCACAAATTTCTAAACAAAATATAATAAACAATTTACCTTTTTCAAATTTCAAAATAAAATAAATGTTAATAATATTATTCTAATAATATTTTATTCAACTTGTATTTCATTTTATTTCATCTCAACTCACTATCTAAATATTCTCTAACTCAAAATAGTTTAACAAATTTGATCTCAAGTGTAATAAAATTACCTTATAATTCTTATTTGGCCCTATCCTAACAGTAGAATAGAACCATTTTCCTAAGTTTATTTTCTTTTTTATTCTTATTTCACCTAGTAATGTCATTTTAATATTTTTAATCTTATTTTGGTTATTGGATTGAAGAAAATTTGGCTAAAAATATAGATGGAGAACGTAGATATTTGGTTGGATAGAACAAGGTTGACAACTTAAGACATTTAGATGGAATTTTAAATTGGTGCAGTCACATAATTTTAGATATTGGAGCATCTACATCCAGTTGATCAAACTTTCCTCTAAATTTTAACTAAAAGCTTTACTTCCTATAAAATTTTTCTAAATTTTATTCATTTTCAAAAAACTTCATACATCCCATTTCCTGTGCTTCCCTCATATATTAAAATAATATTTTACAATTTTTTCTTTATTACTTTATTCTCTCACTTGCATTTCAATTTTCAATCTCTTACTATTTTGTCTTTTTCCTATTTTTAATATTTCCAACTTCAATTAAACTCGACAAATTAAATATAATTATTTGTGATCACCATACCCGATTAATTAAACATGTTACTCCATTATAAAAAAAAATTTCTAGATCGAAGAGATTTTTGGTTTTTTTTTTTTGTTTATAGTAAGGGAAATTGAAAAAAAAAATTAATACAAAGAAAGAAAATAAAATCTAAATAAATCATAAATACATTCGAGTCCTTACATTAGTCAGAATTTTCTAAAGTACATTACAATTATGAGTAACCATGACATCGAAATACAAATAATAAAAATCGATTTTTCTATATTTCGTTTACGCCTCTCTATATCAAGTTATAATGTATGCATACTCGTTTGGTCTCCATTGAGACTTGTATCTTTTGAAATTCAGTTCTTAATCAAATCATTGTCTTCTTTCCATACACTAGTATTCCTAGATCATACTAACAAAAAAATTTGTATGAATGCAAAACCTAGACAGTTGACAATGAACCCCGAGACAAAGAAATCACATCAGCATAGTAATATGAACATAATTTTCTAACATGATAAGTAGTTATTACATTAAGAACTAGACTCGATTACCTTATAGTTTTGGTAATCGAGAAATCTCCACCCATCATTTTCCTCAATATGCGCAGTTTGTCGGCATACTTTAATACTAGAGTAACATACTAGGCATTTGATGGGAGAATTATTTCTTGACTGTGAAGATGTGGTTGTGCTACCACTAGAGCTGGCATTTGGGTCTTTTTTTTTTGTTGCTCCAAATTTGTAGACAAATATCAAAAAAAGAGGCAAGAAAATACCCAACATGCTAAAGTGTATGGTTAAATAATCGGGCTCAGGAAAGTTTTTCTAAAATTCCAACATGCGAAGGCTAGAGGCGCGCATGAACGATTGCAAAATCGTGGACCTTGGTTGCCATATACTGGCCTTTCGAGGTTCACAGCTAACCCTACCAAATCATTGGACCTCCTAGTTTAAACACTATGAATCATTACCCTACTTATCATAGCTTTACGGTAGATTACTAGCAACAAATCACTCTTGATAGGCAAACAGTATATCACATCAAATACATAATAAATGAGGATCCAGATGTGGGGATGTCTAATGGCATAAAGATGCAGATCTGAACATCAATCACAAAATAAGGAATTTTAAGGCCTCGTTTGTTTATAGGGATGAAATTAAAAACTCAAAACACATCTCAAATTCATTATTACACTTTTTCAAATCCTCATACAAAATATAATAAAAAATTTAACTTTTTCAAAGTTCGAAACACATTTTTTAAATCACAAAACAAAACGAATATTAAAAAATATTTTATAATAATATTTTATTCTTTTTTTAACTTTTATCTCATCTTATCTCATTTCTGAAAACAAATCAGGTCTTTCTTACACAATATGCTCAGTATATAAACATCACAGTCAATTAACCACAAACCAACTTCACAAAAAATTTAGGGATAATGACAAGGTCGACATTCGACATTATATAAAAAAAAAAAGCTCAATCCGAAACCAATCACAAAACAAGAGTTATAAATTTGTTTAAACAAAATGCTCAATATATAAACATCACAACCAATTAACCATAAACCAACATCACAACCTTTCAAAAAAACAAAACAAAAAAAACAAACCAACATCACAACAAATTTAGAGACAACAAAAGGGCTCAAGAAGGTGTTGTCAAAAGAAGCACTAACACAATGCCAACACAATAGCAACACAATGCCAATACCAATACAATGAAATGCTCAGTGTTTTCAAGAGAAGTATCAACACAATACCAATTCTAACACAATGACAACACCAACACAATACCAATTCCAACACAGCATCTACAATATGAACAGTATGTAGTTAGAGAAAACTGGATTGAAACCAATTTCAACATAATGCCGAGTTTGAAACCATGAAGTAATCACAACTAATTTCATAAAAATGATTTTGAAAAATCCCAATATCTATAGGAATTTGAAACGCTAGGTCCCACAGAAAATAAGGATCATCAAAGGGGCCAATTAAAACACAGAAAAATCCATCCTCATTGAGCCCCAAAATCGAAACCCTTGCACAATGCCATTGATCTTATCTTAAAAACCTTAAGAACCCTAACACAGAGTCTCGAATTTGGCTAAAGAAACTCGGTGAAAACCTTAGGGTTTTCAAATTCATGCAATGACGAATTTCAATTAGCAAAAAGGGCTATATAATGAAATCGTAGTGTTCGCGCGTGTGTGTGTGAGAGAGAGGTGAGACTTCAAGAAAATCATAGTATAGAGTTGAAAGTTTCTTAACGGTAGTTAAGGTCATCCGGAGAACTAAAAGAGGTTCACGTGCATGATGGAGAAATGAAAAGTAGGAGCTCAGGATGGTGAAAAGAAGAGAAGCAATTGGTTTCGCGCCCAAAGGACGCTCAGAGGGGAAGGGGGATATGAGATGGGGGGCTACCGTAGCAAATCTCAAAGGTTCCCTCAAAATAAGGATCTGGATGTGAAAGTGTTTTAGAGTTTAACTTAAAATCACCTCCTATTATTTGAGCATTCAATGTGGGTGCTCTTACAGTAAAATTAAAAAATATTATTAAAAATAAAATTAAAAATAATTTAATTAGAATGACCAAATAACCGATATGCTCCTAAATATAAAACCATAAAAAAAGTTTGCATTATATTTTGTTTTAATTATAATATAATATATATTTAGTAGATCTACCAAATATGAGTAATAGAGATTACATACAAATAATAATAAAAATACTGTAAATAAATAATCTTTTATGACTATATTATAGAGCTTATATGGATAACTAAATGTGAAATTAGATTCTGAATAGAATAAACAAAAGAGAGTAAAAAGTGTGATATTTAACTAATAAAATAGCTAGCTAATATTGGTGATCTCTTAGCAAATAGTAATGTACAGTTATAAAACCTAAATAAAAATAATTTTATAAATTGACTTATTATTTTTTGTAATTTGTTATATTATTTTAAAATAAAAATAATTAAATAATTGTAATGAGTTTATTGGGATGGCGGCTGCCACCCCCTTGTCCCACCATCAAATTATGTAAATGACCTCTACTACTATTATTTTAAATTTTGTATAGTGACTTGCATAGTAATTTTAAAGCCTATAAATATGAGTTTCAGTTGTTATAAATTTAATAAGAAAATATATAAAAAGAAAAAAGTTTCAGAGAGTTTCAAAAATAGTTTCTTTTCTCTTGCAATAGTAATTCCTTTTTAGTTTTATAACACGTTATCAGTACGACGGTTCTACCAATTCTGAAGTTAGTGGTCTTATTCCTCAGTAAATTTTTCAATATATTATTTGCAGTTTTTGATATATTTTATTGATGATTATCATTTAAAATCTGTGTGATTTTATAAATATATTTCTAAAATACACGTATTTATTTCATTATTTATATGTGTAGAAAATGACAAACCTTACAAAATTGGAATTCGTTGCTTTTGATATTTATGGGAAAAATTATTTAGCATGGATTCTTGATGCTGAAATTCATCTTAATGCGATAAACCTGGGTAAAATAATTGAAAAAGGAAATCAAACGTCCCTGCAGGACCGTGCTAAAGTAATGATTTTCCTTCGCCACCATTTTCATGAAGAATTAAAAATTATATATCTTACAATAAAATATTCCTATATTTTGTAGAACAGTTTAAGGGAAAGGTATGAATACCAGAAGACTGTTATCCTCCCAAGAGCTCGTTATGAATGGTTGCACTTGAGGTTGCAGGATATAAAAGTGTTAATAAGTATAATTCTACACTTTTTAAAATAAGCTCAATACTAAAATTATGTGGTGAGAAAATCATCAATGATGATATGCTAGAGAAGACTTATTCTACTTTTTATGCCTCGCATGTGTTCCTGCAGTAGTATTATCGAGAGAAAAATTTCAAAAAATATTCTGAACTTATATCATGTTTTTTAGTAGCTGAGCAGAATAATGAGCTCTTATTAAAAAACTATCAGTTACGCCTTACTGGCTTAATATCATTTCCTGAAGTGAATGGTAATAGGTTTGCATCATTTTCCAGAAGTGAATGGTACATCCTTTAGAAGAAATCGGTGACATGGATGTGATAGGAGAAATTATAGAAATCTTGGTCCCAGAAGTGACCACAGTAAAAGGGATAATAATAATATACCGTATAACCAGAAGTGGTACAATTCAGAAAGTGGTAAAAATTTTCAGAATAATTCTTTAAGGAGAAATGAAGATGTATGCTATAGATATGGAATGATAAGAAATTAGTCACGTACCTGTCGTACGACCATGCACTTAGCTGATTTATATCAAACATCTATTAAAGAAAAGAATAAAAGAATTGAAACAAATTTAGTAGAACCATCAAATGATTCAGTAAATGTAGATGTTATTCATCTTGATGTCTCTGATTTTTTTAATTTTCCTGGAGGTAGAATTAACCACTTAATTGGAGATGGAAGTGTTCTACTCAATTAATGTATTTTCTTTTTATTATTTATAATAAAAGTTTTGTATATTTTATAGAATCATAGATCACATTAATGAACTTTTTATATCTGAGTTGAATGATAAAAATATATGTTTAGCTGACAGTACTATAACTCATACAATTCTTAAAGATAATAAATATTTTTAAAATCTAACACTAAGTAAAGCCTATGTCCATTCCATATCAAGTTCATCAGATTTAATTGAGGGTTTCAGAAGAACTTATATTGTGTTGCCTAATGGCACCAAATTTTGTATTGATGATGCTTTATTCTCTTCACAATCTGGAAGAAATTTATTGAGTTTCAAAGATATACGTCGTAATGATTATCATATTGAAACGACCAATGAAGACAGTAAAAAGTATCTTCTTATTACTAAAGCAATATCAGGCCAAAAGCTCGTATTAGAAAAACTGCCTACTCTATATTCTGGATTGTATTATAAAAATGAGTACAATTGAATCATATGTGGTAATGCACCAGAAATGCATTGACCCCAAAGTATTTATAACTTGGCATGATCGCTTTGGACATCCGGAATCTATAATGATGAGACGAATTATTGAAAATTCGAGTGGGCATCCCTTAAAGAATCAAAAGATATTTCTACCCAATAAATCTCCGTGTTCTGCATGTTCTCAAGGTAAGTTGATTATCAAACCATTTCCCTTAAAAGTTATTGTTGAAACTCCATTTTTTTTACAAAGGATTCACAGAAATATATGTGGGTCTATTCATCCATCAAGTGGACAATTTAGATACTTTATAGTTTTGATTGATACATCTAGTCAATGGTCATATGTTTGTCTGCTTTCCACTAGAAATGTTGCATTTGCTAGACTTCTTGCTCAGATAATCAAACTACGAGAACAATTTTCTGAGTATCCAATTAAGACCATTTGATTGAATAATGCAGGTGAATTTTCATCTCAAACTTTTGATGATTATTGCATGTCAATAGGAATAGATGTTGAATATCATGTTGCCCATACACATACTCAAAACGGTTTAACTGAATCTTTGATCAAAAGGTTTCAGCTAATCGCTAGACCTTTACTTATGAAATCAAGACTTCCTGTTTCAGCTTGGGGATATGTTATACTTCATGCAGCATCATTAATTTGCATTAAACCATCTGCATATCATAAATATTCTCTATTACAGCTTGCATTCGGTCAATAACCAAAAATTTCTCATCTTCGTACTTTTGAACGTGCTGTATATGTTCCAATTGCACCTCTACAGCGTATAAAAATAGGTCATCAACGCAGACTTGGGATATATGTTGATTTTGATTCTCCATCTATTATCAGATATCTTGAGCCCCTTATAAGGGATATATTTAAAACACGTTTTGAGAATTGTCACTTTGACGAATCCACTTTTCCATTAATGGGTAATGAAAAGTCAATACCTGAAGCATGATAAATAATTAGTTGGGATAATAAAGTCCTGTCTCAATTTGATCCTCCTACAAATGAATGTAAACTAAAAGTTCAGAAGATTATTCATTTACAAAATGTTACAAATCAATTACTGGATGTATTTACTGATACTAAAGGTGTAGTAAAATCTTATATTCTTGCTGTTAATATTCCAGTAATGATTGAAGTCTCTGAATGATAAATTGTCAAAACAGCAATAGGTGAGTCTAAAACATGCCTGAAGCGTGGAAGACCTATTGGTGTAAAAAATAAAATTTTTCGAAAGAAAAAGATACAAAATGAATTTTGTGTTCCTGAAGAACCAATACCCTCAATATAGGCTAAAAATATAATTGATGTTCCAGAAAAGGTTAAATTTCATATCTCAAAATCTTCTGAAAATGGATGTCTTGAAGAGGTGTTTCATGAAATGTTTTCTCCTAAACAGGAACAGGTACCTGAAAATAATGAGATCTCAATATATTTCATGAATACTGAAGAAATTCTGGATAGAAATAAAACTGTTGTCGACAATATATTTTCATATAAAATGACCGTTGATATTACCAGAAGTAATGAAGAAAATGAGCCAAGAACTATCAAAAAATATCGACGTAGAAATTATTGGCCAAAATGAAAAGCAGACATTGAAACTAAATTAAATTCGCTAGCAAAACGAGAAGTATTTGGACCTATTGTCCAAATACCAAAAAGTGTAATATCTTTTGGATATAAGTGGGTATTTGTACGAAAACGTAATAATAAAAATGAAATTGTGCGGTATAAAGCACGACTTGTCGCACAAGGTTTCCTGCAGAAACCTGAGATTAATTATGAAGAAACATATTCTTCCGTTATGAATACAATCACATTTAGATTTTTGATTAGCCTGGTTGTTACAAAAGGATTAGAAATGCAGTTGATGGATGTGGTCACTGCATATTTATATGGATGCTTAAACCATGACATATATATAAATCCTTGAAGGATATAAAATGCCTGAAACATCTACAAGTACATCTAGAAATATATATTCTATCAGACTACAAAGATCTTTATATGGGTTGAAGCAATCCGGATGCATGTGGTATAATCGCCTAAGCAAATATATATTGAAAAAAAAGATTTGAGAATAATCTTATATACCCATGTGTTTTTATTAAGAAATCAGAATCTGGATTTGTAATTATTGCTATTTATGTTGATGATTTAAATATTGTGGGAACTCCTGAAAAGATCTCAAAAACCAGTGTATATTTAAAGAATGAATTTGAAATGAAAGATCTTGGCAAAACAAAACTTTGTCTCGGCCTGCAGCTCGAACACTTGCCAAATGGAATTTTTATTCATCAGTCCATGTATATAGAGAAAGTTTTGAAACATTTTTATATGGACAAAACTCATTCCCCTGAGTACTCCAATGCAATGTTTTGAATATCGTAACGGTACTGATACCGGTCAAGTCACTGAAACGAAATACTTCGGTACCGAAACCGTTTCGTATACCGTTTCAGAATAATTTATACATAAATAAATTATATATATAAATACAATTATAAATTATATTTCAAAATAATAGTTAATATATAAATAAATTAGATAGATAAATATATATGTAATTAATTTAGTCTAAATTGAGGTTAAAATATAGTAAAAAATTAAAAACAAAAACCTAGAAGGCCGAAATCCGGTACGGCTGAAAGATCGGTTGAAATGAAATATCATTTTATTTGTGCCGGCCGAACGGCCGGTACGGAAAATTTCGGCTGTATCAACCGGTACGGTATTTGAAACACTGCTCCAATGATTGTTCGAACATTTAATGTGAAGAATGATCCATTCCATCCTTGTGATAACGATGAATAAATTTTTGATCCTGAAGTACCATATCTCAGTGCAATTGGAGCTTTAATATATCTTGCAAATTGCACTCGATCAGATATTACATTCTCAATTAATCTGCTTGCAAGATATAGTTCTGCACCAACTCAAAGGCATTGGAATGACATTAAACATGTCTTTCGTTACCTTCATGATACGGTTGATATGAGATTATTTTATCAACGTGGATCAAGTCCACAATTGATTGGGTATGTAGATGTAGGTTATCTTTCAGACCCACACAGAGGTATATCTCAAACTAGATATTTATTTACTTATGCAGGTACTTCCATATCATAGAGATCTGTTAAGTGGACACTATCTACTATTTCTTTAAATCATTCAAAAATCATTACAATTCATGAAACAAATCGAGAGTATATTTGGCTGAAATCAATGATCAAACATATTTAAGAAAAGTATGGTCTTCTAATGATTAATGATAACCCAACAATTTTATATGAAGATAATACTGCTTGTATCACTTAAATCAGATGGGGATATATTAAAGGTGATAAAACCAGACATATTTCACCTAAATTCTTTTATACTCATGAACTTCAAGAGAAAAGTGAAATTGATGTCAAATAGATATGATCTAGTGATAATCTGGCAAATTTATTCACAAACACATTACCAACTGCGATATTCAAGAAAATTGTGCATAACATTAGAATGCGAAAACTCAAATATCTATTGTCATGCACTTTTCATGAGGGGTAAATGTCCTGAAGACTTGTACTGATTGTACTCTTTTTCTTTCACTAAAGTCTTGTCCCACTGGATTTTTCTTTACAAGGTTTTAATGAGATAATTTTAAAGCATTTGTGGATACATAAGAAGACTGTACTTTTTTTCCTTCGCCAATAATTTTTCTTCCCATTGGATTTTTCTTTGACAAGGTTTTAATGAGACAGATTCTTTATAAATAGTCATTCAATGAGGAGTGTAATGAATTTATTGGGAGGGCGGCTGCCACCTCCTATCCGACCACCAAATTATGTGAATAACTCCACTACTATTATTTTAAATCTTGCATAGTAACTTGCATAGTAATTTTAAGGCATATAAATATGAGTTTCAGTTGTTATAAATTTCATAAGAAAATATATAAAAAGAATAAAATTTCAAAAAGTTTCAAAAAGAGTTTTTTTTCTCTTGTAATAGTAGTTTCTTTTTAATTTTATAACAATAATTAAATATTTTAAATTTTAACTTATAAAACTATTTTTATATAATTCTTACGTGGTTAGAGCATTCCTAATGAAGTAACTAAAATTTTTCTTTAAATTTATACTTTTTGCACAACTTCCCAAAAAATTTGTTCATATTTAATCAAAAGCTACTAAAAGAATTATAGAAAAATGTCAAAAAGTATACTTTATTTTTAAAAATGAATAATAAAGTTAAAATTTTCTCTACATTTGAAGAAAATTTAACTTTACTATTCACTTTTAAAAATAAAGTGTATTTTTGACTTTTCTCTATAATTTTTTTAGTAGTTTTTTATTAAATATGACTAAAATTTTTGAGAAATTATGTAAAAAGTATAATTTTAAAGAAAATTTTTAACTGTTTTATTGAAAGGACAATACTACATACAATTTAAAAAATTGGACTCATTTACAGTTCAAATAATAAACAAATAGAAAAATCTTTATTTTAGAATAAAATTGATTAAAACATCCTTATTTACAAATAAAAAATTTTAAAAATTTAAAAAATATATTTCATTTAATCATTAAATGAAAACATTTTTATATGGATTATAATACAATTCAATTTTTTATACTATATGTAATATTGTCCATTGAGAATGCTTTTAAACTCTTAGAGGATTTTCGGTAAATATATATGAGAATTAGTATGTTATAAAAGAAGGGAAAAATAGGGAAGTAGACAAAGATTTTAGGCAGGCCGTCGTTTTCTCGGGAAACTGTCGGTGGTGTAATAAGAAATTTCAAGCGGATTCAGTGGCTTCTCTCTCTCCGTGAGTAACGTGTCTTTAAAATTTCCATTCTACCTTCCAAGAGCACAGTCACAGAACTCAATCTCTCACTCTCTCTCTATCTTTCTCTCAAACCTTTCTTAATTTGAATCAAATCTGAGAGAGAGAGAATGGGTGTGGACTTGAGGCAAGTGGTGGCTGCGGTTCTAACGTTGACCATGTTCGTGATGCTGGGAAACATGATCAAGCGTGACCATTTCGATTCTGTTGAAGTAAGCTCAATCACCTCCAACTTTCTCTAACCCGATCCACTCCTATATGACTAGTTCCCGTTATATAGGTTATTGTTTTACTTTCGCTGCATCTGATCTGGTTCACATTTCGCTTTGAAGCGTATATTCCTGTTACATTGTTTTACTGTCAGATTTATGAGATGTATTAACTGGGATCATGGGGCAGACCATTTGTTTCTCTTTAAAATCAGTTCATTTTTGTGGAAGTTTGGCAGAATTATTTGCTGTCCGCCTCTGCCTATGTTTCTTTAATGGGGAAAAACAGTTAAGAGGAGGAAGAGAGAGGAAAATGAGCTTTTCATACTTCTACATGTATAAGTTCTGGTGCATTTTGACAATTGGTTTGAGGGAAAAAAATTGCTTCCTAAAGGTTCAATAAGTTTTGTCAATTGGTAGTGTGAGGCTCTGCTTATCTTTGTTTTCTGAAATGTACTTAGCAAGAAGAGCGTTAAAAACGTATTTGATATTTCGCCTCTTTGTTTTAGGCTTATCCAACTGTATATTTGCGTTTGCCAAAGAGTTGCAATTTCCAGTTGAATTCGTGTCAAAATTGAACCCAGTTGTTTTGGTACAGGAAAAATTTCCTGGCGGATCAAGAGATGTTGATTTGGATATGGAGGAGGGTGCTGTTTCTCTTTCTAGAAAGAGTGGGGGGCTTTGGAAGGAGGATGAACAGCAACTGAAACAATGTTGGAATAAGCCGATTCTGGGTAAAGTTTGTTCTTGATGTGATGGTTCTATTATTGTAATCCTTGACTAATATATTTCCATCTGCTGCTTTAATTTGCAGATGATGTGGAGCTGACAGACGGGTTTGTCACTTTCTCGTTAACTAATGGCCCTGAGTACCATGTCTCTCAGGTATCCCCATTAACAATTCAGAGTAATCGCTTGAGTTCTGCATCGTAGCATTAGCTGGATTGTTTATGTGGAACATGTTTTTACCAATAGCCTAAAACATGCCTTTTGATCATGTTGTTTGTCCACATGCTATCTATAATCACTATTAGACAATCAATTATAACCATATTAATTTCCATTCATAGAACTTTTTATTTAATGCATTAATCTCAAAGAGCTTGAAGTCCAAATCCATACGGGGTTGCGTCACCATTTGATGATCTTTAATGCCCTACTTTATCTTTATCTTACATAATTAGATACTGGATCTGAACCTTCTTTTATGTTTAGCATGCAGACTAAATTTGTTACTACTTATTTTATCTTCTAAAATCTATGGTTAAAAATATGTCTCTTAGTTTCTCCAGTTCAACCCTTTTCCAACCTTTTCTTATTATTTTATTTTGAGTTATGGTCACAAGGCTCAATCAGACATAACTGAAGTTGGAACAAAATCAAGACTGATTTTTATCCTGATTGATTTTTCTTCGTTTAATTGTTGCTACATTGTACTTGCCTTTCAATTGGACAAGCTATACTACTAATTTTTGCAATATGAATTGGACAGGGTACATAGCATGACCCGTTTCTTCTAGTTGGTGAATATCACCACTTGAGCCAACCCCAAGGGGTTAAAGCCTAGGGTTAAAGGGAAGGGTATGCTTGGTTTTAGAAGTTTTTCCCTTCCAATTCAAACATCTTTTGAACTCGAAAAAGAATTTTCATTTCTCAAACTTTCATTTCATCTAATCCTTTGCCTAAATTTTGCTGAAGATAAAACTTTCAGGAAATCCAGTACAAAACACTTCTTAAATAGTTTTTGTTTTCCAAAACAACTTTTCATTCTAGTTGCCTATTTGTTTTACAAAACTCAGTGCAAATAAATAAATTTTTGTTTAAATAGTTTTTCATTCTACCTAACCACTTCACAAAACCCAATGCAACACACATCTAAAAATTTTCTTCAATGCTTATTAAAAGTTGGAGAAATTTTCATTTATCAAACATGCCCAAGGGTCCTCGCTGCCTTGCCCCCCCCCCCGCTTTTCTATTTTGATTTTTTTTTTGTCTTGATTTTTTAATTTTAGTTTTTTTTCTATAATTAAATTTCTTATTTCCAAAACTCTTAATTTGTTCTTATTTCTTCAATTTTTAAGTTAATTAGTGTGATATTCCAACAGGAAAGTAGTGACTACTACGCAATAGTTATTCTCAGTATTAATAATGTAACTAAATGAGGAGATTAGTGTTCTTCTTAATGTCAGTTAAAAGATTCCATGTCTAAAGTGGAAAACTAGACGGATTGGAAAGACGGAGTCTCAAAGTAGTGACCAACTGGATCAATTACTAAGTTGAAAACTCTATGTTACTTTCACTACAGTATTTCTGAACAAGTTGCTGGATAATCAACCCAAGGATTTATTGATGATGGTGACTATATTTTGGACCCACATATCAAACATGGCTTGATTTGGTGTATTTGAAGTTGATGAGGACTCTATTTGTATCTTCTGAAATCGAGTGCTTATTTGCAGTATCATCCTGTTTGAATGTTATCTCTGTGTATAAATTATAGATCAATATCTTTGATGCTCTGAATTGCATTCTCTAATATCTAGTGATAAGTTTTGACCTAGAAATCTTTACATTTTTCAAAGCCTTTTATCTTTTTCTTATTCTCTCCCCGATTTGCATCCAGATCACTGATGCGGTTGTGGTGGCGAGATTTCTAGGCGCAACTCTCGTGCTTCCTTACATTAGAGGAAGCAAACCAGGTGACGAGAGGTTAGCGTTCACAAATTTCTCTAAAAGACTTGTTTCATATTAATTGCACAAGTTATGTGAAACATTTTTTTGATTTCTATTGTCGTTATTGTTCTTTGTTTTAGTGTATTATTAAACACTAATTTATTTGAGCTACTTGAAATAATATGGACTTTGAGGGAAACTTTCTATTAGTGAAATCCTACAATCTTCTTCGTTTGTTTCATTGTTTTGGGGACTCAAGGGAGAAGCGTCCTGGTATCACTATATATGGTGTAAATAAATGAAACTAAGGGCATGTTTGGTGTGCAAATTAGAACCAGGAATGGAATAGTGGAATAGCTATTCTATTTCACTGGCTGCTTTATTATTCCTATCTAATATACATATGGGGAATAGCTACTCTTGTAATGCTTCAAGGGAGCCCAAGCCACATCTGGGCCTATACTCTAAAAGGACTAGTTAATGATATAATTGAAACTCCATTGGAACCATTATCAAGGACAAGAACTTCTCATTCTCAAGCAATGTTAGATTTTATACATCATTCACCCTTATCATTTGGTATGAGATGTCACAATTTACTCTACCTTAAATTCTCGACATCCTCGTCAAGCCAATTCGTACAGTTCTAGTTTCACAATTCCAGTTGGGATAGGCTCTGATATCATTTGTTACACTCTAAGGAAGTCCAGGCCACATCTGGACCTATATTCCAAAAGAAATAATCAATGATACAAGTTTGACTTCATTGTCTCCTTCTCAAGCAATATAGGATCGCCTCCCCTTATCACTCAGCATGCAGTTATCACAACCCTCCCAAAAATGAGAGGAATAGTTATTACTTTCCTTTGGGAACAACGCATTCTACCCAAAAACAAGTTCTTTGTGAATGTGACTGCCTTACCAATGGGAACCTGGAAAAAATCATTGACATTTTAGCACAAATTATATTATCTACATGGGCTGAAAATTGTGTACTAATGCAATCCTTTTTCTTTTGAATTCTAAATTAGGTTTTTGCTAATTGTTATCTGGGTATTTTTCCTTCAGGAGCTTTGGAGATATATATGATGTTGAGAAGTTTATAAAAAGTCTTGACGGGGTAGTCAGAGTGGCAAAAGATCTGCCTGCTGAAATATCAACACGAAATCTTGCTGTTGTGAAAGTCCCTAATCGGGTAACAGAAGAGTTCATTGTAGAACACGTTGAACCAGTTT
The DNA here is from genome assembly GCA_036898215.1 of Platycarya strobilacea. NCBI lineage: Eukaryota > Viridiplantae > Streptophyta > Magnoliopsida > Fagales > Juglandaceae > Platycarya > Platycarya strobilacea. Next base: position 29,239,105 of record CM072556.1, read on the forward strand.
ATAAGCGAAAGGGCAACATACGGCTGGCTACATACTTCCCCTCAGTGAATATGAAGAAGTCGCCCAAAAAAGGTTCCAGTGATTCAGTTGCGTGTTTGGCAATGTTTGGAACTTTGCAGTTACAACCAGAGATTCAAGAAGTTGTTGACTCGTTGGTTGAGCGTCTAAGAACTTTGAGCCGAAAGACAGATGGTCAATTTATAGCCGTGGACTTGAGAGTTGATATGTTGGAGAAGAAGAATTGCCATGAAAATGGCGATGCTGGGAAAAGAAGTTGTTACAATGCACAAGAGGTTGGTGCTTTTTTGAGGAAGATGGGATTTGACAAGGAGACCCCCGTGTACTTGACTGAATCAAGGTGGCAAAGCAGCCTTGGTGCTCTAAAGGATCTCTTCCCTAAAACATATACAAAGGTGAGGGATCTCTCTTCTCTCTCTTCTGCCTCCATTCAAGTCTACTTGTTTGCACAGTTCAGTTGTAGGTAACTGTTTAAACTTAACACACTTTTTAATTAACTTGTGGTTGAAATCCTCTTAACGGGTGGAAAATATTGCAGGAAAGCATAATGCCTGCAGATAAAAGGAGAAAGTTCTTAGATTCAGAAGGTTCTGAATACGAGAAGGTTATTGACTTCTATGTATGTTCTGAGAGTGATGTTTTTGTACCAGCCATCTCTGGTCTGTTCTATTCCAACGTGGCTGGTAAGAGAATTGTTGCCGGTAGGACTCAAATTCTTGTTCCAGCCAATATTCACGGGTCCTCTGCTTCTGCTTCTGGATTCATTACTCCCTATGTGTCCAAGAAGAATCACTTGGCCTATTCATGCTTTTGCTAGTCTCATCCGAAGAAAGAAGGCGATGGGACACATGCATTTAAGCTGTCAAAGAACCTTTTACATTAGTCAACCTTTCCGAGTAGGCCGATTGACTGGTCAATATCATTAATTGGTAATTTGGTTTGCAATACTCTTAAACAGAAGTTTATGATTGTTTTTTTTTTTTTCCTGTTAGATATTTTTAATGTTAGGATAGGAAGTCTTTAAGGTGTCATTGTTGATATGTTGATTTTGTCAACTACGACTTTTCCTTATTTCAAGATGTCATTATGTTATTAATGTTGCATGCTGATGCGTCGTTTCTTTGTTTTTTCTCGTCTTAATTTTACCTTTTGCATATATATATATATATATATATATATATATATATATATTTTCATATGGTATTGGTGATATGTTTTCATATTAAATGCATGTTTAATAATTGGAAGAACATGAGACCCTGGTGACAACTTCTATGGGGGGTTTTTTTTTTATTATTATTGTTTTAAGGGAAAAAAAAGGTTAGAAAAGCTCTCTCTTTTGGTGTTGAAATGAGATGAAAAATATGTGAATAGTAAAATAGTTTATGAATAATAATAAAATAGTTTGAGTTAAGATATTTTATGAAGTTTTGAGAAATGAGAAAAAAATTGAATAAAAATATAATAAAATTAAAATATTATTAGACTATTAGTTTTTAATATTATTTTTGTTTGAGATTTAGAAAGTTTTTTTTTTTTTTGTTTGAAAAGTTTGAAAAAGTTGTAATAATTAAGTAATGATTAGATGAAAAAATTTTAAATTTTAAATTGAGAAGTACTTATATTTGAATAGTGTTTGGATATTGAAAGGAGATTAGATAGATAGATTCAAACCATCTATGAAACCAAACAAGGCCGTAGGGCTCATTTCGATCCTCAGATCTCAATGTTCAAACATCTTAATTTAAATCATTTTATTAATATTTACAAATTATTTCACAACTATTTAGAGCATTGAAATAGTTTCATTAAAATTATTTTTAAATTTGATGAAAAGTACATGTTTTTCGTAAATCCAAAACCTCTCTAGTTATAAGCCAATATTGGATTAGTCAAAATAATACTATAATATTATTTTTTACTAATAATTTTTTTAAATTTTTTTCCATATTTTACAATTACATTGCCCTGCTTTATAAATGTATAGTTTCCTAAAGATTAATCTACTCCTGCTCAACAAAAATCTCATGTTCACTCAGGAAAGAAATTAGAAAGAAATCACAACATATTACTCAGGAAAAAGTCTGATGTTTATTACACCTGTAGTAAGAAAATCTCAACAAAGCAGTTAGTTTTAGTTTCTATAATAAAATATAATTTTTGATGATGAACAGTACATCTTCAAATTTAAATCACTGTAACTCAATTTAAACTTTTGCATTTTGATTAAGCTAATGTAGATGATTTTATCTACATTTCTTCAAATTTTGAAGATGTATTGGCTTTTGACGAAATCAATGCCAATGCACTTACAAATTTATCATCTCATCTTATCTTATCTCAACATTTAAATAAGATCGTAAGAGTATTAGTATTGGAATAGGCAAAGGCAAAGCTAAAAGTTGGCTAAAATTACTTGTTTTGCATTTTGTATATTCCATTCAAAAAAGATATTGGATTATCTATTGTTAGTCAAAATAATAATAAAATATTATCAATTTAAGAAATTTTTTTTCTAATCTTTTTCATATTTGAGCAATTCTACTAACCATATGTTATTTAATAATTAAATTATTATTTTTCAACTATCTTTTTTGCCAACCATTCAATCCAATAATTATATCTACAATTTTTGGAGCCAAATATCTTCGTTTGTCAACCTTTCTTCTATCTAGAATCACACATCTACAATTTTTTGGACCAACAAATACATTTTTCTAGCCCTTCTTTTACCCAGCAAGCTATCACACTACAGTTTTTTAAACTAACAAACATATTTTAAACCTTTCTTCTATTCAATAATCACACATATAATTCTTAAAACTAATAATTACATTTTGTCAACCTTTCTTCTTCTTCTGTCAACTTTTTTAATTGTAGTTAACAGTTTCGGATTAAGCTCTATAAATAGAGCAACCTTTAACTACTTCTCACTCATCATAAACTAACCTTTCTTCCAATTCTACAAATTATCTTCCCACAATATAGATCCCTCTTGGAGTATTGATTATATTGTCTATGGCGATTATTTTGATAATGAATTTAATATGATTGAAGTAATGGCAGTAGAACGAGAATGAAGTGCTATTGAGGGAGCATCTACTTCACGTTATCGTAATCCCCAATGAAGTACATTGATCAAATGTGATCCATTGGAAGGTTATCAATACCTTTAAAATGATTACTTTGTTGAGTCACTAATATATCTGCACAATGTTTCAAGGAGGTTCTGAATGGGTCGTGATCTATTTTTATGCATACATTCTGTAGTTGAAGCTCATGATGGTTATTTTATGCAAAAAAGAAACACTAGTAGTCTAGTATAAAGGCAAATTGTCTTTCTTTTAAAAAATGACTGCAACAACTAAGATGCCCAATCTTATGGACAAGTATGTCAAAATTAGACAAAGCACCGCACGTTTGAATATGAAAAAATTTGTTAAAATGATTGTGTCAGTTTTTCCTGATGAGTACTTGAGGTCTCTAGACATTAGTGGTATAACAGGGTTACTAAATATTGGATAAAGGTGTAGGCTTTTAGGAATGTTTGGTAGCATTGATTGCATGCACTAGAAATAGAAGAATTATCCTAGTGCTTGAAAAAGTATGTACTCTGGCCATATAAATGAACCAATTATTATATTGGAGGCTGTTATATCTTACAATCCTTATATATGGCATGCTTTCTTTATTTTTCTCGGTCTCATAACGACATCAACATACTTGATCGATCTTTTATTTTTGTTGCGTGCGTTGGTTGAAGGTCATGCTCCTTTTAGCAACTACTCAATCAATGGTCATAAATATATAATGAGATACTATCTTGCAGATGTATATATATGTATAAGAAAAACTCAAAAAATCGATAAATCAGACTGGACGGGTTCAAACAGTAGAATTAGTCTGGTTTTGGGTTGGTACTAGTTCAGAATCAATTTTCGAAATGTTAAAACCGGTCGGTACCAGTTTGGTTCTGGTTCTAAGCTTTTTAAAACTAAACCGGTTTAATATAATATATATTTTAAATTAATTTTTTAATATTAAATGTAATATAAAATAATATTTTATATATTAGTATATAATGTAAATTAATTTAAAATTAATATTAATTACAATTTATATTTTATGGCCTAATACTAATAGTTTAATACTATGTTATTATGAGTAATATACTTTAAATCTATATATAAATTATTATATTAAATAATTACATATGAAATAATGATATAGTATAATACTAAAACTTATTAGTAGCAGTATATTAATACTAATACTATCAGTATCCATGGTGTAGTTATAAAAAATTATACTTACTATAATAAATACTAATATATAATATTTTAATCTCTATAACTAATACTAATATATATATTAATAGTCTAATAAACTAATTTAAAACCAGAAAACCAGTCCGTAAGTGGGAAAATCGGTACTTTCGATTTTGAAATCGGTACTTTCGATTTTGAGATCGATACTTTCGATTTTGGGAGATAACATGTACTTAATCGACTTAAAAAAATATATAAAATCAGTGGTACTGGTTCGATTCTAGATTTTATCCAAAACCTAACGAACCAGACTGGTTACACCCCTAATGGTGTATACCTTTTTGGGCAACATTAATAAACACATTATGCTCCATTAGAAAAAAAGAAAATATTTTGCTGCCTACCAAGAATTTGTAAGGAAAGATGTGGAGTGTACATTCGAAGTACTCCAGGGTATATTAATTTGCATTTGTGTGCGGACTTGCTAGGTATTTCAATTGTGAAGTTTTAAAAGATATTATGTATGCATGCATTATTTTGCACAATATCATCGTTGAAGATAAGCGTCATCTATATCTCAATGCTGGCCAGTTCATTTACGAACAAATAGATGATACTCTCCATGATCCAATTTCACACGATAATATACTTGAATTTATAGAGTTTATTGCACAACATCATCATATTAGAGACGGAGGCATTCGTTCTCAATTCCAAACTGAACTCATCGAGCATTTTTGGAGTCCGCATGACCACTAGTAATTTATTAGCCAAAATATTTTGAAATTGTGTGTTTTCTGTTTATGAGGTAATTTGTGGTTAATTGTAGTAGTAGTAAAAGTGTGGTTATTTGTACTACTTTTATTATTTAAGATTTTCCTTTTTATTGTTAAAATGGGAAAATGGGCATTGTTTTATCTTAGTTATAAGTTATTGATAAACTGTTTGTCTTATTACTATCATGTCCAATAATGCACAATCCCAATGTCCAATAATGCACAATCCCAACTTAAAATAATAATTCAAAGCAGCAAAAATAAAAATAAAAATAAAAATATACTATCATGTCCAATAATCCACAATCCCAACTTAAAATAATAATTCAAAGCAGCAAAAATAAAAATAAAAATATGCTGGACAAAATACTGCTAGACAGATTATCCACAATCTAAAAATCCAAAATATTATCACACCTTGGCACCACTCATTGCACCAATTCAGGTCAATAATTTACATATATATATATATATATATTTATATAAACTACAACATTATTACACCTTGGAACCACTCATTGCACCATTTCAAGCAAATAATAGTCCAAAAAACTGGAACTTAAAATTATCCCAAATAGCGTAACCATACATGCCATTTTGGTTAACATAACCATACACAAACCAACCTAAAATATATGCCATTTTGGAACTTCAAACCAGACCACAATGCATGCCGTTTTGGCAACTTAAAACCAGCCCACAATATATTTGATTTTGGTTAACATAACCATACACAAAACTGTCCAGTATTTATAACCATCAAAAGAATAACACGCCATTCTAGTTGCCATACCGGCCAACATTAATACTAGTAATGTCCAATCCAAAAATCTGGTCACATAGTTGCTGGGCAGCTACTAAAATGCGAGTAAGTTTAGTTAGAACAGTTGCACACCTCCGTTATGTGTGAATGGAGTATAGATCTAAATATCTATGACCAAAATTCTTCTTTGAAACCTCATAAATTTTTCTTTGAGGATTTAGGAAATAATCTTGACGAATTGCATTCATGCCAACAAGACCTAATCATATAATTTCAGCTTCAAACCTTTTCTTCTCAAGTTCAAGCTGTTGAGTTCCATCAAGTTCTGCTCTCATGACCACCACTTTCCTCTCTACCACGCACATGTTTCTATCCTCGATCATGTGAGCTAAGACATAACTGAACTTAGCATCATTGGATTCTCGCTACTTCTGCTTTCTCTCCCTTTCTTTCTCAACCTTTTTGCTTGAAGATCTCTCACCAAGAACCTCAATGTCCTCCTCCACATTGTCACCACCAACTTCACTTGAGTGGTCGATGGATGTAGGTTTTCCTTATGACCTTCTCCTCGTATTCATTATCATCATTATATGTTGTTGTCATTTTAGTTGGTGTTTCAATAGATACCAATAGTGCTCCATTGTGTAGTTTGTCTTCTCTATCTCTCTATACATAATTTTTACCTTTTCAATTTAAAAAGGTAAAGAAATATTGTGAGTATGTAAATCAGCCAGCCAAAACAAATGCATAATTAAAGGAAAATAATTATTACTTTATCTTGCTCTGTGACACCACTCGATTGCAATCATTCTACCTATGCTAAAAATGCACATAACTTATTTGTGCATTTTTAGATCGAGGACAATCGATTCATCAATGACACTACAAAACGTTCAACGATGTTTGGTTTTTAATACTCATGATAATAGAATCAGAAATTATGTCCTAGATTTGAGTGGATTTTTTGTCAGTACCTCGTATAATATCAATGCTAACATTAAGCCAAGCTTAGACAAGGAGATTGTCCTTTATAGTGAAAGATCCACCTCCTTGAGATTTTTTAATGGGTGGCCTCTTTTCACAGTCAACTTGTGATGTTGGACAACATTAGAATTTTACATGTACATTGGAGTGCTACTACATTCTTGTCCATCACTTTGTAAAAGAGTGGTAAGAAGTGATCCTCATTGAAGGGTGTGTCCATCATTGACGAAATTATAAGTGTTAAGGAGTCAAACAACTTGATATCAACTAATGAGCAATGTATAAAGCTGTTCAACCATGAGCATAGAGCAAAGAAATAAAACTATCCAATCAGAACCATGAATAGTGAATAAAAATTGTCCTGCCATATATCTTAAGAGTTGGGCAAAATTTTTTAAGAAGCCAGAGCAATGACTAGCAAAACTTGAATACCAACTAAAGAGTGGTGGAGACGGTTTTTTCTTTCTCTTCCTCTCCTTATAATTTTCTCTCTAACCCATAGTTCCTCCTATCGTTTTCCAGCCATAGAAGTACTGTCCAGAGGGGGGTCGGAGCTTCTGCTCCTTTCCTCCTCCAATCCAACTTCCTTAAGTTTTTCCCGGTTAGTTTTTACTAGCTTTCCAAGTTTTTTTCTTAGCTTTTTTGTTTATAGAACCTAAGAGTTCCGATCTTCTGTTTGCCAGGCTTCAAAGCCTGTCACGTGCCTGTCCATAGGGATGCCCAGCCGCCGATCTACTGGAGGGAGGAAGTTTCTGCCCAAACGTGCGGCCCATGAGTCTACGTGCACGTTTCAATTCGCAGGTCAACCACGCGCCGCCATCTCTAGATGGGTCCTTCGTTGACACACGCAACACCAATGGATTCAGTGGCCTCAGCTCCTCCGATCTGGACTATCAGTATTCTCCTTAGTGTGGCGCGTGCTCCTCAAGCGCCGCCACAGCAAGCGGCATTCTGTCGGTGTATCAATTCTCCTTCTGATTGCTATTTTTCTATTTTTCTAACCAAGAATCAAGATCCAATAGACATGAGAATCTCCTTTAACCTGATTGTTTCAACAAAATGCAGCACACATCTCTTTACTATGACTTTTCGTCGTAGTCAAATAATCTGTTCATTAGACTATTTTATAACCGCTTTAGACGGCATCTCCTCCATAGAATTGGTAGGAGCCATGTTTGTAATTCTGAAATTATTTTTTTTCTTTTCGGTGTTTGCTGTCTTTGTATGATTTTGAATGGTTGTTCAGGACTCCCATTCTGCTGAAACTTGTATCTTGTAACTGCTTAGTTTATCTATGAATTGCTTGCCTTAAAAAATATATATATATATATCAACTAAAAAGAAATGTATAAATCTATCAAGTCATGAGCATAGAGCAAATAAATAAAACTGTCAGCCAGAACACTCAGGTATAAATAAAAACTGTCCAACCTTGTATCTTAGAATTACGGAATAATTGTTAATAAGTTAGAAAACTTGAATAACAACTAATGGGTAATGTATAAAACTGGCCAGCCATGTATCAATACTATGCATCCAGGAGCTCAAATAAATAAAACTATCCAGCCAAAACCATGAGCAACGAATAAAAACTATCTAGCCATATATCTTAGAGTTAGGCAATAATTGTTAAGAAGTCAAACAATTTGAATACCTAATGAGTAATGTATAAAATTGTCCAGCATGTACCAAGATTGCGCGGCCATGAGCATTAGGATTGTAAACTCGATAACTCCCTCAGTACTCACCCAATTAAACTCGAATCGAACTCGACTCATGAAAAAAAAAACTCATCCATGAAAGCAGATACCTATTCGATTAATAAATGACACATACCAAACAAAACTCAACTCGATTCGACTAAAACTCATTAAGACTTACTCGTTTATACTTGAATCGACTGAGTAGCTCGAGTCAACTAAATCTCATTCACATATTGATATATATATATATACACCTATGTATATATACATATATATATGTATTAGCTAATAATATAAACATACCACACTTTTAAAATTCAATATATAATATGTAACCTAATTAGTTATGTCTAGATATTGAATATACTTCATAGGTATATTATAACTTTTACAATAATTAGTCCATAAATGTTAATAATTTTATATACTAGTATGTGGGAACCACATATGAAATAGATATACTATCATATTATGTATATTTATTAATACGGGAAAACATTAGTTGAACTGATAAACTTAACTAATAAAAATGGCCGATTGTATTTTTGATTTTTGATTTTTTTTATTTTTTTTAATGATTAAAGAAGTGAATTGATATTTTTTTTTATCATTTTTTAAAAATATTTAAAACTAGGTGGAAAATGATTAAAATAAAACAAGAGAAGAAAAATTTATATTGCATCGGTTGATTTTATCGTTTGTCTATAGGTACCACTAACATTGTACGTTAATAATATATATAGGCATATAATATATTGTTATTATAGATTTATTATCAACTAGTTAGATATTAATTATTTATAAAATTTCAAAATCTTATAATTCGACAGAGATTCTACTTGTTAGTTGTACAAATTCAATATTCGATTTTTTAATTTATCTAAATTATTATTTATTAAATTTTATTAAAAAATAAACAATTCAAGTGATTTTGAAATTCGTTTATGGAACAAGTTTGAGTTAAAAGTTTAACTTATCAACTCAAGCTGAAACAAAGATTAAAAGAAAATCTCGAACTCGGAGTATTTTGTGTCAAGCCAAGCTCGGCAAGCCAAAGAGTGGCTCCGACTCGATTACAACCTATTGAGCAATGAATAAAAACTATCCAACCATGTAACTTGCTTTGGTAAGAGAGACGGTACCCCCAAGTTTATTTGCTCTTACTTGCGGTAGAGGAAAATCATAATTACAAACTGGATTCTTGGGGTTTACAAATAAAGTAAGAAAACCCAAACCCAAACCCAGGAATCAAAACTATTAAAACAAACAAAAAAAAACCCCTAAATACAAGCTAAGACCATAATAATCGAAATAAAATATTATAGTGAAAGCAAATAAAGCACTAAATACCTACAAAACAAATGTTAGTCCGCATGAAAATAAAACAAACCGAAACAAACAATAAAAATATAAGTGGAACAGAGCCAGTACATTGTCGAGGAATAAATCACACATTGTATGTGGATAAGAACTTGGACATACTTATAAGTAATATGCAAGCCTCTATTGTTGAACCGGTTTTATGAAATAAGTTAGACCCATGAATTTCTACATGGTATCAGAGCCTGCCATATTAAAAAACATAAGTCAGCTACATTTCTTCTTGGGAATGGAGGTCATTTAAACCAAATCAGGGTTGTTTCTTTCCCAAAGTAAATACATTCGGGATCTCCTATCAAAAACAAACATAGCGGGTGCAAAAGAAGTCTCCACTCCACTGTCCACGAGCACAACACTGAAGTTAGTTGATGGCACCACCTCTTTTGACAGCACTGAGTTTAGAAGTGTCATTGGAGGACTTCAATATATGTCTCTTACTCATTCGGACATTTGTTTCTCAGTAAATAAACTCTCACAGTTTATGTACAAACCCACAGTAACACATTGGGCAGCTGCACATTACTTAAAGCAAACAATTTTTCATGGGATTCATATAACAAAAAAATAAAGCTTTGACCTCATAACATATTCTGATGCTGATTGGGTGAGTAATTTTGACGATCGTACTTCAACATCAACATATATAAGTTTCCTTGGATCTAATCCCATTTTTTGGAATTCAAAAAAATAAAGAGCAATAGCAAGATCGTCAACAAAAGTTGAATATTGATCCCTTGCAAATGCAGCTTCATAAACTGTGGCTACTATCATTATTTAAAGAACTCAAGCTACCAATGAAAGCTTCATCGAAACTTTTGTGTGATAACTTAGGTGCAACTCACCCCAATTTTAATCCAGTGCAACACCCTCGAATGAAGCATATTCAAATTCATTTACATTTTGTTCGGATATGGTTCAATGTGGCATTGACAATGTTCATCATGTTAACACTCAATTCAACTTGCGGATTTATTGACAAAATCATTATCAAGGCAGCGCATAGATTCTCTCAAGACTAAGATTGGCTTAGCCGATGGCACCCCAATCTTGAGGGGGCGTATAAAGGAGGACTTCTCAAATCAACCACAAGATCAAGAAACTTGATTCTAGGAAGAAAATTTACTTGTAACAGTGCAAAAAATCACGAGTTAATATTCTTGTAACAATTATGGCTCATTTTTTACATTCTTTCCTAGAATAGTCTTTTGTAGACTTGTATATATTTTTATGTAATCCTCTATAAATGTTAGTTTGTGAAAGAATTCCATACAATAGCAATAAGAATTTTCTATTCATAGTTTTTCAAATTTCATCATAGTATCAGAGCTTGTCACAGGACGAATGGAAACCCACACTATTTATCTCGTGACAAGGACCAGAAAATTTAGTAACCTGCACTTGAGAGAGAGTGTTGAGAAATAAATCTCACATTGCCTATGGACAAAGTCTTAGATATGCTTATAAGTAATGTGCAAACCTCTCTTGTTGAATCGGTTTTATGAGATAAGTTAAACTTATGAATTTTTACATACATAACAACCAACTAAAACAGAAAAACTACACTTCAACAATACTAATTAATCCTTTGCAGCGAACCGCTTGTTGCCCTCAGAAAAATCCAAACAACATCACCTTCTTACTTAGAGCCTGTTTGAGGTTGTATTTCGAGACTTAAAAAATACTTTTAAACGGTTAAAAGTACTTTTAAAAAAAAAATGGCATGTTTGTTAATTTTATAAAAAGTACTTTAGTTAGTTAAAAAATTTAAAAATTAACTTTTCCAAAAATACCAAATTTGAACTTTTATCAAAAAACTTCTACAAATAATTATATATTTTTTAAAAACTACCATAATTAATTTTAAAAGCACTTTAGACATATAGATCTCAAATAATAAATAGTTTTATAGAAGTAGAGCTTATTATATTAACTTTTAAGTTAAAAACAATATTTCCCACTACAACTTCAAACAAGTACTTAGTCTCACACCAGAAGAATACAACTTAGCTTGGAATGAAATAGCTATGTCCCGGCACGTCTCTTACTTGCTTTCAAGCATAATAGAATGTAAATCACACATAAGATAGAATGTCAATATCCACATGCCATCCCACCTCTTGACTAACATGTGGGGAAGAGGATCAAACACTTGTTGCTATCTTTTTTATTTTCGTAATTTTTTTTAATCATCTGTCACTTATTTAAAAAACCATCCTAGTGATAATTGATGGATTACCTACTTAAGTTAATATGGGGTAGGCTAGAGAGGATTTCATTCTTCAAATTAATCTTAAACCTAGACAACCAGAAACAAAGGAAATTTAAAAGCTATTCCCAAACTTTGGATAGAGACAGGTTGTCACATATTACAAAGAATGAAACATGTTTCCTTCTTCAAAGTCATAATAGAGGTATCTTCGACATGGAGAAGGTCAAAGAAGGGTCCTCTTATTAATCATACTTTATTAACAGCTTTTTTCTGCATTTATCCCGGGATTTATCAACTGTGATACAAAATTTTGAATCATTAATAACTTCTTCACGAATAACATTTCACACTACTAGCATAAACCTGTAGAATATTTATTGGAAAAGAATGTGGTATCAATATTTTCTGGAGCATTTTGTAAAATGATCTCCAGTCATATCTTTGTTATACTTTGGTACAAGTTTTGTCAATCCTTCGGTACAAGTTTTGTCAATCCAATGAAATTGTCATATACTTCACCCAAAAATGCACACGACCACCATTATAAATTATTAACCTTCTAGTTTAGAAACCCTTTCCCAAAGGCGTTCTGTTCGCTTTTATTAAAAATGTAGATGCTAAATAATATGCAACATCTTCAAAGGCAGAATATTCTAACCAATAAAATGTCTTGTGCCAAGATGATTAGAAATTGTCCTTGATTACTTTTGAATCTAAAAGAATAATAATAAACTTATGACTTCCTAATATTCATTTACTACTCTCATTTTTTTCAATTTTTTATTTAATAATTAAAGAAGTAACTATTTTTAACCAAATGACTATTAATGAAATTATCTATTTTTTAATTATTAAGGATGTTAAAAAAAATTAGAAGAAAATAATAATAATAAAAATAATAAGTCCATCATTATCTATTTTGAATTTGACCACAATGCTTTCATGCATTAAATAGAAAAACTTAAGTGCGCTCTTGAAGTGTCAAATCATGGATCGAGGGAAAACGAAGCCCAAAATTAGCATGCGAGGGCTATTTCATGCCCTCATATCTTCGGCCTTGAGTACTTCTACGGGCAGGTTATAATTTTCCCGAAATAAACTTTTATGAAAGACTTTGAGCTTCTTCTCAATAGAACGCATTGGCTAATACACCGCCACTTCCAGCGACAACTAATGCGTGAAGGCCACTTTGTGATTGACATCTTTCACTACCACCATTATCAATGCATGAGTTATATATCTCATTCGAAACCTTACTCGTCAAGCTTACCAGTTAATAAGATACTTTTTTTTTTTACAAGAATTTTTTGAGACACTTTTAACTAAAAAACGAAAATGAAAACTTCTCCTGAAATCCGAAATTCCGTTTCTATTCAAATTGGTCAAAAAAAAAAAAATTAGTTGTTTAAAGTCTAGCTTGGAACATTTACTCATCTCAACTTATCTGAGTTGAGTTCAAATTTAAGTCTAATCCAATATTCAAACACAACTCATAAATTATTAAACATCACTCTTCTCAATATCTCTTTACATATAAGATCCACAAGATTTTTCAACTTAATATTTTTTCACATGCGAGATCCACAATTTTTTTCAACTCTCCTTAAATATATTTAAGCTCATCGTAATATCCAAACACATCTAAACTCATATTAGCTGGGCTCCACAAAACTCACTACACCATCTAACTCACTACTATTAATGCAGAACTCAACTCAAAAAAAAAATCCCAACAAGGCCTAAAGGTAGTTTAAGGCTCATAAATTGGCAATGAAAAACAGTGTTAAACATATACTTTATCATATAAAGAAACTCAGTACTCAATACATACATTTTTCATACCCAACAATAGATACTATCGCCACATATGGATTGTTTATTGCATATCCAATTTGTTTACAGAAAGAGGACACAAGCTGCATGGTCAGTAGTAATATTGACATATTCCAGATGTTAACAAGTAATCATTATTTCATACTTTGTTCAAGTGCTTAATGTGGCATTGCTTTAAACATATCGCCATAATTAGTTGTAACTCAAGCATTACGACCGTTTCTGCATCGCTGGATTGGCAAGCGGAAGTAATTGGCGAAAAAAGTGGTGGGAACTGGGATGAGCTTCCCAACCATAGCCAGAGGCCAGCTGTCAGAATTACAAGGGAAAAAGTTCAGGCCCATAGCCACTGGAGTAAAATAATTTTTAGTAGCTTACATACTTTATTTTGTTCGCCTATAGTAACAAATGTAATATGAGAACTAGTTCGGAGGTTTTATTAGGAATTAGTTGTCGCTGTCAAAACAATGTTCCGATAGTTTAAGATCAGGTGACCCCTGATTCGCAGTTATTTCCCATTTTCCTTTTTTTGCTGCAAGAAAGGATAGATGTAATCAAACCAAATTAACTTTGACAGGCTTGTCGTGCCTCTAGCTAATTTGTCTTCTTTGTTGTTCGGCTGAGTTAGAGTTTGTTTAAGCGGGCTGGATTTGTGATGTTGGCCCATATTTTTTCAGCTTTAGTTATTTGCCTTAGTACCTTAGTTTCTGGACTGGCCCAGGGCCTTAGTCGGTGCTGTCCAATTAGGGGTCCCTCCCAGTATATGTACTGGAGGTAGTCATTTGTGGTGGATATTCTGGAATGTTGAAGAATTGGTTTTCTTTTCTTGGAGATCTAGGCTTCCTCCAAACACCCCGTCTACTACTACAATGAGTTTATGAAAGAACAGTCTATTTCCACTTCCATTGATCTGTCCATTTGATTTACACTACACTGCTTCATTTCCATTCGTTACAAAAAGGATTTTAAAAATTGATATCAGAGCAGGGATCCCATTATGAATTCAAGGAGAGGGTGATCTATAAGCTGGATTAAAATACCTTGGTACTATGTATAAGCATGGTGATAAGTCATTAAATACTGATAAATGAGTGAAGCCACCAAAAGAGAAATGACTACCTCCGGATCAGTATCGATAGAGTGGGCCGCCATGGACATAGCATGGTGAAATATTATGATCTTAAAAGTTATAAAGGTTTAACAAAATTAGCATCCAAGAATTTTAGAATTTTTGCATCAATGGTTGAATCTCTTGTAACATGTGGAAATGAAGCAATGTAGTGTAAATCAAATGGAGATCAATGGATATGGAAATAGACCGTTCTTTCATGAACTCATAAGCTGTAAATACCCAGTGTTTCAAGGAACACTAGAACTCCAAGAAAAGAAAACCAATTCTTCAAGATTCCATCATACTCACTACAAACGACTACATCCAGTACATATGCTGGGAGGGACCCTAATTGGGCAGCAAAGACTAAGGCCCTGGGCCAGTTCAGAAACTAAGGTACTAAGGCTAATAACTAAAGCTAATAAAATATGGGCCAACATCATAAATCCAGCCCACTAAAACAAACTTAGTAACTCGGCCATATAACAAAAAAGACAAATTAGCTAGAGGCCCATCAAGTTTGTCAAAGTTAATTGGGTTCATTACATTATCCATCCCTTTAAAGAATCTTGTCCACTTAATGCAACCTTAAAAAAATAGAGCATAAGAGACAGAGCAGCAAGTCCAATGACGTAACATCTCTATCGACGTAACATCTCCATCGACGTAATACCATATTCTAAAAGAACCTCTCCGTGCCACATTTTTTGTTTCTCCAATGAGTATATAATTCTTCCATACGCATATTCAACGCTCAGCTTCACTAAGTAAATGGTGTAGGAGGATTCCACCAGGATCTTTAAATTTTTACCATCCCTAGACTTCACTGAGTCCAAACTCTCTATATGTTTCATCATACAGTACACGATAATAATTCTGAAAACAGATTTGTAGTTCTGCATTACTCAACTCAGCCATGAGAATCAGTGGCTTTAGATACCAATTGTGAAAAATCCAACCATTGATCCAAAAGTCCTACGACTGATGATACTAATTTGGTTAACCTTCAATCTTCAAGCTCATAACAATAGACTACAGTTTAAAGATCCTCTGGTTGGCAGTTCTTTGGAAAACATCACAAACCATGGTATAACACAGAATATATTTCAATTCAACATAAAAAAAGGTTTCCTACAGTTTAGACTAATTAAATGGTGCGGGGCCTGAGTGGTTTTGAATGTGAGAGTGGTTTTGAATGTGAGTGTGATACCACACAATATAGGATGCATTGCAGAGGTTTCAGAAATTAGATGAAACAAGACTCCAATTATTTTTATATCCATACTTGAAGTATCTTATCAGTAGCTACCGAAAAATGACTGAACTAACCTGACAAGACCAATACCAATGGTTATAAGCCATTGCTTCCCATTGAGTTCTACTGTTGATGTAAATTTCCCAAGGAACTCAATGATAATTATCTACAAAATGTTAAAATAAGCATTATTAATAGCAAGGGATTGCACATGTGAAATACTGAGAGTTTGTTAAAACATTATAGTGGCTGGTTACCTGAAGTATTAAAGTCATTCCAACTATACCCATGAAGAGGTGGTTTTTGGTGACTCCACTGAAGACGTTTATTTCATCTGGTTTCCGAGCATTGAACTCATTGAATATCTGTATTTAAAACATTGGCAAACTAAATGTTGCAACTTATATGGATAGGAAAGAAAAAGTAAGTTAAAAGTACACAATTAGTTAAAAGGTCACTTTTCCTTATTTGATTGAAATCAATCTATGATATCCGATTAATTTAAAACCTTTTCAAATTGGATTTAATCAGTTCATAATGTTGCATTTGAACCCAAGAATGAACTCACAAGGCACTCTTGTCAATGATTAGTTAACTAGTTATTTGACTAGACTGGCTCAAACATTAGTTTCTACTTCTCTGATATTCTAACCTTTAGATTAGTTTCATAAGGTTCTAAAACACAAAGATCAGCTATTGAATTAAAATATAATTTCCACACGATTTCAGAAGTCAATTTGTGTTCAAACCCTGGATTCTGACTTGTCATTGGTAATTAAGGTGAGTTTTCTTTATCCTGTCTCAAGTTTTTCCTTCAAGATTCCCATGTAGTTCTTGAATTATCACCCAATGGATTCTTTTATCTTCTTGAACGGTTTTGACAACACCAGTGCAAGAATCGATCTTTCACAAAAACTAGTGTGATTCTGTCATGACAACCATTTTGACTATTCATGGTTCTTTCGTAGAGTTTTTTTTTTAATCAGAATTCCTTTCCTCTCCAGTTTGTTGTTTGATTGTGTTGATGTTAAGTTAAGACTTTAGAATAAAATAAAAATAAAGAAAGATGCATTAAGTGTGCTGTTCTGCTGTCTATACAATCTGCCAATAATAAGTTCAGTAAACAACATGATTATGGCAATGTTGCTTGGTTTTATGATGTATAATTTTTAAACATAGTTTTGAAGTGGCATGTTTGAATTTTGAAACAGAGCTAGAATTGGTGAAAACAAAGTTTTACAAGACATGACATCACTTAATGTAGAAACGCGTATCATCAACAATTTGAGCCGAATAGTGAATACTTGATTAATTTATGTCTTGAACTCCAATAAAACATGGGGATCTTTGTTCAAACTTGGTTCATATAAATAGTAACTAAGCTCGAACTCAACAAAATTTCAAATCAAACAAAGTAAAACAAGGCAAGTTTGAGCTCGGCTTGAAATTGATATCAGTTTTTGAGGAAGGTAAGATGATTTTTTGTGGATGAAATTGTAATTATAGGGAGTGGGGGAGTTATCAGGCTGAAACAATTTTTTACAGCAGTGCTTTTCACACCAAAGATTTGGGTAAACTTGCATACTTCCTTGGAATTGGGGTTGCAAGGTCAAAGATAGGCATCAACTAATCTAAGAGGAGGTTACTCTAATGGGCTATTCTAATGGAGTGGTGCTTTGGGATGTGAGTTTTTCCAGATCTGTCCAAGGCTGGGAAGTAGAGGAGGTTGCTTATTTGTTCACATTGTTGTACTCAGTGGAAACCAGTAGACAGAGCAGGGATCAATTATGTTAGAGTCAAACAGCCTCTAAAAAGTTTACAGTTCGATCTTATTAAAAGGTGTTGATAAACCAGCAACATATTTGTTTTCCTTGGAAGAGGATTTGGAAGGCTCACTTCCATCTAGGGTGGCTTTGTTTGTATGGACCGCAGCAATTGGGAATAGTCAGACTATAGATAATTTGACAAAGCGTGGAATAATTGTTATGGATTGGTGCTTCATGTGCAGGAAAAAAGCGGAATCAATGTATCATCTTCTCCTACATTGTGAGGTGGCGAAAGTGTTGTGGGATGGAGTGCTTGGTAGAGTTGGACTGAGTAGGTTATGCCAAAAACAGTGATTGACCTATTAGCAAGTTGGACCAGCCTTTATACTTTCCCAAGTGGCAGCCCCATGGAAGATGATTCATTTCTGTATTTTGTGGTGCATTTGGTTGGAAAGAAATAAGAGGTGTTTTAATGATAGGAAATGCAATGTAGAGGAATTCTGGAAATTTTTTACAACTACTCTGCTTAACTGATTTTTTGCTATTGTACTCAATGAAGGGGCAGTCAATGAGCTTTTGTCTTCACTTTTTTAGTCTTATAATGTAACTAGGTGTTTCTTTTATATGATTCATGTGTACATGGGATTTGCCTATAAAATTATGATGAATAAAAAATTTTAACCAACCAAAAAAAAAATTAATCTAAGAGGAAGTATGTACGTGCTCGAGGTGTCAAATTTGGCCAAAGTACCTCAATTGAGGTGTTTGCTTCTCATTAAATTAATAATAATTCTCGAGTTACAAAGATAAGGTAGAGATTCAATTTAAACCTCTCACAAACTCCTAACTTTATCCTATCTTAACAGTTACAATTTAATTCAAATACAAGCCAACATATTCTATTAGGAGACTGCTAAAGAAAACCCTAGTTTTCCTTTGATACCCTTCCTCAAATTGATGTTAGTGAGTCAACTAGCAACAATTTGCTAACTAAGTATTGATGTCGTTGTCGAGTCAAAACTTTGGTGAAGATATCAACTACTTGGTGTTCCATGGGCACATGAAGAAGAATGATAGCTTTAGACTCATAGGCATCTCGGATATAGTGACAATCAACTTCGATGTGCTTCGTACGTTCATAAAAAACTGGGTTGGCTACAATTTGAATAGAACTTGTATTATCACCATGAAGAGACGTGGAATGTGTTTATGCAAACCAGAGTTCTAAAAGAATACCATACAACTATATAATTTCTGAACAGCACCAGACATTGCCGGATATTCAACCTCTGTAGATGATTTAGATACACAATTTTGCTTCTTACACTTCCAAAAGATAAGTGAATCCCCAAAGAAGACACACCATCCAGTAATAGAACGTCGGCCCAAGTAGATCGCGGTTGGACAACCAGCCCAATCTGCATCACTGTAGGCAGTCAAGTGAAGAGAGAACCCTTAGGAAAAAACAGTCCACATTTAGAAGTCCCAAGTAGATCGCGAATAATCTGACGATCAGCTACCAACTAGAGATGTCGGAGAGAATCCATGAGCTTACTAATAGTGTAGACAGCATAGGAAATATCAGGGCAGATGATGGTGAGATAAATCAAGCTGCCAACCAATTTACGGTATAAGGTATGATCCGGAAGAAATTCACTCTCATCTTTCCTATACTTAACATTGATCTCATGTGGAGTATCAACTGGAGTTATATCTTATAATCTTCCTAATTGAATTAGGTCTTGAATATACTTGTGTTGATTGAGAAATAAACTATGTGGCTGAAACCTAATTTCCAAGCGGAGAAAGTAGGTAAAACCCCAAGATCCTTCATGTGAAACACATTATAAAGATGTTGCTAAAGATTTTGAATCAAATGACCATCTAAACTAGAGATGATAATATTGTGAAGTATCGTACTTACTTTGCTCAAAAGAAAACCCTAACAAAGTATTGTGAAATTTCTCAAACCAAGCTCGAAGAGCTTGTATAAGACCATATAAAGACTTCTTCAATTTACAAACAGTCGTAGGGGATGAAATAGACATACCAGATAGGAGTCTCATGTAGATATCTTCATTTAGATCCCCATACAAGAAAGCATTCTTGACATCCATTTGATGTAATTGCCAAAATTTAGAAGCAGCAAAAGCAAGTAACAGGCAAACATTAGTCATTTTGGCAACCAGAGCAAAAGTCTCATCATAATCTATGCCATACTCTTGGCGATTTTCCAAAGCAACCAATCTAGTTTTGTAGCGTTCCAGTGAGCCATAAGAACAAAGCTTGACAGAGTATACCCATTTACTACCAATTGAGTTG
The DNA here is from genome assembly GCA_036898215.1 of Platycarya strobilacea. Taxonomy (NCBI): domain Eukaryota; kingdom Viridiplantae; phylum Streptophyta; class Magnoliopsida; order Fagales; family Juglandaceae; genus Platycarya; species Platycarya strobilacea. The sequence goes on from CM072556.1 coordinate 29,259,493, forward strand.
ACAAAAGAGGACATTGTACCACATCCCAGGTTGGATTATCTACAAGTGCATCAAGTTTTGTTTGCATCGCTTGCTTTCAGCACTCATGTTCCATAGCCTACTTGTAAGAAGGGGGGATAGCAATAGAAAATAATATAGCAGTCATAGAAGTAGGGGAAGAAAAACCATACTGATCTGGTAGGTGAGAGACACAGGTAGATTTTTGAGAAATAGGAGCAGGAGGAGCTATGGTGGATGTCGGATTAAGTACCAAAGGAGGAAAATCCTGAGAAGCCATAGAAAAATCGGGCAAAGGGGTGCAATGACGTCGAGTGCAAACAAGACCTAAATCGAGCCACTGGAGCTGAAGATATATTAGGATTTGGCATAGGTAAGGACTTAGACTCGTCATGAAGAATTGAAAAACTAAGTGAAATAGGATCAACATGTGAGAGAAAAAATTGTTGCTTCTCAAAAAACAAAACATTCCTGGAAATTCGAATTCTTCGAGCATTAGGATTGTAACAAAGAAATCATTTTTGAGTTGAACTATAACCAAAAAAAACATACTTAATAGATTGAGCAGTTAATTTATGTCTTTCATGTGGTGAAAGATGAACGAATCACACAACCAAAGATATGCAAATTATAATAGTTAGGTGTGTGACCAAATATTATGGAATGAGAGAAACATTATGTAAAACTGGTGTGGGTAATTGATTAATTAAATGGACAGCAATAGCTAATGCTTTACACCAAAAACGAGATAGAACAAATGAGTCAAGAAGAAGAGCTCAAACGATATCAAGTAGATGCCAATTCTTACGCTTAGCTACCCCATTTTGTTGCGGAGTAGATGAGCAAGAACGTTTAGAAAGAATACTTTTTTCTTGAAGAAAACTCTGAAATTCATGAGACATATATTCACCCCTAGAATCAGATCGCAAGACTTTGATAGAAGAAGTAAATTGTGTCTGAATGAGTGCAAAAAAGGCCTAGAAAACAGATAATACTTCACTTTTAGGAAGAAGAAAATAGATTCAAATGAATCTACTACAATCGTCAATAAAAGTAACAAAGTACTTATAATAAGCATGTGATATAACAGAAGATATACCCCAAACATCACTATGAATTATGTCAAACACTTGAGAGGTATGAGAACCATGTTGTGGAAATGATAACACTTTGCTTTTGGCAAGTTGGCAAGTGATAAAATCAAAAGAACTCATTTTTATTGAATCGAAATTTTTATTATCAATGGCACCAGATTTATACAAAATTTGGAGTGCGTTGGGATTAGAATGGCCTGAACAGCAAATGCCAATATTTAGTACTCCAAACTTTGACAGTATTACAAGAAATGAAAGGACTAGACTCAAGCAAAGCCGAACTAGGATTTAGTGGAAATAGCCGACCCTCCTTAGGATCCCTCACAATCATCCTCCCAAACACTCGATCCTGAACAACACAACCAGAAGATGAAAAAAAGACATTACAATTATTGTCAACAAATTTTCCAACAAAAAGTAAACTGGAGGAAAGGTTAGGGGAAACCAAAACATTTCAAATGATAAGAGACACATCATCCACAACAGAAATTGGTAGTGAACTACCATTTTCCGTGTGTATTTTGAGAAGACCATCATAATACTGAACATTATGTCACAAACTGGAATTATTAGTCATATGATTTGAGGCACCAAAATCTATTAGCCAAGATTTAGGGGATGCCTTTGGTTTACCTGAGATGCCTAAAGTGGAAAAGGCAAAAATAATCATTTGTTGTACCATATCAAGAATAAGAGTAGTAGGATTAAAACAAGTACTAAAGCATGAGTGGCGGGAGCAGAAGCTGTAGAAGATGATGCATCCAAGACATTAATAGAGGTGGAATATACACGCTCTCAATCTCGAGGAGGTCGGGTTGGATGAAATAATCTATCCAAGATGGAATCTTGGATAGATGGAGGAGACTTGTTCTTGGATCTTAGCAGAAACAAGCAACTAGTTGGGAAACTCAAATATCTCACCATAGTCTCATATGCAGTTAGTGTGGTGAGTTAGTTCTAACACGCTCCGAGATTCACATTGGGAAATTGCCATCCTTATTCAAGATACCAAAAGAAAGCCCAAGGTAAGGTATGCTATTTAGGAAACTTGGTCATCTCAGGGTAGAAGACTTCACGGTCGCATGAATCTAGAGTGAGTCTTTACCAAGAAGAGGTACTAAGTGTTTGTACCAAACTAGAAAATTCATATTTAATATGCTATTTTCATATCGAAGACTTGAGTTTAATGTTTTAGTTTCTTCAGAAGGGTGTAAATGACATGGTATGTTGTTTAGTCTATTAATAAAATTTGCTTTGATTTTAAGTTTTGGTAGACTACATATTTTTCTCACAATTACCTAGAAATTGCTTATGCTTTCACCGTCCGAATCTCCTACAGAAGCAAATTAATCGTCATAATCTCTGGCAAAGGTTTGTTGTTTTCTGAACATGATCCCTTCTGAATAGATACTAACAGAAATGCAAATTAGGTTGCATCAGCTGTGGATTGCAATCTAGTAACCTACTTGAGGATATTGCACTTTTGTGGTAGAAAATTTTGTGACTTTACATTGCAAAAAAACATAATGGTCTCTAGGCCAAGTTGCAAAAGCAATGTTGAAGCCATGGCACGTGTAGTTTGAGTTATTACAGTTGAACATATTATTGAAGTGTTACGGAAGAAGGGTACGACTCTAATGATACCATAAGATGGTTTATGAAAATAACGCAGCAATTAACATTGCACACAACTGGCCTGATAACATGATGGCAAGTGAAATATCTCTGTCACAACGTAGAATATACTTTAAAAAGGAAGAATCTATTAGCGCCTTTCACACGACTAAATTGTACCTATCTTACTCTACTACAAATAACTGGTTATTGGAATGAGAACCCAAATATGGGTTCTTTTCCACCGAGTGTCACACTCCCTCTCTATCCCCCCATGGGTGCAGGAATGAATTACTTACTTGGCAAAGGACAAATGCATTGAATATCACAGTGTTCTTCACTTGAGTTGGATTTTCTTCATGGTCAAGATGAAGAATACTCGTGCCCCAGAAGTTCAGAACAAGGAGAACACTAACTTGATACAAGGCCTGCAATGGCAAGTACATAAGTAGAACAGAACAGAAATATATTACACGTTTTCTGTGGTGCTATCTTCCAATAATATAATGTACACAGAGAACAGATACCTGAATGAGTAGGTTCCTCCACATGACATTAGTTATAAGAGGTTCCCTAAGAAAACAGACACGAAATATCTCATCACTCCAAATCATATGATTTGCATGGTGGCTCAAGTAGACAATATGATCATACAAATATATGCAGCCTAGAAAAAGCAGTCAAATATCTACGTAAAGCTTCTCCAATTTTAATTTACTAAAGAGATCCTAAAACCCATAGTTCTAACCAAAGCTGCATGAATTTTAATTTACTATAAGGGTAATTGCCCTGAGTATTTAACAAGTACAGGCAAAACCTACATTAAGGGCATATTTGGACATTACAAGCATTCTCAAAACTTCTCATAATTTCATTTCCAATCGTTACTCAAATACAAAATATTTTTCAATTTCAAATTTTCAACTTTTTCATCTAATCATTACCTAATCATTATTCAAATATAAAAATCAAAACAACTTTACAAACTTCAAAACAAAAATAATATTAAAAAGTAATAATCAAACAATGTTTTAAGTTTATAATATTTATTCAACTTTTTCTCTCTCCTTTCTCAAAATCCAGTAAAACATCTTCACTCAAACCATTTCAATACTATTCACAAATCTATGAGATGCTCCATGTGTCCAAACATGCCCTATAGTGACAACAATATGAACTAAAATTATATGACTTGAAATGCACTGAATCTATAATGGTCATAACATATACAATATCATGAAACCAAACTTCATAGGACTTGAAATGCACTGAATCTATAATTATATGACTGCATAATCAGTAAAGAACATTAGCACAAACCTTCGACCAACTGGTGATCTATGCATAAGGTGGTCAGTTGGGAGTTCTGTAGCCAAAGCAAGTGCTCCAAGAGTATCCATTATTAGATTAACCCATAGAAGCTGCAGCAAAGAGACACCGAGCAATTTCATTCTTTGTAACTTGAAGGGAAAACTGAGTGATAACATGAAAAATTGGCAAACTGCAAGCAATCCAACTTCATGATGCCATAGACAACCAATAAAACCCTTTAACCCTGAGTACTAAATTATGGTGAAAGACTAAGTGCCAGATGTTGTGTATTTGAAAACTTCCCCAGAAAGAAATGAACAAATAAAAGCACTTATAGGTCATTGTAATACAGAAAGATTAGGAAACAGACATATACATACTATATATATATAGATATATATAGAACGACAAACTTAAACTCCAATTGTTTCATCTTTGTTAGCTCTTTGTGTATACCAAATTTTTATGCATTGAGATCACGTAATCATCTTAAGGTTGACAAAACACATTTATATGAAGGAACCAATAGTGTGGGGCCCAACAGTCTATTTTAGGAATAAAGCAATGGTATGAAAAAAATGAAGGTTTTGCCAGTATATTCATCAGAAACTTTCAATTTCTGAAAATGCTCATGCCAAAAGTAGTGATAAATGCATATATTTTGGACCTATTCCCAGATTCTTCGTCTGGCCCACATGTCATATTTGAGAATGCTCAAAGCAAGTTCATAGCAAATTATTACAGTACCCACTATCTGAGGAGTAGAGAGAGAGAGAGAAACCTGCACTGCATTTAAAGGAACATCACCGGAGGATACTGCTGCCACAACATTAATCGCAAGAGCTGCGACGTTAACTGTGAGCTGGAATTGAATAAATTTCTGAATATTTGCGTACACAGAACGTCCCCAGCGGACAACCTAGTCGGAGTAAATAAAGAAATCCATACACATTACAAATATGAGATATTGGGGATTGCTATATTTTTTCTACCATATTCAACCACATAAAGGAGAGAGGAAAAATTAGAAAGAGAAATATGTGCACCATAACTTATTATTAGTCACCATAAATCTACAAGGTACTAGCACTGGACTCATCAGATCATATATAAATTTAAGTAACTTACCTGAGACCATAGTGGTAAACCTCACGGGAAATAGGCAGCTACTCTTGATGGGATAATATAATCAGTAAACTCAACAAAGTCCCCAGCCAGAAGCTTAGGCCTTTAAATTGTAGCACAACCAGTCCCTCTCCCCGACAAGAATTACAAAAAGGTTGACAGTAAATTCTGAAACCATCTTAACGTGGATCCCTTACACAAATTAACTGATAGGAGAATTTCAAAAATAAATGCATTCACACCACAAAAATAAAGGTTAGGTTTTAGTTGCTATTGAGAAACATTTGGATTATGGATGATTTTCTAGAAAGGGAAGAGTACTGGAATAGGAAACTAAGTGCAGGGTAAGGCTTTATATTGGACATCAATTCCAAAAAAGGGTTGTTTTATGAATGAAGCAAGAAAAGAATCGAATTTGTAACTAATTTAGGTTTTAGGTCAACCCTAGAAACATTTAATTGTAAAGATGAGTTTTGCATGGATTTTAAATAAATATCAAATGATTTATATAGAAACTTGAGAGGTTTAATGTGAGAGTATTTTCAAAGGACAACAAATTGAAAAACCCATTGATCAAGTACTGGTTACCTAACAGGCCATGCATGGAGTAGGCCACTTTTTCCTACTTAACCTAGGAAGTCCTAACCAGCTACTCTCCTATAAATAAGACCTTAAGCCTCCAGTTATATCATACACCACCCCACAATATTGAGAGGAAAAGAGGCAGGTTCTGATTCGTAGAGCACAAAATTTTGAGAGAGGATTCTTCAACATATCATTAAGTTTTTAGCCTTTTAATACCATATGTAAGGGAAGAAAATAACACCACATCTAGCAGCCAACATCAAGAGGGATAGAAGGAGAAAGTGAGAGTTTTGAGCTATTCAAGCAGTGACCCTTCAGTAAGTGAAAACCATTTTTCCAGCTCGAAATTCATAGTTTAAAAGTTATTAGTGGGGTTTGTAATGCTGGAAGGAGAGAAAAACGACTTGCAGAAAAGGATTTTCACGTATAGGTGAACAACAGGCAAAACATGATTTTCCAAGAAATATAATGCAAGGGTTTCATGGCTTCCTAACCCAAACCTATTATAAAAAAATAAAAAAACTGTAATCTGGTGCGCCCTTTACACTAGTTCATGTTTTCCACATTTTTTATCAAGTCACTTAAGAATTAATTTCTTCCTTTTAAGCATCACTATGCACTCCCATGATAAACTAGAGAAATTCTCATCAATACTGGTATTTCCTCCATACTTTTGCATTAATGTCAGGTACTTATTCAATCGGTGTTAATGCTTAATCAAATGGTCTTAATACACCCTGAACCTTAGCTTTTACATCTCCCCAAAGCATGTCATAAGTATCCTAAATTCACCTTCTTGAGTCAAGTAAATATTTGCTTACTAAGCTGCAAGGCCATTATGAAAATTACAGCAATTTAGATATTATAAACTTATATTAAAATTCGAACAATAGAGAACCTTTTCCAGTTTTTTATCATTTTAAAACCTAGAACATGCAATCGGTGCCTAAAGCACATAAAAACCATAAACCTATTTGTTGCAAAACAAGGCAAAAATCTGCTTCTTTCATGTAGCTGTTTTAGTTTTTTCTCCCTCCAAATAGCTGTTTTATTTACTAAATAAACTCGTTACAGAACCGCTGCAATGCTCTCTAATAGATCAAATGATTGGCTGAACAATAATACGTGTAGTCAAGTTATCATATATTGAGCCATTATCCAATGAATAAAACCTTTAAGAGTTTCTCAATATTAGCAAATTGATATCCAACAAGTATAGTCTTAACTTTCTGATCTGCTGCTGGTTAGTTTTGGTAATTTTGCTGGACATGACTACGATGATTGTTTAAAATTCCAGTCACTACTTTTATGTTGCTCTTTTGTGTTCAGAATTATGTTTTCTTGTGGTGTTTCTAACTTTTTGACAGGTTCAAGTTACATTCAACAAGTACTTGGTTTTGTCACCAACCTGCCAAGGGGGAGATTTAAATTGTGAATTTCAAGAGTTTGGCAAGCATTAGGCAACTAAGATGATAGACATCATCTTGAGTTTGAATTATGCATTGAGTTTATATTATGCGAGTTGTTGAACGTAAAATATTTTAGAGTTTGTTTGTAGTTTGTAATTAAGTGTTTTAGATAAGTCAAAACATGTAATTCCGAGTCTCAAGGTTCTTATCTTATCCATTGAAGAATTTGAATTTGAAACTACTACAAGGCTGCAGAGATAGTTTCCTGCTTTTTGCAAACTATTAGCAAAACCATCACGACAGATTCAATCCGTCAACAGTAGATAAGCGAGTTGTTTGTCTAATCAAGTAAGAGTGTCAATTGACAAATGTTTTGTAACTGAAACATGCTTGTAAAAGATTTTCAAATAGTGGATTGACCTTTCTAGGTAGGTTGTCCCATAGGGTTTTTACGTTAATGCTGTTGTTATTGAATAATTGCATGAATATTGATTAACAAACTGATTGATAGAATTGGTAGAACTTCAGAAGTTTTTCTTTACAGCGGTATTTGAGAAATTTCAGAAAGGAAAATGCTTTTGGGCCACTTATTGTGCCCCGTTTGATTGCTCCGTTCATTGTTTTTATTTTATTTTTTTGTTTTTTGTTTTATTTAATAATTAAAGAAATATTATTTAATAATGCTATGAACTTTTTTCTTTTTTTTTTAATATTTAAACATATTCAAAAAAATGATGTAAAAAAAAATAAAAATACAAAAATATTAAATTAACACTAACGGGGCAATGCAGCGGGGCACACCAACGGGCCCCGTAGCATTGCACTTTCAGAAATATATTTTGAATGTTTTATCTGATGTTCTACTTTGGCTTCTATAGACAGAGAATGCTAGCATGACAATTGGTTATTAGTTAATTATCTACTCAATCTTATTCTATATAACCATTAAAACCGTCATATATTATTTTACAAACCGGCTTATACTTGAAGTGCATGGTACATGCTGATGTAAAATAATACAACGGACATCGTGTCAAACTTACCTTCCTAAAAAAGTAATGGTTCTATAGTTCCTATTGTAATACCCAAGTCGTACTACGTGGACTTTTATATTATTTTAGTATTTTCTTTTAAATAAAATATTTTTTATGGATTGTATAATAAAGAGTTTTATTATTTTAATTATGTTATATGTGTTTGTATTTTTATAATAAGGTTTTACTAAATAAATCAAAGGGGGATTAAATATAGTTTTTTTATTTATCTCTTTATTCTAAGTCCTCCAACTTTGATTATTTAAAAGGTGACCCAACAACCCCCTACCATTGGATTAGTAGGTGGGAAAAATATCTCATTTGGGATGATCTCCACCCTTGGATTTACTTTATGGGAATGAGAGAAGTCCTATTTACAACATTGCCATCCCTTTTCCCTTTTCATCTACACGGCTAAGATACAAAAAGAGACCCAAAAATCACTTTTAACATTCTCCATCTCTCTCTCACGTTGGCTATACAAAAAGGCAAGAGAAGACTTGGTTTCTTCGACCCCATAGCCGGCTTCTCACCTCCATTGTTCTCTTCCTTTCTCATTTCTTCTGAAAGCAAGTAAGAGCTCACTTCCATTTCTCTAGCCATGCGAAAACTTTGAGCAAAGGAGCTCTATTTCACCCATTAAGCACACGGGTTCACTACCCTTGGAAACCCATTTCGGGATTTCACTCTAAACCTTAGAAAGCAAGCTTGAATCATGGTCCAAATAGGTCACATTTGAAGGTAATGAAATATAAATTTCATTTCTATCTCCCTTGTTATGGGTTTCAGTTTTTAATATTTTCTTACTTTTACATTTCGGTTCTTGACTTGATTAAAACAGTGGGTTGTTGTGTTCCACCCATTTTCGGTTTCAACCTTCCATTGTGCCTTTTCATCTCTTTTTGGAAGCTTTGAAACTTGAGGTAAGAACCCTAAAATTTTCTTTTCGGTTTGAGTTGGCTTTCAGAAGAAAAAATAGGTACTTTGGCTTGAGTTTTAGTGTTTTATAATTATTATAGGTTCTAGATCCGAATGCTTAGTTTTAACTATCTTAAAATATGTTCAAATGGTCATTTTATTACACTGTAAATGAGATTTCGAAAATTTATGCCATGGGTTTTATGGGCTAGTTTTGGACATCTTTAACATAGTGTTTTAAATATTTGTAAATTGAAAGTATATTATTTTATAAAGGATTTAGTGTGTGACCGGTTTTATGAATTTAAAAGTGCCGTTTGATGCTTTGTTCTTCACTTCTAATTTTATAGTATATTTTTAAAGCGTGAGGCGAGACCTCGGGTCGCTAATAATTAATTAAGTGTGGTTGCATAATATCCTACGTTCTTTATATCTAGTTAAGTTAGGATATGCTATCTATATTATTTATTATATTGTTTGGTTGACTTACTTAGTCTATAATTGCTAGACTTAGGTTATTAACGCATATGTTATTTATTGTTATAAGACCGTTATTGCCAAGAAAAACTCAAGAGCCTAAAGGTAAGTAGTATGACCACGCACACACGCTATGTCTTTTCTTAAAAAGGAATATATCTCTTAATGCAAGTATTTTCTTAAAGAAAATAATAAATGAACATTTACACTATATAAGTCTTTCTTGAAAGCCCCTGTTAAGTACCTATAATTATTGTTGGTTGTAAATACGAAATAATGCATTCGCACTCATGCTCTAGCATCATGACTTCTTCTCATGCATGCTTTCCAAGCAAATTATCAAACTCTCCTATATGTAGTATAGCATGAAAAACATTTCCTATTATCATTTGCATATGCATGTGTGAAGAAGAGTTGATGACATTACATGAGAGAAAAGAAACGAGAAGAAAAGAAAAGAAACAAGAAGAAAAGAAAGGAAAGCAAAGGAAATGAAAACTTTAAGAATGAAAATGTCAATGATCTTTATGATTATTGTTTAAGTAAGCAAGCAATGACTGTAAGAAATGGCAGATTACAATGCCAGATTGGTTCCACTGATTGTGCACCCAGTGGCGCCATCCAAAGAAATGGATTTCTAACCTATTGGCCATGGGCGGATATCCAGGTCTTTAAAAAGGACCACTATCCCTACACGCAGAGCGTAACAATGTGCAACTTAATATAAATATTGAAGGATGGAGGTATTATTGTTCCTTAAATAGTTTATGCATGAAAATAAATATTTTATTCCTAAATTGTTATGCATTGAAGCATGTTTAGCATTGTTTATGCATGTAAGCATATTTAGATACTCAAAATGTTTATGTATGCATGTTTCAACAAATGAATAGACGTTTAATATGTTAACGGCATGATGTACTACTTACTGAGTATTCGACTCATATTGTGTTTGATGTTTTAAACATCCAAGTACTGAGCACGAAGCTGCAGGGCAGGATAGTGCTGAGGAGGGAGAGGTAGCGACTTAGGACCTTCCCTAATCTAGACCTACTAGGATCATAGGTCTTGTTATTGGTTTGTAGTTGTTTTGGGTCCCGTTGTTGGGACATTATGTAGGAGGTGACTTAGAGATATTAGGTTTATGTTTTATGTATATAGTGGTGGGTGGGGTGTCATAACCCCATATACCCTTAATTAGTTAGTAGCTTTTGGTGGGGTGTAGATAACCCCATGGACTCGTTTCATCATTTTATTCATACTGCATGTTTCAGAAACAGGGGAATGCTTATGCAATGTTAATAGGTCTCGTTTCTTAAATTAGAATTTTAGAGTAACCTTACATCTTTTTCCGCGTATAGGATAAAAAAAATGTATAGGTTACATCAAGGAACTGTGGTGGCCCCCTTTTAGGGCGGGGTCGTTACACCTATCTATGAAATAAAGCCCACTTTTCATACATGTGGATATATTAGATGAGAGAAATGGCAATGCAATAAATTTTTTGTAAAGTCAGGGAATAGCCCATAAATATCTAAGGCATGTCCATCCTTAACTCAAAGCTAATTTGATAAAAGAAAAAAACAGATAAAAAGAACAATACTTCAAGTTCATGTCAAGTATGTCACAAAGAATAAATGTCAAACGAGTTTTTTCATTCTTTTTTTTTTTTTTGCTGCAACATAAGTTATGACAGTTAAAACTGAAGATAACAGCTGGAGAGAGAGAGAGAGAGAGAGAGAGAGAGAGATGCTGAAATATTTAATTAAAACGAGCAGACCTGTACTTTAGATCTCAGATGTGTCCCAACACATCCTGCTCATGTCATTCATGTCCCAAAGCTATCTATTTCAAAATTAAAACACACATACACGAATCTGACTTTCTAAACTGTATATATGTCCCAATATGTATTCAACATGGATATCAAGACCTTTGAGGTAGAGAAATGCTTGATCTACAAAGAAATCTCACAAAAGTAAACTTACAAACTAATGTGGCTAGATGTGTTGCGTGAGATTGTAAAGCTCCTTTTATTGAACTGATGTCTAACATTAAGTCACATCCATTTGTAAGTTTGCTTTTGTAAGATACCTTTGTACTTTGTAGTCATCCCTGCTTCCTAGATGCAAATCCTCTCAAAACCATCCCGTATACTAATTCATATCAACTTAATCTCCAAAAATGAATATGCATTTCAATCAACACCAAATTCATTGAAAAGATAATTGAGGTATCGAGAATGGTTCAGTATCTTATTGCTAAAAGGATAAATGAAATGGTATTCACTGTAAAGAGGGTAAAATGATTTAACCCTTATCTAATAATACCTGTATAAAGTATGAAAGATAAGACGCCCACTGACCTTTACAACAGAAGCAAAATTATCATCCAAGATAATAATATCCGAACTTTCCTTTGCTACTTCAGTTCCTTGAATGCCCATAGAAAGACCAATATCTGCCTATAGCCCAAATGGTATAAATGTGATCAATTATGACAAGGAAGTCACTCTTGTGATAATGGGAAGTGTCGTAAATAAAACTTTTCGAACTACAAGAGGCAAAGCAAGAAATTGCTTACACAATGGCAATATGTACATGAACACAAGCCTAATACGTTCAGAATCTTGCACATTTTTGTCAAAGTCTATTTCAAATATATCCGAATCTATGCTTTATGCACACTTATGGTTACACTTTCGAACTGTATAAATCTCAAGTTTAATAAACATCTATGATTTCTGATGCAACTAGACATGTTATAAGATCATGCTTGGCTTCTCCCATTCACACAAACAATATGTACTTGTAGCATTAAATGTGGGATTAATGCACAGATAAGATACTGTTCGTGTTTATAAATCAAATACTGGGCATGTATATCTTCATATCCATGTAATGAGAAGTTTCCTAGTGAAATACATTTTCAAATAACTTTGAATTTGCGTTCTGAAAGCATGTATATCTTCATAACTTGCAATTATTTTTTGCACGCCTTTAAGGTTAAAAAAGGATATGAAAGTTCAAAGCTACTTAAATAAATATCTTGATAAAGAGGCCAACCTCATGTAGTGCAGGAGCATCATTGGTGCCATCTCCTGTTACAGCAACAACTTCTCCCCCCTTACGGAGTGCTTGCACAAGCAAGAGCTTGTCATTAGGAGAAGACCTACCCATCACCTATACGTCAGCCATAAATGGTCTGTTACAAGTTGCAACATATTATATTCCATGAAAGTAACTAAGAAAGATCTCTGAATTTGCAATCAGGAACACTCGCCGAGGGGGCGGGAGGGTGATTTATACTTAACGAACATCCTGCAAATTAATATTGAAAAACCACGCTACTCGAACCATACCACAATTTTCTTGGCAAGTTCTTCCCTCTCTTTCTCAGATAATGCACGGAATTTTCTTCCCTCAATAATATTAGGCTCTGTAGCTTCCTCACATGAAGCAAGTAACCCACACTCCAAAGCTATTGCTTTTGCTGTTTGAAGATTGTCTCCCGTGACCATTCTCACCTATAAATGACAAATATGGTTCCCACAGGTAAATTTGGGATATTTTTTCATTATAAGTTATCTAAAGAACTACACAAAAAAAAAAAAATCATAAAACAACATGTATAGACACAAAATGGAAATTTTATATAAAATCAAACCTTTAATTCCAAGTTGGATAGGCATTGGAGATTTTTTTTTTTTTTTTTTTTTTTGTAACCAAAAGCTTTGCATCACCTCATGCCTTTCAATCAACATTATTATGGGAAAATATGGATCAGATGCTTCTTCCTTTTTTGGTCATGTAAGCCGTCCTTTAAAAGACTATAACTTACTCGTATTTACATTATATTTTCCTCAATGGATGCAGTGCAATCTTCTTAGAGAGGAAGGATTGAATTTTTTATTATTCCCCTTTTTTACAATTAATAAACTTTTTTTATCACAAAACATAAAAGAAATAACCTGAGTACACAAGATCTATATAAAAGGAACACCTAATTAGAAATAAAAAAAGATACAAGGAAACGATGAAAACTCAGGTCATCAAAATTTATAGCAATTGCCCGAAGAAACAAAGCATTGAAGGGGGAAGTTTTAAACTCTTCCATCGTCTGCTCGAGATCCTCAAATATTCTATCATTCCTTCCCACTAAACGCCCCACAGTAGGCAGACAGGAACCATCTTCCACACGTGTTACAATTTGTAAGCAGCCATATAAACTTCTCCAACTTGAAAAGAGGTCTACTATCCTTCGACATAACCCAAGTCAGCCCAGCTCTACAAAAATTCAATCCCACGAGGCTGTAACTATCTCCCAATAAAGTAAACAATGGTGCACAGATTTCCATTTTTTTGCACATACAATACCAAGTTATCACAAATGATGTGATGTAATCTTAAATTATCCATGATGAGGATCTTGCCCAAGGAGACCATCCAAGCAAAAATAAAAAAAATTCCCACATGGGTGCCTGGGTTTGTCAAATACCCCTCGAAGCAGAAGGGTTAGTAGCATCCTGAGGCATGATGACCTGATAAAATGATTGAACAATGAACTTCCTATCCTTGGAAGGGGTCCAAAAGAATCTAATTTGACCTCCAAGAAAAGTTCTAGAAGAAAACAAGAGATTGAGAACTTCTGCAAAAGGCATGTATTTCCCAAGCATGGGCCGCTCTACAGGAGCTCTCATTCCATTAGGGGACAAATTGGAAAACACCATTAGATCAGTCATTGAGGCTTCCTACACACCCGCAGGGGTATATACCCTTGGGAAGGTTTCCTTGATAAAAAACCCATGATGAGATCATACTACTTCAATGCCTAATAAATACTTCAGATTTTCAAGGTCTTTTATCTCACACTCACTGGCCAAGTATTTCTTCAGTTTCTTCACTTCTTCATCAACATTTCCAATTATCACAATATCATCAACAAAAGTGACAAACCAACTAAAACTAGATAAAGAAACAATACGAGAAGGGCCCCAAACATCAGTATGAGCAATGGCAGAAGGTTCTGAACTTTTATTATTATTAAAAGGAAAGGACACACGATGATGTTTAGAAAGTTCACACATCTCGCATTTGAACTAAGATACATTAAGACCAGAAAACAGATCAGGAAAAACATGTTGTAACTAGAAGAAAGAAGGGTGCCCTAATGCTAAACCCCTGCCATGGCCATAGAGTCGTTAATGCGAGTGGTATGATAAGCTTGTTTGAGCTGTCCAGGTGTCTTGATCTGCGAATCCAGATAGTAAAGACCATCCTTCAAGCTACCACCGCCAATCATCCTCCCTGTAGCTAGGTCCTAGAAAAAACACTAGTTAGAATAAAAAACCACTTGACAATTTAAAGCTAGAGTGATGCGAGTGATGGAGAGAAGATTATTTGAAAAGTTGGGAACATGTAAAACATCTTAAAGAGACAGAGACTCAGTCATAGGAATTGAACCTTTACCAGACACAGAGGATAGGGATCCATAAGCAATTCTAACTTTTACCCTGCCTAAACAAAGATGATATGAAGAGAAAGGAGATGATAAACCCGTCATATGATTGGATGCCCCCGAATCAATTATTCAAAGAGCATTAGACTCAATGGAGGATGTAGTTAGAGATGTGGCTAAATTACCTAAGTGGGCAAATGAAGAGGATGTAGGGGTGGATGATTCCAGCTTAGCTATTGCCGCTTCACAATCGTGACAACTATATCAGATGGAGGTGAAGAATGCCTTTCTTTATCGTAATCTCCACAAAGAGATTTACTTGAAACTTCCCTCTAGTATGACTACTTCTCCTCATGATGTTTGTAAGCTAAGGCGTTATCTATATGGGCTTAAGCAGGCTCCCTAGGCTTGGCTTGAGAAGTTTCGTAGTACACTTCTTACCTTCAGCTTTACACAAAGTCCGTATGATTATTCACTCTTCTTCCACAAGTTTGCGGCAGGTATAGTCACTCTCTTCGTTTATGTAGATTATATCATCATTATTGGCAGTAACTATGGTTTGATCTTCAAAAGTTGTTGCATGCAACTATCCATATGAAAGATCTTGGCCAGCTCACATACTTCTTGGGACTGGAAGTTTATCATCAGGCCAATGGTATTTTCTTAAATCAGCATAAGTATATTCAAGATCTTATCACATTGGCTGATTTGGAGGACACTTCTTCTATTGATACTTCTATGAAGATAAATGTCAAATACAGGAAAGATAAAAGGGGATCTTCTAGATGATCCTACTCTCTATCGGCGCCTGGTTGGGAGTCTTATCTATCAATGGATAGTCTTGCTGTCCATATTTCCTTCCATATTTCTTTCCTTATTTCAATGACCTTATTCCTTGATTTACTTTTCTGTACAATTAGCATAATATTTGACAGATTGTATAGGGATAGAATTAGCATATACTTATTTATTTCCCTGTATAGAATTCAGTGCACAGTTTATATATATTATATGAGAATCTCAAGGCCTTCATTCGACCATTTCATACACTTTGACATGGTATCAAAAGTCGTCTACTGAGTTCTCCTTCCTTTTTCGAATTTTTTTTTCTTTTCTCGATTTCGGGGGTGCTTCTCTATGCTTTGGTAGTTTCTGTGTTGCACCCATGTATATTCTCCCGTTCTTTGGTCATGGTTCTACTTTTCGGCTGTTTTTTAGGCTTAGGTGGCTGTCAACGCAGATTATCTTGGCCCTTATAGTGTTTCTATGCTTGTGTGACTATCAGAACAGTGGTTGTGTGACTATCAGTGAAGTCTGTGTAGCTTCTTCGTGAACCAGACATGAACTGTCTCAGTTTTCGGCATTGTCTCCCTATTTTTGGCAAGTTCGGCCATTCTATGGTTGTTCCTTGGTGTATCTAGCACTTCAACATCTTTGTTTTCTTGGTCTGGGTGGTTCTCGGCAGATTCCCATTATATTTCGGCACTTTTGTTTTTGTTTTGATATTTTTCGGCGCCACTGTTTTATTTTCTGGTCTAGAATTTTCGGCCATTCTGGGTCTTGGTGGCTTTGCAGCGACCCGTTGGTGGTAATTTCAGTTCCCTTTAATTTTTTTGCTGTTTTTTTGCTCTCTCTCGGGTTATATTTCTTTGCGATAAACTCCACACCTGTGTATGTCAAGTTTACAGGCAAAAATTACTCTACCTAAGCATTTCAGTTTGAACTTTTTCTTAAGAGAAAAGATCTTTGGGGCCATATTGATGGTATGAATGTCGCCCAAACATCCAACACTGACAAATCTAAGGATTTAGGGTCTTCTCCTTCATGGGCTGTGCTTGATGCTCAAATCATGTCCTAGCTTCTTGGTTCAGTGGAGCCACATATTGTCCTCTGCTCAATCCATGTAGAGTTACTTGAAAGTTTATCATCAAGATAATGATGCTCGTCACTTTTAGTTAGAACATGTGATTGCCATGTTTCAACATGGTAGTCTTTCCATCGAAGACTACTACTCAGAATTTCTAACTCTTTGGACTGAATATACTAATTTGGTTACCGCGGATGTTCCTGTTGCCACTCTTTTGACTATTTAGAATATTTACGACTAACTAGCATTAATGAAAATTACACCCAGAATATGAATCTGTTTGCTCCTCTCTACCGAACAGATATCCCGTTCCCTCTTTTGATATTTGTTTTGGTGAGTTACTTTATGAAAAACAACAACTAAGTACTCAAGCTACTCTAGAACAATCTCATAGCAGTTCAGGAACCACAATCATGGCTTATGTTGCCCAAGGACGAGGACCATATACGAATTCTAAAAATTTGCAATGTTTCTGCTACAAGGAAAATGGACATATCACTGCCAATTATCCTCAAAAATACTACTCTTATTGCAAGAAGAAGGGTCACATTATCAAATAATGTCGTATCCGCCTCAAGAATCGTCAGGCTCAAGCATTTCAAACTTTTGTTATTGCTCCTCCCATAGCGACTTTTGCAACCAATGGCTCATCTACAGGTGATTCCTTTGCTTCTGCACCTCTTATAGCAAATAACTGCACACTCGAAATGGTGTAGCAAATGCTCACTCCGGCCTTATCTGCAATGGGGTTCCTAGGTAACAACTCTACTAAAGTCTGGTATGTGGACTCGGGGGCCTCTAATCACATGACAAATAGTCCCACAACTCGGTAACATGTTCAGGCCTATGATGGAAAATCTGCTATACAAACAGCCAATGGCAATTCCTTGCCCATAGATGCTATAAAATGTCTCTTCTAAATTTACTGATGTGTTTCTTACTCCTCAACTTTCCAAAAATCTTATTTCTGCTAGTCAATTAATTGATAACAATTGTGCGGTTAATTTTTCTAGAGATGGTTGTGTTGTGTAGGACTAACAGGGAAGCCAATCACGAAGGGACCTAAAGTGGAGCGTTTGTTTCCATTATTTTTGCTTGTTCCAGTTTTTCCTCTAGTTTTCCTAGTTTGTCTTTTGCTTGTAATAATGTTCCAAATCTAAGTATGGTGTGGCATCGTCGTTTAGGTCATCCCAATACTCAGATTTTATCTCATGTATTGAACTCTTGTTTACTTAGAAATAAAGAATGTTGTTCTTCCTCTCTTGAGTGTGATTCTTACAAGCATGGTAAAAATAAAACTCTGTCATTTCCATTGCATGCCAGTCGAGCTTCTCACTATTTTGATCTTATCCATAGTGAAGTTTGGAGACCTTCCCCGATTAGGTCACATGAAAATTTTAAATATTATGTGACATTCGTTGATGATCATAGCAAATATACTTGAGTATATTTTCTTCGCTCTAAATCTAAGATTTTCCATACTTCCACTGTGTTTTTAACCCATGTTGAAAATCAATTTCTTGCTTCTATCAAGACATTATGCACGGATTCCGGTGGTAAATATTTTTCTAATGAGTTTCAAAAATTCTAGGCTTCTAAAGGTTTTATTCATCAATGTTCATGTCCAGCTTCCCCACAACCAAATGGAGTAGCTGATCACAAAAATCGTCATATTTTGGATGTGGTATGTGCTCGTTAGAATCTTCTATTCCATCCATGTTCTAAGTTGAGACTATGAAAACTGCTACTCATTTGATTAATTGTTTACCTTTTCAAGTTCTATACATGGAGTCTCCCGATTTTCATTTGTTTGCGAAACAACCTAGTTACGATAATCTCTATACCATTGGTTGTGTGTGCTTTGTCCATTTACCTCTTCATGAGCGACAAATTATCTGCTCAAGTTGTTCGACGTGCCTTATTGGGATATAATGTGTCAAAAATGATTTGTTTGCTATGATCCTAAGTTACATTGTAAGCATGTTTATCAGAATGTTATTTTTTTTTTAAATCAACATTTCTTTCCGGTGTCTTCTCTGTCCTCCCCTACCACCGTCGTCCTCCCCTCCTTTGAGCAACCGTCCTCGGATCCTCCTCCTGCCAACTCTCACTTAATGTATACAAGACATTCTCGCCCACAGTCTCTTCCGGTGGCTCACCTGCTACATGATCCTACCACACTCCAGATTCAATCAGATGCAGCACCTCCAATGCCATTGGTACATTGCTCTCCTCAATTGTCTATACCCCCAAATAAAAATGGGTTTCCTTCTTCCAGTTCTAGCACTTCTATTTCAGCCCTTGCATTGTCCAATTTTGATGTCCTTGTCAAAGATGGTCTGAATACCCTTTTCATAGGTTTTGCTTTCAATATATATAGATGAGAGTTTACTAAGTTTTCATCTAGCGATATTTTTTCTACAAGATAAGTATCTCTAGTCTTATGTACATCCGAATTATGTGCCATAAAAACATAATCAAATCCTAACAAAAATCATCTTAGAATAATACATATCATATCCCTAGATTATCTCCATTCACATCCCCCCTCAAATTGATGTTGGGAGATCTAAAAGTATTAATTTGTCAATCAAGAACTGATGTCGATCCCGAGAAAGAGTTTTAGTGAAGATGTCAACCGTTTGAAATGTGGTGGAAATACGAGGGAGAGTAATCACACACTTGTCAAAAGTTTCACAGATGAATTGACAATCAACTTTGATGTATTTTGTGCGTTCATGAAAAACAGGATTAGCAATAATCTGAATAGTGCTAGTATTATCAGCATGGAGAAAAATGGAATGAAGCTGAAGACATAGCACGATACTTAGGGCTACAAACGAACAGAGCTACTCGTGAACATTTTGAGCTCCACTCGTATAAACTTGATTCGAATTCGATTCGTTTAATAAATGAGTTGTTCGTAAACACTAATATTGATTCAAATATTAAACGAGCTAAACTCGTATAATCTCGACTCGACTCGGTTTGTGTTCATGAACAAGATTTATATAAACTCGATTTAACTCATTTTAAACTCGTAACAATACTCGCAATATTTCTATATACATATATATAATCTTGCATATATTCTTAAATATATTCTTTTAATATATATTTTATGTGTTATATATATTATTTTTAATAATTTGTATAAGTAATATATTTTGTTACTTTATGTAGAAGTAACATTTTATTTCTATACAATAATAATGTATTAAATTCACAAAAAAATTATTGAGTCAAATATTTATAAAGAATAAGAAACTCGAGTAATTACCAGACTAAGTTCAGCTCGGTTCGTTAGAGAGTAAAAACAAAGATCGATAAATAACTCGATTCGACTCGAGCTCATTTTTGATCGGCTCGAATTCGACTCGACTTGGCAAACTCTCAGCTCGAATCAAACTCGAACTCATGTTATTTGAGTCCAGCTCGACTCGATTCGACTCGAACTTGTCTTTAATCGGATCGTTTGCAGCCCTAACGATACTCAAACTCTATGGAGGACTTGAAAACTCTGTCTTGCTTCTTACTCTTCCAAAAAATGAGTGCATTGTCTAAGAATATGCACCAACCAGTAATAGAGTGATGAGTGTTTGCACATCTAGTCCAATCAACATCACTATATGCCACCAACTGTAAGGAAGATTCCTTAGGAAAGAAGAACCCGCATAAATTGACTGATTTTCAGATATCGGATAATGCAATGGACAGCAGCTAAATAAAGATGTTGAGGGGACTGCATAAATTGACTGACCTGCTGCAAAACAAAATAAATGTCAAAACGAGTTATCGTTAAGTAGTTCAAACTCCCAACAAGCTGCCGATACAAGAATGCATCTGAGAGTAGCTCGCCTTCCTCCTGACGAAGCATGAGATTTACCTCCAAGGGAGTAAAACAAAGTTACCCGATCGGAGACCAGCCAATGCAATCACTTCTTGCATATATTTGTGCTAGTGTAACAATGTACCAGTCAGAGTAAGAGCATTGGCATTGGATGGGCTAAAAATTTTCTTTAAAAAAGTACAATTTGAAGAAAATTTTGAATTTACTATTCACTTTTGAAAAATAAGAGTATTTTTATTCCTTTTTTCTACTTTTTTTCTTTCCACTATTGATCAAATATGACCAAAATTTTTTGATATGTGTATAAATTTGTCCTTTTTTTAAGAAACTTTTAGTCAATCCAATGTTAATACTCTAATCTACACATCAAGGCCAAGAAAATACTGCAGGGGACCAAAATCTTTCCTATGAAAAAAGGCCTTGAGATGTTGCTATAATTGCTTAATTAATTCAATATCAAAGCCAGTAATCATAATATCATCAACATATACCAGTAGGAATACAATTCATGTAGAAGTCTTGCGAAGAAAAATAGAGGAATCAAACTGACTCTAAGTAAAATGAAAAGGGTAGAGCGAAATTTATCAAACCATGCATGCGGACTCTGTTTCTGTCCATTGAAGGCTCAGCGTAGCCGACAAACCTTTAAGAAAAGTGTAGCAAACAAGCTAGGAGGTGAAGACATAAATTTCTTCCTTCAAATCCCCATGTAGAAAAGAATTTTTCACATTCATCTATTGGAGAGTCCACCTTTGCGTTGCAGCAAGTGCCAAGATAGTCCTCATAGTAGTCATTTTGGCCACAGGTGCAAATATCTCTTCATCATCAATACTATACTCCTACCAATTCCTAAGAGCCACGAGACAGCCCTTATATATGTCCAGTGAGTCATCCAACCGAAACTTGACTGAATACACCCATTTCAAATCAATAGGTTTGACACCAGAGGGATAGATCACAATATCCTTCGTGTGATTGTCTTGAAGAGCCTGGATCTCTTCTTGCATGGCTTACTGCCAACATGCTTGGGAGGCTGTCTGGGCATAAGAGTGAGAAATAAAAACAGTTTCAAGAGTTGCAGTAAGTGAGATATGAGGAAAACCATACCTATTAGATGCATGTGTAACCCGAGTAGAGCACCGAGGTATAGGACCGTAGAACTAGGTGGCGGATCAGTGTCTGGAAGGGACATTGGAGAAGGTGGAAGACGTCGATGATATACCAGACCTAGTCTAAACTACTCAATAGAAATAAATACATCATAACAAACAAATCCTTTCTGAATAGAACTATAGCCCATAAAGGCACATGTAACAGACTGGGCGGCAAGCTTGTAACGATCAATGGAAGGCAGATGAACCAAACACATACACTCAAAAGTATAAAGAGAGTGATATTCAGGAGTTAAGCCAAATAATCGAAAATAAGGAGAATCATAATTTAGACTGGTAGAGGCAAACGATTGATCAGATACATAGAAGTAGATAAGGCTTCCACCCGAAAACGAGAAGGCACAAAGGAATCAATCAATAAAGTGCAAACAACATCTAGGAGATGACAATTTTTTCGTTCAATGACTCTATTTTGTTGAAGGATGTACAGGTAAGAAAGTTGGGAAATAATTCCCTTTTGTTGTAGATAAGCCTAAAAAGAATGAGACATGTACTCCCCCTGAGTTGGAGCGTAAGGTTTTTATATAAGTACCAAACCGTGTATCAACAAGTGCAACAAATTTTTGAAAGACATAAAACCCATCAACTTTAGAACGGAGAGAATATATCCAAGTGAAGCGACTATAATCATCGATAAATGTCACAAAACAATGATACTGACCATGAGAAATAACAGGACTCACCCCAAACATTAGTATGCACAATCTCAAAACATGTAAAAGCACGACTACCACACGCAAGAAAATGTAAAATTTTATTTTTACCAAGACGACAAATAACACAATCAAAAGAGACATTAGAAGAGGAAAATGAATCATTATTGCCCAATAAACCATGTTTCAAAATGTGAGTTAAGACAACAAAATTAGGATGACCTAATTTCTTATGCCAAACTTCACTATTATTGGCTGTAACCGTACAAGAAAGGGAAATAACAATAGGAATTGAAAACTGTAAAGGAAATAGACATTCCACTTTAGGCACATTTACGATCACCGTCCCCAACACCTATCTTGCACAAGACAACCACCATGAGAAAAGTGAATGTCACAGTTATTATCTACCAATTGTCCAACAAAAATCAAATTGGTAGATAATCCAGGGGAGACAAACATTTCGAAATGAAGAGCTCAAATTACCAATAGCAGTAATAAGGAGAGCACTGCCATTAGCAGTCTCAATATTTTGTGTGTCTCCATAACGAAAATCATGAAGACCTGTCGTACTACTAGTCATATGATTAGAAGCACCCCAATCAACAATCCATGAAGAAGTGGAGTTAGTACCCATACCTTGCAAGCTTAAAGCCGTAAAAGCAAACACAATCATCTATTGGACCATCGCAGGTGTGAGAACAAATGAATCAAAGCTGACAGTGGGAGGTACAAAAGAAGATGGGGACTGAACATCAACTTGAAAGGCTTGGAATTGGCGATTCTGAGGCCACACTTGACAGTTTTTGATGATATAGCCCTCTTTTTTTTATACAAATGAATCAAAACAACTGTAGAACTGCAACATGTTCTTCCCTCTCCTTATGCTGCATGGGCTACATTCATAGGCTCAGAAACGATTTTCTCAAAAGTCATGCCCATTTGAGTGGATATTTGTTGTTCTTCACGCAATTATTCTCTCAAACAAATATCCAAAGAAGGAACCGAATTACGGTTCAATAAACCGGTTTGAACAGACTCAAATTCAGGTTGAAGCTTCATAAAAAATTGATCACGTTGGCTCTTAGCATGAACTACGTGAAGTGCCGCTAGTGCCGCCATGGGAACCTTAGCTGAACAATTGCAAACTACTTGCTCCAGAGGTTAATGAAAGCAGAATGAAATTGTTCAATGGTCAAATTACCTTGGCTGTAATTGCTAATTTCCAACTCCAATTAGAACTTTCGAGCACTGTGATCTTAATGATAAATACGGTGGAGATAGTCCCAGATAGCCTAAGCTATAGTAAAACAGCAAAGATTAGTCACAAGATGTGGCTCAATCATCCCCAACAGCCAAGAGATCACCTTAGCATTCTTGACTTCCCATTGTGCAAATTCCTTTTCATCAGTGGGAACTCTAGCAAAATTATCAATATGATTGAATAATTCTTTCCCTTTCAACAACAACTTAAACTGAAGTTCCCACATAGAAAAATTATTTCCCGTAAATCGAACAATTGTGTTTTCCATAGACATGATGAGAGGCAATAAAAATAAGTCCAAAAACACACCCACTGAAGACGCCGATGACCACACAAGCACCCATAGAGAGGGCCGAAAACCACACTGACACCGCAAGAAGGAGCCAGCAACACAGAAATAGCGTCGGCAGTCAACCGACATGCAAACCGAGAGGAATAAACCCAAAAAGGGGCTCCGACTCCCAACCAAAAACAATCACAACATGCTGAAATAGGAAAGAAAATTCCTCCCGTCGACAGCTCACAAACGCAATGGAAATCACACACCAGAGATTAACACAGATACGGTAAGAAAAGTAGGGGCTCTGGTACCATGTCAAAGATGGTCTGAATGCCCTTTTCATAGGGTTTGCTTTCAATATATAGAGATGAGAGTTTACCGAGTTTTCATCTAGCAGTATTTTCTCTACAAGATAAGTATCTCTAGTCTTATGTACATATGAATTATGTGCTATAAGAACATAATCAAATCCTAACGGAAATCATCTTAAAATAATACATATCATATCCCTAAATTATCTCTATTGACAATTCTCACATTCTACTCACAATCTACCAAGCATGCATGTTGGCGACAAACTATGCGAGAAGAAATTGCTGCTCTAGAGGCCAATCACACCTGGGATGTTGAGTCTTGCCCTCCCACCATTACTCCTTTGGATTGCAAATGGGTCTATACAGTCAAAGTCCAATTTGATGGAAGCTTGGATCATTACAAAGTTCAGCTTATTGAATTTGGGAATAATCAAGAATATGGTGTCAATTATGAAGAAATCTTTGCTCCAGTGGCCAAGAATACTGATTGACTTACCAACATCAATTTGTGGAAGGATGTTTACCGCATACAATTTAGCTGTTAATATTAGTTGTACACAATAACAATATATTTACCATGTATAGATGCCGAATATTAGGAATACTTTAGACTTTTCCCCATATAGCATATATCTACTTTCCTTGAAAAGATTGGCTAAATGCCTAGATAGTGAGAATGGGCTGAACCGAAAGATGATCAGTTTTTCCAAAAGTTTTCTAGACTTTGACAGAGCTGACTTCAAACTTTGTTCTCTTGGAGGGATCGACCAAATATTATCTTCACCTCCAAACACAAGGCAAGCCCTAGCCCTACAATACTTGAATTGTATGCAACAGAAGCCATGAACCGCATGTGTTATCCATAGGATGAACACCAAAGCATGAAATGTCTTTCAAGACTTTAAGATCATGTAGTTCTATATGATTCACAAAAAATAAACGAGGACAGCATGATAAAGATCAGCCATGATTATGACAACAAGTGTGCCCCTGCTCCTATTGTCCTTCCCAATAACGCAATCGTATCAAATTATCAAGGAAATTACTAGCATGAGACCGACAAAAAGTTGGAAGTCAGTATGCAAAACATTTCCTATTTCTGAATAAATTAAAATATTGGACAATTTAAAATGTAGAAGAGAATTTGTGGAACACCATATAGAGATAAGACATACAGCTACCATTACCATCCTAGACATTGAAGTGGACGATTTAAAATATTGGACGCTTGTATATGCCTTCAAGTCAAAAACCTAAGCTTGTGCATCATTCATGAAAAAAATCTCTATCACTCTCATTCCTTGACCAAGGAGGATTGCAGAACAGGCAAATAATAGGTAGTAAAATAGAACCTAGAATTTAGTCCTAGAAGGATATAAATCTGCCACCAATACCTGAAACTGGAGATGCACTAGATACTCTACAAGGGTACACGACCATATGATAATGGTTTCAGTGCACAATGCAAATCAACACACCATGACTATAAATAGAAAATGCTGAACCAATTATTCAAAAAATATGCAAGAGACTACCTTTATACCAGCAGCTGTACACACTTTGACTGCGTCTTTCACACCAGAGCGACAGGGATCCTACACACAATCCAAAGGACAAGTACGTTGCGAATTTGTAATATGTGATGCAATTAGAAGACACCACGGGAATAATATTAGCATCATCTGCAGCAGAATTAATGTTTGGGACTTGGTTGAATGCTATGATCCACAGCCACGACAACAACAGATTCATCCACACTACAACACCACCAACATTAGACATGGTGACCCCTACCAACAAAGAACAAATAACATCATAGCCATAGAAAACTGTAAGCCACAATCCCATTTTCACTATCACATATAGCCGTCCATTTTTTTTAGAGAAAACAAATGGAAGAGAGAAACTAAGACCTGATTTGTTTTCATAAATAATCTCATCTTATCTCATCATTAATACTTTCCCAAATTCCCATACAAAATAAAATAAATAATTCAATTTTTCAAATTCCAAAATAACTTTTTCAAATTCCAAAACAAAACTAATATTTTTTTTTATCAGTAAAAGAAGAGCAGTATTGATATAATGCAAAAAGGATTAACCCCAGTACACAGGAAGTATACAAAAGCACTTAAATACATTTTAAGAGTTGGAAATTAAATATAAGAAACCATGCACATTGTTTCCATTTAATACAATAACTGAAAACCACAAAATAAATAAATTTATAACTCCGCCATTGTGCGCTCTTTATTTTCAAAATAATGTTTGTTCATTTCTAACTAAATGCACCACATAATACACAACGGAACCATCTTCCACACTGCTGCAACTTGAGGACAACCTTGCATTTTCCTTTAACATCCCAACAAATCCACCACCTTTGTTGGCATAACCCACGCAATATCCACCCTTCGAAAGATCTCATCCCACAACATCCTTACATCCTCACAATGCAATAGAAGATAATCCATCGATTCCCCATGCTTTTTGCACAAGTAACACCAATCCAATACAACACATCCCCTCTTTTTCAAACTGTTCGTAGTCAAAATCTTCAAGAGCAGTAGTCAACACAAAAAAAGCTACTTTAGAAGGTGCCCAAGACTTCCAAATGTTCTTCCAAGAGAAAGAAACATGTTCTTGAATGCTAAAATTCTGTAGTATGCTTTCACTGTACATTTCTTATGATCATTGGATCTCCACTTCAATCTATCTCCATGTGCTGGAAGGATCCCCATAGAGTACAATAAGCTAAAAAAATCTGCTATAATGGATAATTCTCAATCATGAAGATCCCTATTAAAGAGAATATTCCATTGATGAGCACCATGAGAGAATAACCTCACATCTGCAACAAAAGTCTCACTATTCGCTGCAATGAGATAGAGAGTTGGAAAGGTTCTATCCAAAGACCCACCCCATATCCTCCCCTTACATCGGTTGAACACCAACCCCTCCTCCCCAAGCCACTCCGTATCTTGCGTTAACAATCTCCCTCCACAAAGAAACCCCCTCCAGATAATATCTCCATAACCATTTCCCTAATAAGGCTTTATTGAAGGTCCTCAAGTTACACACACCCAAACCCCCATATAAAATTGGGGTACAAACTATCTACCAGCTAACCAAGTGAAACTTTTTCTCCTCTCCCAATTCCCCCATAGGAAAGCCCTAAAGAGTCACAATCCGAGTCACCACTCCTGCAAGTATAGGAAACAAGTAAAGAAAGTATGTGGAGAGGTTAGTGAGGGTACTCTTGATAAGTGTAAGACAACCCCCTTTCGACAAGTACATCCGTTTCCATCCCGCCAACCTTCTCTCAATCTTCTCCAATACGCCACCCCATATGGCTCTAGCTTTGAACGATGCCCATAACAGAAGACCCAAATACTTTATAAGTAAGTAAGAGACCGAACAATTCAGAAGGCTAGCTAATCTAGTATCCACGATTTACCACGATTCACCTTGAGCCCAGACACTGCTTCAAATATAGTAACAATGCTCGTAAAGTTTGAACTTGCCTATCATCAACTTCGCAAAATGGTAATATATCATCTACAAATAACAAGTGTGAGATTATAACTAGACCATTAGTACCATTACCCACCTGAAAGCCGGAAAAGTATCCACTCCCCACAGCAGTCGACACCATCCGACTAAATGCCTCCATCACAATAACAAACAATAGAGGTGAAAGCGGGTCTCCTTGCCTCAAATCCCGTGAGCTCTAAAAAAAACCAGCTGATGTGCCATTAACTAGAATCGAGAATCGAGCCGACGTGCCAAATACAATGTCGCATCCAAGAGATCCACCTATGTCTAAAACCACACCTCTCAAAGCAAGTATAGAAGAAATTCCCAATTCATGTGGTCATAAGCTTTTTCCATATTAAGCTTGCAAAGGATATCTGCACTCCTCTCCCTCAATTTATGGTCCAAACATTCATTTGCAATCAATACTAAATCAAGAATCTGTCTTCTCCGAATGAAAGCATTATGTGGTTTGAAGATAATTTGTTCCAATACCAAGCTTAAACGATTAGTAAGAACCTTGGAAATAATCTTGTAAACGCTACTAACCATGGAACGAAACTCCTCAATAACCGAAGCCCTAAGTTTCTTTGAAATGAGAGCAATAAATGTCGCATTAAGGGATTTTTCAAACTTTTGAAAATAGTGAAATTCATGAAATACCTACATCACATCACCTTTCACTATATCCCAACAAGTTTGGAAAATACCCATGGAAAAGCCGTCCGGGCCCCGTGCTTTGTCCTTACCCATCGCTGAAATCACCTTATAAGTCTCATCTTCCTCAAAAGGTCTTTCCAAACAACTCGCACTCTGCGAATCAATTGTCTCAAACAACAAGTCATCAAGCTTTGGCCTCTAACCAAACGGTTCTGAGAGAAGATTCTCATAATACTACACAATGTGGTTTTCAAGGTCAGAAGGAGAAGATAATACCTAATTACCTAAAAGTAGTGACTCAATAGTATTGCTTCGCTGATGTGAATTAGCCACTTTGTAAAAGAATTTCATACATTTGTCCCCTTATTTCAACCAAAGGACCCTGGATTTCTATCACCAAGATATCTCCTCCGACAACAATACCCTATCCAAATTAGCCACCACTGTACCTTTTCTCGCTAACACCTCATCAGAGCTATCACCCAATAATTCTTTCTCCTCTAACTCCTACAATTCCACAAAGAGAGTCGACTTCAAATTGTCAATATAACCAAAAACTTCCAAGTTCCATTTACTTGCAAGAACGAAACTAAGTGTGCCAGTAAACTTATACGAGTCCCACCAAACACATGCCAACTCTGCAAACCCATCTGTAGCCAGCCACATGTTTTCAAATTTGAAGTATTGACGGCCCTGTGTATACCCCCACAATCTAGCAAAATCGTAAAGTGATCTAAACTGACTATGGCCAACCGCTTCTAACATAACTCTGGGTAGTGAGCTTCCCACGACGAAGATACCAAAAACCTATCCAGCTTCGACCAAACCCGACCATTCAACCAAATGAACTCAACCCCCAACGAGGGGGATATCCATGAGATCAAGATCAAAAATGAACTCAAAAGAATTCCTCCATAGCCACGGAATTCCGATAGTTCCCCGATGGCTCATTAGAGAAGCGAGTGATGTTAAAGTCTCTACCCATACACCACAGCACATCCCAAATGGAATGAACTCCCACCAATTCCTCTCATAACCCTCACCTCTCTCTATCTGCATTTGGCCCATAAGTGCCTACAAAAGCCATTTCCATCCGTCTATGACATTTCTAAAAAGAGAAGCCCTAAGAAGTCACCAATACACTCCTCAACCGCCTCAACTACTCTTTTATCCCACATCAATAAAACTCTACCCAATGCTCCCATACAAGCCAAATAAAATCATCCCACATACGAACACCCCCATAAACTCCGCACAATTCTTCTATCAATGAGTCGTAGCTTTGTTTTTTGCAAACACACCACATCAACCTTCCATATTTGCAATAATAACCTAATAAAGAGGCATTTATTGCGATCATTGAGCCCCGTACATTCTAAGAAAGGATCTTTGGATTCATGGAAACAACAAAGTGCCCCTCCCTTTCAATCTACCTCTACCACCACTCCCTTCCTTCCCATCGTAATCGATAGAACAAGTAAGCCTTTTTAATTCTCTATCTCGTTTAGTGGCTGATTTCAAACTTCCATATTCCATAACAACAAAAAGTGCTCTAAATTGATCCTCATAACCATCACAAGAGATCCCAAAAACTCTAAATAATTTTTCCACCTTCTTGAAAATCCAATCTAGGGAATTGGGCGGAAGTGAACATAAAGGAGTTAAACTAGCCCCCTCCCCACCATTGCTTTCCTGTGGACAGAGAGCCAACTGCAACAATTTTTGTCTTTGAGTTGCTCAAATCATCTCTGGTTGTTTCTACGTGGCAATCTGGTCATTCAAAAATAAGTGGGCCAACTCCCCTGGTTTCCCCTTCCTTCCCCCCCAAACACAGGGAAAGTCCCTCCGACGCTTCTACAGGCAAGATGGCCGCACCCGAGTCTCCATCCACCTCACATGGTTGTTTCTGTGCGTTCGGCAACCACTGGAAGGTGCAGGTATCGTGATAGGGAGTGTCACGAATCTCTACTTCTGCTACTACCGTCGGCCCAGACGTTGCCGATGACTTCGACAATGAGCCCACAATCTTCGTCGGCGACTTCTAACCCTTCGCCAACGAAAGAGGCTAAGGACCAATTTACGACGAGGAAACATCATCCTTCAAAGGCCCTTCGTTGCGATTTCTATACACTGGCCTAATGGGCTAAACTTGGGCTTGCAAAGGCAGACCCAACGCTTGATGGGCCTGGGCTATAGGGCCTGAATTGACCCCTTCGTCTTTGGCCTGAGGAATGGCCCATGTGATCTTCCCCTTCCCTTTAGTTGTTTCAAACCCCAGAGTCTGTGAGTTAGGCCTCTGAATTTATTGTTAGCCCATAGCCTTCTCCTTAGAAAAACTTGGCCCAACTCCTTCCCTGCTCAACCCATCTCCAGAAGCTTCGACCAAAATCCTTCCGAATTCCACCCCTTCCCCAACACACTGTTTCACCAACTCCATATCCCTTTGCAAGCTGACTTAACTATCCCTACATGGCAGACAACATGATGAGCAACTTTTCCTTAGTCATCCCATCAACGCGTCAGCAGGCCACTCCTCCCCTTTGCAACACATCCGAAATAGCCATATTTTCAAGGATGTCACTACCTCTAGCATATTCCAGTGGACTGGTATTTTGTAACACCTCCCTGTACGATTTTTCCGGCAACACCAACGTGACCCCGATGAAGGCAATCCAGCCGCACCTCCTTCTCGCAACGCTTGCAATAATTTCCTCCACCCCTCACCATTTCTGCCCTCAGGAATAAAGAGACCATTCTGACATCCCTATATGCTACCAAAGCCAAGAAAGTTCCTTGAGGATTAGAAGATTTTTGAACAATGAAGCCCCTATCTCCTTCTCGATGTACAGTATAAAAAGCCTCTCTCCCTGCCTTCAAGCATTGCCCCATAGCCTTTATAAACCATCAAGTCACAGTTGGTCCCAGCAGCAACTGCTTCTGAAACTTCCAACCACATTCTGTAATGCGCACTCTAGGTCCATCTTACACTACCATAAACGATTTTGATTCAATGAAAATTACATTCGAGGCCACCATCTTCTTGACCCAGCACTCACGATCACTCAGATACCAACCTCATCAAAAACACAACCACAAAGAAAAAGTGTACGAAGAGAAAAAAGAAGAGTTTTACAAAACTAATATAAAAATATTTTTTTCAATTTTTACTTTCATCTCATCTTATCTATAAAAACAAATTAGGCCTAAGTAAATTCAAAAAATATCTTAGTAACCTTGCTCTAATACCAAGTAGGTTCTTTCTTTTTTTTCAAAGATGGGGTTTAGAGAAAAGAAGAATTGGAATAGAGGAAAATGGTGGGTTGGGGCAAAATCACACACAACCCTCTTATATCTAACAGATATACATTCATTGGATATGCTTGATTATACAAAACAATTCTCATAAAGGAAAGCAAGAACAATAATGCATGTTAAATTAATAATTTCGTTTCTATATGTTTACCTTTATACCAACAATAGCGAGCAAAACAAGACCATCTTCGGGTAAAACCCATTTAGCTAAACACTCCTCATCAGTAGGAACTTTGTCCAATTCATATGATCTATACGCAATGGCAACGCATCGCAAACTACTTGCAGCCATGTTGTCAATGGATGCATTAAAGAAATCCTGGGGAAAACATTTGAGGCATAGTTTCAAAATTTCAGTACATGTTTCAATGCTTCAAACGATATTCACCTTAAACAAAATGATATCAATCTGCTGACACTGTCATTTCATGTAACATATATTAATCAACAAGGTTTTGTTCAGACTTACAATCCAAGACAAACTTGTAAAAGTTATGTCTTATATGAGTTGTCTCAATGATCACAAAATATCTAGAGTATAACCATATCTCATGGTTGACAAGAGTTTGCATCATTGGTCACATACAACCGCATAGCTTAACAGACCAATTGGTAGCAAAATCCGAAAAGATTTCTTGTTGGCAAGATTAAAACATCATTGTTTTAGTTAGAACTGAAAATAATAATTTCTTTTCTAGTTCATGTTACCTTGACAATCATGTATGTTTTCTATATATTGTGCACTACCATCATCTGAAAGGACATGGAAAAGACGTACGACCAGGTAAACTTGAATTTTCTCTTATACATGGTTAGAAGATGTGGTTTTGGTGACAAGTGATGTGGCTAGATAAGTCATTGTATCTCAACTGTCAGTTTTTCTAGTCTAGTTAACAGGCATCCCTGTGGATATTGTTAAAGTTCAAGAGGCTTGAGGCAAGAGGACCCTTACCCCCCTTCCTATTTGTTCTTGTTATGAAGGCCTTGAGTCGTAGGAGGAGGCTTTATGTCAGGTTTTTCGGTGGGATCTAACTCTAATGGCTTCCCTACAATATCTCATTTGCTTTTTGCTAATGATACCCTTATTTTGTGTGATGCTGTTGGGGAACAAATTCAGGTTCTGAGGGCTGTCCTGCTATGTTTTCAAGCCATCTCTGGACTAAAAGTGAACTTGAGTAAATTGGAGTTGGTACTGGTGGGAGATGTCCATAATATTCATCATTTGGCAGAATTTCTGAGGTGTAAAGTGGCTTATCTGCCCATGAAATACTTGGGCTACTACTAGGGGCATCTTTCAAGGCCAAGCACATTTGGATGGGGTGGTTTAGAAGATAGAGAGGAGGTTGGCTGCATGGAAAGGAATTTATTTACCTAAAGGAGGGAGAATCACTCTTATAAAGAGTACCCACTTTAATATCTCAACTTATTTCCTTTCTTTATTCCCCTTACCAATTGGAGTGGCTAATCGTATTGAAAAATTGTAGAGATTTTTTGTGGGGTGGCTTGGGAGAGGAGTCTAAGACTCCCCTAGTGAGCTGGAAAAAAGCTTGTTGCCCAATTGTAGATGTAGGTTTGGGCATTCACTGCTTGTGTAGTTTTAATAAGGCGTTGTTGGGGAAGTGGCTATGAAGATATCATGGGAAAGAGGAAGCATTGTGGAGGGGGGTGATCGCTTGAAAATATGGAAGTGATTGGGGAGGATGGTGTGCCAAGAAGTGTAGGGATTCATACGGAGTGAGCCTATGGAAGTATATTAGGAAAGGTTGGGGCTGCTTCTTGAAACAAGTCAACTTTATGGTTGGTGATGGTTCTAGCCTTAGATTCTGATTTGATGATTGGTGTGGAGATATTGCATTGTTTAGAGCCTTTCCATTTTCAGATTGGCAGTTAATCAGCAAGCTTCAGTTTCAGAGTTGGTGGTTTTTCCCAATGGAGTGGTGCTTTGGGATGTAAGTATTTCCAGATCTGTCCAGGACTGGGAAGTAGAGGAAGTCACTGATTTTTAAGATTGTTGTACTCAGTGGCAAGACAGGGCAGGGATCAACTGTGCTGGAAACCAACAGCCTATAAAAGTTTACAGTCCGGCCATATTATAAGGTGTTGATCAGTCAGCACCATATTTGCTTTCCTTGGAAGAGAATTTGGAAGGCTCATGTTCCGTCATGGGTGGCTTTCTTTGTATCGACAGCAGCTATAGGGAATATTCAGACTATAGATAACTTGAGGAAGCGTGGAATGATCATTTTGGATTGGTGCTTTATGTGTCAGAAAGAAGCAGAATCAGTGAATCACCTACTCCTATATTGTGAGATGGCTAAAGTGTTGAGGGACAGAGTGCTTGGAAGGGTTGGACTGAGTTGGGTTATACCAAAAGCAGTGGTCGACTTACTAGCAAGCTGGACCAGCCTTCATATTTGTTACCAAGTGGCAGCCACATAGAAGATGATGGATGCCTTTGTGTATTATGTGGTTCATTTGGCTGGAAAGAAATGAGAGGTGTTTTAATGATAGAGAACACAATGTAGATGAATTCTGGAAGTTTTTTATCAGTACTTTGCTCAGCTGCTTTTCTACTATTGTACTCAAGGGAGGGGCTGTACACGAGTTCTTGTGTTCGCTGTTTTAGTATTAGAATTTAACTAGGTGTTTCAATTGTTTACTCCGAGTACATGGGCCTCCCCTATTACATTTTGATGAATAAAATTTTAACTTATCAAAAAAACATTACTTTGAATTGCTTCCTGATCTTTGTGATGGGATATGATGTTTATGCAACTACTGGCTAGCTATTTGCACACAGTAAATTACCACCATTTTAAAGGACAACTTTTGTTCATGTTGTCAAAAGCAACAATACATGTACATAAAATAATTATGCACTCTTCATCCATAACTTCTTGAATCTACAATTTCACAATTTACATAACTTCTGCTATTTAATTCCGTTGGGTTTTTATTTTATTTCTTCATTTTTTGTTGCCATTGCTTTCACAGAAACTTCCTTCAGTGGTATTGGAAACAAGAAACCACCGTTCCTGACCTTATCTTCTTCAATGGATTGCAGACAACCATTTGAGTCAAGATACTCTTTACATGAGGCTAGAACAATCTCAGCTGCTCCCTTCCAGTGTATATGAACTTCAGACTCATTCTGCCACAAAAGTTATTTATGAAAGCTCATGAGAAGTTGCTAAATTGGGCGAATTAGGCAAAGAGAGATGCTCAACATATAAAATCAATATGCAATGATACTAGTTCAACGGACAATCATGAATATCCATGAATTCCATCTATCCCTAGTCAATCATACCTAGGTGTTGCTCTTGTATATGTTCCATGTACCAAGGTTATCCCTGCTTCTCGTCAATAAAATTCTTATTTACTGTTTAAAAATATATTACAAATCTTTTATCATTTCCATGTAAACCTTTAACCCAACTTCTGGCGTTGCCAAAGTTTCAGAGTAGATAATTTGGAACGTAGGCACCAGTTAGTTTAAGCGGTAAACAATTCCTCTAAATGTAAGTGACGAGACTTAAACTTGACATGAACATCTTGTACTCCTTCCATCTTGAGCATAGATTACCATCTTATTTTCAAGGTTTTCAAAAGTTTGTATTAAATAATTAAATTGGTGGGGTGGGGTTATCAATTATAAAGTTGTATTAGATTTTTTCTTTGATGTCCAATTTGAGCTTGGAAGGCATCCTTCTTGAAAAAACCTTTTTAAACAACCATTTATTATATTTTATCACACATATAAATAGCATGCACAAATTTACTAAATTATGGGCCAAAAATACCCTTGAGGTGATACTGGTCAACAAAACTGATAAATTACCAATCATTCCAAAGTTTAACCCGATAGAGAAAAATAACAAATTTAATGCCTTAACAAGTCTTATAGCACTCCTCTTCCAGTGTGGACCCAAGTTTTCCCTCAGTGAGAGGCCCAACACGGAATTTTCTCTTTCAAATGATAGAATGGGATCTACATTCGATCTGATGATCTGATGATCACCTACCTTAAAACCATGTCCGAGAAGCTTAAGCTCCCAGGAAACTATGAATCTAAGCAGTCCAACAACACCCAACACAGTGAATTGGTGAGGATTAGACTATTCTAATTGAAAGATATGACATGGCAGTGTGGCTCAAAGTTTCTCCAAAAAAGAAGAAAAAATGCATTGAATGCAATTAGGAAATTAAAGTTAAATTTACTCATCAAATATGAAGAACACAGTTATGAATCAAAAAAAGAGATCTTGGCATGAGTCAATTACCTGTTTTACAGCAACACCACCACGCTTTTTCTCTGAATTGAAAGGGAAGACATGGAGAACAACCGACTCTGATCTCACAACATCAAATTTCATTCCCAGCTAGAGCACAAATCAATGTTAAAATGAACTCTACAGTGTATAAGAAGAAACAACCTTGGACACTAAATCAAGTTAACAATGATACCATGATTG
Organism: Platycarya strobilacea; assembly: GCA_036898215.1. Classification (NCBI taxonomy): domain Eukaryota; kingdom Viridiplantae; phylum Streptophyta; class Magnoliopsida; order Fagales; family Juglandaceae; genus Platycarya; species Platycarya strobilacea. The sequence goes on from CM072556.1 coordinate 29,295,895, forward strand.
CCCAAGAAAGAATAGCCTTTTCTGTAGGAGATCCAGAAACCTCTGTAAGTCCATCCTGCCATAGAAAAGTCCTAATAGAATTTAATCCTATAGAAACAACTGTATAATGAATAGGAAAAATTAACTATGAAAGAGCAACCAGATAAATTCATGGAACTATATATTAACTCGAAGACAAGAAAATAAGGCCAGGCTTTAAGATCGAAATGATGCTAATCTCCTTCAAAAAGTATGGATATTCCAAGTAAATCCATTTGGGTGATTGTAAACACGGACACCGTCATATTATATTGCCAAACAAGTTGCATTACTTTGGAGGAAAAAAACATTCTTATTAGCCGTTCACAATAAAATAGGGCCTATATAAAAATAAAATCAGTTCTTTCCACCATTACGAGCACCATGAAAAAATCCTAGATCAATTTTAAGCATTTGTTCTGAAATGATTTATATCACTTCCATTTTAGGTCCTAAATTAATTGGGGAAAAAACAAACTTAAAGATCAAGGTGCAAGAACTCCAATCAGGGTCTTGAAGCACAGCCCTTGATTCTTTGTGTATATGACGCACTGGAATTTTCATGCAATTAATCAATAATTAAAAGCTTTCAGTGTTGTCAACTTGGACCAATACATCACCATATTCGACTTACTTTCGGGTGGTATAATTACATGGTCAATATGAGCCAAAATACACACCTGTAAAACCCCACCCAAAACCATCATCCACATTCTCAAAAGATCAAGCCATCAAGTATTCCCCAACATATACCTCCACAGACTAATTATCTGAGAACTCCTCATCATCCGAAAATTCCTCAACATCATCCTTCATACACAAAACTGTGGAAGAATCCTTGCCTTCGTTCACCAAAGAAAGCATCCTCTCACCTTCGGCAAATGCAATGACATCTGAAATTTCCCCCATAACAATTTCAGCACCATTTGGAGATAACTGATGCTAAACAGAGGAGAGAGAAGGTCTAGGTCACCTTGAAGACAAGCAATACCTTCATTCCAAGCAACCCCTGAAGAAACCATTGCCTCACGAAGCAGGAGGGTTGGAGGCATAATCTTGATGGTTTATCCTTTGACACCGTAGACCCAAATGATGTAGCTCGGTTAGAGCGGGCATTCGAGAAAGATGAGATGCACTCTGTAATTCAGAGAATGGTTAAAGATAAAGCGTCCAGGCCTGATGGTTACTCTATGGGTTTCTTCCAAGATTATTGGGAAGTGATTAAAGAAGATCTTATGAGGGTGTTTCAAGAGCTGTTTACGTTCGAAAAATTTGAAAAAATTTGAATGCCACATTTCTTGCACTAATTCCCAAAAAGGTGGGGATCATAAAAATTAAGGACTTTTGGCCTAGTGAGCGGGGTCTATAAAATTATTTCGAAAGTGCTTGCTAACCGTTTAAGTGAGGTTGTTAAAAAATTATCTCTAAGCCTCAGAATGTCTTTGTAAAAGGAGACAAATCCTGGATACAGCTCTTATAGCCAATGAATGTATAGATAGCAGACTAAAATCAAGTAGTACTGGGATTTTGTGTAAGCTAGATATGGAAAAGGTGTACAACCACATAAATTGGGATTTTCTCCTCCACATGAATTGGGATTTTCTCCTCTATCTGCTTGGCAGGGGCCGGGTTTGGGGACAAGTGGAGGTCCTGGATTAGGTGGTGCATAACTACTGCTCGTTTCTCAGTACTGATTAATGGTAGTCCTGAAGGCTTTTTTCAAGCTCCCGTGGCCTGAGACAAGGTGATCCGTTATCCCCTATGTTGTTTGTTATTGTTATGGAAGCACTAAGCAAAATGCTTTCGACCTTGATGGATAATGGTGCTTTGAGCGGGTTTCTAATTGGAACTCCTGAGCGGGGTTTTACCAATATATCTCATTTGTTGTTTGCAGATGACATGCTTGTTCTATGCAAGATTGACCGAGACAGGTGTGAGCTTTGAAGACCTTGTTTCTTTGTTTCGAAACAGTGTCGGGCTAGAAAGTGAACGATGACAAATCTGAGATGGTGTCGATTGGAGATGTTCATCATATGCGCGAGTTGGCTGGAACTCTAGCATGCAAGATTACTTCACTACCTATGACGAATTTGGGGCTTCCTCTGGGTCAGCATTAAGGGCGGTTACAATTTTGGACACAGTAATTGAAAAAGTGGAAAGAAAACTAGCAGGGTAGAAGAAGATATATCAGTCCAAAGGGGATGGTGTCACTTTGATCAAGAACACCCTATCTAACCTACCCACTTACTTCTTATCTCTGTTTTCTATACTGCCAAGTGTGGCTGGTCGTCTAGAAAAGCTAGAACAAGACTTTTTTGTGGGGTGGTATGAGGAGGAGTTCAAATATCATCTAATCAAGTGGGAGAGGTTTTACCATCCTATCTCGAATGATGGGTTTGGTATCCGAAATTTGAGGATATTCAACCGTGCGTTACTTGGTAAGTGGTTATGAAGATATCACCAAGAACCAAAGGCCCTATGGAAAGTGATGATTGAACACAAATATGGGGATTTTTTTTTTTTTTTGGGTTTTTTTTTGTTTGGGGGGGGGGGGGGGGGGGGAGCACTATTGAAGTTAGAGGGGCTTGTGGGGTGTGGGTGCGGAAATATATAAGACAAGGGTGGGTGGTTTTTCAGCGGCACACGAGGGTTCAAATGGGCACCGGTACTAGAATTAGATTCTAGAAGGATGTTTGGAGTGGAGATAGGGCACTTAGTGATTTATTTCTCTCTCTTTTTTAGATTGCAAGTGCTAAGGATATCACTGTGGCAGAGGTTATGGGGTTAACTGAGGAAAGGATTCATTGAAATATTATTTTCAACCGAGCGGCGCCGGGTTGGGAGTTGAATAGTTTTGCAGATTTCTATAGTCTCATTTACTTTCACCAAACCTACATATTGAAGATCGTTGTGGTAGACCCCTAATAGGAGAGGTAGATTCTCTGCCTGTTCTTTCTATAAGGTTCTCACACAAGCACCCGAAACCCAGTTCCCGTGGCGAAAAATTTGGCGTCATAAGACACCCCCAAAAGTGACCTTTTTTGTATGGACAACTGCATTGGACAAGATTCTTACTACAAACAACTTAAGGAAAATGAGAATTATCATAGCAAATTGGTGTTGCATGTGCCGTAGTAGGGGTGAGTCGGTAAATCACCTCCTCTTACATTGCAAGACAGTTAGGATTCTATGAAAAGAGGTTTTTACTAGATTGGATCTAGCATGGGTCATGCCAAAGACCATAATAGTAACATTGGTGTGTTGGGAATCTATGCGAGGCAAGAGACAAATCAAAGTAGTCTGGAAGATGATCCCCATCTATATTATGTGGTGTCTCTGGCAAGAGCGTAATGAGCGGACATTTGAAAACAATGAGAAATCTCAGGAAGAACTGATTGTTTTAGTTTATGGAACTTTGCGTACTTAGACCATTGTCATGAACTTTAATGGCATGAGCTTTTATGATTTCTTTATTTCCAATGTGCCCACTTGATAGGCACTGAGAACCTTGTAATTGGCATTTGCCCATTTATTGATTATTAATACACTTTTACTAATAAAAAAAACTAGCCACAAAAATCAAGGTTGGAACCTATTCCAAGGTACTTTCCAAAGGGCCGTTAGATACCGTCAACCTTTTCTGTGACGATGAGGAGCCTAGAACAGCCACTAGAGAGATTAGAGGACTATTCGCTCTCATACCTAAAGAAGTAGATTCAAATACAGGTTTCACCCGCCGCTCTATGGGAGCAAGCCTAAAATCCGACCCTCCAGACTTGGGTCCCATTTGAATATACAGTTAATCGTATCTCACCTCATCTCATTTCAAATCATGTTAACATCCAAACACTACTCAAACATAAACACTTTTCAATTTCTCTTTCATGCTATCTAATCTAATCATTACTAATCATTACAACCTTCACAAACTTTTATATAAAGCACAGAAAACAATTCAACCTTTTCAAATCCCAAAACAAAAATAATATTATAAATCTCTGTTCTAACAACATTTAACTTTATAATATTTTTACTCAACTGTTTCTTTCTCCTTTTCCAAACCCAATAAAAATCTTAACTTAAACTGTTTCACAACCATTTACAAACCATCTCACTACTATTCACAGATTTTTCATCTCATCTGACTTTCCAAACGAAGCCTTATTATTCTTCAAACCCAGCCCAACGTCACAACCTACATTCTCTTTAGGTCCAATGGCATTATTAGTAGTAGGGTTTAAAATACGTGGGCCATGTAACCCATGACCCAAGCACATAATTGGTCCCAAATTCAAATCAACTTGGTTCATCAGACCATTCATCTTCTCCATAACCCCCGACAACTTAGCTCTAACAGCCCACAAAAGCCCCTTCAACTTCCCCCACCTCCAAGCAACCATTAGGATACCAATTGCCACCCCCACCAGCCTTAATTGCATGACAATTGTCGACGTGAAGAGCAGACTGTCGCCCGTTTTTACCATCACCGCCAATCACCTTACCCTTCTCTTGAGCATCCACACCACATTCCAACTGCTTCCTATCAAAGAACGCGCTAATGACCTCAATACCAAAACACATGAGGCACCTTTAGAAGGGAATAACCTCCCCACAGCCAACACGTTTCTAGACCCCTCCCCACACCGAGCCATAGAGTAGCTAGGAAGAGATTCATGTCCTCCATTTACATCTAACAAAACAAAGGCTTTGAAACCAACAACCATGCGGGTGTAATACACAAATCCTTCCCAACCATTACCATTCAAACCTTCAAGAGTAATGAAAAAACCTCTCTTATTCCCATTCTCGTACTCAATCAACTGCAAAAACCTGGCCCCCCTCGAATTAACGTGTTGAATAGTAAAAACTCCATTACCCATAAGCAGCTTTCTGAAAAAACACTCTCACCGAGAGAGTTCAAAGTATTCCTCTACCTTTGCCACCATGAAGTCGTCGACTCACTTAAAGAGACATGCTTGACCATCCTTCTGCTTTTTTCAAACACCTAACACCTGTCATCAATCTTCACTCTCGAATAAATATGGAAAGGTAAAAGGATGGTAACAGCACAATGAGTAAATTTATGGTGTAGGAGTGGAAATTTATTCGAAATGGATGGGGAGTTCTTCAAAAATTTCAGATTTTAGTCGGGTAGGGAATCTCGGAACAAATCTTGGCATGCTTATGGTGTGGTGATATTGCTTTGAAGAATTTTTTCCCTTCTCTTTTTAGGATTGCAATGGATAAAGATATTGTGGTTGATTAAATGGATAATTCTATTGGTTCTCTACAATGATTTGTAAGGTTCATTAGAGCTGCACCACATTGAGCGGTTGGGGATATCACTGATAGTAAAAGTATTTGAGTACATTATGTCAAATTTGGTCTGAATACCTTTTCCTTGTATTTCCTTTCAATTATATAGAAAATCTGTACATCACATTAGTCAAATATTTTCAACTCCATCACATTAGTCAAATATTTTCAACTCCTTAAATCAAGTTTTCAGTGCTTTTCGGTGCCTTAATTGCATCCCTATAAGTGCCATAATTATCTACTTATCTTAGTCAACTATTTACACCTAATTTACAGCTATCATTTAATTATCTGAATAACATCCCCCCTCAAATTGATGTTTGTGAATCAAGAAGTATCAATTTGTCAACCAAGAACTGATGCCAATGTTGAAAAAGCGCTTTAGTGAATATGTCTGCAGTTTGATGCTCGGTGGAAATGTGAGGAAGAGTAATAATATGTTTGTCGAAGGCTTCTCGTATGGAATGACAGTCGACTTCAATATGTTTCGTACGTCCATGGAAAGCAGGATTAGCAGCGATTTGAATAGCACTGGTATTGTCTACATGAAGAGGAGTAGAATGAAACTGAGAAAAATCAAGTTCGCCCAATAACCCACGAAGCCACGTGATCTCTAAACAAGCGGAAGACATAGCACAATATTCAGACTCAGTGGAAGATTTGGAAACTCTATCTTGTTTCTTACTCTTCCAAGAAATAAGTACATTTCCTAAGAACATGCACCAACCAGTAATAGAACGACGAGTATCTGCACGACCTGCCCAATCAACATCACTATATCCCACCAACTGTAAGGAAGATTCCTTAGGAAATAACAATCCGCTTGTAGAAGTACCCTTGAGATATCGGATAATGCGGCAGACAGCAACTAGATGAAGATGTCGAGGGGTCTGCATAAATTGACTAACTTGCTGCAAGGCAAAAGAAATGTCAGGTCGAGTAATTGTCAAGTAGTTTAAACTTCCAACTAGTTGCCGATATAAGGATGGATCTGAAAGAAGCTCGCCTACCTCCTAACAAAGTTTGAGATTTACCTCCAAAAGAGTAAGAACAGAGTTACCCGATTAGAGACCAGCCAATGAGATCACTTCCTATGTATATTTATGTTGATGTAACAATTTACCAGACGGAGTAATTTGAACCTCAAGACCAAGAAAATACTGCAAAGGACCAAAATCTTACATATGAAAAGACGCCTTGAGATGCAGTTGTAATTGCTGAATTAATTCAATATCAGAGCCAGTAATCACAATACCATCAACATATACTAAAAGCAACACAATTCCTGTAGAAGTCTTGCGAAGGAAAATAGAGGAATCAAACTAACTCTGAGTAAATTGAAATGTAAGCAAAGTAGAGCGAAATTTATCAAACCATGCACGTGAAGCCTGTTTCGATCAGTACAAGGACCGGCGTAGCCTACAAACCTCTGAGGAAGATGTAGTAAACATGCCGGGAGGTGGAGACATATAGATTTCTTCCTTGAGGTCTCCATGTAAAAAAACATTATTTACATCCATTTGCCTGAAAGACCACTCTTGTGAGGCAACAAGTGCCAAGATGGTTCAAACAATAGTCATCTTGGCAACAGGGGCAAATGTTTTTTCATAATTAATACCATACTCTTGGCAATTCCCAAAAGCCACAAGTCGAGTCTTATATCTATCAAGTGAGCCATCAGATCGAAACTTAACTGAGTACACTCATTTACAGCCAATTGGTTTGGAGAAGTCACAATATCCCAAGTGTAATTCTCTTAAAGGGCCTGAATCTCTTCTTTCATGGCCTGCTGCCAACAGGCTTGAGAAGCTGTCTGCGCATAAGAGTGAGGAATAGGAACAATATCGAGAGTTGCAGTAAATGAGATATGAGAAAAACCATACATATCAAGTATATGTCTATCCCGGGTGGAGCGCCGAGGTAAAAGAACCACAGAATCAGGTGGCGGATAAGTGTCTTGTGAATGTAGCTCTCTCCAACCTTTTTCTCTCCGTACAACTGAGGAAACCAACTGGCACTATGCAACAATGACACATTTTCCTTCTCGTTGTTCGTGTTCTGCTTTGAATATTTTTTTCATATTCATTAGTTATTAAGTTTTTCGTGATGTGATGGGGTCAATGAGGAACGTTTTCATTGATCACAAGTGTTGTGAGCTTCGGAAGGTGAGCGTGAGATGGTGGAAATTCTCAGACAGGAGTGTACGCGCTATAAATTACATCTCCATTGACCAAAAAGCCTTAGGCTGGCTGGCGGCCATGGTAAAGGAAGGGGCAACTGCTAGGGATGCCAATGTGTTCTATAGATCTCGACAAAGTGGCTCTAAGGTGATGGTCTTTCAAAGGCAGTCAAATTCCTTCGGGAGAATTTTTTTCCCAATGCGGAATTTGGCCAACGTCGAAGTATAATTACCGGAAGGGAGGAAGGGGGTAGGTTGGAAGCACATAAGAGATATGCTGGGAGAGTTTCCGACAACTTCCCCTGTTGTGGGGGGGAGAAACAAAGAGGTTCTCTCATGGCTACCTCTTCCTTCGCGTGCCCCTTTTTCGTACAAGGACACTCTGTCTCGAGCACCACAGCAAGCAGCAATGGGTGCAAACGCTTCTTCCTCTTTGGTGAAAGTGCAATTCAGCAGTGGAAATGGCAAGCAACTATCAAAGGAAAACTAGGGTTTTCTTTTAGCAGTCTCCTAATCCTAATAGGATATGTGTTATATATTATCTTGTATTTTAAATTATGTTGTAGATATTTATATAAGACAAAGTCAAGTAATTTAGTTAGATTCAAATTCATATTTGTAATCCTAGAACAAGAGTAGTGCTTGATTATTATTTAATGAGAAAGACATACCTCTAAGAGGTACTTTTGCCAAATCTAACATGGTATCAAGAGCCTCTCGTATTATTCGCGAGTTTTCTCTGAGTTAATATTTCTCGATGGTTTCTTTTCTGGTTTTTTTCCTCTCGGCATCTTCCAGCGTGTTCTTGGCTTCTCGTGAGACCACGACACCTTCTGTTGACTGTTCCTGGTCTGTCGGCGGCCTCTATTGTTTTCATTGAAGATTTCGGCGTTTTGGACTCACGGCCTCTTCGTGGGTTCTCTTGGTTGCTGGCTGTCGGCACGGTCTGTGAGTGGCTGGGTGTCTTCCGGCAACTTCTGTAGTCGTCGACAAACTAGGTTGCGTGGTTCTTGTTCCCAGCTTGGTTTCGGCGCTGTTGTGGCTATTTTCTAGTTCCTGTGTTGCTATCGCTGCAATCTGTGAGACATTTCGGTTCTGGTCTTGCTGTCGGCAACTTTTGTTGCAATTTCTAGAACTGATTCTTGTTTCGGTGCTCCATTCCTGGTAATCGTGGCACTTATGTGTCTCTGTTTCAAGTCTTCGACACTGGCAGAGTGAGATTTCTGCCTTATTTTGCTTTGTGGACTTATTTTTGGCCCAACCCATCAAGTGGCGCTCGGTACAGCACACTATTTCTGTTCATCTATTAGTTCCTCGCTTTGTCTCGGATTTTATTTATTTACTATGGACTCCACTATTGTGTGAGTAAAATTTACCGGCAAAAATTATGCTACTTGGGCATTTCACTTTGAGATTCTTGTTAAGGATAAAGAGCTTTGGGGTTACATTTATGGCACTATTTCGGCTCCTTAAGTGCCAAGGAATTGTCTACATGGGAAAGTAAGGATGCCAAGATCATGTCTTGGATCCTCGGCTCTATGGAGCCCCACATCATTCTTAATTTACGACCCTACAAAACGTCTAAGGCTATGTGGGAGTATTTGAAGAGAATCTACGCTCAAAATAATTTCGCTCGTAAGTTTCAACCAGAATTTGAGATGGCTAATTTTTCTCAGAGTGATTTATCAGTGGAAGAATTCTATTCTGGTTTTTCTAATCTGTGGGCTGGGCTGAATACACAGACATTGTGTATTCATCTATCTCTAACACCGGTCTTCCTCATGTGCAAAGTGTGCATGAAACCAGTAAGAGGGATCAGTTTCTTATGAAAATTCGTCTAGATTTTGAATCTGTTCGCTCTCAATTGATGAATCGCGATCCGGTGTCTTCTCTTGATAATTGTTTGGGTGATTTGCTTCGGGAGGAGTAAAGGCTACTTACTCGGTGTACTATGGAAGAGCAGTTTCCACCTCCTCCTCAAGTGGCATTTACAACACAAGGCAAATCTAAAGGCCGAGACTATAACACTACACAATGCTATAGTTGCAAGGGCTTTGGACACATTGCCACTCACTGTCCGAAGAAAGTTTGCAACTATTGCAAAAACTCTGGTCATATTATCAAAGATTGCAAAATTTGACCTCCTCGAAAAAAAAGCGTGCCTATTCTACTTCAGTTGAAGTCTCGGGTGCATCCTCTTCTACAGCTCCTGCTGCCACCACTCATGCTTCAGTACTTGCTGATTCCAGTTCTGTTATTCTTACTCCATCTATGGTACAACAAATGATTATTTCTGCCCTTTCTGCTTTAGGCCTCTCAGGATCGAGTGTCCGGGAGGCTGATCGTGAGGGGTCCTAAGAAGGGTCGACTATTTCCGCTAAATCCCAATTCAGTTTTTGTTGAGTCTAGACCTTTTATTTCTTGTAATGTTGTCAAGATGAGTACTCGGGATTGGCATCGCCGTTTAGGGCATCCCAATCTTAACGTAATCCAAACTTTGTTTAAATCTGGTGCCATTGATAATAAAAATTCTGAGTCGATAGAAATGAATTCTTTTGATTGTACTCCTTGCAAACTTGCCAAAAGCAAAGTGTTACCGTTTCCACAACAAGCTTCTCATGCTTCTCGAGTGTTTGACATAATTCATAGTGATGTTTAGGGTATATCTCCTGTTATCTCCCATGCTCGTTATAAATATTTTGTTACCTTTATTGATAATTGTAGTAGATTCACTTGGATCTATTTTCTTCGTACTAAAAGTGAAGTATTTTCTGTTTTCAATGCCTTTCTTGCACTCATTCAGACAGAATTTGCTTCCTCTATCAAGGTCTTACGATCTGATTCTAGTTGTGAATATATGTCTAATGAATTTCAGAATTTTCTTCAAGAAAAAAGTATTCTTTCTCAACGTTCTTGCCCCTCTACCCCCCAACAGAATGGGGTAGCTGAGCGTAAGAATTGGCATTTACTTGATATGGTTCGGGCTCTTCTTATTGACTCATCAGTTCCATCTTGTTTTTGGTGTGAGGCATTAGCTACCGCTGTCCACACTGTTAGTAAGTTCATGGATTCTCCCCGACATCTCCACTTTGTAGCCGTTCGTCGGATTATTCGCTATCTAATTGGGACTCCTAACCGTGGACTGTTTTTTCTTAAGGGATCTTCTCTTCACTTGACTGTCTACAGTGATGCAAATTGGGCTGGTTGTCCGGACTCTCGACGTTCTACTACTGGATGGTGTGTCTTAGTGACTCTTATTTCTTGGAAATGTAAAAAGCAAGATTGTGTATCCAAGTCATCTACAGAAGCTGAATATCGTGCAATGTCTGCTGCATGTTCAAAAATTATGTGATTGCGTGGTATTATTTCAAAACTTGGATTTGCAAAAACACATCTCACGCCTCTTCATGGTGATAATACAAGTTCCATTCAAATTGTAGCTATCCCAATTTTTCATGAATGTACAAAACATATTGAGGTTGATTGTCATTATATCCGAGATGCCTATAAGTCTAAAGCAATCGTGCTTCCTCTTGCCCACGGAACAACAAGTAGTTGATATCTTCACCAAAGGTTTGACTCAACAACGACATCAATATTTAGTGAGCAAATTGCTACTACTCGACTCACTAGCACCAATTTGAGGGAGGGTATCAAAGGAAAACTAGGGTTTTCTTTTAGCAGTCTCCTAATCCTAATAGGATATGTGTATAATATCTTGTATTTTAAATTATGTTGTAGATATTTAGATAAGACAAAGTCAAGTAGTTTAGTTAGATTCAAATTCATATTTTTAATCCTAGAACGAGAGTATTGTTTGATTATTATTTAAGGATAAAGACATACCTCTAAGAGGTACCTTTGCCAAATCTAACAGCAATTGTCGGGGACGAACACGGCATCTTTGCAACACGTTATCATTGAAATGGAAAAGCAGATCTATACCTTGCAAACTAATATGATCTATCTAAAACACTGCACTGCAGATGGGGTCCTATGGGATCAAGGTTTGGGTCAAGCAACTGGGGCCGGTATTGGGCTAGGGCATCTCAAGCCTAAGGAGGGAAAAGGGGCATGTAAGGGCAAGTCTGTCTCCATTGGGCCTGAAGTGCCTAAGGAAAGCCCAACTCAAGCCCATCAATCAAGCCATGTGGAAGGTGGGCCTCCATGCAAGCCTGTTTCTCAGGCCCAATTTTCGGTTTGGAGCCATAAGCAATCCACGACCCAGAATGCGATCTGCGATACTCCTTCGTCGTTTGGTGGGTCTCAACCATCACTACTGGTGAGGGATTAAGAGTCGGAGTCGCTAGAGGAAGGTTCGCCGGCGAAGTCTGTGCCGTCGGCAAGTGCTCAGGCCAATGTTCATGCAATAACTCTGGCGAAATCTATGGTTAACGCTTGTTTGACGCCGAAAAATGCACATAAATGGTTGCGTGGGGTGGTCGGTGGCTCGGCTTCCCCACCTGAGTTTTCAATCTTGCCAGAGTCAGATTTTGTTTTCTTTGGGTCTCCAACAGGCTTCTGGTGTGAACAGGGGGTGGTTTTTCTCGAGAGTTGGGTGGCTTTTACAGGACTGAATAGAGGGATGATTTTCCTCTTGTTATTCCAAGCCTTTTTGCAATTTTAGTAGCGCCCAATAGTGACAAGTTATAGTATCCAGTATCGATACAGCTCCAAACGTGAAATTCCCATTGGCCCTCATGGATTCTAATCATTCTAGGGAGGAGGGGATTGCTTTGACTCCGCTGTGTACTATTCATCCAAGCCTTAACTTTGGGAATGGCCTTTCTTCTTGGGTTTTCAAGAAGGTGGAGGAAATGCAATCGGTTTTTGGGCTTTCTTTTGCTGGCTACGATGATCAATTTAAGGCCCTTCTTGTGGCTTTAGAAGCATCCCATGCGAAGTCAGCCACTAAGCGAGATAGGGACCTTAATAGGTTAACATGTTCTATCAATTATGATGTAAATGAATGGAGTGGCAGCAGGGGCAAATCGAAAGGGATGGGTTATCTTTGTTTACATTAAGCCTAAAATCCTTTCTTGGAATGTGCAAAGGCTTAATGATCGCAATAAACGCTTTTGTATCAAATCTCTATTATGAATGTGGAAGGGTGATGTAGTGTCTCCAAGAAACAAAGCTGTGTGTCATTGATAGAAAACTAGTGAGGAGTCTATAGGGGTGCTCGTATGTGGGATGGTCATACTTAGCCTTGTCGGGAACCTAAGATGGAATGTTACTTATGTGGGACAAAAGAGTAGTTGAAGCCATTAAGGAGTGCATTGGAGAGTTATCGGTAGCTTCTCTATTCAAAAACGTTGTCGACGGATGGATATGAGCATTTGTTGGCACTTATGATCCAAATATAGACAGGGAGAGGAAACAATTGTGGGAGGAGTTGGCAGGCCTATACTCCTTATGAAACATGTTGTGGTGCATGGAGCGTGATTTCAACATTACCTGATTACCTAATAAGCATTCAGGTCATTATCGAAACTCTATAACAATGGAGGAGTTCTCAAAATTCATTTTTTACTTGGACCTCATGGATCTTACCCTTGTCGAGGGCATGTACACTTGGTCAAACAGTCGAGTTTGGTCAAACTTTGACAGATTCCTTATTTCTCCGTCATGGGAAGCTCACTTTCTAGAGGTGCGTCAAAAACGGCTTCCTCGAATCAACTCAAATCATTTTCCCATTCTTCTAGATTGTGGTGGTATTCACAAAGGCCGCCGATACTTCAAGTTTGAAAACATGTAGTTAATAGCTGAGGGTTTTGTAGAAATAGTGTGTGGTTGGTGGTTATTGTATCAGCTTTCTGGCACTCTAATTTTTATTCTTGCAGGTAAATTGAAAGCCTTGAAACAAGACCTGAAGAAATGGAACTTGGAAATCTTTGGTCACATGGATAATCAGAAGTCTACCCTTATGGAGGAATTGCTAGAGTCAACAGGGTAGGGAACTTCTGGGAAATGTCTCCGAGGAGATGCTCTCGAGGAAGAGCACAATTTTGGCAAATTTAGAGACGGTTTTGTTGGCAAATGAGACTTCATGGCAACAGAAATCTAGAACCCTTTGGTTGAAAGAGAGTGGTAGATGTACGAAATACTTTCACAAAGTGGCCAACTCACATCGACGTAGCAACACTATTGAGTCACTATATTCAGAGACACAAGTGTTATCTTCTCCTACTGAATTACAAGACCATATTGTTCAGTATTATGAGACCCTACTCACAGAATTGATCTCTTGGAGGCCGAAGCTTGATGCCTTGCCTTTTGAGGCAATTAACTCTCCAAGTGTAAATGTTTTGGAAAGACCTTTTGATGATGATGAGATCTACAAAGTTATCATTGGTATGGCCAAAGATAAAGCACCAGGACCCAATGGTTTCTCTGTGGGCTTCTTTCAAACTTGCTGGGATGTTGTGAAAGGTGATATTATGCAAGTCTTCTATGAATTTCATTCTTTTCAAAAGTTTAGAAAATCCCTTAAAGCGACCTACATTACTCTCAATCTCAAAAAATATGGGGCTTCGATTATCGAGGATTTTCGCCCTATAAACTTGGTTAATAGCATGTACAAGATTATCTCGAAAATCCTTGCCAACCGTCTAAGTTCTATGTTGGAGCAGATTATTTCCAAGCCTCAGAATGTATTTATTCGAGGGAGACAAATTCTTGACTCGATGCTCATTGCAAACGAGCTTTTAGACCATCTTCTGGGGGAAGGAAAGTCAAATATTCTGTGCAAACTAAACATGAAAAAGGCCTAAGACCATGTAAACTGGGACTTCCTTCTATACCTACTTGGGAGGTACGGCTTTGGTGCTCGACAGATCTCATGGATGCACCATTGTATCTCTACCGCTAGGTTCTCAGTTCTAGTGAATGGTACTTGCACTGGCTTTTTTGATAGCACTCGAGGCTTACGGAAATGGGATCCCTTATCCCCCCCTTTTTGTTTGTTATAATGATAGAGGCCCTTTGTCAGATGGTAAAGGCCATTGTTGATGAGAGATTCCTATCTGGTTTTCAGGTGAGTAATGGCGCTAGTAGTCTTATTATCATCTCACATCTTTTATTTGCAAACAATACGCTACTCTTTTGTGAAGCGGGCAATGGTCAGATTCAATCTCTTCGAGTACTGTTACTATGTTTCAAAGCAATGTCGGGGCTCAAGGTGAATCTTGACAAATCAGAGTTGGTTCTGGTGGGTGCAGTCCCAAACATCCTTAGTTTAGCAAGTTGGTTGGATTGTACAGTGTCCTCTTTACCTTTGAAATATCCGAGCCTTCCTTTGGGTGCAACTTTTAAGGCTAGAGCCATATAGGATGGGGTGGTGGAGAAGATAGAGAAGAGGTTGGCTGGCTGGAAGCAGGTGTACCTTTCAAAAGGGGGGTCGTCTTACCCTTATCAAGAGCACTCTCACTAATCTACCCACTTACTTTCTATCTCTATTTTCTATGCCTGTAGGGGTGGCTAATAGGATCGAGAAACTCTTTAGGGTGCTCTTATAGGGGGCATGGGGGAGGAGAAGAAATTTCATTTAGTCCGATAAAAGATAGTTTGTACTCCAGTTATGTATGGAGGGCTAGGAGTTTGTAACTTGAGAACCTCTAATAAAGCTTTATTAGGGAAATAGCTTTGAAGATATCAGGGGGCATTGTGGAAAGAAATTATCTATGCTAGTCATGGAGTTGCTTGGGGGGGATGGTATTCAAATGATGTGAGGGGGGGTATGGGATGGGTCTATGGAAGTATATAAGGAGAGGGTGGCCATAATTTGCCCAACATATTCGTTTTGTAGCAGATGAGGGCAATCGTATCAATTTTTGACGGGATGTGTAGTGTGGCAAGCAAGCTTTGGAGAGAGCTTTTCCGGTTCTCTATCGTATTGCTTCTAATAGAGAGGCTTCAATGGCGGATTTGTGGCTAATTTCTCATGGTACTCATCAGTGGAATATCATTTTTAATAGGGATTTCCACGATTGGGAACTATCTATTGTTTCCAATTTTTCCAGCCTATTTTATGTCATGGGACCTCCTTTGACACAACGTGACAGATTGAAGTGGTGATCCAATAATCACAAGAAATGTTCTGTTAAAGAGTACTATAAAATTCTGACAACACAAGACCTCCTTTAGCACATTAATCATTTCCCTTGGAAGATCATTGAAGGTCTCGTGTTCCTTCTAAAGTTGCTTTTTTTGTATGGTATGCTACCCTTAGGATGATTTTGACTACGGATAATTTGAAGAAGAGGGGTTGTATAGTAATGGATTGGTGTTTTTTATGTAAAAAAAAAATTGAAGAATCTTTGGATCACATTTTATTACACTGTGAGATAACAAGGGTGTTGTGGGATGAGATATTTCAAAGGGTTGATATTGTTGGGGTCGTGCCTTTGAAGGTGGTGGCTTTATTGGGTTGTTGGAAGAAGATGCAAAGTTGTCCTCAAGTGGCAGCCGTGTGTTATATGATCCCTTTGTGTCTCATGTGGTGCATTTGGTCGGATTGGATTGCTCAATGTTTCGAAAATAAGGAATACACATTGGCGGAGTTGAAAAAAAAATTCTCCACACTTTACTTTTATGGTTTTCAGCAATTGTACTAAATGGGGATAATGCTCATGCTTTCTTGTCTTTAATTCCTCGCTTTTAGAATGTACTTAGGTGTCTGTTTGTACACTCCCTGCATACACAGGCAATGCCTTTTCATTTATATCAATAATAATTCTCTAAATCTAAAATAGTGCCAGTGGACTCTATTAGCAATATAAAGTGCTGAATTGTAAAGGCGATAATACTTTTTCTTGAAAATACATTTGGAAATCTAAAATCCCTAGTAAAGTCGCATTTTTTTGCTAGTTGGTATGTCTTGAGAAAATTTTAACCATTGACAACTTGAGAAAAAGGGGGCTAGTCATCATTGATTGGTGACTTATGTGTAAAAAAGATGGAGAATCTGTCAGCCATCTCTTCTTGCATTGCGACGTGGCGTCGGCCTTGTGGAATGAAATTTTCAATAGGGTTGGTATTGCTTGGGTTATGCCTTTACATGTGGTGGATTTTTTTACAAGCTGGAACTCCTTTTAGCTCGTGGAAGCAGTGCAGATTTTTGAAGAGTGGTCCCTTTGTGTTTATTTTGGTGTTTATGGTCCAAGAAAAATGAAAGGTATTTTGATGATTGTGAACACTCTTTGGGGATTTTTAGGGACTTTTTCTATAGTACTCTCAATTTTTTGGTGCACAACCTTGTAAGGGAAGGGATTACTTGTAATGTTGTCTTAGTTTTCCTTTCTAGCTTGTATTTAGGTTTTTTCTCATGTTCACTTCTTGTGTACTGGTTTGACCTATTTACATAATTAAAATTCTTATTACCTATCAAAAAAATAATAATTATCTCTTACCTATCAAAAAAAAAAAAGATCTCACTGATATTTTTTCAGCCTGTTATATGCACTATATATAAAGTCTGTAGGGGAGGACAGGTTGCTCTTAAATCACCCTGGGAATAAGAATTCTTCAATCAGGTCTTTGTATAAGGTTATGTCGACCCAGACTCCAATAGATTTCCCTAAGAAGAGCACTTGGAGAAGCAAAGTGCCTATCAAAGTTGCTTTCTTTGGCTGGTTGACTTCTCATGGGAAAGTTCTGACTATTGACAAGTTGAAAAAGCGTGGTACTTTCATAATAGATTGGTGCTTTATGGACAAAAGCAATGGAGAATCGGTGGACCATCTTCTTGTTCACTGAGATAAGGTTAAGGCTTTATGAGATGGAACTTTTGCTAGGCTTGGCATTACTTGGGTAATGCCTAGGAGGGTGGAGAACCTTTTGGCTTGATGGAGAGGAATTTAGGGCAATCATCCAATTGTGGTTGTTTGGAAGATGGCGTCATTATGTCTTATGTGATGTACTTGGAATAAGAGGAATGATCGATGTTTGATAATAGAGAATATTCGATGGGAGGGTTTAGAGGTTTTTCTTCCATACGTTATTTTGGGCTTTGGCTATTGTATTGGATAGGACTAATTTTAATGACTTTCATGCAGTTTTTCATAGCTCTTAGCTTGTAATTAGGTGTTTTTCTCTTGTATACTTCTTGTGTACTTGGGCTATGCCTAATTACATAAATTAATAAATTCTTCTTATAAAAAAAACAGAGAACTTACAGCACATCTACTCCAGAGAAAAGAATGTCACTTGCATGACCTATGCAAGCAAAAACTTCAATCTTGAGCAATGCATGCAAAGTTTGGCAGATTATTATTCTCAGTCATGCAGGTCCTCAAAGAAACGAACATGTATTAATCCATCAGCCCTTATCTCACCTATACAGAGGAGCAGTGTTAAGATACGGATTTTCTGTGCTTTCTTAGAGGTTTTATGTTAGAAAATGGGTCAGTTAGCACCATGGTCTCAAGTGGCTCCAATCTTCCCTCTCTCCATGAGGTTTTGTTCCCCCATCTTTAGCACTCAGCACCTTTTGATGTGGCCTTGATCTCAAGGACATGGTAGTTGAGATGGTCAGAGTGCAGATGGTGGACATGATTTGAGAGGAGACAGCCACCTTAGTATCCTCAAAACTATGAAGTCTATATGTGATCCTTGTAGTGGGTAAGTACAAGTAGTGAATAGGATCTCACGTTACTTGGAAGGGAAAAGTTCTTCCTTTATATAATGATTTCAAAGTGCTCTATTGTACCAGTGACTAATGTCTGGGCCAGATGTAGCTTCGGCCTTCCTTGAGGCGTTACAAAAGAAATCAGAGCCAAATCAACAGAAAGTGTGGGACTTGATTTGTGCTATGATGGAATGGCCCAACAAGGACGTTGGAAATTTAAATGAGGGAGATTCTGATATCAATAGTGATGAGTATAGGTGATGAATAGAATCCCACATTGCTTAGGTGGGAGAAGTTCTTTCTCTTTATAATAATTATAGAAGGTTTCAACCTTCAATTATACCATTGACAGATCTTATTGGAGTATATGAGTCAGACAAGGCTTGAGCCTTCCTCAGGAATTACAATAAGTTCTATGGCCAGAACAATCATACACTAGATGAAATCGATGGCAAACTCATGGGATCTGCCAATCAGGCATCCTCCTAAAAAAACCCACTCTAGCTTTGGGTTCGTTCACTCTCCATTGCATTTCAAGAGACCGAGTTGATCTCTATGTTGCGAGACAAGAATACTCAATTCCTTGCTCGTCAAAAGTGGCCCTTTTTCTCCACATCCACTATTGCTCAGTTAGATGGTGCCTCCCATTATCTTTTCTCATCTACTCACAATCAATGTAACATCAACTCTAGTGCCATTGAGCATATGACTAGTGTGTCCATTCATCTCTCTGATGATCAAACTGACAAATCACCTCAGAGTGTTACATTAGCCAATGGTTCCTTGCCAAATTTAATGGCTCCAAAATACTCATTTTAGTCCCATCCTTGAGTTTTTATCCATTTTACACATATATCGCTTTCCCTTCAATTTGTAGTTCATCTATGGCTCACATTGCAAGTGAGATGACATGGTTACAACACTTTTGTCAAGAATTAGGCCTTCTAGCACCTACTCAGATCACACTATCTTGCAATAACCAAGCTGCTATAAAAATTGCTTCCAATCCGGAATTCAATGAGAAGAGAAGCATATTCCCAACCATTTGCACAGGATAATATACCAAGTAGAGACATGATGTACTTAAGACTTCGTGCAGAAGGTGCTAAGATCCCATGTTGCCTGGAAAGGATACACTTTTACAGTTTATAATGATTCCAAGAAGCTCCAATTGTTAAATTGACTTATCCATGTAGAGGATAAGCTTAGATGTGCTTAGGCTTTCCTAAAATCATTACCAATGGTATTAAACAAAATCTCAGCCAAAATTGTGAAACATGAGTCATGCCAGCTTAGGATTAATTCTAATATGGATGTTAGAGATTTAACAATAGGAGATTTTAAAGCCCCAAATTGAACTTAGAGGAATGATTTATGGATCACATACTATACAGGATGAAGGAGTTCTTGCAATTAATAATAGTTCTATCAAGTTCCAACTGTAACGGTGACCAGTCCGTTTGGATTATAAACTCATAGTTGATTTAGGTTTTAGTTAAATCATTACACATAGCTAGTCATTTTTCAAGAGGGTTGAGGCAAATAAGAATTTGTAAGCATAACTAAGCTCATAATCCACTCATAAACAATCACTACGATTAAAACCTATAAACCACTCATAAACCATAACTAAGATTACAACATATAAACTAAGCTCTTGCTAGATACTGTACAACAAAAGAGAGGCACTAACCTTGGATATAAAAACATTGCCTGTGGTATTCTGTGCAATTCCCTCAATAAGTAAAGAGGATAACAATGGATGCAATTGCGAGGAGTCACCTGGTGATTTTATATTCTTTCTCCCAGCATATGCCTCAACAACAGTCATCTACAATGCACAAAATTAGAACATGCATATATAATTTAAAAAAATTAACAGCACAAAATTAGCAGAAAAAAATCCAAATAGTTGCTTGTAATGAGTTTCAAAAAGAAAATATAAAAGCCCCAATGAAGATATCGTGCTAGTAGAAACCTATTATAATCACCCCCAGCAGCTTTTGATCCCAAATTTCTGAGGTTGCTTTCCTTTAAAGGATGTAAATACTTCAGATGATTCTTCAATAAAATTTGTAGAAGATGTAATTCTATTGAAGAATCATCCTAAGTATTTTATTGAAATATTTATGTAAAAACAAAAAACATTCATTGAAAATGACCCTTTTCCATTGATATAACAATTCAAAATACAGTATCCGAAAAAAAAATTCAAAATACAATCTACCTAGCAGACTAGTGCTAATACAGCACATCACACATTTTTATGCAAAATAGTGAGAGTCTCAAAAACATTATTCTAACCATCTTAGGCATATTTCTGATCTCTTATCAAGAGAGAACTATTTGAAAATAATAGACTATCAAAAACAAATTTCTTATGTGAGGGTAACCATTTTAAAGCATAAACTGCCAAAATCCAGGGCTGGTTTGCTCATCAACATGGTGGTATTGACTAATTGAACATAACTAAAGAGAGAGTTCGTTATACATCAGTACACCTGCACATTTGGAACAAGAATAGTCTGGTCCCACCAAGCCTTGATAGGTCACTTGCACATTGTCTCCCCCCTCTCCCTCTCCCTCTCCCTCTCCCTCTCCCTCTCCCCAAAAATAGGATAGAAAATAAAGTTCGAAGAGGAGTAAATCTTAGAGTTTTACAAGCCCCAGCATTATCTTCTATGTTATGACCTTAGAGCATTCCCCATGACTTGTAAATTTATGTTTGAAATAGATAACCGAAACTACTTGTATCTATTTTAGCTAATGGCTTTTGAAATGTACTCTACATCACCTTATCTACTCTTTCTCCATATAATTTAGTTATTCTTTCTTTATTCCTTCTAAACAATTTAATCTAGGTCTTATTCCTTCAGAAAAATACAATTACCTCCTCTAAATACAAATAAATTTGCAATATCCCCATAATATCTTCAAAGATTTGCAATTTCAACATGTATACTGATGTGATTGCAATGTTTAGTAGAGTTCTTATCACAATTATATTTATCTCTATCAAAATACTATGTTCTCATAATATTGTAGCTTTTCTCAAGTTTTATTGAAGTGTTATCATTTCTTTTTACCTTTTTGGAAAGAAAAAAGGATAATTGTGAGAAACATAAAGGGGTCATAGCGAAATAGTGTGATGTTGATAAATAAAAAAGAACGAAAGGAAAGAAAGAAATTTTTCTCAAAAAATTATTAGATGTACAGTGCTTGTTCACACGTAGTGAATTACTTCAGCGCAAATAGTTTTGCAGTTACTTTACATTATCTGACGGGGAACCTTCTTCAATAATTGTTAGCCATTTTGCATATAAATGCAAAATAGCTAAACCATGGTCAGTGCTCTTAGTTGTACACAGCATACCTATGTTGATAAAAATCTATGACAGGTCTAATACTTTAAATCTGGATAATCAAAACTACATACAGCAATTATTTCAGAAGTATCAAAGGCACCAGATGTCAAATAACGTCAGAACACGTAAAGTTTTTCAATGCTTACTAATGACAACACACCTGATTCAGGGTTAATGTTCCGGTCTTATCACTGCAAATTGTAGTTGCAGAGCCCATAGTTTCACATGCTGAAAGTCTACGCACCTGCAAGTCACCATTATCAGAAAAGGGATTAAAAAAAAGTAAACTGAAACAAAACCAATTGTGTTAAAGCAACATATGAGGAGAATAATAGATACTAAAACTTGCCAAAGCTTTATCTTTCATCATTTTCCGCATTGAGTATGCTAGGCTGCCACAGAATTGAAGGACAGAAACAAAATTGAAACAAATCATAGAGATTAAGAATATGAACACAATAGCCTTAGCTCTATTATATTTGCTGTCAGAAACAAAGTAGTTGCTCATACATACGTCAATGTGACAGCCAAAGGAAGCCCTTCAGGAACTGCAACAACGACAATGGTAACCTAATATAATGGGTTTACAATTAGTCAAGATATAATATAAAACATAAAAAATTGTTAAAATACATAAAAGAATTTAGAAACTGCACTTACTGCAATGGTAAATATTTTAATAACTTCGTCCACTGCATCACTAATGCTAGTCTTGCCACGGACAAATTGGACATTTCCATTTGGATTTTTTGTATATCCAGTGAAGTATCTAAAAGTATAAATTAGATTATGGTAATGGGGCCATCAATTCTATTAACAGAACAATAATTATTTATTAATAGAGGTTTACCTAACCAAGAGGACAGCAAGCACAAAAACAGCTACTGAAAGCCCAACTATGCCAATAAAAGTTGCGACTCCATTCAAGCGTACCTTATCCGTCACCCAAAAATTGTTAAGCTTCTAAAAATGAAACACCACAAGCTACAGAGAAGCAACAAAGTTTAAGGGGATAAAGAAAAACCTGTAAGGGGGTCTCTTCACCAGTATCCTCTGAGATGCTTGCCATCAACAATCCCCATTCGGTATTGATGCCAACACCAGTCACCTACGATATCTAATAAAGGTGAAGCCTCACATAAAGAAATTTTAAATCGATCATAGTTCTATGATAGAATCTAGGATCAAAATCTTGACAAAAGGATTCTGGACACTCCTTGCATGTAAACTTTATGCTACAGTTGTAAATCAATTCATGAACAGCTAAAAATGGAAAGAAGCTTCCTCTAAACTTGTGGACACTAGCATCCAAAAAACTGCACAGTACATATTAAAATCAAATAAATGACGTTGGTCAGTTTTAATACAGGAAAATGCCTAATGCTCCATTCTAAACACAAAATCAAAATATTTTTATGGCACTACGCAAAAGAAAATGACAATAATTTTACCAGCATGGTACCAACACCATCTGCGACTTTGCAGCCAGACATCAAAAAAGGGGCCTTTTGATCTTTGGCAACCTGCAAGAGATGCCATACTTAAGAATAATAAAAGTTGGATAATAAATGTGAAAATACTAGAAGATAGAACTAACTCACAATCTTGCTTTCTCCAGTCATGCTTGATTCATCTATGGACAGAGAATGACCAGCAATTAAGATGCCATCAGCAGGAACCTATGAAAAACCCCCAAAGGAGTAAATATTTGAGAAGATGAAATTTAATTTTCCACCAGAAGAAACTAAACAAATAACATCCTCACCTGATCCCCAATTTTCATAGGTACAACATCACCAACAACAATATCAAATATCGAAATCTTTACCGTTCTACCACCTCTCTTGACCTGTACATAGTTTCAAATGCATACAATGAATTAAGCACCCCAACATGAGGAATAACATTTCCATTCCATAACTGTACACACCTCCAATTGTATATTTTGCTTTTCCTGATTTAAATTCTGAAACTGAAGAGATTGTCGATAATCACTGGCAGCTGGTTAACCAAAAAAACAAATGAGAAATAATTAAAGAGCATCACTAGTCTTGCAACAAAAGATATTACGTGAAGGAAAAGCCTAAGCTTTCAACTCTAGTATGAATATATTAATCTAAGCAACACACATCAAGATCCAGTAAAGAATCTATAATAACAGCTTAAAAATCGGTGGTCCAATTCAACTCGAATTAAGGCTTAGCTTGAGTTTGTGTTTTAGACATGAAGAGAAAGAAGATAAAGAATGCATCATTATTAGCCTCAGAACCCCCACAAAATCAATGATGTTTTTACTTTCCTTCCTTCCAAATGGCTCACTGGACAGCTTTAAGTGTGGAAACAATGGCAAGATCAAATTCCATACCCGTGACTATTATCACAAGAAAAACAGCAAAGGCAATGCTTCCCCCATCATACCATCCTTCTTTCAGACCCTGTGACATGTATCAAAAAGCGATGAACACCCAAGTAAAAAACAAAGAAATCAGAGTTCGAGTAAAAATATGCCAACATAACCAGATGAACAAGCACCATAAGTGCAAGGGAATAGAGAGAGCAGAGGAAAGAGCAGAGGAAAAAAAAAGTATACTTAATTGCAACAAAAACAAGTATTATTATATATATTCATTTAAGTCTAAGAGGACCAAAAGGTTTTGCTATTTTGCAAGCCGGGTTTTAGGTATCACTTCATGTATTGCGCCCATTTCAATGACCCATTGTTAAGGAAATTCATCCAAATTAAGGGTTAGGAGTGAGATGATGATGGGTAATTATGAAGTGAAGGAAAGATGGAAGGAAGCCAAACAGAATTAATTGAATAAATGACTCAGAAAAATCAACTTTTGCATAATACCTCTAAAAATATTTTTTCATAATATAATTAATAGAGTTAATATTTAATGTCAGGATGTGACTGACATGAATCCAATGGCCTCAATAAATTTTTCTATTTATCAGTTGTAAGAGTGAATGGTCAAGTTATTTAATTATAGTTAAATTAGTTACTGAACAATCGCCTTCATATCAAGTCCTTATTACGTAGTTGGAAGGTTGATATTGTTTTTCTTCAAGAAACAAAGTTACACTTTATTGATAGGTGCTTATTTTGTAGTCTCCGGGGTGTTCTTTTGTGGGTTGGTCTTATTTGTCATCTATGGGAGCTTCTGGACGGGTGGTTATTTTGATGTGGGATACAAGAGTGGGTGGAGTCAATGGCGGAATGCATAGGGAATGTTTTTGTGGCTTGTTCTTTTTAAAGTTGTGGAGGATGGGTAGGAGTAAGCCTTTATGGGTGTTTATGGTCCAAATTCTGATAAAGAAAGAAGCTTTATGTAGGAGTGATTGGTGGATTGTATTCTCTATGGGATGTGTTGTGGCGTATGTGCAAGGATTTCACCATCACTCTATTCCCGAGCGAGCAATCAGGTGATCTAGCATTTCTTTGGCAATGGAGGAGATTTCTGATTTTTTTTTTTTTTTTTGATTTCTTGGATCCTACCCTTATTTGGCCACTTGGTCCAACAATCGGGGTTGATTGAGATTTGATTGATTTCTTGTTTCTCCTTCTTGAGAGGAATCTTATCCAAAGCTGTGTCAAAAGAAATTACCTTGGGTGTGTTGGACCACTTCCCTATTTTGTTGGATAATGGTGGTATTCATGGGGGTCAGAGGTATTTTAAATTTGAAAATATGTGGTTAGAAGTTAATAGTTTTGTTGAGAAGGTTAGGAACCGGTGGTCTTCTAATTAGTTCACAGGTACTCCCAGTTTAATGCTTGCTAGTATGCTCAAAGTATTGAAGGATTACTATTCAAAAGTCAAACTAAAAGTACTTGTATTTTATTCTCCCTACTTTCTTTTCTTCATTTTCCATCAAATATGATGAAAGCTTTTTTATGAGTCCAATGTAGGGTTTTTTTAGGTATTGTCTTTCTATCAAATTTGTATTTTCCATCAAATTTTGCCAAAAAAAAAATGATGAGTCCAATGCAGTGTTCTTATGAAGGCGTAGGGTCGAATGGTGGAGGACACTGTTGAGGGGGTCCTTTCAGGCTTCTCAATTGGTAATACTAATAATGGGTCTATTACACTTTCTTCTTTTTTTTGTGGATGACACCCTTAGTTTCTATGATGCAGAACGTGGTCAAATTCGAGCCATAAGGGATGTATTATTATGTTTTGAAACCATCTCAGGCCTTAAGTTGAATCTTGAAAAGTCAAATATAGTTCCAGTAGGGATGGTGCGTAAAATCAATACTTCAACAAGTTATGAATTCCATTCCAGTGCTCAAATAGAATGATCACCGGAACGGAATTCAAAACTTTGGTCATAGTTATCTAAAGGAGGTAGAACTACTTTAGTTAAGAGAACCCCTTCTGATCTCCCCACTTACTTTCTTTCATTGCTACCATTCCCTACAATAGTGGCCATCTACATCGAGAACTTGTTTCGTGCTTTCTTGTAGGGTGGAATAGGAGAGAAAACTAAATTCCATCTTGTTAGTTGGAATCAAATTTGTTCTATTTTTTATATAATTAATAAGAGATTCATTATCAAGAATAGGCAGTCCTAGTACACAGGAGATATACAAGAGGAAATACCAACATACACTAAACTAAAAATGACAGAAAAGACAAAAGTAATCCAAGAATTCTTAACCATTCATTATAATAGCCTTAGCCCACAAACATAAAGTATTAAAGAAAATTTCCCGAATTTCCCCCATTGAATGTTCTCTATCTTCAAAGCCCTCCATTCCTCTCCAACCTTCAACACCACATCAAGCACAAAGGAATCATTTTCCAAATGGCAGCAATATGTTGTCTCCCCTCTACACCTATCCAACAAGCAAGTAGATCCATCATTTGCTTAGGCATCAACCAAGCTAGACCTATTACCCATCCTACCAAAAAATCTCGCTTCACAAAATCTCAGCCACCTCGCAATGAAGAAATAGGTGGTTTACGGATTCACCATCTTTCTTGCACATGGAACACCTATCTACAATGCAAAGTCCACGCTTACATAAATTTTCCATGGTCAAAATATTATCAAGAGACACCAAACCAACAAAAGAAAGCCACTTTGCCAAGCACCTTAACTTTCCAAATGCTTTTCCAGGGGAACTCACAAACACCTTGACTAGGTTAAGGCCTTATAATAGGAACGAACAGAAAATCTGAAATTTCTTGCATGAATCCACATCTAGTTATCCTCCCTAAACAATCTTCAACTCATAACCTACCAAAAATCAGATATTACATTCACTTCCCAGTCATGCACATTTCTCACAAAATCAACATTCCATTGAGGATTATTATTCAAAAAAGAAAAGGAATCAGCAGGCCACTGCTGCATCTTGGTACCTCACGACCCTAAAGAGTGAAGGGAAGACAGTCTTGAGTGCTAAATTGCCACACCAAATGTCATGCCAAAAATGTATCATTGATCCATCCCCCACCTTAAATTTGATATGATTAACAAACTCCCCCCAACCCATTCGAATGGACTTCCACAATCCCACCCCATATACTCCTTTACTTCATTAGAACACCAACTGTTAAAGGAAACCAACCGGGTTGCCATTCACCAAAATGGAAAATCTCGGCATAGAAATACAATGCTTGATCCAAAAACACTACTTCTCTCCAAAACCATATCTCCCAAGTAAATAAAATAGAAACTCCCAACTAACATGGCCGGGTGCTTTTTCCACGTCCAGTTTAATCAAAACTCCAAATTCACCCATTTGAATGCTATTATCCAAACATTCATTACCAATTAAAATTGAGTCAAGAATTTGTCTCCCCCCCACCAAAAAACCACAAAAGCATTCTAGGACCTCAAGATAATCTTTTCCATCACCACACTCATACGATTAGCAAGCACCTTTTATAGTATCTTGTACACCCCATTAACCAAACTAATCGGCCAAAAATCCCACAAAGCCGCTGCCTCCACCTTTTTAGGAATCAAAATTATAAAAGTGACATTGAGACTTTCTCAAATTTCATTAAAGAATGAAATTCAAGAAAAACCTTCAAAATATCTTCCCTCACTATGTCCCAACAAGTTTGGAAAAAAGCCATAGAAAACCCGTCCGGGCCCAAAGACTTGTCCTTTGCCATTTCTTTAACCACATCAGCACCTCTACTTCTTCAAAAACTCTCTCCAACCATTCTGCACTTACTTCATCAATAGAATAAATAAATAAATTAAACATGAAGCTTTGGTCTCCACGAGTATTCTTCCCTGAACATCTTCTCATAAAAATTGACAATATGTTCCCTGATGGCCTCTTGATCCGAAATAATGTTTTCACCGTCTTGAATAACTTAAATAGCATTATCCTATGAGAACTCGCCATATGGTGAAAACATTTTATACACGTATCACCTTCCTTCAACCAAAGATTCTGCCTCCAAGAAATTTCCTCCATTAAAGTGATCTTTTTCCAATTCAACTACCACCCCTTTTTTCTCTCCAAATCCTCCCTGGAAAGAACCTACAACAGCTACCTATCCTCCAAACATGAAATACAAAAATTTGCATAGCTTCGATGCTAAATATAAAAATTTGTATGTAAAGAATTGGGCTCTATATGTCTATGTGAATAACATGAAGGATGAGGTCACGAATGAGGAGCTGCAAGAACACTTTAGTCAATATAACTCAATTACTTTTGCGAAACTTACGCGAGATGAGAAGGAAAGAAATAAAGGGGTTGGATTTGTCCGCTTTTCCACTCCTGAGTAGGCCAATAAAGTTGGGAGCAGTTTTCATGGATACATGTTTCATGGGAAACCTCTATACATGGCTAGTTCTTAGAGGAAGAGGATAGACAAGCACGATTGCAATTTCACTATGCCCATCATATGGCAACATTCATGTTGGCCTCAATGTTGGGAAGCTTCGTTGCATCTCGACTATTGGCCCGCTCATCTCTCAAAATAGAGAGCTATATGTAGATTGTTTTTGTAATCTCCTCAGCATCCTTTCTATTCCCCATTATAACCAATTTCTAGATAACACCTCTAGCGGCAATTCTTTTCATATCCCAATTTAGCCGCATCTTGTGGGCAAGGTGCTTTGAAGGAGGAGGATTTTTCACAGTCCAAGAAAGTGTACAAGGCCCAATTAACATAGTAAAGCTGATATGATTTTTGGTCCCAAGGCCATCTTATGTTTAGTTAGTTATTTTCATTACCTATTTGGCTCTTGTTGTTTTAATTGGGTTTTAGTGTTGGTGGGTCAATGGGCATGGACCCTTTAACGTAGTTCTCATTTCAATTGTTGTTCTAGTGTGCTTTTAGTTTGAACCTATATACGCCGAACCTTATTGAAGACTTCACACTATATGTAGTGAGCTAGGAACTCCACAAAGAGGGAAGCAAAAAACTCAATCAAAATCCTATTTCCCTTTTTCTCTCTTCTCCTACTCTTTTTAATAGAGGTGTTCCCCTCAAAGTGAGCGACTCCAATTTATTTTCCTCGAAATAATTTTAGGTATGTTACTGTAGAAGACCCTTCCATCTAAGCCGAAGATCTGGGCTAGACCACCACAGTTATCGAGATCTTTGAACTTTGTTGATGAAGAGTTTTCGATGAGGATCTTGGTGCCGAATTACCCCCAACTCCGTCGACGACCCAATCAGTGAAGATGAGCCTAATGTCAAAGCCACCAAAGCCTTAGGCTGAGCCATCGCTCCTATTGGGCTTTTGGAACACTGCTACCCACAGAGAGGCTTAGCCCTCCAATGATCGACTATTTACAGGGCCTCGACCCAGCCCATCTCCCTTAACTTTTGTTCCCATAGGTCTATACCCTTCCCCTTCTGTTTCCATTTGATGAGATCTACCCATACGTGTCAAAGTGACCCTTCAACTTCTCTAAACCTCTGCAACGCCACGGAAGGCCAACCGTCAGTCCCCCCCCATCAAGAAGATTCTGTCGGTATTCAACATTCACACCATCCTTCCTATTTCTTTCCACCGACCCCTAATCATCCTTCCTAATATTATCATCTCCATTTTTATGTCAAGTACCAGAATTCCCTAATCCAACCATCACTGCCGCCAGGTAAGAAGCTTGTCAAGAAGAACGAGCACCTCTAAAGGACGTATATGAAATCACCTCTTTACCCCTGGGTTCCTGAATAAAACCAACAATGTTTTTCAGAGCCACTCTTCTCTCCATTTATTACTTATCAAAAAGAAAAAGAGCCACTCTTCTCTCATAACTAAAAACAAAGGTAATTGAACCAACCAACTCTCTCATTTTCCTCACAAAAGCAGCCCACCCATTCCCTTTCCACCCTTCAAGAATCACAAGGATACCCTTCCCCTTACCAGTGCCAAACTCAATCAACTTCACAAACCTACCATACGAATTTTGACACCTTTGGACCAAGAAAACTCTATTCCTTCCCTTCTAGTCTGGTAAGGTTCCATTTTCCCCAAATGTCTCAACCAATCCTCCACCACCTTAGCCATCCAAAGAACCATACCTTCGCTGAGATAAAGAGTCTTCGTCAACTTCCAACTCTTCAAAGAGATACAAAAAACATTGCCTCCTGACTCCTTTCCTACTGAATTCAAAACATTTTGAGTAACCCAAACTTTGTAACATGAGTTCTCAAGATTTCATCACCTTTGCCATTCAATAACCACCAAAATGAAATCCTTTTCATTCAAAGTGATGAAGTCTTGGATGCTTTAGATCTAGTTTTTGAAAAAGGAAAGCTAATGTACTGTACTAACATTTACAAAATTGTTTGTGTATTTTATCGAACAATTTTATTTCATGCAAAGTAATTCTATAAAACCTAGTTATTTGTACATAACACATACTGTGTGATAATGTCAAAATTAACTTGTTGCGAGTGCAGATAATCCTCTATATAACTGTTTCATGTTCAAATGATTTTAATTGCTTTGTTAATGTACAAGCTTTCGAACTCTGTTGAAGAAATGCTTTGTAATATGGATTTATTGCTTGTTAACAAAGTAGTATCTATACAACTCGTATTAAATGTTAACTATTTACTTTGTTACAAATAACTTGTATCCTGAGATTTGATAGATTGAGCTTGGCTTATAGTTGAAAATATCCTTATGACTCTCGAAAAGTTGGTACCAAATGTTGTGTGATTCAAGGACAAGGGCAACGCACCAAGGTACAATATAAGAATTTATAGTCTCATATGACACTGATTTAGAGTATAAAAACATGTGGTCCATTTAGAATACTAAAGTACAGTAAGAGACAGTATGTCCCGGAGGGAGCAATACCAATACGGGTAGGAATGATGGAATAATTGCCCAAACTCCGTGTTTCCTTTACATAACCAACTCTTCAGTGCCCTCCAACATATTGGATAAACAACATCGATTGATATTCTAATTGAACAAAAAATCACATTCGAGTGTTAATATGGAAAATTTGCAGTTTGCATCTTTAGTGGTCATGCCCACCAGTGTAAGGACTTATATCATTAAGGTAAACTTGTGAACACACCTTTGGTGACCTTTCAAACCTTCAAGATTCTATGTACTCTTTGTTCAACAGATGATATTACTACAATGTGTGGGTTCCCCATACTTAATTCCTAGTTCCCTTCTCAGTTTTTATAGAGTATGGCAAGTATCATCAACTTTTCATTAAATAGAGCCTGATGAATTCCCCAAACTTTAGAAGCTTTCTTGCATTTAGGAGAGAAATGCGTACTCCACCAAATCAAAAGATAAAATATTATGTTAATGATAAAAAGTGCAAAAAAAAATACTTAAGGCCAAGCAGACCTCTGTTTTTATTCCGAGGGCCAATGAAACCACTGCAGCTACGATCAAGATGATAAGGGTTAAATCTTGCCAGGCTTCCCAAAGGAACCTCTGCAAAAAACAGCACAGGAATGATGTGATGAAAAAAAAAATTAAGAAAGAAAAGCAATCTTCAGTACGATACTACACCAGGAAACTGCGTCCTTTCTTCCGAGGATATGTATTTGATCCAAATGAGCTCCTCCGTTTTAACAACTCAGTTTCATCCCCATTAATCCCTTTGTCTAGATTTGTTTTCAGTAATTCTGATAAGCCTTTAACCTGATGGAGAATGTGATCATTGGCATGAGTTAACGTTAGAATGCATAAGAAAATCATATCATCGAAGAAAATTCAATTAATTCATAGATGACTTGCCCCTCCATAATGTTGTAAAGCAGAAATATTATGATCCCTGGTCATTGAAGCAAGTTCTTCAAGACCAATTGCATAATCACCAGTTGGAGTTGGGGGTGTTGCTGTGGGACCTAATGGTAGATAATTCAAAAACAATGAGCGAGCAACTTAATTGGATGATACATGTGCAACAAAAATAAATATAAATATTTAGTTGTGATGATCTTAAAAACACTGTTACAACATACCATAAAGATTAAATTTGTAAAACTATGTAGCTGTAACAAGAAAATATGACTTGATTATTGATTTATGCCAAGAGTTCCATAATAAAGAGAATATGCAAATATGATATAATATAAACTCTAAAAACCATCATATATATTTTATGATAGCTATAGTGCATTCATGGTATGTCGCAAGAGAACTTATTAATTGTCTTGAGAAAATTCTTAGAAGTTTTATATTTCAAAATTGTGACATCCCAAATTTGTATAAGGAGCCCTGTTCATATTTCGTATAGATGTTATTTTTGCTTACAAATTTTTGGTTAAGTATTGGGAGGATTCATTAAGTCTTTTTATTTTTAGAATTGGATCTTTGAGTGTGAAGTTAGAGCCCACAAGAATAAAATAGAAGGAAAGGCCAATGAAATTCGGCCCTTAAGGAATTTTGGCCTTAAAGGCCCAAGTTGACCTATTGGATAAGGATGAGGCACCACTTGGCATTGGACAGGAGTTTTTGGTCTTTTTGAAAAAAATGCTAAAGTGACACTTGTCCATTACGCATTAGATCCTTAGAAGAAAAAATGGAAGAGGCAAAAAGAACATAGGGTTTTGGATTGGAAGGTGTTAGGCGTCACTTTTGCAATGCACAAGCTCCTAAGTGTACACATGTCAAGCTTAAAAAAAAAGTGACTTTTTAGAATTTCGAGATGCGTCATACATGGGAAAGACAAAAGTTAGATTTTCTAAAGATTTGCACTTGAATACCAAGAGACTTCCAGATTCCCTAAGCCACATGCCACTCAATTTGATTTCCTGACATTATGCCATTTGTCATCCATGCATTGGTAGAGGAAAGATTCTATAAAGATCTAGAACAGGCAATGCACGAAAATTTACTATTGTAGCCTTAGGGTTTCGGCCACTACATTGCTACATGTCATGTTTTGAGTTTTTAGAAGCATAAGAAAGTGGGAAAGTCACCGAGGAAACATACATTGGTGGAAAAAGCAACAACTTGGGAAGATAGAAGTGTAGTAAGCGGCTAGAAGCATGGCACGTGCCTACACTACTCTTTTTTGCACAATTTCGAGTTCCAAGAAAGATGTCTATGGATAATGATGTATAGAGAAGATAAAAGGGATATTTTCCAGAGATTTACATAGAGAAACCCAAGAAGGAAAGAAGAATTTCGAAATTTACTTATACTCAAAGCTTTCATCAGAATTTGCCACATGTCATTCATGCAATGAGCTTCTAGAAGATGAAGGAAGGGAATCTTGCACAAAAAGACTACTCTAACCTCAAGAATGTGTTTATATTTCATTAACTGAAGAGGAATATAATGTTCATAAATACACATTGTACCCTGCTTGTGACTAACTTATAACAAGCAAAATATATATCATTTTTAGCTTTCAATAAAACCTATAAAAACTTTGAAAAAAATACCTATATTGCTCTCAAACCCATCACAACATAGCGAGATAAAAGAGTAGATAAACGGGATGAAAATGATGTAGGCAACAAGTACACAATTAACTCAAAAGAAAAGGTGGATTCATTTTCAGTCATATAATCAGTTGTAAAGTTGGCACATATATTCCACAAAAGGTATTCCCTCTCCCATATATTTCCTCAAACCTGGGTGCCCGGGTAAAGATTATGATGATTTATGATTGTGTTGTTTTACATAAAGCTTATGCATTCATATTCATTGCCATTTTCTTACATTAATAGTTGTTTTCTTGGGTTTTAACTTGTTGATGTTTCATTGAAATGTCACTGTGGTAGCCTCACTACAATTTTGCCCCTCGAAACAGTAGACTTTGATGCAGATATAGCTCAAGATAATTACTTCAAGGAGGAGGGACTGCTGCAGCCCGAGGAATAGAGTAAGGGCATGCCCCCATTAAATTTATAATCTATGTAAATTTAGGATTTTATTATATCTGAAAGATGATCAATATATGGTGCAATATTATTTGAGTTGGGTGATGAACGAATATTGGTCTGTCATTACTTTATGGATGAAGTGGCAGAGACATATGGATATCATTTATTAATGAGTAAGTAATATACAAATCTACTATTAATATTAGTTTCCGACTAATACCTTTTACTTTTTCGTTGCGACTGTGTACACGCGTGTGCTTAGCATACAAGCACACAAGTTCCGACTTTACATAAGGGATGTAGCCCATTTGGCTTGCATCTCAAGCACCACGGTTCCTTGCCAAACCACAACTGGGGGCTAGAGCGCTAACTAGAGCTAAAAGGAAGTGGTAACACCCATGTTTGTCGATGTTGGCCCACTCGTGTGCACCATTGTTTATAAAGTGTCCATACCTAAGATGTGAATTTACTTTTGGCCACTGCAATGAAGTTGGTATCCTTGTCACCACTCTTGAAGTGCTTTATTATGTGTAAATTATTTTACTGATATTTTTCAAAAATATAATATGTTCACAACTCTTTTTACTGTATGATGTATCTCTTTACTGGTATTTGACTCTTTTTGTTTTTATGCTTCAACTACCGAGATACTATCAAGAAAGAGTCTATAAGACGGGAAGTATAAGTTGGAACCCTAGAAATAGACAATGATTTTAGTTATTACATGAATAACAATGGAGGTGATGTTTTTAGATTATAAACAAAGTTTAATAATTAAATTCTTTCAATGAGTTCTAAATACATCATTGTTGAAGTTTATCAATAAAGGTTGCTTAGGCTCTTGGTTTACAGAATTTGCCATTCTTTAATCTATGATATATTCCTAACGGGAAGGGGGTCAGAAAGAATATTCAGAGAGTGATATACCAATTTCCTTTTCTCCAGCCAATCTGAAAAGTAATGCTGCCTAATACAAGAAGTAATCACTAATTAGAAACAAGAAAACATATAAAACACCAAAAAGAAACATTTGTTAGCATTAAAAACATTACTCTTATGACTTGTGCATGGCCTTTAATCATCCTTCTTCTTTGCTCTTTATCTTCTTCCTTTACTAAATCCAAAGTGTACCGAAATCTGCGGGAAGCATTTAGTACCAGAGTTGCTTTCTGTAATGAATAAAAGTTCTATCAGTCAAGAAAAAAGATGATACTTCTTTTTATCACCTCAACCTAGAGTTTAACAAATGTAAAGAATGTAACAAACTATAAATTCAGTAATGTGCAAGGAAATATAGACTAACCCTGTGTTTGGGTAGTCCACTATTATTCAATATTTTATCATTACTTTTTACTTACCTACTTTTCACTATTTTTTACTACTATTCACAATTATGCAACTTATCATTACTTTTTTCCTACCATATACAAATCATATAAGATCACCTCACTATCCAAGCGTAGCCTAAAACATAATTACATGTCAACTATGAGGGTAAAACAGGCATTGAAAACAAGCAAAAACCCATATGTTTGTCGAAACTAAAAAACAAATTAGAAAAGAAAAAGATAGATTTCAAAGTAAAATAGAGAAATTTTAGGAGCAGCAAAGTTCATGATCTAATCATGTCTTCATGTAGTACACAAAATCTCAAGAAAGACCACAGTCATATGGATCTTTTTTCTTTCCTTTTATTTTTTGATAGGTCATACGAAATTTTATTCCAAGTAAATAGGCATAGCTAAGTGTATACAAGTGAGTATACCACTAGTCACATGGATCTTGTCTGTAGAAGGTTTGTGAGTAGTCGCCCAAAGGCCAAGGAAAGGCCCTAGGCCCAATGATTTTTGGCCATCAAGAGGAAAAAGAGCTAGAGAAAGCCCATTAGGGTTTCTAGAACATGATGGAGGCGCCACTTGGTGCCAAGTGAGAGGGAAACCTTTGGGTTTCCAAGAGGCAATCATTAGGCACATGGGGAAATGAGAGTTCGATTTTGCGAATTGCACACAAATTGGCAAACACGCAAAAGACATTAGGGTTTTTAAATGAAGCCATAATGTAAGAAGGCCATTTTTGGCCATGGAGAAGGAAGTGCCATTTGGCACTCATGCACTTGGACTTTTTAAGTTTCTGAAAAGAGCAATCATGAGGGACATCACAAAGGATTTCAGTTTCTCCCAAAGATGCATGCCACTTGTCGCTCATGCAAGATGGTTTCAGGCTTCTAGAAGATTCCAATGATGAAGAGAAGGGAGGGTGATCTTCGGCCAAGCCACTTGGCAAGCATACATGTGATTTTAGGGTTTCTAGAAGAATCTGATCATGAAAAGAACTTTGGATTTCAGCATAGCATGATAGCAAGAGGAGCCACTTGTCCTTCATGCATAAGAGTCCCTTAGGTTCCCAAGAGAAGCGATAACAGGAGGAAGAAGAAGAGATTCGGCTGGGCAATAAAAGGCTGCCACTTGCTGCCCATGCATGAAAGGGATAAATAAACTTTTCAGGTTTTGCAGCAAAGGAATATTGACAGAGAGAGTAACTATAAATAAGGCCAATAATGGCTGGCGCCCCATACAAAAGGAAAGAGGAAGGGAAAAGTTCATTTTCAGCATTTTTTCTCTCATTCCTCTCCTCTCCGTCTCACCCAAACACTAGTGAGTAGTTCCCTAATTTTTCCCTCCACCCAAAAACCATTTTCGTGCAACCATAGAAAGAAGATTCAAAAATATTTTTGGTGAAGATTGGCACGGTAATAAGTTCAAACCGTAGTCTCCTTTTTCTCACACACGCAAATGCCAAAGGAAGTTGTTGGAGGTTTCAGGCTGTAGGAACTATAGGTGGTGTTGTGATATTGTTATAAGCATCACGGAAATGGTTGAGTGATAGGTTCAGCCATAAAGGGATTAACCATGCTCAAAATCAAGATTTGAGTATCATTTATCTTTAGGGTGTTTCTTCAAAATTGAGTCTTGTTGGCTAAATAAGTAAAAAGGAATCCCTTGGATGTTTAAGGAGTGTTCGTCCACAACTAGGGTTTCATACTTAGCCACCATTTCAAGAAGCACAAGCTTGACCGCCATACACTTTTCGGCCATTAGGGTTTGTTTGAGTGAAACCATGTTTCTCACACACACACACTCGGCCACTACGGTTGATACTAGTCAGTAGTCGGCCATAGGGTCTTCTTTCAGCATGTGCTAATGTATTCATATAACCATGAGAAGGGCATAGAACACGCAAGAAAAGTCATGAGTATATAAAAGGGACTTATAGCCAATTAGGGTTAGGAAGTCTAAACCCATGATACACAAATCACACACTTAGTTTAAGTGCTTTGATTTCAAAAACCTAAAGTTTTACACACACTTTCATTTTGGAGATGACTTTACCAAATTCCCACTAGCCCCCCACTTGACTCCCTACTAACCTCCAATCTCGGTGACGGCTTCATCAAAACCTTTACATATGAACCCTTCTATCCCGCTTCCACTTGAGAAGATGAAGCACCCTTCTCCTAGACTCTGTTCTTCTCACCCGAAACAAAGGAATACGAGCTTGCTTCCTCTAGCGCTTCTCCAAACCTCCTCCACGCCTAACCTTCAAACCTTCTGGCATCATAATGAGATCACACCTCTTCTCATGCCCAAACTCAGACAGTGTCAAAATTTGACCAAAACTATTATGGGCCTGTGGCTCCGCTGCACAACCAGAACCTGATTCCCTTTCCTGCAAGTTCTAAAAAAAGGCAGAAGATCAATCTACAACACCACAAGCCCCCACTGCCGAAGCCAACCAATCCATCGTTGCTACATCATTGGAAATAAACTTAACTAGGGGTGATCCCCACCCTACCGGGGGTGGGGT
Source organism: Platycarya strobilacea (assembly GCA_036898215.1). Taxonomy (NCBI): domain Eukaryota; kingdom Viridiplantae; phylum Streptophyta; class Magnoliopsida; order Fagales; family Juglandaceae; genus Platycarya; species Platycarya strobilacea. The sequence continues at coordinate 29,333,560 of CM072556.1, forward strand.
ACCTCCTACCTCCGCCCCCCGCCCCCGCCTAGACGGGGAGCAAGATTTCCTTCCCGCACCCCGCCCCCGCCTACATAGGGGCAGGGTACTCCGTTCAGCAGCAGTAGCAGGGGACGGAGTCCATCCGCCCGCCCCCCACAGCCGACTCTATAGGCCTTGGCCTATTTCATATTTCTGGGCCCTTTTCGGCTCAGATCAACTTTCTAGACCATTTTTTACCCAAAAAATCATCCAACCTGATTTAATCACATATTAAAAACTATTAATCTATTAAATACTAAATAATAATCATTACTAAAGTCTAAAGTCATTTAAAAAAATAATCACTAAAAGTCTAAAATAGTAAAACTTAAAATAATAAACTAAGCTCAAAACAAGGCACAAAACGACGTCATATTGTGCCTCGATATGTATTTTTTTAATATATTATTCTAGTTTATATATAATATAATAATATATTTATATTATAAATATATATAATTATTTATTTATTAAATATACGGGGGTGGGGCGGGGCATTTGCGGTACGGGGTTCACCACTTACTGCTCCTGCCCCCGCTTTTGGCCCTAAATGCGAGCAGGAGTACCCCGCCTCCCGCTTGCCGAGCGGGTTACACCGCCCCCGTTGTGCGGGGCCGTGCGGAATGCAGACGAGGCAGCAGGTTCAGCTACCCATTGTCCAACCCTAAACTTAACAACTGGATGACTACTCTCTGTGATTCTCTACCACAGAGCATTCTCGCGTTTCAACTCAAATATCTTTTGATCAATGAGTAGCTTCCGTCATAACCCCATTGAGATGACCATAACCACCACATCTAAAAAAAACAAAATAACTTTAAAAAAAATATTGGTTTAATTCTAGCGAGAAGTGCCACAAAGAGAACACGAAAGGACACTCTCAGAGAGAGAGAGAGAGATCAAGTTTCTAAGCCTTGATCGATGCATGATGAAAATCATTTTTTTAGTGCAATAGGTCCTGTTATGTTTGAATTTACAAAATTTTTAAAATGTATTTTCAATGGTATTTATAAAAGTGGTTTTGTGGAATTTGTTTTTTAAGGTTTTTGTTAAAGTTATTTTATCATGGAAATTAAGGCAAATTATTAGACGAAAACATTTTGAGGGATGAGAATTTGCTTTCGTGTCTAAAAGTTGCAATTGACGGTTTAAGAGTCTAAGAATTACTCAAAAACAAAGTAATCCGAATATGGCCAATGTATTGCAATTTCATCCAACTCTGCATTAAAACAAAGATAAATCCTTCTAGCCAGTTCGTCTAATTTTCCCCACATAACAGCCCGCCTTTCAATTCTCCACACATAGGTTTCCCACCACATTTAGTGTGAACATAACCCCATTCCTAGCAGCGAAACAGATTACAAACCCACCCCCTCCTTTCCCTTGCGCAAACCCTCACCGTCGTCCCCCGCCCCCACCCTCTCGCAACCCCTCACCGGCATCCGGCGTCCCATCCCCCACCCTCCCTCGAAACCCCTCACCTACAACCCCCTCTAAGGCAAACCCCCCCCCCCCCCCCCCCCGGCAACACTTCAGTTCGCATCTCCCTCTAAATCCACTTCAGATTTTCTCATCCAACCTTCCCTGCCCTCTCCTTCATCACCTTGCCCTTCCCTTAAATTTAATACCCAATACAATTCCATTTACCTTTTTATTTTGTCAATTCTCCCTGTTTGGTTCCTAAGAAATTGAAGGAATTTCTTTCTTTTTTTCTCTTTTCTTTTTCTTTTTCTTTTCAAATGTTGAGGTAGTTTAGTTTATTTCTACATGTTTTGGATTTCGCAATTGGAACTCGAACCAGGTACTTCCGCTATTGGCTTTTAAGGTAGATATAATAACTCATTTCAGATTCTCGTGGTCGATTTTCGTAATTAAATCTGATGTGGGTTGATTTTTATTTTTGGTAATTGCAAAGAAGCGAGCCGAGTACCCCGTACAGAAAGAATTACAAGGAAGGAGGGCAGAAGGTGGTAAAGGAGGAAGAGGAAGCACATAAAATCCATCAACCTCTTTTTGCTTTGCTTTCCCTCTAAATCCACGCCGCGAGCTACACGGGAAGTACATAAAATCCATCAACCTTTTTTTGCTTTGCTTTCCCTCTAAATCCACGCCGCGAGCTACACGGGAAGTACATAAAATCCATCAACCTTTTTTTGCTTTGCTTTCCCCCTCCTTTCTTCCTTTCAAAACAAAAGGTGACCACTTTTTGTTTTTGCTCCTCTCTTTGCTTCCGGATAAGGCTTGGAAAGATGGATATTAGCTGAATTGTGCCAATTTGAGGATCTTTGAGAGAAACGGAGGTGGGCTTTTGAGTGTTGTGGCGACCTTTTTTCTGGTTTCGTCAGGCCGCAATCTGGGTTTTGCGTGGCTGCAGCATTATCGGTGCAATAACGGGGAAAGAGGAGTGGTGGTGGTGGAATGGTGGACGTGGATGCGGGCGGTGGAAATCTGGGTTGGCGTCGAAAGATTTTGGAGGATGTCTGGACGATACTCAAAACTCAGCAGTCTTTCTCCTCAGATTCCACTTTCTTTTTCATGTTTCACTATTGTATCACATGTGACCGTGTGTAGTGATTTTTTTGTGGAAATCCTGATGTGTCGTGATTTCATTAACAGGCTGTTAATAGCCCTTTATAAGTCGGAAGCTAATCAAAATGTGATACCATAACTCTGTAATTGACTTCCTCTTTAACTCATGTCCAGCTCACACATATCTAGCTTTTTACTTCTTTATGGCATAAAGCATTAGAACGTCCTGACTCCTAAGACTCTGTAAATAATTAGGCATTTTCTACAAGTAACATGCAATGAGCCTTTAGCAGTAGGCACTGCAAAGGTTAAGCTGCAGTATTCCGTATAGGAAAATATTAAGGATATTGCAGGGTAAACTAGATTTGAGACAAACCATATCTAACGGTATTAAGCATAAGGCACACGCATGGCATACTATGATATAACATTACATACATACGTCTGTATGAGTTGAACCATTAGATGATGAAAATATAAGAATATCACCTTAATAAACTTCAAACCAAGCTGGTGTTGCGTTTATTACAAGGAAATTGATGCATATACATATATATATATACATATATATGTATATATATACAGGGGCGGAATCAAAATTTTGTATTTGGGAGGGTGATCGATAAAATGTGTAATAAATGTAAATTTTATAAGGATGATCATCAGTGATAAAAGTGTCATATTTTGTTATTACCGAACTCTCTAAATGTATATTAATTTTCGAATTGTTCACATCTTTTAAAAAAAAAATCAATTATTTTTAAGTATTTACTTATATTTTTTTATGATTTAAGAAAAATTTATAGATTAAGAATAAATTTGATAATTTTTTAATAAGTAATGATGTAACACTGCTAAATTTTTAATAAATTATATCTCATAATCGTACAAGTTAGACTGAAACTAAATAAGTGAGTATAATTAATCAATTTTACAATCATATAAATTTATAATCAATTTTTTTATTAGAATTCGACTATTAGTTGAGTAACTGTAAGATTATGTGAGTTGAAATTTGAGTTTAAATAAAATTAAAAGTTAGAATATAAATGGATATATATTAAGATTTAGATGAATAATTTTAGTAAAAAAATTTTGAGAGGGCAATTTTTATTTATTTTTAATTTGAGAGAGAATTTCGAATCGAGGGCACATATTCATATAATCTAACAATCCACTGAGCTGGGTCCGCCCCTATATATATATATATATGAATTTGTTCAAACCTTTCGAATCAAGGGCAAGAACACAGAGAATACATGAACACATACACACTTTAGGTAAACATGCATCCGACACACCATAAATAGATGGAAATTTAACTGCAAACAATTGCACATTCCATTGATTGATAAACACAATAAATTTCGTCTTTCAGACCCTGTGCATATTAATAGATAATGATGACAATGCCCATTCATATGGCGCGCATTTCATGGACTGATTCAATTGCATAGCCACTAGTGAATATGTGAGTAGATATGATGAATTTATGTATAAATGGATTTGTAGTGTCAAATGTATGTAAGGGATATGATTTTTTCTAATTAAATTGAGTTATTGATTACCCTCCATCGCCTGAGCGTCTCGAGGGGCACATTCTTGGTGTGGACAACGTCGAACGGATCAGACGGTGGGATCTCAATCTCGTCATCGTCAAAGGTCTTGCTGGAGCGAGGGCCCGCCTCCTCGTCATGTTGGTGGTGGTCTTGGTGTACCAAGGCGGTGGAGAGTGGCGGCCGCACGCTATTGGTGAAAGAGTTGGAGCCACTCGAGGCCATTGAAATCACCTTAACAACTCCAGTAGGGAGAAGAAACTTGCGCAAGAGAGATGACACAACCCTCAGCACAGAAATCTATTACGGGCTGGAAAAAGTGTTTTTCGGAATTAGAAAGCAGCAGAAGCAAAGAAAAAACCACGAATCAGAGCAAAAATGACAGAAAGGCAGAGGATTCCGTCACCATTTGGTGGTTGCGACAAGAAGGGGTTCGTCTCTTGTCAATAAAAACAGAGAAAATATATACATATACATATATATATATATGTGATCTTAAATTTTTTGCAGTGGATAACGTGAATCGAGGATTTGATAAGAAATTAAATACCGCAATAGAAGCATCAAGCAAAACCGAGAGCACGAACAGTAGGAAGAACGACAAACTTCAGAATAATGAACTCTGGTCAACTCTGTGCGAGACTGATCGTGCCACTGCAGTCGCATCAAGGAAATTTCGAAGAAACTTCCCCGCGCACGTAATTCTTGCATTTTTTTTTGGTTTTTTTTGCAGGGTGGGAACCAGAAAGGTACCCTTCACCACCCGCACTCTGGATGTGTCACATCCCATCAATATTACATCCAATCAATATTATATCAGTACAAAATAGTATATAGATTTTAAAGAAAAAAAGAAAAAAAAATTCTTTGAGGATCGATCCTCATATTAAAAATAGGACATTATCTTCGATAGCGATGGACGATACTATCCACTTTATTAGAACTGGCCAACTTCGACGAGTTTAACCCTTTAACAACAAGCTCCGACGAGCTCTAATGTATCTCACGGAGGCTTAAACCCGAAATGAATTCATAAGTCCGGGGACCCATTTCAGATTTAAACTTCCGTGGGGCACATCGGAGCTCGCTAGAGAAGAAGTAACCTCGCTAGAACTCGCCCGTCTCGATGGAGTGGACGGTGTCGCCCGTCTCGATGGAGTGGACGGTGTCGCCCATCGCCACCGGAAGCAGTGGGCTGCAGCCAAGATCGAATAGTCCTTAAAATTTATCTCTATTTTATTTTTTTATTGTGTTTTTTATTATGTTTTTATTTTTTATTTTGTTTTTTATTATGTTTCTTCATTTTATTTTTTTATTATATTTTTTATTGTATTTTTTATTTTATTATATTTTTTATTTTAATGTATTTTTCATCAAAAAGCAGTTTAACTGCCGTTTGGCTGCTTTTGATGCTGGGAGCAGCCCGACCAGCTCCCAGTGTCTCTCAAGAAAAAATATGGATCCTTTCTTTCCAAAGAATTAGGCCCAGTTTGTTTAGTAAACTCGATTTTATTATTCACAATTTATTTCATACTTTTAACTCATCTCAATCACTCATTTCAAATTTCAAGTCATCTCAACTACTCATTTTATTATTATTCATAACTTATTTCATCACATTTTTGAATCCAAACAAAACTTTAAAACATGCTAGTGCATGTTTAGATAGTGATATTCGACCTAGTTTGTTCTCATGTTTTCTTGCATGTCCATAAATTGTCTTGCATATTTTTAATATCTTTTGATTTTTCATATATCCAAAAATATTAAAAAAAGTCTACATTTCAAATATACAAAAATAGCAAAAAAAAAAGCTTTCATCTTTTATTTTTAATATCCTAGCCAATATACACTTTCCACCAACTACATAAAATTGTCACAACCTTAATTTCCCACACTTTCTCACTCACCAAATATTTATTATTTTCCCATCCCACCGTATAATCATCTGCCAACCAAACACAAACCTAGAAAACCTTTTCCCATCACTCAAACACGATATAGTCGAAATCCATAAGCCTACCATTAGGATTTTCTACACTTTTGGAAATCCTAGTCTAAGTTCAACACCTAATCCTTACCAAACTCCAACACATTATCTCATATTCCTATTCCAATACAAACTCAAATCAGTCTTATCCTGCTTACTATAGAACTCTAGCCACCTCACCCTTATCCAACCATGCTTCCCATTAAGACTCCTACAAGTGACGAGTCCTAACCTTATTCCACACTTATATTCCAACTCCAACTCCTACAAAACCAATCTTTTTTACGTTTAAATATAAGAGACCTTACTAACAACAATTACCCATTCCTATTAGGGCTTTTACATTTTAGGAATCTCAATCTCCTCCAAACCTTATCAAATTCCTATATTATAGGAAGTGACCCAAACCTATCTAAACACAATCTATCTTACATTATCTTACATTATACACTCTTGTAGCTATTGGTGGGAGTGGTTCTACTGCTATAGTTCCAAGAAAGGAGAATTAGTGGGTAGGGAAAGCTAATGCTGTGAAAACTTCTTTACCTATTTAGAATGTTAGTCAGAAAGAAATGGAAGAGAGAAGAAAGAAAAGGTTGTGCTATTTTTGTGATAAAAAAATAGAATCCTTAACATAGATGTGATAGAAGAAAGGCTAGAGTTTTTCTGTTAAAATGTACATAAATGTTTCAAGAGGAAGAATTTCAAGAAGGTAAAATAGAGGAGGCTGAGGAAGTTGAATCTGCTATGATTCCTCAGGATGAAGTTCCTGAGATATCCTTGCAAGCTATTGCGGGATCATCAAGCCCCAAAACAATGAGAGTCCTTGGTAAACTCATGGAGTGCTCTGTGGTGATTCTTGTTGACCAGACAACGCCAATAATTTCCTTGATCCTAGCCTTGCTAGTAAAGTTGGGTTGAGGATTAATCCGGATAGAAAATTGGAAGTAAGAGTAGCAAATGGAGAGAAAATGAGCAGCCAAGGGTTGATAGAAGACTTACAAGTTCGTATTCGAGGATAGCAATTCACTATGGATTTTTTCTTGTTGCCATTGGGAGGGTGTGATGTAGTTGTAGGGATGCAATGGTTGGAAACCTTGAGTCCTGTTTTATGGGATTTCAAGATATCGACTATGACTTTCCAGCATAATAACAAGATTGTAACCCTGAAAGGGGTTGATGCTACTAAGCCTCAATTAATAGAAGGTGCCCAGTTATGTCAGTTGGCTCAGTGGAAAGGAAAGGAATGTTATTACAACTTGTTCAGAAGTGTCAACCTATAAGTGAAGAGCAAATGGAGCCTTAATTTGAAGAAGTTTTTAAAGAGATTGTTGCAATATTTGAAGAACCAAAAGAATTGCCTCCAAAAAGAAGTCATGATCACAAAATTTATCTTGAAAAGGGCACACTACCTATCTCAGTTAGACCTTATAGATATCCTTATGTACAAAAAGCTGAGATTGAAAAAAATGTGGAGTTACTTGAAGCAAGAGTTATAAGGAGTAGTCAATCCCCTTTTTCTTCTTTAGTTATTTTGTTTAGAAAGTTTGATGGGTCTTAGTGTATGTGCATAGACTATAGAGCCTTAAATAAAGAGACTGTAAAAGACAGATTTCCAATTCCAATTGTGGATGAAATCCTTGATGAGCTGTGTGGGGCCACCGTTTTTACTAAGCTAGATTTAAGGTCTGGCAATCATCAAATTTGAGTTCGAGAATCAGATATTGAAAAGTCTGCTTTCAGAACACACCAAGGCCATTATGAGTTTTTGGTTATGCTTTTCGACTTAACCAATGCTCCCGCAACATTCCAGTCATTGATGAATGAAGTATTCAAGTCATTCTTAAGGAAATTTGTCATAGTTTTCTTTGATGACATCCTCATATATAGCAAAAATAAGGAAGACCATTCGCAACATGTGAAGATGGTTTTGGCAGTATTGGCTAAACATCAATTGTTTGCTAAAAGAAGTAAATGTCGATTTGCATGCAAACAGATTGAGTATTTAGGCCATTTGGTTTCTGTTGAAAGAGTGCAAGCAGATCCTTTAAAGATTAAAGCAATGTTTGAGTGACTTTTGTCCAAATCTGTCAAATCCTTAAGGGGATTTCTTGACCTCATAGGATATTATAGGAAATTTGTGAGAAATTATGGCTTAATAGCTGCACCTCTAATTAATTTACTCAAAAGAGATGTTTTTTAGTGGGATAATTGATGAGTGCACATAAATGCACTTTTAATACTCTATTTCTAAACTAAAATGCTAAAAAAAAGGAGAAAATAATAAAATATAACACATGTTATTAAAATTAATCTTAAGATAAATGTGAGCATGATTTAATATAATTAAAGTCTCAAATAATACAAAAGATAATATATGAGTTTAATCCATTAAATAAGTCCCATGAATTTTCATTATCTACCTTACACTTCAAAGGAAGCTACTTGAGTTTCTATACAATTTCTCTTCTCCTTCAAAGAGCCAAATTTGCTTTTAATTCCATCTTCCTTAATTGTTTTATTGTAGGCTATATATGGTAGGCGGCAACTTCAGCCCTCCATTCATCTCTCGCTGAAATGATCATTGAAAAAAATACATGGTGAACCAACTTGGAAATTCAAAGCATAAAAAGTCATACACGGCAACTTATTGTTTCAAAAAGAAATGAGGGTGCCACTTGCATTTAATATTCACTTGAACTCAAGTAAAGACAAAGTCTGAAATATTTGACCAAGAGGTGGAAAAGAAATAAATGCACATATGACAATTGAGATGGGCTTAACACACGACAAGAAGGATCTGAAGATATAAGTTCACACAAAGCAATTCAAGCCATAGAAACAATTGCACCAAGCCACATGTTGACATGCATATGAGAGCCATAAGTGACTCGTGTAGGATGCGGTACTTTAAGATGAATTGAAGAGAAGAACTCGGCTATTTGTGAGCTAAAAATGTTGACTAAATTGAGGAAAATGATACACGGCAACAAAAGGTAAATTGAAGAGAAAACCGACATAAGCATTAATTGAAGCACAAGGCAGTCCCTCCATGTTTGACTATGAAATCCTCACATTCTCACTCAAATTCGACTACAAGTTGATCAAAGATACACATGAAAATTTCAAAAAACTGCTCCAACCGAAATACTTGACCAAAAGAGTTCGAAGACGAAACAACAAATATGATTGAATTGGAAGGAAAACGGGCAACATCTACTTGTAAAACTGAAATAATTGACTACAAAGAGCTGCACTTCTCACACAAAAATGTTGGACCAATCATCATTTCAAACCATATGCAAAAGCTGGAACCCAAAGAGATACACAGCAATACAACTTGGATTTGTTATGATTTTGGCTTGACAACTTGTAATAAGAATTCTATAAATAGATGAGTGGGGCTATTCAGGACATGCTTGGATAGGGGAGAGTCTTCTTAACCCTTAAGAAAAGGGAGGAGCATATCGAGTGTTGTTATTTTATTTCTCTTTTAAAGAATGTGGTTATTCATCATGTGGATGAAGAACTAAATTCTCAAATAAGGGTTAGGGATGAATTTGTGTATGTGATAGTATTTATAATTTATTTTTGATTAATATATTTGATATTTAAATATTTAAATTCTTTTATTCTATCATTCTCAATTTATTTGTGATTTTTTTTCATCTTTAAATAATTATAAAATCTATTTCATTTATGGATTCAGTCATACTTTTTCCATCAAAAGGATTAGTTCTATGATTATGTTTGAAGCAATTGGTTGTCTATATTGATTTAATTTTTTACTGTAATATCGCTCCCTGATTATATTGTCGACGTTGAATTTTCTCAATAGTGATAATAATTTTTGTTCTTGAATCGCGACGAGTGATTTTTTAAAAGATTATATTTGATTTAAATCTGGTTATTAATGTTATATCTTCCGACTGAGAATTTGGATATAGAATTCTTAATTGAGTTATCAATGAATTAAGAATAAATTTGAACACGAGGAATTCTCTACGCTCTACTTTTCATCTCATTTTTCTACTTTTCAAATTACTCATTTAGTTTTAATTTACGTCACACTTCAAAATCACTTTTTGCACTCTTCTAAATCTTTTAGTCTATTTTGTCATTATCTTTCATTTCTCAATTCATCTCCCTATGTAATCGACACCTCGAAATTATACTGCAAATGACCACGTTATTCTTTAGACGTAATCAAATTTTGGCACGGTTGCTGGGAAGATGGTAGAAGAATTTATAATTATTTTAGTAGTTTGTAAAAAGCAGTAATTTTATTCCATTTTATTATATTTTCTTTTCTTTTCGTAGTTTATTTAGTCTGCATCTTTATTGTATTTTTTTCTTCGTAGTTTTTTTTAGTATTACGTTTTTCTTTACTTTGCATGCGCAGGTACAGAGATGTTTTTGATCGATTTGTTAGTAGACCTGTGCTTGAATCAGACTCAGAATCTAATTTCTCTAATCACTTGTTTGATAATTCTTTTAATTCTGACACAATAAGCGAACACGAGAACTAACTTATTAGAACCCAACAAGATTATCTTCATCCTGCTCGTACAGCCATACCATCATGTATTATGTTCCCACCCAACACACATCATGTATATTTTAAAACTGGGATGATACAGTTGCTTCCTACTTTCCATGGTTTAGAAAATAAAAACCCCTATGTTCATATTAGGGAATTTGAGGAACTAGTTGCAATATTTCATAGTCAAAATATTATTGACAGCATAGTAAGACTAAAGTTCTTCCATTTTTCTTTGAAGGAAATAGCTAAAAGTTGGTTGTACTCATTAAGACCACGGTCTATTGGGACATAGAGTGAGATGATTCAAGTGTTCTTTAATAAATATTTCTCTCAACACAAGACTAATGCCTTAAAGAGACAAATTTCAACTTTTGCACAGAAGGAAAGTAAGACTTTATATCAGTCTTGGGAAAAATTTAAAAAATTGCTGAGTATGTATCCTCACCACGGATATGAAAATTGGCGCTTAGTGAGTTATTTCTATGAAGGGCTTACGCTCAAGGAATGCCAATTTGTGAAAATGATGTGCAATAGAGAGTTCTTACAAAAAAGTCCTGATGGAGCCATAGAATACTTTAATGAGCTTGCTGAAAAATCTCATACTTTGACTGAATCAAGTGTTACTGAGAATACAAATAGGTTACGACCTACACAAAACCCAAATGATGATGAAATTTACCATCTTAAGAAGGAGGATAATCTAAAAGCCAAGATTGAAATGCTTACAAGGGAAATAGAGTTGTCAAATATTAAAAACTTAAAGTAAACACATATGGCTAATCATGCAGACTCTTTTGGGTCATGTTGTGTATATGGCGGGGTAGATCACCTCAACCAAGGATGCCCTACATTTATTGAGAAGAGATGAGTATATGAGGAACAATGTAATGCCTTAGGCATGTATAAAAAAACCATTTAAACCTTACTCTGATACCTTTAATATAGGGTGGTGCAGTCATCCCAACTTTAGCTGAAAGCCTGAAAACTAGCAATCTGCACAACCTCCTAGATCATATTCTACAATATATTATGCATTTTCATCTTCTAGAAATCCCTTAGAAGACACTTTGCATGCATTTATAAAAGCACAGGATAAGACTAATAAAAATTTTGAATATTTAATTATGCAGATTGTGGAAGAAAACAAGGAGATAAAAAGTCATATATCTAATATAACGAGCTTCTTGAGTGTAAATGAGCAAAGTAAGTTACCTTCTCAAACTCAATCTGCATCTTATAGTCAACATATGGCACAAGGAAATGTAAAAGATGTTAATGCCGTTATGATACGAAGTGGTAAGTCAGAAGATAACGAGTGCCACCAGACATATATGATTGACTCACTCATAGACAGGGAAATTTTCACAACTCTTGATTCTGATCCTCTTGAGAATTTCATTGTTGATTCTGAATTTAATCCTATCAGTGATTCATCCGATATAGCTAATATTTGTGCAATTTTTTTTTATAGAACTTAGGATTATAGCACACAGGCTTGGCAACCGAAGTTTGAGGAGTTGCCAAAAAAAATGAAAAACAGGTTCCTTCAAGTGAAGAAGTACCAAAAGTTAATCTGAAGTCTTGCCACCTACTTATGAAACTCGTGCGCTGAGCTTATTGGGCAAATAAGTGTTTTATTTTTGTCCCAGGAGGAACAGTTCTAAAAGTGGAAGACAGTCCGGTTGCAGACTTGGTCTATCAACTTTGACCACAGCATGCAACAACAATAATAGTAATAATAATAATAATAATAATAATAATAATATTATTATTATTATTATTATTATTACCATTATTATTATCTTGTTTATTTTGTTTTTTTTTTATTTACTATTATTTTATTTATTTTTGTTTGCAAGATAGTTTCATTTTGTCATTTCAGATTACCATTTATGATACTTAGCGAGCTATCCACATCACATATCAAGTGTATCCTACCCTTTTTAGTTACTTTCCATTCAATTTTTATTATTAAACATTGAGGACAATGTCTCATTTAAGTTGGGGGGTGGAAATGCAAATTTATTATTTAACTCTGTGGCATATTTCAATAAAAAATTAAAAAAATTGCATCACACAAGCATATTTTCACACATGATACTCATGTTCACTCATAAACATTTTGGTGAATTCAACAAACCCATTTTAATCATTATGCTAAGGCATCTACAAAACATTTTATGCATTTATCCAAGTTTTGAGGTAAGATGATGGTTTGACACATGTGGCTAAAAAATTCTTTTACTTAAATATTCATGTGAATTTTGGAAAAGAATTGAGAACTTACAAATATAAAAATTGTGATAAGTGTTTATTGATCTATTGAATTGGGCACTTATTTTGAGAATATCATTACATGGTTTGTGGTATGATGGCGGATATACTTCGGATATGACGAAAGTCAACTTAAGATCAACGTTTGAGCGTTTCAAGCTGACCCTGCTCATCATAAACCCCTAACAGCCAATTTTAAGCCAATATACACATATGACATTTTCTTTTCATACATACATCACTCATACCTCTCCACATTAGAAGATAACTTAACTTATACATTAATTTTTCCTACCATTTTACTTCCAAGCGTGTACTAGGTGTGGAATTTATATTTCAAAAAAAGAGTTTGAAAGAAATGGCAAGAATACCATGACAAAAATGACATGGTACTAGGCATGTCCATCAAATTATTCATGAAAGTGTTCATCAGATGGTAAGAATACCAAAGTGGCAAAGAAGAAGGAAAATCATTATTAGTAAAAATCTGAAAAATGGAAAAGTACATCAAGAGGAAAGTATGGTCTACCGAAATATTTAATAGATTTCCTTTTATGTATACTTGGAAATTTTTTAATCCTCTTCACCCTTTTCTTCTTATAACCCTAAACATAAGCCAAATTACAACCTTTCGTGTTGATTGTTCTGATCATAAGTATGTTTGTGAAAACAACAACGAAATTCTCAATTGTTAGTATTCCTATCATAAGATCAATATTTGTTTGTTGCTTATAGATAATTATCTAATTTTTCATGAGGGTATGTATATACTTTTGTCAACTCCATAGAGAGAACCCTTACATGAAACACTTCTATACCCGTGAGTTATAGAACTGAACCTGTTGTTTGAGATATTCTTAATTTTGCATGTGTCGGAACCTCTGATTTGATAAAAATAGCTTGGAACACATATACACTTTGTGGATTGCTATATACAAATTACTTTTGAAAGTGTTATTGAATTCCTAAAATTATTTTGATATATGAATTTGGAAAATGTGTTTAGATGGCCCTTATGGGTGATTTTTTCATCATTTTGCATAAAAACTGCTAGAAATTAGCAATGAGTAATGTGATGGGGGTGATGAGTGCACAAAAATACACTCTTAATACTCTATTTTTAAACTAAAATGCTAAAAGAAATGAGAAGATAATGAAATATAATTCATGCTATTAAATTAATCTTGAGATAAATGAGAACATGATTTAATATAATTAAAGTCTCAAATAATACAAAAGATAACACATGAGTTTAATCCATTAAATAAGTCCTATGAATTTTCATTATTTACCTTACACTTCAAAGGAAGCTACTTGAATTTCTATGCAATTTCTCTTTTCCTTCAAAGAGCCAAATTTGCTTCTAATTCCATATTCCTTAATTGTTTTATTGTAGGCTACATATGGTAGGTAGCAACTTCAGCCCTCCACTCATCTCCAGCCGAAATGATCATTGATGAAAATACATGGTGAACCAACTTGGAAATTAAAGCATAAAAAGTCATACACGGCAACTTATTGTTCATAAAGAAATAAGGGGCGCCACTTGCATTTAATATTCACTTGAACTCAAGCAAAGACAAAGTCTGAAATATCTAACCAAGAGGTGGAAAAGAAATAATTGCGCATATGACAATTGAGATGGACTTAACACATGGCAAGAAGGATTTGAAGACATAAGCTCATACAAAACAATTCAGGTTATAGAACCAATTGCACCAAGCCACGTGTTGACATGCATATGAGAGCCACAAGTGACTCATGTAGGATGCGGCACTTTAAGATGAATTAAAGAGAAGAATTCGACTATTTGTGAGCTGAAAATGTTAACTAACTTGAGGAAACATTATACACGGCAACAAAAGTTAAATTGAAGAGGAAACTGACATGAGCACTAATTGAAGCACAAGTCAGTCCCTCCACGTTTGACTATGAAATTCTCACATCCTCACTCAAATTCGGCTACAAGTTGATCAAAGTACACATGAAAAATTCAGAAAACTACTCTAGCCAAAATACTTGACCAAAAGAATTCGAAGATAAAGCAACAAATATGATTAAATTAGAAAGAAAATTGACGCCCAACATCTACTTGCACAGTTGAAATAATTGACTACAAAGAGCTGCACTTCTCACACAAAAATGTTTTACCAATCATCATTTCAAACCATATGCAAAAGCTAGAACCTAAAGAGATACACGGCAATGCAACTTAGATTTGTTATGATTTTGGCTTGACAACTTGCAATAAAAACTCTTTAAATAGATGAGCGGGGCTATTCAGGACATGCTTGGATGGGGGGAGAGCCTTCTCAACTCTTGAGAAAAATGAGGAGCATATCGAGTGTTGTTATTTTATTTCTCTCTTGAAGAATTTGGTTGTTCATCATATAGATGAAGAACTAAATTCTAAAATAAGGGATAGAGATGAATTTGTGTATGTGATGGTGCTTGTAATTTATTTTTGATTCGTATATTTGGTGTTTAAATATTAAAACTCTTTTGTTCTATCATTCTTAATTTATTTGTGATGTTTTTTCGTTTTCAAATAATTATAGAATCTAATTCGTTTATGAATTCAGTCATGTTTTTCCATCGAAAAGATTAGTTCTATGATTATGTTTGAAGCAATTAATTATCTATATTGATTTAATTCTCTGCTGCAATATCGCTCCCTGAGTATATTATCGACGTTGAATTTTCTCAATATTGATAACAATTTTTGTTCTTGAATTGCGACGAATGATTTTTCAAAATATTACATTTGATTTAAATCTGGTTATTAATGATATATCTTCCGATTGAGAATTTGGACATAGAATTCTCAATTGGATTATCAATGAATTAATAATAAATTTGAATACCAGAAATACGTAAGGAATTCCCTAAGCTCTACTTTTCATCTCATTTTTTTTTTTCAAATTACTGATTTAGTTTTAATTTACGTCACACTTTAAAAATCACTTTTCGTACTCTTCTAAATCTTTTAGTCTATTTTTTCACTATCTTTCATTTTTCAATCCATCTCTCTGTGGAATCGACACCCCAAAGCTATACTGCAAACAATCGCGTTATTTTTTGGGCATAGTCAATAATGCATCTACAGAAGCCTTTGAGAAGCTGAAACAAGTTGGCATTACTTGATTTCGATAAAACCTTTTTGGTGGAATGTGATGCATCAGGAAGATGGGTTGGGCCTGTACTAATGCAGGAGAGTAGACACTTAGCATTCTTCAATCAACCTTTAAAAGGGAAAGCATTGGATCTCTCTGTTTATGAAAAAGAATTTTTGGCTCTTGTATTGGCAGTAAAGAAATGGAGGCCATATCTTATAGGATCTAAGTTTATCATTAGAATAGATCAGCAAAGTCTAAAGTTTTTATTAGAGCAGAGAATCGCAACACCTTCACAACAGGAAATGGCTTAGTAAATTGATTGGCTATGACTTTAAAGTAGAGTATCGAAGAGGCAAGGACAATGTGGCTGCTGATGCCCTTTCCAAGAGGGATGAGCGGGGTGAAACAGAAGCAGTTTTAACTGCTATCACAGTTTTAGATCCTATGTGGTTACAAAACTTGAAGGAATCTTATTTGCAAGATGAAGAAGTTGCTACAATTTGTGAAAAGTTGAAAAAATGAGAACTCACAAACTATAAATTTACAATATAGAATGGATTATTGCTTCAAAAAGGAAGAGTATTTTTGTCTTCAAAGTCTCTTTTTAAGCAGCAAATGCTTTAGTTTATTCACAACAATGCTTTTGGGGGCCATTTGGATTATCAAAAGTATTTACACAGAGCCAAAGCAAACTTTTGTTGGGTGGGTATGAGAAGAGACCTAAAGAACTTTATTAAAGAATGTGTTGTCTGCCAGAAGTGCAAGGTAGAAAATTTGCTGCCGGCCTGATTACTACAACCATTACCCATTCCTCTGAAGGCATGGAGTGATATTTCCATGGATTTCATCGATGCACTTCCAAACTCAAAAAACTTTACTGTGATATTGGTGGTAGTTGATAAACTCACCAAATATGCACATTTTTTACCACTCTCTCCTCCATACAATGCAGCTTCAGTGGCTAAGTTGTTCATCTCTCAAGTATTTAAGTTACACGGAATGCCAGTAACAACTGTAATTGATAAAGATGCCACCTTCACAAGTGGTTTCTGGAGGGAGCTCTTTAGGGTGCAAGGAACCAAGCTGCATTTTACTTCAGCTTATCACCCTCAATCAGATGGCCAAAATGAGGTTGTGAATAAGTGTGTGCAGCAATATCTGAGATGTTTTGTTTCTGACAGACCAAAGCAGTGGAGTTATTGGTTACCTTGGGCAGACTGGTGGTATAATACCTCCTTAGATGCATCAACAAAAATGACACCATTTGAAGCATTATATGGTGTACCTCCTTTGAAATTATTATAGTATGTTGTTGGTACAACTCAGAATGAAGCTATAGATTCAGAATTGAGGTCGAGGGAACAGATTTTTGGTTTACTAAAGAAGAATTTAATGGCAACTCAGGAAGTCATGAGACAGCAGTACAATAAAAAACATCTTTTTAGGCAATTTTAAGTAGGTGACATGGTGCATTTGAAATTGCAAAAATATAAACAACATTCAATTGGCTTTGTTATGAATCCCAAATTAGCAGCACAATATTTTAGGCCTTACAAAGTATTGGATTGCATTGGGATTGTGGCATATAGGCTGAAATTGCCTAAAGTGGCAACAATACATCCAATGTTTCATGTGTCCAGACTTAAGAAACATATTGGGCCATTAGATACTTCTACTGTTGAGTTGCCTTGACTAGATTCTCATGGCATTTTCAGGACTGAACCTGAGAAGATTTGGCAGATAAGGATGACCCCAAAAGATAACAAACCCTTCATTGAACTTTTGGTGAAATGGTGTGATACTTCTGAAGAAGATGCAACCTGGGTTCCAGTCGATGATCTCAGGCATCAATTCCCTGACCTTGTGGGCAAGGTCTTCTAAAGGGGGGTGAATTGTTATGAGTATCAAGGAATAAACTAATGATTGAGAAAGGATTTGAGGTGTATCAAAGGGCTGAGAGATGTTGTAACAACTTAGTAATGAACTCATCTTAATAAAGAGTTAATAAATATCTGTAATAGCCTCACTTTTGAGGGTGAATGTACATAATTACCCTTATAACTACAACTGTAATAACGGTCTTCGTTTATATAAAGACTTGGAGCCAACTTTGTAAAGGCATGAAAAAGAATCAATAAGTCATTTTCCTAGAGGTTACTGGCCCCTAAAAGTTCAGGTTGTTCATTTATTGTGTTAGTTGCTTCAAGTCATCACAATGAGGTATGAGTCTAGAGGACCTTAGTGTTTGAGGACTAAATTGAGGTCCCTAACACACATAATTCATATGTGCCTCACATTTCGATTGCCAAAGAGCCCAAGTAATTAAAATAGGAATGATGTCTCTGCACAAATCATCTTGAGACTTTTTTATGCCCAAAACTACCAGAAATTCATAATTCTATACCAAGACTCAACTAAGAAAGCCTAATGCCAAAGGAAGTAGTAGAATAATCCCACACTTTAGGCACCATCTCTCCTTCACACAACACATGATCAATAGTCTAAATCTGAGGAGAAATACAACAATTACATTTGGAAACTATTGGAATACTGAGTTTCTTAATCAATTCATCCACAGGTGATGCTTCTTTCCAGGCTCTCCAACAGACGAAGGGCATCTTTTTAGGAACATGATTTTGCCAAAGCCATTTCTTCTAAGAACAAATTTTCCTCTAATTCGAATAAGCTCTCATGCCGATTGAGTGCTAAAGGTCCTATTAGATTTTGGCACCCAAATGAGAATGCCCCTTCCAACTCTCAACTTTAGTTGTGATGAAACAATTTTAGTAATAATTTCCATTGGAACAATTTCACATAACCTGCATTCATCCCAAGCAAAATTAGCAAGAATCAAATTAGCTTTTAGAGAAGGATCTCCCTTCATCTCTATAGACTCTACCAGAGCTCTGTCACCCAACCATACCAAAGTTGATCTCCCCGCACCGAACCAAATATTTTGAGTTACTAATCAACAAAAGAAGCACATACATAATACCCTTCCAGAATCTAGTATCCCGCTGTTTAGATGAAATTGAAGCCTGATGGGCATAACAAATATTTTTTTTCTAAAAAAATCAGCCAATTAGGAATTCCTCACAAGTAATTTCCAAGCAAATTTCATAAATAAAGAGGCTTGTACTTCTTAGAGATCCCGAATGCCCAAACCATCCTTTTCTACTAGCAAGCAAATTCTATGCCAACCCACTCATTTTCTTTTCTTTGAATCCTCCCCCAACACCCTATAGGAAATTGGAGAAAATGAAATTTAAAACTTTATATGCACCCATAGAAATATTTAACACAATAATATATGAATGTGCATGCTTCGAGCCTTCAAAGGACTGACTCGCTTGGATTATTCGAATTTGCTGTCTTTTCATTTTTTTTAATTAAGTTTCAATTTTGTTTTTATTTTTAGGCTTGTGTATTTTTTTCATTCTGGACATGGTCATGTCTTTTATATGCTTGTTTTGTTGTTTGATTTTTGTTTGGTCTCTTGATGTTTTCTTAATTTTTAACACTTGGGTTTGGGTGTTTATTTCTTATTTTGTAGCCCCTAAGTGTAATAATGTTACCATAGTTGTCCTTCACCATATGTGAGGATCTTATTAATAAATTTAGAGTAAGAGCTACTATTGGACATGTGGCCCTGACTTTTCGCTAAAAAAAAGAGCATGCTTCTTAGAGCATGTTTGATATGAATAACTTTTCCCCCAATGACAAAATATTACTCTTCCATTCTGCAAGTTTTTTCTGCACTTTGAGAAGTAAATGATCAAATAACTGGACTGCAAGTTACCCCATGTGTAATGGGACTCCAAGATAATTACAAGGCCACTTTCTCTCCACAAATCCTATAACGCGAAGCACTTCAACTTTCCTACTAAGAGAAAAATGATTTGAAAAGAAAATAGAGGATTTGATAGGACTTACAAGCTAACTAAAGATAGTTTCAGAAAAGTGCAGTGTGTTCACGATCTGTTGAATTGTTTGCTTTCAACTATTAGGAAAAAAGAAGGTCATCCGCATAGAACAAGTGATTGATGATTGCCCCCATGATTGAAGGCTTAATACCTTTGTTAAACTCTTATCAAATCATACGAGAAAATATCTTTTCAAATAAAATAAAACGGTATGGTGATAGGGATCATTCTGTCGAAGGCCCCGAGAAGGCTCGAAAAAACCTTTAACCATCCCACTCAACATAATAGAACACATAAGAGAAGAAATACAATTGAAAATTAGATCCCTCCATTTATTCAAAAAACCCAAATGCCTTATAACTTCCATAAAAAACTTCCAATTAACTCAATCATAAGTTTTAGTCATATCAATATTGATCATGATATATCTTCCTTCAAGCTCGTCGATTAATACTATGAACCAATTTTTATGCAATGGTAATATTATTGAAAATACTACACCTTTTAAGGAATGTCGATTGTCTTTCGAAAATTAATTTCCCCATTAATGACTCCAACCTACTAATCATTGTTTTTGTCAACACCTTATATACCACTAAACATAAACTTATGGACCGGAATTCAGCAAAAATATCCGAAGCATCAACTTTCGATATCAAGAAAATATTTGTAGAGTCAAAGAAAGTAGATATCGACACTACGTCAAAAAATTCAATAGTCATGTTCAACAGATCTTCTTTGATAATATCCCAAGCATGCTAAAAGAAACATGCTGAGAAACCATGAGGACTTGGCTTGTTGTCTTGAGGAATTGACAAAAGAGACTCCTTAACTTCCTTCATCTTGTGGTCAAATAATTTGTTTTGAAGAAATTTGAGTGCACTTCATCTTGCATATAAATTGATCATTGAATTTTCAAGTTGGTGTAGGAGTACTTGCTGGAAAATATTATGATAACATTTGGATTTGATGCAAGTGGTTGAAAAATATCCAGGAACGTCAAGTGCAGGTGCGTCCATTTGATGGTCGATTTTGTCTTAGATTGAGTGGATATATCTTTAAACATAAAATCTAAAAGTTATAGATATTTCTCTTTCGGTTCTATATCATCTTGAATCAGCTCAATCGAAAATTGGATGAGAGAGTTATGCCCATATTACGAAAATATGTCAGAACTGTCTAAAATTTCGCAATTATCTTCATTTGCTCCTAATGTCTCTATTTGTGTCCTAAATCAAAATATAAGAATAATGAGTATATTTAGGCAACAAATAAGAATAAAGTATTAAACATTAAGAGAGGAAAATATGGCATTTTATATTCTCATCAATATATTAAATCATGCTTATATCTATCTCAAGATAAATGACCATTAATTTTAATAACATGAGTTATATCCATTATTTTCTCATTTCTTTTAGTATTTAAATAGAGTATTTAGAGTGCATTTTTGTGCACTCATCATTGCACATCCACTCTTTTCTTATATTGCCGGCCTTTCATTCCACAATTCTCATAGAAATAACATCTTACAACTTGACTACTTAGGGGCTATAGCTGATATGGTTGGGGGTAACTCAAATTCATGCATTGCCATCTCTCTGTCATTAATAAACAAATGGAGGAGTATGGACTATGGCATGGGTGCAAGGCACTGAAAAATGGCATTAAAGAGGTGACGACACAATCCTAGATCCCTAACAAAGATGCTTATTGAGGTGTTTGATTTTTTATATCGGTCTGGATAACAATCTAGGTCATCAAAATAGAGCAAAAACTATCAATCACCATATCTAAAAAATATTGATCTTGCTTAATCAAATTCCAGGGTAGTTGGGATATCATAAGAACCATTCATCAAAAGCACATCCATTCAGTTTGATTACAAGGGGCAACGGTAATCAATCATAACAACATATGCAAAAGCATCATTTAGGCTCAAATGATAAATTATGACGTATACAGGAAATACTTGTCACAAAACAAATAGATATCTTCAATTGAGGGAAGAAATAAATTCTCATGCCATGTTTGATCGATTAAGTTGATTGTTTTACGCCCAGGTTTGAGTTAACCTCGAACTCCTTGACTTTTTCCACATACAAGAAATATTGGTAAATAGGACCTGATATTGATTACGTTATCGGACGATTGTGCCCAATTCAAAATTTCAAATAGCATACCAATCAGGGCCATTGATCATCTCTTGCCATCTCTGTGGCACTTTCTAAGAGGCTTTTCATCTTATTTCTTGCTAGTAGAAACTCCTTTAATAAGGATACTTGTGAGCCTCCCTTTCTTGATTTTCTGGGTGATCTGGAAAATGAAACCTGCAAGATAATAACGATGATGATAACAAAAATAATGATACTTTTTTTATATACAAATAGACGACAATTGGAGTTGGGATCAAATAAAGTAAGAAACTTTATGTAGCTAGCAAGTGCACTTGCCTTCTTTAAGGGACTTGAGTAAGAACATTAGGTTTGTCTTTACAAACCTCTTCCCTTATGTCCGTCTGAGAGCTCTGTCCTTGTAAAAGGCAGTCGGATGATGCTATTCATATTGCTAAAATTAATGAAAAAGAATATATTTTCAGTTTTGAAAAATTTTGCAAAGGAGGATTCCAAACTTATGAGCGTTTCCCAACATGTTGTCTCTGAGGTATATTGATGGAAGTAAACCCTATGGTAGTAATACATGATGCTCTCATTTTCAGCTTTTCCACTAGAGATGCACTAACTAAAGATGCATGAAACATACTTGTATGCAACTGAACAATAAGCATTTATTATTACAAAGAAAAGTGGATTCTACAAAAGATGATTAATTTTGCGACATCTAATTTCACAAGTACCTCAAACAACAAAGAGTCAACTGTGTGTTAGCGTATATGCAGGAACGTGTGTGGATGTGGCAAATCTCTCTATTAAAGTCAGCCTTGTTCTCTTCCTCTCTCTTTCTCCCTTTGCGTGCAAGCATGTGTGTATGTGTATATATATATATATATATATATATAGAGAGAGAGAGAGAGAGAGAGAGAGAGGCTACTGAGTTACATCTTTAAACTAACATAATGAGACACTACTAGTCACATACTATCATGCAAAGCATGAAAAGAAAGTTACTTGCCTAGTTTTATTTCACACTATAATACTGGAAAAAAAGTAATGTTATTACTTATTAGTCACACAATATCATGCAAAGCATTTATATATGAGAAAGTTCAAGCATGCCAAAAACCAAAACAGTGAGACAACAATTAAAGTGAGGAGACAGGAATCAGTACATAGTTCATACTATATATGACGACCAACTTTGTT
The DNA here is from genome assembly GCA_036898215.1 of Platycarya strobilacea. Taxonomy (NCBI): domain Eukaryota; kingdom Viridiplantae; phylum Streptophyta; class Magnoliopsida; order Fagales; family Juglandaceae; genus Platycarya; species Platycarya strobilacea. Next base: position 29,356,835 of record CM072556.1, read on the forward strand.
TTGGTACAATAATGGATGTCATCACCACATGAGCTAGTGTAGATAAAATAATAGAAAGTTTGCCAACGTTCTAGTTCTATCAATCAATTTATCCAACATAACTAAACACTAGCACAAAATAGAGGATCCAACAATAATATATTAATAGAATGACCACAATAGGCATACAAAAACTCATGAAAATATCCAATCCACCACTAAAATAGTTATTGTGCCCACACATCTAGTCATAGACATGTCCTCTAAGTTCAACCTGTTTACATTTTAATATGATAAAGCAACTTACAGATGATGATCATGGAAGGATGAATAAGACAAGTTCAAAATGAAAAATTTGATAAGGTGCCACAACAATAAAGATGTATCACCCAAATAATTAAAAATACTAGAGGAGTTTTTTGTACTTGGAGCAACACAAGGTACAAAGAAAAAATTGCTAGATTAGGTTAATCTTAAAGAAAACCCAATTGAAACTAGGCTCTTCAACAAAATACTATTGCAGCCTACTAAAATTAACAATCATTTCATGAAAAAAGTCACCTGACAAGAAATTGTTTATTACATCCAAACCGTAATCACATGGATGGCTACATATCACTTGAAAAAGTGCAAAGCAAAGTGCAGCTAACAAAACTAAAAAATGATATTTTAACTCTCAGAAAATCAAAATCAAACATATTTTAATCATTTCAATGCCGAAAAAACTCATTTCAATGCCTAAGAAATAGACAATAACCAAAAATGTTCTCCATGCATATAAACTCTTGACAATGCTTATACAGTATGCTCCCGTTCTCTCTCTCTTTTTTTTTTTTATGACGGGAAACCACCCCACGACAGAGCCCTTACGACTCACCCATGGAACCTAAATCCCCAGGGAGACTAGCATAGCAACCCATCTTCATGGCCTCTCACATATCTTTGTAAATGTTGAACAGATAATGGTCCATAAAATACAAAAAATAAAAGATATGCCGACAGCTCATTCATAAGATACATAAATCTCAAAGTGAATTCTATAAGCGACTTGTAACTAATTTAAGAGTAGGGAGATAACTTATAATTCAAATTAATTTCCAAAGCATAATTCAAATTAATTTCCAAAGTCCAAACACATCAATGCAATTAAAATGCTTACATGAAATTTTAACTATCCTATGGAATGTAAATAATGAAACACACAATCATACTTATATAAAAAAAAAATGAAACACCCAATCATGAGCAGCTCAAGTCCTTGTCTCTAAATAGGCACCCAATTAAAGAAGTATGCCAATATGAGCTAAAAGAAAAAGCATCTCTAGTTTAGTCCTTTAACAATCGAACACGAGATGAATCACAATGAGATTGAAATAAACTTAAAAAACAAGCATTACAACCAAATATGAAACTCCAATTCCATAGTGCATTCATGTAACAAATGCAAAATACAGACAACTAAACAATGTGTTTCACCCTTTATCGAAGCCAACCCCAACTTTGGACCGTGGAGTTTCAAACTCTATAACATTTTACTAAACCTTAAGATGTCATCCTCCTATCAGTTGTAATCCAAGTTACTATCCAAACCAACAACAAACACAAAGATGTCAACATGCAATAACAAAAACCCCAAAAGTTATATTTCGTCAGAAACCAAAACATCCCCAATTCACCAAAATAGAACGCTGTTAAAAATGATTGCACGCATCAATACCATGACATTATATGTAACTACATTCACATACTTTCAATCAAACATAACAAGACAGAACAATTTTCTTACTTGATTCAAAGCCACTACAGATTTCGAACTCGAAACCTTGGTTTTCTTCATCACCCCACCAATATTTTCATCATCATTGTTATCATCGTCATGAACACCACTCCCTAATTTCCTCTTCATCCTACCAAAGCTCCCCACTTTCCCTCTCTTCTCCCTTACCTTCCACATGTTCTCTCTCTCATACACCACCTTATTACTCTTCTACACATTGAAACTCATATCGATCACGGTCATCTCACTTTTCGAATATCCAACTAGCTCTCTCTCCCCCTTATCTTCCTCCACACTTTCCTCTTCCTCCTCTCCCACATTCCTTTCTTTTGTTTCCTTCGAACTGCAATGGAATTTAATGACGCCGTTCGTAGGCCATTATCGTCTTTCAAGGCACAAGCGGTACTCTTCACTTCTTGTTGTTTCTAGTGTTGGATATGTATATTACTGATGGCTGAAGTGGCTAGAGATTTGGGGATCGCTTGTTTTTTGGAAAACTTTTTCCCCAAAAGTTTGGAGCTTTTGATGTAGGGCACCATTATCCATAAAAAATAGCTCGGAGAGGAAATTGCTTATCATATTGTACAATTTTTCTTGCCGTTAACGTTCGCCTTCGTGCCCTGCCCGATTAGCTACTTGTTTGTGGCCGACTGGAGAAAAGCCAGAGTTGGAGCGGATTGACTCGCTAGGGTTCTTGTTGTGGAGGAAGTGGTTATGGCCAATGTTGTTGTCAACATTCTCTTCGTCGGAAGAGGTCAAGAAGCCTTTGTTGAACTAGAGCCGGTCGAGCCAATTCGTAACGAACTTTTCGAAAGAGGGAACTTAGCATAGCATTTTTTGTTTTTCAGTTTATGCTTGTGGTATAGTCAGAATCAGAAAATTCCTCGAACTGCATCGACAATTCGGTGGATCGGACGAAAGCACCTCTAACGCATTTTTTTTATAGAAGTGTTATTATGCCTTTTTAATTATCTACGAACTTATATATATATTCAATATTTTTTTAAAATAAAAAAGTATTAATATATTTATTCTATATGTTTTTATTTTATATAATTGTCATAATTTTTTATATAAAATAAATAATAAATTCAAAATTTTTAAAATTTTAAATATAAGTAATATTAAAATATATATTTTAATAATATTTTATTTAAATTTTAAAGTTTATTTTAATTCATCTTGTCCGAACACCGAGATTAAAAAAATAAAAAATATGCTCCGAATCTTCGGATGGTTTATAAACCCTGGCTCGTAAAAGGAAGACATGCATGGTAAAATAAAATCCGATCTCAAAATGGCCACTAAGAAGCATCTTCTTCTGAATTCATCTTCATCATCATCGTCTTCGTCTTCTTTTTCTTTTGTGGTTTTTGTAATTTGCAATCTGCTGTTGTCTCATGCAGTCATCGCCAAGCCTCATCACCCCATCTCTGTATGCCCAATCCCTTCTCCTTTTTGCCCCTTTTTGCTTCGCTCAGGTTAATCTCTCCTCCTTTTTCCCCTTTTGGCTTATACTAATTTTAGTAGTTTTCTTATTGGGAATACACAGGACAATGAGGTTAGGCAGAAGAAGAACGAGTGCTATGCTGATATTGAGAGGTACCCTTTTTTGCAATATAATTCTTTTATTTTTCCTTTTGAATCTGTGTTTGGTTACTAGGTTTATACTCTTCTTGATATTCCGCATAGACTGCTAAAAAGTTATATAGAGATCTAGCGTTTAGAATTAATCACTTCAAAGATAGTAAATGGTTGACTAAATGAATTTCTTTGCGCTTGTGCTTTTACTATGGGATTAGGGGATTGTGGGGATGGAAATGCAAGTCTTCAATGATAGCCAAGGAGAATTGTGCTCTGCATTGCCTTGCTCCGCCTTGTTACGAACTCATTTATGCTAGCGATCCGGTGAGATTGACTATATGGGTTGACTCATTCCTTTATTAAAGAGAATAGGATTCTATGACCTTTGTTCAGTATTTTATTGAAACTGTTAATTTTGGTTTTGTAATGTAGCTTGAGGAAGGTGAGAAAGATCTGGTTCGTAGCCAAGAGTTCAAATACTGCATGCACAAGTAAGTTAGAGACTTGTAGGAACCGTAAATTTTATTTCTAAAGGTGCATATTGTTATAATAGTGACCTCAGTTGAGTTTGGATTAAGGCTTAGCTAAGATATATACATAGTGCCCACCTCTCAGAGAAATACTAATTCTGGAAAGAATAAAAATTTGAAGTTTTTGAGATTATAGCAGGAATGACTATTCCCTCCTACCCATATTCCTTCCCATAAAAAACTTCCAACGAGGACTTTTATTCGATTACATTGTATTTAACTCCCCAAAGCGCAAAGGGAGGAATGGAATATTTAATGGATTTTCTTTCCATCCCGTTCCCCCCCACCAAGCAAGGTGTTGGCATTCTAGGGATTAGACTTGAGGAAAAAGACGGGAGCTCTTGATTTTTGGAACTTGGCAGCAGAGGAGTCCATGCATCATGGTATCAAAGTTTAACTGATTCTTGTTGTAGTTGTTAAGGCTGATTTTCCTGTTCACTAATGCTGCTTTATTTGGATTTTCTTGGCTCATCGCTTGAAAGTGAGGTGAACTCTTTTGGGCTTGAACTAGTTGTTAGCAAAGGAAACTTAATCCATCTCGTTGTGGAATCTGGCCTCTATTGTGCAGGGAATGGCATACTTGCGATTGTTACGATTTAAGAATTAGAGCAACAATTGGATTTATGAAAAATATATGTGAAATCAATTATTTGTGTTTTACGTCTTCTATGCTTCTTTTCTTCTAAAATGAACCGAACTGAGTTAGAACATTTGAGTAAAGGTTGACCTTGTAAATTTTTCATGCAAAACATTTGTTGGTCCTATAATTTCTTAATGGTTGCTGTGTTTGTCCATCATTTTTTTAGTATCCCAACTAGTGTACCTAATCTTCGATTTAGATACCAATTTAAAGGTCCACTTATAAAAAAAAAATAGTTTCTTAATGGTTGTGTTGTTTGTCCATCATTTTTTTAGTATCCCAACTAGTGTACCTAATCTTTGATTTAGATACCAATTTATTTGATCTTAAATTATTGCAGGCTATCATTGGGGGAGAGCCTTGAGGGCATCAAGGGTTCCTTCGAATATTGAAGTATTGTATTGTGACTTTGTTATTATGCAGTGCCCGTGTGTCATGTATCAGGGAAGTGAAGCTTGAATACAAGGAAAGTTGAGATTGAAGTAATTGGGAAAGGGGGAAGGATAGATCCCTGATTCTTTGTAAGAGAGTAATGGTGTGTCATTTGGATTCTTGTAATAAAATAAACGGTGTCGTTTCATTCTTTATAATAGCTACTATAAATGGTGTCATTACAGTTGGTATCAGTTAGTCATGGCGGAAGGTACATGATCCTATTGTCAATTAGCAAACTCATTGAATCATCTCAAACAATAGCAAGAACGGCAACGGAAGCAAATTGAAGAGATCGTTGTCATTTTGTTGCTTCAACAAAAAGCAGATAATGTAGAAACGATTCAGTTAAGTCCTGCAACAAATTTCTAGAATATCAATTAATAGCTCGGTTGGTATTGAAGAAGCGGGAAGAAATTGCCACAATATCATACCTCTGGTCCAAATGGGGATGTTAATGGAGTTATGGGTGAAGTATGTCATTGCGACATATTGGACAATAGTTTTACGAAAGGAATTGAGCTTGAATCTCCAAGATTTGGTGACAAGAACTTTTCAGCCTAGGTGCGAGTTTCCTTTGGGTTCTGTTGCGCTTTCTTCCTTCGACGTCAGATTTGTGTCGTCGTCAGCTACACCGATCCAGACAAGACCGGTGGCCTTAGCAAAGGTTTTTTGATGCCGGTACCCTTCTGACGAACAGTTTTTATGAGCAAAGTCTCCTTTTTTTCCTTGTCAGTCATCCACAGAACGGTCTTCTTAGCAAACGCCAATACTTCTCTTGTTAGGGTTGCTGATAACTTTGAGTAGAACCAGCAGTGAGCATTTCCTTCGTTAGCCACCCATATAGCTATCGATGACTTCTTAGCAATGAGCATTCTAGGCTTGGTGATTTTCACAGGAGTTTTCTCCTGTTAGGGGTTAATCATGGGTGTTATTAAATATCTACTAATTGAGATTAAGATTTTTATCTTGGCAACTGAGGGTGGAAACTAACGCATCTCAGAGAGGGGTCGAAAAGTTTTTAAGGAGCTTTTGCTTAGTCATGCTAATGTGTGTTGGGTCCACTACAGTCAATGATTGTGCTCTATCGGGGGGTAGAACAGAGTTCTACAAGACGTTTAGGGATGGATCAAAAGCCATCTTTGCTCTTAGGAGGGCCAACACTTATGGTCGATTTTTGGAAATAACAGAATTTGGTGGTGGCAATGGAGGCGTGATTTGTTAGTTATCCCAGAATGAGTGAAAGGCAAGGGATGGAAGAGTTTCTCTATGGAGTTAAAGTATGTTCTGTCTACTAAGAAGTCACAAGTGCCTGTACCACTACTAGGCAGAGAAGCTAAGAAGGGGAAAGAGAATGCGAGGCAGCTCAAGTCATATGAAGAAGTTGCGGTGGGTGACATAGGGAGGAGAGAGGATGTGCATGGTGGTCAGCGCCAACCTTTTGTTGATAAAAACAATGGAATATTAATAAAGGAGAACTCGACAGGTGCACTTTCGGAGGGCGATAGCATGCAAAATGGTGAGGGGTGTAGCAAGTTTTCTGTGAAGAATTACGCAGAAGAAAGCGAGTTGCAGAGGTCTTTGGTTTTACTTAAAAAAGAGGTGATAAGTGTGAAGAATAAACTAAAAATATTCAGAAAGGATGTTAAGAAGTAGATCAATGGATTATTAAAAAGGGTTTGGGTCGCAGCTCACGAATTCTGTCCATAACCAACAAGAAGGGCTCTGTTTAAAAGCTTGAAAAAGGAAAAGTTAAGGGCCTGAGTCGTGGAAGCCCAAAAATGAAATGGAAATCGAAGCCGCCGTCGGCGAACATGAAGAAGGTGCAGGTTGGTTTGCGAAAGGCTTCTGTTTGCAAGGGGCAGACTTATGAGCTCAGGGAGTCTTAGACCTCGTCGCCTACTATGTTTGGGTTAACCCCAGCCCTCTCGGCGTCGGTACTCCCAGTTGTCGCTAACGAGTTGCCTGTTTGCAAGGGGAGGCTTCTGTGCTCGGGAGGCCACAGTCCCAGTCGCCGGCTTCCCCTAGGCTAACCCTACTCTTCGAGATAGCTTCCTCTGGGCTGACCCTAGTTAATTCGTGCTCTAAGAGATCCAAGACAAGTTCAGGGTGGAACTTGGAGATGAACAACACGACAGATGTGGTGTGTGCGGAGTCCTCATAGCAAGTCGCAGTTTTGGAGGAGGCCTTGTCGTTGGTGCCTTGTGATGATGAGTTATCATCGGGATCTATGTCGGGAGAAGTCGTTGTCCCTTTGGTATCTTTTCCTCCACTTAATAATATGACTTTTGATTACTTAATAATATATATATATAATCCTTTTAAAGGAGGAGACATTGTCAGTTAGTGTTGGACCTTACCATTACCTCTATTACCAAAAGGCTGAGATTAAGAAAATTATCAAGGAGCGATTAAAATTTAAGGTGATTAGACCAAGTCAGTCCTCATTTTCTTCGCTAGCATTACTATTCAGGAAAGTTGATGGCACATGGAGAATGTGCATTGATTATAGGGTACTGAATTAGGCCATTGTTAAAGATAAATAATCTATACTTGTAGTGGATGGACTTTTGGTTGAACTTTTTAGTTCAATTGTCTTTTTTAAGTTGGATTTAAGATTAGGGTATCATTAAAATCTTATGAGAAAGTAGGACATTTAATATGAGTTCTTAGTGATGTCATTTGTATTTACTAATGCACCTTCTATATATCAAAGACTTATGGATGACGTGTTCAAACTCTTTTTATGTTGATTTGTGATTGTTTTATTTGATGAAATCCTTGATTTATAGTAATGATTTATAGTCCCATTTGTAGCATTTATCTACAGTTTTTTTACTTATAGACAATTTTTTAGACTTTGGAGAAACACCAACTATACGCCAAAAGATCAAAATGTAAGTTTGCTTATTCAGAGATTGAGTACTGACATGTGATATCTCCGGAAACGGTTAGGCTTGACCCTCAAAAACTTGATTCCATAATAATTTGGCCTCTTCCTAAGAAGTTGTTGAGAGGATTCTTAAGTTTGACAGACTATTATCAAAAGTTTATAAAGGGGTATGGACAAATAGCTACTCCTTTAACTGCGTTACTAAAAAAAGATACATTTTCATGGACCACTATAGCCACTTAACTCAAGCTTGTAGTCACAAGTCCACCAATATTGGCTCTACTAAATTTTGATGAAGTCTTTGTTAGTGAATGTAATGCTTGTGGGAATGTGGTGATGGCAGTTTTGGTCCAAGATCATCAATCTTTAGCTTTCCCCAATCTGGCCTTAAGGATAGAACCTTATAGTTGTCTACATATTAAGAAAGAGTTTCTTGCACTAGTGATAACAATTTAGATTATTACAATTTAGATTATTAAAGATCCTATCTGCTTGGTAATTCCTTTATAGTGCATACAGATTATTACAATTTAGATTTTTTGTTTGTACATAAGGTTGGAACACTTGCTCAATATTTTTTCTAATTAGATATTTTGATTTAGGATAAAATTTATTTGAAGAATGTAAATTTTGACGAGTTTTGAAATTATGATGCAAATTTCTTAATTTATGAGTAAAATAATTAATTTCTCACTTGCAGAGGGGCAAAATGACAATTTTACCTTAAGATAGTGCTTTTATGATTCTAAGTTATTAGTGACAAATTGTTAACGTTTAGAAATCTCTATGTACCGTTTCTCATATTGAAGAAGTCCTTCTAGGACGCATGATAATTATGATAATGAGTTTGATGCATTCTTTGAAGCTTCTGTTGATAATAAAATCTTTATGAAAATATATTTGGACATGATCCATAAACTATGCTAAAAGTACTAATATTGAATTAGCCAAATGTCAACCAATTCTAAAATTTGGCTAAATTTTCTCAAAATCAGCAACATTGGATTATCTAAATCACTTCAAGTCAAGTTATGAGTTACAGTAATTGAATAACCAAAGTCATATATTTGGTGAGTTACTATTCACCATCCAAAAGAATATTTTATTAAAAAATATTTATACTTTTCTCACTCACTCCCACGTCTTCTCTCCCCCTTTCTTCCATTTCTCTTCCTTTCTTGTTCTTTTCTTCACCAACTAAAAATATTATTAAAATTTATAATATTATGTTATTATTTTGGCTTTGAGATGACTAGTTTAATGTAGATTAATCTCTCTAAAAATTTTAGTTTTAGCCTGGCTAAACTTCAAGTTTTAGTCAAAATTTAGACTTAGCAATGCCTTTGCCAATGCTCTAAGGCTATCTCGATTGATCCCTCATTCAAAAAAAAAAAAAAAAAATTATCGATTTTGGTTCAAACTAATAGAACTGCTGAAGACTCCTGATAATGACCAATTAATTTTGGCTGAAAGTTTTTGCAAAAACAAAAATTTCTTCTAATTGATTTCTTGTTTTTTTATAATTTTCAGATGGTCAAATGAATAGTAAAAAAGTTGAATTACTGTTTATTACTGTTCATTATACTTGATTGTACTATTCACAACGGTTAATTACGGTCCACAATTGTTGAAATAATTATAAAAGCGTCTACTTGGTCTATAAAAAGAGAACTTAGTTTTAGAAGAAGAAAGATATTCTTTTCCTCACCTCTCTTTGATACCACTTGTTCCTTATCCAACTTCCTAATATATTTATAAGTTATTTGGAATAAACTACTATTTCTACTTACAGTCATCTTCTCTTTATTATTATTTACATTCCTCTTCTCTTTTATTCTCATTTTCATCTAATTTCAATTATCTGATCCTGCTTTTATTAATTTATTACCTTGAGTTATCTGGTCTTGGTATATTTATCTTTATCTGCATTATCATACATTAGCGTGGGAAGGCTATTTCCGACTTCAATATTTCTTACCTCTAGTATTTCTAGGCCTACTGACACATACAATTTGAAAGTTATGCAATATTTTACACGCCGACTGCTGACATTAAAAAAATAAAATAAGATTTAAAAAATTAAGAGAAAATAAAATAAGATTTAAAAATCAAGAGAAAATAAAAACATTAAAAAAAGCCGGTACCACCTTTTTTAAATATTTATCTTGTAAGTTTTTTTTTTTAAATTTTAATTACTTCTTAGCTTTGGTCCTCAAAATAATTATATTTTGTTTTCCAAAATGTTTTGTTATTATTTGACTTTAATTCCAAGTTCTGTATTTTTAAGTAGTTGTTTGATCTATTTAATGTTTTTTCATAACCGTTTGATCAATAGAGTTGATGTGTGAAACTGTTAATTGGTTGGATTTGACCACGATGCTTAATCATGGATTAAGGCCGCCTTTTAATAATAATGAGAGAAAATAAGATGATTTTAAATAACACGTAATAATTGAATAAAATATTAATTTTATTATAAAATTTCAAAAAAATAATTAATTTACTATATTTTATATTTATTTTATTTTATATCCAACCAAAAATTGGTTGGATTTGACCACGATGCTTAATCATTGATTAGCTCTCTTATGTCTCAATGATGGATCGAGTGAAAACGAAGCCCGAGCGTAGCATGCGAAGGCATTAATTCATGCCCTCGTAGCTCTGGCCATGAGTACTTCTACGTGCAGGTAATAATTTTCCAGAACTAAACTATTATGAAAGAATTTGAGCTTTTTCTCATGAAAACTCATTAGCTAATCCAACTAATGCGTGAACGCCACTTTGTGATCGACATCTTCCACTGCCACCATTATCAATGCATATATAGGTTATTTACATCTCATTAGAAACCATGTCCGCAAGCTTATCACAGACAACAATATATTTTTCCTTTGACAAAGAAGATTGTGAGACACTTTTCATAACTAAAAAAATGAAGTCCGAAATTCCATTTCTATTCAAATTGGTAAATAAAAAATAAAAAAAGTCTAAAGGTAATTTAAGGCTCATATATTGGCAATGAAAATCAGTGTTAAACATATACATTTTTCATACCCAACAAATGGGACGATTATCACATATGGGTTGTTTATTGCATATGCAGTTTCTTTACAAAATGAGGACACAAGCTGCATGGTCAGTAGTAATAATTGACATATTCCTTATGTAAACAAGTAGATCATTAGTTCTTACTTTGTTCTAGTGCTTAATGTGGCATTGCTTTTAACATATGGCCATAATTAGTTGTAACTCAAGCATTATGACCGTCTCTGCATCGCTGGATTGGCAAGCGGAAGTACTTGGAGAAAGTAGTTCTGGGAACTGGGATGAGCTTCCCGACCATAGCCAGAGGCCAACTGTCAGAATTACAAGGGAAAAAGTTCAGGTCCATAGCAACTGGAGTAAAATAATTTTTAGTACCTTGAATGCATGTTAACTTCAGACCTGAAGCTTACATACTTTATTTTGTTCACCTATAGTAACAAATGTAATATGAGAACTACTTCTGAGGTCTAATTAGGAATTAGTTAGCTGTCAAAACAATGTTCGGATAGTTTTCGACATGTGACCCCTCATTTGCAGTAATTTCCCATTTTCACTCTTATGCTGCAATAAACTAGAAAGGGTAGACTATACAGTTTGAAGATCCCTCTGACTGGCAGTTCTTTGGAAAATATCACAAACCTTGGTAACAATAAATAATAATGCCTTTTTGACATAAAAATGGTTTCCCACAGTTTAGACTAATTAAATGGTGCGAGACCTAAGTGGGGTTGAATGTAAATGTGTTACCACACTGACACAATATAGGATGCATTGCAGAGGTTTCAGAAATTAGATGAAACAAGACTCCAATTATTTTTATATCAGACTTGATGTATCTTATCAATAGCTACTGACAAATGACTGGACTAACCTGACAAGACCAATACCAATGGTTATAAGCCATTGCTTCCAATTGAGTTGTTCTGTTGATGTAAATTTTCCAAGGAACTCAATGATAATTATCTACAAAATTGTTAAAACAAGCATTATTAATTGCAAGTGATTGCACATGTGAAATACTGGGAGTTGGTTAAAACATTATAGTGGCTGGTTACCTGAAGTACGAAAGTTATTCCAACTATACCCATGAAGAGATGGTTGGTGGTGACTCCACTGAAGACATTTATTTCATCTGGTTTCCGAGCATTGAACTCGTTGAATATCTGTATTTGAAACAATGGCAAACTAAATGTTGCAACTTATATACATAGAAAAGTAAAAGTAAGTTAAAAGTACACAATTAGGTAAAAGGTCAGTTTTCCTTAATTCATTGAGATCCATCTATGATATCCGATTAATTTAAGACCTTTTCAAATTTGATTTAATTGGTTCAAACGTTGAATTTGAACCAAGACTGAATTCACAAGGCACTCTTGTCAATGATTAGTTAACTAGTTATTTGACTAGATTAGCCCAAACATTACTTTCTACTTTTCTACCCTGATATTCTAAGCTTTAGATTAGTTTCATGAGGTCCTAAAACACAAAGATCAGCTATTGAATTAAAAATTTTCACAAGATTTCAGAAGTCAATTTGCATTCAAACCCTAGTTTCCGACTGTCTCTGGTGATTTAGGTGATTTTTCTATATGTTGTCTTAAGTTTTTCCTTCAAGATTCACATGTAGTTCTTGAATGACCATCCTGATGGACTCTTCTATCCATTTGAATGGTTTTGACAACACCAGTGCAAGAATCAATCTTTCACAAAAACTAGTGTGATTCTGTCATGACAACCATTTTGGCTACTCATGGTTCTTTAATATTGTTTTTTTTAATAATTTCATTCCTCTCCATTTTGTTGTTTTATTGTGTTGATGTTAAATCAAGACTTTAGAATAAAATAAAAATGGAGAAAGATGCATTCAGTGTGCTGTTCTGCTGTCTACACAATCTACCAATAATAAGTTCTGTAAACAACATGATTATGGCAATGTTGCTAGGTTTTATGATGTACCCTTTTTAAACATAGTTTTGAAGTGGCATGTTAGAAGTTTGAAACAGAGCTAGAATTGGTGAAAACAAAGATTTACAAGCCATGTTGTCACTTAATGTTAGAAACTCGTATCATCAACAATTTGAGTGAGCTGACTACTCGATTAATTTACATGTCTCGACCTCCAATAAAATTTGGGGATCCTCGTTCAAACTTGGTTAATGTGTATACTAACTAAGCCCGAACTCAATAAGAGCTCAAATCAAACAAAGGAAAACAAGGCAAGCTCGAGCTTGGCTTGAAACTGAATTCAGTTTTTTAGGAAGGTAAGATGATTTTATGTCGATGACATTGTGAATATAGAAGTGGTGGAATTATCAGGCTGAAACAATTTTTTACAGCAGCACTTTCACACCAAAGATTTGGGTAAGCTTTCATACATCCTTGGAATTGAGGTTGCAAGGTCAAAGATAGGCATAAACTTATCTCAAGAATGTATGTACATGCTCAAGGAAGCTGGAAATCTTGGATAGATGGAGGAGACTTGTTCTTGGATCTTAGCAGAAACAATCAACTAGTTGGGAAACTCAATTATCTCACCATCACAATACCAGGTATCTCATATGCAGTTAGTGTGGTGAGTCAGTTCTAACACATTCTGAGATTCACATTGGGACATTGCCATCCTTATATTTGAGATACCAGAAGAAAGCCCAGGGTATGGTATACTATTTAGGAAACTTGGTCATCTCAGCGTAGAGGACTTCACGGTCGCCTGAATCTAGAGTTGGAATCTTTACCAAGAAGAGGTACCAAGTGTTTGCAGCAAAGTAGAAACTTCAGATTTAACATGCTATTTTCATATCGAAGACTCTGTTTAATGTTTAAGTTTCTTTATGAGGGTGAACCTCTAAGAGGTTTTCACGACATGGTATGTTGTTTAGTCTATTAATAAAGTTTGCTTTGATTTTAAGTTTTGGCAGACTATATACTTTTCTCACAATCACCTATAAATTGCTTATGCACTCACTATCTGAGATTCTGAACATGATCTAAAATCCTTTCCTGGCAAAGGTTTGTTGTTTTCTGAACATGATCCCTTCTGAATAGAAACTAACAGAAATGCATATTAGGTTGGATCAGCTGTGGATTGCAAGTCTAGTAATCTATTCAGGATATTGCACTTCTGTGGGAGAAAATTTTGTGACTTGACATTGCAAAAGAACATAATGGTCACTAGGCCAAGTTGCACAAGCATTGTTCAAAGCCATGGCACATGTAGTTTGAGTTATTATAGTTGAATATATTGTTAAAGGGAGAAGGGTATGACTCTAATGATACCGTAAGATGGTAATATGAAAATAGGGCGACAATTAAGATTGCACACAACTGGCCCGATAACGTGATTGCAAGCAAAATATCTCTGTCACAACTTAGAATATACTTTGAAAAAGGAAGAATCTATTAGCTCCTTTCACACGACTATATTGTACCTATCTTACTCTAGTACAAATAACTGGTTATTGGAATGAGAACCCAAAATGGGTTCTTTTCCTCTGATAGTCACACTCTCTCTCTATCCCCCCATGGGTGCGGGAATGAATTACTTACTTGGCAAAGGACAAATGCATTGAATATCATAGTGTTCTTCACTCGAGTTGGATTTTCTACATTGTCAAGATGAAGAATACTCGTGCCCCAGAAGTTGAGAACAAGGAGCACACTAACTTGATATGAGGCCTGCAATGTCAAGTATAAGGAGAACAGAACAGAAATATATTACACATTTTCTGTGGTGCTATCTTCCAACAAAATAAAGCTCATAGAGAACGGATACCTGAATGAGTAAGTTCCTCCACATGACATTAGTTATAAGAGGTTCCCTAGGAAAACAGACATGAGATATCTCATCACTCCAAATCATAGGATTTAAATAGTGGCTCAAGTAGACAATATGATCATACAAATAAAGAAAAATCATTCAAATATCTACACAAAGCTTCTCCAATTTTAATTTACTAAACAACGCTAAACCCCATAGTTCTAAAACAAGCATGTATCAAGGGAGGGTACAAAGAGGAAAAGGAATTAAAACAGAATGGGCCATGACTCTACCCTCCTCTCCATCCTCTCCTAACAGAAAAGGCACTCAGCTTAATAATGCATTAGACCGAGATTGATGAAATTTAGCTTTATTCATAATAATTTAGAAAGCCAAGCCAAATCAGTAGACCCGCAGATTGTGGCATCAAACATTTGGAAATCAATTTAATGATAACATGGATCCTGCTTCCTCAAGATATCCGATAGTACTGAAATAACAGAAACCATTGTGGTAATGAACAGTATGTACTAAGCCATTTGTCTTGAAATTTTATAAGGGTAATCATCTGAGTATATAACAAGTACAAGCAAAACCTACACTAAGGGCATGTTTGGACATTATGAGAAGGGTGACGCTGGGGACCGGTCCGGCTGTCCCCAGCGTCCAAAGCAGCCCAACGTTAGTTGGGCTGCTTGATGATGAAAAACACATGAAAATAAAATAAAAAATATAATTAAATAAAAAATAAAAAATAAAAAATATATTAAAAAAACAAAATGACCAAAACATAATAAAAAACACAATAAAACATAATAAAAAACATAATAAAAAAATAAAATGAAGATGAATTTATGAGGGATTCGGCCATGGAGCAAACGGAGCCGCCGCCGGTGGCGGTGGGCGACACCGCCCACGCCATCGGGACCGGCGGACTCAGGCGAGCTCACCCCTACGACGACGAGTTCCGGCGAGCTCCGGTGTGCCCCGGCACTTGAAAAGCACTGAATCTATAACTATATAACTACATTATCAGTAACGAACAGTAGCACAAACCTTCGGCCAACCGGTGATCTATGCATAAGATGGTCAGTTGGTAGTTCTGTAGCCAAAGCAAGTGCTCCAAGAGTATCCATTATTAGATTAACCCATAGAAGCTGCAGCAAAGAGTCACATGGCAATTTCATTCTTCGTAACTTGAAGGGACAATTGAGTGATAACATAAAAAATTGGGCAACTGCAAGCAATCCAACTTCTTGATGGCATAGACAACCAATAAAACCCTGAGCACTAATTATGGTGAAAGATTAAGTGCCATATGTTGTGTACTTGAAAACTACCCCAGAGAAAAATGAACAATTAAAAGTATTTATAGCTCATTGTGATGTCGAAAGATCAGGAAACAGACATACATACATACATACATACATACATACATACATACATACATGTATACATATAGAAAGATAAACGTAAATTCCAATTGTTATCTTTGCCAGCTCTTTGTGTATACCAAATTTTTTATGCATTGAGATCATGTAATCATCTTAAAATTGACAAAACACATTTATATGAAGGAACTGATAGAGTGTGGGGTCCAACAGTCTATTTTAGAATAAAGCAATACTATGAAAAAAAGAAGGTTTTGTCAGTATGTTCATCAGAAACTGAAATTTCTGAGAATGCTCAAGCCAAAAGTAGTGATAAATGCATATACTTTGTACCTATTCCCAGATTCTTCATCCGGTCCACATATCATATTTGAGAGTGCTCAAAGCAAGTTCATAACCAATTATTACAGTACCCACTATCAGAGGGGTAGAGAGGGAGGGAGAGAGAGAAAGAGAGAAGAACCTGCACTGCATTTAAAGGAACATCACCGGAGGATACTGCTGCCACAACATTAATCGCAAGAGCTGCGACGTTAACTGTGAGCTGGAATTGAATAAATTTTTGAATATTTGCGTATACAGAACGTCCCCAGCAGACAACCTAGCCAGAGTAGATAAAGAAAATCCATACACATTACAAATATGATATATTGGGGATTGCTATAACTTTTCTACCATATTCAATCACATAAAGGAGAGGAAAAATTAGAAAGAAAATATGTGCATCATAACTTATTATTAGTCAACATAAATCTACAAGTATTTGCACTGGACTCATCGGATCATTTATAACATTAAATGGCTGTGGTAAACCCCACGTGTAAGAGGCAGCTACTTATTCCTTGATGGGATAACATATAATCAGTAAACTCAACAAAGTCCCCATCCAGAAGCTTAGGCTGTTAAATGGTAGTACAACCAGTCCCTCTACCCAACAAGAATTATATAAAGGTTGACAGTAAGTTTTGAAACCATCTTAAAGTGGATCCCTTACACAAATGAACTGATAGGAGAATTTCAAAATAGCAACTACTTCCAAGCTGATTGAACCAATAACAGATTAACAGGTCTGGTTATAACACTCCCAATCTAAAGCATGTTTTAACCTTATACATGCAGTAAGACCCCAAAAACAAAGGTTAGGGTTTAGATGCCTGTTAATAAACATTTGGAGGCAGATCAGAAGTGTTGAGTAGGATGTTATTAGCTGTGGTTCAAGAGGGATTTATGTCGGGTTTTTCTGCTGGTGACCCCTCGAGAGACACCATCTCTATCTCTCACTTATTATTTTCTGAGACACCCTAATTTTTTGTAAGGCAGATCAGAATCAACTAAGGGTGCTAAAGGCCCTCCTTCTATGCTTTGAGGCTACTTCAGGCTTGAGAGTTAATTTTGGGAAATCCGAGCTTGTACCAGTTGGGAATGTCACTGACCCGCAACAGTTGGCTACCATTCTTGGTTGTAAAGTAGTCACTCTCCCTATGAAGTATTTGGGGTTGCCGTTGGGCCCAGCTTCAAGGGCTTCTTCAATCTGGGATACAATTATTGAGAAGATTGAAAGAAGGTTAGCAGGTTGGAAGAGATTGTATTTATCCAAAGGTGGCCGGGTGACTTTGATCAAAAGTACCCTCTCCAATCTTCCCACTTATTATTTGTCTTTATTTCCCATCCCTGCAGCTATGACAAAAAGGATTGAAAAACTTTACCGGAACTTCCTATGGAGTGGGATGGAGGACGAATTCAATTTTCAGGACAAGGTGTACAAACCAATATCTTCAGGTTGTTTGGGCCTAAAAAATATAGGAACCTTCAATCGAGCTTTTCTTGATAAATGGTTATAGAGGTATAATTTAGAACCTGATGCGCTATGGAAACTGGTAGTAGAGAGTAAACATGGAAGCCTATGGGGGGGCTGGAGTACTAGAGAGGTGCGTGGGGCCCCCGGAGTGGGGTTGTGGAAACATATTAAATAAGGATGGGGGGTCTTCACCAGTTATACCAAACTAGTATTGGGTGACGGATCTTGGATTAAATTTTGGAGGGACACTTGGTGTGGGGAGGAAGCTCTACAAGATACTTTTCTTGCCGTTTTCGGGCTAGCTAGTGACCAAGAAGCTTCGGTGGCAGATCTCTTGATTCGATTAGGCGATCAAGTTCAATGGAATGTCACCTTCAATAGAGCAGTGCAAGATTGGGAAATGGACAATTTTAAGACTTTTTTCAGTTACATTTATTCTACTATGCCAAGAGGAAGGAGAACTGATAAACTTTGGTGGACACAGTCGAGCAAGGGTAACTTTTCGGTTCAATCCTTTTATAAAGCGCTAACACGCTTAACGAAGTCCTATTCTTCACTTGGATAGCTGCACTAGACAAGATCTTGACCATTGATAACTTGAGAAAATGCAGAATCATTATCATAGATTGGTGTTGCATGTGCAAGAATTCAGGAGAATCTGTGGATCACCTCTTGCTACACTACCTATTAGCCAAACACTTGTGGGATGATGTTTTTAGTCGTATTGGCTTGAATTGGGTAATGTCGACCTCAGTGATTGGGCTATTGGCTAGTTGGATATCTCTTGGAGGTGCTACTCCCATCAAATCAGTGTGGAAGATGGTCCCTATCTGCATTATGTGGTGCATTTGGCAAGAGTGCAACAATAGAACCTTTGAAGATAAAGAACGAACACCGGAGGAGCTTATCTCTCACTGTTATCGCACTTTATTGTTCTGGGCTCTAGCCATAGATTTTAATGGTCTTAACTTTCATGATTTCCTTGTATCGTCCAATCCACCCACGACCTAGATAGGCCTCGTCTTTTGTATACCATCTTATGTACTTGGGTTTTGCCTATTTCTATCAATAAAGTGTTTACTTATTAAAAAAATAAATAAACATTTGGATTATGAATGAATTTCTAGACAGGGAAGAAAACTGGAATAGGAAACTAAGTGCAGGGTAACGCTTTATATTATACATCAATTCCAAAAAAGGGTTGTTTTACGAATCAAGCAAGAAAAGAATTGAGTTTTTAACTAATTAAGGTTTTAGGTCAACCCTAGAACATTTAATTGTAAAGATGATTTTTGCATGGATTTTAATTAAATATCAAATGATTTATGTAGAAACTTGAAATTTTTAATGTGAAAGTAAATTCAAAGGGACAACAAATCGAAAAACTAATTGACCATGTACTGGTTACCTAGCAGGCCATGCATGGAGTGTTCAAGTTTTTCCTACTTAAGCTAGGAAGTGCTAGCCTAACCTATTCTCCTATAAATAAGACCATAAGCCTCCAATTTTATCATATGCCATCCGGAAAAGAGGCAGAAAATATCTTCAAGAGATCCAACCTGAGCCATCCCCATCAAGCCAAACCTAAATTCTCTTCTCTATTTCCTGATTCATAGAGCACAAAATCTTGAGAGCAGATTCTTCAACATATCATTAAGTTTTTAGCCTTTCGGTACCATATGTAAGGGAAGCAAATAACACCACATCTAGCAGCCAACATTAAGAGGGATAGGAGGAGAAAGTGAGAGTTTTGAGTTATTCAGGGAGTAATCTTCGGTAAGTGAAAACCAGTTTTCAGGCTCTCGAATAATTCAGAGTTAAAAAGTTATTATTGGTGTTTTTAATGCTGGAAGGAGAGAAAAACAACTTACAGATGAGGATTTTCATGTATGGGTGGATAGTAGGCAAGACATGATTTTCCAACAAATATAATTTATGGCCCTATAACCAGAACCTATTATCTAAAAAACTGTAATCTGGCGTGCCCGTACACTAATTTATGTTTTCCACATTTTTTCTTTAAGCCACTTAAGAATTAATTTCTTCCTTTTAATCATCTCTAGGCACTCCCATGACAAACTAGAGCAATTCTCATTAATACTGGTATTTCCTCCATACTTGTGCATTAATCAGATGGTGTTAATACACCCTAAAACCTTAGCTTTTATGTCTCCCCAGAGCATGTCATAATTATCCTAGATTCACCTTATTGAGTTGAGTAAATATCCGATTACTAAGCTGCAAGGCCCTTATGAGCATTACAACAATTTAGCCATTATAAACATGTTACTTTTAAAATTTGAACTATAGAGAACCTTTTCCAGGTTTATATCATTTCAAAACCCTAAATATTTTGTCATAATTTCATGCCCTAGAACTGTAGAACATGCAGTCGATGCCTAAAGCACATCAAAACCATGAGCCTATTTGTTGCAAAACAAGGCAAAAATCTGCTTTGTTTCATGTAGCTGTTTTAGTTTTTTCTACCCTTGAAATAGCTGTTCTATTTACTAAAAAAACTTATTGCAGAACCACTGTAATGCTCCCTAATAGATCAAACTATTGACTAAACAATAATATGTGTAGTCAAGTTATCATACCCTGAGCCAATATACAATGAAAACATTTGAAGAGTTTCTCAATATTAGCAGATTGATATCCAAAATTTGGTTTAGCACCTTGGTCTTCTCTATTCTCCTAATGTTTGTATGTTAGTGATGAAAAAGTATATGTAAATAAATGGAAGTGGATTACAACCAATAATCAATTGACCTACATAGGAGAGTACACCAGCATACATTCATGCACATATATGATCTCCCATGGAAAATTTCGCAATACAAAATTGCACATACATTCAAATGAGACTTTGCATAGAGTTTTGTATATACAATAAATCATGGACCAATTTACATAATTTTATTCCATTGAAATATATTTTGAATGTTTTATCTGATGTTTTTCTCTGGCTTCTATAGATAGAGAACACTGGCATAACAATTAGTTGTTATTTTCTTATTTACTCTATCCTAATCTATATTACCATACAAACTCATCTATCATTTTACAAACCAGCTTCTACTTGAAGTGCATGGTACTTGCTGATGTAAAATAATACAACGGACATTGCACCAAACTTCCTTCCTAAAAGAGTACTGGCTCTATCGTTCCTATCTATGGAATAAAGCCCACTATGTAAAAAGCGTGTGAGTCATACTTGTGGATATATTAGAGGAGAGGCAATGACAATGCCATAAATTTTTTACATAGTGGGCCATATCCATCCTTCATTGGAAGCAAAAAAAAAAAAAAAAGGTTTAAAGAACAATACTTCAAGTTCATGTCAAGTATATCACAAAGAATAAATGTCAAATGATTTTTTTCATTCTGTCTTTTTCTTTGCTGCAACATAGGTTATGACAGTTAAAATTGAAGATAACAGCTGCAGAGAGAGAGAGAGAGAGAGAGTGGGGGACGGGGGAGATGGTGAAATTTTTAGGTAAAATGAGCAGACCTGTAGTTTTAGATCTCAGATGTGTCCCAACACAACCTGCTCATGTCTTTCATATCCCAAAGGTATCTATTTCAAAATTAAAACATACACATGAATCTGTCTTTCTAAACCGTATAGATGTTCCGATATGCATCCAAGTTCCAAAATTTATATCGAGACTCTTTTGAGGTAGAGAAATGCTTAGTCCACAAAGAAATCCCACAAAAGTAAACTAACAAAATGACGTGGCTAACTGTGGTGCGCGAGATTATAAGGATCCTTTTATTGATCTGACATCTCACATTAAGTCACATCCATTTGCAAGTTTGCTTTTGTAGGATGCCTTTGTAGATCTGCACTTCTCTTGAAATTATCCCTGCTTCCTAGATGCAAATCCTCTCAAAACTATCCCGTGTACAGTGTACTGATTCATATCAACTTAATCGTCAAAATGAACATGCATTTAAAGCAACACCAAATTCATTGAATAGATAGTTGAAGTATTGAGAATGGTTCAGTATATTATTGCTAAAAGGATAGATGGTATTCACTGTAAAGATGGTAAAGATGATTTAACCCCTCTCTAATAATACCTGTATAAAGTACAAATGATAAGATGCCCACTGACCTTTACAACAGAAGCAAAATTATCATCCAAGATAATAATATCCGAACTTTCCTTTGCTACTTCAGTTCCTTGAATGCCCATAGAAAGACCAATATCTGCCTACAGTCCAAATGTTATAAATGTGATAAACTATGACGAGGAAGTCATTCATGTAATAATGGAAAGTGTAGCAAATATAAGTTTTCAAACTATAAGAGGCACAGCAAGAAATTGCTTACACAACAGCAAAATGCAGATAAACACAAACCCAATATGTTCAGAATCTTGGACATTTTGTTGAAGTGTTAGTTCAAATATATTCAAATCTATGCTTTACGCACACTTATGGTTACACTTCAAAGTATATAAATCTCAAGTTTCATAAACATCTATGATTTCTGATGCACTAGACACGTGTTGTTATGTCTGGGAATATTAAGTGGTATAAGATATGCGCTGGGCTTCTCCCATTCACACAAACAATATGTACTTGTAGCATTAAATGCGGGATTAATGCACAGATAGGATACTGATTGCATTTACAAATCATATACTAGGCATGTATATCTTCATATCCATGTATTGAGAAGTTTCCCAGTGAAACACACCGTGATCCAAACAACTTTGAATTTGTGTTCTGACAGCATGTATATCTTCATAACTTGCCGTTATTTGTGAAACACTTTCGCATGCTTTTAAGGTAAAAAAGGGATATAAAAATTCAAACCTACTTAAATAAATATCTTGATAAAGAAGCCAAACCTCATGAAGTGCAGGAGCATCATTGGTGCCATCTCCTGTTACAGCAACAACTTCTCCCCCCTTACGAAGTGCTTGCACAAGCAAGAGCTTGTCATTAGGAGAAGACCTACCCATCACCTATACATCAGCCATAGATGATCTATTACAACATATTATATTTAATGAAATAATTAATAAATATTTCTGACTTTGCGATCAGGACCACACTCTGAGGGGGCGGGGGGTAATTTATACGTACTGAACATCCTGCAAATTAATATAGAAAAACCACTACTCGATTCATACCACAATTTTCTTGGTAAGTTCTTCCCTTTCTTTCTCAGATAATGCACGGAATTTTCTTCCCTCAATAATGTTAGGTTCAGTAGCTTCCTCACTTGAAGCAAGTATCCCACACTCCAAAGCTATTGCTTTCGCTGTTTGAAGATTGTCGCCTGTGACCATTCTCACCTATAAATGAAAAATATGGTTCCCACAGGTAATTTTGGGATATTTTTCATTGTAAGTTATCTAAAGAAATACACAAACAAATAATCATAAAACAACATTCATAGACACATATCCCAATTTTAGATATTGTATGAAATTAAACCTGATTTTAGATTTATTCCAAGTTGGATAGGCATTGGACACATTTTTTATTTATATTTTTTTCTAATCAACAGCTTAGAATCAACTTATGCCTTTCAATCGACATTATTCTGGGAAAATATGGATGAGATGCTTCTTTTTTCAGTCATGTAAGCTGTCTTTTGAAAGACTATAAATTGCTCATATTTACATTATATTTTCTTCAGTCGATGCAGCGTGGTTTCCTTAGAGAGGAAGGCTTGAGTTTTTATTTTTCCCTTTGTTTAAAATTAATAAAAAACATAAAAGAAATAGCCCAAGTACACAGGATATACAAGAGGAACGCCTAATTAGAAATAGAAAAAGATGCAAGGAAACAATGGAAACTAAGGTCATTTAAATTTATAGCAACTGCCCAAAGAAACAAAGCATTGAAGGGGAAAGTTTTAAACTCTTCCATTGTCAGATTGCCCAAGGAGGCCATCCAAGTGAAAAAAAAATCCCCATTGGGGGTGCCTTAGTTTTTTAAATACCACTTGGAGGAGACGGGTTAGCTTTTTGAGGCATAATGACTTGATAAAATGATCAAACAATGAATTTCCATTTCTTGGAAGGGGTCCAAAAGAATCTAACCTGACCTCCAAGAAAAGTTCTAGAAGAATACAAGAGATTGAGAACTTCTGCACAAGGCATCAACTTCCCAAGCATGGGCTGCTCCACAGAAGCTCTCATTCCATTTAGGGGACAAATTGGAAAACTCCCATAGATCAATCATTGAGTATTCCTACACACCCGCAGGGTTATATACCCTTGGGAAGGTTTCCTTGAGGACCCCCATCTTTACACCATAAATCATGCCAAAATCTAGTCCCGAACCCATCAACTACCTCAAGTCTAGAATGACTAGAAAAATCCTCACTCTTCTGATATATTTCTATACCAAAACCTGTGGTCCATGCACCTCATTAGAACACCTCTCATGGCAAGCATATCCAAATTTAGAATCCACTGCAGCTTCCTACCAGGCTTCTCTCTCATGTTTCTAATGACAAAGCAAACTGATAAGCTCAATTCCAGAATAAGTGACTTGATGTACAGTTTGCTGGATGTCAAAGGCTTCATATAAACCACATCTTATCCTTGGACAGAACATTGATTTTCCCACCAACCTTTAAAAATCCCATCACTTTCAGTGATTTGAACCTTCCCAATACAAAATGGTTCCATTAATGCAGAACACCATTAACACAGCGAAGCATCAGAAACAGTATTGATGTTACGAGTCATTGATTAGTTTATGCAGAGAAAAACCAAACAGATCTATTGATAAACCCAAAATTTTGGCCACCGTCATGAGGCTACATTGACCTCTTGCTATCTCAATCTTAACAGAGAAATGAGTGGACAGGTAAAAATATATGCTACGAATGATCATCACCTATTCTATCAAACATCTATCTACAATTCTTATATGTGAACAAGATGTAAAAATAAAAATAAAAAACATAAAAAACATGCTATCAAGGCATTTTGTGTTGTTCCAGAAAAGTATTACAGGAGCATGATAAGTCAATTTCTTTTCATTATGCTATGGACAGTATGCCTCATACACATCATTGTATATACATGCATATCTAAATATATAATTCAATTCATTTCATTAAAAGCACAGAGGGATGCAACCCTACTATACAGGATGTATGCAAGATATAAACCCTTCAATGAGTAAAAGAAGAACATCCATAAATTCAGAAAATATTAGAAAACAGGGACATTATACACCCCTGCCCGTGTATAAAGTGATTCTTCCACCAATTTCTTCGGCCCTTACACTGAAATCTCACGATCTTCAAAGCATTTATGTGCTCTCCTAATTGTCCAATTAAATATAATATGGTCATCCTCCAAGCAGTTAAAACTGAGCATTCTCATTGACCTCTTCAAAATCTAGTAGTTCTGTGAACCTGTCACAGTCTGGATGTTTACTACTGATAAGCTGAGAAAGCATGATATCGTTGCAATGGATTGGTGCTTCATGTGCAAAAGGTGTGGAGAATGGGCGGATCACCTTCTTCTCCATTGTGACGTGTCAGAGGCCTTTGGGGACGAGGATTTTGCTAAGCTAGGCATTGTATGGGTGATGCCCAAGAGGATGGTGAATCTTTTGGCCTGTTGGAGAGGGATTCAAGGAACTCATCAAATAGCAGCCAATTGGA
Source organism: Platycarya strobilacea (assembly GCA_036898215.1). NCBI lineage: Eukaryota > Viridiplantae > Streptophyta > Magnoliopsida > Fagales > Juglandaceae > Platycarya > Platycarya strobilacea. The sequence continues at coordinate 29,382,312 of CM072556.1, forward strand.
AGATGGTACCTCTTTGTTTTATGTGGTGTATTTGGAATGAGAGGAACGGATGCTGTTTCGACAATAGAGAACTCTCGTGGAAGGGATTAGAGCCTTCCTTTTTCGTACTTCGTTGCTTTGGGCTTCTGTTATTGTGCTCTTTTCCAGCTTTAGCTTGTAATTAGGTGTTTTCTCTTGTATACTTCTCGTGTACTTGGTCTATGCCTAATTACATGGTTTAATAAATTTCTTAATTATAAAAAAAAAAATCTGGTAGTTCTGTGAACCATCGAGGAATGACAAATTCTACCACAAAAATTCTTAAAATCATATTCACAATGGAGAAGAAAGTGATCTGAAGATTCTCTGCTCCCTTGGCATACGCAACACAAATCCACAACTCTGCATTTCTCTTAATTAGATTATCTGTGGTCAAAGTCTTTCCAATAGCAACTGTCTTGCCCTACAATACTTGAACTATATGTAACAACGACCTCATGCCTTATCCACAGGATGGACGCCAAAGTATGAAATATTTTTCAAGACTTTAAGATGATGTAGTTCTATATGCTTTACAAAGAATAAATGAGTACAGCATGATAAAGATGAGCCATGATTATGACAACTAGTGTGCACTGCTCCTTTTGTCCTTCCTAGTAATGCAATTGTATCAAATTATCAAGGATTTTACTAACATAAGACCGACAAAAAGTTTATGAGAAAGCAAACCATGTCTATTTCTGAATAAATTAAAATATTGTACGATTTAAAATGTAGAAGAAGAGAATTCGTGGAACACCATATAGAGATAGACATACAGTTACCATTACCATCCTAGATATTGAAGTGGAGTCTACCGCTCATATATGGCTTCAAGTAAAAAACCTAAGCTTTTGCATCACTCATGAAAAAAAATCTCATCACTCCCATTCCTTGACCAAGGAGGATTGTAGAACAGGCAAATAACAGGTAGCAAATAGAACATTGAATTTAGTCCTAGAAGGATATAAATCTGTAACCAACAACCGAAACTGGAGATGCACTAGATACTCTACAAGGGTACATGTCCATGTGATAATGGTTTCAGTGCACAACGAAAATAAAGACATCATGACTATACATAGAAAAAATGTGAACCAATTATCAAAAAGATGCAAGAGACTACCTTTATACCAGCATTTGTACACACTTTGACCGCGTCTTTCACACCAGGTCGACAGGGATCCTACACACAATCCAAAGGACCAATATGTTGTGAATTTGTAATATTTGAAGAAATTAGAAGGCACCATGGGAATAATATTAGCATCATATGTAGAAGGATTAATTGTTGGACTTAATTGAATGCTATGATCCACAGATACGACAAACAACAGATTCATCAGCACTACTACACCACCAACATAAGACAGGGTTGGTGACCCCTACTGACAAAGAACAAATAACTATCAAGGAAACTAGTTTTCTTTGATAATAACATCATAGCCATAGAAAACTGTGAACCACAATCTCATTTTGACTATCACAGATGGCCCTCCTTTTTTTTTTAGAGAAAATAGATGGAAGAGAGGGACTTAAATTCAAAAAATGTCCTGGTAACCTTGCTCTAACACCAAGTAGTGTTTTTATAGGGATGGGATTTAGAGAAAAGAAGAACTGGAATAGAGGAAAATGATGGGTTGGGGCAAAATCACACACTACCCTCTTATATCTAACAGTTATATATTCATTGGATATACTTGATTATACACTAACAAATTTCATCAAGGAAAGCAAGAACAATAATGCATCGTGAATTAATAATTTTGTTTCTTGATGTTTACCTTTATACCAACAATAGCAAGCAAAACAAGGCCATCATCAGGTAAAACCCATTTAGCTAAACTCTCCTCGTCAGTAGGAACTTTGTCCAATTTATATGATCTATATGCAATGGCAACGCATCGCAAACTGCTTGCAGCCATGTCTTCAATAGCTGCATTAAAGAAGTCCTGGGGAAACCATTTGAAGCATTGTTTCAAAATTTAAGTACAAGTTTCAATCTTCAAATGACATTCACCTTAAACAAAATGGTATCAATCCGCCAATGCTAAGTCATTTTTTGAAACATATATTAATCAAGGTTTTGTTCAAAATTATAGTCCAAGACAAACATGTAAAAGTTAAGTCTCATGTGAGCTGTCTCAATGATCACAAAATATATGGGGTATAACCATATTTCATGGTCGACAAGAGTTTGCATCAATGGTCACATAACAAATGCATAGCTAAACATACAAATTCGTAGCAAAACCAATAAAGATTTCTTACCGGCAAGATTAAAATATCATTTTTTTAGTTAGAACTGAAACTCATCATTTCTTTTCTGGTCCATGTTACCTTGACAATCATGTATGTTTCCTATATAATGCGCATTACCATGATCTTAAAGGACAACTGCTGTTCAAATGATTTGAATTGTTCTTGATCTTTGTGATGGGATATGATTGTGTTTATGCAACTAATGGCTAGCTGTATGAGCACACTGAATTACCACCATCTTAAAGGACAACTTCTGTTCATGTAACCAAAAGCCATGATTCATGTACATAAAATATTGTATGCACTCTTCATCCATATATAACTTCTTGCATCTTCATTTTCACTTAATGTACATCACTTCTGCTATTTAATTCCTTTGGGTTTTTATTTCATTTTATCATTTTTTGTTGCCATTGCTTTCACAGAAACTTCCTTCAGTGGTATTGTAAGCAAGAAACCACCGTTCATGACCTTATCTTCTTCAATAGATTGCAGGCAACCATTTGAGTCAAGATACTCTTTACATGAGGCTAGAACAATCTCAGCTGCTCCCTTCCAGTGTATATGAACTTCAGACTCATTCTGCCACAAAAGTTATTTATGAAAGCTCATGAGCAATTGCTAAATTGGGTGAATTAGGCAAATAAGAGAGATGCTCTAAATATAAAATTAATATGCAATGATACTAGTTCAAGGGTCAATCATGAAGATCCATGAATTCCATCCAACCCTAGTCAATCATGCCTACGTGTTGCTCTTGTATATGTCCCATGTATCTAGACTATGCCTAGTTCTCCTCAATAAAATTCTTATTTATTGTCTAAAAAAATACCACAAATATTTTATCACTTCCATGTCAACTTTTGACCCAACTTCTGGAGTTGCCAAAGTTTCAGAGTAGATAATTTGGAAGGGATGCTCCAGTTGGTTTAAGCAGTAAACAATTCCTCTAGTGACAAGACATTAAACTTGACATGAACATCTTGTTGTCTGTCCATTTTGAGCTTAGATACCATATTTTCAAGGTCTTCTAAAGTTTGTATTAAATAATTAAACGGGTGGGATGGGGGTTATCAATTATAAAGTCAAATTAGATTTTTCTTTAATGTCCAATTTGAGTTTGGAAGGCATCCTTCTTGAACAAACCTTTTTTGACAACCATTTGTTGCTTTTTATTACACATTAATAGCATGCACACTACCAAATTATGGTTCAAAATTACCCTTGGGATGATATTGATCAATAAAAACTGACAATTTATCAATTGTTCCAAAAGTTTAACCCGATAGAGAAAAATAAATAAATGTAATGTCTTAAAAAGTCTTATAGCACTCCTCTAGAAGTGTGGATTGTGGACCCAAGTTCTCTCTCAATGAGAGAGGCTCAACATGGAATTTGTTATGAACTCCTAGGTAGAACTCACTCTTGAAAACTTGGGATGATATTGATCAATAAAAACTGACAATTTATCAATTGTTCCAAAAGTTTAACCCGATAGAGAAAAATAAATAAATGTAATGTCTTAAAAAGTCTTATAGCACTCCTCTAGAAGTGTGGATTGTGGACCCAAGTTCTCTCTCAATGAGAGAGGCTCAACATGGAATTTGTTATGAACTCCTAGGTAGAACTCACTCTTGAAAACTGGCTTACAAGAGAAGGGTGGCTAGAGGCTTATAAAGCATCAACCAATCCCATATTTAGTCAATGTGAGATCATAGCATTTGTTATGAATCCCTAAGTAGAACTCACCTTGGAAAACCAGCTTACAGGGAAGGGTGCCTAGGAGTTTATAAACCATCAACTAATCCCATACTTAGTCAATGTGGGATAATAACAAAATTTTCTCCTTCAAATGACAGAATGGGATTTATGTTCGATCTGATGACCACCTACCTTAAAAATGTCAACGATATATATGGCAACAATATATATGGCAGAATTAGTGCAATAACTGTATATATGTATAGGCATCAGTTTTGATAGATATTAGGCTGCTGTATAGGTTCCTTATTTGTATTGATTTATTGTTTCCTTGTTTACACGTAATTTAGAGGCTGTAATTAAGGACATGAGATTGGATAAAACACGGCATCTCTCAATTGAGAGGTATTGGAAGCAATTCTGACATGGTACCAGAGCTAACTTTTCTGGGCTAAGTTTTCACTGTTGTTGGCATCGAGTATCTCTGGGTTAGTGTTTCTATATTTTTTTCAATAAACTCTGTTCTTGAAACCAGTTATTTCTGGTCCTTCGGTGCTATCTGTCCTTAGGCCAGAAGTTCTTTTGGCACATTCCGTGATCGTTGTTGAATTTGGCTGTATCGGCACTCTCTGTTTTCAGGGAGGTGTTCTTTGGCAATTTTCGTGATCTCTGTCGTGGGTTAGCATTCACTGGGCTGTATCGGCACCCTCTGTTTTTCAGAGAGGTGTTATTTGGCTGTTTTCGTGATTCCTGTTTGTGGGTCAGTTTCTACTGACATTTTCGGAACTCTCTGATTCATTAGAGGTGTTTTTTTTTTGGGCTTCTGTCGGTGCACTCTTGGGGTCTCTGTGTAGGTTTTTTTCAGGGAGATTTTCTCAGCTTTTTGGGTGCAGTTTGGCTGTTTCTAGCAGTGTTGATGCATACTTGTATTGTTTCTTGGTGCAATATTTGACATATTGGCATTTTCTAGCAGTTTGGCATTTTCGGTGCAATATTTTCTGTGTTGTCAGTGCATTTTTGGTGGTGATCATGTCGGTTGAAAATTCAATTATTCGCTTTAATGGGAAGAACTATGGGAGTTGGGAGTTTCAATTTCGAATATTTGTTAAAGAAAAAGAATTATGGGGTCACTTGTATGGGTCTTCTGTGGCCTCTACTGATCTCAAAGAATTTAGTTCTTGGTCCAGCAAAGATGCTAAGATTGTTTCTTGGCTATTAAGTTCCGTTGAACCACATCTAGTTATCAGTCTTCGATCATCTACTGCTGCTAACGAGATGTGGGACTATTTTAGGCGAGTATATTATCAAGACAATACTTACGCAAGTGTCAAGTTCAGTTAGAGATTTCCAACTACAGACAAGTTAATCTCTTAGAACTGCTGAATTTCTGAATTTATGGAGTGAATATTCTGGGATTTTGTATTCTAAAGTTCCTAAAGAAGCATTAGACGCACTGCAAGTTATTCATGTTGAGAGTCAAAGATATTAATTTTTGATGAAGCTAAGATCAGAATTTGACACTGTGCGAGCTGGTTTGATCAATCGTAATCCTGTTCCTCTTTGGAAGTGTGCTTGGTAGAATTATTAAGAGAAGAGCAGTGTCTTGCCACCCAACATGGATTAACCCAAGCAGCTGTGACTACTGAGATGGTTAATGTATCATATGCTGCTCAAGGGAAAGGCAGTAGGCAGATCCAAGAAACAGATACAGTGTTATAGTTGCAAGGAATTTGGGAACATTGTATCAGAAAATTCTGCAATCATTGCAAAAATGAAGGGCATATCATTAAAGATTGTCGAGTGTGACCTCAGAATCACCAAGGCCAGGGATTTCACATTGCTGCCCAGGCTAATATAACTACTGTCCCCCTTGTTACTGCTCCAGGACCACCACCTACAGCTGGTTCTTCATCTATCCTTACACCCAAGATGGTCCAACAGATGATTGTTTTCGCTTTTTCTGCATTTGGCCTTCAAGGTAAGGGAGATTTCCTCACCCCTCCTTGGTTGGTTGACTCTGCAACTTTCAATCATATGACTGGAAATACCGATATTTTACCTGATGCTTGTAAGTATAATGGTAACCAGCACATACAAATAACCAATGGTAATACTCTTCCTATCACTGCGATTGGAAATCTGGGGTCCTCTTTCAACAATGAATTTGTATCACCAGAGTTATCTATGAATTTAATTTCTGTCGGACAGCTTGTAAATAATAATTGTCAGATTCATTTTGCTTGTAATGGTTGTTGTGTGCAGGATTAGGTGTTGGGGAACGTGATCGTGAAGGAACCTAAAGTGGGACGTGTATTTCCTCTTCAATTTTCCAATTTTTCTGTTTTGCATTATCTTATGAAATAAGGTCATTTGGAGAATAAAACTTCAGTTGCCAATATGTCTTCTGATTGTAGTTCTTGTAAACTTGGTTTTATATTATTTACCTTTTTCTTTACATGGCAGTCATGCTTCCCCATGTTTTGAGATTATCTATACTGATGTCTGGAGAGTGAGACCCGTTCTTTCTTATGCTCAATACAAGTATTTCGTGACTTTCATTGATAACTATAGTCGTTTCATTTGGATTTATTTCCTTAGATCAAAAGTTGATGTGCTTTCCACTTTTCAAGCCTTTGTTGTGTTTGTTGAGACTTGATTTTCTGCTTGTATTAAAACACTTTGTTCTGACTCTAGGGTGAATATATGTCCCCTAAATTTCAGGATTATCTCAAAACTCGGGGTATTCTCTCCCAACGATCATATCCTCACACCCCTCAACAGAATGTGATTGCTGAGCATAAGAATCGTTATCTTTTGGATGTTGTTCGTGCTTTGTTGATTGAACCTCGATGATCATCTCGAGTTTCACGTCTCCGGGACAGGTATGGGTTCTTACATACTGCCCATTAGGCTAATCTTGATACTACTTTTGTGTCCAAATCTTATTCTCAAGTTGCTGTTCAAGATTGTTCGCGGCAAGCTATGCAAGACGAACTTTAGACTCTTCAAGATAACCACACTTGGAACATCGTCCCATGTCCTGATGGAGTCAAACTCATTGGCTGCAAATGGGTATATACTATCAAGCTATGGCCTAATGGCACTACATAGCGATATAAGGCTGGTTAAGTGGCTCTTGAAAATTGTCAGGAGTATGGACTTGATTATGAGGAGACCTTTGCACCCGTCACCAAAATGACTACTGTACATACTCTTATGGCTATTGCTGCTTCTAAAAGATGGTCTCTTCAATAGATGGATGTAAAGAATGCATTCTTTCATGGAGGTTGAATGAAGAAATCGATATGTCTCCTCCTCCTGGTCTGTTCTCTTCCTCCTCCACTGAGTTTTGTAGGTTGAAGAAATCTTTGTATGGATTAAAGCAGGCACCGCGTGTATGGTTTGAGAAGTTTTGCACCACTCTTCTTGACTTTCATTTTACTTAAAGTCAATTTGATTCTTCTCTGTTTATTCAGAGAACTTCCATTGGCCTTGTTGTTCTTTTAGTATATGTCAACAGTATTGTTATAATAGGTTTTGATTTTCACTTGATTGAGCAACTATAGTAGCATCTCAAGACTACCTTTCATATGAAATACCTTGGCCCACTTCAATATTTTCTTAGTCTCAAGGTGCATTCTTGTCCCAACTGTTTGCTTCTGCATTAGCACAAGTATACCCAAGAGATTCTCACCTTGGCTGGGTTCCAATCTGGGAACTCAGTATTTACACCCCTGGAGGTTAATTTAAAGCTTTGTCGGGACGAGGGTGAACTATTATCTGATCCATCTCTGTATCGGTAGCTAGTAGGGAGATTAAATTACCTGATTATCGCCCGACCTGATATTTCATTTGTTGTCCAGTAGGTCACTCAGTTTATATAGGCTCCTCGCCAATCTCATTTAGCAGCGGTACAACGGATCATTTGTTATCTCAAAGGTACATCTGCTAGAGGTTTATGATTTTCTACTAGGATTTCCTTACAGTTAACGGGTTATAGTGATGTTGATTGAGCCAGTTGAGTGGATATCCGTCGTTTGGTTACTAGTTGGTGTATGTTTCTTGGTAATGCTCTCATTTCTTGGAAAGAGGCATGATCGAGTCTTGAAGTCTTCTACAGAATCTAAGTATCGTGCTATGTCCTCCGCGTGTTCAGAGAATGTGTGGCTTCGGGGTTTGATGCATGAACTTGGTATTCCGCAACTTACTCCAACTCCTCTTCATGCGGATAAAACCAGTGCTATATAGGTTGCTGCTAATCCTGTATTTCATGAGCATACCAAGCACATTGATGTAGATTGTCATTCCATTTGTGAAGCACTTGATTAAAATGGGATTACACTTCCTCACATTTCCACTGAATACCATACTGCTAATGTCTTTACCAAGGCCATGACTCGACATTGTCATCAATTCATGATTGATAAATTGATACTTCTTGATCGATCAACATCAATTTGGGGGGGGGGGGGGGGGGGATGTCAACGATATATATAGGGCAACAATATATGTGGCAGAATTAGTGCAATAACTGTATATATGTATAGCCATCAGTTTTGATAGATATTAGGCTGCTGTATCGTTTCCTTATTTGCATTGGTTTATTGTTTTCTTGTTTACACCTAATTTAGAGGCTGTAATCAAGGACTTGAGATTAGATAATACACGGAAACTCTCAATTGAGAGGTATTGGAAGCAATTCTGACAAAAACCATGTCCAAGAAGCCTATGCTCACAGAAAACTATGAATCTATGCACTCAACAAAGCCCAACACAGTGGATTGGTCATGGATTAGTCTATTCTAATTGAAAGGTATGATGTGACAGTGTGGTGCTAAGTTTCTCCAAAAGAAAAAAAGAAATACACTGAATGCAGTTTAAGAAATTAATATTAAATTTTCCCTCAAACATGAAGAGCACAGTTATGGAAAAAAATGAGACCTTGGTTCAAGTCAATTACCCGTTTTACAGCAACACCACCACGCTTTTTCTCAGAATTGAAAGGGAAGACGTGGAGAACAACTGACTCTGATCTCACAACATCAAATTTCATTCCAAGCTACAGCAGAAATCAATGCTAAAATGAACTCAACAGTGTATAAGAAGAAACAACCTTGGACACTAGATCAAGTTAACAATGATACCATGATTGCCCAAGAAAGAATAGCCTTTTCTGTAGGAGATCCAGAAACCTCTGTATGTCCATCCTGCCATAGAAAAGTAATAGATAGGATTTAATCCTATAGAAACAACCGTAAATGAATAGAAAATTACCTACGAAAGAGCAACCAGATAAATGCATGGAACTAAATATTAACTCGATGATAGAAGAAAATAATGCCAGGCTTAGAGATCAAACTGATGCTAATCTCCTTCAAAAAGCAAGGATGTTCTAAGTAAATAATTTGGGAGATAGTAAACACGGACACTGTCATATTATGTTGCCAAACAAGTTGGATTACTTAAGAGGAAAAAAGCATTCTTCTCAACCATTTGCAATAAAATAGGGCCTATAAAAAATTAAATCAGTTTTTTCCACCATTACAAACACCATGCAAAAATCCTATGTCAATTTTAAGCATTTGTTCTGAAATTACCTCTATCCCTTCCATTTTTAAGTCCTAAATTCTTTGGGGACAAAAACAAACTTAAAGATCAAGGTGCAAGAACTCTAATCAGGATCTTGAAGCACAGCTCTTGATTCTTGTGTATATGATTAAAAGCTTTCAGTGTTGTCACCTTGGACCAATACATCACCATATTCGACTTATTTTCAGTTGGTATATTTACGTGGTCCAAATGAGCCAAAGTACACACCTGCAAAACCCCACCCAAAACCATAATCTACATTCTTAAAAGAACAAGCTACCAAGTATTCCCCAATATATTCCTCGACCAAACTAACTGCTTTCTTACCCCACATCACTATAATATTAATACCACCCGAAGCCCCTTAGATGAAAGATAGGCCCATCCCGCATAAGAAAAACCCCACAAACTTCTTAAAATATTTCTGTCAATAAAACTTCAACTTGGTCTCTTGAAAACAAATAACATCAACCTTCCATTTCTGAACCAAGTTTTTCACCCAAAGGCGCTTGCATGGGTCATTCAGTCCCCGAACATTCCATGAAAGAAATCTTTGGCTTCATATAACACCATTATTCAACCTGTCTTTGTGCCTTCCCCTACTAGCACTTCCTTCCCTTGCATTGTAGTTAGTAGAACATGAAAGTCTCTTAAACTAGCTTTCTTTTCTAGAATGAGATCTGGCCAAAAGAGGTTGTCCTGCCTCGATAGCAAAAAGAAAAGCTTTAAATTGATCTTCAAAGCCCTCCCAAGAAATTCCTCCACAATCACGAATTTCATCCACCTTCTAAAGAATCCAATCTGAGTGTAAATCTACCCATAAAGGAGCCAAAGGCAATGAACATATGGGACTAGGATCCTCCAATCCATTTATAGAAGCAACTGCCCCAAACTCCTTGCAAAAATCAACTGCAATTGTAAAATTGACTTGTCCATGTAGAGGATAAGCTTAGATGTGCTTAGGCTTTGTAGAACTTGAGCCATGCCAGCTTAGGATTGATCTGATATGGATGTTAGGGATTTAACAATAGGATATTTTAACACCTCAAATTCATCTTAGAGGGATGATATATGGATTGCATACTATACAGAAAGAAGGATTTCTTGCAATTAATAATAATTCTATCAAGTTCCAATTTTAAAGGTGACAAGTCCTTTTGGATTATAAACTCATAGTTGATTTATGTTTTCCTTGGATCAATACACATAGCTAATCATTTTTCAAGAGGGTTGAGGCAAATAAGAATTTGTAAGCATACAGTTCATATTGCTTTCTGAAAACCACCCACAAACAATAAATAAGATTACAACCTATAAACTAAGCTCTTGCCATACTGCAGAACAAAAGAGAGGCACTAACCTTGGATATAAAAACATTGCCTGTGGTATTCTGTGCAATTCCCTCAATAAGTAGAGAGGATAACGATGGATGCAACTGCAAAGAGTCACCTGGTGATGTTATCTTCTTTCTCCCAGCATATGCCTCAACAATAGTCATCTGCAATGCACAAAATTAGAACATGCGTGTATAATTAAAAAAATTTAACAGCACAAAGTTAGGAGAAAAAAATCCAAATAGTTGCCTGTAACAAGTTTAAAAAAGAAATATAAAAGCCCCCAAGGAAGATATCGTGCTAGTAGAAGCTTATTAAATAGTCACCCCAACAGCATTTGATTTCAAGTTTATGAGGTTGCTTTCCTTTTAGAGGATATAAATAATTCAGATGATTCTTCAACAATTACATCATTTACGGAAAATTTATGTAAAAACAAAACATATTTGCTGAAAATGACCCTTTTCCATTGATATAAGAATCCAATTTTTTTTTTTTTTTAATGTCGGGAAACCTCTTCAAAACAGGGCCCTTCAGATCCACCCTTGCAGAGTAAACCCCAGTCCTGTGCACTGAACCCTCAAAAATTTTCCTACACTTCCACTAGGGGGTGTGATCCCAAAAGATTGTTTGCACCTATGAGGTGTGGAACCTTGGACCTTGAAGGGAGTGATACCCCAAGACCAATGCCTCCACCACTTGGGCTAATCCAAACTACAATCTACCTAGCAGACTAGTGCTAATACAGTGCATAACAAATTTTTATGCAAAATATGAGAGCCTCAAAAGCACTATTCTAACCATCTTAGGCATATTTCTGATCTCTTATACAAGAGATAACTATTTGAAAAGCATAGACTATCAATAACAAATCTCTTATATGAGGGTAACCATTTTGAAGTAAAAACTGCTGAAATCCATGGCTGGTTTGCCAACAACATGCTGGTATTGACCAACATAACTAAAGATAAGAGTTTGTAACTTCATTATCCATCAGTACATCTGGCACATTTGGAAAAAGATTTTTCATGAATGAGTAGATTGAGATGAGATGAGATGTGATGTGAAAACAACTAGGCCTAAATCTGCATACTCGAAACTACATACAACATTTATTTGAGAAAGTATCTGAAGGCACCAAATGTCAAATAATTCCAGAACACGTGGAATATTTCCATGCTTACTAATGAGAACACACCTGATTCAGGGTTAATGTTCCCGTCTTATCACTGCAAATTGTAGTTGCAGAGCCCATAGTTTCGCACGCTGAAAGTCTACGAACCTGCGAGTCTCCATTATTAGAAAAGGGATTAAAAAAAAAAGAAAACTGAAACAAAAGCACTTGTTAAAGCAATTTATGAGGAGAATAATAGATACTGAAACTTGCCAAAGCTTTATCTTCCATCATTTTCCGCATTGAGTATGCTAGGCTGCCACAGAATTGACATACAGAAACAACATTGAAAAGAATCATAGAGATTAAGAATCGGAACAGATTAGCCTTAGCTCTATTATGTTTGCTGTCTGAAACAAAGTAGTTGCTCATACATACGTCAATGTGACAGCCAAAGGAAGCCCTTCAGGCACTGCAACAACGACAATGGTAACCTAATATAATGGGTTTACAATTAGTCAAGACATAATACAAAAGCAAATATAATTGTTAAAAAACTACATTAAAAGAATTTAGAAACTGCACTTACTGCAATGGTAAATATTTTAATAACTTCGTCTACTACATCACTAATGCTAGTCTTGCCACGGACAAATTGGACATTTCCATTTGGATCTTTTGTATGTCCAGTGAAGTATCTAAAAAAATATAAATTAGATTATGGTAATGGGGCCATCAATTCTTTTAACAGAACATTAATTATATAGTGGTAGAGGTTTACCTAACCAAGAGGACAGCAAGCACAAAAACAGCTACTGAAAGCCCAACTATGCCAATAAAAGTTGCCACTCCATTCAAGCGTACCTTAACCGTCACCCAAAAATTGTGAAGCTTTAAAACATGAAACACCACAAGCTACAGCGAAGCAACAGAGTTTTAAGGGGATAAAGAAAAACCTGTAAGGGGGTCTCTTCACCAGTATCCTCTGAGATGCTCGCCATCAACAATCCCCATTCTGTATTGATGCCAACACCAGTCACCTACGGATAGCTAAAATAGGTGAAGCTTCACAGAGAAAGATTAAGACCTAGTTTGGATTGAGAAATATTCTCATCTCATCATTACATTTTTCTCAAATTCAACATGAAATCATATTAAAACAATAATAAATGGATCATAGAACTAGAATTCAATTTTTTCAAATCCTAAAACAATAATAAATTAAAAAATAATATTCTAACAGTATTTTATTCAACTTCAATTTTCATCTAAAATCATCTCATCTCATGTCACTATCCAAATTGCACCTAAATGGATCATAGAACTATGATAGAAACTAGGATCAAAATCTTGACGAAAGGATTCTGGACACTCCTTGCATGTAAAATTTATGTGCTACGGTTGTAATTCAATACATGAACGGCTAAAAATGGAATCAAGTTTTCACTAAACTTGTGGACATTAGCATCCAAAACACTGTGCAGTACATATTAAAATCAATTAAATGATGTTGGTCAGCTTTAATATAGGAAAATGCCTAATGCTCCATTCTAAACATGAAATCAAAATATTTTTATAATGCTCCATTCTAAAAATGAAATCAAAATATTTTTATGGCACAAAATGACAATAATTTTACCAGCATGGTACCAACACCGTCTGCTACTTTGCAGCCAGACATCAAAAAAGGGGCCTTTTGATCTTTGGTAACCTGCAATAGATGCCATACTTAAGAATACTACAAAATAGATATTAAATGTGAAAATACTAGAAGATAGAAGTAACTCACAATCTTGCTTTCTCCGGTCATGCTTGATTCATCTATGGACAGAGAATGACCAGCAATTAAGATGCCATCAGCAGGAACCTATGAAAAACCCCCCCGAAGGGGTAAATACGTGAGAGGCTGAACTTTAATGTTCCAGCAGAAGAAACTAAACCATTAACGTCCTCACCTGATCCCCAATTTTCAAAGGTACTACATCACCAACAACAATATCAAATATCGAAATCTTTACTGTTCTACCACCTCTCTTGACCTGTACATAGTTTCAAATGCATACAATGAATTAAGCACCCCAACATGAAGAATAACATTTCCATTCCATAACTGTACACACCTCCAATTGTATATTTTGCTTTTCCTGATTTAAATTCTGAAACTGAAGAGATTGTCGATAATCACTAACAGCTGGTTAACCAAAAAAAACAAAAAAGAAATAATTAAAGAGTATCAGTAGTCTTGTAACAAAAGATATTGAAGTGAAGGAAAAGCCGAAGCTTGCAACTCTAGTACAAATATGTTACTCTAAGCAACACTCATAAAGATCCAGTAAAGAATTTATAATAACATCTACACATACATTCTTCATACCAAGAACATAATAACAACTTAAATCGGTGGTCAATTCAACTCGAATTAAGGCTTAGCTTGAGTTTGTGTTTCAGACATGAAGAGAAAGATGATAAAGAATGCATCATTATTAGCCTCAGAACCCCACAAAATCAATAATTTTCTTTTTTCTTTTTACTTTCCTTCCATCCAAATGGCTCAATGCACAGCTTTAAGTGTGGAAACAATGGCAAGATCAAATTCCATACCTGTGACTATTATCACAAGAAAAACAGCAAAGGCAATGCTTCCCCCATCATACCATCCTTCTTTCAGACCCTGTGACATATATTTAAACAAATAACACCCAAGTAAAAAAACAAAGAAAAAAGAGTTTAGGTCAAAATAGGCCAACATACCCAGATGAAGAAGCTCCATAAGTGCAAGGGAATGGAGAGAGGAGAGCGGCGAGGAGGAAAAACAAGTATACTTTAATTGCAACAAAAGCAGGTCATATTATATATAAGCATTCATTCAACTGTAAGCTGGCCAAAATGTTTTGTTATTTTGCAAGTTGGGTTTTAGGTATCACTTCATGTGATGCCCCATTTCAATGAATCATTGTTAAGGAAATTCATCCAAAATAAAGGGTTAGGGGTGAGATAATGATGGGTGATTACAAAGTGAAGGATAGATGGAAGGAAACCAAACAAAAACAAATGAATAAATAACTCAGAAGACTTACCTTTTGCTCAACCTAGAGGTCTAGCAAGTTTCTAGTGAATTGTTTAGAAAATGCGAGAAAACAATGGAAATTTGGAGGGCTAAGGAAAATTTGGAATTTTACCTTTCTGATTTCACCTATAGGGGTCAAATCAGAAGCCTATAATTTAGCCGCGAGATAAAATTGAAAAAAATAAAGCTAAGAGATCAGGTTAAGAAGAGAGAAGGAAATATACTCAATACTCCTAAAAGGAAAAACCCTCAGACTCTAAAAAGAAAGAGAATCGGATTCCTACAAGGAAAAGACTTCACGAGGTAAGTTGGACTCAATCGCTCTAAGGCAAAAGACATCTATATAAGGTGGAGATCCCCACCAAATCTGACAGTCTCTCAAGACAAGCTCCCTACATGCAAACTCCACCACACATATCTCTCCTCACTTTGAATGAAAAGGATTTCATTTTGGTGGTTATGGAATGGCAAAGGTGATATGAAATCTCAATAACTCGTGTGCTACAAAGTTTGAGTTACACTAGCGATTTCATACAGTATTTAACTCTTCAGTATGCTTAGCATATTATCATGAACTCCATCATATTTATATTTATATTTATATCTATGTCTTATTGTTTCCGTCTTTCTTCTAGTGAGCTTAAGAATATTATTGTTCATCAAGTTTCAAATAGTGAAAGATACATTCACTTCATCAATCATATTTGTACTCTCTCATATATAGATATACATATACATATATGAGATTTCATTTAGTGAAAGATACATTCACTTCATAAATTTTGAGATTTCATTTCACCTTTTCCATTCAATAACCACCAAAATGAAATCCTTTTCATTCAAAGTGATGACGTCTTGGATGCTTTAGACCAAGTTGTTGAAAAAGGAAAGGTAAGGTACTGTACTAGCGTTTACAAAAATGCTTGTGTATTTAATCACACAATTTTATTTCATGCTAAGTAATTTTATAAAACCTGGTTATTTGTACATAACACGTACTGTGACAATATTAAATTTACTTGATGCGAGTGCACATAATCCTAGATATAATTGTGTCATTTCTGAATGATTTAATTGCTTTGTTGATGTACATGCTTTCGAACTATGTTGAAGAAATGCTTTGTAATATTGACTTATTGCTCGTTGACAAAGTCATATCTATGCTACTAGTATTAAATGTTAAGTTGACAAATAACTTGTATCTTGAGATATGATCGATTGAGCTTGGCTTATAGTTGTAAATATATTTCCTTCTGGCTCTCGAAAAGTTGGTACCAAATGTTGTGTGATTCAAGGACAAGGGCAAACCAACCAGGGGACAATGTAAGAATGTATTGTCTTATATGACACTGATTTATGGTATAAAAAGGTATTGTTGTGAAATAATTACTTGTCCTAAAAGCTCATATAATGGGGAGAGGCTGATTTTATTACTAATTTTATCTCTTAACACTCTTCCTCACGTGTGGGACAAACTCCCTCTCAATAGATGGACCAACACGTTGAATATATAATTAAATAAGATATGGTATAGAATTAGGATTCAGACTTAGGATCTCTGCTCTGATATCATATAAAATCATCACTTATCCTAAAAACTTCTTTAGACTACTAAGGTACAGTATGAGACAGTAGGCCTAAACGGAGGGAGTAATACCAATACGGACTGGAATTTACAAGCTAACTCGGGGATGGAATGGTTGCCCAAACTCCGTGTTTCCTTCACATAACCAACTCTTCAGCGCCCTCCAACATATTTGATAAAATCAAACAACATCGATTGATATTCTGATTAAAAAAAATTGAACATTCGAGTGTTAATACTTAATATGGAAAATTTACAGTTTGCATCTTTACCAGTGAGAGGTCTTATATCATTAAGGTTAACTTGTGAACACACCTTTGGTGACCTTTCACACCTTCAAGATTCTATGTGCTCTTTGATCAGCAGATGATATTACTACAATGTGTGGTTCCGGGCCCGTACTTAGATTTCTAGTTCCCTTCTCAGTTTTTATACAGTAATTATGGCAATTATCATCAATTTTTCATTAAATAGAGCCTGATAAATTCACCAGAAATTTATGAGCTAATTTCTTACATGTAGGAGAGAAATGGGCACTCCACAAAATCAAAAGAAAAAATAATATGCTAATGATAAAAAATGCAAAACAACTAAAAAAAAAAAAACAGAGAAGGAATGCCAAGCGCACCTCTGTTTTTATTCCGAGAACCAATGAAACCACTGCAGCTACGATCAAGATGATAAGGGTTAAATCTTGCCAGGCTTCCCAAAGGAACCTCTGCAGAAAGCAGCACAGGAATTTAGTGATGAAAAACAAAATTAAGAAAGAAAAGCAGTCTTCAGTACAATAGTACTATGGCTGTATGGCAGGAAGAAAAATTTTATTCATCCTCCCTCACACGTTACACACTAAATTTTTTATTTATTTTTTCTTTTCAAATATGTAAGTGAAGATGATGAGTAGAATAATTTAATAAATTTAAGAAGAATAAAATCAACAATTTTTTTTAAAAAGTTTTAATAAAATAAAAAAATAAATGTGGTATGTAAGAATGATGAACATTAAATCTATACCAGAAAACTCCGCCCTTTCTTCCGAGGATATGTATTTGATCCAAATGAGCTCCTCCGTTTTGACAACTCAGTTTCATCCCCATTAATCCCTTTGTCTAGATTTGTTTTCAGTAATTCTGATAAGCCTTTAACCTGATGGAGAATGTGATCATTGCCATGAGGTAACCTTAGAATGCATAAGAAAATCATATCATCGAAGAAAATTAAATTAATTCATAGATGACTTGCCCCTCCATAATGTTGTAAAGCAGAAATATTATGATCCCTGGTTATTGAAGCAAGTTCTTCAAGACCAATTGCATAATCACCAGTTGGAGTTGAGGGTGTTGCTGTGGGACCTAACAATAGATCATAATTTAAAAAAAAAAATAAGCGAGAAACTTAATGGATGATATATATGAGCAACAAAAATAAATATAAATCTTTAGTTGTGATGATCTTAAAAACACGTTACAATATTAACATACCATAAAGATTAAATTTGTAAACCTATGTAGTTGCAACAAGAAAGTACGACTTGATCATTTATTAATGCCAAGAGTTCCATAATAAAGAGAATATAAAAATATAATATAATATAAATTTTAAAAACTATCATATACATTTATGTGTAATTATTTTTACGTATTTTTTATGCACTTTACTAATATAATTAGCCGCATCTCCTTTTTTAATATAAAAAAATTATTTTGGCTAATCACATAAATAAAATGTACAAAAAAATAAACAAAAATGACTGTATACAACCTATGTAGTTGCAACCTAAGTGAATGCGAGAGCGCATTCATGGTATGTGGCAAGACAATTAATATATATGATTGTCTGCGAATAAATTTATAATAAAATAAATAATAATTTTTTTTTTATCTATTTAAAATTTTAAAATAAGTGATAATTTTATAATAAACATATTAAGAGAGTGATATACCAATTTCCCTCTCTCCGGCCAGTCTGAAAAGTAATGCTGCCTAATACAAGAAGTAATCATTAATTAGAAATAAGAAAAAAAAAATCTAAAACACCAAACAGATAGAAACATTTGTTAGCATTAAAAACACATTACTCTTATGACTTGTGCATGGGCTCTAATCATTCTTCTTCTTAGCTCTTTATCTTCTTCCTTTACTAAGTCCAAAGTGTACCGAAATCTACGGGAAGCATTTAGTACCAGAGTTGCTTTCTGTAATGAATAAAAGTTCTTTCAGTCAGATCCCAAGCAAAAGATAGTATTACTTTTTTATCAAACGAAATATAATACTGTGCAAGGAAATATAGACCAAAACATAATTATATGTCAACTATGAACGGGTAAAACAGGCACTGAAAACGAGCAAAAACCCATACGTTTGTCGAAACAAAATTACAAATAAGAAAAGAAAAAGATAGATCATGTCAAACTAAAATATTAGAGAAATCTTAGGAGTAGCAGAGTTCATGATCTGCTCATGTCTTCATGTACTACACATAAAAATCTCCACTAATCACGTGAATGGGCAAGCATCATATATATATATATATATATATATAACACAAAAAAATAAAAATAAAAACAAAAACCTATCACCATTTGGATTCAAAGTTGATATTTATTGATCTCATTTCATTTAAACATTATAATTTTTTTAAATATTTATTTAAAATATAATAAATAATTTAAATTTTAAAATAATAATAACATTAAAAAATAATATTTTATTTAATTTTTTATTTTTATTTCAATTTTCATCTCAACTCATGGGCTAGCTTGTGGTAGATCATAACTCAATTCCATTTTAAAGGCTAGGTTGAATATAATGCTGTTAGATTATTAATTTTTAAATATATTACTGTTATAAAATAAAAAAAAATTTAATTATTTATTATATGTGAAAATTTAATAAAATTGTAATGATTTTTTTTCAAAAATTAAAAAAAATTATAATGATTAAATAATATAAGATGAGATAAATTAATTATGATCATCAACTCCGAATCCAACCCACAGGATTTTCTTAAAAATATTATAGATAGTGTTTTTTTATAGATTCTTTTAATGCATTAGGTTGACGTGGATGGTATGTTTGAATTTACAAAGTTTTAAAAATATATTTTCAAGAAAATCGAGGCAAATGATTAGATGGAAACATTTCGAGGGATGAAAATTTGCTTCGGTGTTTAAAAGTTGCAATGGAAGTTTTAAAAATCCAGACGTGCATTGAAACAAAATGTGTTACCATAATTAATCTATAACGTCTGACCTCCTCTTTAACTCATGTCCAGCTCACACATATCTAGACTCGTTCTTCTTTATGGCGTAAAGCAGTAGAACGTCCTGACTCCTTATAACACTAATAATTTGTAAAATGAAAAAAATTCAATCTGCAGTCCTCCCAGCTGTATGAGTTGAACCCTTATGATCATATGATGAAATGTATGTGTCAAACTATATGATCATACTCCTCTAAAAAAAAAAAAAAAAAACTATATGATCCAACTCTCCTTGCTTGCCATTTTAATTTATAGAATGCTAAAAATATAAGAATATCACCTTTATAATTAACTATAAATCAAGCTGGTGCTGCGTTAATTATAAGGAAATCAATATACATACATACATATGTATATATATATATATATTTGTTCACAAACCTTTCGGAGGCATGACATATTCATATAATTTAACAATGCAATTTCAATATAACACCAAAATACACTTTACATGCGCAAGAACATAATTAAGAAAATTAATTTATTACAAAGAAATTATTTATTCATGATGAGTTATTTCTTGCTAAAATGATTATTCACTATCAAAATTATTATTTTTATTATAAATAATCATATTCGTCATAAATAATTCGTTATAAATATTCTTTTTTTCTTGTAATGAAATATGAATACATACACATTTTAGATAAACATGCATCCGACTCACCACAAATTGATGCAAATTTAACTGCAAACAATAGCACATACCATTCATTGATAAACACGATGATTAAATTTGGTTTTTCAGCCCCCATGCGTATTAATAGCCAATGTCGAATCATATGGCGCGCATTTTAATAGACTGATCATTCAATTGCGTAGCCACTAGTATATACGTGGGGAGATATGCTGTATAGGTGAAGTGATAAGATTTTTTTCTAATTAAATTGAGTTATGAATTACCCTCCATCGCTTGAGCGACTCGATAGGTGCATTCTTCGTGTGGGCAATGTTGAACGGATCAGACGGTGGGATCTCAATCTCCTCGTCGTCAGAAGTCTTGCTGGAGCGAGGCCCCGCCTCCTCGTCATGGTGGTGGTGGCGGTGATCTTGGTGTACCAAGGTGGTGGAGATCAGTGGCGGCAGCAGGCTATTGGTGGAAGAATTGGAGCCACTCGAGGCCATTGAAATCACCTCAACAACTCCAGCTTGGGGAAAATCTTTCCAAGAGAGTTGGCACAATCTCAACACAGAAATCTATTACGGCTGTTTCTGGCCATAATGCCAAAAATAGAAAAAGAGTTGTTTTCGGAATCAGAGCTAAAATGATATGAAGACACAGGATTCCATAACCATTTGGTAGTTACGACAAAAATGGGAATCGTTACTTGCTAATATATATATATATACACACATATGAATCTATCATTTTTTTTTTTTTTTTGTGGTGAGTAGCGTGAATCGGAGAATTGATAAGAAATTATACACCGCACGGAAGCATCAAGCAAAATACAGAGCACGAAAAGATAGGAAGAAGAATATTTGCAATTTGAGGTAGAGATTAGGCAAATTTGAAATTTCTAGTTAAAACTAATACAGTGCATAAAATATAAATAAAAAAGAAAATGATGTGAAAAATATTGTCCAGCACGGTAGAAAGGCTGTTATTAAAAACTAAACTTTGTTTTTAGAAGGCTGCAATTCTTTAATTCTCTCTAGCCAAAAAACAAAACTTAACAAAAATTTGGTTATTCAAATATTCCACCTATCAAAACATCTCAACTAAGAAAAGTTGTTGTGCTTTCTTTTCTTTTCCTTTTTTTTAAAAAGGTTGTTGCGCTTTCAAGTTAAAAAATTGTAAAAGTATTGACATTAATTTATCAAAAGTTAATGCATAATACAAATTTAATATATTTATTTAAAATATTTTTGTATTAGACTATAAAAAAAAGGGTGACGTTGGGGTACGGTTGGGCTGCACCCCAGCGCCTTTACAGCCCCTTTCCCTCCCCCTTAATTTTCTACAAAAACACAATAAAAAATATTTAAAAATATAATAAAAAATACAATAAAAATAATAAATTTTAAAAAACACAATAAAAAATAAAATGAAGATGAATTTTTATAGTAAATTCGGCCTCACTCAGTCTGCGCCGGCGCCGGCGGAGGTAAGTGACACCGCCCAACCCATCGGAACCGGAGGGAGCTGGCGTACCAGGTCCAAAATGGGTTTAAGGCCGTCGGGGCACACCGGAGGTCGCTGGGGCTCGCCGTCGCATGGGTGGGGTTGCCGGCTCCCTCCGATCCCGATGAGCTGGGTGGTGTCACCCACCACCGCTGGGAAGGGCGGGGATTGCAAAATGTGCCTGGGGGGGGGGGGGGGGGTTCGGTCGAACCCCAGGATTTCTCTAAAAAAAATATCAAAAATTTTGAGTTACAATAACTTCAATTTATCCTTCAAATATGAAAGCTTACATTCACCCATCAAAATAGCTTTTTTATTATCTTTTAATATATTTGTTAGATGAATAAATTATAGATATATTTATTAGTTTTAATAAATTGTATAATATTATATTATTATTTTGATGAATCTAATATAGAATTATGCATGTGAATGTGTTAGCTTTCTATCAAATTTTGAAAAAACAATTAATGGAACCAATGTCAATACTTTAAGTATATTTCCTTTTCTATATTTTGCTAGGAGACAAGAATTAAGAGAACTTGAAAAACTGAATAAATATAATTTTTTTTGTAAAATTATAATATTTTTTTAAATGTACATTATTGGAATTTTATCTTGAAGAACTCATAATTTTATCAAGTGTTGGAATTAAGTATCCTGACATGCATGTAATCAATCTACTTTTTATTTAAAACAGATATATAAAAAAGGTTGAAACCATAAGGAAGACGCTGGGGTCGGTCCAATTGACCCCATACAAAAATGGTCGTCGTCACCACTGGCTACCATAGGTGACACGGTCTATGACATTGGGACTGGCGGCCTCCGGTGATCTCATCCCTGCAACGGCGACCTCCAGCGACCTCCGGTATGTCCCACGCAGGCTTAAATTCGAAATGAGTATAATTCGGAGGCCGCCGGTCCCAATGGCATGGGCGGTATCGCCCACGGTGGTCGTCAGCGACTCCGTCTGGGCTAAGGCCGAATGCTTCCTATCCATCACGTAAAATCATCTTCATGTTTTTTTTTATTATATTTTTTGTTGTATTTCTTAATTTTTAATTTTTTATTGTATTTTTTTTAAAATATATTATTGTATTTTTATTGGAACCGTTTTTAATAAGGGATCGGTCCGAGATTTTCTCAACTCATAATTTGTTGTTCAAGATGCAGTGACCTGTGTCCATAATAAATTAAATATACATGCTTAATATATAGGTATATTACTTATAAGTTTTATAGTCATGATAATAATATTATGCTTAACTATTGTTTTTGTTATTTCTCTTTAAGATTGGTTTTTGTTGTACAATAATTCTTTTGTTATTTCTTAAAATAAACTAATATTTATAAGAAGATAACAAATACACATGAAACAAAAGGAACATAAAAGAATTATATATTCATGTTTTGTTGAACGTAGGAATCAATGAATATATTTGTAGCATTTTAAGCATGCTGTTGGTCTAAACTATAGATAATTGTGGTTTGTTTTCGTATATAAGATGAGATAAGATTAGATAAAATTTAAAAATAAAATAAAATATTATTATAAAATATTTTTTTAATATTAATTTTATTTTGAAACTTGAAAAAATTATTTTGAGATTTGAAAAAGTTGATTTATTTATTTTATTTTATATAAAAATTTGAAAAATTAATAATAATGAGGTGAGATGAGATGATTAGAGTATTTGTAAAAAGAGAAAATATTGGGAGCATCCAACACTCATTGCACACACTCACATAAACAATATATATGTACTGTTCATGTGCACTGTTCATGTAAGTGTGTGCAATGAGTGTTGGATGCTCTCTAGCATTACTTTTGTAAAAATAAACTAGGCTTAATGGTGCTCATTGGTTCCTTTGGTCATGCTTGTGTGCCCCTCTATCCAATTGTTGGAGGAACCGTTTCCGTCACTGGCAAAATGAGTTGTGATAAGGTTATATTAAAAGGTTAACAACATTTGTTTGGACATAGAATCAGATTAAGATAATACTTTTATAAGTTTAGTTTCTTCAAAAAATTTCTAAAGTCACGGAAAACAGTCTGCCCAAAAAATTAATATAGGGACTTGTCCGAAGAGAAAAAAAGCAAAATTACGAATGTGATGCAGAAGATTCGAGACAGATGATATTGAACTGTTAGATTGCACGTTAATGATATTGAGATATCATAAGTTAGCAGATCAGTACAAATGTTGCAAGTAATCATGATATTTTTCCAATCGGGATAGTTTTAGATGCGTTCCAATATTTTAGCTATAACTTTGCCTATGAGTTTCGGAATTGCTTATAAGACCTCAATTCAAAAAGCATTTTTTGGTGCGCATGCCGTGGCCACCCAGTTATGGTTGGTGTGCATCATTTTCGACCTTTAGATTCCACTCTCTTCTCTTTCAAATCATTAATTTTAGTTATTTTTTTGCTATTTTTAGTAATATTTCATATGTCATTTAGGAAGTGATTCTGAATCTAATTTAGGTTAAATTTTTGATAGGTTGCTTATTTTATTCAGTATTTTATTTTGACTTGATTTTCAGGATACTGCCATTTTTTATAAAATTTTGATACAAACGATTTTTGCTATACAACTCGACTTATAATCTGATTTTCGACATTGCTTGATTCATAATATGCAGTTGAATCTCAGAGATACTTTCTCTATGTTTTGGACAAATTTTTTATGTTCTTCCTTATGAATTATCTGTTAAAACTAATTTACAGAACAATCACTATTTTGTCCAACGTTAGTATGTTAGAAAAGACAAAAAAGATATGTTCAACAAAAAGTATCTAAAAGAAGTTCTCTTCATTTGGAAGATTCGGTTTCATTTGATGTTGATCAAATGACTGGATCAGATGACAATATACAATATATGAACATCAATGAAAATTTTAGTATCCTGTATAAAAAAAAAAAACGATGTGTTTCCAGCTGACATCGATGAGATGGCTTTTGTTGGAAATATTTTTTAAATAATATATTATATATTATATTTATTAATATATTTTGAGAATTTGTTTTTAGAAGTTATAAATTATTTTGAAAAGAGCGAAATAAGGAAATTTATAGGCAAAAGTTTATATTTATAATAATTCGGATATGGTAGAATACCAAAAGCCTTTAATAGACTTAGTGGGAAGAAGGCTTTAAATTAGTCCCCTATGCAATAGGTTTGATCCACACCTCCTTTACATGGAGGCATTTTTGTTGTGATTAATTGAAGGGCCATGTAGCCAACCCTTGGGGCTCAAAAGGCGCGCATGATACGTTAGGCATGTGTGTCAGAACCTTTAAGAGAGTTGCCCAGAATCATGCCTCGACACAGCCTCTGAAGGGCCAGGACAGTCCATTGGCCAGCCTGCATGCATGCCTTGGCTCAGGCCTTGACACGCAACAGGCGCCTAGTGAGACTACTGGCCACGCACAGTACATGCGCACAGCCCTGCGTATAGGCATGGCCCACAGCATATTCACCTGCACGCATGCGTGTGCACCTGCGCCCGATCATGCTCACATCACTGCACACTACAGCACCACCTAGCGAGGTTAGTGGTGTGCTTTCACAGGCACGCCATCCAGAGTGCGGCACCAATCCGCACCTTGCAGATCAGGCCAGTGGTATGCATACCATGCATGTCAGCCAACGCATGGCCCCAGCCCACGCCATGCAGCCAGCGCCCAGACCGTCAGCTTGGGCCATGCATGCTCATCACCCCGGCACCCAACCCGGGCTATGTAGGACCACCGCCAAAGCAACCTGATTGGCCTAACCCAAAGCGACGTGGCTTGACCTTGTGCCTACCATCATAACCATGCATGGCACACTGCCATGACCACCATCAGTTAGCCCCGCACAACGCCATGCCTCGCACACCATCAGATGTCATGCAGCCAAACAGCACGACGACAAGCCTGACCGTGGATCATGCAGCACATTAGCTCACCTTGGGCCACATGCAACCCACGGCCACTACATGCAAATGGTGCCTACCACCTTTATTCTTATATTATTTTATTTATTTAATTTCATTGGATAGTTTAATAATTATTTCTTTTTAATAAGGGATCTATTGGGGTTTCCAAGTTGTAAGACAATATAATTATGATTTTTAGGTTTCATTTTCTTATCTTTGGACATTTGAACAATTGGATTTGCTCTCTAGAAGAGTTAGGCCGGCCACGCACATTGGGTTTCAAATGGTGCAATTCGTTAATCCCTTTGGAGAGGATTACACCGTTCAATTTGTGAATCGGTGTGTTCCACATTTCCACATCTATATTTTATTTTCAGTTTATTAATAAAAAGTTTGAGGTTATTTAGTATATGTGTTTCGGGTTGGTCTTGTTCTTGTTTTTGTGTTTGTGTTCTTGAGTGATTGTTTGTTTGATTGTTGAGTGAGTTTGAGTGGTGAGACCGAATTCACCCCACTGGTGAATTTGAGTATTGTCTGAGTGTTCCTAAGAGAGATTTGAAATTCACAACCCGAAACTCACAAGGGTTGTGAATTTCAAAACTCTCAAGAGTGTTGAGAGTGATTGTGAGTGATTGAAAAAATGTTGAAGTGTTGGAGGAAGTGTACTAGCCGAACCCTTGGAGTCCTTGGAGGGTTGGCATGTTCTTCATCCCATTTGAGTGGTCAATCTTCTTTTGATTATTCATTCAATTAAATTGTGTTTTCCTTGCCTCATACACCAAAAGACAGTCCCATCAAAATCCTAGTACCACACGGCCTAAGTCATAAAACCCTAGCCAACCAAGTTGACAAAATCGCCCTCACTCCCACAAAACCCTAGCCAACCATTGACCCCCCAATCCTTTCCTATTTTATCTCAATCAAACAAATATTTCCTTATCTTAATTAGTCAATCTCGACCACTCAAGCCCCCAACCAATGGGCCACATCATTTCCCCCCATTCAAACACTTTCCAAAATTCAAACCACCAACCACTTTCTTTATCTAACATATTCGGCCATATCTCCCATACCATAGCCGAAATCCTCATTTGCCACATCATCAAATTATATTCTCATTCCCTCATTTGATTGGTCAATTAATTAAAAGATTAACTTAATCAAACCTAGCCCAAGATAGCCTCACATATTCGGCCAACTCACAAAGGCCATTGCCGCCCACCTCATCTTCTCATAAGCTATATTCCTAAATTATAGGAATTACTAAAACATCTCAAAATCATAGCCAATAGACAACTCCTACCCTTGGCCGAAATCCTAGTTGCCCTAAGCAATATTCGGCCATTCCCAAACCCTAGCTAACCACAATCTCGCCCAAGCCATTCCAATCCCCTAGCCGTGCACCTCATGGCATAAAGCCTAGCCAACTAGCCCAAACACTTGACCTTGAGCTCTACTAAATCCTAGTCTCATTTTATCATTTCCCTCACCCACTTGATCCTTACAAAGCATTGGAGTCCATCTCGATCATTGGAGGGAACAACAACATAAGGAGGACCCCTTAGGTGATCGGGACTTGACCGAGGTCCCTGTGCCGCACCAGTTGTAAAGGAAATCAGCGTGGTCGCTGGACCAAGCCCAACACATATGATGGTTAGTAACCGGTTTAATACATATACCGGTTCGGATCAGATTATAGAAAATGAAAAGTAATAACTTTTCATTCACATCCTTTGGTCATTTATAAATAGACCCATTAGCATACGAATTTGTAAGATTCAAGATGCGAATTTCGAAATGATCTCTTTTCTAAAAGTTTTTATTTCTTCAAACCTTAAAATTAGGATCATTCGTTCTAGAAGAATAGATTTCTAATCTCTTGGTTGAATAACAAAATCTAAGGGTATTCACGGTCTAATTTCGTTTGTGCATAACGCAGTTAGACAAACGGATTTGTTCCGGGTTTCATTGTATCTTAAAAGCAAATTTGCTTGTAACCCATGTGCATACCGTAATTGGTGGGGGCGAATATTGTCTTAAAGAAAGCGACATTCGTAATGCGCCTTGAAACAAACTTTTCTCTCACTATTTTCTATTTTTGTAACCCCCTTGTGCCATCCAGCTTCATCATGAGAGGTTCACAGTTCTCGAACTTGGCAATGTTTACGTCGCGGATTTACAAATATATGCATCATCAAGCAATGTAACAGATTTTGATGATTTGAACAATTCTATGGATTTGCTTGTGACTAGATCAGTAAATACATGTATAGAAAAGAACAGGTAAATGTGTCCAACTTGTAATTGGACAGATTTATTATTTATAGTTTCTTTTCTACGATAGTTATTCATAAAGCCTTTGTTCTTCTCATTGAAAATTGGGAACATTTTATTCGATTAGCTATTTGAGTTTCTTGTGAACAAACAAGCTTTGAAGCGAGCTCATCAACACCTTGTCAGGGCTTCTGAGATCTAAATTATAATATGACGTATCTGATCAAGCCACATTAATTTGTAAGTTTATGTTTTTCTTCCAATAGTTACAAGTTAAGGTTTCTTAGTGATGAAATATTTTCTCCCAATAGTTTGGGGATCAGTTCTCGTTCCTTTCCGAAGACAGGGAATACATAATTGGTCGTGGTATATAAGAATGAAGATCATATTACTGTGTAAACAAGGTGAGAAAAAAGTACTCTGTTTTGAACGTTAATTGAATTGTATTAAAGTGATGACAGCAGAAACATGTGTATATTTAAGTAGGATTTGTGTTTGTTTTCCTTAGGAATTCCTGTCTTGATTAGGGGGACGTGCATTAGGTTACTTATTTGGCATATGAGTAGTTTCAATATAGTAGTTTCAGGATAAGTGAGATGTTTCTGCCCAGAAGAGCTGAATGATTAGATCTTAGAAGGAACTTGAAGGAAATGAGGAACAAGGAAAATGGCATGTACTCTAAATCCAACAGAAATTTTATGCAATCTCCCCCCTCTTTCATTTTCTGTGTGGATTTTTTTCTTTTTCCGATTTTTACTGTTATTTTAGTTAGTGGGGTTTTAACCTGAACGGCCGGCCATCTGTTTTTCCTTCCATACCTCAGGCAACAGAATTATATGGATATAGGGAAAATTTCTACAAATTATTTGATGTCATGTTAAATAGAACACAATGCCGGTATGACCCTGAAACTTGAGATCTATTCTTCTTCAGTATCGTTTGGAATTAATGCTTGGGAGGTTCTTGAAATCTAAAACCTCACTCATAAGTTTTTAGTAAAATAACATTCACAAATAATCTTTTCTGAAAAGTTGTTACAGAAACTAAAGAATTGAGATCTGCAGCACTAGTTTAGAGACAGAAAGGTAGAACTAGTGGCCGACCAAAGTTTCAAAGCAGTGCAATCCATCGAACTGTGGAGCTAACTTTGGCATCCTTGAGGTCTTCCCTTCTTCCTTTGCTTCTGTCACCATATTTCTGATATATGTCCTAATCCCACCTCCATGTTCCTGAATGTAAAACAAACACAGAACAGTTCTAAAATTTAAAAGAAAAGGAAGTTAGAGTTGCATGATGAAAAAAACTTAAGAGTTGGAGGTGTTACCTGCGGTTGTTTAGAAGATTTTGTATCCAAGAAATAAATAGAAGCAGCAGCAACAAAAACAGGCACGGTTGCATAAATAGTACCCAAAGCCATTGCACCTAGGAAGAGAGCTTCTACGATTCTTAGAAGAGACAATTTGACCTTTTAATGGCACGTATATTGGGGAGGGGGGGAGAAAGTAAAGGTATTTAGCATGCCTTGGTTGTGAAGTTAAGCAAGGAATAGTGTGGAAAGGAGGAAAATGGTAGAAGCCAAAGCAAAGCGGAAAGTTTAATGTTAGAAACTATAACAAATTAACAATATTATACCATTATCTAATTTGTTGACGTGTCGGTATCTATAATCTTTGTATTTTATGATGTCATTTTATTTTATTTTATTATTATAATTTTTTTAAAAATTATATAAAAATTATAAAAAATAATTTAATTTTTTTAATTTTTAAAATAATAATAATATTAAAAAATATATTTTATTCTATCTCAATTTATTTTATTTCAACTTACTGTCTAAAATAATATTTTAGCCATGTATCATTATTGTTTTTATAAAGTGCGCCGACCACATAGCCATATATCATTATTGTTTATCTTGTATAAATTAATATCATTAATATTAATCTCATCAAAATAAATTATCAAATTTTAATAAAAAATATAAATTTATATATAAATATCAAAAAAATCTCATCATATTTGATTAAATATAACTTTTTATAATATGTGTATAAATTTGAAATAAATATGATGAAAATTTTTTAATATGTATATAAATTTATACTTTTTATTAATATTTGATAATTTATTTTAATAGGACGAATATTCGTACACTTCCATATTCTTGAAGATTTAACGATCTTGTAGATGTTTGTAGATTGGAATTTGGATAGCGCTTGGAATAGGGGCTGGGAGTGGAAGAGTTGGGATTTGGGAATCCGTGTCATCCATTCATTGTTGCTTACAAGCCTAAACATAATCAATGGATCCATTTTCCGGGTTCTTCACTACTAGGATGGAAGATATGGGATAAGAATGAGTATATAAGAGCATTCTTAAAGGAACTGGCTAAAAAATATTCCTCAAAAATTATAATTTTATATAATTTTAAAAAAATCATATTTGATTAAATATGATAATAAAATATATGAAAAAAAATTTAAAAAATACTTGAAGGGAATAGTAAAGTTAAATTTTATCTAACAAAAATCAAATTCTTTTTTTCATATATTTCATTGTCATATTTGATCAAATATATTTTACTATTCGCTTCAAATATTTTTTGAATTTTTTCTCACACATTTTATTGTCATATTTGATTAAATATGACATTTTTATTTTTTGAGAAATTCTATAAAATTATACTTTTTGAAAAATGACTTTTAACTAATTCCATTGAGAATGCTTAACTGGAAATAAAACATGTCGTGCTAAAAGATACCCACCCCATCGCCGCATAGACATACTGAAGATCCATGAATCCACACAGCCTCCCTTCCCCATAAATCGGAACTCTCTAAAAAATATTTTTTTTTATAGGCGAATTTCTGAAATAACATCTCTACTAATTCCAGAAGGGCATAAGTTGTCGACAAATAATTTTTTTGTAAGTACATCTCGATTAATTTGAGGAGAAAATTCTCAATCCAGCAGCCCATAAAAATTGTTTAGCATCTAAAGAATTTGAACTTTAGACCTAAAAAAAATATATCCCTAAACCCAAAGTCTTTTAACACTTACCCAGTCTCCAAGGATTCCCCAAAAATTGAGCCCACTAACTCAAAGAAACAAATTCCTGAGTCCCATGACAATTAACAAATTCCTGAGTCCAAAGCACAATCCCCATTCCGCTTGAGATCGCGCGGGGTGTGGGTATTTGGTTTGAAAGAGATCGACGGAATGGGTCTTGGAGAAGAGGAAGGAGTTTGAAGTTTGAGGCACTCCAAAATTGGTCGAAATTCGTTTCAACATGCATTGATGTACAACGTTTCTGTAACCAGGAATAACGTTTTACAAACCACAATTACAGCCTATATGGGTGCAATGTACAGGACTTGAAAAAAACATACATTTGCAAACCCAAAATGTTTATTTGTTCTAGTTTTCCCGTCATTAAAAAACACCGAATGCCAGTATGGCTTATCACAAGAAAAACACAACATCCGGAAAAAGCATAAAAGCAAGCCTAAGATTTCAAGATCTCGATACTTGATTTATTGGGGAAATGGTTAGCATAGTAGAGGATCCAGCGGCCAAATCCACCCAGATGAATTTTATAGCAAGCTGCCTTCGCACATAATTCAGTGTGATGTAAAAATTGATTTCATAGCTGAGATTCGAGAAGTTAAAAGAAACAACCCAAAACACTAACAAAATCATAAAACTCAATCTAGCTGTGAATCAGAACTCCACAAACATACTTTATAGTCATTTCTCAACTTACAACAACTCTTTTAAGGATAACTATCAAAAAAGGCAAAAGTTCAACAAGGTCGCCACTCAAGTCTTAAACTGCCTTGTAGAACACAAGACAACAAAATACAAGAATAATCTAATCAAATAAGCTGAATCCCATGTCATCATCGCTCTCTTCCTTTGGCTCTTCCTGTTTACATCATTATAAAGGGGAACTTGATCAAAATTCAGATAAAAAAAATAGAAAACATCTACCCAATTCTTTTTTCAAATATGACAGAATCAAAATTATCAATCTTTTCTGCTATGAGGTTATAATTTACAAGACGACTATTGTGCAAAATCCAGCACTTAGTATAGCATAATGCAAGCCAGGCACCAAACTATCAAGACCAGATCAGCGTATACCTTCTTTTCTTCAACTGCAGCAGCGGCGGCAGCAGGGGCAGCACCACCAGCAGGAGCAGACATAGCTACTGGAGCAGCACCGCCACCACCAGCACCAGCATTCAGAATGAGGTCCTCGAGGTTTCTCTTCTCTGCAAGCTTTGCAAAAAGGCTAGGCCAGTAAGACTCAATAGAGACGCCTGCTGCTTTTACCAAAGTCGCAATCTTCTCTGCCTGTAAAATAATTATTCAATAATTAAATAGTAATCACAAAATTGCATTAAATTTGCATCAATGCACATAACAGACTGAATTAAAAGAAGGGTTTCATCTTCCATACAGGATTTCAATTAAAAAATCAACTAACAGAAAATTCAAAGTAAGACCACATCAACTTCAATAACGTACAGAATCCGTACATATTCAAGAATTAGTTTAACAATACTATTTAACGCAATAACACAAAAAATATAAAAGTTGTCCAAAAAATTAAAAACAAGACGTACAGCTTCTCAACACACTTCATATAAACAAAAATTAAATATAATTATAATAAACACAACAGACTACCAAGGGATCCTACATTTATCCGCCTCTAGAAAAACATCTTTGTTAGTAAAAACTAGAGTCACCAAAAACCATGACAGAAGTTCGCATCGAGTTTTTCAAAGGACAGAAAAGGAGCGGATTACAATCGATATAATCTAATCTGATATCCATAGGCCATATAAACAACATTCAGATATATACATCCAATGAATCTAGAATCTCATAACTTTGTACCAAAACGAAAGAAGAAAAATCCCTCAAGGAAATAAAAGAAGCTGGACTTACGGTGATTGCGATCCCATCGTCGTGGAGAATCAAACAGGCGTAGGTACAAGCGAGCTCACTGGAAGACATTGTAGCAGCACTGAGATTCAATCGCAACCTTCAAATAATAGAAGATCAAAATAACCTAATCAAAATCCTTTCAAACAGATGATTAAAAACAAAAGAGAATGAAGAAACCACAGAGAGAGAGAGAGAGAGAGAGAGAGAGAGAATACAGAGGCGGAAAACTTTTGGCTGAAGGGTGCTAGGGTTGGGGAAACTAAATATATATATATAGGATCGGGAGGATAGGGTTTTGAGCGCAATAGGACACCGGAGAGCCTGGACTTTATTTACGTTAGCGATTCGGTTAATATATACTTACAATTCTTTTATGATTTAAAACTTAATATAATTATGATAATTGGTTAAAAAAATAATTTTAATTTTTTACAAATACCTTTCATTTTAAATAAGAAGAAACTATTATTATAAAAGTAAAATATATAAGAAACTCTTTTGAAACTCTCTAAAACTTACTTCTCTCTCTATATTTTTTTATTAATTTCATAACAACTGAATCTCATATTTATAGATTTTAAAATTACTATGCAAGTTATTAAGCAAGATTTAAAATAATAGTGGTGGGGTCATTCGCATAATTTTGGTAGTAGGACAGGGGCTGTAGCTGTCCTTCCAATCTCGTTTATTACACTCTTCATTGAATGACCATCCATAAAAAATCTGTTTCGTTAAAACCTTGCTAAAGAAAAATCCAATGGGAAGAAAAATCAATGGTGAATGAAAAAGAGTACAATCTTCTTATGTATGCACAAGTGTTTTAAAATTATCTCATTAAAACCTTGCAGAGGAAAACTCAGTGGGACAAAACCTCAGCAAAGGAAAAAGAGTACAATCAGCACAAATCTTCATAACATTTACTCCCCTTGAAAAGTGCATGACGATATATTTTTAAGTTTTTGCATTCCAATGTTATGCACAATCTTTTTGAATGTCGCAATTGGTAATGCATTTGTGAATAAATATGTCAGATTATCATTTGATCGTATTTGCTTAACATCAATTTCACATTTCTCTTGCAGTTCTTGAGTATAAAAGAATTTAGGTGAAATATATTTGGTTCTGTCACTTTTGATATATCCTCATCTGATTTGAGTGATACAAGCAGTATTATCTTCATATAAAATTGTTGGGCTTTTATTGATCATGGAGAGACCACACTTTTCTTGGATATGTTGGATTACTAATCTCAGCCAAATACACTCTCTACTTGTTTTATGAATTGCAATGATCTCTGAATGATTTGAAGATGTGGCAGATAGTGTCTGCTTGGCAGATCTCCATGATATGGCAGTATCTCCATAAGTAAATAAATATCCAGTTTGAGATCTACCTCTATATGGATCTAAAAGATAACCTGCATTTGCATACCCAATCAATTATAAACTTGATCCACGTTGATAAAATAATATAATATCAACCGTACCATGAAAGTAACGAAGGATATGTTTAATGTCATTCCAATGCCTTCGAGTTGGTGCAGAACTATATCTTGCAAGCAGATTAACTGAGAATATAATATCAGGTTAAGTGCAATTTGCAAGATACATCAAAACTCTAATTGCACTGAGATATAGTACTTCAGGACTAAGAATTTTTTCATTTTCATCACATTGACAGAATGGATTATTCTTCACATCAAGTGTTCGAACAATCATTAGAGTACTCAGGGGATGAGTTTTGTCTATATAAAAATGCTTCAGGACTTTCTCAGTATACATGGACTGATGAATAAAAATTCAATTTGGCAAGTGCTCGAGCTGCAAGCCAAGACAAAATTTTGTTTTGCCAAGATCTTTCATTTCAAATTCATTTTTTAAATATATAGCGGTTTTTTAAATCTCTTCAAGAGTTCCCACAATATTTAAATAATCAATATAAACCGCAATAATGATAAATATAGATTCTGATTTCTTAATAAAAACACATGGACATATAGGATTATTCTCAAATCCTTCTTTCAATAGATTTTTGTTTAAGCGATTATACCACATGCCCGGATTGTTTCAACCTATATAAAGATCTTTGAAATTTAATAGAATACATACTTCTGGATGTACTTGTAGATGCTTTAGGCATCTTATATCCTTCAGAGATTTTCATATATATATATGTCATGGTCTAAGGATGCATATAAATATGCAGTGACCACTTTCACCAACGGCATCTCTAATTCTTTTGTAACGACCAGACTAATCAAAAATCTAAATGTGATTGCATCTATAACGGGAGAATATGTATCTCCATAATCAATCCCGGGTTTCTACCGGAAACCTTGTGCGACAAGCCGTGCTTTGTACCGTACAATTTTATTTTTCTCATTACGTTTTCGTACAAATACCCACTTATATCTAACAGGCATTACACCCTTTGGTGTTTGGACAACAGGTCCAAATACTTCTCACTTTGCTAGCGAATTTAATTCAGTTTCAATAGCTGCTTTCCATTTTGGCCAATCAGTTATACGTCGACATTCTTCGACGGTTCTTGACTCACTTTCTTCATTACTTCTGGTAATGTCAAGGGCCATTTTATATGAAAATATGTTGTCGACAATAGTTTTATTTCTATTCAGAATTTCTCCAGTATTCATGAAATATATTAAGATCTCATTATTTTCATGTACATGTTCCTCTTCAGGGGAAAATATTTCATAAAACACCTCTTCAAGACATTTCTTTCCAGAAGATTTATATTCTTCAGGAGATTCTAGAATAGAAGATTTGATCTTTTCAGAAGCATCAAATATATTTATAGCATGTATTGTAGGTATGGGTTTTTCAGGAGTACCATATTTATTTTATATTCTTTTCCTTCTGGAATTTTGTCTTTTAAACCAGTAAGTCTTTCATATTTCAGGCGTATTTTAGATTCACCTATTGTTGTTTTGACAATTTGTCATTCAGGAATTTCAATCATTACTGGAGTATTAACAGCAGAAATATATGATTTTACTACACTTTTAGTGTCAGTAAATACATCTGGTAATTGATTTGCAGCACTTTACAAATAAATAATCCTCTGAACTTCTAGTTTACATTCATTTATAGGAGGATCAAATTGAGACAGAATCTTATTATCCCAAATAATTTCTTGTCGTGCTTCAGGCACCGACTTTTCTTTACCCATTAATGGAAAAGTGGATTCGTCAAAATGACAATCCTTAAAACGTGCTTTAAATATATCTCCTATAAGGGGTTCAAAATATCTAATAATATATGGAAAATCAAAAATAACATATATCCCAAGTCTACGTTGAGAGCCAATTTTTGTACGTTGTGGAGGTGGAATTGGAACATATACAGCACATCTAAAAGTACAAAGATGAGAAATATTTGGTTATTGACTAAATACAAACTGTAATAGAGAATATTTATGATATGCAGATGGTCTAATGCGAATTAAAAATGCTGCATAAAGTATAGCATGTCCCCAAGTAGAAACAGGTAGTCTTGATTTCATAAGTAAATGTATAGCGATTAGTTGAAACCTTTTGATCAAAAATTCAGTTAAATCGTTTTGTGTGTGTGTATGGACAACATGATATTCAACATCTATTCCTATTGACATGCAATAATCATCAAAAATTTGAGATGAAAATTCACCTGTATTATCCAATCGAATGGTCTTAATTGGATATTCAGGAAATTATGCTTGTAATTTGATTATCTGAGTAAGAAGTCTAGCAAATGCAACATTTATAGTGAAAAGCAGACAAACATGTGACTATCAACTAGATGCATCAATTAAAATCATAAAATATTTAAATAGTCCACTAGATGGATGAATAGACCCACATATATTTCCGTAAATCTTTTGTAAAAATGATGGAGATTCAACAATGACTTTAGAGGGAGATGGTCTAATTATCAACTTACCTTGAGAACATGCAGAGTACGAAAATTGATTGGGTATAAATATCTTTTGATTTTTTAAGGAATGCCAATTTGTCTCATCATGATAGATCCCGGATGTCCAAGGCGATCATGTCAAGTCATAAATACTTTGGGGTCAATGCATTTCTAGTGCATTACCACATATGATTCAATTATTCTCATTTTTGTATAATACAATCCAGAATATAAAGTAGACAGTTTTTCTAATACGAACTTCTGACCCGATATTGTTTAAGTGATAAGAAGATGATCTTTATTGTCTTTATTGGTCGTTTCAATATAGTAATCATTATGACGTATATTTTTGAAACTCAATAAATTTTTTCTGGATTGTGAAGAGAATAAAACATCATCAATACAAAATTTGGTGCCATTAGGCAATACAATATAAGCTCTTCCAGAACTCTCAATTAAATCTGATGAGTCTGATATGGTATGGATATAGACTTTACTTAGTATTAGATTTTGAAAATATTTATTTTCTTTAAGAATTGTGTGAGTTGTAGCACTA
Organism: Platycarya strobilacea; assembly: GCA_036898215.1. NCBI lineage: Eukaryota > Viridiplantae > Streptophyta > Magnoliopsida > Fagales > Juglandaceae > Platycarya > Platycarya strobilacea. Next base: position 29,419,992 of record CM072556.1, read on the forward strand.
TCAGCCAGACATACATTTTTATCATTCAACTAAGAGATAAAAAAACTCATCAATGTGATTCATGATCCTACAAAATATACAAAACTTTTATTAAAGAAAATACATTAATTGAGTTGAACACTTCCACTTTAAATTAGATGATCAATTCTATCATCGGGATTTTCAAAGAAATCAGAAATATCGATATAAGTGATATCTATATCTACTGAAAATTAATGAATCATCGATGGTTCTATTAAATTTGTTTCAATTTTTTTTATTTTTTTCTTTTATTGATACTTGATATAAATCTACTAAATACTTAGCCGTACGACATTTACGTACCCAATATCCAGTCATACCAAATCTACGGCACACATCTTCACATATTTTTGAAAAATTATTTTATGGGTTTTTACCCCTTTCTGAGTTGTACCACTTCTGGTGATACGGTATCTTATTATCTATTTTAATGTTGTCACTTATGGGACCAACATTTCTATAATTTCTCTTACCATGTCTACGCCACTGATTCTTTCGAAAGGATGTCTCATTTACTTTTGGGAATGATGTAAATCTAGTATCATTTACTTCAGGGAATGATAATGAACCAATAGAGTGTGACTAGTAGTTTTTCAATAGGAGCTCATTGTTCTACTCAACTACTAGAAGACATGATATAAGTTCTAAATATTTCATGAACTTTCTCTCTCGATACTGCTGCTATAGGAGCACATTCGAGACATGAAATGTAGTATAAGTCTTTTCTAGCATATCATCATCGATGATTTTCTCACCACATAATTTTAGTGCTGAGCTTATTTTAAAAAGTGTGGAATTATACTTACTAACACTTTTATAATTTTGCAACCTCAGGTGCAACAATTCAAAACGAACTCTTGGGAGGATTACAGTTTTTTGATATTCATACCTCTCCCTTAAATTATTCTACAAAATAAATAGATTTTTTTTTGTAAGATACTCAGATTTTAATTCTTCATGAAGATGGTGACGAAAAAAAATCATTGATTTAGCCCGGTCCTGCAGGAACGCTTGATTTCTTTTTTTAATGATTTTACCCAGGTTCATCGCATCAAGATAGATTTCAGCGTCAAGTATATAGGATAAATAATTTTTTTCAGATATGTCAAGAGCAACAAATTCTAAATTTGTAAGGTTTGTAATTTTTTACACATATAAATAATGAAATAAATATGTGTATCTCAGAAAATATATCTATAAATTCACACAGATTTTAAATAATAATCATTGATAAAATATATCAAATACTGTAAATAATATATTGAAAAACTTACAGAAGAATAAGACCACTAGTTTCAGAATTGGTAGAACCATCGTGCTGATAACGTGTTATAAAACTAAAAAAGAAACTACTATTGCAAGAGAGAAATATATAAAAAACTCTTTTAAAATTCTCTGAAACTTTTTTTTTTCTCTATATTTTCTTATGAATTTCATAACAATTGAAACCCATAATTATAGGCATTGAAATTACTATACAAGTCACTATACGAGATTTAAAATAATAGTGGCACGGTCATTCACATAATTTTTTTGGTGGGATAGGGGGCAGCAACCGTCCCTCCAATTTTGTTCATTATACTAACGAGATTATTCATAAGAAAATGATATTATGCTGTTTAAATTTGTCTCTTTAATTTGACCATTTATATTTTTTTTTTTATCTTGGAATTAAACAAAATCATTACACAATATTTCTTTTTGTACAATACTTGCGTCAACTTGTTTTCCGTGGGAGGATAATTAATTTCAATGGTATTAATATGTGGAATCCTATCCAATACGAAAAACTCTCTAAGATATGCTTCAAATGTGGGCACATGCAACATGAGGTCAATGGCTGCAATGAAAGCTCTAGTGATGGGTATGTGAGTGTGATGCTATATGTGTCATGGCTTTGGGCTGCTTTTTCTGGGGGTGGAAGGAACTCGATCATACCATCGGATACTTAGGCTGATAGTTGAAGGGTGATTGCTGAGCAAGCCACGAAGGAAAGGAGTTCAATGGTCTTTGCACCAAAAACATATGTGAACTTGCCAGTTAATGTCATAAGGGACACTGCTTCTGTCCTCACACCAAAGGTTGGGTCTGTTTTAGTGGGAATTAAGGAAGATGGCGAATCTGGTCAAATTCGGACTTCGCATGTGAGCTTTGACGTGGTTGGGCCTATGGTTGGTGAAGATAAGACAAGTAATGTGTCTATTGATCCGGTAGCCCCTATCGTTACTTGACCCACACTTTTTGAAGGCCCATTTGGGCTTCTTACTGCTCAAGATTGGGACGAAATACTGGCTACACAAAACTCGAAGAACAAGAATTGGGGGAAAATTGCTCTAAAATCCTTAAGCATGCCTGTGAAGCCTTATCCTGTGGCGATAGAAGATGAAGCTATGCAATTAAAAGTAAGACCAAGTGCACCAAGGAGTCAGGGGAAGGTTTGCCATGTGTCACTCAAGTGAAAGGTTAGTCCTTCTACTTTTCTCCTGAAAAACGTCTGGTTAGTTTGTCTTCATGATGAGGATGAACTGGCACCAGTAAGTGGTCGAGGTATGAAGAAGCGGACGGTGTGAATGTACCTATTGAATTATTGGTGGAGGCTGTTCCATAGCCCCACCGAGAACCACAAGTCTCCCAAGTTGAAATTGTCGAGGGGTTGAGAACCCTTGCACAGTTCGTGTCCTTAGACGATTGACTAAGGAAAAGTGCCCAACCTTTGTTTTCCTAATGGAAACCAAGTGTTCGAGGAAGAAAGTTGAGTTTGTTAAATTTTTATTAAACTTTGATTGTTGTTTCGTCATGGACAGTAAAGGATGAAGTGGAGGTCTTGCGTTGATGTGGAAGGACACTTTGGATGTTACCCTGATCAATTATTCAAAATGGCACATTAATGTGTCCATTGGGGGGAGAACATATGCTAATTCTTGGAGGTTAATGGGTTTTTATGATCCCTTTCAGCCTCTAAGAGATATCAAAGTTGGAAACTTCTTTCTTCTCTTAAACCTGACTCTAATCAGCCTTGGGTTTGTTCGGGGGATTTTAACGAAGTTCTCTACCAGTCTGAAAATCTTGGTATGTGCTCAAGGCCTTATAAGCAAATGGTGGAATTTCGAGATTATCTTAATTCTTGTTCTTTATTCTTAATTTCGACCAAGGGTCAGTGGATCACTTGGTCAAATGGGAGAAGTGGCAATCAGTTTGTGAAGGAAAAGTTGGATAAGGTGGTTGCAAATTCAGATTGGTCATCTATGTTTTCTTTTGCTCTATGTTATGTCCTCCCTGCATATAAATCTTATCACTCTCCTTTAATTTTAAAGTTGAATGTTCTTATAGTAATGGATCGAAGAGAGGAGCCTTTTTTTCCGTTTTGAAGCCTCATGGCAACAGTAATTACTGAGATGATTTTAGTAATACTCTTTCTTGGGTTTGGAATAGATCGTAGGGTGGTGAGGCTCCAGGGGACTTCTTTAGAAACAAGCTATCTTTTTGTGCTACTGATTTAAAAGGATGGATTTCTTATAAGAAGAAATTATCCTCTAAAGAGTTCCATGAGAAGACTAGACAGCTAGCAACTTTACATGATTCTAATGATAAGAGCCATTCTCAATCTATTAAGGATTTGCAATCTGAAGTGGATAAAGTTTTGGCCGAGCAAGAGATGAAGTGGAAACAACGAGCTAAGCAACATTGGTTGCAATTTGGTGATAGAAATACTTCTTTATTCCATAAGCATGCAACACAGAGGAAGAAGACAATTTCATTCACCATATCCAAGACAAAGATGGGGTTTTGGTCTCCAATATGGATCAAATGGCCACTCTTTTTTGTGATTACTATGCATAATCGTTTACTTTGACTAACCAAGTGGATTATGAATCATGTTTGCAAAGAATGAAACCAAAAGTGACTGATTTGATAAATATCAGCTTATGTAAGCCTTTTATAGAGGAGGAAGTCAAGGCTGCGATTTTTCATATGAAACCTTTAGGCTCCCCTGGCCCGGATGATTTTCCCCCTTAATTTTATCAATCTAATTGGAACATGGTTGATAAGGACACTTGTCACTTTATTTTGCAGATTTTGAATAATGGGGCTTTGTGAATGATATTTGTATTACCTTGATCCCAAATGATAATGACCCCAAAGAATGCAAGATTTGAAGCCTATTAGCTTATGTAACGTTATTATAAGCTTGTTGCTAAGGTTCTTGCTAATAGGCTCAAATTGGTTCTTCCTTTCATTATTTCTTCGAATCAAAGTGATTTTGTCCCTAGTAGGTTAATTACTGATAATATGATTGTAGCCTATGAGACCTTTTACTCCATGAATACCCATATGTTTGGTAAGGTTGGTTATATGGCACTAGAGTTTGATATGAGAAAGGCCTATGACAGGATGGAATGGAGATTCCTTAAATCCATTATGCAAAATTTGGGTTTTGTAGATTTTTGGATCTCTCTCATTATGAAATGCATTACTTCAGTTTCCTATTCATTATTTCTAAATGGCCAAGTCTGTTGCTCTTTTTTTCCTACTCGGGATATTAGACAGGGAGATCCTCTTTCTTCCTATCTTTTTATCCTATGTGCTGAATTTCTTACTAATATATTAGTTCAAACCGAAGCTCAAGGTGCCAACTCAAGTGTCCCAATTGGTAGAGGGCAAGTGTCTATTAATCATCTTTTCTTTGCGGATGATAGTCTTTTTTTTTTTTGCAAGGCTAATTATATTGAATGGAGCAATATTCTGTCTATTTTGGAAACTTATGAGAGAGCTTCAGGTCAGATGCTTAATAAAGAGAAAATAGGAACCCATTTCAGCAAGAATACTCCAGTGGATGTGCAGGAAAACATTTTGAGCATTTCTAGGATGCAGTCTTCTAGGTCTTTTGAGAGATACCTTGGCTTACCGATTGTAATTAGAAGATCAAAGTCACGATTTTTTCATTCTCTTTTGGACATAACTTGGTTTAAAGTTACAAATTGGAAGACAAATGGTTTATCTATTTCTTGGAAGGAAATCCTACTGAAATCAATTCTCCAAGCGATTCCTGTTTATGCAATGGACCTGTTCTTATTACCTCACTCTACCACCTCTTAACTAAACAAGTTATTAAGAAAGTTTTGGTGGGGTTTTGATGAAGATAAGGCTAAGATTCCCGTGGATTCAGTGGGATCAGTTTTCTAAGTCTAAAGATAATGGTGGTATGGGTTTCCAAAATTTTAAAAGTTTCAATTTAGTGTTGTTGGCCAAGACTTCATGGCGTATGTTGTGGGATCCTAGTTCATTACCAGCGCAAGTTCTGAAGACTAAATATTTTCCTTAAGAAAGTTTATTGCAAGCAGAGCTAGGTCCTCAACCTTCTTACTTATGGAGGAGTACTCTTGCAGGTTTATGTTGGCAAATAGGGCATGGCAGGTTGGTGAGGGTTTGGGAGGTTAAGTTGATTAGTTTTCCCCATTCTTTTATGGTTAGCTCTCCTAAACCTTCTGACACTAATGTCAATCTAGTGTTAGGTTTGATTAATATTTCTCAGAACCAGTGGAATGATGTTTTTCTAAGTCAATTGTTTAATGCTTCTGAAATTCAGGCAATAAAGTCCATTCCAGACTTTTAGTAATGGTGGGTAATAGGAGAGACTAGTTGGTTTGGCAAGGTACCTCTAATGGTTTTTTTACTGTTAGGAGTGCCTTTCTTATGCATCGAGAAATTGAAGCTAGGCAGCTTGGGAGTTCTTATTCTCCTGGTGTTCAAACTGAGTTTTGGAGATTGATTTGGCACTTGCAGGTACCTAAGGCAGTAAATGTATTCTTATGGAAAGCTTCTCACGAGGGTCTCCCAACTATGTCCAAACTTTTTCCATAGGAAGATTCCCTCCACTGATGTTTGTCCCATTTGTAAAGTTGCAACCGAGGATGTTAGTCATGTTTTGGGGTTTTGCCTAGTAGCTAGCGATATATGGTCTGTGAGCAATAAGAGATTGCAGAAATTGAGCATTTAATGCACTAATTTTCAGAATGTATGGAAGGTATTGGTTGAGATATTGGAATAAAATGATTTGTTGCTTGCTACCATGACTTTTAGATTGATTTGGTTAAGGTGAAATCGTCTTGTATATGAAATAGTTTTTCAACATCCCTCTCAATTAGCCAAGGCAGCCAAGATATAATTGGATTTATTTCTACAAATTCAATCTACACGGCAAGTGGTTCAGTATAATACTTCTCTTCCTGATATTGCGGTGTGAAATATAGAGTTTATTATTTAAGGTATAAGCTATAAGTCCTAAAACTATTAGTTATATTTTACACCGTAATCTTAAACATACACTAAATTTTTTAAAATATACAGCTATTCGCATAAGTTTTTTTTTTTTTTATAAAAGTTTTAATTGGTACTTTTTGAAAAGCCCGACTTTAAGTGTTTTTAACTGATTAAGTCCTTTTTTTTTATAGAATTACTAAACATATTATTTTTTCTTTAAAAGTATTTTTTACTGTATAAAAGTACTTTTTAAGATTCGAAACATAACTACGAACAGGTTCTAAAAAATTTTAAAACTCCAATAATATAAAAAAAAAAGGCTTAAAAATTGGAAATTTACAAATGGCACTAATTTTTAACAAAGAATATATTTAAAAACACACACACGCTAATTAAAGATCTTAAAATAAAAATTTAAGTTTCGAGAGAAAAACTTCAACTTAACATAACTATTTTCCAAGCATGCTCAAAATCTACACCAAAAATAAAAATAAATAAATAAATAAAAGTGGAGGCAAAAACATCATTATGGAGTGGTTAATGGTTATATTTTTATGCGTGTTGATTTGAAAAGGAATTAAATCACTTCAGAAGAAAAGGTGAAAAAGCTTGGAGCATTCCGTGGAAAAAAAAATATATATAATTATTTGTAACCCAACTGCAATGGAGTTCAGTATGTGTATGATCAAGACAAATTATATTTACAGTTTTAAGGTATTTAAATACTGTGTATTCGTTTTAAAAATCGATAAATATGAATCTATGTGATAAAATTATTTTTTAGTAATAGGTTTTATTTATTTTTTTTAAAAATAACTTTTTTAAAAAATAAGCCCTCGGGATCTTATGCACGTTAAGGCCTTGTTTATTTTAGAAGATGGATCAAAAATCTAAAATATATTTTAAATTCATATTATACTTTTTAAAACTTTTATATAAAATATAATAAAAAATTTAACTTTTTCAAATTCTCATACTACTTTTTCAAATTCTCATATAAAATTAATATTAAAAAATATTTTATAATAATATTTTTTTATTATTATTTTTATTTCATCTCATCTTATTTTTAAAAACAGGATGATTTTAACTAAAATCAAACTTTCACTTGCTAAAAGGCAAAAAATAAAAAATAACGGGCTAGTTCAACACCGTGTATATGCCCATTTGACTACTTTTCTTGGGAGCAAGTGATTTTCTCAACTATTTGGTTGTATCAAATTAAAAGCAACGGATGAAATGTCTATTTGAACACAATCCGAGTCTTACATTGGGATCTGATTTAGTGTGACTGATCTGATTTGTTAACAGAAGCGTAATTGATCTGATTTAATCCAGTTTTAGACAAAAATTGGGATCGAACTTATATATAACGGTTTTACATTTTTAAAACTTAATTCTGTTTTGGTTGTCTCCCTAAATTGATATTTCAGATTTTATCAATTCCAATCTAATTCAGTCTGATTTTTCAGTTTTATTACACTATATTATATATTATATGATATATATATATATATAATATAGTATATAGTATATTATAGTATACAAAATATAGTATATTATAGTATATAAACTATAGTAATAATATATTGTAATATATTATAATTGTATTATAGACTATAGTAATATATTATAATATATAATATAGAGATATATTATAATATATTATAATATATAGTGATATGTATTAGTATAACTATTAATAATATAAACTATAGTGATATAAGGTTTTAAAATTTAATATTATATTAATTAATAATTTATCTTATAATACAAAATTATTTTATGTATAATTATATCTTATATATAAAAAATATATACAAGATAAAAAATTAATATATATATATATATAAACCAGTCTGGTTTGGTCTAGTCCAATTTTAGAAAAAGAAAAACTGAAACAATTTTGACTAGTTTTAAGAATAATAAAATTGGTGCCCGATCGAACTAAATTCACCAGTTCGATTCGGTTTATTGGTTCACCAGTTTTTATTTTCACCCCTACCTGTTAAGAGATTCAAAGATCGGTAACAGCACAAACAATTTCACGTAGTTCTATTATTTTTTTTGTAACTTGGTCTTTTCCTATACAGTTTGAATGAAACATAGAAAGCTTACATTGATATGCAACTCATTAACAAAAGTTGCATGAAGCCGTTTGTTTCATACGTGTTTTACTGCCAACTGATCTCGACTACTAACCTGTGACCAAAAAAGATAGTGGCCCGATGTCTCTGGTGCACTTCCAATGCTAAAGTTTATATATATATATATATATATATATTACTATGTATATGTTATATTGGCTCGCAATGAACGATAAAAAGAAGTTACATTGGATTTCTAATGCTGACTCTTGATACAGAGGTCGATTATTGCTGATAAGGATAGTTCAATTCTTTCCCTAAATTCTGAAAACTCAATTATCAAATTATCGATATTTACTTTAAGAAGAAAATAATTAACAAATCGAAGGTAAATATTGCAAAAATCTCACCTTTTTCTTAGGAACAGATATCTCTGATTGGTGATAGTTACCATATTTATCCTATTAGGCAGTGTGATCTCATGGTGGAGAGTATACGGTATGCCTCAATTTTTTAACTTGTTGGGCTTCCCATGTGGGTCTTACTCGCCACTCGATATAGTTAGACCCATCTAGTGAAGGTAAAAGAGCCTCTCTAAATATCCCATAAATTCTTGCCATGATGACGTAATGGGAATTTAATAATTCTAAATAGTTTTTGCCCATCACATCATTGATTTTGATTGGTTGTTCACACTATTGTGCTCAAGGGTTTGCAACGACTCCGCATCTGTACCAAGTTACGTCACCAGGTCATGGGACCACTTGCATTCTCCGCAAATAATTTCAGCATGCACATCTCCTTTTTATAGATAACTTTCTCCTTCTTTCTGTTGCCTCTTTCACTTTTGCTTACTCATCTTCTTCACCATTTACGTTTTGTCAAAACCCTAGCTTCTCCTCCTTCGTATCAATTGTTTATGTTAATAGCTTGCCAAAACATTCATTGACTTCCTTCTCGTGGACCTCCTTCTCATCCTCCGACAAGGTCCTCGTCGGCATCAAAGTTCTCCTCTACCCACGACATGCCATATTACAAAGGTTACAATAGGTCGTATGTCCTCACTACAACTTGTGATAGTCCGAAATTTTCATTCTAATTTATTTATTTATTATAAGGATAATTTTGGTATTTAAATCAAAAAGAGAACTTGAGGTTTGGGTTTGGGCTTGAGTTTTGGAGGTATGACTTGTGTATTGGCCCAAAGTGGAGTGGCAAGACTCATAGGCCTATGAGAATGATGCATAGTCAACCAAACCCAATATAGTGGGACACTTGTCACACTTAGAAGAGCCCTAGTTAGTCTTCAAAAACTAGTAGGTTTATGGGAGAAATGACTAGTGAATGAAAGGTTTGACTAGTGGGTTCTTGGAAAAGAGTGTGAAGGAAACAAAAGGAGATTTTCATCATTTGGAAAGCATGGGGCTGTGGGGTACAAATGGAGGGTATAACCAACTCTTCTAATTGAGTTTCTCTAGGTGATTACCCTATCCAAATGATTGACATGCGATAGATCTTGTAAGAGTGGAAGTGATGTATGAGATAAGTGTGTGGGAAACTAGTTTCGGTGACTAAAAGGGGGGAGGGCTGGCTGACTCTATGTTGCCCCAATGGATCCCTATTTTTAGATAGAGTCTGAGTGAAAGATTTGACAAGAGGGTTAACAAGTGAGTGTGAAGATATGACATCATTAGATAGAGAAATCGAGGCTTGAGGAAGAAAAGGTTTCAAATGACTATGGAAAGGGGTAGCTGACTTTTCCAAATGTAGTCTTCCAAGGTGTTTCCAAATCTAAGTGATCATGACATGCAAGATTGTGTAAGGGAGTGTAAGACGTGTGTGTAAGAGTGATTGAGTTGTGAGTTGATTGATGGCTTGCTTGCGATGAGTGGAAACCTTGGAGGAATTTCCTCAAGGTAATGGTAGGACAATTTTATAGGTGAGCTTATTTTGATGCGTAATGTGATGTATTCATTGTTTGACTCTGGAGCGACGAGATCTTTTATTTCGTATGATTGCGTATGGAGATGTAAGTTAGATGTAGAGCCATTAGCCCAAAAGGTTCTAGTATCAATTCCTGACAGGAAGGTGATCGGATGCAATCGGATAGTGAGAAATTGTCCGTTAGAGGTTGTTGACTTGAGACTAAACGCCAACTTAGTAGTGTTTCACCTGTTGGGATTTGACGTAATTCTGGGTATGGACTGGTTATCTGAGCATTACGCTAAGATCGACTGTCACAAGAAGGAGGTAATACTTGACATACCTGCGAAAGAGAAACTATGTTATGTAGGGGAGATAGTTAACTTTGTTCCCTTAATTGTGACGGCGAAATGGATAATTAAAGGTCTGAGAGGAGGAGCATAAGTGTTCTTAGTAGTATCACTGAATGCACTAAAAGAAGCAAAGGGTGTTAAAGAAATTCCTGTTGTGGAAGATTGTCTTCAAGTGTTCTCAAATGATTTACCTAGATTACCCCCGGATCGGGAAACAGAGTTCACAATTGAATTGGAACATGCCACGGCTCCAATTCATAAAGCACCCTATAGAATGGCCTCGACAGAGCTGAAGGAGTTGAAGGCGCAAATTAAGGAGTTACTAGAGAAAGGATTTATACGGCCTAGTTCATCGTCGTGGGGCGCCCCAGTTCTGTTCGTGAAGAAGAAAGATGGGACAATATGTATGTGCATTGACTACAGAGAACTTAATAAAGTTACTATCAAGAATAAGTATCCGCAATCTCAAATAGATGACTTGCTGGACCAACTACAAAGAGAGTCAATATTTTCAAGATAGATCTTAGATCAGTGTATCATCCGTTTAAAATTAAGGAGCAAGATGTGTGCAAAACTGCTTTTTAAACTCGATATGGACATTTTGAGTTACTAGTTATGCCCTTTGGACTAATGAATTTTCCAGCAGCATTCATGGATCTGATGAATCGAATTTTTAGGCAGTATTTGGACAGCTTTGTGGTAGTCTTCATTGAAAACATTTTGATATACTCTCGAAGTGGTGAAGAGCATAGAAAACATCTGAAAATTGTGCTGAGTATTTTGCAAGAACACCAATTATATGCCAAACTTAGCAAATGCGACTTCTAGCTCTGAGAAGTTAAGTTTTTGGGTCATGTTATTTCTAGCGAAGAAGTTGTCGGAGACCCAACTAAGATAAAGGTAGTAACAAAATGGCAGATACTTACGAATGCTCATGAAGTACGTAGTTTTCTCGGGTTAGCAGGATACCACAAGAGATTTATGGAAGGGTTTTCCAAACTATCGAGTCCTCTGACAACATGGACCAAGAAAAATGTCAAATACGTCTGGAGTGATCAATACGAGCAAAATTTTCAAGAACTCAAAAGGAGGCTAACCTCAGCACCAGTATTAGCTCTACCAAAACCCTACAAGTCGTACTTAGTCTATAGTGACGCTTTGAAGATGGGCCTACGATGCGTACTGATGCAGTAAGGATGAGTAGTTGCCTATGCATCCCGGCAGCTTAAGGATCATGAACGGAATTACCTCACTCACGACTTGGAATTAGCAGCGATAATGTTTGTATTGAAGATTTGGAGACATTACTTGTATGGGGGAGAGTGTGAAGTGTATACAGATCACAAGAGCCTTAAGTATCTGTTCTGTTAGAAGAACCCTAATATGAGGCAAAAAAGATGGATCAAAACCATAAGTGATTTTCAGTATAAGATCAAGTACCACCCAAAAAAAACTAACGTCATGGCAGACGCACTAAGTCGAAAAGTTCAAGTGGAGGAACCGTCGATATTAACAAGTATGCGAGACATGTTGATCAATATACTTGCCTAGAGAAGTGATGCTAGCAGCAGTACAATAGATTGTTTCCCTAACCGAAGAATAGATTAGGGAAGGACAGCGAAAGGATGCCAAGGTGGAAAAGATCCGACAGTAGTTGCTAGAAGGGTAAGGATTTCCGCATCTTACGGTCTTAGATGATGGGACACTGTATTTTGAAAAAAGGACAGTGATACCTAATGATTCAGAGTTGAAAGAGACGCTTATGAGAGAAGCTCATTGCACACCTTACATCGTTAATCTTGGCAACACTAAGATGTATCAAGACTTGAAGGAAAAATTTTGGTGGGAAGGCATTAAGAAGGACGTGGCCGCTTTTGTAGCTAAGTGTTCAGTATGTCAACTGGTGAAAACAGAATACCAACGACTAGTAGGGACATTGCAACCCCTACCGATCTCAGAATGGAAATAGGAAGATGTGTCCATGGACTTTGTTGTAGGATTTTCCAAAACATCGGCTGGAAAGAATTCAATTTGGGTTATAGTCGACAGACTGACAAAGAGTAATCATTTAGACTCAATGGAGAAGCTGGCCCGAATCTACGTGAAGGAAATAATTCATCTGCACGGAGTACCCAAGAAGATTGTTTCTGACCGAGACCCCAGGTTTATATCTCACTTTTGACAAAGTTTACGGAAGATGTTGGGTACCAATTTAAAGTTCAACAGTGCTTACCATCCGTAGACTGATGGTCAGACGAAATGGACTATTCAAATCTTAGAGGATATGTTACGGGTATGTGTGTTAGATTCAAGTGGTGACTGGGAAAGTCTTTTACCTATGATTGAGTTTGCCAACAACAACAGTTTCTAAGCTACCATTCAGATGGCACCCTATGAGGCATTGTATGGGAGGAAATGTACGTCACCTCTACACTAGGATGAAGTTGGCGAAAGTAAGGTGTTAGGACCTAAATATCTGCAACAAGTAAGAACAAAAGTAGAAATGATACGAGAAAGGATGAGAACTGCTCAGAGTAGGCAGAATAGCTATGCAGATCGGCACAGAAGATCCTTGAAATTCATAGTAGGCGACTGGATGTACATTAAAATTTCACCCATGAAGGGTGTGGTGCGGTTCGATAAGAAAGAAAAATTGAGTCTCCGTTACGTTGGACCCTATGAAATCTTTGAGAAGATCGGACCGGTAGCCTATTGCCTAGACTTACCAGTGAGCCTGCAAGGAGTTCACAACATATTTCATGTGTTGTCGTTAAAGAAGAGTCTTGGTAAAGGACCAAGAACAGTGATGGATTCAAACTATATTAGATTACTCCCTAACTTAATGTATAGGAATGGCCAACGCGAATTAAAGATCGCAAGGAACAAGAACTTAGAAATCGTATAACTTCCCTGGTCAAAGTATTCTGGAATAATCCTGCTTTTCAAGAGGTGACGTGAGAATGCGAGGATGTCCTGAGAGTTAACTACTCTCATTTGTTTGTAAACTAGTAGTGTAATAATTGCCTTCTTAATTGAACTTTGTTGTGATTGTATGAATCTTTATACATAATTATATGTGATTTTGTTGATTCTACGTCGGTGTTAGTTATTTTCTTCGACTGTTCTTTAGAACCATAGTGATTTTGTACGACCTTAATCAGGATATGGCTCAAATTAGAAAGAATCCTCGTATGTCAGTATCCTCAGTAGCACAGTTACGAGAGAGAAGAGAAAATAGGCGCTAAATCTTATGTAGGAGACGAGAAAGAATGAGAGTGCAAAGACTTAAACTTTTGGATTAATATGAAAGGTATCGTACTCACCTTATGGACGTAAATCATAAGGAGTGCATATTTACCATTGTGCAATGCCACATGAGGAACGGCAACCACCTAGCAAATGGTTGAGGGCAAAACGGGGACATCTACTCGAGTTGATTCGGGGATGGATAAGCGAGCCGAGTGCAAAATACCTGAATATCTTAGATACTTTTGGCGATTATATTGGGCAGAGAGAAGAAGGTTTACCTCGAGAGGATATAGAAGAAGAGATTATTCATAGACTGAATGAGCTGAGGGCAAATATTTACTATGACCCAGACATAGATGCGGTATTCTATTTCTCTCAGGACCCCGTGTCAATAAAGGGTGATATATCATCATGCTCGTCGTCAGAAGAATCCACCGCCACTAGTACTAGAGGTATAAGAGTTTTTATTTGGTTGATTTTCATATTGTCGCTGTAATGATTTTAAGGACGAAATTTTCTTTTTAGTGGGGGAGGATGTGATAGCCCGGAATTTTCATTCTATTTTATTTATTTATTATAAGGATAATTTTGGTATTTAAATTAAAAAAAGAACTTGAGGTTTGGGTTTGGGCTTGAGCTTGAGCTTTGGAAGCATGGCTTGTGTATTGGCCCAAAGTCGAGTGACAAGGCCTGTGGGAATGATGCATAGTCAACTAAGCCCAATATAATGGGGCAATTGTCGCACTTAGAAGAGCCCTAGTTAGTCTTAAAAACTGGTAGGTTTATGGGAGGAATGACTAGTGAATGGAATGTTTGACTAGTAGGTTCTTGAAAAAGAGTGTGAAGGAAACAAAAGGAGATTTTCATCATTTGGAAAGTATGGGGCCGTGGGTTAAAAATGGAGGGTAAATCCAACTCTTCTAATTAAGTTTTCCTAGGTGATTACCTATCCAAACAATTGACATGTGATAGATCTTGTAAGAGTAGAAGTGATGTATGAGATTGGTGTGTGGGAAACTAGTTTCGGTGACTAAAAAGCGGGAGGGCTAGCCGACTCTATATTGCCCCAACGGATCCCTATTTTTAGATAGAATCTAAAGAAAATATTTGACAAGTGAGTGTGAAGATATGTCATCATTGGATAGAGAAATGGAGGCTTGAGGAAGGAGAGATTTCGGGTGACTATGGAAAGGGGTAGCTGTCTTTTCCAAATGTAGTCTTCCAAGGTGTTTCCAAATATAGGTGATCATGACATGCAAGATTGTGTAAGAGAGTATAAAACATGTGTGTAAGAGTGATTGACTTATGAGTTGATTGATGGCTTGCTTGCGATGAGATGAAATCTTTGAGGGAGAGATGGATTTCAGTGGAAGAGAGGTCAATGTTTTGGCCGACTATGGCGTGGTCCAATTTTTCAAGTTGAGCTTAAAATTCTAGTGAGTGATATATGAAGTGATAAATGAGAATATGAGGTGTGATGTGATATAATGAAGAGAGAGATGCACCCTTGTAGGTGCCGGCCATAGTGGAATTGGGATAAACAAATCCAATCATAATACAAGCTAAAAATTAGGCATTTTTTGCTCTAGTGATGGGAGTCCATCAAGAGTCAATCAAGCCTTCTTATGTCACTAAAAAATCTAGGGTTATGGAGTGCCTAGGGACACCCCTTGGCCGAATGGCCTTAGACCCCCCTACCTCAATTGCTTTCCTTTTCCCACACACACACTATACAACAACTTCACATTCTCTCTACCTTCACTTTTTCTCGTGTTCTTCCACCATCCAAGTATCACTTTTCCTAAGTCAAGTTGAGTTGTACAAGGTATCCTTGAGTGAAGCTTTATTTGGACAAGTAAGTCAATCCTTAAACCATTTCATGCATAGAATCTTAGGTTTTGATCACACACACACCAAATCTTATGTTCTTATTATTTTCCTTTTGACTATATACTTATAGTTTTATTTTAATCTTATTATTTTCATACTTTTTTAGATATATTCTTATCTACATTTGGAGTATTGTAAGTGCATCTTTATCTTATCTCTAACATTTCATTTGTATGTGTATAGTGAATGTGGTTGTATTGCTTATTGAATGCTCAGTTATGCTAGGCTAGCGTATTTAAAAAAAATGCCTTGAATATTTAATTGCAAAATTCATATTAGTAATCATATTATTTTTAGGCTTGAAATTATATTATGTTGAAGAATATTGCTATTTTGTTGCAAAGGAAAAATATAGAATATTTATATGATAAATGGTGACAAAATGCATGCATGATCAAGATAAAGTTTTAGGGTTGAAAAGATTTGGCTTGGTGCACATATAGGTTTCAGCTTTGAAGATTTTAGTGTTAAGATTTTTTCAATGCTCAATTATTCACTTATGAGATGGCTTTGTATTGAATGTTTGGAGAACTTGGAAGAATGAAAATAGGAGGATCTAATAGCTTAAATTTCGTTTTCCTATGTAGGATCAAGTGTGATTATTTTGGGAAAGAATGATTAAAAATATTTAATCTAAGGGCCTTAAGGTTTTGGTCAAGTTCTCCTTGTGGTGCTAAAAATATTTATTTATTTTATCAAGGTATACTCATATACATGGATGAGATTAGATGAAGGAAATCCTAGATTTGTACCTTGGAGGGTCTCGACCTAACCCTAGGGGTGAAGGCTGAGTACCCCTTTTTTTCTTGTTAGATCAAGTTGCATGCTTTTATAGAAATTATTGATGAGTTCATGAGGTATTTTGGTTGTAATTAAACATGACAATGTGTATGCTTGTACTAGCCTCGTGATCCGCATGTGTAGCATGTTTTTAAATTATCACGTATTTTCCCAAAAAAAAAATAATTAAGTTTTTATAAGAACCCCAAAAACTGGGATGAGGTAGTGTCCTAGTAAAACTCTCTGTTTACTTAGGAGTGGATAAAGTCGAGTGAAAATCTCTGAGTTAACGATGAACAGTCAGCAGACCATGTATGCCTCCAAAAGGTGTCCAGAGCATGGTCACACCTAAAACTAGTGGGTGCCAAAGGACGGTGTAGGCATTTCATCTCACAGTTATAAGAACAAGTATGTAGTCACTCAGTTTGAGTGGTTACCGAGTGATGAAGAACGGCTAATGTAGTCATTTTGGACTTAAGTGGTCACCAGATGATGCGGTAATGCGTAATGTAGTCATTTTGGACTTAAGTGGTCGTCGGGTGATACGGTAACTAACGGGAAACACACGGTGCGTAGAAAAATCGGGAGGTGTCCACAAATAAGTCATGACAAGAATGAATTTTGAGCCCCAATAATGATATGAATATGTTAAATGGCGCATAAGATAAGAAATGATGAAAGAAATGAAAAGTTTACGAAAAATGGTTTTTAAACACGTGTCAAATGAATTACGTCATATGACAAACCATTTTTATGAAAAGTACGTATATGAATCAAGTCTGAAAGAAAGTCAAGATTTATGAAAATTATCGTGTGCATATGCATCAGTTAAGTCACTACTCTCGATGCATAACATATGTTCTGTTTTGTTATTCGCTTATATATATGCTTGCAATGTTTTCGTTGAGACTAGTGTGTACTTACTGAGATTTCTCGAAATCTTATCCCTTTAATTTTAACTATCATTTTTTGTTGGGGGTGATAGAAGTGGTTGTAGGTGAGGATGACTTTGACAAGTTTAGCACTCGAAGAGATTTCCCAGACCACTGAAGGTCTGGTGATCTCTCCTCCTTTTAATGTGGTGACCCTTGTTTTGTACGACCAATATATCTCGAACATGCGTCGAAGTGTGCTTATTGAAGCCGCCGGTCGCCAATGCATCAGATGTGGCCTTATCCTAGGGATTGACGGGTCCCTATTTATGAACCGCGTTTATACCTCAGCGGCGGGGACGGGAATCCTACGTGGTGTTAGGATGGGCTTGAGGCACTTCCTATTTGGTCCTGGGATTAAGGAGGTCAAGGATGAACACCCTTTCTAGTGGCGGGTTGTGGGGTCGGCATATGGATGTTGTCGCTTTTGTTTATATTTTTAGTATGTTTTGATGGTTCTTGTTGTTTTGGAATAGTTTATATTTTGTGAAAATCGATACAATTAGTGATAATTATTAATATAAAGTTTCTTTGAGAATTAAATTTTGTTATACTATATGACGTAAGATAAGTTTTAAGTTCTTACCTCAATTTTACTCAGCTTGACCCTTTTTTCCGCTGTGAAAATTTTATATACTGCCTTTAAGTTAGACGCATGCCTGTTTTTATGATATGAACGATGGGTGAATTTCCTTGTATTACTTATCATCAACGTCTCAGTTTACGTCCGATCTCAAACGTAAGCGGGGGCGTTGACACAACCAACTTTAGGAAGTTGGAGATTCGTATAGATCCCTAATTTGATGGTTCTTGAGGTTCCTCCCCACGAGACCGTCAACCCCAAGGGCTTCACTGTGAAGGTGGCCCTCACTGTCTGTGTTTTTTATCATGGGTTATAACTCTCTTTTTGTCAATTGGTGCATGATGTTCTTGATTACTGGAAGTTGGCACCTGCTCAGCTTCACTCTAATGCTTGGAGAATTTTGATGAATTGTTGCATTGCTTGGAGAATGGTTTGGAAACCATTTGAGAGGAGTATCCCAACTTGATTGCCTATGAGTTCCTTGCCACCCAAACGGTCAAGGTGTTGGAGGGCAATATTTGTAGCTTTCATTCACACCCCTGATATTGTCTTGCTTGATTCAAAGGCCATCATTCTAACCCCAAATAATGGCAGAAAAAAATTCTATTTTTGTTTCTTCTTGGGATGAGAGTTCCCCAATAGGGAAGTTATAAGGCTAACTTCCTAGTCTGTGCCATTTGGGGAAAAGTTCTTGACAATAAGAAATAGTCATTACTCTTTCTCAACAAAAGCAAGCATGCGCTGAAAGGGTTTATTCATGAATTGAGCACAACAAGGAAGCTGTATGGATGGACACATGTGGACGTGTTTCACGCACCTGCGAATTTTCACAACTTGCAGCAAAAGAAACAAAGAAAACTTGAAGAGTATGAAACACTTCTACTATGTAAGTTAGTCAGGTTGCACACACTACTTCTCTGCGAATCATAAGGTTGATTCAACTTATCATGATTGTGAATTTAGTATATATAGAGTAATGGAGAGAGTGGTAGGATTCATATAATAACCCAATCCTTTGACTCAAGTTTGGTCCAGGGTCATTATTATTTGAACATTCCATTATCTGATCTTGGGTAGTCATTTGGATGAGCATTTGAATCCCCATATCATTCTGGGAATGCTTCGTGGTTATCTCATCCATTGGTTACACCAAGTGGTTTAAGGCTTATTGTTTACCAATCCTGGTGATTCTTGGGTATCAAATGTCGTGGATTGGCTTTATTGGGCCCTTGGACCTTTAAGGGTGGAGGCATGCCTGTTAGCAGAGGAGGATTTTAGTTCGTTCAGTCACTTTATCTTTAACAAGACCATACTCTTTAACCTTTTTCCTTCCTTTTTTTTTTGACTTAATTCGTGTTCAAGTCGTGAAATAGAAAATAGTATTTTTGCCTTAATGAATACCGTGCCTTTTCAAAAATCCCCAATTTTTTCATGGGTTGGCATCCAAGTAAGACGATTGATGTTAAACAAAATGATGAAATCGTGATTTCACAAAGAGTGAGTATGAGAGGGGAGAGAGATGAAGCAAGACTTGCTTATTTTAGTTTCATTTTTAACACACTCATATGTCAAAATGATAAGAGCCAACAAAAGAGAGTAAGTATGAGAGGGGATGTGTGTGTGTGAGAGAGAGAGATGCTTACATTTTTTCTGACATTTCTAAAACATGCTTTGATTTTGAGAGATCGTGAGTTTTTTTTCTCCCAACTGTTGTTTACTATGGGTCAGGCCATAACTTAAGTTGGTATAATTGCTATGAGAATATCTTATAAATGGTCCAGCTAATAAGGCTTAAATAACAGCCCACCAATAATCATTTGACACATCGGTAGCCCACATCTTGTAGTGGCACTCCATCGAAACATAGTTTGGACTGAAGCCCTAAACTCCCCTCCCCACTCCTCTCGCCTATCCACTCCCCTCTCGACACCTAAGGAAAACATTGATGTCATGATTAATTTATTGTAGGAAGAGAAACCTAGGAATGAATTAGAGAAGAAAACAATGACTCCTTAAGTGGTCATCAAAAGATTGTTATTTGTGATAATTCAAAACTTAAAAGCATTGATTCCTACGATGATTGTGGTATCATGGGAATATGTTCGTTGCCAGTGCTGAAGAAAATCTGGATGCTGAGAGTGAGTTGATTCTTCTTCTTCTTTATCTTCTTTTTCGATGCATATAATTTAAATCAAAAGATTTTGGAAACGAGAAGGAAGGCTTTCAAAATGGTCAGCGTCAAATTCTGATGAACTGCTTGGGCGTCGAATTGAGTGGTGGCAGTGAGAATGAAGCACAACTGCTTTTGGTCAAAGTAAAATGCCGAAGAGAAAGGCTTTCAAACGTTCCTGTGCAGCTAAGTTTACTGTTATTAGTGTGGAACTTCTAACGTGGCGCTTCATGAATGGTGGGCTGCTATATAAGCCTTGTTAGTCGGACTGATTTCCAGTATTTTTCAATTGTTATCTGGGTCAATACTGCAGTAGTTGAGTCCATATTTACATGTTAAGTCCATTAGAAAGTTTTAAGCACATGTCTAAGTTGTAAGGTCTTCTAACCGATCCTCCCGTTATTGTTGTTTTGTTACTGTTGTAGAGTCCAATCTCTCAGGCTCAGCCGCTCAAGTCTTGGCTTAGCATAAGCAGAGTAGTGGTATGTTTAGTGGACTAGCGGTTTATTACTATCCAAGTCATTTGGCGCCAGTTTTGCAAAATTGCATTTATTTTCTGACAGAAGTTGATTGATGCAAATTAGGAGGAAACCTCGTAATTAGTGGAGCTGATAAGATATGTTGTTTTAATTGATTGTTATATTTTTTTCGAACGTATAGCTTTCCTAATTAGAGTAGTATTTTCTAATTTTATTTCATATACAACTGTTATTTTTTAGTTAGATTAGCATTTTTTAATTTTATTTTATCTGCAATTATTATTCTCTAGTTAGAGTAGCATTATATTTTGTTAGCTATTTAAAGATCAATGACATACTATTAAAGACATTTTTGAATGATTAATAAATTTGTATGTTTAAATTTGAAATGGATCTAATTTGATGAGATGTCAGAAACGTATTAATTTATTTTCTTAAAAAGACTCCAGTTTTAATTCTGTGTTTGTATTGTTTTTCTCTTCTTGACATTGACGCGATGTTGAACCAAGAAGCTGGGACCACTGATCTTCTCGAATTGATCATATTTGTTTATCTTCATTTTCAGTGTCCGTTGCTTTTTAGGTTGAGACAGCATGATATTTTGGAAGTTGAATATGCGCTTTTTTTTTTCCCCCGATTTATGCATTGAAAGCCACGTCAAAATTGTGTAATAACCATGCTTCATTCTTTCTTATAAAAGAATTGTTCTTCGCAGTCCGTTGTTTGGTTGAGACAATGCCCGTTTAGAGTTGCATTTGTAAATTTTAAAAATGCTTTTAAATAGTTAAAATTTAAAGTTTTTTAAAGAAAAAATAACATATCTAAAATTTTTATAAAAAATACTTTAATTACTTTAAAAAATTGAAAGCCTACTTTTTTTAAAAACATTAGATTAAAATTTTAATTAAAAAACTCTTACAGATAATTGTATATTTTTAAAAAATATTATAACTAATTTTAAAAATGGTTAACATATATGTTTATCAAACAATAAACTTTTAAAATATTGAACTTTTATTTAAGTTATAAATTCTAAATTCTAAAATTATAAACAATTTCAAATATGCACTTACATTAACCACAAAGTTGTTGTCACTGCTTTTCCATTAGAAGTGCTAACTAAGACAACACAAAAGATTTTAAAAATCATGCTGACCAACCAAGTGGGCAAGCATTGCAATCAAAATGGAGTTCTCTTGTATTAATGGCTCCTACAACTTCATTTTGGACTCCCTCTTTTCTTCTGCATTTTTTCTTTATAACCAAAAAAAAAAAAAAGGAGCTTTGTGTCATGCATATTTAACTCTCGTGGATGGCATTGAATCGTATAAATATTAGTAATATTTTCTCAACAATTTCATCCACTTCAACAATTTGAGTTAGGCTATGCAAACATTCAAATACAGTAAAGCCAAATGCCGCTAGCCCCATAAGATTCAAATGTATATTGTACTCACAAATAAAACTTTATAAATATGTCAATTAAATGTACTAACACAAAGTAAAATCTAGTTACCTAAAAATATTGTTTCGGAAACTTCTGAGGTAACCATAATAATCCAAAGTAAACAAATACTGTTTCTGGAAGCACTGCAGACACGCTCAAAAACATAACATTTGCTCATAAACAAAGTTTTTTAAACAATTCTCTATTAGAGAGTGGTGCATCGCTTCCTCCAGATTTATAAACATCATTATCAGTGGCTGAGTGATTGCATTTCTCGAAGGCATGCTTAACTCATTTACTGGCATGTCAAAGATACTATACTGGCAATCGGATTCTAATTTATCCCTTTTTTGAAATAAAGGTGTGGGATTATGGCCCATGGGACTCGTTTCAAGAACATATCTCATGAGAATGCAAATAAAAATTATATTTAAAGGCAAGCTGGTGTGGAGTCTGGACACATGCATCCTCTACACTGTTGAGGATAAATTGAATCCTCAACAATTTAGAAAATGTCCTTCAAATGTCGAAAAATTTGAGAAGCAAGTACCATCAAAACCATTGGCTACTCATTTCTGCTTGAGAGAATATTAGAGTGACTTGACAGTGCAAAAATGAGCGAAATAAAACCAAGTCAAATGGAAATTTTATGTAAAGAGACAAAAACAAACTAATTCTTTGGAATGTTTTTCCCTACAATCTTTGCTGGAGCTAACCTCAAAAGATTTCCTGGCTTACCTGGGACAGCACCTTTAATCATGACAACATTAAGATCCTTGTCAATTTTGACAATCTTGAGCTTTCTGATCTTTCTATTGGTTCCTCCCATCCTACCAGGCATCTTCTTTCCTTTGTAGACACGACCCGGTGTTGTCCCAGCACCAATGGATCCAAGAGCTCTATGACTCTTGGAACCATGGGTCATTGGACCCCTTTTAAAGTTGTGCCGCTTGATTCCGCCTGTGGGAAAGTTAAACAAAAGAATTCAACTCGAGTCAAACCGTAAGACATATTAGACTATATGGCACAGTCAATATCTATAATACGAGAGCTACATTGGACACTAAAAATTTAACATAAAGACAAATTGAAGCTGGAGAATATTTTATTTAAGAGTGCCGAGAAATATTCAAGCTCTAATGCTTAACTCCAGAAAAACATTATTGTAGCGCTCACTCAAAGCTTCTTGTGACCATTATAAATAAACATCGATATGCTTTTTATGACAATAAAAAACAAGATACTTCTATAATGAATCAAACTCTTTCACAGCAGTATGTACTTGTTATGTATCTGCCAATACATGTCGAATAATAAGAGGATAAGAGACATGATATATAGTGAAAGTCTGGCAAGAGCTATGATATTAGGTACAACCTCTTTTGTGATTCCAATCATTGAAACTTTTGGGTTAGAGTAAATGGAACAGAGGGTCTTGAAACAACAGTTTGGAAGCCAATGTTCTCAATGTCAACATCTTTTTTAGATTAAAGTGCAACTTTGGACAAATATATTGAGTCCAAGCTTTAAATAAGCTACAGGCAACTAGATGCTTCCAGAAATTGTTTCTTATATGAAATTGGCATGCTTAATCTCCTATGATCATTATGATTTCAGCTCTAACAAAAACCAAAAAGAAAGTAAAAATAAGAACCTAGAGGCATAACTGTAAGTTCCATCCCATGATAATTTGTTTGGCTCAGTCCTTTCAAGAACCGAAAATGCAACAGGGAAACCGAAACCCTGTTGTTAAAATGGTTTGTTTTTGAAAGAGGAGAATAAGAAACCAACACCTTTGGTGTTCCATTAGTTTCATACCTTCACTGAAGCAGCAAGAAACAAAAGATACAGGTTTTGAATTTTACTTCCATCACATTTCCCAAAAAAGGGAAAATGTATATTGTCATGAACAGGGGGAAGACACAATCATAAAATGAAACATCACTAATATGCAGTATAGTATGAGCAAAACTTTCTAGTACGATGAAAGGTAATAAACAATTGAAGCGAACATCGACAAAGATCTGATGTTGCTCTACTATCTTTTATCAGGCAATCTCAATAGGGGAGAATGCAAACCACATCTCAAATAAGCCATTAGCTACACTACCTGTTTAGACATGATCCATGCTTATCCTAAACAGGCAAAACACCGAGCCCACAAAGTTCTAATTGCGTATGAAAGTGATGATAAATGGTTTCATCCTTCCTTTTGAACAGCAAGACCAATTCATCTTTTTGACACTCTTTCTCAGATAATGCATAGTTAGGATCTTCTCTAACACTGTTGTACATGCAGAGAAACACAAAATGCCTTTCCAGGGGAGAGGGCTGCCAGTGGGGTGCATGGTATTATAAAAAGTTTGAGCCTTGAACTTCCCACTTTTGGAGCGGGTCCACTAGATTTTGTCCTCCCCGCCTCCTCAAAAGAGTTGAAAAACAAAGAAATTGGTCCACGCTCCAATCATGTAATGATCTAATAAAATGATATTCCATTGTCGAGTATTGTTAAAAATTTGAAGTAATTTGCCACCACAATTTGCAAACAATTAGAAATGATGAATAACCCCATGCTGCCTTCATTGATTGCTTGTAGCGCCACACATCATGCCAAAGTGTGATTCTTGTCATACACAAAGTGGCGTACATTGATTCAATGAGATATACTTTTTTTTTATAAGTAAGAGATAATTTTATTGATGAGAACGAAAAAGACATAGCTCATGTACACAAGAAGTATACAAGAGAACACCTAGTTACATTCTATGGTCGGTAAAGAAAGACAAGAACTCGTGGACATCATTCCCATTAAGTACAATGGCTGAAAACCATAACAATAAAGTTTGAACAAAAAAATTATAAAGCTCCGCGAATGAGGTATGCTTTCCCTGCATTAAGATTTGAATTTATCATCTACTCACCTTCTCCAGGTCCAATTTACATAGGACACTTTCGATTTTTTGTCAATTCTATTGTCAAGGCATTTGCCAGACATCTAACTAGGTCTAAAATATGTCTTTCCTTCATGAATACGTTCTGAGTTCTAGATATTTTTTCACACACTGATCTCATCTTGTTGCCTAGAACTTTAGAAAAAATCTTCCATACACCATTCAATATATGGATAGATATGTTTGGATAGTAGGCTCAAATCTAAAGATCTGGGTTGCTTTGCAGGTTTGCATTGTGAGGTGGCAAGGGCATCATGGGATCAGATTTTTAGTAGATCTAGCATTGCTTGGGAAATGCCAGGCAGTGGATCTCTTTTTATACACACATATATATATATAAGAAAGTTTCTTGATACTCATAGTTAGGCATAACCCAAGTACACAAGTGGTATACAAGAGAGAAACACCTAATTACAGCCTATGAACGAAAAAGAAGAAGCATACAAGTCATTAAAATTAACCCCTTAAATACAATAGCATTAGCCCAAAGTAACAAAGATTGGAAAATTAAGTCTCTAATCCCCCTGATGAGCGTCCTCTATTTTCGAAACATATTCCATTCCTCTCAACTAGCTGGAATGGTCTTCAATATTGTTCTCAGGTGGCTGTGGTTTGGAGGATGATTCCTTTATGCCTTATGTGGTGTATTTGGATGGAAAGGAACGATAGTTGCTATGAAGATAGAGAGCATACTTTGGATGAACTTTGAAATCTTGGGTAATTCAAGGGGAAAATTCCCCAATCCGATGGCCCCTAGAAATTATTTGCGCACAAGGGGATTTGAACCTTAGACCTAGGAAGAGTATACCCCCGAGCCTAAGGCGTTTATCATTTGAGCCAACCCTAGGGTGTTTCATACCCTGTCCAACTTGAGCCAATCCAAAAGGGGAAGGATGACCTTGATCAAAATCACCCTGTCCAACTTTCCCACATATATTTTGTTCTTAATCCCCCTTCCTACTAAGGTGGCTCAATGGTTACAGAAGCTACAACATGATTTCTCATGGAGTGGGATGGCTTATGAGTTTAAATTTCATCTAATAAATTGGGCAAAGGTATGTGCTATGATGTTTGGCGGGTTGGGAGTTCGGAACTTGTTGGTGTTAATCAGACCTTATTGGGAAAATGTTTGTGGCGCTATCAACAAAAAAGGACTCTATGGAAGGTTTTAATGGATTCAAAACCTGAAGGGACTTGGGCCGGTTGGTGTCTGAACGAAGTACATGGATCTCATGGAGTGTGGTTGTAGAAGCATATAAGACGCTAGGACACTTTCTCAATACCTTGTTCCTCATGGCATTTGCGATATATTTCAAATGTGCACGAGTTTCTTCTATCACATGTAAATCTTAATTGGGTGTTCTCTTGTATACGTCCTGTGTATTTGTGCTATATGCATATTGTTCTATTAATGGAATGAAAGTCCTTAACCTCTACAACCCTGAGTTTTTTTTAGAGAGTGCAATATAAGTAGCTTTAAGGCTCCTTTCCAATTTGCCCCAAGCATAGAAATCGTTGAAGACATTCAGTACATCTACTTTGTTAGCACTTAACATCCCAGGAAATCCGCAAAAGTGGCATACATAATCCAGAGCCTTATCACTGATCAAACCTTTCAACACCTCCAGTAACTGAATCTCAACGAACTCTCTTTAGTCTTTCCATCCCCTTAGCCTCCTCATCATCAATAGAATCAAAGGTAAGGTCATCCAATTTAGGCGGCCAACTGAATTTTTTATAATAAAGATGGTTGTAAAACAGCAAAACATGGCTTCTATCTCTGTGAGATCTAACCGACACAATCATAGGCTATGAGTTTGACAAACGCAGCTTCCCCTAAAATCATTAGACTACAAGAACCAGGTTAATTGAAATCCATCGGGTCCACCATTGGCTCAAAATTTCTCACATTAACCAAAGCGTAATTCACATAAGATGAAAGAAAAAGGAACGAAAATGGGAGAAAATGCAGTCATATTACCTGAATATAGAACAAAGTGGGAAGAGAGAAAGAGAGAGAACCTTGGAATCCCTTGCCGATGGTGGTGCCGGACACATCAACAAAATCACCCTCCTTAAAAATCTCATCAAACACAAGCCGCTGGTTGGGTTCAAAGCCATCCACGGACACCAAGCGAAACTCCTGAAGGTGGCGCATAGGAATAGCGCCCGCTTTCTGTAAATGACCCATCTCCGGCTTGGTGAGCTTCCGGTCCCTGACCCTGCGGTACCCCACCTGGACGGCATTGTAGCCGTCGGTGGCCTCGGTCTTGAGCTGGGTGACGATGTTTCCTTCTTTAAATCCGACGACGGTGACCGGGACGACCTTTCCATCGGGCTGGAAGTAACTCATCATGCCCAGCTTGGTACCCATGACCCCAACGCCTGCCTCGTAGCTCATTCTGACCACCATAGCCTTCCCATTCCCGCCGGGAGGTTTGAAACTCTGCGACTGGGGAACTCGAAAGAGGAGAAGTCCGTTATTGTTGTTGTTGTTGTTGTTGTTGAAAAAAGAGCACTTGATAGAAGAAAATGGATGATGGTGAGAACTGTGGGGAATTGGAACCGTTGCTCTGCACATAGATACTGATAGGCTTGACATCTTTCGTTCTTTCAGAAGGGGCGAATCACCGCTCAAATTTCTTCCTCTACCTTCAATCCTTTCTTATCCTTAAGCAAGTTTGCAGCATTCTGCTTTCTTATGGGCTTTCCCTGTTTGCTATATATTTTATGCATTCATGATAAACCCGAAAGAGGATGCTTTCTTTCTTTGTTTCGGCCCAGCCAAACTGATATTTTCACCACTTTTTTATTGATTTAATCTTAAAAAATCTAGTTATAAACAATTTGAAATTTATATAATTTTTTAATATTTATAATAAATTAGCTTTATTACATAATTTCTTGAAAAAATAATACTGAGGATTAAGTAATGATTAAATTAAAAAATGAAAAATATTAATATTTATAGTGTTTGGAATCGAAATGAAATAACTTGAGAAGAGATGCAAGACTCTTGCTATCCACTCAAAAAAAAAAAAAATTATTGCCATCCAACTCAAACCTAACTGCAAAGTCATTCGAGAATGTGAACTTTGTTGAGTTTATTGTTTAGTAATCAATTATAATTTAAAATTAAAGAGAAATGAATATTTTATATTAAATTTATGGCTGTACATAAATACCCCATTTGCCATGTGTTTAAAACTTAATGGTCTTTTATCTTTTTCATATGTAAGACAAACAAAAAGCTGATAATTAAGATTAGATACATAAATGACACTTACTGAAAATGTTTAGATTCATATCATACTTTTTTTGAAACTAGTCAATGAACTTATATTTGATGCTCTAATTGGGTCAAATATAATTTTTAAAACTTTTTACCAATATTGAAATATCCAATTCAAAATTATCATGAATTGCCCAATTCAATTTTTTGAGCCTCGAGTAAAAGCCTGTTTAGAATTGCATTTTAAATTTTAAAGTGTTTAAAGCACTTTAAAAAAAATTATATATTTGATAATTTTTTTAAAAATACTTTTAAACCGTTAAAAAAACCTAAAAATCAACTTTTTAAAAAAAGTATCAAATTAAAACTTTTATTAAAAAAACATACTCCTAAAAATAAATGTATAGTTTGAAAAAATTATTATAACTTATTTTAAAAATATTTTAAATACATGTTTTTCAAACAATAAACTGCTTTTGAAATATATAACTTATCATTTAAGTTATAAACTATAATCCCTAAAGCTACAAGTTATATTTCCTACCAAAACCTCAAACATTAGATATAGATTAGATATTTGGATCAGTTAGTGTAAAAAATTTGAAGGCTGATAGCTAAAATATAGAATTTAAATACAGACTCGTTTTCAAAAGAAGGCTGCATAATTTGTTGGAACAATATTTTCTTGATCGGTGTTAGATAAATATGATAGCCACGCGGTTTATAACTTTAATTGACTTCAAAAAAGCACTTTTTCGATGATACACTTTCTTTAACCGCTAATGTCCCATAGGTAAAAAGATGCAGGCAATACTGCTCAAAATCAATTGCTATTGAGGATGAAGTTGCAGTTCCAGCTCCAGCTCCAAAGAGATCAACCTTGTCTTCCAGCACACAAATGCTGAAGCTAAATTAGAGTCTAGCAGCATTGGGGAGACCCAAATGAATCATTACACTACAGGGATTCAAAATTCAAAGAAAACGGAATAACCTTCTTGTGGAAATGCCCTTAGAAGGTGCATTGCATCCTTTGCATTCTGGGGAAAAACTAATGCAATGTGAGAAATTCCAGCTGCAACAAAGGCCTTTTACCACTCAAAATGAAGATATTTGGCAGCACATTCGATCTACCAATTCCTTGCAGCTTATCCAAATCACTCACAAGAGGCTCAAACGTCCATAGGTTCACTGATATCCTGGATGACAAAACAAACTTTGTTTCATTTAACTAAACTTAACTTATAACAACCAACTAACCCTACAACATCTAGAAATCTCGGGTTTTTGTACTCTTCTAAAGAAAACAACTCAAGATCATGTGTAACATTGGTGATTACCTTATCCTGGAGTACGGCTCCATCAGGAATTTCCACCTTCATACCAGGTTTCGCAATGACATTTACTCTCCCCTTAAAAAACGAAAGCATTAAGGCAGAGGAAAGAAGTTAACAGGACACTAAAAGATTGACCACAAAAGCATATTATCTCCCTTAAAGCTTTATTATGAAGTTATATTATTTGCAAAGTAAGAAAAGTTTTTAGATATTAATTCAGCCCAGTCCAAATTAAAGCATGGACACACCCAACATGTTCTTAGTTTATGACAGAGCCTAAAATATCCAAAGATGTTCTATGCAACCTCGGATGCTTATCTTAGTTTATGAGTTGCAACATAACACGCCTAACACAAAAACAGAACTTCTTTAAGACAAAAAAGCAAAATGGGAATTTTCAAGGGCAAAAACAAAATCCAAAAGTAAAACAATAGTGGAATCAGCACCAAATTTATTTAACAGTATCAGAATGCCAGACAATGAAAAGCAGTGATTTTGTAAACAAAATCACAAGACTAGGTATTGAAGTAACCACAGTACTCTCACATAACCCAAAAAAGTTCTTTTTACGTAATATAAATTTAATTAAAAAGGTGCAAAACATGAAGCCCACGGAACAAGATGTATACCAAATAAACACCCATCTGAGGAAAAAAAAGATTCAAGAAAATCATGGAGATTAAGCCCATGAAAGTACATAGAAGAACTTCAAGCTGTCCATAGGACAATATTTAAAAAGGTCTTGAGACCCTCCATTATCATCCGTATATTAAACTAAGAAACAACAAAACAAGCAACGATTCACTGAAAGAAGCATTAAAGTGGTCCAGTGGGAATATGTAAAATACCTTTAGAGTTATATCCGTTCCAAACCACACATCACCATTTACCTTCAAGCTATCAAGCTCAATGATTCTAGGAATGGACCTAAAGCGACTTAGAAAGTCACTAACCTGAGAAAGAAGGAATTAATCACACAAAAAATACAAAATGTAAATGCAGACAAAGTAGTACCATTAAACAAATTTTCACCTTTCCAAATTCAGGGCCCAAAGAAATTGAAGGATTTACAGGATTTGTTCTCGCTGTATTTCGAACTAAAATGCCATTGCTATAGGTGTACAGATCTGACTGCAAATAATTTAATATTTTAATAATATTACAAAAAACATATCCTAATTTTTTTTAAGGATCATAACAAAGATATAGTTTAGAATTTAGACATTCATTAACCCACCCGGAGAAGAAGTAAATCCGATGTTCCATTGATCGGAAGAAAACGAGTTTGGGGGACATTAACACCAATTGCACGATCAAAGAACTGGGTCAACCATAAAAGTGACAGTCATGTAAAATTCACCATAAAGAAAGTGCAGACAACATTTGGATTATGGAATAGAAAGATACCCGTACTACTGAACCAGCTGCTGTCTCTCTATCCTGGAAACAACAGAAACTTCATCAATTGCTTGTACTAAATATCCTTCAATCTATCAAAATTACCATGGTACCTTAGTGATAGAATCATTCTCAAACTTTAGTGAATCAGTATCTAAAAGCCTTTTAGTTGCTTTCAAGTTCACCCACCTGTAGAAGATAACACATTTAAAAGTTAAAGGCATTGGAAGTTTCTGCATGGCAAACACACAAGGTTCTGTTTCACTTACACGCTTCTTGTATCAATAAGTTTAAACTTGTCCGTTGACTTGAATTCGCCCATCCACAAAATTAAAAGGAGGGTTGTTAAGTAGAAGGAACAAAGCATGATGCTAAATCAATACTTAACAATTAAAAAAATACAGAAATGAGAATCCCAGTACAGAAATCCACTGTAGGAGTAAATGAGTAATCAATAAACACGAATGGACTCCAGGCACCTATTCACCCCAAGAGCCTCTTTGACGTCTCTTCCTCTACCAACCTATAACTACTCATGAAGGAGGGAGGAGCTTCAGCTTCATCACTCCAGCATCCTCCCCCATGGCGGTTTTCCTCTTCTTTTTCTTCCTCTCTCCCCCACCCCCCCCAAAAAACACAAAAAAAAAGGGATTAAAGGCACATCTGCCCACCCTCAGTTCGTTGCCCTTGTAAACGTGCCCCACAACTGCCCTGCTCGCTCTCACTCCACCTCCTTCATGCCCTACTCTGCCTTCCATGCCAAGCGTGCCTCACACCATGCATGTGACCCACCCCTCTTCAGCAGACATTCCAGCCTTGTACTATATTCTCCTATTTGATCTTTCCATCTGGCTCCACATAGGTCATGCACTCTCTTTTGCCTAAGGATATGGTCAAATCTGACGTCCCTGCAGGGCTCCAACCACTGGGCACCACATTTGCTGGTGAAGAAAGAGTTCCCCTCCATACACCATTGCTTAGAGCACCATCCTCTCTGCCGTTGTGTCCAAGCATTTCTGATTAAGATGCAGGAGCTTCGCAAAGCAGCCTAACGCTAGGAAATGCTTCACAAAATACCACTTCAAGGGGCCTTCTTCTTGGCTAGTAGGTAAAGAATAAGCTGGACCGGGCCACATTATTGTCCAATTGTTTATGTCTACTTTGTGTTCTTATCAATGTTATATTATTTTTTTAAATAATGTCATATTATCTTCCCTTTAGAAAGGATAGGGAATCCAAAAAATAATACTAGAAAGAAAAATAGGAGTAAAAGAACTTACATGTGGAACAGGTTTCCTTGAAATTTCAGTAAGCTGCATGGTAATAAGAAAAGAAAATAGTGAATTATAGCTTTTATCAAAAAACAAATTCCAAGTTAAAGACACCCAATGGATCTTAAAGTCATGCCCTTAACCTCATTCCCATTCTTAAGGGAAAACGAAGAGATATTGAAGCTAGAGCTCATTAGCAAATATATTTTCAGTCATATACAGCATACATGATTAATTTATCAGGTCTCAATGCGACCTCAATGCCCAATTACTCCACCAATACTGGCTACCAGTTAGTACAGTTTGCATCCCAGGTTTTAGACAAGATAAAAGGATGGACTCATTTTGAATCTCTATTACCACTTTAGAGTCGGGCCATCTTCAGATCTATAAAAATACATGCTTTTGAAATGGCATGGGTTTGAAATGTATGCTTTCATAACTGCTGACAACCAAGATCATATTTAAAATCTCGAACCATATGCCCTTGGGCTCATTAGGTTGGAGTTTTGAATATATATCATTCTTACCCTGAAAAGCAAGATCATAATTAAGTTTATACATGCTTCAATTTGAGTGGAGAACATGTGCACATTGCAAGGATAAGCCTGAAAGTTGAGGTTTCATTTGTATATGGCAAGAACACTTTTTTAGTGTCCGATGAATTAAATATTTTGCACTTGAGCTATCCTTTTACCTCTTTTCAATAAAATCCTCAATTAGCTATCAGAAAAAAAAAAAACATCATTGTCCTATGATGAGAGTGGAAGGTGAATCTAGTACAAATAGGACTTTCAAATTTAGGGTTATACTTGCATATTGGACTCAATCCTGCAAAGAGTATTAGACTCATGTTACTGAAATGAAAAGTTAATGCTAACTTGGCAACCAACTAAGTCATTACCAAAAGGAAGCAAGCCACTAAGGCCAGCCAAATACCACCTACCTGAAATTTTTGTTGTTCTGAATTAAGAATGCCAGTATTCATATTGAATGAGGTAGTCTGCGTGACCTGAAGAAAACGTGAAAACTTAATAAATACAAAAATATAGATGAGCCATAGAGGTATAGTGAATGTAAATACACTTGCATACCTCCATACAATAATCGATCTTGTTTTGAATCAAATGATTTAAAATTTCTAAACTCCACTTAAGTTGCACAAGGATCAAAATTAATTTCTAAACAAAAGTCTAAGATATAATGAATGAGAACTGCACTAAGAAAGACAAGGATACTTGGGTCAATGACAGCAGCAACATTATCTGAGCCAACCACAAGAACATACTCCTTACCCTGGAAAGATTTTTGAAAAAATCACTTTTATATTATTTAAAAAAAAATGAAGAAAAGAAAAGGGAAAGATATGCAAACAATAACATAACTGAACCTGTGATAATAGCACATCAAGGGTTCCACCGTTCATCAAAGAAAGGAAAACAGCATCGTGGTCAAAAGGATACCTTCACAGGCACAGAATTAGCAGTCAATTAAAAGCTTCCTATATATTGCTGAATGAAACCAAATATTTATTTTGATCAGATTTTTATTAACCAAATATACCTGTTGCACAATAAATGAGCATCTGTCTTTAAAAAAATAAAATAGAAGGAGTTCAAGATTTTGGCTGCTCTTTTATAGGTAATCATAAATTTTACTGATAATTTTAGTTGGCATAGCCCAAGTGCAAAGGTTATATGCAAGAGAAATACCAAATTAGATTAGCAGCCAATAAAAGGAAGTTATGTGGACTAAATCGATAAATACATAGCAAATAAAAGGAACAAAGTTCTGGAAAAGAAACTTCAGAGACCATCTAATGTCAGCTCAGAATCTTCCAAGTTTCCATCGTTCCTTTCATTCTAGATACATAGGCCGACTGCTGAGCCCACTCTGGCTCAGCAGCACTACCCAGGGTGTGAGCCACCTGAGAAGCAAGCTATTACAGCAAGAGGCTGGAGCTATAGGGAGCCGAGGAGCAAGGCAGTAGATAAGATAGAAGAAGGGGTCAGGCTCCCGGTGGAGCAGAGGAGACGGTAGGCTTGACAGCTCGAAGCTTTGTAATAGAGCATCAGTGAAGTATTTGAGTAGCCCGCCTGATGAGTCGACCAATGAAACTACCCTGCCTCTCTTCCTTGCTAAGGTAAGTAAGAAAATCCTTTCTCTTCCACAAGACACAAATGGGTGTATCTTCCATACAGTTGCAATTTGTGTACTTTCATATAATCCTCTCTAGATAGCAATAAGGTCTTACTACCTTTCTAGGCATAACCCATGCTAATAGTTTTTTGACAGTTTACTATTGCATTAAAGAACCATCTTTTTGACCAGTGAAATAAAATTTTCTGAATCAAGTAGGCATAGCCGTAAGCTTCAGTCGTAACCCAGCTCAGCCCCACGCGGCAAAGGCATGGAGACAACCAACAAAAATCCAAGCTGCCACCACGTACACATGGTGCCCAGTCACGTCTCTTCTCCACGGACGTCAAACATGAAGCATACAGCCCCCCCCCCCCCCCCAAAAAAAAGACAACCTCTCTCCACTTCAGTTATGCCACTCTCCTTGTTCAGCACCAACGAGGCCAGCGGCGTCCAAAGTTCAGCCCAATGGATGTTTGCACCAAACCGTAAACCACCACCCTCACGGCAGCAACCCAGTGGCAACCCAGGCAGAACCTCAACCAACAACTACACAAAACTACATCCACAGCCACCAGCAACCAAGCGGAATACCACTGTCATACTATATAAGCAAATATGTAGTCCTTGTTTTATGACACCAAGAGAGGAAGCTAGCTAGTCAAAACAGAGCAAGTTTTCTCGCTCCTCAACCCACACTGCACGACCATCCACCACCGATAAACCACCATAAGCTAACTCCTAAGGTAAACATAACTCCCAAGGGAAACACAACTCCTAAGGCAAACGCAACTCCTAAGGCAACCACAACTCCTAGGGCAACTATGACTTCAAATCACATTCAAACATTCCACTAAACCCACAACACTAAGACTACCACACCCCTTGGACTCTAGGCCGTGAAATTCTAATTGTTAATGTCAAAGAATTGCAAAGAATTCCACAACAAGCCAAAGACCCAAAATAGGAGAAAAAATCATTTCCAACCTACTGAGGTAGTCAAAGACTAGATGAGGCAGTTTGAAACCCACAATGACGGTACGTTTTGGAGCTTGATTGATGTGGTATACATATAATCGAAGGTCTTGTCAACGGACTTTGGAAGAGCATATTAAGAAGAGAAATGCTTTAGCAACACAAAAAATCCTACAAAAGTAAACTCATAAACTGATATAACTTCATGTGATATGTTAGATTGTAAAACTATTTTTATTATATCTAACGTATCACATGAAATTATATTAGTCTGTGAGTTTACTTTTATGGGATCTTTTTGTGGTTGTAGAACTTCTCCTTTAGGAATATCATAGCGGAGACATGGTAGCCTAGAACCCCAAGGCCTAAGTTATTATAATAATATTACAATTTTAGGATTATAGGAACGAGATATTCTTGGGGACCTCAAGGTAAAATATAGGGGACCTGAGGCATGGACAAGTGGCATTGAGGAATTAGTGGAGATGTAAGTATGAGATTAAGTTGGAAATACTATTGGGCATGAATTGGATACCATTGTGAATTGAGTGTAAGATTAAGGGCCCTAAACTTTGGAGAGTTCTATTTCTTTATTTGTAGGACATTATTTTATGCGGAGTTAAGCTAGAAATTTGGGCGAAATTATTATTAGGCTTTAATAGAACTCTTTGTAGAGATTTAAATTTAAGGCTTGAATTGGACCCAGAGTGTATAATGATCGGTAATATGCACAAATAAGTATGCCTAAAGGATTAGGAGGTATGTGAGGCACCAGACTACAATACTGGAGGATGAATCCCGAAATATTAGATTTGACTAAATGATCGAGTATTTTGAATAGAAACATTGAAAGGATGTGACGGATAAGCATGTAGGTTGTTTGAGGTACTAATAAATTCTGAAGATGAAACTTTTATGAGGGGAGATTGTAACAACCAGATCCAACGTTATTGGGGATTTAATCAAGATTATTTTATTTTATGCATCGTGATATGTTTTCATATATGATTATGATAAGCTATGTAATTACGCGTGCCACATGCATCACGGTAAGAAAGTTAAAAGACAAGTTATGGATGAAGAGTTTTTTTTATAAGTTATTGAAGAAGATTTAGGCTGCGTTTGGATGTTGAGCTAATTTGAGTTCTTTATTAATAGTAGTGAGTTAAGATGGTGGAATGAGTTCTGTAGAATCCACATAAAATGAGTTTAAGTGTATTTGGATATTAATATGAGTTTAGATATATTTATGGAAAGTTGAAAAATGTTGTCGATCCCGCATGTAAAGAAGTCTAGAATTGAAAAATGATATGGGTCCCATGTGTAAAAAGGTTTTGAGTTGAGATAGATTCAGTAATTTGAGAATTGAGTGTTTGGATGTTGGACTTAACTTAAAATTAGATTGAACTGAATTGTCTCAATAGAGTTAAACAACCAAACGGGACCTTAAGAATAGTCATAAGAAATGCACGTTACCAATATAATTATAGGTAAATATGCAAATCACGGACTAAACATGGTCTACCATAGTATGTAATGATAAGTTAAGCGGTTCCCTTTGTGGCCACAGGCAATGGAACCGGTGCACAACCCTGCACCAAAATTAAGGCCGTTAAAGAAAGGAAGATACAAGTTTAATCAGTTATGCTAGTACGTGTTACATGTTTATATTTTTTAATCAGTATGTTACATGTTTATGTTGGTATATGTAGAAGTATTAAGTACACACATTCAAGAAAACCCTATGTCTATTATGATTATTGTATGACATGCTACTTATTTGAGTATTCGACTCATTTCCATATGCTTTTATTGCTTTAACCACCCTAGGTGAAGATCTTTATAATGATGGAACTGCAGAACAAGACTTGGCCCAGGAAAGTGTGGTAGAGGCCTAGATCATATACAAAGTTTTTAAGTTATGATTTTTTAATAAATAGTTTGAAAATTTTTAATAAGTCCTTTCGCATACTCTCTTTATATATTTAGTATTTTAATAACGAATGACTTTATTTAGCATATAGAATCTTTTTTTTTTATATATAAGTAAGAGATAATTTTATTAATGAGAATAAAAAAGGCATAACCCGTATACACAGGAAGTATACAAGAGAACACTTAGTTACATTCTATGATTGGTAAAGAAAGACGAAATCATGAACATCATTCCCATTAAAAACAATGGCTGAAAACTGCAACAATAAAGTTTGAACAAAAAAATTCTGCAACTCCTTCATTGATCGCTCCTAGTATATAGAATCTTTGTATATGGCAAGGTTAATAGCACACCAATCCCCCAATTTCTAAAAATCACGTTATTACTAACCCTAAGGAGACGGGGTATTACATAAAGGACTATCATTATTTTCTAATGCAATGAAAATTGGTTTTGTTCCACCAGAATGTAAGGCCTAGTTTAGTTATACGGATAAAATGAGAAATCTGTGAATAGTAGTGAGATAATTTGTTAATAATAATGAAATAGTTTGAGTTAAAACTTTTAGGGAATTTTGATAAATGAGAGAGAAAAACTTGGAAAAAAATTATAGAGTTAAAAAAGTTGAATTATTTTTGGTATTTTGTTTAGAAGATTGAAAAAGTTGCAATGATTAATTAGTGATTAGATGAAAAGGTTGAAAATTGCATAATAAAAATTGCTTGTGTTTGGAAATTTGGTCTTTTGTGATCAATTTCTTCTTCAGGATTTCAACATTGCTAGAGACCTCTCTCTCCATACACCCTCGATCTTTTGTTATCTTTTCAATGGCAAATCTCTACTGGTTTGCTCCTTAGTTTCTTTGATCTTATTAAGTTGGGTATGATGAAACAACTATTGATAGAGACTAAAATTTTTGCATTATCTCTGGATGGGGGGAACTGTCTTCATATTACAGAGAGGAGTCGTAAGACCACCAAGGTGATGGTGTTTAGCCATAATTGTGCTCGGTGGTTGGTCAACACCATGGAAGAACGTAGCTCTTCGACAAGGATCAAAACTTTCTATTAGTTGTATCGGGATGGTTCAAAGGCTATGTTTGCACATCGTCGCTCGAATGCCTTTGGACAATATTTGAAAATAACAGAGTATGGAGGTAGTGGGCGTTGGGGTCCAATTGTAATACCAGAAGGTGGTGAGAGTGGGGTTGGAGGTCTCTCTCCAAGGAATTAAATAATGCACTGCCTTATCAGGCAAATAGAAAACATGTTAAGGCTCCATCCATGGAAAAGGGAAAGGAGGTTATAAGGCAGAACTTGTTTTATGCAGAGGTGGCGTTAGGTGGTGCAAACAGTGGGATGGTTGTGACTTGTGCTTGGGGGAAAGAGCCACCTTTTGATGTTTGAAAAAAACAAAAAGTGGGGGAAAGCACGCGACATGATGAAAGGCACTGGTGACAGACGTTTTGTACCTGAAATGGAAAATGGAACTTTATCCCATGCCTATGCAGCAGAAAGAGTGTTGCAAGAGTTATACTCGTTTTTGCAAAAAGATCTTGTGGGGATGAAAGACAGAGGTGGCTTCTTTAAGAAAGGAGATACAAGCTTTAAGTTCGGGCCTGGGCTTGGGCAAAGTTAAAGGGGTTATTAACTCTGGGTTGAAGAAACGTTCTCTAAAAGGTAAGGCCAAAGTGTTGGGCCGTATAAGCCCAATCCTTAATCTAAAATAGAAGCCCATAAGGTTTGGGGCTGTCTTTGAGAAGGGTTCGCCTTCTGGGCCCAATAAAGGTAAGCCATCTAAGCTTGGGCCTGTCATGCCTTCTAGACCTAGGCCCATGATTCCTTGCATCCGGCCCACGGTGCCCCTCCCCCGATGTCGAAAACTATTTCTACAGGCCAATGTTCGTTGGGACTTTTCGAAATTGAGTCGATCTGATCGTTGGTATTTACGAAGCTAATAGGTGGGCCACCACTTGTCGGGGTGACACAAACTTCGTCGCCGGCGTTGTCTAGGTCACCATCTGTGTTCTTGGCGGCAAAGCATTGGCAATAACGACAGCAATAGATTTCAGTGTTTCGCAAGGGATTGAGGATTTCTGTGGTGGGACTTCTGACCTTGAGATACCACAGACTTGGTCGCTAGCATCATCTGAGCCCCCACCTGCCACCTTGATAGATGTAACTCTGACATTGACTTCGACAAAGACTCTAGCATTGACTTCAGCAGAAATTCAACATTTAGCCACCCACCCCATTCTGCAGAGTTTCGAGTGTGGCTCTCTGGGCTTCCAACCACCCCATTCAACCACCTTTTGTTCCTTTAGCAAATTTACAGCATACGGGAGAGGAAGTTCTAGCAGGTTCACTGTTTTTGTTCGAGGCTAACAGGGATAGGGAGGAAGAACCTACCCCTCTCAACAATTTTAATCCTCAGATGTCGAACTAGATTATTCTGACAGCATTGGGTATTTAACATGTTGTGGGGATGCCATGTGTGGGATTTGAAGCTAAATTTATGGCATTACTTACTACTTGTGAAGCTACGCACACTCAATCCAAATCGGAGCAATCCCGCAACTTGGCTAAGAAGAAAGACAGAGAATTCAAGAGACTTACATGAACATGAATGACGATGGTGGAAAGAAGAGCTCCAATCGGAAGCGTGGCAAAGGGAGGGGTAAGATGCTGTTGAAATACATGGCCAAAAACTTGTTCATTTCATTGCTTCAGATCCTGTTTCAACGCTTTCAACTTTTTTGCCATAATGAAACTTGGAAGCTATAAGAATTCCACTATAGTCTGACCCTGTCTATAAAACCGTCAGTTTTAAGCACATATTTTCATTTTTTTTTTATAAGTAATCATCTTTATTGATCAAATGCAACTAGGTAAAGCCCATGCACACAAGGAGTATACAAAAGTAGACCTAGTTACACTAGAGCAATCTGAAAAGTAGTAAAAAAAAAATTGATAAGTAAAAAAGTAGTAAAAAATTCATGGACATTTCCTCCCTTTAGTACAATAGCATAAATCCATTGGACCAAAAAGAGTACAAAAAAAGTCTCATATTTCCCCCATGAACCTCTCCTTGTTGTTGAAGCATCTGTCGTTCCTTTCCATCCATAGACACCACAGTAGACATGAAGAAATCATCTTCCATGTTGCAGCCAGTTGTTTGCATTGATGAAGTTGATTCCAGCACGCTAGGAGATCCACCACACTTTTGAAATACCTTCTACCCCCTTGGATGCCTCCATAATCTAAGATGATGGGAAAGTGATCAAAACATAGACGAGGTAATCTCCTTTGGGCAGCATCTGGATAGTGTGACTTTCATTCAAGGGTTAACAAAAATCTGTCGATCCTCGATCAAGATGGGAGATCTCAGTTGTTGGACCAAGTGAACGTGCCTCCTGAAAGTGGAATATCCATAAGCTCCTGTTCTGAGATGAAGTCAGAAAAATCTCTCATGGCAGGAGCGATGTGGGATACACCCGACCTTTCGTTTGGGCAGCGAGTTATGTTAAAATCACCCCCAATACAGCTTGGTGATTCCTTCAATTAAGAAGCCCCACCAGCTCATCTCACAAGAGCCTTCTCTATGAGTCAAGATTTGGGACATAGACTCCAGCAAATGCCCATTTAAAGTTGTCTTCAAGACTCACAAAAGAGTAATCAACAATGAATTCACCCACATATTCCTCCACCCTTTCCACCACCCTTGTATCAAACATAATTAAGACTCTCCCAGATGCAACTTTGGATGGCAAGAAGGACCACCCAACATGTTGCCCTCTCCATAGGCTGCGAACAAGTTGGTTTGTAATAAATTCCAACTTAGTATCCTGTAAACAAATAATATCTCCTTTCCATTGTTTAAGTAAATTTCTTATTTGTAGCCGCTTATTAATTTCATGCAGCCCCCTCACATTCCATAAAATTATTTTAGACTTCATGGGGACAAGATGCATTGGAGTCACTCCAAGAAATGAAACTTCTCTGTTAGATCGTTTTACCAAACTTTAATGAGCCCCGGATTCACCATGTTCCCGTGGAAGAGAATATGGCAGACGAAAGCTCCTAGAAAGCTAACTCTCTGTTAGATCGTTTTACCAAGCTTTAACGAGCCCTGAATTCACCATGTTCTCGTGGAAGAGTATATGGCAGACGAAAGCTCCTCTCAAAGCAGTCTTTTTTGTTTGGACAGAATCATTGGACAAGATCCTGACTATATATAACCTAAGGAAGCATCGGATTATTGTATTGGAATGGTGTTGTATGTGCAAGAAGCATAGAAAATTAGTAGATCATCTGTTTCTACATTACGAAAGG
Source organism: Platycarya strobilacea (assembly GCA_036898215.1). Lineage (NCBI taxonomy): Eukaryota > Viridiplantae > Streptophyta > Magnoliopsida > Fagales > Juglandaceae > Platycarya > Platycarya strobilacea. Next base: position 29,461,734 of record CM072556.1, read on the forward strand.
GCCAAGGTTATGTGGGATGATTTTTTTCACAAGAGTCGGTTTGTCATGGGTCATCCCTCTCATATTGGTGGATTTCCTCGTTAGTTGGCGAGGCATTTAGGGTAGCTCCCAAGTGGCAGCCATTTGATGCATGATTCCTATTTGTATGTGTTAGTGTATCTAGAGGGAAAGAAATGCAAGAAGATTTGAAGATTGTGAGAAGACACTGGAGGAACTTAAATTTATGCCTCGTTTGTTTTCAGATATGAGATGAGATAAAAATTTTAAAAAGAATAAAATATTATTGTAAGATATTTTTTTAATATCAATTTTTTATGGAAATTTGAAAAAATAGTATGAGAATTTAAAAATGTTAAATTTTTTATTATATTTTATATGGGGATTTGAAAATGTGTAATGATGAAATTGAAATGTGTTTAGGTTTTTGATCTCATCCTTGTAAGCAAACAAGGCCTTAGTGTTTGTTTTTATGGGCAATTTCTATTGTTTGTGATGGTCCAAGTGTTCATGACATTTTCCTTTCGATTGTAAACCCTACCTAGGTGTTTTTCATGTATATTTCTTGTGTACCTAGGTTTCACATTTTTCTATAAATAAAGTTCTTTGATTACCTATCAAAAAAGAATTGTGTTTGGATGTTGAGATGAGATGGGATGAGATAGTTCCAAAAATTTATGAAACCAAACGAAGCCTAAATGCCAAGAACCTTACTTTCCTAAGTAATGTGGGAACCCATTCACCAAGCTTCCGTCTCCCCACTCTCATGCCTAGCTCCTCGCCAAGTTGTACTGTCATTACATGGCTCAAGTCCTACACTTCTAATTGTGATTTGACTCTAATACCATTTGACATCCAAAGAAAGCCCAAACTATATTTGAGCTTTTTCTCCAAAGGGCCAGTCCAAGTTACACTTGGAACTTTCTAGAATCAATATACACTAGCTTGTAATCCACAGGTGCACAAGCACATGCCAACCTGAGTGGAGTAGTGTACCATGCTTGGGCTTGTCTGCAGGGAAGCGTTTTGGAAACGTAGGAACTCTTTTGTCAAAAACAATAAGCATTTTAGGTGACATTTCAGTCTTACATTTTTTTTTTATTATTATTTTTTATCAAATGGAAATTGATGGTTTTGAAATCTTTAAATATTCATACTATAATGGTTCTACCTTTAATTTCCATAAAAACTCTCTAAGGCTTCCTATAATTTATTAACCTAAAAACAATTGTATTTATTTTTTCTTGTAATTGTTAATACCAGACATTGACTAAAGTCTGAAATAATATAACACACTTTTACAAACTAAAGTCATAGGGAACTTAATGAATGAGTTTTAGCACTGTTAACCACAAAACAATGTTAATTATATACATAAAGAATTTTTTTTTTTGACAAGTATATACATAAAGAAATATGTTAGAAATACAATGATATAATAAATTACCATTGCTAATATTTGAGGAAATGGATTAAAAGTTCAGATAGATCATAATAGATTCTTTTTTTTTTTTTTTGGTTCAACCCAAACTAAAACAGGTTCGCCGTTATAGGCATGGAGATAGCGGTTCCAATGAAACTCCAACTGTAACCTTGACTTGGCCCTTTTGGAGCATAAACCTGTATCTCACTTGGGATTTTCTTGGTTGCTACATAGGAAGCATTCAACATATATGAAATAATCAATTTATCATGTTTTCAATATAAAAGAACATTAATATTTTTTTGATTGGCATAAAAGAACATTAATATGGTTGTATACTATATAAGAAGAGGAATGAAAATGCAAAAGATGGCGTACGATTCATTCTCACTGGTCTGTCCATCGAATGATTTCAGCATCACAATGTTTGACTTGGGATATTTCTCCAAAACCTAAGTTACACGGGTTGCAATGAGTAGATTCTAGTAACATCCACAAACATAGGAATGAAAAACAAAACTTACCTTCACCGTATCGTCATTTGTTTTGATTGTGTTCATAAGAAGTAATGGAATATTGCATCCATAATTGGAGTTGAGAGACTACAAACAATTAAAACATGAGGATATGTTCAAGCCACGACAAAAGATGAGGCAAAAAGAGCCAAACAGTGAGTCACTGACCTCAATTCTATTAACAATCATGTCCAGAAGTGTCATCCCATTACAAACTTCAACTGCAGACCTACGTAAAAAAAATAACAATGGGAAATTTATAAATTTAACAGAGGACTCACAAAGACTGATTCCAACGAAAAGCTACAACAAAATCATGAATAAGGCGCATTAAGTTAAGTCCTAAGGCACAAATAAACCTCCACTTTTGAAATGCCATTAACTATGTGCATCATGTTTTAGGGGGGGAAAAAGGTTGGCATGCTCTATGAATATACAGACAAGCTACAAGCATGGCCTATTAAACATGTTGTCCTCTTTTTAATTTACAACACATTTGCCAATTACCGTAATAATTAAACATGTTGTGTCTCCATGGTCATGTGGTTATATAATTGAGGTATAAGTTATAGATAAAACAAAATTAAAGACCGCAATGTTGGTTTCTTTAAATGATTATCAACATATGAGACTATAATAGAGGGGAGGGGCAGATAAGTTCCAGCTATACACATAAGCCGAAGCTGCTGAACAATTTTGGGTAACAACAGATCTCTTTTGATAGGTTGGGTACAGACAGATGGCAGATCTAGGAAACATCGCAATGAAATTGCAGGGATGACAAAAAGATTAATTGAAAGTAAAGAAAAAATATACATAAAATGCAATAATAATGCTAAGACCTTTTTCTCTTACAGAACCCCTAACCATTCAATTTAGAGATAAAAACTTAAGAGGCAAAAGATACATACAGAGTCAAGGAAGGATGTGACTTGTCAATAACCAATAATTCACATGGCCATACAACACGAAGAATGAATCACCACAATAACTTCTCATGGTTTCAACTTCAAGATATGCCATTGTAATGTTTTAAAATTATAAAAGATAACCAATCCATTCCATAATTTTTAAGTCCACAGGTGAAACCCTCAACATGTGCAATGCTAATTACATTGGCAAGATCTCATATCAATAAGAAAGCCTGCCACACAACTGAAAGGACTGCTGTGATTGAATCTGTCCATTAATTAGAGGAGTCCACCTCATCAAAGATAAGGATATCGAAGCATCAAATGTTTCATTAAGTAATATGGTCTTACTTAGGGCCATCAAAACCCATCTCGGTACCCAAAGCTCCATTGAACTTCAACACGACAAGTTTATCCAAAAGCTCCTTAATTTCATCTCTATCTACATGGACAAAATAACTTCGTTAAAAGGTATACCAGGCAGCTGAGCTCATTAGCTTTTACATGGACTACAAATAACTAGAAAATTGACAAATGCACGAAAGCATTACCTCTGGAAATCGGAGCCAGGCTCTCCCAAGGAACAACTAGCACTTCATCCCTAGAAAATTCAACATTCCCGCTCTTGCCCTCCTCAATGTGTTTCACTGCCTCACTGTCAGAGCCACAATTTCGGAACCCACAAACCAAAAAACTCATAATTTGTTTCAAAAAGTGCAACACAAAAAGAGTGGGAGAAAAAGAACTTAAACACGAACTAATTATGATAAGATTCATCTATACCCGTTTTCCTTCTTGGAAAGGTGATCAGACCTAGTAGAATCTTCTTTTGGCGTGCTGCCTAGCCTCCTCTGCTCCAACAGAAAAGTCTTGGTGATCAAATTACAGAACAAATACACAAACTGCACGGAATCATTGGCAGGAACCGGGTAGGCGATACGCTTATAAATATCGAGAGGCATGGCGGAGTCCACGAGAGCCACGACCGGAATATGCAGCTTATCGGCCTCCAAGACCACCGAAGATTTCCTCTCGGTGTCGAGGATGACAACGCAATCAGGAGGCTGCGGAGGTGCAAAGCAGAGCTTCTTGTTGCGAGAGCGAAACTTCTTGGGGCTGCGACTATTGGTAAGGAACCCACCAGTTCGCCAGAGCGAGTTCTGATTGGGGTTGTAGAGCTCGATCTTCTTGGTCATCTGGTCGAAGATCTCGTCGAACAGCGGGTTGGTGTTCACGAACATGAAACGGGCGTTCTGACTGGCCAGGGAGCCGATGAAAGAACAGGCGTTGCGGAGGGCGATCAGGGTTTTGTCTGAGTCGATGATGGCCATGCCGTTGCGGATGCCGTAAGTGTAGGCCTTGAAGTGGTCGACGGCAACGCGCCGACCCATGTGAGCGTTCGTGCTCAGAAGCTTCTGGATCACAACAGAGTGGATTGTCATTGCTCACTCAGATTATCACATCGGAGTGGAGAGTGCAGGGGTTTAGGGTTTATGGCCGCAAACGTTAACTCTGGAAATGGAAACCGGAGTTGACGATACTTGGCAACGTGCCAACGACCCGCGAATCCTCACGGGTTAACCGCACCCGAAATTAGGTCCTTTTTTTTTAATTTCAACTCAATTCAGTTAATCTTAATTTAATCATTAATATTTTTTTAAATTTTTATATAAAATAAAATAAATAATTCATTTTTAAAAAATTTAAAATAAAATTTTTTTTTAATAAGATTTTATTTTATTTTTATCTCAATTCAACTTAATTTAAATATTTCTTTTGATATCATTTTTTATTAATATTTTTTTTAATTTAAAAAATTTAAAAATTAAACCAAAATTACACGTATCGAGAACCGAATTTGGATTCCAATTCAGTGGCTGTCCGAGGGTTGTAGAGCCACCTTTGAATTTAATATAGATTAATGTCAATGAGTTAATTTGATAAGATAAAATTAATAAATCAATAAATCTCTATGATACGAATAAATTATATTGTTAGATTTTATAAATATTTAGTATTAGTTATCTTTGTTATTATTGGAAATATATGATATTAATATTGATGTTTGATTACGTTATATCTCAAAACCTTTTATTATATTCTTATATATTATTAGTTTAGATAATAATAATAATAATACAATATTTTATCATAAATCTAATTGTAATTATGAATTATCTGTGTACTTCACCTTATATTATTTATAAAATTATATTAATTATTTTAAAAATTAAATATACAAATAAACTCAATCTATTTATGTGAAACGTATGAAATAGATTAAACAGGTTAAAACTATATATATGCATCATGTGCAGGTTGGCTTGCTTGTTAAGACCTTATCAATACAATGGGATAAACCAACAATGGAATTGAGTGGAAGGAAAAGAAATCATTCATTGGTTTGATAAAAAAAAGTCTAGGTATTGCCTGATTGACACATCCTAGCACAAGGTGATAAAGAACTTTACACCTTACGATAAGGGAGCTAGAAAAGTTGCCTAAAGTACAAGGGTGTGGAACAAGCGCAAGGGGAGCAACGATTGAGGACAAGACCTTTATTGACATATAAGTGCTTGCCAAGACTACACAAAAACACTCAAAAGGTGGCAGGTTCGTATGCAATAGTCCATACCCTAATTGAAAAGTCACATTAGGAATGGGTTTGATGATAGGATTACTACTCAATAGATCATATCATTTGAACATTGAGGTATGGTATAATGACACGTGGGAGACCTTCAATTGGAGAAAGACTGGGGATTGAACATAAGGCAGGCTAAGGAGGTACAAGTATAGACCATACTTTGTCAATCTATTTTTGTCATTCTACAATAGGAAGATCGAGACTAAAAAACTCATATACAGTCATATCTGAATTCAGAATGACACATTATACACCCACATTATAAAAAACTTTAGACAAAAGCTAAAATCTCACTTTTGTGATCGTAAGCACTTGAAAGCCCTTGGAGTTTGATCCTTGAGAGGAAGCCAGAGACTTGAAGTAGGATGTCAAGTCTTTTACCAAGGGACGAGGTGCCACAATGAGGAGCCGTATCTTGTGTTTAGAGTAAGCAAATAAAAATGAAAGAAAAATTATAGCTTATGAAATTAGTACTCATTGATAAAGTTGATAAAATTCATAGCTTGTATTGTGAAACCTTTTCTCTTACAGTATCCAAGTCATTTATTATTATATTATGTTTTTTATTTTTTATTTTTTATTTTTTATTTTTTATTTTTTATTTTTTTGTAGTTTTAGATATTTTAGTTAAATCTAATTTACTTTCCTGTCCATCTAATTTGATTTCTAAAAGCCTTTAAAAGTTTTATTTTTTTGTCATACGCAAGTTATATTGCGGTTTGAAATAGGTTTATCCGACTTTATTTGGTGTTTCCTCTTGATTGTCACAATCTTTCGTCTTAGAACAAAATTTCGACCTCAATAATCACATTAGAAGCTATTTGAGAATTTCCACTTCTATAAATCTATGGGTAATAAGTTTACCTTAGATCTTATAATGTTGTTGCTTATGTCATTTTATTTACTTTCAATAACAGTTCTTTTATATTTTGTTGTTTAAAAATGTATATGTTTATCCCTGTTATTATAGCAGGTAGTTATTCTTGTGCCAATATGTAAGACAAAAAAGAATGCATTGAGAGCATCATATGGAACCTTAAGAATTTGGCTTGTATTTGGATGTTAAGAGATTTCTTCAAAGAATTATAATGACAATCTGAATGCAATTGCGTTTTATCAAATATCTTTCGCACATTCTCTCTTTTCTATCACATACATTGCAAATAATTTTTTCACTAAAATACATACAAACAACATAGACTCCTTACAATTGGTATCTAGAGTCCATTATTATAATGGTTAGGAGTGTAACCAGTCCATTTTAGTCATATTTTAAACAAATTTTGAAAGTAAACCGGTACATATTGATTTTGCATTTTTAAGAATCAATATTGTACCGATTATCCTTCTAAATTGGTATTTTCGATTTTATCGATTCGATCGAGTTTTTCAGTTTTTAATATATATCAAATCTCTAATATATTATATTTAATATATATACATATATAAATATTAGTAATACAATAATACTATTAGTATAGTACATTTACTATATGTTAATGATAATATAGTAATTAATATACTAATATGTAATAGTATTACTAATATATTTATCAAAATAAATATTTTGAAATTTATTAAACCATAAAATGTAATTTCATATTTAAGATTATAAATTTATGTCATAAATTACAATATAACATTATTTCATATAGAATTGTAATTTATATATATTATATATTTATAATTATATATAACATATTTTATATTATATATAATTTTTATATATAATGAATATAAACATGAAAACCAATCTAGTTCTAAAAAATATCAAACCAATCCCAGACCAGTTATGGTCAATTTTTAAAAGGAATCGGTTCCAAACCGAATTTGGCGAAAACTGAATCAAACCAACCAGTCTGGCCCAATTTGGACCAATTTTTCAATTTATTTTTACACCCAAATAATGGCCCAGCTTGGCTCACCATGATCAGAGCATCTAGGAGCTAAGCGATCAAATGAGATAGATGAATGGCATGATATGCACCATGATGGTCACTGAAAATCAAATTAAGAACCAACTTCTTCATTGAGATCCACACGTGGAAGTAGAAGAGCAATATATGGACAATTGCAAACCCATGCACAAATAGACTAAATTGGAGTTCTCACACTTCAATGGAAATGATCTAGCAGGTTGGATTTTCAAAGCTTTACACTAACTTGACTTTCATCAAACACCTCTTGCCTATATATTTCTAATGGCTTTATAACACATGAATAGTGAAGCCCTCATCTAATATCAGGATGCGGTAAACACTAGGCTCACATGTTAGCAAACCTTCACATAGGTCATTTATTTGAGATTTGGTCCCATGACATATGATGACATTATGGAGGCCATCACAAGGCCGAAACAAACCACTTTTATAGTAGCTTACAAACGTCATATTAAAGTTTTGTCTAATAGGCTGAAGAACTTCCAGATGCTTATAGGCTTAACTAATTTCTCAGTGCCTCAAGAATGAGACCAGGCTCCTTCTTCGAATGTTAAACCTCATCAACCTTAATACAACATTTGGCCTCATAAGAATTGAGGAAAAGTACTTGATTAGTTCAAGAAAAACAATAAGAACATGAGGGACAAGGTTTACTCTATGCAGATGGACGAGAAAAAAATGGGTTGTGTTATCACTATGAAGAGAAGTGAACCCCTCCCACAAAATCTTTTATGACTCAAATGAATTAGAAAAAATGGGCCTAACCATGCTCCTGAGTAGGAGCATCAACCGGTCCAAACCGATAAAATTGACTGGACTAGTCATTTTGGACAAGATTGGACCGGACCAAGATTGGGTCTGGTTTGTCTTGGTCCAAAAATTATAGGACCAAAGACATCCAGTCTTGTCCCAATCCAAGGACTTTTCACCCCAAACCAGATCAGACTAGACCGAATATATAATATAATATATATTTTTTATTAATATAATTATAGTTGTATATAATTAATTCTTTACTGCATATTATTTATTATTTATATATATTATTTAGTATCAAAGTATAATCATATTCTTTTATGTATAATTATTAACTATAATATATAGTACATATATATTAATATATTATATATTATAAGAGTTATAGTATAAGATTACATATGTATAAATTTATAATAATATTAGTATAGTTAACTTAATATGTTAGTATTAAATCATTATACTATTAACTACATATAATATTATTTAATAAGAGTATTATTTTTCTCTCTACTTATTTTTTACATAGATTCTTTTAAAACTTAAATTAGACAAAAACCATATTTGAATTGGGTTGATTGGCCCATCTTGGACATAATCCAGATCGAATGAACAAGATCAGGCCGAAAGAGATCTGTTTGATCGGGTCATATGGAGTACTTGGTACGATCCAAGATGGGAAAATCTTGGACCAAATAGATCCAGTCCGGTCCATAAAACCCCCCTAAGACCTACCAGACTGAACCGAACTCTTCCCTACTCCTGAAGGTAACCCAAAATTTTTATTAATTACCCTAATTGGTACTCCTGCCTAATACCATGAGATTGTGAGGTAAATTGGCAACTCTATGATGGTAATTTTAGTGGATTTAGGAAGCACTTACAACTTCTTGGATCCCTCCTTTATATCTAAAATACCTATGGATGAGTCTAAACATAAATAGCTCAAGATTAGGGTGGCTATGGGAAAATCTTGTGAATTAAGGGTAGATACACTATTGTCATAACTACCATGCAAGGTACTAGTTTCTACCCTTCATTTTATATTCTACCTCTAATTGGCTTGATGTTGTATTGCTTGTACAATCGTTGAAAGGATTAAAACCTATTATATTAGACTTTTCCAGTTTAAACATGAAGTTCCAATAGGAAGGTAAAATAGTGGCATTGAAGGATATCCAGTTAAGAGGGCTTACTTATATTGATGAGGGTGATAAGTCCTTACTAAATGCATTTCACAAGGGAAAGAGACTCCTTTTGTAGTTGTTGGAGTTATTAGACCTAGTTACAGCCCTTTCCCATCCCAGTACTATAAGTGAGAAAACATGATAGAAATTGGTGCCATTGTACATATTACAAGGCCCTCAACCAAGATATGTGAAGGACAAATTTTCCGTCACAATATTACATGAATTATTGGATGAGCTACATGGTTTAGTAGTATTTTTCAAGTTAGACCTATGTAGGCTATCACCAGATAAGGGTGATGCCTGAAGATGTTCCTAAGATGACCTTTCGCACCCATGAAAGTTACTATAAGTTTTTGGTAATACCTCTTGGCCTTATCAATGCACAATCAACATTTTAGGAGTTGATGAACACTATTCTTAAGCCATATTTTAGGAAGTTTGTGTTAGTTTTCTTTGACGACATATAGATGTGCAGCAACTATATGGAGGAGCATATTGGCCATCTAAAACAGGTGTTACGAACTCTTGTTAGCCATTTTTTATATGCTAAGATATCTAAATGCTTAGTTTGAGTACCTGAAGTTGAAAATCTAGGACACATTATTATTAGCAAGGGGGTAAGGCTAATCCTAAGAAGGTGGCAACTATGTTGGATTGGGTAGTGCCTAAAAACACAAAATCTTTATAGAGATTTTTGGACTTGACATGTTACTACTGACAAGTTTATCAAGGGTTATAGACTAATTGCAGCACCACTCACTAACCTTTTGAAAAAGAACTCATTTGCATAGAATAATAGGACTGCCAAGGTTTTTCTAGACTTAAAAAATGCAATAACTTCACCATCCATGTTAATACTACTTGTTTTTTTACAAACTCTCATTATGGAATATGATGCAAGTGGAGGGGGCATGTGTTGTTCTTATATATCAAGGGCAACCTATGGCCTTCTTAAGCAATGCCTTGAAGGAAAAGGCTTTAACTCTATCAACCTATCAAAATGAGCTCCTAGCTCTTGTCATGACCATTCATAAATGGAGGCCCTACTTATTGGGCCAAGCCTCCAAGGTCAAGTTGACCTGTAGGCCTTTAGTTTTTATTGGAGCAAAAAGTAGATGTTATTGCCTAATATAAATGAATTACTAAGCTAATGGGCTATGACTTCAACATAGAGTACAAAAAGATAAAAGAAAACAAAGTGCCAAATACTTTGTCAAGAAAGCATGATCCGACAACAACACAGAAATTTCTCTAGTAGTTATTACTTTTCCCACACCCCTCTAAATTGATGAGCTTATAAACAACTATGCAACTTCACTGAGCTACAAGAGTTGTTGGCTAAGTATAATTCAATTTAAAAAGTACCTAAGGGATACTCTCTTCGACAAGGGTTACTATTAAAAAAATGGGAAAATTGTAGTAGACTCATAATTTGCCTTCAAGGACAAGGTCCTAAAGCTTATACATAAGGACCTTCAGGCTGGAAACTCATGGTTTATTAAGACTGATCAACTAGCAAAAAGAGATTTTTTCTGGAAGGGCATGAAGAAAAACATCAAAAAGGCAATAAGAGAATGTTGTATTTGTCAAGTTAAAAAAAAAAAATTGTTCTTACTCAAGTCTCCTTTAGCCCCTCATTATTCCTTGGCAAGCTTGGGAGGCCATCTCATTTGACTTTGTGAAAATCTTGCCTATTTTCCAAGGGATTAGCATCATACTTGTCATGGTGGATTGACTGACCAAATATGGTAATTTTATAGCTATGTCACCTATATACAGTTGTTGGGGTGGCCTAAAAAAATTTTCAGGAGGGTTTCAAACTTTATGGTCTCCTTAAGACCATGGTCTCATATGAAGACCCTATTTTTCTAGGCTTTTTTTAGAAGTTTCTACTTTGAGATATAAGGCTCTACCCTGAATTATAGCTTAGCTTGAAAGTTAACACCCGAAAGTAGATGGACAAATAGAGACTCTTAATAAGACTTTAGAGGGGTATCTCAGGTGTTATGCAGAGGCTAAGCCTAAGAATTGGGTCCAATGGATCAGGATTATGGTATAATACTTCCAATCATACATCCAATACAATCTCATCACCTGAAGTTTTCTACGGATATAACCTTATTAAACACACATTATTCAGTAGACAGATTATTACGTACAAGAGAATAACTCAAGTCATTGCTCAAACAAAACCTAGAGGCATCTCAAGCAAAAATGAAACTTTATGTAAATAGGCGAATAACTAATAGAAAATTTGTTGAAGGGGACTGGGTTTACCTTAGATTACAACCTTATCAATAGAAATATGTGGCAGCTCTACAAAACCTCAAGATTTCACCAAGGTTCTATAAGCCTTTTAAAATAACCCAACGGCTAAGGAGGGTAGCATACAAGCTTGATCTGCCTTCAAGCTCAATGATCCACCCAATTTTCCATGTCTTTTGCTTAAAAAAGAAACGAGGTGATCGAATTTGCCTTGCCACCACTACCTCCAATAAACGTTGAAGGTGAAGTCTTGCTAGAGCCGTAAGCCATCATAGACATAAGTCTAAAAACCAGGGCCATTGTACCAAAGTGTTAATCAAATGGGTAAGGGCTGCTCTGAAAACAATTGGTAATCTTTCTGGAAGTTGCGAGACCTTTACCCACACCTTATGGGCAATGTGCTTTAAGGGGGAGATTGTTAGGGGCTCTCTGGAGAAAAGGAAAGAAGACGATGAAGGGCCTCTAAAGGAAAGGAAAAAGTGATGTTCTGTGATCTATCGAAGGGAAGTGAAGTGCTAGGGTTATGTAGAGACTCAGAACACACCATTTAGAGATTTGAGTGAAAAGCACCGTTTTACTAGGCTAAGGGAAATACACCGTTTTAGGGAGCTGAAGACTTGGAAGCCACTTGTCATTTAATGTTGCTATTTATGTTGTTTTATTTACTTTCAATAACAGTTACCTTTTATATTATGTCATTTAAATGTCATGTATTTTACTGTTATTATAGTCAAAGTTTTGAATACCGTTTTGATGATCGTTTCAGTTAAAATACTTGAATGAAAAATTTCGATACAAGTATCGTTTCAGATACCATTTCAAGATAGTTTATATATAGATAAATTAATTATATATAAATTATATTTCAAATAATATTAATACAAAACTTAAGTTAAAACACATAATTTTGAAAGGTTAGTAGGGACAAAGATATTATATCATTTTTTGTGTATGTTAGATTTTGATTAGTAGAATTATTATTCTCCGAAACTTAAGAAGCAGACATTCAAACAAGACTACTAGGGACAACAACTTATTAAAGTATGAGACTTTGCAAATAAGTTAAAAATTAAACATTTAACCAACAAAGTGATAATACGTATAAGTGAAGAACTGTGATTCAAGTTTAAAAAAAAAAAATCCTATCCCATAATATGCATAGAGAACATATACACATGCATAATCATTGTCACCCCAAGGGCCCAAATGCCAACGTCTTACCTACATAGAAATATAACAATTTGATATATACAATCATAAGTCCATAAATGCTATGAAGTAACGAAATTTACAAAGCTGTTGCGAAGTCCCAAAACATAAATGCCCCTGTTGTTTTACTAAAATTACTAAAATGACCTAAATGATTCAGCAAAATCAATCCCATAATGTACCAGCTGAGATTTACATTTTGGCCGATACCGGATGAAACACACCAATAAGAACACACACTTTTCATGTACCGGTTAGTGTTCTGATACGAAATATTTCGGCCTTATTGGTCGGTATGACACGAAATTCAAAACTTTGATTATAATAGTCAATTCTTACATCAATATGTAAGCCAAAAGGGCATTGAGAGCATCATCTGGAACCTTGAGATTAGCTTATATTTTGGAGGTTAAGAGATTCCCTTGAAGAACCCTAATGGCAATCTGAATTACTTATAGTTGCATTTTATCAAATACATTTCGTACATTCTCTCTTTTTTATCATATAAACTCTGATTACAAACATTTTTCACTAAAATATATACGAATGGCATAAATTCCTTACAGGTGATATTTGTTAAATTGGGGCATCATTTGCTCTTGCGACTTGACTACTCTCGATATATTTGTTGTGAGCTCTTCTTTGAATTTATGTTTACACCACTATCTCTCTCTCATCTATCATACAACAAGTAGTACGCTCAATTTTTACAATTGATTTTCTTGAAAAGTTTGGGTTTTGATGAAAAAAATGTGCTGCATGTAGTCTCTTATTTATAGAGATTGTGATTCCTAGGCTTTAACTATTTTAGTAGAGTTTGGATTCCTATTTAATGAAAAACTCTTGACAACCCTATTAAAATAGTAGTTTCATGTGATGACAAAATTTTAAAATTGTTTAGGCAGGTCAATAAAATATAACTCTTAAAAGGTTTTAATTGAAATTGATGGCTATGACACATTCCTATCAAGTGATAATTTTTCCAGTGGTATTTCTAAGAGCAATGGCTATTGATACGACCTAATGCCTTAGCAATTTAAAATTTAATTAACAATCCTTCAAATGTTTGAATATTTATAATAACGTATCATTATTGTTTATAGTCCAATTGATTATTTGTTATTTTATCTCTCATCTCTTTTCCTCACACTCAAACTCCTTTCTCTCTTATTTTGATAGATTTTATGTATTTGATGCATACATTATTAGAAATTTTGAAAAGTAAAATAAAAAAACTAGCTCATTAAAAATATAAAAGATATACATTAATGTGTAGATGCAAAATTAAAATTTTAAAAAATAATATTAATGTGGGATATAAAATTATTATAGATAAGCAAAAGGCAAAAGATAACATTTTGTTCAAAATTTGCCTAAAACTTTAACTACACTATTGCTAATGCTCTTAGACTTGACTGTTACAATCCTTCATTTTTTGGTTTTATTTATGTTAGTAAGATATTATATGTACACATCCATTTTTCAACTCTTTCTACAATATATTTTAAATAGAGGTCATTTATGTAAAACTAAAAACATGCTTGTTGCAAAATAGTTGTATCCATATCATTATTTTATAAAAGGTCCACTCTGGTAACCAGCGTCACTAACCTTTAGACCTTATGTATACAGTACATATTCATATATTTCTCTAATGCTTGTCAATGTTATGGTCAAAATTCCTTATAAATGATGTTTGATGAATTTAGTTCTCATATTTATAAGCTGAAATACAGATAGAGAAGAATCCATTACGCACTTGGAAAACTCTTCTGTTCATAGAGTATTATTCGTAACATCTTCACCAATCACCAGTACGTAAAAAAAAATCAAAAACCTGGCCAGTTCATGGATAAAAGTGAAAACAAAAATGCCCGCACCGTCTTTCATTTTAATTAGTATTTCCCATTAACCCACATTTATACCCTTTCACACTATAACATTTTCTCCTCTCCCCTCTTCTCCTATCTCTCTCTCTCTCTCTCTCTCTCTCTCTCTCTCTCTCTCTCTCTCTTCAAGCACCATGAGCACTGATTGAAGGTAAAGAACACTGATAATTGTATTTTTAGTTTGTTGGGTATGTTTGTCTTGATGTGGGACTTTTGGTTTCTTAAGGTTTAGGGTTTGATTATTATGATTTTTGGTTTATGAAAGTAAAATTGGCTCTGTTTGTTCAGGGTAATTTCCATCACACAGACCCGATTATCACACTTTTTAGGTGAATCTTAGTGGGATATGACTATGGATTTGATGACCACGAGCGATGAGAATAAGTTCAAGTGATCTTAGGTTTACTATCTAACTTCATTTCTATTTAGGAACGAGTGTGAAAAATAGAGGGTCCTCTCAAGTTCTGGGGAACAAGCAGCTATCGTTTGCATCCCTTTAGGTACACAGTTCAATTACTATTAAAAACCATCTATCTATCGAGTGAATGTGTATGGTGAAAGGTATTTTATCTTGACTTATGCTACTGACAAGTCAGTGCGTCGATTATAGGTACGAGAAAAAAGTTTAAAAAAAATAAACCATTACTAAAGGGTTTGCAAATAAAGTAAAAAAACATCATGACTAGTTGATGTGGAAGACTCCCTTATTAGGTGTATTGATTGTATCAATGAAGGGTTTGCAAATAAAGTTTTTTTTTTTTTGTGAACTCTAACATAGGGTACTAACGATAATCCAGAGATGTAAAACCAGAAAGTGAGTATCTAACCCATTTACTATGTGGTTGATCTATCTTAAAGGTACAAGCATTGTGGAGAGTTTGCTCCTTTGGGAGGAAAGCAAACAACAGCACAACTGCTTGGGGATTGGGTATCCACTGGACACAGCAGCCAGTGGCTTTGGTACTCAATTTATACAAGGTCATATTGAATCTTTTTCCCTCTATAATTTTTTGGTACGATACACCATAATATCACAAACTATAATAAAGTTCAATTTATTAGCACTTTATTGGTTCCTGATACTTTCTTTTTTATAGTAGTAGTTTTCATAGCTCTACAAGTGATTGGGGAACTAGTCATGTTCTGGGCCATATTGGATGATCATAGCTATAATTAATTAATGGTCCCAACCACGAGGTGTGAATGCAGATATAAATCAGGGCTGATGTTTTTCTTTACTCCCCTTTTCTTTTATAATGAAGCTTTTGTACACTTGTTGGAGCATTAGCATTAGTTACATCAAAATTTCGTTCAAAATTTGAAGGAAAGTACTAGTTTGATGAAAAGTCAACTCTTCCACATCCATAACTCTACATTGGATTCATCATTAAATTCATCAAAATAATAGTATAATATACAATTCATAAAATTAACAAATATATCTATAATTTATTCATCCAACAGACATATTAAAAAGTAATAAAAAATATTTTGATGGCGAATGGTAACCCTTCAATATGAAAAATGATGTACAAGGATTGTAGCTCAAGGTTTGAGTGGGTGGAGTTTAATGAGTCTAATATAAAATTATGTTAGGTAAAACCATCAAATTTGCATTTGATGAATCTAATGATAAATCCCATACCAATGTAAGCCAAACTGTTTTAGTGATCACCCAATTAAAGAAATTAGAGAACAGGAAAAAAAAAAGAATTTCTTAGCACTTGCATATGTTGCTATTATCCTATTTGAAGTATACATATATATACATATATTTATATGTTTCCAAGCAACGAAACAAAGTATACACTACTACATACTATAGTTATAGGCCACTAGCTCAGTTATCCAATTAATGGTATATAGTCATAGCTAGAAATGATATATATATATATATATAATATTCAAGTCTTAAATGATGGTATGTATGAGAGTAATTTATCATGGTGATCATGTATGTGGATTTCAGACTAGCCAACTTATATTATTATTAATTTATGATATGTGATGTTAGACATCTTGATTTTTACAAAATCTTGTATCTAACATGATCATCATGAACTAGTAAATATATATCAAACCTATTTGACGTTGATATATAGGCATAGCTTTGATTTTTAATTTAAACAAATTGGTGTATATGTAACATGATTTCTCTCAAATTACAGTTGAATCCTATGGAACTTATTGCTTCTATGCCTTCATCTGGGTTTGAACCAATGGTCAATGTGTTTCATTTGGATAGCAATTTACCTCTAACTTTAGATAGCTCTCTCTCAATAACTACTCCTTAAGTTTGCCTTTCTATCACAAGAAGACAAGGGAGATCAGATGTATGACAACACTTTATGAAGACTGCAAATGTCGAGGATCCCAATGAGCCCAAAGCCTCATGCGATTATTGTGGTATTGTTATGCTATTCTTAAAAAAGGCACTTCATCCTTGAAGTATATAATCAGACATGTAAAGTCTGTAATAGTATTGGGGTTGGAAAGGATAACCCCCAATAAAAAATGAATGGGACTAAGAAGATAGGGGTGGAAGGTACACTTAATATTGGACTTGTCAAGTACAATGAACAAAAAATACGGTCGTTGGTAGCTAAAATGATAATTGTGGATGAGCTACCGTTTAGATTTATAAAAAAATATGGTTTTAAAGATTTTATGGCCGTAGTTGAGTCTAGATTTTCAATCATCTATTGCATTATTATCATGCGAGATTGTATGAAGATGTACATGTCAGAGAAAGAAAAGTTGAAGAACATGTTCATGACCTCCGATTATAAGATTTGCATCACTACTGACATATGGACATCAATTCAAAATCTTAACTATATATACATAACATGCTGTTTTATTGACAATGATTGGATTTTACATAAAGGAATTGTAGATTTTAATAAGAGTAATGCTACATACAGTCATGAAATTGCAAGTAGCGTACTGTCATTTTAAAAAAAATTTGGTCCACTATTAAAAAGTTAACTTTTTTTTCATGGGAGTTTCATTTATATTCACTTTTTTTTAAAGTGCTGTATGCCGCTTACAAATACACGCCTATATCTATCATTTCCTCTTTTAACAAAGTTTCCTCAAAGGGATACCAACAGGAAAAGACATTGAGTCATTCATATTTGGATGGGGCATAAAGAAGTTATTTACAATCACAAACGAGAATGCATTATCTCGGCCATTGATTATTTGAGAAAATTTTCCAAATTTAAGGACTGTATGGTATTAGACAATGATCTTATGCATATAAGATGGCTGTAGTATTAGAGGATGCATTGTCGACTGTGATTGTAAATAATTTCTTTATGCCTCATCCAAGTATGAATGACTCAATCTTTTTCCTATTGTTATCCCTTTACGATCGGGAACTTTGTTAAAATCTATAATTCTCTTATGTAAGATCCAATCATCATCAATATAATTGGTTGTTATGCACATATAATTAAGATTTTGAATTGATATATACATGTCAGTAATAACGCAATTCTTATAATCGGATGTCATGAACATGTTCTTCAACTTCTATTTTTCTAACATGTACGTATTCATACAATCTTACAAAACAGTAATACGAGAGGGGATAGGAAATCTAGGCTCAACTACGGCCATAAAGTCTTTAAAACCTTGTTTTTTTACAAATCTAAATGGTAGTTTATCCACAATTATATTTTAGCAATCCAAAAAGAGAATGCCAAGAAAAAAAAATTGAGAGAAATGATCTTCCCCCCCCCCCCCTCCCCTTCTCCTCCCTTCTCCTTTTAAGATTTAGTTACCTATCTCAAATGGATTACAAGATGTTACAAAACCAAAAGTAGCCAAGTGGAGCTAGAATGAGGTCAATTATTATATGTGTGTGTATATATATACATTCTTGTAAACCAAAGAGATACTCTGGCATCTGAAAGGATTATGCTACTTTCCTCACTAGGAAGTATATATAATACCAAGCCCTCCTTGAGAATCTTCCAAAAATATGATATTTCTAACCATCTTTAAGTCTCACTGTAAATGTAATTTTCGTAGTTGGTTAGGATTAGATGACTAGGGTTTAAATTCTAAATATTGGATGAATATAATTTTATTTTGGACTCTAAGAGTTATCCGAAAGGATAGAATATGTTTTGAATAGATGTAATTTTAGTAGGACTCTAAGTGTTATCCGATAAAGATAAAATTTATTTTGTAATGTAACTCTTATTAAACAATATTTAAGTTAAAATATAAGAGGTTACAAGAGTCCTAGATAGGTGTTAAACTCCAGACTAAAATTACAACTCAAGTTCCAAGAGATATAACTTATCCAAAGAATAGTTTGAATATGAAACTGCTAGTGCTCAGAAGGTAAAAATCAAGTGTAGCAGAATTAGGCAACAAAACTCGTCAGCAGAATTTTAGTGTAACTCAAACTCTTGTCAGATCTTAACCGTTAGTAAAATTTCAGTGTGACTCAAATTCTTATCAGATATTTTTCGTCAGCAGAGTTTCACTGTGATTCAAACTCCTATAAGGACTTTAGTTGTTATCCGATAAGGATAAGAGTTTGATTTAAATAAAACTCTTATAACGTCTTATTTAAAGTAAGAGATAAGAGTTTGCATTTGAACTTAAATATGTTTCGAGTCATAAAGTTAGCTGAAGTAATAAAGATTCAAAATTCAAATGAAGAAATCGAAACTGATTCAAACTCGAAAATATCCAGTTGAAGTGATCCAGTCTGGATTGTTTGTTGTGATGCCCCAATTTCTCGCATCGATTACAACGTAAATCGACGCATCCGGACAAGTAACACAAGGCTACTTATCCTACGTAAATATAAAAAGTAGCATGCATGCATCTAAGCTTACTAATTAAATGCAACGCCGATCGCAGTTAGAAAAAGTAAATTCCTAATATATGCAAAGAGATCTAACTCTTGCATTAATAGATCACATGGCACACTAAAATTACACTTCTCATAACATTGTATTTACGTAAAACATACTGTATTACTTTTACATAACCCAGTTAGTTTTCTCAAAACATAATCTCATATCCCACCATCATCCAGTACTCTTACTTCTTTACTTGATCACGAACATGGGATCATCTCAACCGGAGAGGAGCATTCTATAGAACCCTCAGGGTATCTCAGAATCTCCAATGCTGATCGGGTCTCAATGCAATTTATCTATCCCTGCAACAACATCTATCATTCCATAAGAAATGATAGATAAAACATAAAAGAGTGAGATTTACAAGAAATCTCAGTAAATACACAGTTAACGAAATAAGACACAGATAACAACAACTATCATCATACATAGCCATACCCACCAACATATCACTTATAAAAATGCTCTAAGAGACTTATACAGATCAATTACCCGTCTTCCCATACAAACTTAGCTCTTAGCTAGATCCATTATTACATACTTAATACTTATACTTATACTTCTTAACCTTATAGGTTTCCCTTATTACCTATCCTTGATGGGCGTTACGTATCGCCGTCCCCATCGGGATCTACTTATTGCATAACCTCGACAGACGTTATGTATCGCCGTCCCTGTCGGGTCTTACTTATTACATAACCTCGACAGGCGTTACGTATCGTCGTCCCTGTCGGGTCTTACTTGTCTCTTATCTTTGATGGGCGTTACGTATCGCCGTTCCCATCACATATAACTCATCAATTATCCGGATGTTACGTATCGCCGTCCCCGAAATGATGAGTCTCGTGTCAATCTTACGGGCGTTACGTATCGCCGTCCCCGTAATGACACAGAACATACTTAACATATATGACAGGCGTCCCCGTCAACTTACCAGTCATCCGGGCGTCACGTATCGCCGTCCCCGTGATGACGTAAGCATTCTTATCATAGCGGACGTTACGTATCGCCGTCCCCGTAGTGACATAATTCTTATTCTTACGACAGGCGTTACGTACCGCCGTCCCTGTCGGCATGTTAGTCATACGGGCGTTACGTAGCGCCGTCCCCGTCATGACGTGACTAACATATTCATACATGCATATGCTTTTCATTCTTATCTTAGAACTCTTGTTCTCACAAGTCTTTACTAATATCACTATTATCACCCGTGGTCGGGCCATGTCACTATTGTTACCCTTAGTTGGGTCATACCACTAATATTACCCGTAGTTGGGTCATACCACTATTATTACCCGTAGTTGGGTCATACCACTATGTCTTTCCTTATTCTTATGAGTTTTTCTACCTAGAACTCATTTCATCTAAGACACTAATTTTATTCCAGGAAAAACCCTGAATTTAAGCAAAACAGGGCATCTCGCTCGAGCGAGGTGTCGAGCGAAAGTCATGCGAAGTCACGGGTTGGAACTCGCTCGAGTGGGGTATCAAGCGACAGTCGCGCGAGATCACGGCTCATGGGGTTTTTCAACCTAAACCAAGCAATCTTTTCACATAAACCTTATTTTTACTTATTAAAACATAAATCTATGTCCTTATAATTTTCCTAACATTTTACCATCACAAAATCATATCCAAAATACCATTGATTTCAAACCCATCATATAAGCCTAATTTAAGCTCCAACTAACAACAAACTTAATTCCATCAACAATCTACTTATTCTATGCCAAGATTAAGTTAAATTGTATACTTACAAGTTTCTCCAAAGCTTGGTTGAATGATCCAACTAGTTCTTGCAATATTTCTCCTCAAAGCACTCACTTAGCTCACTTAGGAGAAGTTTGGAGGTTCAAGGGTTAAGAGAGACTTCTTCTTTGACTTTCTCTCTAAGTGGACGTGAGTTCCTTCTCCCAAAAGGTCTCTTATGGACTGAAGATGACTATATATATATAGGAATAGATGGCTTGGGGAAAAAGAGAAGGAAAACAAATCAAGGCCCTTGGTTAACTCAAACCGTATATGGTGTGGTGTGCTGTCCAGCCTTGGTTAGTCTAATCCTCATCCATATCTCTCATGACCTCTAAGGATTTTCATCCCATGGCTATGCTTCTTCCTTATCTAAAATCATCTTAGATCAATGGCCCCAAATAATTACTAATTATAGGTATAAAAGTAAACTCCAAAAAGTCTAAAATATCTAATATATGCTCAAAGGCTATTGGCCTTTCCTTGCACCCCCAAAGCTTCTAGAACCTCTTCTTCTTCTTTGTCCACACGTCCAAGACTTACTTAGTACCCTTAGAGTGGCTGGAAAATATCTCATCACCTAATTCCCAAGGTTTGGTTACCAATTGGTTGGAAACAAAGGGGATAGTTGGCTGTTTTGGCCAATCAGATTAGTTCTTCACTTTTGCGTGATTTTAAACTAATTATTCTTCTAGAAGCTCTTCCTCCACTTGAGACATGCTTTTATACGTGTATCTAGCAGATAACAATGAGGAGAACCAATCAAATTCGAACATCTAAAGTGAGGTGGTGGAGTAATTTATTTTCGGGCTCCAGTTTGCACTTTAAACAGATCAGTCTCATTCCAGCCCAAATAATCCATTGATAAACTTCTATTCTCTAAAACCTCCAATCATAAAAGTTCTAGATATATGTCTTAAGGTTCTATAGGAACGAGAATCACTTCATTTAAAATTCATATGACTAAGTTATTATTTTTCTAATAAAACTCGACATATGAGTCCGAGAACACCAATCCGGGCACACCAAGTGTTGGATAGATGATTCCTCTTATTTCACACGAAATTTACTAAATAAAATCTCCTACTTTTCCACATCTCAACACAATTGCCCAGATCTTAGGATAATTGAGAAAATAATCCAAAGACTTAATCTTATCCAATGTTCTTAGTCAACTTCAAAGTCAATGCTCATCTATCTCCAATTCAGACCTGGTACTTCAATCTCTATTTCTTATTTGATTAAGTCCATATTTATTAAACCTCAAAACATAAAAGTTGTAGATATTTCTCTTATCTTTCCATAGCCTTTTGAATCACTCAAATCCAACATCAAACGAGCAAGTTATGACCGTTCTACCAAAAGACGTTAAGTCTGTCCCTGTATCTCGCTCGAGCCAGACATCAAGCGGGAGTCGAGCGAGATCTCGGGTTAGGCACTTTTTCCACCTTTAAAACAAGCCACATTTGTACCCAACCCTACTCCTAACCTTTCAATATAAAAATCTATACATATATCCCAAAAATTCCTAAAAATAGTTTTGGAGAAACATAATCATTCCACATATGAAAATTAAGCAGATATCTAAAAATCCGGGTTATCACATTTGCAAACTGTCAACAACATAATAGACTGGGAGTCTGGATAAGGCTATCAGCAGACTACGTCTCCAAATCAATCACTGCAACTGCATTGCCTTTCTAAAGAGGAATCTATTGAACTTGAAGCTGAAAGAGGGTTCAAGTATTTTTATGAGAGAAAATTTTTCTAGTGCTTAAGTCATAGGGTTTGAGTGAGAGCATACTCCAAGGGGAAGAAGAAGTATTCGTGTTCAACCACTAGAGGTTCCAATAGGAAAGACAAAGATTAGAAAGGGTCAAGGGTTCTGACTACCTATTGCGGTAGAAGACAAACGAGTCGCGTGTCTTGAGTAAACGTGTCAGGTTACAAAGATTTTGTAAAGAGTTTAATTATAAAACTCTTAGTTAATAAAATTAACATTCCTGGGTTGAATTGTCCCGTAGGATTTTATCTTTGATGAATTCTTCAAAGGGTTTTTCTTCATAACCAAATATTGTGTTTATTTTATTTAAATATTTTATGTTGGTTACTAATCCGTGCTAATAATGTTGGTTTAGCGTTCATGTGTGAATCTAGGAGTATTTGGGTAATTTTAATTGGCATCAGAGCATGGTTTTCTCATCTGAGTTTAATCCGTTCCCTTGATAGATTATGGCAACTATATCATCACCACCACAATTCGATGGTGATAACTATGCTTATTAGAAGGTAAGGATGAGAGCATTTCTAAAGTCGCTTGATGAGAAATTCTAGCAATCTGTGGAGTTAGGATGGACTAAACCCACAATGCCCATAGAAGAATGGACTAAAAAACAATCAAGCAGCTGTAAGCCTGTAACTGGAACAACAAAAGTCTAAATGTCATCTTTGTGGTAGTTTTTTTTTTATGAATTCAAGAGAATCTCCATGTGTAAGAATTTCAAAGATGTTTAAAATATTTTGGAAACTACACATAAATGGATCAAAACGGTGAAAAATTCCAAATTACAATTATTGACCTCAAAGTTTAAGGAAATAAAGATGTTGGATGATGATACTTTCAAGGAGTTTTATGCTAAAGTAAATGACATTGTTAATTCCAGATACAATTTCGGTAAGAACGTGGAGGAGGCACGAGTTGTGAGAAAAATCTTGATATCCTTGCTAGAGAGGTTTTGACCAATGGTGACAAGCATAGAAGAAAGTAAGGATTTGGATACCATCCGGGTAAAAGAACTAGTAGGCTCTTTGTAAACTTATTAATCTACGCTTGCTCAATAAAAGAAAGCTAAGTCTATCGCACTCAAATCTGTTAAGAAGAAAAATCAGTCTGATGATGAAGATCTGTGCAATGATGACTTAGCTCTAGTGACCAGAAAATTAAAAAAAAAATTATGTTTAGTAAAAAGAATTCTAGCAAGATGAAAAAAGGATAAAAAAACATTAAAAAGAATGAATCCAAAAAGTGGAATAAAAACAAAACTAGACCTAAAGAAAAAGTTCAGTGTTATGAGTGCTCTGATTTTAGTCGCATAAAAAAGAAATGTCCCAACTTTAGAAAAAGTATGAGAAAAATATTAAATGATGATTCTGACGTTGAAAGTTCAAGTACACCTTCTAAAAATGAAACTTGTTTTATTGCTTTCTCTGCATCTGTAAATAAATTTGCTGACAACAACAAATAATGTGTTGACAACAATAAACAATGTGCTAATAATAACAAAATTGAAAGTGATTCTAATGTTGCCACTGAAATTGCTGATCATGAATTAAATGTGTAAGAAACTTATGAGAATTTATGTAAATAATTTGTGAAAATCCAAAAAGTGAACAAAAAGCTGTACAAAAATATAACCTCAGTGGAGAATGAAAAAAACAATATGGTGGAAGCATTGGAACTGTCAGCAATAGAGATGTCAAGATTGCATTGTCAATAAGAATTTGTGGAGAAGGAGCTGACAATTTGTCAGGAAGTCAAGGAAAAGACTATCACTTAGAAACTCAATAAACTACTGAAGGTTCAAAGAGACAATTTTGATAGCACAAGTTTGGGATACAAAACTTCCAAAAGTCTAAATTACAATGCATCTGCTGACTCCTCATCAAAAGGTATCACTTTTGTGAAAGGGAGTCAAGTGGAGGGTGTCTCAAAGAAAACCGTAAGCAAAAGTAAGGCAATCACTCCATCCAAGTAAATTCGAAAGTAAGTTAATTCTTATTTGTTATCATTGTGGTATTTCTGGACATACAGGGTTATATTACTTTAACTTGAATAAAGTGAAGAAAAAAGAATGTGAGAGAAAGTTAAAAAGGAAGAAAAAGATTCTAGAAACTCGAATTAATGAGATGAGTTAGCAAACCACTTTAATAAGGATCAAGCTTGGTGAATTAGCAAAATGTTGTCTTCACAATAAAGAAAATATCATACAAAGTGGTGAAAAAAAATGCCACAATCCAAAGCAAAGTGGGTGATCAAACACGATATAGTGTCGCATTAGTCGAAAGACCACTTGCATGTTCTTGCATTTCTTGCATATCATTAGTTTAGAACATGCATGCTTATTTTTAGTTTTATTTATTTATTTCCTTTTATAGTTTTCTTTTTTCATAAAAAAAAGTTAAAAAAAAAAAGAGTTTTGATTACTTTGCTTGTTTCTTCAAAAACTTCATGTTGCTATCATTCTGCAAGGTACAAACTTTATGAATTTACTGAGTTTTTGAGCGTTGTGATTCCACCAATTTCCTTTAATGAGATCGAGGCAAACTTTTTCTAGTATATGTTTTTATTTTTTATGCACAAATTTTAAAGAAGACCACACATAGATTCTATTTTTTACATTGTGAGAAATTTAGATCTATCCTCTTAACAATATATTAATATAGTGCGAACAATGAAAAATGCCCAAAGTAAGGGAGAGTTTATGCCTTGAATTGACTAAAACTAGTTGAACCTAGTAATAAATCAAAAAAGTTCACATATTGCTATGCATTAAGGTCGATTCTTATAAAAAAAGTCGGGTGTTCAAAAGTCATTGCCGAAAAAGACGAATACTCATGCATGAATCTAAACTCTAAAAATCCTTGTAGAAAAAATCGTTGTCCCAATTATTGTAGAAAATGATGAGCAATACAAAATGGACATATAGAGTGAATATGGCTTTATGCGTGCATGGAGTTACTTTTTTCAGTATCTAGGCCCTAGTATAAAGTTTGATTTTCAAGAAAAGTTCACTTTTTTTTAGCAATAACAAAAAAATTATAAAAGAAATTGGAAGATTTATTTTCAAGTTCACTATTTCCAAAAAAAATCAATTTTTTGGAAATATTTGTTTTTCTCACTCACATACATACGAATTTCTTAACTGGTCAATTATTAAGAAATGTGTTCATTGTGAACATTGCCCAATAATAAATGTATCTCCTAAATGAGTGGAGAAGTGTTGAGTGAAATAAAACTTGGATAAGGAAATTACACAAAAAAAAAACCCAAGTTTTGTAAATGAGAAAAACGTGATTTTTTTAAAAATAAAATTGTTTTTCTTTATTTTAATGTTATGCAAAGATTGTTTTTCAAAAAATTTGAAAAAGAATGAGAAAAAGTGGAAGTTAAAATTGCTTTGTGCCAAAGCTTTTGAGAGAAAGAGTTCAATTAGGATTTCAAAATTCTTTCGAAATTTTTTTTGAAAAATATTTTTGGCATCCCCAAGGTATTTGAAAAGCAATGTAGTTGGCTGTTTATTGACAATCCACATAGAGAGAGAAGGATGAATGGTTCAGGGAGAGAACTGAAGGTAAACTATCAGCAGATTGTCAGCAGGAGTGTAAGCACAATGAGAAACTACTTCCACTACTAGCAAAGGATGAATAATAACGTTTGGTTGTTTGATGATTTGATACTTATATGTTTTTGTTCCGTGTGAATGCAATTCTGAACTTTAATATGATTTTGAAGTATAACCAGTCCACATGAGATCTTTGTTGTGGCCTGTTTATTTTGCAGGAATTAATCACATTCATCCAAAGTGTGTTCTTGTCATCAATCGATCAAAGAGAGAGATTGTAAATGTAATTTTCGTAGTTGGCTAAAATTAGATGACTAGGGTTTAAATCATAAATATTAGATTAATGTAATTTTGTTTAAAACTCTGAGAGCTATCCGAAAGGATAGAATTTATTTTGGATGCATGTAATTTTAATAGGACTCTAAGTATTATCCGATAAGGATAAAGTTTGTTTTGTAATAAAACTCTTATAAAACAATATTTAAATTAAAAGATAAGGGATTATAAGAGTCCTAGATAGGTGTTAAAATCCAAGATAAAATTACAACTCAAATTCCAAGAAATAGAGTTTATCCAAAGAAGAGTTCGAATATGAAACTACTAGTACTGAAAAGATAAAAATCAAGTGCACCAGAATTTGGCAACATAACTCGTCAGCAAAGTTTTAGTATGACTCAAACTCTTATTAGATCTTATCCGTCAGTAGAATTTCAGTGTAACTCAAATTCTTATCAGATCTTATCTGTCAGCAAAGTTTCAGTGTGACTCAAATTCCTATCAGAACTCTAGTTATTATCCGATAAGGATAAAATTCTGGTTTAAATGAAACTTTTATAAAGTATTGTTTAAATTAAAAGACAAGAGTTTGCATTTGAACCTAGATATGTTTCGAGTCATAGAGTCAGTTGAAGTAATAAAGATTCAGGATTCAAATGAATAAACCGAAGCTTATTCAAACTCGAAGATATCTAATTAAAGTGATCCAGTCTGAATTATTCGCAAACTATCAGCAACGTAATATACTGGAATTTTGGATAAGGCTATCAACAAAGCCCGTCTCCAAATCAATCACTGTAACTGCATTGTCTATTTATAGAGGAGCCGGCTGAAGGATTTGATTAACATTTCTAATTACTTTTATAAGTATTCTAAAGAGTTTGAATCCGAGAGAGTGTTAAAGTATTTTTGTGAAAAAAAAAATTTCAAGAGAAAAGTTTTCTAGTGCTCAAGCCGTAGGGCTTGAGTGAGAGCATACTCCAAGGGAAATAAGAAGTATTTGTATTCAACCACTAGAGATTCCAGTAGGAAAGATAAAGATTGGAGAGCGTCAAAAGTTCTGATTACCTACTGCGGTAGAAGACAAGCGGGTCGCATGTTTTAGATAAACGTGTTGGGTTACAAAAATTTTATAAACAGTTTACTTGTAAAACTCTTAATCAATAAAATTGATTAACATTGGTTTGATTGTTTCGTAAGATTTTACTTTTAAGACGTTCTTCAAAAGGTTTCTCTTCATAATCAAATATTGTATTTAATTTATTTAAATATTTTATGTTGGTTACTAACTCGTGTTAATAGTGTTGATTTAGCTTTCACATGTGAATCTAGGGATATTTGGATAATTTTACCTACCATAAAGACTAAGACTACCTTGGCAAGAGAGGTATTCTCAAATATTTTAAGAATGAAAAAATATGTTTCTCTCTAACATTACTCTTTAAGAATAGGTTACTATCATTCATTATTTATTATTATTATTTATTATTTTATTATTATTATTATTATTCACAACTTTTTTCATTATGTAAAGGTAATCTAAACTCAACAACATATAACGAGTACAGCTCGTGCAGGATTCGAAGTGTCATGATTTTGGGCGGGGGGGAACCAAGGAAGCATTAGAAGCTTAATCTATTTCTTCGTTTGTTTGTTTGTTTGCTAAGTGGACTAAAGTTATCGATCTCGAAACAAGTGTCACCACCTGGATTTTTCTAGAGAATCCTACCACCTTCTAGAATGTGGTAGATTGTTGTAAAGTGTATAGGAAACCCTAGAATGGTTCTTTAAGATTGTGACACTTGTCACAATCCTAGCTATACTTCTAGAAGTAGTCTAGAATGTTCCATACCGTTAAGATTGTGACACTTGTCACAATCCGAGCCATTCTTTGTACCAAGAGTTCCCTATAAATAGAGGGGCTCTCATTTGTGTAAATCACCAAGCAATAAGAGAAACAAGTTCTCTAGAGCTTCTCTCTCTACTCTCTCCCTCTCTCTCTAGAGTTGTTCTCTCTTGCCTTGAGTCGTTTAGAAGGCTTACTTGGGAGCTTTGTCCGGGACAAAACCTCCTAAGGCCGCACGGGACGTGTGAAGAATTTCTAAGTCCGTGACAGTTGGTATCAGAGCATCGAGCTTGGGATGGCGGAACCAAGGGTGGTCACCATGGAGAACCAGGAACCACGCAAGAGTAAGAGGTCGAAGGAGTCGACCTCGTCCGTGGAGTCTCGCCTCGATAGTATCGAGAAGACCATGGCCAAGATACTGACCAAGATGGAGGAATGGGATCAGTCTCACAGGGAGGTGAGCACCCTTGACAACACTGTGACAAGAGTAGAGGTGGCAGTGGCGGATGTCAAAGACCGTCTTGACATCATGGAGCAAAGCATGGAGGAGCTAGGATTGGAGGGCCAATCCGACTCGCTCAAGGAGTCCATTCTGAGCACCATCAACCCCACCCTTGAAGCACAACGTGTTGAGAACGTTGCCTTCCAAGACCGGGTCTTGGGGGAACTAATCAAACTCCAGGAGCAAATGGAGGAACACCACGTCGGTCTAGAGGAGACCAGGGCGGACTGGGCCATATGCAAGAGGGCTGTGGCCAATGGGAGCACCATTGGAGGAGGAATGGTGTCTACACCACGAGTAGATACCCCCAAACCAAAGGAGTTCGACGGCAAGCGGGATGCCAAAGAACTCGACAACTATCTGTGGCACATGGAACGCTACTTCGAAGCGTTGAACATGCTAGACGAGCATGTCAAGGTACGTACTGCTTCTCTCTATCTTACTAATCTTGCTGGTACTTGGTGGCGTCGTAAGCATAGCGAGATAGAAAAGGGTACTTGTACCATCAACTCATGGGAGGAGTTCAAGCATGAACTCAAGAGGCAGTTCTACCCTGAGAACGTGGCCCTCTATGCACGGAAGAAAATGAAGGAGTTGAAGCACACTTCTTCAATTCGCAACTATGTCGAGGAATTTTCCGCACTCATGCTTCAAATCACGAACATGAGCGAAGAAGATCTTCTCTTCAACTTCCTCGATGGCCTCAAGTCATGGGTGGCTCAAGAGCTCAAGCGTCGTGGGGTCAACGACATCTCCACTGCCTTAACCGTAGCTGAAACTTTGGAGGAGTTTGAGTATCACAAGAGTGATACCTCTTCAAAGCCCAAGTCTTCAAAGGACAACTACAACAAAGGTGGGGGAGCAAGAGGGTCCAAGCCCCCACAATACAAAGAGCGTGGAGACAAGCCCTCGACATCAAGGGAAGGAAGGAAGGAGTATTCCAAAGACAAGAAGCCAAAGGATGCTTGCTTCCTGTGTGACGGGCCACACTGGGCTAGAGACTGTCCTAAAAGGAAGGCCCTCAATGCCATGCTAGAGGAAAAAGAAGTTCACGAGAAGTCACACATGGGGTGTTTGCAACTTCTCAACTCACTGAAGGCAAACACCAAGCCAACCACTAAGGATAGATCCTTAATGTTTGTAGAGGTGTTCGTCAATGGGAAAGAGACCCATGCCCTGGTCGACTCGGGAGCTTCTCACAACTTCATCAAGAAGGAAGAAGCCACACGGCTAGGCATCCCTCTCAAGAAGGGTCACGGATGGCTGAAGACGGTGAATTCTGAAGCCAAACCGCTTGATGGTGTAGCTCATGGCATAGAGCTACAACTTGGCACATGGAAGGGGAAGGTGGACTTCTCCGTCGCCCCCACGGACGACTTCAACGTCGTGTTAGGAATGGAGTTCCTGAGACAGTTTAATGTAGTGTCTCTTCCTCACTACAACTCGGTGTGCATCTTGGAAGATGGGCCTTGCATAATACCCACCATGTCTAAGCCGAACACCACCCAACTCCTATCGGCTATGCAAGTCAAGAAAGATGAGGGATCTTACTTGGCTACTATGAAGGAAGGTGAAGTGAAGATTCACTCCCCTCCACCTAAGGAGACCCGAGAGGTCCCCAAGGCCTACGAGGATGTCAGGCCACCAGAGTTGCTCAAGCAACTACCACCTAGGAGAGAGGTGGATCATCGGACTGAGTTGAAGCTCAGCACTAAACCACCCGCCAAAGCGCCGTATCCCATGTCAACTTCAAAACTTGAAGAACGAAGGAGGAACATGGAATACCGCGTAGGTGATTTGGTGTTGGCAAGGAAGCTGTGCAAGGGGCTTGTGCAGCGATATGAGGGACCCTTCCCAATCATCAAGAAAATAGGGAAGGCCTTCTACGAGCTAGACTTATCCTCCAAGTTCGACCTTCATCAGGTCTTTCATGTAAGCTGTCTGAAGCCTTATCATGGTGATGAAGAAGAGCCGATACGAGGAGAGTCTAAGCGCACTCCATTGGGCACAACCACCACTTTTGATACAAAAGTGGAAGAAATCTTGGCGGATCGGGAAGTCAGACGAAGGGGTCACAAACCACGCCAAGAATACTTGATCAAGTGGAAGGGATTGCCCGCAAGTAAGATCACATGGGAACCTAAGGAGTCACTGTGGCGGTTTGAAGATCAAATCCGAAGGTTCCATGAAGATACCGCGCCGAGGACGTCGCGAAGCTAGGTGGGGGAGAATGTCACCACCTGGATTTTTCTAGAGAATCCTACCACCTTCTAGAATGTGGTAGATTGTTGTAAAGTGTATAGGAAACCCTAGAATGGTTCTTTAAGATTGTGACACTTGTCACAATCCTAGCTATACTTCTAGAAGTAGTCTAGAATGTTCCATACCGTTAAGATTGTGACACTTGTCACAATCCGAGCCATTTTTTGTACCAAGAGTTCCCTATAAATAGAGGGGCTCTCATTTGTGTAAATCACCAAGCAATAAGAGGAACAAGTTCTCTAGAGCTTCTCTCTCTACTCTCTCCCTCTCTCTCTAGAGTTGTTCTCTCTTGCCTTGAGTCGTTTAGAAGGCTTACTTAGAAGCTTTGTCCGGGACAAAACCTCCTAAGGCCGCACGGGACGTGTGAAGAATTTCTAAATCCGTGACACAAGGCACTACATCATTTTCTTAGCCAACTTATATTCCTGACAGGCTTTTACAAGAAATTAGCACCATTACTTCTTCTCGAGGAAGGGGCCTAAATCAATGTCCTAAACTAAAGCCCGGACTCAAAATCTGTTATTATTTACCTGCTAACATATGTTTCTTCTAATCTCATCAGGTTGATAGGTATATTTCTTTTCTTTTTTTGAAAAGAAAATATAAAAAGAAAGAAATAGCTAATATTTTCCCTTTTTCAACAATAAAATTGTTGCCATTAGGCCCATTACCATATTGATCCATGCCAACATTCTTTTTTTTTTTTTATATATTGAAATTATCAAAGCCATAGGATATCATCCCATTCAACTTGGCATTTTAAATAAATAAGCCTAAGAACATACAACGTGGCATCCTTTCAGTTTCAATTTCCAAATACGAGGTGCAATCATATATAATGGAGATTGGAGGGGGGCCAAGTTACAAAAAGAATATACACAAGTTGTTCACCAAAATGAGAAGACTTGTTGAATTGAAACTTTGACTAAAACGTTTCTCTACAAGAATTTGGCGAGCAACTCTCCTAAGTCCTGAAGCTAGCCTTCACAGTCAAAAAGGTTTGGTTTGCAGCATGCATTTAATGGAGACTTTAGTCCCTTTTTTTTAAGGAAATTAAAAAGAAAAAGAAAATTAAAACCTCCCCCATTAACATATGTTTTTTTTTTTTTTGCAACAAGTTTTGTCAATTTTTATAGGGCCAAAACATACACTTCTCCAAAAATTGTCCCCTATAACTAGAAATCGCCCTCAATTCGCCATCCTCAATGACAGATGATATCATAAGACCAATTTCATGATTTTAACTCTTTTATCACAATATGTCCAAAATAAAAGAGATTTAAATCACCTTTACCTAGAAAAATACTCTAGATTATTGAAATTTGATATCTGATTTAATGAACAAGGAACTATATATATATTACACTAACGATACAACTTACATGCTTGCAATTAATAAAGTAAAAAAAACAGTAAAATAAGAGTGATTGGGAAGGGAAAGTGGTCAAGCCGCCAAGGGTTTGTTAATCAGATTCCGGGAACAATAGCTAGATAAGAAACTCTAGTACACAAAATGCACTTGAGGGCCGGTTTGGTTTGGTAGTCGAGACGAGCTCGTCTCAATTCATTTCAAATTTATCATTATATTTTTTTAAATTTTTATACAAAACACAAATTCTAATACAGTTTTTTAAAATTACAATACATATTTTTCAAATCTTAATTTCAATATTTTTAAATTTTAAAATAATAATAATATTAAAAAATAAATTAAATTCATCTCAACTCATCTCTTAATCCAAACCGAGTCTAAGTGCATTTGGAGTAAAAAAATCACATTGACAACACTGTAGTGAGCACGAAATGAGAGAAAAACTTTACTCAAAAAATGCTAATTTGTTTATTTATTTTGATATTTCATATATTTTATTTTATTTTATTTTATTTTAATTAATAATTAAGAAATTGATTATTAATGTATTGAAGTTTTTTTTATATTTTTTTAAAAATATTTTTTTAAAAAAAAGAAAAAAAAATAGCCTTACAGTACGCTGTAGCGAGCAAGATTGCATTACCCTTTGTCTATAGTCTATAGACATATGGACGTACGGTGTCCATCCATACGTCTATACTATCGCAACCTTCAAATGGATACAAATTCTGGGACCATTTTGTGGGCCTAAAGCCGGATAACCTCCACCACCCTATACTTATGGGCACGTGTTTGTACTTTGTAGCCCAGCTTTGTGCTTCATTTTTGTAAGACAGAAAAAGGCATCTTTATCTCATCTCAGGTCCCCCTGGGCCCCTCCCCCCACCACCACTCAAAAATTATATTTTCTCGCATTTGAATTTAACGTACGATATAAATCTGATGCATTTGCTTTGAATATTAAAATAATTCATTAATATATTTGGATGAGAGGGTTTCAATTTTGAGATGGAAGATTATTTTATTTTATTTTTTATAATTTTAATCCCTTATTTGCATTATGTATTGAAATGTAATATTTGGTAATTATAACTAACATGTTATATTTTTCTGGAAATAAATTTTAAAAAATATTTTTAATGTAGAAATGATAATTTTTTAATTTTTTTAAAAAATTATGTCCATATTCTTAAAAGTTTAAAAATTGTAAAAGCATTTTCATCCAGTGACAATATTTTTTAAAATTTGAACTACATTTTAGATTATCAAAAGTAACTTTGAGGAAAATATTTTTACTCAAAATTACTTTTCAGCTTATTTAAAATTATAAATACGTTAATATATAACTAATAACATCTAAATAATCTAATTTTTATTTTATAAAATCCGTAAAACTATTTAAACACTTTTTAAAATTCCTAATGCAATCATACCCTTATTCTCGCATTATTACTGTAGGTTATTAGTTTTTGTTTGGACTAAATAATCAAGTAATTTATTAATATATTTGAACGAGAGGATTTGAATTTTGAGAAGGAAATTTTGGATTTGAATTTTTTATAATTACAATACCTTATTTAGATTATGTATTAAAAACTTATATTTATATTTATATCAAACAAGATTTTACGTTTTTATAAAAAATTCTGGAATTGATATCTTAAAATTAAAATCCAGTTTTTTTTCTATCCAAACGCAACCTAGGATTGGTATGATGAATAATTGGTCATAGAGTAAGAGAAGATCAATTACTCTCGATTCTGTTCTTTAATTAAATGGTATCAAGATTCAAGACTTCTTCGAGTGTTGCTGCCGTGTGAAAAAGATCAATTGCTCTCACATATTTGAATCAAATTAATTCGATTAATCTGCAAGCTGCCCGAGATAATGAGGTTAAGAAAATTACAGATACACAACTATTTTGTATTAATTTTGAATGAGATATACTTATAAATATTCTACAATTTATTTCATAATCAAACAATTTTAACATGTTACTTGATTAGAAATGAAATTCAACGTTACCAATTGGCTAAATGAACTTGTAATAATTTAATAGGACTGTTACATATATATAAAGAAATTATATAAAAAAAAAATCTATAAATAGATGTGATTTTATAATATTCGTTAGATTTATTTTATAATAAAATAAATTTAGAATCTGATATATTACATCAAGTCACATTAGTTTATAAATTTAATTTTATATAATTTTTTTATAACTAAAATATTTTTCTTTTCATAATCTAATAGAAGTGCAAAAGAGTTGTGAGTTAATTATTTTCTTTTAATCTCGTTTAGATGTTGAATTGAGTTGAAATTAACTTAATTCTTAAAAAATAATAATAAAATGAGCTTTGTAGAGCCTATTAAAAAATAAAATAAAATAAAAAATATATTTATATGTTAAAATGAATTTAAATGCATTATGAGAAATTAACAAAAGTTGTGAATTTTATATGTAAAGATGTCTTAAATTAAAAAAATTATGAATCTTATTTATAAAAAAACTTTGAATTGGGATAAATTTATTTAAGAATTAAATATTTTAATATTAGCTTCAGTTTAAAATTATGCTTCTTTAATTTAAGGGTGACGCTGGGTGCAGTCGGGCTGCACTCCAGCGTTTTGCAGCCCACCTTTTAATTCCTTATAATTTGTATAAAAACACAATAAAAAATATTAAAAAACACAATAACATAATAAAATAAATAAAACATAATAAAAAACATAATAAAAAAATAAAATGAAAATAAATTTTTAAGGGAATTCAGTCTCAGTCTAGCCTAGCCCCCGCCGTCGTCGGTGGCGGTAGACTATACCGCTCACCTCATCGGGACTGACAGATTACGAAGACTCCACTCTTACGACTGCGACTCCCGGCGACCTTCGATATGCCATCTGCAGTTTTAAACTCATTTCGAATCTATTAGTTTCAATGAAATGGGCGGTATAGTTCACCACTACTAGTGGCGACTTCCATTGCCGCTGGCGACGACAACAACTGCAAAACATACGGGGGTGGGTCGATTTGTTTGTCCTTTTATGTCTTTAGGCACGAAACAACGTTCACGCAGCACATGGGTCATTAGATGTGCTGTTAATGTTAAATGTAGTCTGTGTTAACAACTTAAAAGGATACACATGGCAAAATCCTGCCCTTTTATTTTAAACCAGCGGCGAGGATTTGAATGATATTAAAGAGGATTCGATCCTACCAATATCGAGAGGTAAGAGGGAAAGAGTTGGTGGTTTGTAAATTGTAAAGATGGCCAGGAAAGCGAAAAGTTGGTGGCAATTGTGATATGCACGCGCTTGAGGCTTCTTTTCTTTTTTGATTTTCGTTCTTTTTTCGATTCTTTTGCTGTTTATTTTAAGGCAAAACACCATCATGACTACTCAATGACTATTCATGAGTGTGTTAAACTGTTAATTGTCGCTAGGACCGTTTTAAATTCGTTGATAAAATAAATTTATCTTAATTTATTTTAAATTTATTATTATAATTTTTAACTTATTTTTTATAAAATATAAATTTTAATATAAATTTTTTAATTTTAATTTTTGATTTTAATTCAATTTTTTAAAATTTTAAAATAATAATAATATTAAAAAATAAATTACACTGTCTAATGTTTCAATCCAAACCGAGACTCTGGTGTCTTCGCCTTAAATCTCAACCTGTCCTTGTCCTCACGGGGGGTGTATCCGTGCAGCCTTTTCAACCTTCAAAACAATGTAATAAATATTTCGTATTGCATTTATTTTCTAATTACCAATCTTTTTTAAATAAATATATACCTTATTAAATATTTATGAATCTAAAGTTAAAACCTTATTAAATTTAAATTCTCTAAAAAATATTGTATGATCTCTGAGATCTAAATTAAGAAAGAGATTAACACAAAATGAGCTCCATAATATTTATTTAATATTTAAGACCGATCAATAAACTCATTTAAATAGTCATAAAGGTTGTGAACTGACTTTGTGTTACTTCTCTCACACTTTACATTCTAGATTTCAAACTCAAAATTCAAGGGAATTCAAATTTCAAATTCTAAACCATTAATTAAGATTTGATGCTGAGTTCTTTAATCGCAGTTGGATTGACAGATTATTTTAATTTATCTTATCTTATTTTATTTTATTATTATAATAATTTTAACTTTTTATATAAAATATAATAAATAATTTAATTTTTTTAAATTTTAAAATAATAATAATATTAAAAAAAAATATTTTATTTAATTTTCATCTCAACTCATTATTTAAAAAGACACCTAATTAAACTAGTTGTATATCTTGCAAACGGCTATATATCAGGCGTCCATATCTAAGAAAATCTGGTTTGAAATAAGACATTTATTTGAAGTTATCATTCAATTAATACTTAGAAATATAAAAGGCCAATTTTCATTTTTTAACTTGGGAAAGAATTTTGATATTTAAGAATTGATAATTTGATATTGTCGTAATTTCCAACCAAAAAAAAAAGAAAAAAGAAGATATTGTCGTAAAAGGAGAGAAAATGATACACAAAGCAATACAATCCTAGAGTGGTTGATGGTTCCACTTCCGGGGAATATAGTAGGGGTAACGCAGTGGGCAGTGGGCAGTGGGGGAGACACGGACAGAGAGAGAGAGAGAGAAGACTCGGAAGAGGAGATTGAAAAGGATGAGCGGTGGTGAAGAAGAAGAGGCTACGTTAGAGTACACACCAACATGGGTGGTGGCCGCTGTTTGCACTGTAATCGTCGCCATTTCTCTTGCTGTGGAGCGCCTTATCCACTTCACCGGAAAAAAATTGCAGCAGAAGAACCAGAAACCCCTCTTCGAAGCCTTACAAAAAGTTAAAGAAGGTCTCCCACTTCTGCATTTTCTTCTTCTTCTTCTTCTTCTTCTTCTTCTTCTCTCTCTCTCTCTCAGTCTCTTTTTTTATTTTTGTGGGTTTGGTACAATAATATCTGTGGTGTTACTTGAGCAGAATTGATGATATTGGGGTTCATATCGCTGCTTCTGACGGTGTTTCAGAACACGATCTCCAAAATCTGCGTCCCGGAGGACTTGACCCGTCACATGCTTCCTTGTAAACTCGAGGAAGGAGGGCAGGAAGAATCCACTACTAATGCCACCACTGCCCATTTCGGGAGCTTCTTTGTGTCCACCATTTCGGGCAAAGCCAGGAGGCTTCTCTCTGAGGAAGTTTCGTCTTCCAAGACCAGTTACTGCGGCCGAAAGGTAAAGTTAAGTGATGCTTAAGAGTTCGGTGTTTATGATTTTCGTGCGTGATGCTTAAAATGGTTTTTTTTTTTTTTTTTAATAAAAAATAATAATGTTCGTGTCCCGTAAGCAAACCAGGCCTTATTAACACGGCATCTAGTCACTTTGAAGCCACTTTCTCATGTTTCAGCTCTGAATTTCTTATAGATAAATAGATGATGCAGTGAAAGTACGGGAGAAAGTATAGACAGTTTAAAGAATCAGAACTAAGTTTCTTTATGTAGAACTTCAACAATATGTGCCATATTATTGTTGCTTCTTGTAGATCTTGTCCTTGTTTTATCTGTTTCTAAATCTAGTTTAACTTTCCACTGAAGTAAGAGTTCCTAGGCAACGAGCTATTATTGATCTTGGTTGAGAATGGAAAGGGAGGGAAGAATTAGAGAAAGCAGGATGATAACCTGAGCAGGAACGAAATAAACACTTTCACTTGTTTTGGAGTCTTGGTTTCATATTGTGTGGCTTGCCCTTTTCCTAAAGAAATTGGGGGAGATTAAGGGCTTTCTTCCTACAAGCCCAGTGGAATACATTTATAAAATTATTTCCGAAGCCCTAGCTAACAAGATGAAGAGAGTGTTGGAGAAGGTTATATCCAAAACCCGGAATGCTTTTAATCATTGGGAGCAGTTTGGAAATCATAATAAAACATAAGTGTTGAGGATTGCTTCCCCATTTGTAATGTGGTCTATCTAGAAGGAATTTAGCACCTGTTGTTTGAAGACTAAGGCCTTGTTTGTGTATGCAAGTATTCTTAGGTAACTTATCAAAAAAAAAGTATTCTTAGGTAGTCTGAAATATTTCCTTCTCAGATATCAACCAAACACAAGCACTTTTCAATTTCAAATCTTCAACTTTTTCATCTAATTATTACTTAATCATTACAAAATTTCCGAACTTCAAAACAAAACTAAAAAAACAGTAATTTTATAGATTTCAAAACAAAAATAGTATTAAAAAATTATATATGAATAATATTTTAACTTTATAATAATTTTATTCAACTTTTTCTCTCTTATTTCCCCAAATCCCATCAAACATCTTAACTCAAACAAGTTCACTAATATTCACCATTTCACTACTATTTATAGATATTCTGAGATCTCCAAAGTTTCCAACCGAGCTCTAAGAGAATGGTAGTATAAATACTAGCGCATATGTTCAAAACCCTCTACACCTTGATAGAAGATCAGAACATCTCTTCTTTTTCTACTTTCTTTGAATTCATGACCCATTGTCTTTTATCTTTCCTCTAAGTGGGTCCTTCTCTTGTATGCTTCATGTATATTCGGGTTGCGCTATTTCATTCCTATCAATAAAGATTATCTCTTACTTATATATATAAAAAATATTCAGGTTGCGCTCCTTTGTGCTTCCACTAAATTGACTTGTAAAAAGGGGGTGTATATTTATTTTTATATTTTGGTTCGTACGCGTTAAGAAGAACAAGAGTAGGTATTGTCTATTCCCTCTTAAGATTTTGCGTGCAGTTATTATTATTATTTTTTTTGATAGGTAAGAAATAAATTTTATTAATGAGAATGAAAGAGACATAACCCATGTATATAAGGAGTATACGATGATAACACCTAGTTACATTCTATGATTTGTAAAAAAAAAAAAAATCATGAATATCGTTTCCATTAAGAACAATAGCTGAAAATCATAGCAGTAAAGTTTGCACAAAAAAAGTCTGCAGCTTTGCCATTGAATGCTTCTTGTCTTCAAAACAGTGATCATTCCGTTCTAACCAGATACACCACATGAGGCGCAACAGAATTATCTTCCACACTACTGCCGCCTGAGGATAACCTTGTAACTTCTTCCAACAACCTAATAGATCCACTACCGTCGTTGGCATTACCCAAGGAACATCTACCCTGCGAAAGATCTCATCTCACAACCCCCTGGTCACCTCACAATGCAAGAGAAGGTGGTTCACTGATTCTCCATTTTTCTTGCACATGTAGCACCAATCTAACACTACACATCCCCTCCTCCTCAAATTGTCTGTGGTTAAAATCTTCCTAAGTGCCGCAGTCCAAACAAAGAAAGCTACTTTAGAAAGCACCAGGGACCTCCAAATATTATTCCAAGGGAAGGGAAAATTAGCTTGAGTTGTAAGGATTTTGTAGTAGGCCTTAACTGTGCATTTTTTTTTTGATATTGAACTGCCACTACAATCCGTCCCTTTGTGTCGTAGGACTTCCCATGGCATATAACAAGCTGAAAAAATCTGAAACGGTAGATAGTTCCTAATCATGAAAGTCCCTAGCAAATATGATATTCCACTGATGGAACCGTGAAAAAAAATCCACAGATTTGCCATTGAAGCCTCCTTATTGGTTGCAATGCGCTATCCAAACGTGCAGTTATTCTTAGATTAGTTTCTTTATTAACTGAATCAGAATGGCTAGTGAAAAGCATGTAATATCCTGGAAGGTGGTGAATGAGATCCCACAATACTTTGGAGGGAGAAGCTCATGCCTTTAATTATGATTCCAAAGGGCTTTTAGATGTAATCTTGGCTAGTCATTTTGAATTGTAAGCCTATATATGGCTTGGGCTTTCTTTAGGTTGTTATAAATGCTTTCAAACCTCTAATGTCCTCTTCTGGTCATTCCATCTTGTGGTACAATTTAAGTCTCACACTTCAAAGAAAGTACACGAAGGACAAAGGAGTTTTTGTCCTTTGTATAATCAGGCTGCAGCTATCTTTTACTTTTCTTTCTACTTATGCATGAAAATGTATGAAGTGGTTGATGTGATGATGGTGCACTCTTTCCCGATTAAGTGAGATTTGGTATGGGTAAGCAGAACCGTAGGGTATTTTTTTAATTTTTTATTTGGCTTACATTGTTGACAGATCTTATTGTTTTTTCCCCATTTAAAGATGTAATCATAAATTTGGAGTTGAGTCAGATTTGCAATTTTCCTTTTACCTTATTTCTTTCTCTTCTTGTTCTACTTGTTCTTTTTTTTTTTTTTTGATCAGTAATAACTTTTATTGAATGAATGCAACTAGGCAAAGCCCAAGTATACAGGAAGTATACATAAGTGAGACCTAGTTACACTCTAGCAAGCTGAAAAACATTCAAAAACTCATTTCATGTATATTCTGGTCCTAGCCACCTCCTATCCTAACCAATCAATTTCTATTTTTGACAATGAAATCAAACTGCTGCATGGAGTACTTCATGCGGGCTTAATAATATATTGGTGTACGTTCTTGGTGATTTATTGTGATTATAGCTGCACAAATGGGGCAGAATTACGGGATCTAATTGTTTTTCCCCTTCTAGAATAAGGTACCACTGTTATCTGTAGAAGCTCTGCACCACCTGCATATCTTTATCTTCGTCCTAGCCATTGTCCATGTGGCCTTCTGTGCTCTCACTATGGTTTTTGGAGGTGCAAGGGTGAGCATCTGGTATGCTTCTTCTACTGCTTTCTCTTATACAATAACTTGTTTGTTAATGTTTTTCTCTTTCCTCTAAATGTTTCACAAATAGATTCGCCAATGGAAAAACTGTGAGGATGAAATTGCTAAACAGAATTATGACCCAAATAAAGGTAATTATCATGTGCTATGCTTCTGTAAACTCTCGAAAGAAAATGGTTCAAGTCAATTAACCCCATGAAGCCATACATGGGATTACCTTCCTCCCGATTGACTAATTAATATAGTAAAGTGAGCTGTCTGTTTGAACTTTCTCATTTGAGTCTCAGTAAGATTTTCTGGCTGCTATAATTATTAATGTTATTATATGCCCATTGCTTCTAATTTCTGCTTGTGATAGTGCAGTTATGAAAACAAAAACAGTTACCGACGTCCACCAACATGCTTTCATCAAGGATCATTTTCTGGGTATTGGTAAAAACTCAGCTCTGTTGGGTTGGTTGGTAAGTTACTGTCTTATTTATATTTAATGTGTCTGCTGTATCTTCTGTTGGATTGGGTTAGGTAATAGAATCTACCTGCCATATGCTCTGTGAATGCTATAAGCTTGGAAAATAAGATCATGTTCAAAGATTTTCCTTGTTCATGCAACATGTGTTGCATGTGAGAATTAACATAAAATTTTGCTTGCGTACATGAATGGGACTCGTGTGCATTTGAGATGGCATTTTATGTTTTAGCTTAGAATTACTGAATATTGTTCCTGGGGCAACCAGTAATTTTTATATTGGTCCTCTTTTGGCTGGCATAATATTACCAAGCCTAGCTAGGAGAGGAACCCCCTTTTGGGGGTTTGTCCTACTTGTTTTGAAAGTGAGATTACCACTGGCTTTAAGAAGAGGGAAAGATCACTCGTAAATGCAGCATTGATCTTATATATGATGACACCAGACACACCTTGGTATTTCCATCTGCCAATCAAGGCTTGTAGAGTGAAGTGGGCCAAAAAACGTGAGCTGCATAGCGCAAGCTTTATTGAAAGAAAAGGCACCTTAATATAGATTGTCTGGAAAGGAGGAACAACGGTGATGCAGAGGAAAAGGTATATCATAGGAATTATAAGTTATGAGGTAAAGAATAAAACGATAGGGCTTGCTTTCATTTTTTTTTTCAGGAGGGATAAATAGCAACCTGTAATAAAGTATGTCATGGCTATTAGGCATATCATCCCCTATGTTGATTTTTTAAAAAGCTACAGAGAGAACTGATATAGGACCTTTCAAGTCATGATCCTTAGGTTTGAACCACACAATACTTATGAGCATGCTGATTATGAGTTTGTTAAGTGAAATTAACCTGTTGACCATTCCCAATCTTTTTCTCTCCTCTTCAGCATTCTTTTGCCAAGCAATTTTATGCATCTGTGACAAAATCAGACTACCAGACACTACGGCTAGGTTTTATCATGGTAAGATATCCAAGATGAGGTGGCAGTTGACTTGTCGATTTCCAGTATGGTTTTCCATTTTCTCTAACAGGAATTCTTTTGTATATTCAATATTTCTGTTTAGACCCATTGCAGAGGAAACCTCAAGTTTAATTTTCACAAATACATGATGCGTGCACTTGAAGATGATTTTAAGCAAGTTGTTGGGATAAGGCAAGTGATGCCGTAAAATACCTTGCGATTTCAAAGCATGTCATGGCTAGTAATTTATTTTCATTCTACAATGGTATTCTTATTCTTAACCATTATTTTTTGATCAAATGGTTCAGATTTTACTGCCTTCGCATTTATCATATTTAAAAAAGTTTTAATTTGTGTGCGAGTAAGGCCCTATTGCTGTATCTATTGATATCAGCAATCTTTGAAACATTTATTTATTTTTTCTTGTAAATTGCTTTTTGTAGTGGTAAATACTGGTGGTAAAACCTGGACCATTTGATATGAAAATAAGGAGTATTTGGTCGATAACCCCCTTGTGCAATTTTGTTCAGGAATAACACGTTGTGATCCCAAGTTTTGAATCAAGCCCTCTGTTATGATTTCCATACACTCTAGTTAATGGGAAACTTGTGGCAGTGCCATAGACTGTAATGTAGAAAATTACTTTTTCTTTTAAAAAAAAAAAAATCAAAATAAAAATAGGGAAAAATGGTCAGTAACTCCCTATACTTCTCTCCAATTGGGATTTTACCCCTAAAAATTTTTTGTTTGATGAATAACCCTTGTGCTAGGAAAAACTTGAGATTTGCCTCCTCCGTTACTTATTCCGCTGATCTGGCTTAATAGAAAGCACATAGCAATCTTATTGACAACCATATGGAAACTAAGATTTAAAAAAAAAAAAATTCTAAATACTTAAAAAGTACAAAGAATTTTTTTTTAAAATAAAAGGACTGGCATCCCTTCTGTGCCAGGCCACAAGGGGCTGTACCCAGCTATTCCATGGTGGCCCATGCCTCGTGACCACAATGGGGTGGCTGGATTTGGCCCCTTGTAGTGACCCAGGTCTTGGTCACGAGGTGCATACTGAGATTATTTTTTTAAAAAGAACTTTGGTATATTTTGGAATATGAATTTTCAAGTGGCATTATGTAAGATTTTCATGTGTTTTCTGTTAAGTAACGGAGGGGCCAATTTTCAAGTTTGTCATAGTGGTGCGGTTATTGTTAAAACAAATTGGCAAGGGACGAATCTCAATCAGGGCAAAGCACATGGAGTTACTGATCAAATTTTCAATATTAAATTTGTACTTTTAAAATAAAAGTAACAGGAAGAAAAGGAACAACGCTAGGCAGGTGGACCACCAGCCAATTGGTAGCCATGGCTTTTGC
Source organism: Platycarya strobilacea (assembly GCA_036898215.1). Lineage (NCBI taxonomy): Eukaryota > Viridiplantae > Streptophyta > Magnoliopsida > Fagales > Juglandaceae > Platycarya > Platycarya strobilacea. The sequence goes on from CM072556.1 coordinate 29,506,232, forward strand.
CAGCACAGGTTGGCTGAGGTGGTGGCCATAAGGAAACTAATTTTCCACATGTTAGTCCCACATCTGACATGTGTTTTCTGTTAATTGGGATGAACGGAAATCCTAGTAGAGGGGCCTCATTCAAGACTAGTGATAGCATTCTGTGTTATTCCTAAAACAAAATGCGCAAGTGGCTAAGCTCAAATGGGCCTAAGCATAGGGGCTTATTGATAAAATATTATTAAAAATAATGTTTAGGATTTTAGAAACTTCCTTGTAGATATAATGTAGAGGATCCTTATCTGTGTTAATTTTCTGGCTTGTCTTTTTTTTCTTGCAGTTGGTATCTTTGGGTATTTGTGGTCATCTTTCTGTTGATGAATATCAACGGTATGCTACTGCTTTTCTGTAACTTGGATTCTTGAAATCTCAATGAGCAATGATGTTGCATGTTTTGTTATCCTGTATCAACTTATATTGATAACAGAGAATTTGTTTTCATTATTTTAGGTTGTTTTCTCAAAGAAGTTTCAACTTTGTTAACTTGAAAGATAAAAAAGTCACAGTTTTGAAGGCTTAGGATACAACAGGGAAAAAAAAAGAGCTGATAATCAAATGCCACATTCAACCAAAAGAGCTCAACTACGACTTGTTTTGACCATTTCGTTCAGATATGCTACCGACCCCAGCCATTTCGTAATACCTGGGTTCATTGCTTTCTCATGCCTTCATCTTTACAATATTTTTCCTAACTAGTAATGTCATTGGTAATTATGTCAATTGATTACCACAATGAGCTTGGAGCCATCATCACCAAGTTTTTGTTTTTGTTTCATTTTCTTGTCTGAATAATATCCTACGCTGCTGTTTTTCCCCCGTTATAGTAATAAAAGAAGTCTGATTGTCCAGTAATCAGTTGATGGAAGAAACAAGGTCTCCTATGTCAGTTGAGAAAGCGTGGTATTATTGTAATAGATTGGTGCTTTACGTGCAAAAGAAATGGAGAGTTCGTGGGCAATCTTCTTATTCACTGTATGTGGTTAAGGTTTTATGGGATGAGATTTTTGCTAGGATTGGCATTGCTTGGGTGATGCCTAGGAGGGTGGTGAATCTTTTGGGTTGTTGGAGAGGAATTAAGGGCAATCGTCAAATTGCGGCTGTTTGGAAGATGGTGCCATTATGTCTTATGTGGTGTCCTTGGAATGAGAGGAATGGTCGCTGTTTTGACAATAGAGAATGATTGATGGGAGGGTTTAGTGATTTTTTCTTCCATATGTTGTTATTTTGGGCTTCAGCTATTGTATTGGATAGGACTAGATTTAATGGCTTTCGCGCTGTTTTTCACAGCTCTTAGCTTGTAATTAGGTGTTCTTCTCTTGTATACTTTCTATGTACTTGGGCTATGCCTAATTAGGGGGTTTTGTAAATTCTTCTTATAAAAAAAAAAAATTAAGACTTTTTTATGATGCTCAGGAAAAAAGTAACACTTATTTTTTAATGGTATCTACCATCTTCTCTTGCTTTTATGTCATAACGAGCTATATGAGGAGAATTGCTTGCAACAACTATGCATTCTGGTTTCACTTTTGCAGGTTGGCATACGTATTTCTGGATAGCGTTCATTCCTTTCATTGTGAGTAGTCTTGATATGATCCCGCAAGTTTTGTATCTCATGCAAATTTGAATATCTTCTTAACTGTTCGCCATTAGTTAGTTTGAACCCCTCATACCATAAATACAAGCAACCTATATGATGGAGATTAAGAAGGCAGATGTTTGAAGTGATGCAAAATGATTTTAAAAAAATTTGTTCAACCAATAAATGAAATAATCCCAGTGTGTGTGTGTATGTATATATATATATATAGTATATTTCTAGTCAACTTACTCTGTGTTGTATAATAAATTCTTGTTTTCTATTAGTGTGACCAGGCCATCTTCCAGGCATTTCAAGTAATTGACCAGAAGGGCAATTGTTCAATACAAATTATGCTAAAAAAGTTTAACTAAAGACAAGACATAAAATAAGACGTCCTGAGGAAGTCAATGAGCAGCTTATTTGGTTGAAATTCTTTAAATGAATGATACAAACATTTGCTGCTTGCATTTAGTCAATCCTTAAGTGACTGATATTGCCATTATTAGGTATCTGCATTTAGATTGTGGAGACCTTTCTATCTTCATGAGCATCTCTTCGTTGAGAGTTTTAACCTTGTTCCTCACATTCAATGGTTATGATTTCTGGCAATCAGTGACATCACATGGGCTATTATCCTTTTTTTTGGGTCTCTCCCTCTTCCTATAATAATTATCAGATTTATTCTTAATGCATGTGCTATTCGATAGGCTTGTTATAGTATAAGGTGTATGCATACACATTTGGACCTGTTAATTAGTAGTAGTTCGTTTTAAATAGCATATAAATTAACGTGTTTGTGCATGTATATTGGACTTTCAATGCTTTTATCCTTTTCTTTTTATTTACTCCCCATGCTGCTAATTCATTTATATCTCAGCTTCTACTTGCTGTGGGGACTAAGCTGGAGCATGTAATAACCCAGTTGGCTCATGAGGTTGCCGAGAAACATGTGGCCATAGAAGGTGAATTGGTAGTTCAGCCATCAGATGAGCACTTTTGGTTTGGTCGGCCCCGCATTGTCCTCTTTCTGATCCATTTTATCCTTTTCCAAAATTCTTTTGAGATTGCATTTTTTTTCTGGATATGGGTAAGAAGTTCTTCAAGTACCCCATATCTTTAATATTAAAAAAGATGTGAGTAATTGAGATGGAACATATTTAACCTGATTTTAAACACATGTAGGTGCAATATGGCTTTGACTCTTGCATAATGGGACAAGTTCGTTATATTGTCCCAAGGCTCATCATTGGGTATAAATGAAAGATCCTCTTATATTTTTTCATCAGTGTGAGATTACCGTGAAGGATCTTCCATACCCGAGTGCTAAAATGTGTCTTTTTTAACCTTTTGCTGTTTTAATCTAGGGTCTTCATTCAAGTGTTCTGTAGTTACAGCACCCTTCCACTTTATGCCATTGTCACACAGGTGCTTTGAGTTTCTGTTAAAACTAGAATTCATTTTCTTTTTCTTCCTCGAACAGTGTAACTAACCTGATTTCTGCATTTAAATGAAGATGGGGAGTAATTTCAAGAAGTCTATCTTTGATGAGCATGTGCAAGCCGGCCTTGTTGGTTGGGCTCAGAAGGCGAAGAAGAAAAAGGGATTAAAAGCAGCTAACAATGGCTCTGGCCAAGGAAGTTCACATGAAAGTACTACCGTGGGAATTCAGATGGGGGCCGTCCTCCGTAAGGCATCTACACCAGAGGAGATCCAGCCTGCGCCCGGTTCTGAAGGGTCAAAATGAGCAGTACCATTCATCAAGGACCCTGGTATATCACTGGAAAAGGTCAGGTGAAACATAATCATTAGGATTATCTTTCTGGATTAAAACGAAGGATTAAACAATGGAGGCTTGTTTTCTTTTTTGTTTTATGCTAGCCTTTGTGAATGTATTTATATTTTTCTGAAAAAGAAAAAAGTGTTGTATGTGTGATCTTTGTTGCAGAGAGTATGAGTCTGGGTTTAGCAACTTCTCTCAACACCCCCCCCCCCCCCAACAAAAAAAAAAAAATCTCATAACAGAATGAGTATAGCGTTTTAATAAGAAAGGTGGTTTAGTCAAAATCACTTTTCTTTTCTTTTCCTTTTATTTTAAATAAAGTGGACAATATTAGTTCTAACTTGTAATTAAGCAGCTTACATGCAACCCTAGTACAAAGTTGGTAGCTTTTGATCCTTGTAATATGAAAGTATAAACATGATAGGAGTAACAAAAATCTATGTATCCCGTTTGAATCCTTGTTTCCCACAGATTTAAAATTTCAATCCTGTGTTTTAGCTGATAGAATCGGTGGGGGGACTTCACCCTGCACCAATAGCTCCTATAAAAGGGATTTTTATAGTCACCTGTCCTCCCAAGAGGAATTTTAGGGCCCTTTGGTTTACGTTTAAATTTTAGTTTTCGAAAAAAGAAGAGAGGAAAAATGAGGATGGCGAAGTCTCAGGTATGGCAACTAGCTCTGCTATGAGCCTATGGTGTACCTTTGTAAGGCTAAATACCATTCATTGTGTTCAAATGCATAATAAAAATAAGGATGAGATCAAACGACAACAAAACGCTTCTAATGGTGATAGAACGAAATGCAGCGTTTCCTCTATGGTACGAGACTCTGCATTTGTTAAATGGTTCTCAGATCTTATTCTTCAGTCCTCCCAACCCGTTTATCTTGATTGCCAACGTACCGTATTACTCTTGCGTTAGCTACCTTGAAACGCACCGTTAGATTTCTTCCTCAAGTACACCATTTCCAGTTTAACACTTTAAAAAACAAAATTCACTTTTAGTTTAGCGTCCATTCTCGAGATCTTACAATATCTCTTTTCCTCCTTTAACTGGGTTCCTAACATGGGTAAACCGACTCCTGAGTAGCATTGCTAACTCATCTAATTCTACACCACGCACACCTTCTAAAGAGCATTTGCATTCGGTGCCATTTAACACCATTTTCCTTATATTTTAGGGAAAATTTTAGGGTTTTGTTTAAAATCTCCACTCCATCCGAATTCATTAAAAAAAAAAAGAGTTTTAGGGGATGAAGATTGGTTCTCTAAATATAGGAAATCACTATCCATCCCTTAAAAAATTATTTTTATCAATTATTTATTTTAAAATAAAATAAATTCTTCTTCCAACCATCTACACTTTTCCTCATGCTCATATTCATTATAGTTTTAAATAATAATTCTAAAAATAATTTAAATAACTATAAAATATATAAAAAAATAATAATTTTAAAAATATTATCATAGCTGCAAACAAATAATTTAAGTTTTTACTTAAAATATTTGCTAGAGTAATAGTTCAAAACATAAATAAAAATATTGAGTAATTAAGTTTGAAGTGAGAGAAAAAATAATAAAGAAAGAATAGAAAAAATATTATTTTAATAAAATAGAGAAATGATAAGAAATAAGATGTAAGAACTAGGAAATTTTTTAAAGATGAGTACAGTTCAATTTTTTTTTAAATGTATTTTTTAATTAAATTTTAAAGAATTTAACAGAAATGCATTTTTTCCCCTCCGAATGTCAATGGTAATGAAGATGTACATATAGGGCCAATCATTATTTTAGCTTTCATCAAATTCCAGAAAATCAAAAGATTTTTTTGGCTTCTTTCTATATGGATGACGAAGCTCTCATTTGGTTTCAAGGTGCCAATGAAGCTACACCACTATCTTCTTGGGAGGAATTTTCAAAGGCAGTTCAAATAAGATTTGGTTTTTTACCTCATGATGATCTAATGGAAGCATTGACGAGATTAAGGCAAACACATTCGGTTACTACATACAAGGCAGCGTTTGAGATTCTTTCAAACAGAGTTAGAGGTGTGGCAGAAGTTAATAAATTGAATTGCTTTTTGAGTGGTTTAAAGGATGAGATTAGGTTGCCAATTCGGTTACTTAATCCCTCTACACTTAATCAGACATTTGGTATGTCCAAGATTCAAGAACAATATGTCTGGGGTGCTAAGAAAAGTATGAGCAATGCAGCTAGTGATTTTACACCACAACTTTCTGTTACAGGTAAAGGGGGTGCAACTGCTAAGTTGCCATATCAGAAGGTATTTGAAGGGCAAATGCAAGATAAAAGGAAGAAATGTTTATGTTCCTTTTGTGATGATAAATATTTTCCAGGCCATAAGTGTGTAAAGCCAAGGATTTATATCTTGGATGGCATGTAAAATCTTGGTGAAAAATTTGAAGCAAACCAAGAACAGGAACCAGTATTGGAGTAGGTGGTTGCTAACATAGCTTCCATTTCATTATAGGCTATTGAAGGTACCCCTTACCCTAAAACTACACGTGTTTTAGGTCAAATTAACGAAAGAAAAGTAGTGGTTTTAATTGACACAGGTTGTACACAAGTAGTACCCATAACTTTGTGGATACTTTTGTAGCAATTAAATGTGGATTGACATTTGATTTGAATAAGTCTATCGGAGTAAGAGTGACTGAGGGGCATTGGGTCCATAGATTGGAGAAGTTGGATTCTGTGCCTTCAATATTACAGGGTAATCAATTTGTAATGGATTGTTATACCCTCGATTTGGGTGGATGTGATGTAGTTATGGGGGCACAATAGATGCATTCATTAGGTTCTATAACCTTGAATTTTCCTCAGTTACAGATGAGCTTCTCACAGGCCAATAAGACAATAATTTTGAAAGGCATAAAGTCAGCTATTGATGGTTTGATTGATGATAAAGAGTTGTCAATGATTTCGAAGGTGGGTTCAAGAGGCTTTTGGCTTCAAATGGTAGCTGTTGAAGCTAGTAAAGAACAGCCAATTTTGAGTAGCAAATTATAAAGTTGTTAGAACATTATGCAGTGGTTTTTGACGAACCTAAGGGTTTACCTCCACACAGGTCAAGAGATCATCATATTATCTTAAAAAATGAGTCAATCCCTGTGTCATTAAGGCCTTATAGATACCCACATTTTTAAAAAACAAAGATTGAAAACATAGTAGTAGATTTGTTTAAGAATGGGGTCATTAGATCAAGTCAATCCCCATTTTCTTCACCTGTTTTACTGGTAAGAAAAGCCGATGGTTCATGGAGGATGTATATGTACTATAGACAGCTTTATGAGGCCACAATTAAAGATAAGTATCCTATCCCGGTAGTGGATGAGTTGTTTGGTTCAACTATATTTTCTAAACTTGATTTGAGATCCAAGTATCATCAAATTAGAATGAGGCCTCAAGATATTCATAAAACAACTTTTAGAACACATGATGGACATTATGAGTTTCTTGTAATGCCATTTGGACTCACTAATGCACCATCAACCTTTCAAGTTCTCATGAATGATGTTTTCAAACCATTCTAGAGAAAATTTGTTATTGTGTTCTTTGATGACATTTTAATTTATAGCAAAGATTTGGAAGCTTATATTTTGCATTTAACAACTGTTTTGGAAGTCTTGAAGGAAAATAAGTTGTATGCAAAAAAGTCTAAATGTCATTTTGCATGCCCAGAGATTGAATATTTATGGCATATAATTTTCAAGGAGGGTGTTAAAGTTGACCCTAGGAAATTAGAATTAGAGGTGATGCTCAGTTGGTCTATTCCAAGAAATCTGAAAGCTTTGAGGGGTTTTTTGGGCTTAATTGGTTACTATAGAAAGTTTATCAAATTTTATGGCCAAATTGCAGCACCTTTAACTGCTTTGCTTAAGAAAGATGCCTTTGTATGGAGTGATGCAACCATCATTGCCTTTGAAGAATTAAAGCAAGTAGTTACAAATCCACCAGTTTTAGCATTGCCAGATTTTAACCAAAGGTTTATAATTGAATGTGATGTTTATGGGGTTGGTGTGGAAGCAGTATTAACGCAAGGTCAGATACCTATAACTTTTTTGAGCCAAGCATTGAAGGGTAAGAATTTGATGTTATCTACATATGAGAAAGAGTTGCTTGCTGTGGTTCTAGCCATCAAGAAATAGAGACCTTATCTTCTTGGGTCAGTGTTCACGATCAAAACTGACCATTTGAGTTTGAAGTACCTCTTAGAATAGAAAGTTGGTACAATTACTCAACAAAGATGGATTTTTAAATTGTTAGGGTATGAATTCTGTATTGAATACAAGAAAGGGGTGGATAACAAAGTAGTGAATGCTTTATCTAGAAGAGATTGTCAAGGGGAAGAAGCATCAGTAAATGCAATTTCATTCCCTAATCCATCATGGCTGGAGGAGCTTAAAAAGGCTTACTCGAGGGATTCTGTAGTACAGCAGCAGAATGAATTGCAAACTAAAGGGATTTCATCTGATGCAAGTTTAAGTGAAAGGAAGGTGTGTTGTTTTGCAAGGGGAAAATATATGTTCCTAATTGTCAACAGTTAAGGAACAAGTTGCTGAATTTTATCCATTCAAGTCCCTCAGCTGGTCATTCAAGATTCCATAAATCTTTACAAAGGGCTAGAGCAGAATTTTATTGGCCTAGTTTAAAAGTTGAAGTGAAGAATTTTATTCGAGAATGTGAAATTTGTCAAAGAAACAAATCTGAGACAATTCATTCACTTGGTCTATTGCAACCATTACCAATTCCTCAGTGTATTTGGACAAATTTGTCTACGGATTTCATAGAGGGTCTTCCAGTTTCGAAAGGGCACTCAGTGATTATGGTTGTAGTAGATTGACTCTCAAAATATTCTCATTTTATGGGCCTCAAACGTTCCTTTACAGCAGCAAAGATAGTACTGTTATTTTTTAATAACATCTTTAAATTGCATGGAATGCCCAATACCATTGTACCGGTTAGGGGAGCTACCTTTACTAGTTGTTTCTAGAAAGAGTTGTTTAGATTACAAAGTGTAGCTCTTGCTTATTCTTCTGCTTACCATCCTCAAAGTGATGGACACACAGAAGCAGTTAATAAGGGATTATAACATTTCTTGAGGTGTTTTGCAGTTGACAAACCGAATACTTGGGTGGAATGGTTGACTTTAGCTGAATGGTAGTACAATACCAAATTTCATTTATCCACAAAAATGACCCCTCATGAAGTTGTTTATGGTAGACCACCAACTAAGCTGCAACACTATGTACCTGGATTGTCTGCAAACCAGGAAGTGGAACAACTTTTGAAGACCAAAGAAGAGGTTTTATTTGTGCTTAAGTTGAACTTAGAAGCTGCTCAAGCAAGGATGAAGTTTCAAGCTGACAAGTTGCGAACTGAAAGAGAATTTAATGTGGGGGACTGGGTTTTTCTCAGGTTGCAGCCTTATAGGCAACAATCTTTAGCAGTGAGGAAGAACTTGAGATTATTTCCAAAATTTTATGGGTCATTTCAGATTATGGAGAGGATTGGAAAGGTAGCATACAAGTTAGATTTTCCACCTTCGTCCAGCTTACATCCAGTATTTCTTGTTTCTTGCTGGAAACAGAAGTTGGGTCAGTATAGTACCAGGGTTAGTTAGTTTCACCAGTGGCCACATTACCACCTTTTAATTTTCATGGTGAAGTAGCACCTGAACTCGAATTAATCTTGCAGAGAAGAGTGAGGAAAGCTAACAATAGACCCTTGACAAAGGTTTTAATTCAATGGTAAGGAGTTAATTTAGAATAAGCTACTTGGGAGTCTTATTGGAAGATGCGTGAGAAAGATGACTTTTTGTGGTTGTGAATTAGTTTGAGGTTGAAGAAGAGGAGATGTGGAACGGGCGATTTCCGAGCAGTCTCATGTTAGAGATCTCAGGTCTCCACCACAACCCCCACTAAAGGAAGAATTCGTCAAAGAGGTCCTGTCCGAAACACCCATTGTCTCCAAGCGGCAAAACCCAATTACAGCAGAGGAGAAAATTTGATCCATTTCTCGTTATTTCCATACTCTTCCTTCATTTTTTTTCCACAAATTAAAATTTCTGGAGCTCCTAATTAAATCAAAACAAAAAAGAACCCAGGTCCAGACCAACTACTCCAAGTGGGAGAGAAAAAAAGGTCTCTGTGAACAGGGGCGGAACTACATGCACCTCAGGGGGGGCTACCGCCCTCCCAAAGTTTAAAAAATAATTAAGACAGTATACAAGTGAGTAAAAATATTCTCCTATCTACAAACTTTTTACTCAAATTGACCCCCTCAGATTTGAAATTATCCCTTCACAATGTACCAGAGTCTTAAAATACTACAAAATTCCTCTTGTACCATTGGACGCAAGTCCTATTCCGTTGGATCTCTAATCTCTTCTTACATTTCTATCATGATTTTAGTCAGTAAAAGCTATAAAGCATTGCTGCCAGCCTGACTGTTGTGTGTTCAATGTGCAAGAAGCTGTTGCGTGTTCAACGTGCTCTGTTGTAGAGAACATGACTCCATGGACTAAATTTAGTTACATAAAGAATCTGCAGTGCTAGGCTGCTAGCTCAACAACTCAGATATATCAAACAATTGATTAATATAATAACTTTAATATGTAGAGAGGTTAGAGAACAATTGATTAATATAATAATATGTGATTGTTTATTAATATCTTCAGAGAAAAAAAAAACTTTAACAATATGTGATTGTTTATTAATATTTATTTATTCAATGCATCCTATTAAGTTTCTATTTTCAACTAATAAGTTCTCTAACTTCTCTACATAAGTATTTAATTGACATTTAAACTTCTATTTTTTTGTTTTTAATTTTTTTTTGTGTTGATGCAAGTTTACAATGATGTTGGATTTGGTTAAATATGTTTCACATATAATAGTATTCCCTCATTGAATTAAAACAACTTAATTAGTGCATGGATTATTCATTAAAAAATATTGAATCATTGTTATTAGCTATGAATTTTAATTTTGTGTAAAAACCATTATTGATAAATGAGTGTAATGAACTCCATTATCAAAATTTGTATGTCTTCAAATTTGGGTTGGATATTGTAGGTTTGTAAATCAATTGAGAATATTCGTTAATTGACAAACTATACACAAAAAAAAAAAATCTAACATTTTTATATTATTACTTAATAGGTACTTCTCAAATTTATTCTTAATTTATAATATTTTTTTAAAGTATAAAAAAATATAAACAAGTTAAGAAATAATAACAATTGATTTTTTATTTTTAAAGAAAACCGTTGACAAGTCGACGAATAAAAAAAAAGAGACGTGGTCACGTGGACAAGTCGGAGACTTTGTCAATCGCCCCCCCAAATACCAAATGCTGGTTCCACCCCTGTCTGTGAACCTTTATCTCATTTGATAATGGCCTGAATCTCTTTCGACGAGGGGTCTCAAAAGTCAAAGCCTTCTTTGAAAGAGAGTCCACAAAGAGAGATCCTGACTCAATGGGCAATTCCCATGTAACGCAGTACATATGAAGAAAAATGGATAGGACCAATCAAAATTTATAAGCGCCCGTATGGGTGTGCAATATTGTTTATATGTAGCATTACTCTTTATCATTTCACCTCGCTTGAAGGTTATGTTTGGATAGTAAAATCACTTTATTACCCTTCAATATTTTATCGTTATTTTTTACTTATTTTTATTATTATTTAATATTTTATCGTTACTTTTCACTATTTTTTTTATCACTATTTACAGATCATCAAAGATTACCTCAACCTCAATACCCTAATGTAGTAGAGTCTAGTTTGTTTTTAATGTTGAGTTGAAATAAAAATTTGAAAATTAAATAAAATATTATTAAAATATATTTTTTAAATTATTTTTATTTTGAGATTTAAAAAAGTTGAATTATTTATTTTATTTGAACATTGATACACACAATAAAATTTCACAACAATGTGTGAGGATAATTTTATAAAATACTTTATTTTTATAAAATATTTTACAAAATTATCTTTTAGTTAATATATTGTTATGAAATGTGTTGTAAAATATGTTATATATAAATCATTTTCCAACAACAAATCAGGATAAGATTTGCCACAACATTTCTGGTTTAAAATGCATCGATTTTAGAGAAAAGTATGTGGAGTCATGGACACATGTTTTCTCGCAAGCATTTAGGTTGAAATAAACAAATCGCATTTAAAAATAACTTCACTCCGTTTAGAGATAACTTACAGATAGCCTGGCTAGCACATGAGGTTGTCTCAAGTAAGTGATCATCCGTTAATTTCTGAATTCTAGATTATTGAAAGAATTCAAGTTGCGTATTTTGTTATGAAGAAAACTAACCATAGCTTCATTTAATTTTGCAGGGCTGCCCCTAATTTTCTTACATTTTATAATTTGGTCTCTTAAGTTTCCGGATTTTGTATTTCAGCCCTCTCACTTTTCAAATAATTTTAACACAAAAAGTCCAATTGTTCATATGAATTTCATTCTTTCAGTCATGGCCGAATTACATAAGCTTTTTATCTCCATTCCCAGCTCACACATTTTACCAAGACTGAAACTTAACATGATTTTTCACATGAATAAGCATGAATACTTATCTTACTCTCACTAAAACCTTATAAATGTGTTTCTTCCTCTCAAGCTTAAATACCCAGTATGCATTTGGCTATTGTTGAGCCTATACTATTCAAGCCCTCCCTCTACAAGTCTCTTTTTAACGCTTAGGAATGTCAAGATCAAGCTTAGGCCGAAACCTTAAGTTGGATAAATCATCATGGTTTTACTTGTTCTTAATGTCAAGAGATTTGCTTTTTAAGGTTAATTTGTCGCATTCAACACTTCAAACCCTTAAGGCATTTAACACTTCAAAACCCGACCCGACCTTAAATTTTTCTTTATTTTTCAATAGTTTTGGTATTTTTACTTAAGAGGTTCAAGAAAATTACTTATTATTCCAACTCAGATTTCCAAATTCGAAACTCGGATGAACAAGCCTAGGCCAAACCATAAATATATGTAAGTATCCAAACTCTTTATACACATTTCACTTTACACTCATTCTACTATTAAAGACCAAAATATGCATGCATGTAACCATTTAATATTCAAGGGACTTCAATATCTTACATAAGAAAAAAGTCACGGAATATGACTATATGAGGCATAAAAGGCATCCTTTTTCATCCTTTTTCTTCACCTATAGAGTTATAGTCTTTGTGGGAGGCGATAGACGTTTCAAATCAGTGGGGGAATTATAGTCTTGGGTGGAAAATCTCTAAGGCTATATTAGTAAGGTTGTTGCAACTTGTAATAGCTAGATATAAGAGATCAGTACAGGACAGTTTCACCTTCTCGAACGTAGTTGGTTCCGAGAGGGAAAAAAAGGTCCTTGAAGTTTTTTTGCTATAATGGAAACTTAGATTTATTTATTTATTTAGTTGGCATCAAGTGTACTATGCAGGAAACACAGTTCCAACTGATGTTTGAGGTGCACAGGTCATCGGTAAGAAATTTTTTGCAACTATATCTAAAGTAATAATTCTCCAAGTTGGATAATTTTTAGAAATTGTTTGCTTTGCATCTGAAAGTTCTAACCTTAAACCTAGAAGGAACATACCACCACGATCAAGGTTGCTTCTAAAGATTTTAGATTTCTTTATGATTGGCATTCAAATCATTATTAGTAATTGTTGAGCTTTTCATAAGATTTTAGATTACTTTCCCTGCAGAGAATTGCTAATAGTAATAGATTCCATCAACCTGAAAAACCAAAAGGGAGGACATAATTTAGCATGCATCCACATTGGTGAAAACAACCAACCCATAACTCTTTTATTTTTTTTTATTTTTTTCCTTTTTTTGACAAGAGCTCAGAAAAGATGACACAAAGCAATGAAGAGAAACACTAGTAGTAACGTTCCAAACCCAAATCCAAAGCCATCAGCAGCAACATCTGCAGAGTGATTATAAGGTGGCTGCTGCTGCTGCTGCATGAGACCAAAAGAAGAGATGCCAAGAATGGGAAAAAACAAAGAGAACAAGTGTAGAAGAAGTAAAAGGAAAAGTAGGAGCAGAATCAAAATAGATAAGGCCGCAATGCCTTCTGCTTCTGCTGCAATCTGACAAACAGCCACAGCACTTTCCAGGATGGATAACAATATTGTTGGCCCACATATAAACCATCCTAAGGCTAGCACCACTATACCAGGTACCACTGGTGATGGCTCTCTCATCTCTCTCTCTCTCTCTCTCTCTCTCTCTCTCTCTCTCGATCGGGTGCCTTGAGTACTGAGTTGACATAATAAATAGGATAAAAACAGCTTTTTGGTAGTTGTAGGTGGAGAGGATTTCTAACACACTTTTGATTCTTTTAATTGGCTGTACATATGGTTAGATGAGCGACCCCAACTTCGCAGCGTCTTTATCTTCGGTACAAACTTTGGATTCATAAAATGGTAAGGTTATAGTACACCATAGTACTATCGAGTTATTCTACCTACATTATTTAAATGATGACGGCTCATATAAGTCCATATAATTATGTTTATTTATTTTTTTAGAATTACAATAATATCTTTTTCAAATTAATATATATATTTTCTTTTATTCTCATACATCAATGCTGTACATGCGGTCTTTCATCCAAATAGAAATTTTCTATTACCATTTTGATCACTTTCATCCTACTATGTAAGATGCAACATATTTATTATTATTTGATGATAAACAATTATGCAATAAAATATCATTTAATGATGATAAATATAATACATCTTGTATAGTAGAATGGTAGTATAATATATAGAATTTTCCTTTAAAAAAAGCCATTTACAAATAAAAATATACATTAAATTGTAATTTTAAAATAATAAATCTAACATATCACATATTACCTCGTCAGCTTGTAAATTTTATTTTTAAAAAATATGTTTATAAATAAATTCTTTTAGTATTTTATTTTTACCCCCACAGCTTGAAGGCCAGCCCAAGAATGGATACAGATTCTCTAAGCAATCTAAGAGTGTGAAATGATCACATTTATTTACTTTAGAATATGGGATACTTTTGTCATTTCATCTATCAACATATATTTGATATTTTAAACTAAATCGATACCATCCATTACACTTCAAATTGAGAAGATCCTGTACCAACAAGAATGGGCTTTGTTTAAAAATAATAAAATCAAGAAAGAGACCAATTCAATAGTAATAAAATCCTACAAGAAAACAGCTATTTTGCAGAGCTTTTTATTTCGTCGCTAAAAAAAATCGCTGTAAAAGGCACTTGTTGCGACGCTTTTTATTTCGTCGAAGAATTTCGTCTACATGAAAAAGGATAGACACAATTTTTTTTTCATCATTTATATAACTACTTATTAAATGAGAAATATACTTATACAATAACTTACCAAAATATTATCACTTTACATAAATACCTTTATTTTAAAACATGTTTGTAAACATTGATATTTAAGAGTCATCTCCAACGAAGGATAGAACATTGGAAACCATTGATTAAGCTGATTTCTTTTCCAAGTCTCGAGTTTTCTTAGAAGTTGATGACTGAAACCAATGCCCCTACTGAAAATGACGTCTTTGAATCTTTCTTCGTCGACGCCTTCAGGAAGTTTGTATTCTAGCTCGAGATGACAGGAAAAACTAGTACTAGTTACTAAAAAAATCATGGTGAATGTGTAACACGGTTTTTAATCTTTCCTATATATTTTTTTGAGATTCTTTTTGCAATCCTGAATAGGAAATTGTATTGCACTCTCATTGATAAATGAGAGTAAAAAGAGACAAAATATTATTTTAAAAAGAATAATGCTAAATACAATCCTCATTTTAAGAACTGCAATACAAACTTATTATTAAAAAAAAAATTGAAATTACAATCATATCATTTTAAAAATAATGCTTTTTCCTCTTTTACCCTCGTTTTTTAATAGGACTGCAATATAATCCTCCACTTAGGACTGCAATAAGAATTTTCTTTTAAAAGAGATGCTTATTGTAATTTCAAAACTTTTCCATACTAGGCTTGCATTGCAGTCCTCATTTAAGGACTGTATGTAGCATTTTTTTTCCCTTTAATGTCAGAACTAATCTTAGAACACAGCTTGATTTCCTGCATATTTTTTGTAGCAATTCTTGAGAGAAATTGAAGATGAAGATGCATCACTGAATAAAAATGAAATTTATCACAAAATACAGAAAGTTAAATTTGAACTCGTGTTCCTAATCATCATGGTAACTATCTAGAGAATAGGCATATGCAGTCATATGGAGAGATACAACGAGTGAGACACAGATAGGCTGCTGCTATGTAAATTAAAGATGGTTACAAAGTTAATTACCAAGAAGGATTGCATTTGTTATCCTGCACTATCCTGCGCCTACAAAAGTACATCATTGTATAAAAACTAGCTGAAAAGATGATGCAGAAATGGCTTCACTCACTCTCCAACTTCTCCGTCTATATATCTATCCACCGATGGAGTGTACCGCAGATGTTGCTCATAAAAGTTGATCAACTATAACAAGAAAATAATATAGGTAAGCAGAACAGCAGGCATAGAATATTAATGATATTCGTTAACATTGATGCTAAGTGCAGAATTGGTAAGGAGCATTAATGTAATCACAAGGCAAGTGCATCAATTACCAAGAGTGGATTGTTAGCCTTGAGAAACTTGTTGTCCACTGTCACTTCTGTTCCATCAGACCTTTATAATGGCAACCACATGAGAATCAGGCTTTAGAGTGATTAAAAGAGAAACACGGCAAACATATCAACAAAAATGGGCAATTATCTTTAAAAGAAATCTAGCAGCATGTAAGCTCTTTTATTAAACATGAACTTTCACAGTTCACAGTTCCCTTCTCGATGGAATTAACTTCATTTCTTATGCCAGATGCCGAAAGAGAGAGAATAATGGCTCCTATTAGTTCTGTCACGATTAGAAATTGACTAATCAAGCAGGTCGTGTTGTCCAGATAGATCATAATAATATGTAAAGCCATGTCCAAATGCAGGCTTTCTAAATAAAACTGCCAACATAACCGTACTAGTTTCCCAACACGAGCAAACATCACAAGCGGAATCACAAGGACTAACAAAATGCACATCACCAAATGTACATGCCATACATATGGTAGGATATATGACATACAGCTGCACTGGTAAAAAGCATAGGTTATCATTCATCTCTGAGCAATATCACAGCAAAAAATTTTAAGACATGAAAATTTCAAATCTTCTCATATTAAAAATGCAGTAATGTATTGCTGTCATAAAATTGATGAAGATTAAGCAAAAATATACAGTGATATTCAAACAAGACATGCAAGACATACCTGGACGGCTGGACATGAGCCCTATAAGCTACCTTTTTCAGATACTGGTATTCATTTGAACATTAGAACAAAAAGATAATGCATGATAGAGGACGGACAAACAGAGATGGAGATAGACATAGACGAATTAGGAAAGCTTTGCAACTAAATAACAACTAAATAAATCATGGTACAATTAAAAATCGTGAGAAGTTTGTGCTGCCCAAGGATCTGATGGGAACTAGTGAAGAAGATTTTGGGCGTTGAATAAACATTGTAAGCCTATGTGATGTGTAAGAATAGCTAAATTTTAGCACACAAAAAATATTATATGTAACTAAGTTTAGCATACTTCAAGCCATTTTATTTTTTATTTTTTATTGTAACATCTTTATTAATACACGCAAAGGTGAAGCCCAACTACATAGAGGTAGCATACAAGAGAGACACCTAACTATTAGAAGAAAAAGATACTAAAAAATCATCTAAACAAAGTCCATTAAAGTATATATGTGCAGTCCACAGGAGAAAACTATAGATAAAGAATTTCTCAAGCTCCTCCGTGTTTACAATCCAAATAACTGTATCATGTCTTTATTCCATAAATATCAAAATAAGGGATTAGGGCTATCTTCCACACTCTTGTGATTTGCGAACTTCCATCTAGCCTTCTACAAGCATGGTAAAGTTCCACAACTCTTTAAGGCATAATACTGTCAATGGACAACTTTGCCATCCATAATCCTTCTTCTATTCTATTCTTTCTTCCTTCTTTGACCTTTTCTTAGGTTACTTAGGATTGTACAGTTAGCATATTTGAGAGAGTATAGTTTCCAAAAAGAGCTAGAATCATATAAATAGTAGTCATCTTAGCCACAAAAGCAAAAGTTTCTCCATGATTGACACCATATTGCTAATTATTCCCAAATGCAACAAGCCGAACTTTATAATGATCCAAACTTCCATTAGAACGGATCTTGACTGAGTAAACCTATTTGCAACCTAGAAGAACAATGATGTGAGGACAAGGCTCAATGTCCTAGGTGTGATTGGGCCTCTAGAGCGGTAATTTCTTCCTACATAGCTTGTCACCAACAGTCATGCTTGGCAACGTGAGTAGGATGTGGGAATATCAAAATTAGACAATGCAGTAGTGAGAGCTGAAATTGCCAAAACTGGAAAAAGGAAACCCATATCTATCTGAGGGTACAGACACTTGAGGAGAGTGATGCACCAAAAGCTCTGGAGGTGTTGCAACTGACTGAATCTGGAGCGTAGTAGAATCAAATATTGGGTGAGCCATTGGAAGAGACTGTGGGCGGGAACTTCTCATATACACAATACTTGATTTAAAGCAAAAACTGAATTGATAAAAATCCAAGAACTACTGCTCAAAGGAGGGGGACCATAATAGAAGAGGACGACACAGAAAATAAATGTTGATTTTCAAAGAAAATAACATTAACAGAAATGCGTGTACGGTGTGATGGATCATAGCAAACAAATCCCTTTTGACACACATTATATCCCAAGAATGCACATCTAACAAATTGACAAATAATTTATGTCACTCATGAGGAGGTAAATGATCAAAATATACACAACCAAAGGTACGTAGGTTATCGTAACTAGATTGCTTAGTAGACAAGCAAAAATAAGGAGACTATATGTGTAGGACTTGGGAAGGTATACGATTAATCAAGTGAAGTAGTTTTCAGAGCCTCGACCCAGAACATTGATGGTCGTCTAAATCAGGAGGCTTCAGGAAGTAGAAGTAGAAAATTGATTGTCAACATACGTGAAAACTCAGTGAAAGTATGAAAAATCTCAGATTTCGAGTGAAGAAAATAGACCCGGGTGAATCTACTATGATCATCAATGAAAGTCACATAATATTTAAATTTTTCATGTGAACTAATGGGGAAGGTTCTCAAACATCACTATGGATAAGATCAAAGCAATGAGAGGCTCTGCTAACATGCGAAGGGAATGGAAGAGTTTTGCTTTTACCAAGTTTGCAAGAAGCACACTCAAGAGATAAAGAAGAACGTTCTTTATTATCAAGTAAACCAGAGTTCAATACATGAGGTAATCTTTGAGTATCGAGATGGCCTAAACGACGATGCCACACCATTCTAAAATCTGGAACATTATTACAAACAAAAGACTTAATAGAAGAGACTAGAGAAAATGTTGAAACAGGCAAAAGTAGTGGAAACAAGAGCCCCACTTTAGGTCCCTTCACGATCGACTCCCCCATTACCTGGTTCTGCAAAGCACAACCATTACTAGAAAGATTAACAGCACAATTGTTATCAATTGATTGACCAACATAAATGAGATTCGTGGAAAGCTGAGAAGTAAGAAACACATCTATAAACTTAGAAGAGGCATCTCCATAGCAGTTATTGGCAAAATTTGAATGGCAAATTGACTAGAGTAGGGCCAAACATGATACAAAACGGTAGGACTATTCGTCATGTGATTAAAGGCCCCCGAGTCCACGTATCAAAGTTTAGTAGAATTATTACCTTGGAACCTCATTGCAAATAATGTCGAAATTAGCATTTGTTGCATCATTTCAAATGTGCAATAATTTGCTACAGGAGGTGCAAGAACAAAGGAAGCACCTAAAGAAAAGCCATAGGCTGCAGAAGTCACTTCTGGAGGGGCAATAACAGAAGTCTGAAATGCTTGGGCCTGACATTTCTGAGGATGAATACGATATTCTTTGATAATGTGACCCTTCTTTTTGCTCCTTTTTTAGAATTAATAGGTGGTCCTCGTCCTTGGGCAGCATAAGCCATAGTTGCCGTCCCTAAATTCTCATGAGATTACTCCAAAATAGTTTGAGTACTAAGACATTCTTCACGAAATAATTCACCAAAAAAAATATCAAGAAAGGGAACAGGAGACTTGTTCAGTAGAGAGGCGCAAACATATTCAAATTTAAGGCATAGTTTCATAAAAAATTGGTCACGCTGGCTAGTCTCGTAAAGATTCTGAATAGTCGAAAGAGCGACACAGGAACATCTGCTGTAATCAAATCAGTATATTCATGCTAAAAAGTCAAAAATGCCGAGTAATAGTCTTGGATGGAAAGACTACCATGTTGAAATATGGACATCACATATTCTAACTGAAAGCGATGAGCATCATTATCTTGATGAGAAACCGTCTTCAAATAATTCCACGTGGATTAGCGAAGCGATAGGGCCACAAGTTGGTGACAATATGTGGCTCCACTAAACCAAAAATTCAAGACATGATCCATGTATCAAGCATAGCCCATAAAGGAGAAGATTTGAAATCCTTAAATTTGTCAGAAGTGGATTGTTGTGCGACATCCATGCCTTCAATATGACGTCATTTCCCTTGAGGAAAAATTCAAATTGAAATGCCCAAGTAGAGTAATTTGTGCTCGTAGACTTAATACACAGGTGTAAAATCCATAGTAAATAAATAGAACCCGAGACAAGAGAAGGGACTGAACTATTTCTGTTCAGTACCAAAAGCCAAAAAGAGACAAAACAGAGAAACCAAACTGTCAATAGCAAAGCCAAGAGTCAAAAATAGGAAATTCACGTGCCGAATCAGTAGAAAAACTGGAAAAAAAAAAACAAAAAAACAAAGCAAAGAACCAAGATACATTGGGTTACCATGCGAGAGGGACAGAATACACCGAACAACTGTTTCGATATGTGATCGACAACCATAGATGCCACCTACACTTAGAAACTGCCAAAAAAAACACCAAGAACTCAAACAGAGGCTGCCGAAAATACCACTCCAGGAAAAGAACGTGTTAATGAACTGAGAATGGTCGAAAATAGTCAGAGTTGAGCCAAAAGATGCTGACAAACTTCAACCCAGAAATAGATGGTGCCAACAACACCAACCCAGTAGGAAAAGGCCGAAAACAAAGAACCTTGGACATCAAGTTATCAAACAGCAGCACATACCACGTCAAAAACACGAGAAATACCAAACCACCCTTGGGCACTCCAGCTTTAATTCCATTATCTAGGCACTAAATAAAAAAATATGAGCTAATCTAAATTTGTCTACTTCTAGTAAGGCATTTTTTTGGTTTCAAATAGTATTTTCAACCACCAGTGACGATATGTTAGCAAGCACTTTTGAGATATGAAAACATCATACACCTAGTTACAACATAAGGAGCTAGAAAGTGATAGAAAAAAATCATTTAACCAAGCTCCAATAAGAACACAAGATGAGGCCCAAAGAAATAAAGACTGGAAGAAGAAACTTCAAAGCTCATCTGGAGAAAGCTCCTTATCTTCAAAGCTTCAACCATTCATTTCAATCCATAGACACCACATGACGTATAGAGGTATCATTCTCTATGTGTGCGCAATATGTGAACTGGCCTTACACCTTTGCCAACAAGCAAACAAATCAACCACCCTCTTGAGCATCACCCAAGCAATATCCGTTCTGTTAAAGATCTCCACCCATAACATCTTTGCCACCTAGTAGTGAAGTAAAAGACGATCCACTGACTCCTCACTCTTCTTACACATATAACACCAATCCATTATGACGAGATCCCACTTTCTCAAATTATCCATAGTCCAAATTTTCCTAATAGATGATGTTCAACCAAAGAAAGCGATTTTCGGCTGCACCTTACTTTTCCAAATACACTTGCAAGGGAACAAATATAACTTTGACTTGACAAAACCTTGTACAATGATCATACAGTAAACTTCCAATTCCTTGTCTTCATCCAAAGCATCTTGTCCACATGAATATCAAAATTCAAAGTATGCAATAAACTAACAAAATTAGAAATAACTCAACTTCCCAATCATGAGCAGCTTTACTAAAATGAACATTCTACTGTGGGGAACCACTAGAACAATCCAACAACTTTTGATTAAGAGCCTCCTGAAGCCTCCTGATTAAGAGCCAACCGAAAAAGAGAGGGAAACATAGTCATTAAGAGTAAAGTTTTGAATTCCGTTCCGATGATCGTTCTGGTTGAGACACTGGAATGGAATATTTCGGTTATGTTCCGGTGTACCTTTTTGGGATGGACATTATATGAATAAATTATATATAATAACTATATTCTAAAATAAACATATATACAAATCTTAAAAGCATACATGCTTGATGAACTTAATAATATTCCTCAATAATCAATACAAGTCTTAAACACACGTTTATAAAATCTAATACAATATCATAAGTTTTTAATCTAACAATTAAAAGTCATAATCAATATTCCTCATCTTCAATAAGACGATTAGGATCAATAAAATGATCAGATTTTCAAGCTTCTTTTTTTTAACAATTGTAGTCAAAGTGTAAATGTAATGAACTATAAAAATTAAAAACTACAAAGTGTAAATAAAAAAAAAAATGACAGTGAATAGAACTTCAAACTCTAAAATCAAATACAAAGAAAAAAATGTTGTAGATCTATATTTAAATGAACAAATAAAGACTAATAAGTAATAAGTAATAGTGTAAATTATAAAATGAAAGAGGAAATTAGGAATTAAACTAATTTAAACCGATACATAGTGCCAATGGCATTAAATCTTAAAAAAGGGATCTTCTCGTCGGCGGTCTGAGGCTCGAAAGTTAGAGTTGTAGAGGTGGTGCCGTTGTGAAGGAAGGAGTTGTGGGTCGTGGTCGGCAATGGAGACGAACTGATGAAGTGATAAATCGCCAGAGTTAATTTCGTGAATAGGGCTTTCTCCACTGCTATGCGAAATGCGAATCGAGACTGAGGCCTTAGGGTAAACCGTAAGAACTAAGAAGGGTCTGGTATAATTACAAAAATAAAAAAGAGATTTTAGTATTTACAAAATAACCAGCCATCACCAATTTGGCTACGGAACACATATGCCGCCCAAAACTGAATTTTGCCTGGAACATCAAATTCTGGCTGGAACACCCGAAATTTGATCCGGTGTGAAATTAGAGCAGCCAACCGTTCTGGTTACTATTCCGGAACGGCAAATTCCGGCCGTTCCAGTCAAAACGGCACGGAATTCAAAATTTTGATTAAGAGTTGAATCATCACACCAAAAGTCAGGCCAAAATCTAACCGTGGATCCATCACCAATCACAAAAGTAATATAATGAGCAAAAGCCTCCCATCCATTTCTAACGTTCTTCCACAAACCTCCACCATGCGCAATTCTCACTTCATTAGAACACCAACCCCCTCACAAACTCCCATACTTCAACTCAATAATAATCTTACATAGAAACTTCCATTCCTAGTGGTATCTCCATAACCATTTTCCAACGAGTGTCTTATTAAAAAATCCTCATATTTCAAATTTGAAACCTAATCTAGAAATCGGTGTACATACCTTATTCCACTTGACCATGTGGAACTTAAATCTCCTCCACAATTCCTCCCCCACAAAAAAGCTCGAAAAATATGCTCAATTCGATTAGTCACTCTTGTCGACAATGGTAAAAGAAAGAAAAATAAGTGGGAAGATTAGACAGTGCACTCTTGATAAGAGTGGTTCTTCCCCCTTTTGGCAAGGGCAACCTTTTCTATCCAGAAAATCTCCTCTCAATTTTCTTCATGACCACATCCCAAATAACCTTAGCCTTGAAAGAGGCCCCAATTAGAAGTCCCAAGTATTTCATTGGCAATAAAGCTACCTTGTGGCCAATGTTTTGGCCAACCATATAATGTTCCTTACTTTGCCCACCGGCACCATCTTGGACTTCTTAAGATTTACCTTAAGACCGTAAACAACTTCAAATCATTGCCCAAATGTGACCCCGATTCGTATCACGAAATAGTAATGTGTCATCTGCATAAAGAAGATGGAAAACTGTAATAAAACCATTGTTAGTGCTCCCATTGAAAAGCTAGATAGAAATCCCGCACCAACCGCAACCTCCAAGATTCAACTAAGCGCATCCATAGATCACAAAGAGAAGAGGGGACACCGGGTCCACTTGCCTCAAACCATGTCTGCTCAAAAGAAACAACAATAGTACCATTAACCAAAACAAAAAACCGAACCGTGGTAACACAATGTTTAATCAACATACATCTCTCAATTAAAAGAAAATCTCAATTCACACAGTCAAAAGCCTTCTCCATATACAACTTTACATAAAATATATATTACTCCCATTCTCAATCTATTCTCCAAACATTCATTTACAATAAAAATTGAATAAAAAATTTATTGCCCCTTAACAAAGTATTTTAAGGTTCCAAAATTATCTTCTCCACAACTATACTCAAATGATTAGCCAATAACTTTAAAAGACTAATGGGATGAAAATGCTTGACATCCGTCACCCCCACCCTTTTAGGAATGAGTGTTACAAATGTCATATTGAGGCAGTTCTCAAATTACAAGAAAAGAAATCATGAAAACACTCATATTATCTCCCTTCACGATATAAAAAATGCCATAGAGAAACCATTCGGCTCAAGAGCTTTGTCTCTAGCCATCCCTCTAACCACACAGTGCACTTCACCCACCTCAAACAGTCTCTCCAACCAATATGCACTTACAATACCAATTGTCTTAAAAAGTAGCCCATCAAGTTTTAGCCTGCACAAATGTTGTTCCAAGAGAAGTGTCTCATAATTGAACCACATGGTTCTTGATATTAGAATGATCAACAATAACATGACCTCCAGAATGGAGCATCTCAATAGCATTGTTCCTACGATGAGATTGGTTACTTGATAAAAAAACTTTGCGCAACAATCTGCTTCTAACCAGAGAGTCTTAAGATTTATGCCTCCATGAAATCTCCTTCAAAATCAGCTTTCCAAGTTCAGCAGTCACTAAATTGTTCCTACTCAACTCCTCCAATAAAACCCCATCTTAGCCCTCTCCTCCAACCTATGCAACTCCTCAAAGAGGAACTTCATTTGACTATCGGCATTCCAAAAAAAAATTTTTGAATAGATAATAAGAGATTTATTGTTATAAATAGGCATAGCCCAAGTACATAGGGAGTATACATGAAAAAATACATACAACAACGAGAAAAGGGAGAAAGAAAACTAGAAAAACTCCCACATATCATCACTAGTCATTATAAAGGCTTTAGCCCAAAAATAAAGAGTTTTGAAGAAAAAATCCTAATTTGTTCCATCGATCGTTCTTTTTTTATAAGTAATAATTTTTATTGAATAGAATGAAACTAGGCAATGCTCAAGTACACAAAAAGTATATAAGTTGAGACACCTAATTACACTCTAGTGAGCTGCATAGAGTAAAAACTCATGAACATTCCCACCCCTCAAAACAATAGCAGAAAACCACTGAAAGAGAGAGAAAACAAAAAAACTCCAGATTTCTTCCGTTGCACGC
Source organism: Platycarya strobilacea (assembly GCA_036898215.1). Taxonomy (NCBI): domain Eukaryota; kingdom Viridiplantae; phylum Streptophyta; class Magnoliopsida; order Fagales; family Juglandaceae; genus Platycarya; species Platycarya strobilacea. Next base: position 29,531,331 of record CM072556.1, read on the forward strand.
TCCTTATTGTTGAAGCACCTATCATTCATTTCCAACCAAATAGCCCACATTAAGCATAAGAGAATCATTCGCCACACTACTGTTATTTGAGCACAAGGGTGAGACCTATTCCAGCATGCTAGAAAATCCACTACACTTTGAGGCATGACCTAACTCAGCCCGGCTCTACTAAGGATAACAGCCCATAACCTTCCAGCCATCTCACAGTGTAAGAGTAAGGCCTCGTTTGGATTCGGAGATGAGATGAATTAAGATAGGTTTAGTTTATTTTTTAATATTATTATTATTTTGAAATTTGAAAAAAGTGTATCGGAATTTGAAAAATGTGTATTGGGATTTGAAAAATGTGTATATGAATTTGTGTTTTGTATAAAAAATTATAAAAATGTAATGATGAAATGAAGATGAGTTGAGATGAATTTTGAATACAAACGGAGCCTAAGTGGTCTATTAATTCCCCATTTCTTTTACACATGTAGCACCATTCCTAATTTCCCCATTCCTTCCAGTCACCTCAGCCGTCAATATCTTCCCATGTGCGGCTGTCCACATAAAAAATGCCACTTTGATTGGTATTGGGGCCTTCCATATACTCTTCCATGGGAAGAAAGTGGGTTGTAGGACTATCAAAACCTTGTAAAAGGATTTAACAGTGAATTGTTTTCTCCTTGTGTGTTTCCACAACATGCGATCACCCCCATTAGCCCCTAGTTTTGCTGAATACAAGTAGCTGTAGAAATAAACTAGCTCTTCAAGTTCCCAATCTTGAGCATTTCTTGTAAAAGTGACATTCCAAATTACAGTCCCATTGGCGCGACATAGTGCATTTGAGACTGGAGCTTGCTGATTTCCAGTCATGTTAAAACAGCTAGAAAAGCAGTGCAAAGAGGGCTCTCCCCACACCAAGCATCAACCCAAAAGCGAATTCGCGCTACATCACCCACCTCAAACTTCAGATGTATTTCAAAAGTGTCCCACCTTTTTCTTATGAATTTCCATAGGCTTACTCCATAAGACCCCCTACCTTCATTAGTGCACCATCCCTCACACGCACCACCATACTTATGGTCAATGACCTTTCTCCACAACGAACTCCCTTCCATTTGGTACCTCCACAACCACTTCCCTAATAGTGTTTTATTAAAAACACACAAGGTTCGCACTCCTAGCCCCCCATTCGCAATTGGACAGCTTACCTTTTGCCAATTTACAAGGTGAAATTTAAACTCCTCCCCCATGCCAACCCACAAGAAAGCTCTAAACAACTTTTCTATCACTTTGCCACCCCCGCCAGTAAGGGAAAGAGAGAAATGTAGTAAGTGGGGAGATTGGAAATGGTGCTTTTGATGAGTGTCCAAAATATATGAGTATGTAAAACTATAAAGTAAAGGAAGAGACATATTTGAGCCTAATTCTACAAGACTTAAAGCATCATGTAGAATTAGGTTCAAAAGAAAACCTCAATCACACAAGTTAATGGTTCAACATCCATAATATATGCACATATACCATATAAAACAGTATATTTCACACATTAGATAGAGTAGGGAAGGAAAATTAAATGATAAGTATATTCTTAGCAGTACAGAAGGCTAAGAATTGGAGCCAGGATACAAACCTTATAGCCGTAAAGGTAACTGACACATCCTGGATATTGTTTGATACAGAAGCTGAATAGCCTATGGCCTTGATAATCCTGGTGATATTAGATGCATTTCTGAAACCATTAACCCCATTCCTGCTACTTGGATTCTCCCCAATGAAACCAGGATTTTCAGTCTCTGGTGGCTGAAATCTACTGCCAGAGCCACCACTTCTAGTTCTTGCATTATGCGCAACAGCCGGTTCACACAAGCACAACTCTTGTTTAAATCTCTTCACAGAACCAGACTTCCTTCTCTTAGCACCAGTACGGCGATTGCTCTGAAATGGTTCAATGCAACCAACATTGGATACCCCATCTACAGGGCCATTACCCTCTGAAGCTTTGCCTTCTTCAAAATGTATTGAAAGTTTTTCTAGGTTGGCCTCATTGGTAAACACTGTTGTTTTAAGCTCACTAAGCTTGGGATCATATTCCTTTCCATTATTTCTGTCATCAATTTGCTGATAAATATTCTCACAACCATTCTCAACAACTGTTTGCATGGCAGTTTCAATTTCCTCATTATTATCTTCTTCATGAGCAGATTGAGAGACAGGATGAAGATTGGTAAGGCCTGATTTGGTGGGAGGGCCAGATTTCCCAGTTTCAGTCATGACGTTTACTTCTACACCTCTTAAATCATATGCAGCAATGGAAGAACGCTGCTGCTTCTTCTTAGGTTGAGTAAAAGGAGTCCCATGCTTACGCTTGCGTTTCCGATGCTTTCCTGATCGAAAACTTCAAAACCAGGTGGAAAACAATTTCAGAATCACAAATAGAAAAACTCCAATGGACAGACTGCATGTATTTGTTTAATTGATAAGGAACTGAGGAAAAGGAAAAAAACATTCACAATTCTGTTTGTGGTGCGAAACAAATAAAACCAACTAAGCTCGGTTAAACAACAATCTAGAAGGAAAAACACAGGCTAATTTTAACTTTGTCAACTCAACCCACCAGAAAAAAGTTTTATATATTCTTTTTAGTAACCAATGAAAATGCTTCATATCATAGAAAGAAAAGGGAATAAATACCTTTCTTCAAATGAATAGATAACATCGGAGCATGACTGGAGATTCTCCAATGGCTCCCAGGTGTTTGCCGCCTCCGGCCATCCACGCCTTTAATATACATTCCAACTATAATTTAGTAATATTTTTTTTTTTTATAAGTAAGAGATAAATATTATTGATATGAATTAAGTAGGCATTGTCCGTGTACACAGGGAGTATACAAAAGAACACCTAAATACATTCTAATAATTTATTATTTATATTAATATAAACTAAATAATAATTTAGTAATAATTAACTGATTTGACAAGCAACAGCAACGCTAAACAGGGGAGGGATCAATTGATTCCAAAAGAGGCAAGAGGGAGACTCACCATTTGATTAGATACTGAGGCTGACCCTATTTTCAATGCCCACCATCATCCATCCACACAGATCACCAGCAACAAACAACACCAACAACAACAAAATATACAATGTCCATCATTTATTTAATTCCAATAAAGCAATCCGAAAAAAATATGCTAAATAAAAGTAGTCAATGGCAAAGGGAAGGTGGGGGTAAAATCAAATGCCCTCCAACACCCTAGAAAGTTTTAGAAAATGTATTGGTTCAAAATCTTTCAAAATTTTGCCATTTCAAATCCAAAAAGTATCATTTCTCAAATTAAACATTGGAATAATCTGGATCTAGCTCCAACTCTAAAAAGAGTCTAGTTTTGAATTTTGTTAGAATTTATACTAATTTACATAGAATATTATATCTATATATTAGTTTCAACAAAACCGAATAGAAAATTCTCAAAAGTTTTTTTATAAGTAAAAATTTATTAATACTAGTGAGAACACCTAGCTAGGAAAAGAAACTTATACTCTAAAGCTATTGCCAAGAAGAAGAAAAAAATGAAATGTATTGAAAATAGGATCTTCTGAGTTCCTCTTGCGAACATTCCTCATCTTTGAAGTTCAGATCATTTTTTCCTACCAGATGTACCACAAAAGGAATATGAGAACCATCTTCCATATTGTTGTGATTGGCAGGATACCATGAAGACTTCTCCACTAGCAAGAAGATCGACTGACTATCAAGCATAACCCATGGTAACCCAACTCTGCCAAAAAAATCATCCCATGGAGTCTTGGCAACCTCACAATGAAGTAGCAAGTCCACAGTCTCACCACTTTTCCTACACATATGAGCAACAGCCAATCCCAATAATTCGGTATTCCGCAGGCTGTCCATAGTCAATATCTTCCCTAATGTTGATGTCCATACGAAGAAGGCAGCTTTTGAAGGCACATTACTCTTCCAAAGGTTCCTCCAAGGAAAGTGGTTATTATCCTGATTAGGGGTGACCTTACTTTTTTTTATAAGTATTAGGGGTGACCTTATAAATAAAAGGATGGAGAACTTCCCTTTCCTAGAGGCACTTTGCAACATCTTATCTACTTCTTTATCCTTATTCCGGTAGAGTACAATAAGCTAAATGATTCTATAAGAAACACCTACCAATCAGGATCTGCCCGGAGGAATTTAACATTCTACTGAGCAAAATCACCCAAAATCTCCAATAACTCCGCCACCAATGCCTCATGTCTGCACAAAATCCTATATACCGTGGGTAAAGTGTTCTTGAGTGCCCTATCACCACATCAATAACTTGTGCATCCAAAGAGCAACCCCCCCCCCCCCCCCCCCCCCCCAAAAAAAAAAAAAAAACCAGCAAAAAAAGTACGACCATATTTGGAATTTATTGACACCATTCCGATAACACCATACATATCACAAACTTTTCTTGAAACAACTTTTCTTGAGCAGACCTCCCCTACACATTTAAATTAAGTTCGAATAGCTTTTATTATCTCACACGCAAGGCAACTATTTTTTTTTTTAATAAAGCAGCTTACATGTTTATCTGCATTACTGTGTACGCGTTTTTGAAGCTAATATTATTATTTTTTTTAATAGAAACTAAGCATAAAATTCAGAAAATATAAAATTGAACATATTTTTTAGATAGGAAAACTAGCTAATCTAGCCTTTTGAATTGCCAAACACCCTATTTTGTCATTCTGAAAGTACTTTCCTTTAGGAAATCCTGCCCCAACCGATTTAAACTCCTGCCTCTGCTACTGAAAGAGAGATATTTTGAAGAAGCATTTGGGTTTACCTGACACATTTTTAAGAACCAACAACAATATGGAAGATGGTTCTCATATTCCTTTTGTGGTACATCTGGTAGGATACCATGAAGACTTCTCCACTAGCAAGAAGATCGACTGACTATCAAGCATAACCCATGGTAACCCAACTCTGCCAAAAAAATCATCCCATGGAGTCTTGGCAACCTCACAATGAAGTAGCAAGTCCACAGTCTCACCACTTTTCCTACACATATGAGCAACAGCCAATCCCAATAATTCGGTATTCCGCAGGCTGTCCATAGTCAATATCTTCCCTAATGTTGATGTCCATACGAAGAAGGCAGCTTTTGAAGGCACATTACTCTTCCAAAGGTTCCTCCAAGGAAAGTGGTTATTATCCTGATTAGGGGTGACCTTACTTTTTTTTATAAGTATTAGGGGTGACCTTATAAATAAAAGGATGGAGAACTTCCCTTTCCTAGAGGCACTTTGCAACATCTTATCTACTTCTTTATCCTTATTCCGGTAGAGTACAATAAGCTAAATGATTCTATAAGAAACACCTACCAATCAGGATCTGCCCGGAGGAATTTAACATTCTACTGAGCAAAATCACCCAAAATCTCCAATAACTCCGCCACCAATGCCTCATGTCTGCACAAAATCCTATATACCGTGGGTAAAGTGTTCTTGAGTGCCCTATCACCACATCAATAACTTGTGCATCCAAAGAGCAACCCCCCCCCCCCCCCCCCAAAAAAAAAAAAAAAACCAGCAAAAAAAGTACGACCATATTTGGAATTTATTGACACCATTCCGATAACACCATACATATCACAAACTTTTCTTGAAACAACTTTTCTTGAGCAGACCTCCCCTACACATTTAAATTAAGTTCGAATAGCTTTTATTATCTCACACGCAAGGCAACTATTTTTTTTTTTAATAAAGCAGCTTACATGTTTATCTGCATTACTGTGTACGCGTTTTTGAAGCTAATATTATTATTTTTTTTAATAGAAACTAAGCATAAAATTCAGAAAATATAAAATTGAACATATTTTTTAGATAGGAAAACTAGCTAATCTAGCCTTTTGAATTGCCAAACACCCTATTTTGTCATTCTGAAAGTACTTTCCTTTAGGAAATCCTGCCCCAACCGATTTAAACTCCTGCCTCTGCTACTGAAAGAGAGATATTTTGAAGAAGCATTTGGGTTTACCTGACACATTTTTAAGAACCAGAAAGGGGGGGTCCTTAAAGCGTTACCTTGCGAACCCTTTTGCGGCGAATGGACTCAATTTCGTAGAATCCGTCGTCGAGCTTAGGACGCTCAGCCGCAACGTCGTCGTCAACAGGGGCTTCATCCTCATCAACCTTATCTTCTTCCTCCTCGGCGTCTTCTTCTGCCTCTTCAGCAGAAGCGGCGGCAGCAACAGAAGGCTCTCTTTCCTCTTGGTCCTGAAGCTCGTCCCTTTGCACTTTCTCCACCTGGGTCTGATCCTTTTCACCCGAAGGCACCGCCATTGAGTCACCACCACCAGAAGAAGCAGCTTCACTTGGAGCAGCCAATGCCTCGGGGTCAGTGTTCCTCTTCTTTCCTCCTCCTCCTCCTCCTCCTCCTCCTCCTTTCATTTTCTTGATTTCTGAGAGAAATAAATTAAAAGAAAAACAAAATATAGGTGTGCATGAGAGAGAGAGAGAGAGAGAGAGAGAGAGAGAGAGAGAGAGAGAGACAGAGAGTAGCAGAAGCAGTTACTTGTTATGTTCTATGGATATTTGCAGGGATTGGCTTTTCCTGCCCTCCCTCTCCAGTCTCCTCCTCCTTTTGCCTTGTAGTCACTGTGCGTGTCCGAGCGAGGTCCCAGCCCCCAAAGCCCTCACGCCAGTTGCCAACTCAACACTTCTTTTCAGCCTTCAGTTACTTTTTTATAGTTTTTTTTTTTTTTTTAAATATATATATTTTTTGTTATAAATACGTATATGAATTTGGTGGAGTAACATTTGGTTTCCACCTTGTGTGCCCATTTTTGGAATTCAAATTCTATCAAAATTCATTAATTTATTATCTTCATATTTCTCAGTTTCTTAAACATCATTTATGTAACACACGAAATTTAAAGAGAATTATATTGAATTTCTGAAAAGCTAAATTTATATTATTATCTTTCAACTCTCTTGTTTTTTTTTTTTTTTTGTCATTTTGCGACACTTTATCAACACGACGTTCTAATCAACTATTGTCTTGTTTTTTTTTTTTATATCTTTGACAATGTATTTGGGTAACATTTTTCGAACATAGCTTATGCTTATTGTAATGTAAATTATTTTATAAACCCTTGATATGATCTATATAACATTATAAAGAGTATAATGTTATCATTTTAATATGATGAATATTATTATCTTTTATATGTTAGCTTGATTTTAATTTTTTTTAGTATTATTAAGGAAAGAAATGAAGTATCCTTACGGGATAACTCTAAAAAACTAATTTTGTTGAATATTAAGTATCTTATAATAAAATATCCATTGATTTAATTCATTATGATTTAATTCACATGGAGTTGCACAATTGAAATTGTGTAGAAAAAAAAAATCACTAATAATTATAGGTTTGAAATGTAACATATAACATATTTATATATCAAACGTATTCCTGCAACAATAATATCACCGGTGAAAGTTTATAAACTAATATCTTATTTACTAGTAAACAAAAAAATGAGTTGTTAACAAGAAATCATCAATCTCATCCAATCAATTCTACTACAATTCTTGTAGCGAATGAAATTTCACTTCATCGTAATAAATGAAACTGTAATGGCATACGTGGATGTGGTAGAAAATACAAACGGAACCAAGGGACATGTACTCAAAACTTTCTAAAAAAAAAAGATCCATATTATCAGAAGTGGAACAACACCATTACAAAGTAAAATGAAAATAAAGAGTTATTAATTAAGTCTATAAATATGCAAAAACCCATCTTAAGTGTGTTATGAAAGGGCATTGATCATATACTTGTCGTATGTTCAAACACTTAATGGACTTATATCAACTATGAAGAAATAAAATAAAAATTGGTCGAAATGAATTTTACTTACCACGAGGATATAGAAGATCATCTAACTTATTTTAATAATCTAAATATGGTGGTCCTTACTCCCTCAATATATACGTTTCCTTTATACAACTAAATAGAGATAATAATATTTTAATTAGTGATACATATGACCATAACAATTAATTTTAATCTTTATTATAATATATTATGTTTGAGTCATTATCTTTTAATACATCCTAGTAAATTTTCTTTTCCATTAATAAGGTTTTATACATGTTTTAGTTTACAAAGATACATGCACTCCGTTGATGCATAAACTAATTCCAAGATGATTGATGAAAATATATTTCTGAGAGATAATTGTACAACTTACACAATCTTTAAAAATAGGAAATATTTTCAATATTTACATTATAGAGAACAAATGTCGATACAATATCTTGGTCATTAAACCCAATTGAATGCTCAAGAAAAATTGGATTACATGTTGTAATGTACTAGAAGTGTTCTCATCCAAAAATCTTTATATTTTAGTATGATCATCTTAGTCGTTCGAGATCAATCATATGCGATGAATAATTGAGAATTCATATAGATATTCCTTAAAGAACCAGAAGATTCTTTTCTCAAATGATTATCCATATGTAGAATGTTCTAAAGAAAAATTAATTATTAGAGCATCCCCTTCAGGTAATTATTGAGTCTCCATTATTTTTACAAATAATTCATATATATATATATATATAGACCTATACATCTGCCACGTGAGTCAGTTAAATATTTTATGATTTTAATAAATGCATCAACTACATGGTTATATATTTATCTACTAACTACTCTAAATATTGCATTTGCTAGATTTTTGGCACAAATTATTAGATTATGAGCATAATTTCTTGATTATTCAATTCAGTATGTTCGATTAGATAATGTAGTAGAATTTACATCTAAAATCTTTTATGATTATTATATGTTAGTTGGATTTAATATTGAATATCTTATTACTTATACACATTCAGAATGGTTTAGTTGCATCATTTATTAAACATCTACAATTAATTACTCAACCATTTGTGAACAAAACTCTCTCTTTGGTTAAGGATGTGCAATTTTACATGCTGCATCGTTGGGTCGAATAAGACCAACTGTCTATAATCAGTATTCTCTATTGCAACTTCTTGTTGGCTAATTATCATATATTTTTCATTTTTATACTTTGGATTGGCTGTGTATATTCTAATTGCACATTCCCAACGCACTAAAATGGGTTTTCAATGTAGACTCAACCCCTTTGGTAGGTTTGAAACGAGCACTTGTATTTGTATGGAAATAAGATCTTGACATGTAGCTTATTTTCATTTAAGTAATGAAATATAATTTTTTTTTAAATTGATTTGGAGCCTGAAAATCAATCATGGATCTTGAATTGTGTATATGAGCCAACTAATTTACTCATGATAAAAAGGCTTTTTGGAGTTGGTTGTGCAAGATTTGTAATGCTTTTCTTTCAGGACCTAGTGTGTTTATAGGGAATTTCAATTCTTTAGCTGAACCAGCTGATTAATCTGAAACATCTTTATCCTATGTATACCTAAAGATCAAAGAAGTCAAGAAGCTCTCTCAAAGTATGGTGTAAGAAGCTCCTTGCAGTAGTAATCCAACAAAATGTCAAGAAAGTTAGAAACTCGTTAATTCTCTCAACCATATGCTAAATAAAGCCCCCAATGAGCTACAATTTGCTTCAAGAAAGGGTGTTGTAACAAAAACTACTATATGGACTTAAAATGAAGGCTATGTGGTGGAAGCAGAAGTCTTGAGAAACTACAAACTGTAAACAATATTGTTTCCTTGTATCCGTAGTTAGAGAATTGACATATACTAGAAGGGAGAACCAAACCAACCCATTCTTTTTCTAAATGATGCTAAATGCTAAAGCCTAAATGCTGAACTATTAACCCTATTTGTTCACATGGGCGTTCATCCCCCAAGTATTCCCGGACCGCACGAAGTAACTTAGTGCAACGTGGCAAATTTAGTAGAGAGAAATCAGCAAAGAAAAGAAAAATGGCTCAACATCTTAACATGCATTTGAGAGTTTGTTCTCAGCAGCCAACCCTTACAAATTTTGGTCGGACTCGATTGATTTGGGTCGCTCTGGTCGTAGAAAGTAATGCAGCAGATGTACTTTCAAGGTTCCTTCTTTTTGCTCATATGTTAGAAAGAAAATGAAGGGTTGATGAGCCCTACACATTTTTCTATAGACCTATAAACTGCAACTACCTTGCATTTGGCAAATCAAATGATGGGGAAAATGCTTTAATTTCAAATGCTTGTCTATACATAACCTTTCTCCAGTTTTCTGAAATAAGGAACATTACTGTCCTGCAAGATGAAAAAATACGTTATAAATATAGACATAAAGCAGGAAAGCCGTTTCAGACCTCTAACTAAGAATTATCTCCGTTCTTCAATCTAATTCCTATATCTGATGGGGGCTTATGGAAGCAAATACTGCTGCAAATGTTTGGTTCTCTTTTTGTTCTTCAATTTACGAAATGCACATGACTCAATTTGCCGGATTCTCTCTCTACTAACACCCATGGACTCTCCTATCTCTTGCAATGTCTTCATCCTTCCATCCTCCATTCCAAATCTCCATCTGATGACTTGCTTCTCCCTTGGATTGAGACTGTCCAATACATTCTCCAAGTCCTGCTTCATGAATTGCTTCAACAGAAGCTCTTCTGCTGTTTCTGCATCAGGATCGGCAATTACTTCCTGGGGGAAAAGGCACATGAACCCATCAGCAAAATACATATTCTAAACAGCAGTTTTGCAACAGGAACGTGCATTAAAGGTAACATAATTTTGAACAAAAATTGCAGCCCAAAGAGTGAAGTGGTAGAGGAATATGACGGACCGAAGGTTTAAGATTCTGGTTGATGCCAAACTTCTGATCCAGAGATCTAGGAGCTTTTGGAGTCATTAATACAGCTGTAAGCCTCTTCATTGACAGCCCTGTTGCCTCTGCAATTTCTCCATCATCGGGTTGTCTTCCGTTTTGACTATACAATTGTTTTCTAGCCTCCTTCACTCTGTAAGTTGCCTCCACCATGTGAAACTGTTTACCCAAAATATTTAAAAAGAAAAAAAGACTGTAAAACTGGAGCATGAAACAAATAACAGTATTTGTCTGTGCAGGTAAGAAAAACAGCATTTAATTTTTCTTTAATGATTTATTGTTCTTACACTTGAAAAATCATAAACAGTTTTCATGCTATACATGAAGGGAGACAAATTGAATTCGTAAAGGAAACTCACAGGTAAGCGAATTGTCCTGGACTGATCAGAAAGAGACTTCCGAACTGCCTGTTTAATCCACCAGTGAGCATAGGTTGAGAACTTAAAACCCTTTGAAGCATCAAACTTCTCTGCACCTCTTACAAGACCTCGGCATCCTTCCTGCAATCAATGACCAAGAGTTCATTAATGGAAGAATCAAGCTGCAGGATTGTACGAACATTCATATATTGTTCTTCATTGGGAATTTACATTTGATTCAAAAACTAATTCTTTTTTTATTGACACTGAGTGTCTCGAACAAAGTCCTAACTAATCCCATAATCCCTGGGGGGCACAAGTTCCCTTGGCAAAGAGTTTCTATCAAGTGCACCTCGGATAATTCAAGGGGAAATTCCCCCATTCCAATAGGCCCTAGATATTGCTTGCACCTAAGGAATTCATTTGACTGCACAAAATAGAACTATTAATACCTGAACAAGATCTTCAAGATTCATCCCAGCTCCCTGATAATTCTTTGCAATTGATATAACAAGCCGTATGTTACTTTTAATCATTTTGTCTTTGCAAAGAGTACCATAGTTTAAACGTTTCCTCAGGGTTTTCTGATCAACTCCAGCAGCTGCAGCCCATTGTGCAAAGGCAGGCTCACTGCCATATCGCTCGGCTAGCTCCTCACGGAGCTTTTCCAGCTTCAATAGGTCCTGAATTATGTGGCAGAGATCATCCAAAGAAAATCATTAAAAAAAGTGGAGTCAGAAATAATATCCGAAATTCAGGTCAATCATCCAAATAAATATTTCCCCTTGGTTGCTTTTAGATTTATCAAACCAAGATGAAATGGAAACTCAATTAATGTGCTTGTTGGTTTACTTCTTTGTTAAACAATATTGCCAACACTATATTGACTAAAAGTTTAAGGCTGCATTCTTTTGGATTGAATAGAGATTAAACTAAACAAGTGTAAACTAAATGGCAACAAAGTAAACACAAACCTCTCAGGAGTGAAACACACCTGTATTCCTTCAGACAACTCCAGTTCTTCAGTTGCAGTAAGAAGCCTAGATGTGCTGGTAGTTGCTCTCAAGTAACGCAATGGATCAGAGTAGTCTATCTCTTGTATAGAAACACGCTTTTTCCGGCTGGTAGAACCAGGCTTCACAGACACAACATTAGCAGCAGCCTTCTCTGCTGCTTTGGCTCTTTTGGCCTTTCGTTCCATTTGGCGCCTCGATCTTACAGCTGCACTCTTGGAAAGCTGTTCTTGCACAAGGTCAAGTTCATCATCTGTTGGCTCCATGTCATTAGACTGTCTTGTGGCATGTAGCATTGAATGGTTTTCCAACAGTCCAGTTTCAGGTCCCTTGGGATCTCCTACTATAGCAGCTCGATCAGTTTTCACAGGCTGAACCCAGTTGAAATGTAAAACATCAGCTTTGAAAGAAACAGATGATGTAGTATCTGCTTTTTCAGAGTGTTTATTGTTAACCAACATGGCTGCATCCTTCGCAAACTTGACGGCTGCTTTTGCAAGAGTAACAGCTTCAGCAGCAGCAGCAGCTATCACAGCCTCTTCGCTCGTAATAAGCGTTTCTGTTGCTAATGTTGCTTCAAATTTTGCCTGCTGATAACAGCAAAGCTAATTAGGTTTGTAACCTAAGAAATATACAGCACATCAAAGAATTCATGCCAAGCAACAAAATATATGCAGCATGAATGCATGGTTTGTACAAATAGGCAAGCACAATATGTAAAAACAAAATAAAAATTGAAATACGATTAAATAGACAGGGATGCTAGTTAATGAAATGCTACAAATTATATCAGAATGGAATGACATCTCACCAGCATATGAATTAATGAAATTTATAACCGTGGCCATTTGTACATCAATTGAAAATTCAACCAATATAACTAACTACAATGGGAACTGTCTGTTTCTAAAAAAGATAAAATAGTGCAGATGGATACTGGAGTATTGATTCATACTAATATGGGATGAATTTGTGATGCTCAACTTAATTACACTAAGACCCAATGCACTACTTAATGAAAACAAATAAAATAAGTTACAATGTATGCATGGATGCATTCAGAAATATGTGGTAATTTATGCAAGTTTATCCCCTAATAAAGATCAATTAATTAAAGGCGCATTACATTCAATATGTAATCAAGAAAGTTTGAACTTAGCCCATAAATCTTACTCTTGAATAATGTTATACAGCAAATAGAACAATTCTGACCTCTGTGGGTGGACCAGCTGCCCCCATATATGTCCATGGTTTGTTTGCGGTGAACGGGTCAGAATCGGTTTCTAAAGAAGGTAATCTCAGCTTCCCCATATTAAGCACCGTAGTACTTCCTATTGATGTTGAAAATGATGCAGTGGATAAAATGCATTGTGCACGAACATCAATACGATCTCTACTTTTTTCTGCACATTTCACCCATTGATCATACTCATCAAAAAAACATTCACCCATCAATTGTGACCAAAATAAAGCCAATAAGACTTACTTAGTCTACATGTCATCTAAAAACAACAAAACTCTGCAAACCAATAAAAATCTGCATGTAAGCTAATAAATGTGCACAATGAAGACAAAAAATTACATTTGAATGCAACTCAGTAAACCATGTTAAAGTACCTAAGAGATCACCTAACAGAAAGCTTACACGAGATGGAAGGGTGTATCTCAAGTTAATATTTTTGAGAACATATAGATTGGTCACTGATTTTGAACATCATCCAGCATATAATTACTATCTAAACCCAAATAAACCACTTGGACAAAACCAATGAGTAAAGAGACAGGAATATACCTAACTATTTAACAGCACATTGCCTATCAAGCTAAATATTGGATCGGAAATGAGCTAAAGAAGTAATTTTCCTGACAGCCCATCGCCTGAGATAAAGCCCTTCATAATTACAAGCACAATCCAATCAGAGAGGACATGGCAAGACACGATATTTTCAATGACTAGTTCTTGAAATGAGCCTTGTTTTTCAATCATTGATAAAGATCATTAGAGTGTAATGACAAATAAGATCGCTGGCATATAGAGGCGCTTATTCAAAGTGAGAGCATAGTTGCCAAAACAATACATATTAAGGTTATATTCTAAGCAACTGTAAAGTCTAAATGCCATTTTGCTGGATGCTCACTAACATCAGAAAAGGGTGACAAAATCAATAATTTTCACATGTATTCAAATATTATATGAAATTTCTGATTTGTATAATGAAATATGAGAATCTATCAAATCAGCGTAGAAGATGGTCCCTATATGCATTATGTGGTGCATTTGGCAAGAGCGCACCGATCGGACCTTTGAAGATAAGGAGCGGACACTGGAAGAGCTTCGATCTTTTTTTTTTCTGTACTTTATTATTATGGGCCATAGCTGTAGATTTCAATGGTCTTCATTTTCATGATTTTCTTGTATCTTACATATCACCTACGACCTAGATAGATCTTGTCTCTTGTATACCATCTTGTGTACTTGAGCTTTGTCTACTCTATCAATAATAATATCATTTACTAATAATAAAAAATGAGAATCTGGTATTTTTAAACATCTCAACTATATCATATGTTTATAAATATAGCTCAATAATAGCTTTGTAACAGTACGTAAGTATTGGTTTGTACAGCTTACTATATCCCAGTTAATGAATTAATAATACATTTAGACAGACTACCACAAAAGGTTTTATTGGGGAAAAATTGAAAAGAAAAAAGCTCTGGTCCAAGGTTCAATACCTCATGGGGCAAACAATCCTTTGGGGCCACACCCCCTAGTGAAAAACTAGCGAATTAACCAGTTCCGTGTAGGGAAACTTCCGAGGGTGCGGTGCACGGGACCGGGGTTTACTCTGTAGGGGTGGGTCCAAAGGGCCCTGCCTTGAAGAGGTTCCCCGACATCAAAAAAAATAAAAAGCTCTGGTGGAAAATAATATTAAAAAGGCCTAAGGGTGTAAGATCTAAATCAGGAACTTGTAGATAAACATAGGGAAAGAAAAGCAAATGACTGTTCTGAAACCCTTTTTGGCTCCATCAAGAGATCTCACAATTTGAGTCCAGAAGCAGACTCTAACATAAAAGTTTTCCTTTCTCTTTTCACTTCTAAAACTGAGACACAAAAATGAGTAAAAAAAGTTGGATCACTAATTGCATGATATGACTCTTCAGAATAATGCTCCAAAACGTTGTACTCAAATGGAATCAAACTTGTAAAACATTTGGTTTTATTCAAAAAGCTTAATATAGAACCCTTATCCATTCTCACAAGATTTCTGAATGAGTAACCAAGTCCACAAAAGTAAATTATGCCTTTCCTGAGGACCAAGTCATTCTAGCAATACTTTGCTTTGAATACAATATTGAAAGGGGAAAATGTATGTTTTTTTCCCTTTCTTTCTCATGCATAAGAAAACAATACACATTCGAAAAGAATAAATCTATTCATCATTTTCTTTCTCATCATCCCATGATGTGGCATTAGATGATAGGCTAATAAATAAAACATAATAAATAATCTCTAATCATTTAATATCACATCATAAGATGATAAAAAATAAGATGATGAGTAGCATTGCTCATTCGAAAATGTCCTTAGGGTGCAACATTTGACTTCAATGTATATGTGAATTATTCAGATTTCAGGCGTTACCAGAATATTTACCAATGAGTATCTAATGCCACGTAACCAAAATATATACATCTAGAGGCCCAAATCAGTTGGCAGTCTACTCCTGACTTTGTGGTGAAAAAACCCCAACATGAAATGCCCAGAAATATAAACATCGACTCAGGCAAGAAAGCAGCAGCATCAAGTTGAGCTACCAAACAAACAACTTGTTGAGTTATCCATCCGTACAAATTTTAATCTCCACTAAAACTGTGAGAAACAATGCAGGAGTAAGGAAAAAAATTTGACATCTTCATTCAAAACTCGGAAAGAAAACAACAACATAAAACAGACCATTCACATTAAAGGTCTTGTTGGGAAAAAAGAAAATGAAGCGATAACAATAAAAACGGAGACAGAGACAGAGAGAGAGTTACCGTTTTGTGGGTGTGAATGGGTAGTACTAACAGTGTGCTGGTGCGTTCTGAATTGGATGGAGAAGGTATCGGGATGGCACTTGAACTGTGGCAGCAAACACGACATCCTACTTCTGTTGTTGTCGTTGTTGCTGCTGCAGCTGAGGATTTTCTATTCAAACTTTTCCAAGATTATATTATTGGGAAAGAAAAAAAATAGCTCAATGAGAGGGAGATAGAGAGAAGGAGAGAGCATTCCTGCATCAATGGGAGAAAATGGCAGGAAGAGAAGAATAGAGGTGGAGAAGAGGAGAAGAGGTGTGTGCTTATTGCTGTCTTGACGATAAAAAAAGGGATAAGGGCGAGAGAGAAAGCCGGCCCCCTGCCATCCCGAGTAAAGTAAATAAAAAACATTAAAAAAAAAAAGACATAAATGGTAAGAGAGAAGCGGCCCATTTTTTTAAAAAAGAAAAACCCATTTACTATTTAGATGATTTTTTTTTTAAACTTTTAGATGATTCGTTTTAACTCATAACTATATTATATAAAATTACTTTCATTTATAAATATATTTTCATAAAAAAAATTGATTATATACCTTTCAATTATAATTTATTTGAATTTTTTTTATGAAGAACTTTTATTGAATTAATTGGATTTGGATCAAAGAGTCCACTTTAACTAGATTTGAATAATTTAATTGGATTTAGATTATTTCCATTCACGCGCCAAACTTCTTTTTTTATAATTCTCAAAAACTTTAGACATATATTCTAATAGATTTACTTCAATTGCATTGTTATATAATAATCTTTTTAGGAAAGAATTCCACTCACTCATTTGTACACTTCAGTGTATTGTCACATTGTGAACATCCAAAGGTTAAATATGTAAGAGATATAAAAAGCACAAGTTTTCAAATATTGATTGGGTTTTAAATATAAGTCACGCATTTTAAGATTTTAGAAAAAGAAAACAGAAATTTCTACAAAAACTAAAATAGGGAAAAAAAATATTAGCTCGAGATATGGATGAAGACGATACAAATCGAAGAGGGCTTGGATTAGACCTATTCATCGGGGCCCCGCGACTCGATCTTGAAATTTTTTTTATTTTTTAATAATTTTAATAATTTTATTTAATAAGTTTAAGAAAATTACTCATCATTCGAATTCGAATTTTCAAATTTAAAATCTAGATAAATAGATATAGTTTTGATTATCCTCTTCTAGTAGTCAATAAGAAAATGAAGATAGAGGTTCTAGAATTATTTTAAATTTTAAACGTTTCGGTTGTAAAGGATCTTCAATCTAAGATTTTTGCAATATCAAAGTCAAAAGATTGTTCCCAATGGTTCTACAATTATTTAGAGTTTCAATTTTAAAGGTTTTGATTTTAAAGGATCTTTAATATTAGGTTTATTGCAATATCAAAGTCAAAAGATACAATCCCAATTAAGAGATTTTCACTTTTCAATAATCATGGTTTTTAGAACGAACTTAAAATTAGAATAAATGCATGATATTTTTGGGTCATTTCTAATATTTAGAGGTTAAATTGTTATTAAATAATTATTTAGAAATCGGTAACCGTTTATGTAGGATTGTGCTAGGACTGGACGATGAGCACCCACATCTTAGCCCAATCAATGGGTAAATGAGCCGATTTTCCACCTAGCACGCCAAATGGGCGAGCGAAGTTTAAGATCTTAAGAAAGAGAAAAATTATTTTAAGATCTTAATTTTTAAATATGATTTAAAAATTCTATTAAATTTTTCTTAAAAATAAAAGAAAAATATAAAATAATTAAGTTTAAGTCTATTTATCAACTATATTTATGAATATAATTATTTGAATAAAATGTTATTTATTTCTTAATTTAAGATCTGAAACATTAAATTCAAATAATAATATTTTATAAATGAGATTATGCTAATTATTAAATAATTACTTTTTTATCATTTCACATCAGTTTATCATTTACCTTTATATAATTCTATCGCTTTTGAGATATTTTTCTTTTATCATCTGTCAAATATTTGGTAAAACTTATATATTTTTTTTAATGTATTACGTTATTGATCGAAAATTATTTTTTTTATAAAAATTATATAATTTCTTAAAATTAACTATTTTATCAAATTAAAAAAATGTATTTTATATGTTGTTCCTCCCTATTATACCTTTCATATTGTGATATAATATCCATAATCATCCCGTTTTGATTTTTGATTGTTTGAGTGTGACTTTTGATCTAACGATCTAGATTAAGTGCAACGGAAATTATTAAATAGTGAAAAACAAAACGATAGTGCTCGTGCATGCATACCGATGAAGACGTGGAAACTCCCGTAAATAGTCATTCGAAACTACTAAATATATTGAAAAATACCAAAATTATAACAATGAAGGCATTGTAATGAAATAAGAATATAAATTGAAGGACAGCTGTCACCTCCTGTCTTACTATTAAAACTATGTGAATGACTTTACTACTATTATTTTAAATCTTATATAATAACTTATATAGTAATTTGTATAGTAACTTCAAGACTTATAAATAGAGATTTCAATTGTAATGAAATTTATAAGAAAATATAGAGAAAATAAAGTTTCAGTTCTTAAAAATTCTAAAGAGTTTCTTATTTCTCTCTTGCAATAGTAGTTTCTTTCTTTAGTTTTCTAACATGTTATCAGCACGACGGTTCTACCAATTCTGAAGTTAGTGATCTTATTTTTCTATAAGTTTTTCAATATATAATTTGCAGTCTTTGATATATTTTATTGACGATTATCTGTGTGAATTTATAAATATATTTTCTAAGATACACATATTTATTTCATTATTTATATGTGTAGAAAATGACAAATCTTACAAAATTAGAATTTGTTGCTCTTGATATATCTAGAAAAAATTATTTATCCTGAATACTTAATGCTAAAATTCATCTTGATGCAATGAACCTGGGTGAAACAATTAAAGAAGGAAATCAAACGTCTCTGCAGGACCGTGCTAAAGCAATAATTTTCTTTCGCCACCATCTTCACGAATAATTAAAAACTGAATATTTTACAATAAAAGATCCCTATATTTTGTGGAATAGTTTAAGGAAGATGTATGAACACCAGAAGACTGTCATCCTCCCAAGAGCCCGTTTTGATTGGTTGCACATGAGGTTGCAAGATTATAAAAGTGTTTGTGAGTATAATTCCATACTTTTTATAATAAGCTCAGTACTAAAATTATGCGGTGAGAAAATCACCAATGATGATATGTTAAAGAAAACTTATATTACATTTCATACCTCGAATATGCTCCTGCAGCAGCAGTATCGAGAGAGAAATTCAAGAAATATTCTGAACTTATATCATGTCTTCTAGTAGTTGAGCAGAATAATGAGCTCTTATTAGCAAATCACCAGTTACGCTATACTATCTCAATATCATTCTCTGAAATGAATGGTAATAGGTTTACATCATTCACAGAAGTGAATGGTGCATCCTTTAGAAGAAATCAGTGGCGTGGACGTGGTAAGAGAAATTATAGAAATGTTGGTCCCAGAAGTGACAACATTAAAATGGATAATAATATACCGTATCACCAGAAGTGGTACAATTCAGAAAAATGTAAAAATCTCTAGAATAATTTTTCAAAAAAAAGTGAGAAGTGTACCATAGATGTGGAATGACTAGACATTGGTCAAGTACCTGTCGTACGGCCAGGCACTTAACTGATTTATATTAAGTATCTATTAAATGAAAGAATAAAATACATGAAACAAATTTAGTAGAACCATCAGATGATTTACTAGATTCAGCAGATGTAGATGTTACTCATCTTGATATTTCTGATTTCTTTAATCATCTTAAATGTAGTATTGACCACTTAATTGGAGATGAAAGTGTTTCACTTAATTAATATATATATTTTCTATTATTTATAATAAAATTTGTATATTTTTGTAGAATTATGGATCACATTGATGAGTTTTTCATCTCTGAGTTGAATGATAAAAATATATGTCTGGCTGACAGTGTTACAACTCACACAATTCTTGAAGAAAAGAAATATTTTTAAAATCTAACACTAAGTAAACCCTATGTTAATACCATATCAGGCTCATCAGATTTAATTGAAAGTTCCGGAAGAACTTCTATTGTGTTGCCTAATGGCACCAAATTTAATATTGATGATACTCTATTCTCTTCACAATTCAGAAGAAATTTATTGAGTTTCAAATATATACGATGTAATGACTACCATATTGAAACGACTAATGAATGCAGTAAAGAGTATCCTCTTATTACTAAAACAATATCGGGCCAGGAGCTCGCATTAGAAAAATTGTCCGCCCTATATTCTGGATTGTATTATACAAAGATGAGAACAATTGAATCATATGTGGTAATGCACCAGAAGTGTATTGATCCCAAAATATTTATGACTTAGCTGATCGCTTTGGACATCTGGAATCTATAATGATGAGACGAATTATTGAAAATTCGTATGAGCATCCCTTAAAGAATCAAAAGATATTTCTACCTAATGAATCTCCGTACTCTGCATGTTCTCAAGGTAAGTTGATTATCAGACCATTTCCCTCAAAAGTCATTGTTGAATTTCCATCCTTTTTACAAAAGATTCACGGAGATATATGTGGGCCTATTCATCCATCAAGTAGACCATTTAGATACTTTATGGTTTTGATTGATACATCTAGTCAATGGTCACATGTTTATCTGCTTTCCACTAGAAATGTTACATTTGCTAGACTTCTTACTTAGATAATCAAATTACGAGTACAATTTCCTGAGTATCCAATTAAAACCATTCGATTGGATAATATAGGTAAATTTTCATCTCAAACTTTTGATGATTATTACATGTCAATAGGAATAGATGTTGAACATCATGTTGCCCATACATACACAAAAAATGGTTTAGATGAATATTTGATCAAAAGGTTTCAAATAATCGTTAGACTTTTACTTATAAAATCAAGACTACCTGTTTCTGTTTGGGGACATGCTATACTTCATGCAGCATTTTTATTTCACATTAGATCATCTGCATATCATAAATATTCTCCATTACAGTTTACATTTGGTCAACAACCAAATATTTCTCATATTCGTACTTTTGGATGTGCATATGTTCTAATTGCACCTCTATAACGTACAAAAATAGGCCCTCAACGTAAACTTAGGATATATGTTGGTTTTGATTTTCCATCTATTATTAGATACCTTGAACCCCTTACAGGGGATATGTTTAAAGCACGTTTTGAGAATTGTCATTTTGACGAATCCAATTTTCTATTAATGGGTAAAGAAAAGTCAGTGCCTAAAGCACGACAAGATATTACTTGGGATAATAAAATCATGTCTCAATTTGATCTTCCTACAAATGAATGTAAACTAGAAATTCAGATGATTATTCATTTACAAAATGTTGTAAATCAATTACCGAATGTATTTACTGACACTAAAAGTGTAGTAAAATCTTATATTCTTGCTGTTAATGCTCCAGGAAGGATTGAAGTCACTGAAAGACAAATTGTAAAAATAGCAATATGTGAGTCTAAGGCACGCTTGAAGCGTGAAAGACCTATTGGTGCAAAAGACAACATTCTCAAAAGGAAAAAAATACAAAATGAATTTGGTGTTCCTAAAGAACACGTACCCACAATACAGGCTATAAATATAATTTGTGCTCCTAAAGAGCTCAAATCTTCTATTCTAAAACCTCCTGAAGAGTATAAATCTCCCGAAAATGGACCTCCTGAAGATGTATTTCATGAAATGTTTTCCCCTGAATAGGAACAGGTACCTGAAAAAAATGAGATCTCAATACATGAATACTGGAGAAATTCTGAATAGAAATAAAACTGTTGTCGACAACATATTTTCATATAAAATGGCCATTGACATTACCAGAAGTAATGAAAAAAGTGAGTCAAAAACCGTCTAAAAATGTCGACATAGAAATGATTGGCCACAATGGAAAACAGATATTAAAGCTGAATTAAATTTGTTAGCAAAGCGAGAAGTATTTGGACCTGTTGTCCAAATACCAAAGGGTGTAATGCCTGTTGGATATAAGTGGGTATTTGTACGAAAACGTAATGAGAAAAATGAAATTGTGCAGTACAAAGCACGGCTTGTCGTACAAGGTTTCCTGCAGAAACCCGGGATTGATTATGAAGAAACATATTCTCCTGTTATGGATGCAATCATATTTATATTTTTGATTAGTCTGATTGTTACAAAAGGATTAAAAATGCGGTTGATGGATGTGATCACTATATATTTATATGGATTCTTAGACCATGACATATATATGAAAATCCCTAAAGGATATAAAATGCCTGAAATATCTACAAGTACATCTAGAAATATGTACTCTATCAGACTACAAAGATTTTTATATGGATTGAAGCAATCCGGACGCATGTGGTATAATCGCTTAAGCGAATATCTATTGAAAGAAAGATTTGAGAATAATCCTATATGTCCATGTGTTTTTATTAAAAAATCAGAATCCGGATTTGTCATTATTGCGGTTTATGTTGATGATTTAAATATTGTGGGAACTTCTGAAGAGATCTCAAAAACCGCTATATATTTAAAGAATGAATTTGAAATAAAAGATCTTGGCAAAACAAAACTTTGTCTCGGCTTGCAGCTCGAGCACTTGCCAAATGAAATTTTTATTCATCAGTCCATATATATTGAAAAAGTCCTGAAACATTTTTATATGGACAAATCTCATCTCCTGAGTACTCTAATGATTGTTCGAACATTTGATGTGAAGAATAAATCATTCCGTCCTTATGATGACGATAAAGAAATTCTTGATCCTGAAGTACCATATCTCAGTGCAATTGGAGTTTTGATGTATCTTGCAAATTGCACTCGACCAGATATTACATTCTCAGTTAATCTGCTTGCAAGATATAGTTATGCACCAACTCGAAAGCATTGGAATGACATTAAACATGTCCTTCGTTACCTTCATGGTACGGTTGATATGAGATTATTTTATCAACGTAGATCAAGTCCACAATTGATTGGATATGCAGATACAGGTTATCTTTCAGGCCCACACAAAGGTAGATCTTAAACTGGATATTTATTTACTTATGGAGATACTGTCATATCATGGAGATCTGTTAAGTAGACACTATCTGTTACTTCTTCAAATCACTCAGAGATCATTGCTATTCATGAAGCAAGTCGAGAGTGTATTTGGCTGAGATCAGTAATTCAACATATCCAGAAAAAGTGTGGACTTCTCATGATCAATAATAGCCTAACAATTTTATATGAAGATAATACTACTTGTATCACTCAAATCAGATGAGGATATATCAAATGTGACAGAATCAAACATATTTCACCTAAATTCTTTTATACTCATGAATTTCAAGAGAAATGTGAAATATATGTCAAGCAGATACGATCTAGTGATAATCTGGAAGATTTATTCATAAAAGCGTTACCAACATCGACATTCAAGAAGATTGTGCATAATATTGGAATGCGAAAACTCAAAAATCTATTGTCATGCACTTTTCAGGATGAGTAAATATCCTGAAAACTTGTGCTGATTGTACTCTTTTTCCTTCACTAAGGTTTTGTCCCACTGGGTTTTCCTTTGCAAGGTTTTAATGAGGCAATCTTAAAGCACTTGTGGATACATAAGAAGACTGTACTCTTTTTTCTTCGCCATTGGTTTTTCTTCCTTCTGGATTTTTCCTTGGCAAAATTTTGACGAGACAAATTTTTTATGGGTGGTCATTCAAGGAGTTGTAATATTGTATAAAAATATAGTTTCTATCTAGATTTTCTCTCTTTATTTTATTTTATTTTATTTTTGAGATATATAGATTTTTTCATGATTAAAGACTTGTTTCAAAAATGATTTTATATGATCATTTCATCTCATTTTATAATTTTTAATAATTTCCTTCCTAAACATAATTTAAACACACATTTTAATTTCAAATATTCAATTTCTCCATCTAATTATGACCTAATAATTACAAATTTTCAAAACTTCCAAACAAACAAAAAAAAATTAAACTTTTTCAAATTAAAAATGTATATTAAAAATGTATATTATAATAATATTTTTATTCAACTTTTTCTCTCATTTTTTAAAATCTAATAAAACAATTTAACTAATCAAACTATTTTACTAATATTCATAAATTATTTCACGATTATTCATATAATTTTTATCTCATTACATCTCACCATCACCCAAACCAACCCTAAAATGATTTACCAACCAAATAAATGTTTCACTAATTTAGAATATAGATACAGCCAATTTGTTCAAAAAGTCATTAAACATACATGACATCAGACTTGCATTATATATATATATATATTTATTTATTTCTACTTGCATAATTTATATCTTTATATTATAACAGTTACTTAACAGATTTTTTCATTAAATTTAACTATATTCTTTCGTCTATCTGAATTCTAAAATTATGTGATAATTGAAATTCAGTTTCCTGATTCAAACTCTTAAATCAAACACTTCAAATTCAAATTTAACCAAATTCAAAACTCTTATCCTCCCAATAACTATTATTCAAAATTCTCCCTCAACTCAAATCAGTTTAGACTATCTATAGTTACAATTTGAATAGATTCCTTGATTGAAATCAACATTTAATTTCAAATTCAACTCAATTTTCTTATGATCAATTATCACTTTTCTATCATCTATAAAACTCACACAAGACTCAAATTAAATAACACAAATTATATAAATTTATATAATATGAAAACTATAAATTACTAATCTTTTGTCAGTAATAAATTATATAACATGTAAATTATAATATAAAATTATAACATTAGTAAACATAATTCACATTACAAATTATAATATAACATTATAATTTATATTTTATATAAATTTATATATATGATTTAAAATTTCTATTCATTTTTATATATATATAAAAGAAAAATATAAAATATTTAAGTTTAAATCTGATTGCCAACTATATTTACGAGTACAATTATTTAAATCAAATATTATTTATTTATCAATTTAAATTTATTATGAAACATTAAATTCAAATAATGACATTTTATAAATGAAAATTTAATAATTATCAAATAGTTATCTTTCATCATGTCACATCAATTTATGATTTACTTTTATATAATTATTTCGTTGTTAAGATATTTTCCTTTTATTACTCGTCAAATATTTGTTAGAACTTATATATTTTTTTTAATATATTACATTATTGATCGAAATTTATTTCTTTATAAAAATTATATAATTCCTTAAAAATAACCACTTTACTAAATTAGGGAAATTTGTTTTGCATATTTCTTCTCTCTAGTATATATATACATATATATATAGAAGGTTAAATATTAAAATAGTCATTGTCATGTGTTATTTTTAAAAATTAGTTATAATACACCAAGTATAAAACTCTTAATTAAGATAGTATAGATAATTAAAAATTTAGGTGAGGTGACGTTGTACAAAATTATGATTAATCTAGCAACTCATTAATCAATGAGTCGTTCTAAGGAACCACCTACTGTACAAACCGCACACACTCACACCCATGCGTCCTAAAACGTGCATTTTTTTTATATAAATAATAAAAAAGAAACCGAAACGTGCGTTTACCCTTTTGAAGATTTGAACGCGAATTGTTCTTGTCGCGCGAAAGCAGGCTTCACCCGCAACGTGCGTTCACCGTCGGCAACGTCGTCCCTACCTCCCTGTGCCAACCACCGACAAAAATCGCCAGTTTTTTCATCTCCACCCCGAGAAACACATCCTTCTGCCCTGGCCACCGCCTCCTCCCAAGGAGGCCACGCAAGCAAACCGCCCAAAAATTGTACCTTATCGCCGACGGTAAGTAACGTTCTTCAGCTATTTTTCCTTCTTTATGATTACTTTTTCCATTTTTATTCAGATAGGTGAGTTTTTAGTTTTTTCTAGGGTTTATTGAATGTTAGGGCATAGGTGAGTTTTTAGTAAACCAGCCAAAAATTGTACCTGTCGACCCCTGTTTCATCCACATTTACAGTTTTCTGAAATGAATATTCGTTTGAAGATTTCGTAGAAAGTAAAGTAAATCTTACTTTTCCATTTGCTGGCGACACTATGTCAACTTCAGCTTCCATTCGCGACGAGAGATGCTCAATGTCACATGAAAAACCACAAGTGCAGTGTCACATGAAAAACAATATAGAACAGAGTACATTATACTGCATCATACACAAACATTATAATGTAATAGAATGGTGTCGAACAGAGTACATTAAACTATTAGATCAAGTAATGAAGGCCATTTAATCATGAAATGTTTTTAAAAGATAACATAAACAAACAATAATGAGTTAGAAGTTACAATGCTTTTCTTTTTCTTTGTTTTGCTAACTAGTACCGTATATAACATATATGGTTTGGACATTTCTTGTTGGAAGCCACCTTTGAACCAATAGAACCTACTGGTGTGCTATGTAAGATCACAAGTTACACGAATAGTGTAGCTCATTCCATTCACTCTAAAACCATACAAATGATTAGTTATATATATGTGTGTGCTACAGTCCTAGTACTTCTAGAAAGACCATGCTAAAAGTAGTCAAATATATATGTGCCATGTAAGATCACATGCTTATTGAAATAATAGCAAGATAGAGAAGGGTCAACTGAACCAGATTCTTTGTTTTAGTGTGATGGGGGAGGAGGAAGATCGAATTACACCCGGGCCTTCGACATCGATTTCACAGTCGTTAATGGAAGGACAAAATACAGATGGGGATGCAAATGTATACCATGTGAGTATGCATGCCGATGTCTTATTTTCTAATAAGTGATGTTGAACCTAACAAGTTGCATAATGACAGCCTCATTTTGATATGCACTTTGATATGCCTTACTCTCCTTTGTGTAATCCGGAAGACTTTATTACAATTGAAGATTCATACCAGGTATATGCTATTGAAATTCTAGAAAATAATATGTTGAATTGTTTAAAGTCATTCTATTTTTCGTAACTAACTATTGGGTATTAAATAGATGTCACTGTTTATGCAATATCCTTCGTCTAGTAATCCGAACGACTTGAGGTAAGAAACGCCCATTACATCACCCTTACCAACTAGCCCATGTTTTGAAGGAAATTTAGGCAGTTGTCATGATGCCGATGGTATGTCATGATGCTGGTATTAATGTTTTATATGTTTTTATTTTTAATGACGCTAGTATTGAATTTATGCTAATCCATCCCTGTATTCTGAATTTGTAGAAATGTTCCTTGACATAAATGAAGATTTAGAGGGATCTACTATTGTTGGGGATGATGCAGTACAAGTAGAACCGCCAAAAACAGGCATGGAGTTTGACAGTGAGGAAGAACTAGTGGCCTACTATAAATAATTTGCCAAGCAAACGGGTTTTGGTGTAAAGGTACATAGGACAAAAAAAGATGATGATGGTAGGGCATTTTATGTGACCATTGGTTGTGCGCGTGGTGGTAAATACTATCCTAAGCCCCATTGTAATTTGTCACAGCCATGGGGATCAATTAAGATAGATTGTAAGGCGAAGGTAAATGCCATGTTGAACAATAATGAGAAATGAGTTCTCACCACTATTGAACTCTCTCACAACCACGAGACTGTGAGTCCGAAGAAGGCTAGATTGTTTCGGTCTCACAGGTATTTAGATGAATACACTCAATGAATACTCCAGATGAATGATATTTCCGGTATACAAATGCACAAGAATTATTATTCGCTTGTCGTTAGAGCAGGGAGTTTTGAGAAGCTACATTTTCAAGAGAAAAATTGTCGAAATTTCATTAACAAGGCTAGATATTAAGGTTGGGCAAAGGAGGTGGCGAATCACTTAATGAGTATTTTCAAAGAATGAGAGATCAAAATTTTGGCTTCATTTCTAACATAGACGTGGATGATGAGGGAAGGTTACGATCTGTGTTTTGGGCTGATACTAGGAGTCGAGCCGCCTATGAGTATTTTGGAGATGTTGTGTCCTTCGATACAACGTACCTAACAAATAGGTATAATATGCCATTTGTTCTGTTCGTTGGTGTCAATCATCATGGCCATTCCATACTATTAGGTGCGGGATTGCTATCAAGCGAATCCACCGAAAGTTTTATTTGGTTGTTTCAAATGTGGTTAAAATGCATGAATGGTAGGGCGCCCAAAGCAATTATAACTGATCAAGATCGGGCAATGAAAAATGCTATTGCCCATGTCTTCCCTGGAACTCCTCATAGGTATTGTTTATGGCATATAATGCGCAAACTTCCAGAGAAGTTAGGATCCCACAAGAAATTTAATAAAGGGTTGAAATCTGACATTCAATCTGCATTATATGATTCTTTGAGCACCGCAGAATTTAAGGAGAGTTGGGGTCAACTACTTGCAAAGTATGACCTAGTCAAAAATAGTTGGCTTCAGGCCTTATATGAGGAACGATCTTTCTGGGTTCCAGTTTACTTGAAGAGTGTGTTTTGGGCTGGTATGCAAACAACACAACTGTCTGAAAGCATGAATGCTTTTTTCGATGGGTATGTTCATTCTGGGACGACGTTGAAGGAATTTGTAGATCAATTTGACAATGCTCTCAGAAAAAAAGTTGAGGTAGAGACAACGGCTGATTTTAATTCTGCCAACCAAACTATCCCACGTGTGTCTCCCCTCAACATTGAGAGGCAGTTTCAAAAGTCATATACAAATGCAAAATTTAAGGAGGTCCAACGGGAGTTGATGGGTCTTATGTGTTGTAATTGTTGGTTGTTAAACACACAAGGGTGCATTTTAACATTCAATGTCTTTGATGACATATCCATTGGTGACTACACAAAAACAATTTGTTACACTATTTACTATAATGAAGATGAGTGTGAGGTAAAATGCACATGTGCACTTTTTGAAACGAGAGGAATTCTATGTAGGCATACACTTAAAGTTTGTCAGCTAAAAAAGATTAATGCATTGCCAGATAGATATTTCTTGGATTGCTGGAGAAAGGACATAAAGAGGCATTATACATTAATCAGAAGCAGTTGTGATAACACGCAGGGTACATTAGAGTCACAAAATTACAAGATGATGATCAAAAGATGTTCCAACATAGCAGCAAAAATTGCTTCAAATTCTGAGAAGGCCCACGCATTCATGCGCCATATTGATGAGTTTGACAGATTACAAGAGGGTTCAACAAATGACTCGACATTTCAATCAATGAAGGCTGACCCAAAGGATGTATTGGATAAAACTAAGAAGATATTAAGCTCCAAAGTAGCCCGGAGTAAAGGGAGACCCCCAAGTAAGAGAAAGGTGCCACCCATTGAGAAGGTGACAACAAAGAAGAAGCAGGTAATTATTCACAACTAGGATCAATTTACTATTCTCTTGCTTTGCAGTTGTTTCGAATACTTTGCATGGGCTGGATTTGTTGACTTTGATGTCATCTTTTCTATTCTAATGTCACTTCAATATTTGAGTGTTTATATCATTATATAATATCAGCATGTGCACAGAACATTAACTAGGTTGAGTATGCTTTAGGAAGTGTAAAATCATATTGCTTATGATAGTTAAAAAATCTTTTCCTTTCTAAAGCCTTTTTTTTTCTATGTATCGATTCTTTAATAAGCAGAAAAATTAGTGTTTTGGTAGGTAATTTGCACATAATTACCTACCAACAATATCTTTATGTTAACTGTTGTATTTGTGCTTACAACTATTTCTTTGGAAATAGTTGTCTTTTGTTACTTATTAAAGAATAAAAAATCTTTATGTTAACTGCCATAAATTTGACTAATAAAATGCATGCTTACTAGGCCGTGTATTTTAAGTGCCAATCAAAGTATTTCAAATGGAAGAAAATAATTTTATATTTTCAAATAACCCATTATTCATTTCCTGACTTTAATGTATGTTTATTGTTTTTTTCCTTATGTTCTTAGATTAGAAAGAAAATTTTGGTAGATGAAACACAAACGGGTGACACCTCGGTATCTCAACACCATCAAGTTGATGATGGAGTTGGTGTTGGAACACAAAACAGTATCTATACGCAATTGACAACACTCACAGATGAGGTTAGCTACACAAAAAGTCTTACATTATTTTTCGATTAAAGCAAAAATGAATTACTTAATTGATAGGCTTGTCTTAAATATTGTTGCAGACAAGTGTCGGGCTTGATTTACACTTGTAACTCTATTGTGATGGGAAGAAACATTTTTTGAATGTCCTGGATGGTGTCTTTTTGTAAGGGATATGGCAGAAAAACGATTTGTATTTTGAATGTCCTCTGTGTTGCTGGATGGTATTGGTTGACAGCCTCAAGATAGGTATATTCTCAGTTCTCCATGAAAGTGTGCATTTCGAAATTTAGTTAAATATTTTAGGTATATGCTATTGGTTTTTATAACAGTGTGTTTTGGCAATATTGATGACTAAATTGATGACAGAATTGATGGCTAAATTTACTTCTTGTGTATTAACCAGGTAGACAAATATTGCTTCAGCAAGTTGAATATGTATGTAAAGGAGAGGAGATCAACCATCAGTTATGTAAAGGAGAATAATTTCACAACATTTTGATAGTATTATTGTAAGATTAGCCAATGAGTGAATTTGTAATTAAATAGACAACTCCAACTGTACATTATAAATATTTCTGTTATGGAACAATTTGGTCCAACTCGAATTTGTAATTTACGACTGTGTATGCTTTATAGTTATAATTTGTAAATTACGTTACGTCCTTATAGAAACACAAGTGCAGAAAATTAAAAAATTCACATGCATAAATGTTTGTGTAGAATCTTTATATTAATTGGACGTGAATGTTACTAGGACGTAACTGGTATGAGTATATCGTCCAATTATTTAAAAATTTACATGCATAAACGTTTGTGGAGAATGCTAATACGTGCAGTTACGTCCTATTAGGGGTATATTGATATGGGTATTGATATGTTGATATGTGCAGTTACGTCCTATATGGAGAATGCATAAACGTTTATGGGTATATTGATATGTATATATTTGAAAAAAAAAATTGGACGTAGATTCAGCCATTTACGCCATTTACGGATAGTTACGTCTTATTAGGACATAAAAGTAGTCATATATAAGTTATATAACTGCTATGCTTATTGATATGTATATATATATAAAAAAAATGGACGTGAATATTATTAGGACGTAATTTGCATCATCCTGTATGCTTATCCGATGCTGCCATGCGTAATTCTACCTCCCATACTTAAGTAAAAAACAAAAGGTTATAATTTTCAAAGTAACCACCAAGTAACGGAAAACACAAGTTTCTGGATTCTGATTATACTTTACAGTAGCCAAAACAGTAGCCAAAATAGTAGCCAAAACACTTGCCGTGAGGCATTCACATCACAGTCTATTTGACTATTAAACTGCATTAAAGTCAAAGTTAGTACACCAAGTAATTTAACATCATACAATTTATATACATATTTATGGCATCAAACCATTTGCCATTACCAAAACACAAGGTGATTTAACACCATACATAGGACTTTAACATAAAATTTATCCAAACCATGCTAACACTATTACAAATGTCAGAAAACAATACAAAAATCATACTTTTCGCTTCTCCTTTTTCAACTTCTTTGCTATCTCTCTGACATCATTCTTCATTTTTCAAAGATTGTACTCACGCTCTAAATCATCTTTTTTTACCTTTGCAGCGTTAAGTTCTCTTGTACGAAAATTTTCCTCTAACAATTGAAGTATATCTGTCCATACAAAGAATTCACACCTCGCATCTACATGCACATATTACAAACTCCCAACTAATATGATAATATAGAGCTTGCCAGTAGCTAAGTGATTTGAAAATATGAGAAAAATACAAATACTTTACCATATTATATTTTGGGCATGCAAAAAATCACCTTCCCGGATTTTTTGAAGTGTGGGAATTCTTCAGAATGGATTTTAAATCACACCAGCAAGTTGGTGATTCCATTACAGAATCAATAACTAAATATGAGGATTGGCTTGATGCCATGCGTAATTCTGAAAACGCAAAGACAAATTGAAACATAAGGGTTCATCATTTATAGAAATGAAACAGTGGAGCCTACTGTAACACAGTGGTCAAAATCAATGAACATTAGTAAATGTTTTCACAGACGGCCTACAGTCAATACATGAAGAAGAGTGCTCTGTTTTCTTGCACTAACTAATAAATTTGGACATGCCTCATATACCTAATCACTTCTGTTTGAGAATAAAAAGGGAAACAAACTCGAAACAACATCAATATTCGTTTAGTACTCAACTACAAGCAAATCATACCAATTAATTTGCCATATCAACTAAACCCTAAACACATGATTATTTAGCTACAAATCCCAACTGTACAAAATTTGGCAAAATCCAACAAAATCCATCACAATCGAAGGCCTAAGAAAATAATAAAGTATCTAATAATCTACACAAAACTCAAATTTTGAAACCATATACTAAGCAAATCATCCAACAAAATTCATCACAATCCAAAGCCTAACCTGCGTCATACTAGTAATCACGCACAGCACACGGGAAAGAGAAAGAGAGAGAACTTAAAGAATGCGAGATAGATACGATTCGGGGGGTTGGGGAGACTAGGGGGTTAAGAGTTTCGGGACTGAAGAGACATCATTGCCGTGAGGGTTATGGGTTTGTTGCGCGATGGCTAAAGGGTTAGGGTTTGGTGCGATTTGGGTTAGGATTTCGAAGGAAAGGGTTAGGGTTTGTTGCAATGGCTTTATAGTCGATTTCGGAGGGAAATGGTTACAGTTCCTTGTGCGAGCGATGGGGTTTGTTGTGCGATGGCTAAAGGGTTAGGGTTTGTTGCGATTTGGGTTAGGATTTCGGAGGAAAAGGGTTAGTGTTTGTTGCGATGGCTCTATAGTCGATTTCGGAGGGAATGGGTTACGGTTCCTTGTGCGAGCGATGGGGAAAGGATTAGGGTTTGGGAGGTTAAACATTTGGGGGCAAAAGATGACGAGGGGAAGACAGAAGTATGGGGGAACTCGGGTGCAGAGTGTAAGGAGAGAGAGCTTACGAAAGGAGAACGTGAAAGGGACTCGTGATGGGGGGCGTTTTTGGTCATTTTGTTGG
The DNA here is from genome assembly GCA_036898215.1 of Platycarya strobilacea. Taxonomy (NCBI): domain Eukaryota; kingdom Viridiplantae; phylum Streptophyta; class Magnoliopsida; order Fagales; family Juglandaceae; genus Platycarya; species Platycarya strobilacea. The sequence goes on from CM072556.1 coordinate 29,564,751, forward strand.
ATGTGTCACTGGGCTGCCTTCTACAGGGGCTTCAGCTTAGAATTTCTCTTAATCAATAGCCTCTTGCCAGCTTTTTAACGTCAAAGAGAGAGCTCGACATGCTATCTTGAGGAAACCGTGAAGGGTGATGTATGCTGATCTCGAAACTGTCATATAACTCTAGTGGCAGGACTTTGAAATTTGGCGACAACAGTTATAGACGAGCAAAATTAACTGCAAACATTTGGTTTAGGCCTGTTTATCGAATTTGGGATCCAGAAATTTAAATTTGAAGTATGAGTAATTTCCTTAAACCTTTTAGGTTTAAGTGAAAGTGTCAAAATTATTAAAAAAAAAAAAATAAAGGCCAAGCTTGACAAAACCTAGATGAATAAGCCTAATTTGATTGTGTGAAGCAATATATTTACATATATATATATTTATATATATATTATATAGATATAGATGATATCTGATTAAATCTCATTGAAGTTGAGTGAAGATGTAGGAAAGAGGTGTTGATTGGAATAGGTGTTGTGATTAGAGACAATGATGGGGAGGTACTTCTCACTTTCAAAAAACCATTATTGTTTTGTTCACAAGCATCAACTGCAGAAGCAAGGGGAATGGTGGCTGCTGCAAAGCTGTGTGATGAACTTCAATTGAAATATGTGGTATTAGAAGGGGATTCAAGTCAGGTAGTCAATGCGATGCAGAAAGGAACTGCTTATAATGGAGCGTTTAGTTGTTTGGTGGAAGATGCAAATGCTGCTTTACAGAGTGTTAATTGGAAAATTCATCATGTGAAAAGAGAAGCGAATAAAGTAGCACACCGTCTAGCTCAACAAGCAGTTTCTTTAGAGAATGAAATGCTGGATATTGACTTTGTAAATCCTGAGATTTCATCTCTTGTAATGGCTGATGGCCAACTATCAGTTTGAAAATGAATGGAAATATTTGGGTTCAAAAAAAAAAAAAGGAAAAAGGAAAGAGGTGTTGAATCATCAGTACATGCAAGTGCATCCGTAACAAGTGCGTAAGGTAACAAAATAATCAACACAAGATTATCTCAAGAAACATACTAAAACTCAACAAAATCAGTTGTTCGAGAAGTCACTCTCCCAAGTACATAAACTCACAACTTTTTTCTACATATTGCTTCTGAAACATACATGGATTAGATAATCCAATACAGCTAATAATAACTGCTACTAACGGGTTATAACTGCAAATTATTCTAACCGAAATCTTGACACATTCAAATGCAAATAACTGACAAACCTAATGGATAGACACATAAACATGATGCCACGCAATACATTATACATAGCAACTTGGAAGTGCATTCTCTCACTTGCTGCCCAACCCAACCATCTTCTGAGGATGGATTTGTTAAGCTTACAAGGCACAAGACAAAGTAAATGGCTTTTCTCATTCCATCTTCACATGGAAGGAAATTAATGTCACAAAGAATACTGTAGAAAGGAAAAACATGACTTCATCATGAATTGAACACAGTGAAGATTTTCCAGATGTCAAAAGAATATAGCAACCTACGCTTCTTAATGAGTTCAAAGCCACAAAAAGTCGGGAGTATCTTCCATAGATCAAGAAAGAATAATTGTGATCTTCCCATTTGGTAGTTTTCACACCCATCATTAGTTGAGGAGGTGGTGTATCCATTTTTCAACAACGACAGGAGAACCGTACCATGGTCTTGATGCATCATCTGAACCAACTGGTGAGTGGTAAACTCCATCCAAGGTGATGTTATACGCACCTTCCAGATGAGCTGACACTTCCGGCACAACCCCATCACCCCATATATCTGCCAGTCCACAAACCTGGCAATATTATATACCTCACCGTCAGTCTGTTGGCTCTTCAAACATGAGATGCCGGTTACCCCCATGGGACAGCAATATGACTTAGCAAAAAGAAGAGAACACAGAACTTGAGGTCTGAGATGACAATGCTTAATTTATTCGGGACTAAACTACATAATGAACTGACTTTACCTGCTTGTAACCTTGGCCAACAAAGCGAGCGCGCAAGGTTGTCACATTTGATGATGATATGACCACATCATTAACAACAGTAACCTCAGCATTGTCATTAGGAATCACAGACTCAACATTTTCAATTGAACTGCCAAAAAATGGAGCGCCCTGGATATACCTGCAGTTTAAGACATCCCCTTAAATTCAAGATCCAAGAATAAAATATGAAACAACAAAAACAATGAGATCACAGAGACAATCACCACTTCTTAAAAATTAAAGACTACTTCATACATGAACATCTAATGTGCAATACTTGTACTGTTTAACCTTATTTCATCACATCCTTTTTTTACAACATTGTGCTAATATCATGCTACAATGAAACCTCTAGACTAAAATCACTAGCATTTTGTATTCTTGTTGTTATCATTCATGGTCCACAGTTTAACCAACTGTTTAACTCTTGCAAATGGATGGTTCTCCAGAGCTGGTAAAATCCAAACATACAAAAATGGCAGCAAAATTCCTTGGTTCATATAAAGCATCAGGGAACTGCTACTACAGCTCATCAGCGGTTGAAAACAGACTTTTTGAAAAGTCATGTGAAATTTATGAGGTCCAGCCAGGTTAATACTGAGGCACTAGGTTACAGTTGTGGGCTTTCAGCAGTCAAATTCCTCCCCCCCCCCCAAAAAAAAAAACTGCTACTAGAGGAAGACCAGACCAAGTGAGCAAAATTATGAACTCACATTGACAAGCAGAAGCAAGGTTATTAAATACCTTAGGGAAGTGTAGTCTGCCATTCCCCACACAAATTGGCTGATCTAGACCATTTCAGGTAGTTTCCTAATTGGTTGTATGCTATCAAAGTTTTCAGATGTCCAAGCTAATTACCTATCTATAAAATAATTATCTTTATGGATCTTGAAATATAGGAAATCTCCAAATAAGAAGCAAGAAAAGAGTAAAATTGCTACATCAATGGCACCCTTTGGTCAAATAAATTGGTAGACTTGAAGCGCCTAAAGGATTGAATATATGAAGTAGCAAGATGATTGCTGGATAGACAAACCATAAAGCAAATTAGATGCAACAACAAAATCAGGGCCTGGTATTGAGTTTACCTCCCAGCAATACATACATATTTCAAATGATGATTGTACACGGCTTTAGAGCAATGTTTGTCAACATAGTCCAGAAGACCCCTTGTTTGATCAATAACCCCTGGCAGACCTTTGGGAGGTGGACTGGGAAAACAGAAATGGAAAGAAAAAGAAAAAACAAATAATGAAAACATAGCTGATGGTCGTTCTCATGATTAAAGTTAAACCATGCTCATCAGGTAGAACAACCTTAATTACTTGCACGTTTCATAAACCCAATTCTAAAAGGTAGAAATATGGACACTGTATAGCTAACAATGAAAAGATCAAATAGTTATCAGCAAGAAAGCACAATTAAAATTTGGTAACCTACAGGTGGGGGGTTCCAAGAGTCAACAACAAGGAGATATCAGACAGTCCAAATTCTTCCATGTAAACACGAGCAAGCCATCCTCCAGCTGAGTGTCCAATCAAGGATAAAGTCCCACCTAGAATAAGATATTTTCCAGAGATTCAGAAACAGCCATTGTAAGCACATCTTTTTATGTTGCATTGGTTGTCTCTTCATGGAAGAATTACATCTAAAGGCTAGAAAATAATTTCGAATGGCCTCTTGGCTCACATCTTCAATTTTTCATTTATTTATTCTCTTTTCCTAAAGAGTGCAGGCAATCATATGATATACATATATATATATATAGATATCTATATATATATATGTATATCATAGATTTCTTTTTCACAAAAAAATGAACATTTTTTTTACAAGTAATGAAGTTTTATCAAATCAAGTAAATAGGCATTGCCCAAGTTGGCAGGAAGCATACGAAAGAGAATGCCTAGTCACAAGTTAAGAGCTAGAAAGGATACAAGAAAATAATAAAAACTATCCCCACTGAGTACATTAGCATAAACCCATAGAAATAAGGTGTGGAAAAGAATTATCTAAGCTCATCCAAAGAGCGTTCCCTAACAGGAAAAAAAAAAAAAAACATAAAAGGCTGCAGTATAGAACATCAGATTATCCCTAGTGCAAGGAAATATTTCTGTAACCTATACCATGGACACCCTTGTGCAGCAACCTAGTGCATTAGTGCAGCAACTGAAAGTAAACAAACATTCAACAATACTAAACAGCTTCTTAAAGCAAAAACATGACAAAGGATGGGGCAAAGCTTCAGCCAAAATGAGAGCAAGAACCAAAGTTGAAATAAAGTTAATTAATAGAACTTGAAAGCATGATGAATAAAATGGAGATGAAACTGAAATTAGTCATCTTGTTGGCCAACAAATCATATTTATGTTCCTCACATGTTTGGTTCTATCAACCGTGTTTTCTTTTTTAGAGCATTTTCTTGATCTTGGGCAGTAAGAGTCGATAGAAGAAGTTAAAAGGGTGCTCCTTTAAGGTATTTAGTTCGAAACAAGGTATTGGATAAAAAAAAATGAAGAAATTTTATCAATACACCACACTTATATTCAGTTTTGGTACAAATGGATCACTCCCAAATACATCAAAATGTCACTCTCCCATTCAAAGGTATTTAGCTCAAAAGAAACATTCACCAAGACCTTCCCAGACACTTGGACATCAAGATTCACCTAGACCTTCCCAGAAACTTGGACATCCCAAATAAACTAAACAAGACATACCCATAGATAATGAGGACCTCTGGGTTTCTTTTCTAGAGAAACAAAGCCAACTTTTGAGCTGATGCTAGTGATTTAATAATCCGATAAGCAAATCCTCAAGTTTGGCTGTCCAGCCACCCCATAAGCACCAATGAGTTGGTTTTACAATTTTATTCGGGTTAGAAATATCAAGTTAGGTAGTTGTGTACTAATTCCAGCCGTTTATTGTTTCCAACAATTATTGCTAAGTAGAGATCTCTTGTTGTTATCTGTTTGGGTCAGGATATAAGTGAACAAATAAAATTGGGTTGGGATGGGAGTATTAGAGTTTCTAGATTTTTTTTTTTTTTATATAATGTAATGCAATATTATTAAAATGTGAAGAGGGGTACAACCCTAGTACACAGGAAGTATACAAAAAGATATGCCAAACTAGAAAGAAGGTAACTAATGTACCATGCATATATAATATAACCATCATTTATTTTTGTTTTTTGTTTTTTTTTTTTGTAGCTTGGTAGTTTTCTTTCGCTGCCACCAATCACATGGGTTGATAATATTGGGGTCACTATCTCACCTCCAACCTAGCCCTTCATGCATACCGATATGCATTTTCATTTTGCTCGAGACCAGGTTGCCAGACAAAATTTGGATGTTTACTTCATTTCTAGCAAGAATCAACTGGCCAACGTCTTAACTCTAACACTTAGCTCCTTCAGATTTCAGCTTCTGCTATACAAACTCAACATCCATAATTTATAGCTGGTTTTTTGGGGGCATATTGAGGCAAATAATGCGGAAGTTTCAAAATAAAGGGACAATGTATGAGTTCAAACTCAAAGCCTACAGGATAAGATGCCAAGTGTAGACAAGGATGAGATCCTATCCAAGCCAAACCAATAACCAAGAATTTTCGATTTTTGAATTTGTTATTTAAATCTGTAGCAGTTCAATTTCACACATGGAATCGGTTATTGACGAACAATGTACAGTTATAAATGCATCCGAGCTTATCAAATGAATGATATGAGAGGAACAATGTTTTTTTACAAACAGTTAGTGTCTGCCTTTTGTTAGTGAAAATCCATGATAGCTAATGGAGGATGATGTGCATGGATTCTGGGATGCTAAACAATATTGCTGCTAAGATCAGTTGTCCTTGGGCTTACAAGGTAGAAAATAATATTATAATACGCCTTTAAGAGTAAGGGTGTGCATAGGTGAGAGAAACAGAGAAACCTGCGAGAGAAGAAGAGCCGGTTCCTGCAATGAGTAGGCAACGAAACCAATGTGAAGCATCTAGCAAACAAGAGGGAGGGAGAGATCCCTGAGAGAGAAAAAGGAGAGTGGTGTTGCAGATGGCAAATGAGGATGTATTAATCTCTGCCAAGGGGGACACATCTAACTGAAATTCTCTAATGGTCTCTCACATGTCCCAAATCTAGTAACAGGTCAAGAGATCCCTTCGTCTTATTTTAACTTAATTACTATGGGAAAGCACATTAAAAAATTCTGAAATAGAAAGAATGCAGAATGAAATGAGCGATTCATGTCCATACACAAATTCATATATTGACATTGTCCATCTAAAGCTGAGAAGAATAAGATAGATGGATATCGATGCAAAACCTTTTACACATGCAACCTATAGGATAGATATGAATAAACCTTGAGCTAGCTCCTTAGCCTCCTGAACAGCCTCATCAACCCTCTTCAAGTACCTGCTACCATATTTAGTCGTTTAGCGTATGCTTATTTTAGTACCAAACCACATTTATCAGAATCCCACCCAACATGAACATAGAGAAAAGCCGCTTCTCAGTATGACACTGATTGAACTGCTTGTCCCTCTAGATTTCATTTATCATAAATATTTTGTCGAGATAATGACTTGCAAAAGTCGAGTAGTTGTAGCATCCATACATACATTTGGTGTCTTTGTATTAGGGTAAGTACCTGCTACCATACTTAGTCGTATTAGTGTTTGCTTATTCTAGTACTAAATAACAGTTAACAGAAAGAATCCACCAAACATCAACAGGGAAAAACCAGAACCGATTGAATCGGTTGCTCCTTCTTATTGTTTTAATCAACATTTCACGGTTGCTCTTTTTTGATAGATTATCATCAATATATGTAAAGAATAATGAAATAATCAAGTATAATAAAGACAGAATGACTAATCAAAATGGTTCTTGAAGCTCAGTTTGGGTATTTCTGGCTCAACGGTGACAGTGAGTTGTAATGTGTAAGCTGACAATACTGAACTGAAAGAACCCTGCCGTTTTGAGAGTATTTCCGGTTGAACGACCGCATTGCTCCGGCTCTGTGCAGAAAACCAGAAAGGAAAAGGGAATTAACAACGTACCAATCCAGGACAGGGCGAGGACGGAGAGTTCCACGCCAGTAGTTGGGGTCTACCAAACCGGCGGCATTTCTGAGCCAATCAACCCTTGAGACCTTGGCAACCAGGGTGGGCACGCCGTACTGCTCTTTCAAAGTCGCCTCCAATTTGTTGTAGTCACTAGAGTTGTTCCCCAAGCCCTGCATGGACACAGAGACACTCAAAACCACCCTTACTTTTGGCGCTATATATAAGTATTCAAGGAGCAAGAGAGAGAGAGAGCGAAATGGAAACTAAACTGGAAGAATAACAGCAGGTCTGTAGCTAAAGGAGGAAGGAGAAGAGGAAGACGATGACTCTTGAGATGACGATGATGCTGCTGCTAAGGGTGAGGACAATAATTTCAAGGGCGGCAACGGCAGAGCCAAAGCCATTACTAATTTCACACCACAAACACAAAGAAAAGGATGAGAGATTCTTCTCACTCTGACTCTGACAATGGCGGGAGGAGCGTCCAAAATATAAAGTAACAGTGTGTTTCGACTGTGGATTTGTGGGAGAAAGTCTTCCACGATTTTGTTTACCAATGGGTCTTAGACAGAGGATCTATTATAAGAGTAAGAGAAAATATATAAGCTAACACACCATACACAATATTTTTATAAAATATTTAATATATAAATAAAAAATAGAAAATTTTAATTAGTTTAAAAAAAATAAATTTAAAAAGAAAAAAAAATATGGGGTACAATGTATGAATTTATGTATAATAAATCTACATTTTTAAAAGTTTTAACGGAATCTTTTTTAAATTTAGTTAATCAATTTTTAATAATATAAAATAATATTTTATTTTATTTTATTTTAATTAAAATCTTTATTTATTATCAAGAAATTACTATATTTATAAAAAAAATTATATAAAAAAATTATATAAATTATATATGATTTATTAAATTATAGAATTATTTTAATTATAATAAAACTACGTTAATTTGTGGATACGTCGTACATTAAAATTTATTCTCTCGTGCTTTTTAAGACTGTAAAAAGATCGAATTGGATCGATTGGATCGGATCAAAATCAGACCAGACTAAATAGAATTCGGTCCAATTTGATCCAATTTTTTTTTTGGATCGGACCAGATTACATCAAATACACACATATTTATATATATATATATATGTATATGTATATGTATATAAGTAATATTATATAATATTAATATTAATATTAATATTAATATAAATTAAGAATAGTAAAATAATATATTAATATATAATATATATACTTATAATATTAACATATTATAATTTATAATAGTTGTAGTATAAAAGTATAAATTATAATATATATATATATATAGTATTAGTAATAACTTATAAATAATAAGTGTATTATTATTATTTAATATATTATTACTAATTTATCGCTATTTATTAACATAACATATAAATTTATAATATACTAATATAAATTATGTAATGGTATAATTAGTTATAGTTAACCAATTTATGATGTATCACTAAATCACTATTAATTAATTAATAATTACTTTTCTTATAATTACATATAGTAATTATAAATATTAATTATTAATGTTATTTTTAACTATATATGAAATATAATCAATAATCATTAATATCATTGATTAATTGATATAATTTATGAAAATTAAATTAACTAATCAACCTATAAATTATATATAATATAGAATATTAATTATAACTTATAGTATAAGTATTAAATCTATATACTATAAGTTATACTATATATTTTGTTTAATATTTAGATGAGATTAGAAATTGGCTATTGGCAAAGATAATTATTTTTTTTTATAAAAATAGTACTAGTATTTATTTAATAATTTATAAAATTAAGCAAAATATATATATTTAATTATTACAAAATTTTGGATCAAATTTAGCCCATTAAATCATTCAGGGTATCCCTGAACTGAACCAGACCACTCTTGGACTGAATCTGTATGGACCGAATCTTATTCGGTCTGAATCAGGGTGGAAAATTTTTTAGACCGAATAGAACGAGTCCACATTTTTCTTAAACCGGACCGGACCATTTATACACTTAGTGCTTTCCAGCATTTTTTTTAATATAAACTTTCTAACATTTTTACGCTGGGAATCGGTCGGACTGTTCCTAGCGTCAAAAGTAACCCAATTGTTTTGGACTATTTTTTAACAATAAATATAATAAAAATAATAATAAAATGAAAACAATTCAATAAAAAATATAATAAAAAACATAATAAAAAATAAAAACATAATAAAAAATATAATAAAAAAATAAAATGAAGATAAATTTTAAAGTGATTTAACCCTGAATCAATCAGAACAGCCGCTGGTAGCGATAGACAACTCTGTCCATGCTATCGAAATTAGTCTCGACAAATTCACATTTGCGGTGGTGATTCTCAACAACCTCTAGTGAAGTTCCGGTAATGTTAAATTCAAAATGGGTCTGCTAGAAATCTGTCCGTCTAGATGATATGGACGTGTCGCTACCGCTACCTCTGACGATGGGCTACTTTCTTAAGGGGTCGGTCGGCCCAGGTAATTCCTTTTTTGAAAGAGTAAACTAAAAACGAAGGACCACGTTTGCCGATGGGGGCGTTATTTACAGGTAAATAATATTCCAAGAACCAACTCCGAGGAGCAACGAAATGGCCGCTTCTTCCCTTTGCTTGCAACGCCTCTTTCATGGCGGTGGCCTAGGGCCCAGAGGGACAACAAATGAAGCGCTTTGCGCGCTCGTACGAAGACAATCATTGTCATCTTTTCGTCACTATTACAGTAAGAGAGTGGCTGCTTGTGCTACTGCCGCTGCTAAACACCGAATTTATCTCAGAAGCCCAGACCTGGTGGCCTCAGAATATGCAGACCTCAATCTCCCGTACCAAGTTTCCGAGGTAACGCTTTTCTTTTGTCCTGGTTGTTTTCTTTATGTTGGTTATTGTTATTAATTATTAGTACACATTATAATTTTCTGTATCTTTTCTATTCTCTACAATGTGATGGGAAATAATAGCTTCTTCTCATAGGGGTTAAATGTCGTGATCGAAAGATATAATAGAACTCCTAGTAATTTATTTTTGCTTGACTGAATTATGAATTTGTTTTTTGGGTTTCAGGAGTTGGGTCATATGGGTCATATTAGGATACGGCAACATGTCAACCCCCTCAGTGCCTGTTTCTCGGTATGTAATTTGTCGGTTGTTTTGACGAGAAAAAAGAAAATCATTGGGATTTTGTTTTCGTTCTCGTTTTTCGTTTTTCGTTTTTCGTTTTTTTGTTTTTGTATTTTTTTTTTTTTTTTTGTATCTTTTGTTTTTGGCATTTTACAAATATAGAATTGGTCATTTTCCAACATCTTATATTTATCCTTTTCAAGTTCAAATATAATTAATTGACTCCGTTTTCTGGGTAGATGCCTGTAGAAGTACCAGACTGGAACGTAGTATTCAGGGACCCAACATTGCCCCTCATGGTTGATATTGGCAGCGGTAATGTATTACTTCTTTTGTTCTCCCATTTTTGATCGCTATGATTTCTGCATATTTTTTGAAGCAGAAATATCCTAGACATAACTATCGCATTTGAGAGGTTTCAATATTACAATGACCATACCACCTTGGTGTGGCTGCAATATTTTCTTTTTTTGATAGGTAATCAAAAGGAACTCATTAATAAAAAGGCTAAGCCCAGGTATACCGGAGGTATACTTGAGAAAACAGCAAGTGTTACGCGGCTGCAATATTTTCTTAGGCGGTTATGAATAACTTGTGACTTGCGCTAGCGGATCTGATAGTGTATGTAATAGCTTGCTTTTGAATGCAAATTGCATGAAAGAAAAATGCACTTGAGAATACCCATCTTAACCCTTTCAAAGCAAAATTTCAAAATAGAAGTTCAACATTAACTTACTAAGTGAGAGATGGGATGGAGGGAGAGCATCGGGCCTGGAGAATTAGACACCGGTGGATGGCGGAGAGATGTCTAAGAGATGAGAGAGAAAAAACAATTACGATGAGAGAGAGAGGACGCTAGAGAGTGTAGAAAATTGAAATGAAGATAAAAAAAAGACGCCCGCTAGGAGGTTGTTAGGGTTTCCAGCCCTAACCCTTAACGATGCTATTTGGTGTATTAAACCAGATGGCATCGTTTTAATTTATTTTTTTCTAACACGGTTATAAAACGACACCATTTAACTTGAGTTAAACGGCTTCTTTTTATATAAGACTAAAAAACATAGATATATTATATCAGTTGGTTCATTGGTTTGAACTGTGTTCAAACCAGAACCGAATCGACCGACATCAGTTCTTGTTTATTGGGACTGCCGGCCAAACAATTCTCCACCAGCTTTGGAATCTGGTGGTCGGTTACGATCGGCGGCAGTCGGTTCTAGTGGTTCCTGTTCACTCCTTGGGAAACATTATGGGAGAGAGTGAAGAAAGTAATGGTACTAGTGGTGTTTATCTAATCATCTCAAATGGCTTCAATTTTTCTTTTTGATAAGTAATAAAAGATTTTATTCAAAAGAAATAGGCATAAGTCCTAGTACACAGGACGTATACAAAAGGAAATACCTACGTCTTCCAAACAACAGAAGGAAAACAACCCTATAACTAAAACAGAATCTGAAAATTATCAACTAATACAAAAGATATGACCTAAAAACCCAAAGTGCTCAAGAAAAAGCCCCTAATAAGATCACTCAACGAACGCTCTTTGTCTTCGAAGTATCTCCCATTTCTTTCGAGCCATATACACCACATAAGACAAGGAGGAATTATTTTCCAAACAGTTTTCGTCTTCTTGCAATCCTTAAAAATTTCCACCCAGCCAATAAATCCATCACATCTTTGGGCATAATCCACTGAATACCTGTCTAACTCAAAACCTCATTCCACAAGAGTCTTATCACATCACAGTGAAGAAAAAGATGGTTAACTGATTCACCATCTCGTTTGCACATAACACACCAATCAACAATGAACATACCTCTTCTTCTGAGGTTATCAGTTGTTAAAACCTTGCCCAAAGATACCACCCAACAGAAAAAAGCAACCTTGGAAGGAACTTTCACTTTCCAAATATTTTTCCAAGGGAATACACAAGAACTATGGCTGGACAGAATTATATAGTAAGAAGAGACTGAGAACTGTCTATTTGCAGCAAGGGACCACACCATGCAGTCCTCTCTATCTACCATCAGATTTGAGCTATAAAGTTTGACCAGCAAAGTCTGAACATCATCCACTTCCCAATCATTAACGTCCCCTTAAAGACAATGTTGTTAGGATGTGACTATCACAAGTGAACAGTGAAGATTAATTTACTTTTCAAAAAAACAATGAAGATTAAAACCCTAGACAATTATTTAAAGGATAAAGAAGAGTCCAAAAGGTAGAAACCAGGGACACAATAATGAGTTGGATACAATTGTATGGGAAAGACAAAGAAGTGCCCCTTGGAAAGAAAAATGAAGAAGATAAGGAAGAAGTACCTACAAGCTGAAAAGGGGGACCATTGATGAGCTAATTTTATTCTTTCAGTTTTTGTGAACTTATTTTGATATGTTCCATTATCAGATGATTTCGTTCTTGGGATTTTACTTATATATTTGGTAAATTAATTGAATATTCAGATAAAGTGTCTTGATACTCAAGGAGTCTGGTGAATTAGTTGAGGCGCTAATTTTGATCTATGGCAATGTGGCATGGTAGCATAAAAAATACATATTCTGGGAGGTATGAACTGGTGTGGTTCTTTGTCACCCTTTTTTTCTGTTGAAATAGAGAATGATGGTCCATACTGCAAGGACTTGCAAGAGTGCTCTTAAGTGCTTCATCTTATATCCTTTGTCAGCTCTCGGTTATTAGCCACTTCTAGGTGATGAATTCCCTTATTCACCTCATGCAAGTCATCCTCAAGTTTCTCAATTCCATCTATGTTGGTTGCCATTATCTCTGATTTTAGTTAATGGAAATCTGGGTGAGAAAATCAAATGAATCTATTCTTACAATAATATTCAAATTTAGTGTAAGTAGGACCTCAATGCTGGACGACAGGCATTCTGGACTTGGGGAGTAAACATTACATCAGCACCTTTTATAAAAACACCCATCTATGTTGAACATTCAGATAAAGTGTCTTGATACTCAAGGAGTCTGGTGAATTAGTTGAGGCGCTAATTTTGATCTATGGCAATGTGGCATGGTAGCATAAAAAATACATATTCTGGGAGGTATGAACTGGTGTGGTTCTTTGTCACCCTTTTTTCTGTTGAACTAGAGAATGATGGTCCATACTGCAAGGACTTGCAACAGTGCTCTTAAGTCCTTCATCTTATATCCTTTGTCAGCTCTCGGTTATTAGCCACATCTAGGTGATGAATTCCCTTATTCACCTCATGCAAGTCATCCTCAAGTTTCTCAATTCCATCTATGTTGGTTGCCATTATCTCTGATTTTAGTTAATGGAAATCTGGGTGAGAAAATCAAATGAATCTATTCTAACAATAATATTCAAATTTAGTGTAAGTAGGACCTCAATGCTGGACAGGCATTCTGGACTTGGGGAATAAACATTACATCAGCACCATTTATAAAAACACCCATCTACATGGTGTTAACCTTCTCTTCACTCCCTCATATACCTATGCACCCATGTTTCTTGTGTATGCACACAAACACACACACATCCATATCATATACACATGCTTGGCACAATCCACATAGCCAGAAATGTTCTTTCAACTGGACGTGAGCTTTCTAGCATGCCGACATCCCACTTGCATTAACGGTCCACAAACAGACATCATGGAAGCCACAACCCACATTTTCATGTCTCATGCAGCTTGTAGCATCATTATGAGTTATTAAAGAGGGGAATGGGATGCTTATTTTGTTATCTATCTAAGGCTATTAATTTGTCGTATTTATCAATCTGATTATATAATGACATAAATTCCCAGGTAGTGGCCGATTTCTCATATGGCTTGCAAAAAGACACCCTGAAGTGAGAAATTATTTGGGGCTAGAAATACGGCAGAAAGTATGGGAACAAACTCCTTGTGTTACTCTCTATGTGCTTGGGTATTCTCTGATTATGTATAATTATTGTTTCCCTTGTTCCCCCATTTTTAATTGATTCGAGGACTTAATTTACATGGTAAAATAAATTATCCACTTGCAGCTGGTCAATCGTGCTGACTTCTGGGTAAAAGAGCTGGCTCTTTACAACGTGTATGGCACCATTACTTTATTTTAGTTATAAGAACAAGAAACCGACTGCATTCTAAAATGGATAGCTCAAACTCATCGCAGGCATTTCCTGTTTGCAAATGCCATGGTGTCTTTTGATCAATTAGTGTCCACGTATCCTGGACCCTTGATGCTAGTCTCGATTCTGGTGAGTGTACTAGTCATACTGGCATTTAATAAGAGTTGTTCATAGTTAATTGCTGAAAGGATTTATCCTAGGACCATAGATTATCAGTACTTAAATTTTCCAGTTCTTTGTTTGCAGTGCCCAGATCCTCATTTCAAGAAAAGGCATCATAAAAGAAGGGTTGTGCAGAAGCCCTTAGTAGATTCTATCATACATAATTTAATGCCTGGAGGGCAGGTACCTAGTCTGGACTCATGCGTTGGATGATGGATCTTTAGTTTAACGTAGGCAATATACAAAATTTGTTTAGTGTCTTGATTAAATAATCTGTTGTTTTATGATTGACTTCTACCAAGTGATGCATACACATGAATCATTAGAGAAAAAACAATCTTATATTTTATTGGGTTGATTTGAGAAGGGATATTTTTTTTTCCTTTGAAATCCAAACCTGGTTTCATTTGGCCCAGAAAAAAGGTGAAAAAATAATTAGAATCATTTTATGTAACATCCAGTTCTAATATCTCTAGGAAAGTGCATTACCTCTTTATGAAACAAATTTTTTGTCATCTTCAATAGACCCATCACCAAAAAGTGCCATTAATGGCAATATGCTCTGTTGTTAATTATTATTAGTGGTGCCGTACATCTCAATTTTGTTGTATTAAGAATTATGTTCTTTCAGTTACAAAATTGTTGTTGGCGCAAATCTTGACATATTTATATGGAGGAATTTTCATACCTGGATCGTAAACCTTTTCTTGGATGCTTGCACTACAAGTGTGGGGGTTATAATGAACAAAATCTGTATAGATATAAATGCATGCTATTCTTTTGGATGATAGATCATATAGAGTAAAAAAATGAGCACAACTGTTGTCATTCTGAAATATTGTCTCCTTTCTTATCCATTCAAAGGATCATCCGTGGTCTGCAACTAAAAATATAGGTTTCTTTTTTTCCTAGAATGTATTTAGGGGCTCATTCGTATTTTTCCTGTATACTTCGGCTATGACTACTTTATTTATATCAATACTACTCATCTTTTACTTCTCGAAAAAAAAAAAAAACCTTTTTTTTACAGGTCAACTAAAAAAAGAAACCTATAATTCACGTTAGGAACAAAGAGATAAATCTTCTCTCTTTCCTTCTCACTCTTGCTGTGTTGAAGATATCACTGCCCAAAAATTTTCACGATGAATGCAAAGCATGTCTAAATCTTAAGATATATGATTGTGATTGAACAGATATTCATACAGTCTGATGTGCTTGAAGTGGCACTTGACATGAGATATCAATTTGATGCTGAAGGGGATGTACTTCATCACATGGATGCCTTGGACCAGAGCGTTTTGTGTGACCAAGAGGGATGGTTATTGAGCAACCCAATGGGAATAAGAACAGAGAGAGAGATTCATGCAGAATTTGAAGGTGCAAGAATTTACAGAAGGATGTACCAGAAGCGAATAAATAATTAATCATTAGGCTCTTCATATTTGTATCATGAGTTGTCTGGGAAATAGGATTGTAAAATGAATGAAGCGTTTGCTAAATAGTTTAAGCTGTTCATGTCTAGTTGAGACTTTTTGCAGATAGGGATGCTCCAAAAGAAGGCATGATAATTAAGGTAATGATTTAACTATAAAATATGGTTTAGGTTTGACAGTTGGTCGGGATTAAATTAACCATTCTCTATTTTTAAAATGCTTTTTAAGAATTTAATTTTTTTGATAAATGTCATGTCTAATAGTCTATTAATGGAATTCTCATATTCTCAACAATTTTTTATTTTTATAATAATTTAACCAATAATAGTTATAGAAAAACATTTATAGTCGAACTATCATGACTTGGATTGTCCATATCAAGTTGTCTTCAAGGTTAGTTGATAAAAAAATGCTAATTGTAATGAACGAACGAAATTATCAGTCGCCTCCTGTCCCACCACTAAATTATGTGAATGACTTCACTACTATTATTTTAAATTCTGCATAGTGACTTGTATAGTAACTTGTATAGTAATTTTAAAACTTATAAATAGGGGCTTCAGTTGTAATGAAATTCATAAGAAAATATAGAGAGAGAAAGAAAGTTTCAGTTCTTAAGAGTTTCAGAGAGAATTTCTTATTTCTCTTTTGCAATAGTAATTTCTTTCTTTAAGTTTTATAACACGTTATTAGCACGATAGTTCTACTAATTCTGAAACTAGTGACCTTATTCCTCTGTAAGTTTTTCAATATATTATTTGAAGTTTTTAATATATTTTATTGATGATTATCTGTGTGAATTTATAAATATGAGATACACATATTTATTTCATTATTTATATGTGTAGAAAATGACAAATCTTACAGAATTAGAATTTGTTGCTCTTGATATATCTGAGAAAAATTATTTATCCTGGATACTTGATGCTGAAATACATCTTGATGCAATGAACCTGGGAGAAACTATTAAAAAAGGAAATCAAACATCCCTACAGGAACGTGCTAAAGCAATAATTTTCCTTCGCCACCATTTTCATGAAGAATTGAAAACTAAATATCTCACAGTAAAATATCCCTATATTTTGTGAAACAATTTAAGGGAGAGGTATGAACACTAGAAGAATGTCATCCTCCCAAGAGCTCGTTCTCAATGGATGCACCTGAGGTTGCAAGATTATAAAAGTGTTAGTGAGTATAATTCGACACTTTTTAAAATAAGCTCAGTATTAAAATTATGCGGTGAGAAAATCACTGATGATGATATGTTAGAGAAGACTTTTACTACATTTCATGCCTCGAATGTGCTCCTGCAGCAGCAGTATCGAGAGAGAAAGTTCAAGAAATATTCTGAACTTATATCATGTCTTCTAGTAGCTGAGCAGAATAATGAGCTCTTATTAGAAAGCCATCAGTCACGCCCTACTGGCTCAATATCATTCTCTGAAGTGAATTGTAATATGTTTGCATCATTCCCAGAAGTGAATGGTGCATCCTTTAGAAGAAATCGGAGGCGTGGACGTGGTAGGAGAAATTATAGAAATGTTGGTCCCAGAAGTGACAACATTAAAATAGATTATAATATACCATATCACCAGAAGTGGTACAATTCAAAAAGGGGTAAAAATCATCAGAATAATTCTTCAAAAAAAAGTGAAGAGGTGTGCCATAGATGTGGAATGACTGGACATTGGTCACGTACCTGTCGTATGGCCAGGCACTTAGCCGATTTATATCAAGTTTCTATTAAAGGAAAGAATAAAGTGCATGAAACAAATTTAGTAGAACTATCAGATGATTTATTAGATTCAGTAGATGTAGACGTTACTCATCTTGATGTATCTGATTTCTTTAATCATCCTGAAGGTAGTATTGAACATTTAATTGGAGATGGAAGTGTTCCACTCAATTAATGTATTTTCTTTCTATCTGTAATAAAAGTTTTGTATATTTTGTAGAATCATGGATCACATTGATGAGCTTTTTATCTCTGAGTTGAATGATAAAGATATATGTCTGGCTGACAGTGTTACAACTCACACAATTCTAAAAAAAAAGAAATATTTTCAAAATCTAACACTAAGTAAAGCCTATATCCATACCATATCAGGTTCATCGGATTTAATTGAGGGCTCCGGAAGAGCTTATATTGTGTTGCCTAATGGCACCAAATTTTGTATTGATGATACTCTATTCTCTTCACAATCCAGAAGAAATTTATTGAGTTTCAAAGATATACGTCGTAATGATTACCATATTGAAACGACTAATGAAGGCAGTAAAGAGCATCTCCTTATTACTAAAACAATATCGGGCCAGAAGCTCGTATTAGAAAAACTGTCTGCTCTATGTTCTGGATTGTATTATACAAAAATGAGAACAATTGAATCATATGTGGTAATGCATCAGAAGTGCATTGACCCTAAAGTATTTATGACTTGGCATGATCGCCTTGGACATCCGGGTTCTATAATGATGAGATGAATTATTAAAAATTCGCATGGGCATCCCTTAAAGAATCAAAAGATATTTCTACCCAATGAATCTCCGTGCTCTGCATGTTCTCAAGGTAAGTTAATTATTAGACCATCTCTCTCAAAAGTCATTGTTGAATCTCCATCCTTTTTACAAAGGATTCACGGAGATATATGTAGGCCTATTCATCCATCAAGTGGACCATTTAGATATTTTATGGTTCTAATTGATGCATCTAGTCGATGGTCACATGTTTGTCTTCTTTCCACTAGAAATGTTGCATTTGCTAGACTTCTTGCTCAGATAATTAAACTACGAGCACAATTTCCTGAGTATCCGATTAAGACCATTCGATTGGATAATGCAGGTGAATTTTCATCTCAAATTTTTGATGATTATTGCATGTCAATAGGAATAGATGTTGAACATCCTGTTACCCATACACACACACAAAACGGTTTAGCTGAGTCTTTGATCAAAAGGCTTCAACTAATCGCTAGACCTTTACTTATAAAATCAAGACTACCTATTTCTGTTTGGGGACATGCTATACTTCATACAGCATCTCTAATTCGCATTAGACCATCTGCATATCATAAATATTCTCCATTACAGCTTGCATTTGGTCAACAACCAAATATTTCTCATCTTCGTATTTTTGGATGTGCTGTATATGTTCCAATTGCACCTCCACAACGTACAAAAATTGGCCTTCAACGTAGACTTGGGATATATGTTGGTTTTGATTCTCCATCCATTATTAGATACCTGAACCCCTTACAGGGGATATGTTTAAAGCACGTTTTGAAGATTGTCATTTTGACGAATCAAATTTTCTGTTAATGGGTAAAGAAAAGTCGGTGCCTGAAGCACGACAAGATATTACTTGGGATAATAAGACCTTGTCTCATTTTGATCCTCCTACAAATGAATGTAAACGGGAAGTTCAAAAGATTATTCATTTGCAAAATGTTGCAAATCAGTTACCGGATGTATTTACTGACACTAAAGGTGTAGTAAAATCTTATATTCCTGCTGTTAATACTCCAGTAAGGATTGAAATCCTTGAAGGACAAATTGTCAAAGCAGCAATAGATGAATCTAAAATACGCCTGAAGATAAAATTCTCAAAAGGAAAAGAATACAAAATGAATTTGGTGTTCCTGAAGAACACGTACCCACAATACAGGCTACAAATATAATTGGTGCTCCTAAAGAGCTTAAATCTTCTATTCCAGAACCTCCTGAAAAGGAAACTCCTGAAAAGTATAAATCTCCTAAAAATGGACCTCCTGAAGAGGTGTGTCATGAAATGTTTTCTCCTGAAAGGGAACAGGTACCTGAAAATAATGAGATCTTAATACATTTCATGAAAACTGGAGAAATTCTGGATAGAAATAAAACTGTTGTCGACAATATATTTTCATATAAAATGGCCCTTGACATTACCAAAAGTAATGAAGAAAGTGAGCCAAAAAGCGTCGAAGAATGTCGATGTAGAAATGATTGGCCAAAATGGAAAACAGCTATTGAAGCTGAATTAAATTCGCTAGCAAAACGAGAAGTATTTGGACCTGTTGTCCAAACACCAAAGGGTGTGATGCCTGTTGGATATAAGTGGGTATTTGTACGAAAACGTAATGAGAAAAATGAAATTGTGCGATACAAAGTACGGCTTGTCGCACAAAGTTTCCTCCAGAAACCCGGGATTGATTATGAAGAAACATACTCTCCCGTTATGGATGCAATCACATTTAGATTTTTGATTAGTCTGGTTGTTACAAAAGGATTAGAAATACGGTTGATAGATGTAGTCACTGCATATTTATATGGATCCTTAGACCATGACATATATATGAAAATTTCTGAAAGATATAAGATGCCTGAAGCATCTACAAGTACATCTAGAAATATGTACTCAATCAGACTACAAAGATCTTTATATGGGTTGAAGCAATCCGGACGCATGTGGTATAATCGCTTAAGCGAATATCTATTGAAAGAAGGATTTGAGAATAATCTTATATGCCCATGTGTTTTTATTAAGAAATCAGAATCCGGATTTGTCATTATTGCGGTTTATGTTGATAATTTAAATATTGTGGGAACTCCTGAAGAGATCTCAAAAACCGCTATATATTTAAAGAATGAATTTGAAATGAAAGATCTTGGCAAAACAAAATTTTGTCTCGGCCTGCAGTTTGAGCACTTGCCAAATGGAATTTTTATTCACCAGTCCATGTATACTGAGAAAGTCCTAAAGCATTTTTATATGGACAAATATCATCTCCTGAGTACTCCAATGATTGTTCGAACATTCGATGTGAAGAAAGACCCATTCCATCCTTGTGATGATGATGAAGAAATTCTTGGTTCTGAAGTGCCATATCTCAGTGCAATTGGAGTTTTGATGTATCTTGCAAATTGCACTCGACCAGATATTACATTCTCAGTTAATCTGCTTGCAAGATATAGTTCTGCACCAACTCGAAGGCATTGGAATGGTATTAAACATGTCCTTCGTTACCTTCATGGTACGGTTGATATGGGATTATTTTATCAACGTGGTTCAAGTCTAGAATTGATTGGGTATGCAGATGCAGGTTATCTTTCAGACCCACACAGAGGTAGATCTCAAACTGGATATTTATTTACTTATGGAGATACTGCCATATCATGGAGATCTGTTAAGCAGACACTATCTGCTACTTCTTCAAATCACTCGGAGATCATTACTATTCATGAAGCAAGTCGAGAGTGTATTTGGTTGAGATCAGTTATTCAACATATCTAGGAAAAGTGTGGACTTCCCATGATCGATAATAACCCAACAATCTTATATGAAGATAATACTGCTTGTATCACTCAAATCAGAGGAGGATATATCAAAGGTGACAGAACCAAACATATTTCACCTAAATTTTTTTATACTCATGAACTTCAAGAGAAAAGTGAAATTGATGTCAAGCAGATACGATCTAGTGATAATCTGGCAGATTTATTCACAAAGGCGTTACCAACTTCCACATTCAAAAAGATTGTGCATAACATTGGAATGCGAAAACTCAAAAATCTTTTGTCATGCACTTTTTAGGGGAGTAAATGTACTGATTGTACTCTTTTTCCTTCGCTGAAGTTTTGTCCCACTGGATTTTCCTCTGCAAGGTTTTAATGAGGCAATCTTAAAGCACTTGTGGATACATAAAAAGACTGTACTCTTTTTCTTTCGCCATTGATTTTTCTTCCCACTGGATTTTTACTTGGCAAGGTTTTAACGAGGCAGATTTCTTATTGGCGGTCATTCAAGGGGGAGTGTAATGAACGAACGAAATTATCAGCCGCCCCCTGTCCCACCACTAAATTATGTGAATGACTCCACCACTATTATTTTAAATTTTGCATAGTGACTTGTATAGTGACTTGCATAGTGATTTGCATAGTAACTTGCATAGTAATTTTAAAGCCTATAAATAGGGGCTTCAGTTGTAATAAAATTTATAAGAAAATATAGAGAGAGAAATAAAGTTTCAGTTTTTAAGAGTTTCAGAGAGAATTTCTTATTTCTCTTTTGCAATAGTACTTTCTTTTTTTAAGTTTTATAACACTAATTGTTATGTTCTCAACATTTTCTTACGGACCATGCGTTTAAATAATTGTAAACAATTGAAACTAAATTAAAAATTACTTACAAATCTTACACTCCGACATGGTTTGAGGTAAGAATTGTTTTCTTTTCAAGTCATCAACGTAACTTAAAATTTAAATTATAATATTTTATTCACAATATTTAAATTTTAAGATTTTATCTTTTAAATTTGATTACATATAAATTATATTTTAAATCTAATTTATAATAGGATAGTGATAAGGTGCGCATTATATGTGCACGCCAAATATGCACACTAATACAAATGATCTTCTTTTTCTTTTTCTTTTAGATGAGATTTGAATAATGAGTTGATATAAGATGAGTTGAATAAAATATTATTAGAATATTATTTTTTAATAATAATATTATTTTGAAATTTGAAAAATTTGAATTATTTATTATATATTGTATAATGATTTAGAAAAATTGTAATATTAGATGAAATGAATTGAGATTAACTTGAAGCTAAACAAAGCCTATGCATTTTGTAAACATCCTTAATCATTAATAAAAAAAAATATCATTTCACTAATAGTTAGTTTCTTAATAATTTAGAAAAAATAAAAAAATAAAAAAGTAAAATATATGAGTGAAGAAATTATATTATCATCTTACCTTATTTATAATGGATAATTCTACTTATCGTTTCCACATATCAAATACCATTTTTTTTTTCATTTTTCTTATTATAAATATCATGTGATGTATGGGTGATAAGTGAAACAACTCAATTAATTTAATAAGAATAAAATAAAATAAAAAATAATATTTAATATTCATCTTCAGGATTCATGAGGCCGCTGTTGATTATTTTCAACAAAATTTGGGCTTTAGTAGTTCTCGTGCTCTGTCAAATTTGAATAAGTTAATCTTTCATGTTATCAATTAAGAAGAAACTTCAGAGATATGTAGAAGTGTAGAGCCTCTTCTCTTGAGATTTTTTAGTATACCCATTGATACGGATATATATGGGTGTTTTTCAAACTTGACGAGAACAAACTAATTCTTGGTTTCATCGCATGGGTTAGGTGAGGTTTAGGTAGCAAACACTTATTAGTTATTTTCATAATACTTTATTATTATTTATTATTTTATTATCATTATTTACATACATTTTATTAATATTTATTACTTTCACTATTATTCAATATTCTATTATTACTTTTTCATTACTGTTTCTAATATTTCTTACTATCCAAACGTGATAGTTTTCTTAGGTGCGAATTATCTTTGATTTTTTTATATCTATTATTCGTGAAAACTTTGGGATTGATATTGTAAAATCTAGCAAGCTAACACAGTTGACTCGATTTGGTATATTATTAAAGTGTGACTTCATTGGATTATGGATCTGATTATGAAAGTGTTTAGAGTCTTTATTCAAGATGTTGCTATTTTAAATAAAATAAATATCCCGATTTTAGTCTCCAAATCTAAGAAGATTCGTGTAGTGAGATAGATTTGGCCTAATTAAGATTGAGTTAAACTTAATATTGATGATAGTAGTCTTAGTATTCTTGGGTTTTCTAGTGCTGAAGATGTTATTTGTGATTATTATGATAAGTTAATTGTGGTTATTCTGTGTCCATGGATATGGGTTCTAACAATTTTGTAGAAATTATAAATTTATTAAAAGAGGTTCGTAGGTGTTATCATTTTGGTTTATTCAAGGTTGAGATTGAGACTAACTCTCAAATCCATGTTAATTGAATTTAAAAAATATATATATTGCCAAAAGAAAGAGGAGTCATTCTACGCTGCAGTCCTGTAGTAGAAGCCTAACGTCAAACTGAAAGCAGTTTTTTCATTTAAAAAAAAAAAAAAAGTCGATCGAAACGTGCGTTTTATGTTTTAGCTTTTTAACATTTGAACATTTGAAACGTGCGAAGAACGAGTCTTTTACATTTTAGTCCAGCGTCTCACACTCCCGCGAAGCTCACCGTCCCTGCAACGCCCTCGCTACCGCGCCATCGACCGATGTCGCCGGTTTGTTCATCGCCACGCCAAGAAAAACGTTTTACTGCTCAGTAACTCCTCCCTGTGAGTCCAGTGAACGTAAACTCGGAAATGCTCTGCTTTGCCGCCGACGATAAAGCATTTTTTTGTGTTTATTTTCATTTTTATGGCTACGTTTTCCCTTTTTTGTTGAGATATGTGAGTTTTCAGCTTTGTCTAGGGTTTATTGAATGCAGGGCATAGATAAGCTTGACAAAAATTGGACCTTGCATTAACGGGAAATTTTTTCAGATTAGTTGGTGCATTTTAATTATTTCAAATTATAGGGACTTCTTGCATATTAATAGTTTTAGATTAATGGAATTTTTTTTTTCCTTTTTCTAGTGTGCGTACATTTCTTTGAACCTAGTAAATAAGATAAGTTTGACAAAAATGGAAGCTTTCAAATTACAATCTGAACACTGTTTCATAAAATTTTCAGTTATGTGAGATGGATATTGGGTTCTTGCAGATTAATTGTTTCAGATTAATGACTTTTTTTTTTCTTTTTTCTAGTCTTTGGTGCGTACATTTCTTTTAACCCAGTAAATAAGATAAGCTTAACAAAAATGGAAGCTTTCAAACTGTAGTCTGATCCTGTTTCATAAAGTTTGTAGTTATGTGAGATTGATATTGGTTTCTTGCAGATTAATTGTTTCTGATTAATGGATTTTTTTTCCTTATACTATTCTTTGGTGCGTACATTTCTTTTAACCTAGTAAATGATATAATTATGTTTCTGTTTAGAAGATCTTAAATGTAATAAAGTTTTTTTTTTCCAACATAGAATTTCAGAGAATTGTAGAAGTATTTTAGATCCATCCATTCTATTGGAATAGAAGCCAATACTTCATACATATTTCACAATACCTAAAGATTCTTTTTGAACCTTCAAACTCAGTTTCAAGAAGCAATGTCAATTTGCAAAGCATAAGATCCATCAGCAAATTCTTTGTATTGTTTTAAGATAATTCAAATCATGTCATATTGTAAATTCTTTACTTGCATTCCATAAATGTTCATTTTTATATTTTACATTATACGTTAGCTCATATACGGATTGAACAAATACACTCCTTTAATGTTCATTTTTCTTCCTTTGACATCACGTGATTCACCTTTAAGGCATCGGAAGACATTTTTAGTTTTAGTATGATGGTAGAGGAGGAGGATCGAATTGCACATGGGCCTTTGAAAGACTTCATTTTAACAGCCTCATTTTGATATGCCTTATCCTCTTCGTGTAATTCGGAAGACTTCATTATAGTTGATAATTCATATCATGTATATATTATCGAAATTCTAAAAATTAATATGTTAAGTTGTTTAAAATCATTCCATTTTTTCTAACTAACTGTCGGGTATTAAGCAGATGTTACAATTTATCTAATATCCTTCGTCGAGTAATCCGAATGAGTAGAGGCAAGAAACACCCCCCGCATCACCCATGCCAACTAGTCCATATTTTGAAAAAAAATTAGGAAGTTGTAATGATTTTAATGATATTAAGTTTTTATATGCTTCTATCTTTAATGAAGTTAGTATTGAATTGATGCTAGTCTATCCCTGTATTTCGAATTTGTAGAAATGTTCTTCGACATAAATGAAGATTTAGAGGGATCCATTATTGTCCTGGATGATGCAGTACAACTTGAACTACCAAAATCCGGTATGGAGTTTGACAGTGAGGAAGAACTAATGGCCTACTATAAAAAAAATATACCAAGCAAGCGGGTTTTGGTGTAAAGATATAGAAGAAAAAAAAAAGATCGGGATGGGAGGGCATTTTATGTGACCATTGGTTGTACTTGTGGCGGTAAATACTATCCTAAGCTAAATTGTAATATATCACAACCACATGGAACAATTAAAACGAGTGTAAGGCGAAAATAAATGCCATGTTCAACAATGATAAGAAATAAGTTCTCACCACTATTGAACTTTCTCACAATCACGAGACTGTGAGTCCCAAGAAGGCTAGACTATTTCAATCTCACAGGTATTTAGATGAATACACTTAAAGGATGCTCCAGATGAATGATAATTCCAGTTTACAAATGCACAAAAGTTATAATTTGCTTGTCGTAAGAGTGGAGAGTTTTGAGAAGCTATCATTTCAAGAGAAAGATTGTCAAAATTTCATTAATAAAGCTAGATATTTAAGGTTGGGCAAGAAAGGTGGCGAAACACTTAATGAGTATTTTCAAAAAATGAGAGATCAAAATTTTGCCTTGTTTTACAACATGGACGTGGATGATGAGGGAAGGCTACGAAATGTGTTTTGGACCGATGCCAGGAGTCGAGCTGCTTATGAGTATTTTGGAGATGTTGTATTCTTCGATACAATATACCTAACAAATAGGTATAATATGCCATTTGCTTCGTTCGTTGGTGTCAATCATCATGACCATTGCATACTATTAGGGGCGGGATTGCTATCAAGCGAGGATACAAATAGTTTTATTTGGTTGATCCAAATGTGGTTGAAAAGCATGAATGGTAGGGTGCCCAAAGCAATTATAACAGATGAAGATCGGACATTAAAGAATGTTATTGCCTATGTTTTCCCTGAAACTCATTATAGGTATTGTTTATGGTATATAATGCGAAAATTTCTAGAAAAGTTAGGATCCCACAACAAATTCAATGCAGGGTTGAAATCTAACATTCAGTCAGTATTATATGATTCTCTGACCACCACAGAGTTTGAGGAGAGTTGGGGTCAACTACTTGCAAAGTATGATCTGGTCGAAAATAGTTGGCTTCAATTCTTATATAAGGAACGATCTTTTTGGGTTCCAGTTTTCAATTCTTATAAAGAAGCAGATAATAATTGTCGTAACTAAGTACTTTAGTCTTTTTTTTATTCGCATTCTGACTTTATTGTATGTTTGTTTTTTGTTTTTTTCTTGCGTTCTTAGACTAGCTGAAAAATTTTGATAGATAAAACACAAGCGAGTGACATCTCAGTATCTCAACACCACCAAGTTGATGATGAAATTGATGTTGGAACACAAAACAACATCTATATGCAATCAACGACACTAGGAGATAAGGTTAACTATGTCTTGTCTTATATTTTTTACGATTAAAGCAAAAATGAATTATTTAATTCTATGCCTCAAATGTGTTGTTTTGTTGCAGATAATTATGGAGCTTGATTTATAATTGTAACTCTATCGTGATGAGAAGAAACATTTTTTGAATCTCCTGAATGTGGTATATAGTTCATATTTTGTTTAAATATCATAGTGTATTTTTGTAAATTTATTGTGAGTATTTTGAGGCCTATTGGTTCAAGAATAATCCTCTGTATTGTTGGATGAACTCAAGTTTGTCTTATTAAAGGGTTACTTGATTTATGATGTATTTTTTTAGAATATTAAATATCCATCGTGGTTTTAGACAATAATGATGACTACATTTCCTTCTTGTGTATTAATCTGATAGTAAAATATTGGATTAGCAAGTTGAAGATGTAAAGGAGATAAGATCAACCATTACTTATGAAAATTCAATAGACAGTTCCAAGAGGGATTAATTTGTTCGTGCTATTTCATCTCTATATGAGGGGATACCAAATTGTAATGCTAATGTGCATTTTGATAATGTTATTGTAAGATTAGTAAATGCGTTGATTTGTAATTAAATAGACAGCTCCAACTATGATTTATTGAACTCTTATCTCTAGGGAATACCACGTTTTGAATGAGTGAATCCTTATCTTCATAGTGCTATTGTAATTAAATGAGTGTATATCAGGTATACGTTTTGATACATGAAGGCAAGTACAAAGAACATAATCTAGGGAAAAGCATTTTTCACATGCCAATCTAGAAATAACAGTGCTAAATCTGATCATTAAGCTATTTTTATGATCAATTTCAAGAAATTAACTTTTCTAATTTATGATAAATTGAATATACAATTACAAATTAAACAAAGTGGGAAGCCGAACTTAACACCTACCAAGAGTCGAATTTAACGCCTAAACAAGGAAAATTAATTGAATCTTGTTTATGCTAAAAAATTTCAAAATTAAAAAATTATTCATCACAGAAATTTTCTATTTTAATATTGAAGTACATTAAAATTAAAGTCAGTACACAATTATAAAATTGAGGCCGAGTTTGTAGTGAGACATTATCTTAACTTATTTTATTCTTTTAAATTTTAAAATAATAATTAATTAAAAAATATTATAAAAATATTATATTTAATTCTTAATTTAATTTACTTTACTTCAATTCAATGTCCGAAGTGCAGCGTTAGAGAGACACGCGCGGGAGCTCAGAAAATGATCAGGACTCCCGAGCGGGTTAGAGGGGACAGCTGCACGTGGGTCTCAAGGATGGGCTGGTAATTTTATACAGTGTGATGCTGAGCTTGCGTTAACGGAACTGCAGCGTAGATTATTTCAAGAAAGAGTTCCGTTCTCTTCCTTAAAAAATATATATTGTTATAAAACTAAAAATCAAACTACTACTATTGTAAGAGAAATATAAAAGAAATTCTTTGAAACTTTTTTCCTTCTCTATATTTTCTTATGAATTTCATAATAACTGAAACTCATATTTATAGGTGTTGAAATTACTATACAAGTTACTGTGCAAGACTTAAAATAATGGTAGTGAGATCATTCACAAAATAATTAAGGGGGCGGGGATCGCCCCTAATAATTCATAACACTCCCCCTTGAATGACCACCCATAAAGAATCTGACTCGTTAAAACCTTACCAAGGAAAAACCTAGTGGGAAGAAAAACCAATGGCAAAGGAAAAAGAGTACATTCTTCTTATGTATCCACAAGTGCTTTAAGATTGCCTCATTAAAATCTTACAAAGGAAAACCCAGTGGGACAAAACCTTAACGAAGGAAAAAGAGTACAATCAGCACAAGTTTTCAGGACTTTTACTCTCCCTGGAAATGCATGATGATAGATTTTTGAGTTTTCACATTTTAATATTCTGCACAATTTTTTTGAATTTCGCAGTTGTTGGTGCTTTCGTGAATAAATCTGCCAGATTATCACTTGATCGTATATTTGATATATTCTCATTTGATTTGAATGATACAAGCAGTATTATTTTCATATAAAATTGTTGAGCTATCATTGATTATGAAGTACCACACTTTTCTTGGATATGTTGAGTCATTGATCTCAGCCAAATATACTCTCGACTTGTTTCATGAATTGCAATAATCTCTAAGTGATTTGAAAATGAAAAATAATATCTGGTTGACAGACTTAATAAAAATATGATACCTGCAGTAATACTTAAACTCCTCATGATAATATGCATTAGTGTTTCAAATAATAAGCAAACATTATTTCAGCATATATAACAGATTACGAATTCAAACATGATTTCCATCTAAATAATGCATTAGAGAGAGCATAATAATATTTTCATCTAAAAGTTTCTCCCCCTCATTCGACGTTATTAGGGAGAACTTGTTTATATACTGCGAAAATAGTATTGAAAACCATCTATGTATGATAAAAACTGTAAAAATTTTGATGTCTAATATTATCAGTTTGGCGGAAAATCAAATCCGCTTAACATTGTTGACAAATGAGATCTTGAAGAGATTTGAAGGTTTCAGGTTGTTATTTAAATATAACCAATTTTACCATTGGTTTATTCCAGTAAAAAGATCTCGCATTCCTCATAGATTCAATTGTTGTTCATCCATAATGATATTATATCTGGTAGAAATTCTAATGTCCCAAATTTGAACCATAAACATTTTATACCTCAACCACTTATGTTTTCTCCTGAGGCCGTAAATACCATGATAGGAGCAGAGATATATTTTTCTAGTAAATCTAATCCTGAAATTGTTGCAGCATCAAGAACCATCAGTGTTCAATATGTAACCTCTCTTACAACCATGTCTCAGAGACTACTGGCGAGAACGAGTGAGGTTGATCATCTTAAAAATCAAATATCTGAGTTGTATCAAACGCTTGAAACTAAAAATAGAAAAAATAAAGATTTAAGACAAGAAAACAAGGAGTTGAAAAAATTCATAGATTAGTATTCTCGTGACTTGAAAACACGAGTATAAGAGCTAGAACGAGAGAAAACTCAGATACAAAGTCAACAATAGCAGCTAACGGCAGAGGTTCAACGTTTACAAGAAAATAGGAATAGCTATAATTAATCTCGTTGGTTTTTAAAATTATGCATCCAGCATATCTTGTAAAGTGAGATTTGAAGATATGATGGTTTGTCTTGTTCTTATTTCTATTTCTATAAGAACCATCTTTAGCTTCATTTAGTACGCATCAAATTTTCTTCTCATATCTATAATTCATCTGTATTTGTATTCTTATTCTACAAATTCCCAATGGCTCATCAATTTCCTTTCAATATTTCTTACGATCAACATATGAGGTATCATTCACCTCAATTACAAATTATTCCTGCATCTTCCGCAGGTGCCATGTTGCAGCAAGCGAGTGATCTGACTAATAAGTCAGATCGTGAAGTCGTTTATGAACTGGTGACTTTCGGCACCCGATACTCCTCCTCTATTGTCAGATTTTTCAACCGATTACAATCCAAAAATCGTGAGATTGAGGAGTTTAACGAGAATGTTTCCGTACTTTAACGACTCGTTCAAGAGTCTGATAGAAAAATTGCAGACTTAAAGTAAGAGAATAAGGATTTAAAATTCTTACTTACCTCTTCATTTCGACTGGATAATCCTTTAGATAAGAATTGTATGTTGCTTTATGAAGAGCAAATGCATTTGAGATATGAGGCTAGAAGTCTCAAATTCTTGTAACTCATCTATCAATTGAATAATAAGATCTTTTTTTTTCAAATACATTCCTTGAATTTATAGTAGCCCTTGTGATCTCTTCAGGAGTTCTAACAAGGTAAATCATCAATGTAAACTGCAATAATAGTAAATCCAGATTCTGATAAAACACATGGGCATATAGGATTATTCTTAAATTCTTCTTTCAATAGATACTCGTTGATTCAATTATACTACATGCGTCCGGATTGTTTTAACCCATATAAAGATTTTTGAAGATTTATAAAGTACATACTCCTAAATGTACTTGAATTAGATACTTCAAGTATCGTATATCTTTATATATGTAATGATCTAACGATCCTTATAAATATGCAATGATCAACTGCATATCTAATCCTTTTGTAATAACCAAATCGATTAAAAATATGAATGTGATTGCATTCATAATAAGGAAATATGTTTCCTCATAACTATTCTCGGGATTCTGTAGGAAACCTTGTGCGACAAATTATACCGCATAATTTCATTTCGCATTATGTTTTCGTATAAATACTCACTTATATCTTATAGGTTTATATCTTATAGGCATTACACCCTTTGTTGTTTGGATAACAGTCCAAATACCTCTCGTTTTGCTAGCGATTTTAATTCAGCTTCTAACTGCTTTTTATTTTGGCCAATCATTTTTACGTCGACATTCTTCGACGATTTTTGGCCCACTTTCTTCATTATAACTGGTAATGTCAAGGGCCATCATATATAAAAATATGTTGTCGACAAAAATTTTATTTCTATCCAGAATTTCTCCAGTATTCGTGAAATGTATTAAGATCTCATTATTTCAGGTATCTGTTCCTCTCCAGAGGAAAACATTTCATGAAACACCTCTACAAGAGGTTCCTTTTCAGGAGGTTTATACTCTTTAGGAGGTTTCCTCTTCAGGAGTTTTGTACTCTTCAGGAGTTTTGTATTTTATACAGAAAGTCTGGATAGATCTTATTTTGTAGGTACGGTCTCTTCATGAACACCAATTTATTTTCATTTTTCTCTTTTGCATCAATAGGTCTTCAACACTTCAGGTGTATCTTAGACTCATCTATTGCTGTTTTAACAACTTGTCCTTCAGGGACTTCAATTCTTACTTAAGCATTAATAACAGTAATATATGATTTTACGACACCTTTAGTAAATACATCATGTAATTGATTTGCAACACTTTGCAGATAGATAATCCTCTAAACTTCTGGTTCACATTTATTTGTAAAAGGATCAAATTTAGATAGAGCTTTATTATCTCAAGTAATTTCTTGTCGTGCTTCAGGCACCGATATTTCATTATTTCAAAATATGATGAAATATTAATAAGCTTATATATAAAAGTTTAGTATAAGTTAATCGAATGTTTGGCCGTACAACAGGTGCGTGACCACTGTTCAGTCATACCACATCTATGACAAACATCTTCATCTTTCTATGAAGAATTATTCTGAGGGCCTTTACCCTTCTCTGAGTTGGATCATTTCTGATGATACGATATATTTTTATCATCTTTAGTGTTGTCGCTTTTGGGACCAACATTTCTATAGTTTTTCTACCATGTCTACGCCCTTAATTCTTTTGAAAGGATGCACCGTTCACTTCTGGGAATTGTGTAAATTCAATATCATTAATAGGACGTAACTGGTGATTTATTAACAAAAACTCATTATTTAGCTCAATCACTAGAAGACAAAATAAAAGTTCAGAATATTTGTTGAACTTTTACTTTCGATATTGTTACTGCAGGAGCACATTCGAGGTATGAAAAATAATATGTCTTCTTTTATATATCATCATCAATAATCTTTTCACTGTATAATTTTAATATTGAGCTGATTTTAAAGAGTGCAGAATATTCAATACCACTCTTAAAATCTTGTAACTTCAGGTGCAATAAGCCATAATGATCTTTTGAGAGGATTACATCTTCTGGTGTTCATATCTCTCTCTTAATTCATTTCATACAGTAAGATGATTTTTCATCATGAGATACACAACACGGTCCTTCAGGGACACATGGTTTTCTTTTATGATTGTATCTCCTAAGTTCATTATCATATCCAAATGAATTTCATCATGGATATTGAAGTAGAAGACCATTAACTTCAGTATCGGTATAATTTCGTGCTGATAACGTATTATAAAATTAAAAAGAAAACTACTACTATTGCAAGAGAAATATAAAAGAAACTCTTTAAAATTTTCTTCCTTCTCTATATTTTCTTATAAATTTCATAATAACTGAAATTCATATTTATAGACGTTGAAATTACTATACAAGTTAATATGTAAGACTTAAAATAATAATGCTGAAGTTATTTATAAAATAATTAAGGGAGTGAAGACCGTTCCTAGTAATTCATAACATATATATCATAATAAAAAATAAAATTTTAGAATGCGATGTCATATTAACGCGGAAACTTCTAAAAAAAAAAAAGCGGAAACTTTTTTGAGAAGAAACAAAAGAAGCAACGCGTTTATCGATAAATGTTGGGAACGAAACAACTACCGTAATAGGAAACAATAGGAAAAGGAGTTGAGGCCGTCCGTCTCAAAACTCTCAGATCGCTTTGATTTTGGCATCCAAGATACTCGGTTCGGCAATTGCTTCACCGCTCTTTTGCTTGTGGTAATGGTTTTCATGATTCAATTTTGACTTTCTTATATTTTTGTTTTCCAATTTCTTTTCGATTACCAAATCCATGCAACAGTTTTGGTCTGTGTGCCTTTATCTCAGTACCCATACAATTATATTCTCAAAAACAATCTGGGTTGTTTATATATGTCGCAATATGGAAACATGGCAAACACACAACTTGAAGCCAAATGGAAAATACTGACTAGGGAATTCGAGATCCTCAATAGATAGTTTGAGGCGAGAACGTAAACAGTAGAGCTGAATCTTGTAAAAATATTAAGTTTACTTTTTTTACCATACTCTTTATATTTCTTACTACTTTATATTCTGTTTATATTTTATATTGTGTATTTGATTAATAAGTATTAATTTTTATAATATAACTTAATTCACCCCTCCTCTTATGTTAGTTATTTAGACAACAATAATGTATTTTTATAATTTTTTTGTGAGTATTTTGAGGCCTATTGGTTCAAGAATAATCTTCTGTATTGTTGGATGAACTCAAGTTTGTCTTATTAAAGGGTTACTTGATTTATAATGTATTTTTTTAGAATATTAAATATCCATCGTGGTTTTAGACAATAATGATGACTACATTTCCTTCTTGTATATTAATTTGATAGTAAAATATTGGATTAACAAGTTGAAGATGTAAAGGAGATGAGATCAACCATCAGTTATGAAAATTCAATAGACAGTTCCAAGAGGGGTTGATTTGTTCGTGCTATTTCATCTCTATATGAGGGGATACCAAATTGTAATGCTAATGTACATTTTGATAATGTTATTGTAAGATTAGTAAATGCGTTGATTTGTAATTAAATAGACAGCTCCAATTATGATTTATTGAACTCTTATCTCTAGGGAATACCACGTTTTGAATGAGTGAATCTTTATCTTCTTAGTGCTATTGTAATTAAATGAGTACATATCATGTATACGTTTTGATACATGAAGGCAGGTACAAGGAACATAATCTAGGGAAAAGCATTTTTCACATGCCAATCTAGAAATAATAGTGTTAAATCTGATCATTAAGTTATTTTTATGATCAATTTTAAGAAATTAATTTTTTAATTTGTGATAAATTGAATAGACAATTACTAGTTAAACAAAGTGGGAAGCCGAATTTAACACCTACCAACAGTCGAATTTAACGCCTAAACATGGAAAATTAATTGAATCCTGTTTATGCTCAAAAAATTTCAAAATTCAAAAATTATTCACTGCAAAAATTTTGTCTTTTAATATCGAAGTACATTAAAATTAAAGTCAGTACACAATTATACAATTGAGGCCGAGTTTGTAGTAAGACATTATTTTAACTTATTTTATTTTTATAAATTTAAAAATAATAATAATTAATTAAAAAATATTATAATAATATTTTATTTAATTCTTAATTTAATTTACTTTACTTCAATTCAATGTCCGAAGTGCAGCGTTAGAGAGACACGTGCGGGAGCTCAGAAAATATCAGGACGCCAAGCGGGTTAGAGGGGACAGTTGCACGTGGGTCTCAAGGATGGGCTGGTAATTTTATACAGTGTGATGCTGGGCTTGCGTTAACGGAACTGCAGCGATTAATTCAAGAAAGAGGACCGTTCTCTTCCTTAAAAAATATATATATAATAATAAAAAATAAAAATTTTAGAATGCGATGTCATATTAACGCGGAAACTTCTCAAAAAAAAAAAAACGCGGAAACTTTTTTGAGAAAAGGAAGCAACGCGTTTATCGATAAATGTTAGGAACGAAACAACTACCGTAATAGGAAACAATAGGAAAAGGAGTTGAGGCCGTCCGTCTCAAAACTCTCAGATCGCTTTGATTTTGGCATCCAAGATACTCGGTTCGGCAATTGCTTCACCGCTCTTTTGCTTGTGGTAATGATTCTCATGATTCAATTTTGACTTTCTTATATTTTTGTTTTCCAATTTCTTTTCGATTACCAAATCCATGCAACAGTTTTGGTCTGTGTGTCTTTATCTCAGTACCCATACAATTATATTCTCAAAAACAATCTGGGTTGTTTATATATGTCGCAATATGGAAACATGGCAAACACACAACTTGAAGCCAAATGGAAAATACTGCAATAAAACGTTTCATAACCATCTGGGGGTGCTCCCGTTTTCATCATGATTAATTGAAGAAACATCTATGAAGGGTTTCTTTTGTTTCTGTGGATTGCTATCTTTTTTCCAATTCATTGGTTAATACAACCTTGTCGCTAATTTGTAACGACAAAAATAATGCCAACTAAAATACAATAATAATTAAAATAGTATTAATAATGTTAGTTATAGTAATAGCTAACCAGCTGATATGCCTGATTGGAGTAAATTCGAGTGAGTTTGCTATTTTACTTTATAGTTTGTATCTTCTCTAGGCTTGGTATATATAGTGGTGAAATTCTGTGGTTAGCATATCGTGCAATCACTCTGTGATGTGCTGATTTTGTGTCAGCTTCGGCTTGATTTGGTTCTTCATTGATGATCCAATGAAGTTTATGTTTCTGTTTAAGTTCTTTGGAAGTGATGATACATGAATGTCTTCTTGTGGGGTCAGGTTTTATTCCCCTAGTTCAAAGTTTATGCATGTGTGGTTGTGTTTTCATGCCCATGTCCTTTTCTTTTAGGATCTTTTTAATATAATAAATAATATTTACAACCGTAGAGTGCACAAACTCCTTGCAATCCCTTTGAAAAAAGTGAGTACCCGGGACTCACATGAAAAAAAAAACTAATTTTTTAATAGTGAATTTCACTATTTTTCAAAAGGATTGTGCGGCATTTGGCAGTACATAAGAATATTGTACTCTTTTTCCTTCGCCATTAATTTTTCTTCCCACTAGGTTTTTCCTACTTGCCCACTCCATAACTATATCTAGTATTGTTATTTTAATATTCTGTTTCCTGTTTCTTGTGATTGCTTGTCTTTATACTATAGGTAATGAGATGAAGACATTAGACACATACTTTTAGATCCAGTCTTATAACATAGGATCAAATTTTTGGAAAAATCTTATCCAAAATCATTTTTCACTTACTAACGTTGAAGTCATGCTAATTTCAGTAGGAAAGATGAACGAGCTTGAAAGTTATGTCCTTGGGTTGGGTTGAACCATTGCTCAGTTGTGAGTTTGGGTGGGAATTCTTTTCTATGTCATTTCATATGGATGAACAAATACATTTTCATCCTATCATTGGATATTGCACGATTTAGATGAAATGCTTCTGTTTTATATCTTTCCTCTATACCTGGTTTCCGGAGATCATTTTAAAGATGGAAAGACCATGTTGAGAAACTGCTTAACCAAGACTCCTTGTTGGTATCCCATTTCCTCTAATTTTATACTCACAAAGAACCCGATGTTTTAGTCACTTCTTTTCTTATTGTGTATGCACATGCATATGTATGGATAACATCCTATTTGATATTGGCTCTGATGGTGCTATGTTTGTAATTTTCCAAGTTGAAGAAAAATGGATGGTGGAAACGACAAGCGTGATCACGAGTCTAGTGACAAAGGGCTGTTTTCAAGTCTTGCTGGATATGCTGCTGGACACTACCCTCCACATGGATACCCTCCACAGGGATATCCACCTCAAGGATATCCCCCGCAAGCCTATCCACCTCAAGGATATCCACCTCAAGGATATCCAGCTCCAGGTGGATACCCACCTGCTGGATATCCTCCCCCGGGTGGATACCCACCTGCTGGATATCCTCCCCCAGGTGGATATCCTCCTCCAGGTGGATACCCTCCCCCAGCCTATCCTCCCCCAGGAGGATATCCCCCATCCAGTTATCCTGGTCCATCAGCTCCTTATCATTCAGGTATGATTTCCTCTCACCTTGCAAGCACGAATACTACAAATAGCTGTCATAACCTATCTGATAGTTTTGAGATGGTGGGATACATATTACATACACTTGGAAAGATAGATAACTTTTTTTTCATGGATATGGCATAAGTACATCACAGAAAAGAAAAAGAAAATTTTAGTGGTTTAGAAAGTTAGAAGCCTTCCAGTTTTTAATTTCTGTGAATACACTTGGGGATAATCGATTATGTGTTCTCTTTCATTTTGAAGCTTTTAATTATTTTTGTCATCTTTACATATTATGTAACTCTGATGTTCTTTATTC
This sequence comes from Platycarya strobilacea, assembly GCA_036898215.1. Taxonomy (NCBI): domain Eukaryota; kingdom Viridiplantae; phylum Streptophyta; class Magnoliopsida; order Fagales; family Juglandaceae; genus Platycarya; species Platycarya strobilacea. Next base: position 29,602,444 of record CM072556.1, read on the forward strand.
CTCCTTTAAACAAAGAACTAGCGGAATATATGTATTTTAAAATGCTTTGTTCTATTAAATAATCGTGGTAACCTGCCATTGATTTGTAGCTCTCTTATATTATGTCATAATATTATGTGAGTATCAGTCATAGTATCAGTCATCATTTCAGTCTTAAGAGGACCTTTTTTCCTTTTTATTAGTAGTCTAGGGGATGCTTGGGGAATGAGATGAGATGAAAATTTTGTGAATAGTAATAACAGAATTTATGAATAGCAGTGGGATAATTTGAGTTATGTATTTATTGGGTTTTGGGAAAGAAGAGAGAAAATTTTGAATAAACAATTTTAAAATTAAAATATTGTTAGAATATACTTTTTTTTTTTTAAATTTATTTTTGTTTTGGAAGTTGAAAATTTTGAATTGTTTTTTTATTTTAAGAAAGTTTGGGAAAATTGTAATGATTAGTTTGAAAGTATTTATATTTGAATAATGTTTGGGAAGGGGATTAGATGGGATGGAGATGAGATGAAAAATTCCAAACATCCTTTTAGAGGCAGGGTTCCTTTTTTAAAAGGTAGGTTTCCTTTTATATTTCCTGAACTCATAAAAAAGGTCTTAAGAGGATCTTAATTTCCGTCCCTGCTTTCTTTTGAGACATATATATATATATAAGGGAAAAGGGCTAAAGGTTGCCCTCATCACCATCTGTGTTTTGGCTCACTAAAGACATTGATGCTCAGAATGAGGTGTTTTTCCGTATTACCACTGAAATAAAGATTAAACAGCCTTAGAATAGACCTTAAATGTTTATCGGTCGTGTTCTTTGGAATCTATTGCATAGGGATTGATCAAGTGTTATTTTAGTCTCCTGCCCTACTGATGGAAATTTTATGTAGTATCCAAATGGACATGATACCTACGTGGTTCTTTATAACCAATCAAACCTTACAGATGTTAAAGAGATTATTAGTAGAGGTGTAGTTGTCCTTTTTTGCTTCATTCCTTGTGATCTTATCTGGTAAACGATTATTACAGGACATGGATCTGGTATGGGCGGTATGGGAGCAGTGCTAGCAGGGGGTGCTGCTGCAGCAGCTGCTGCTTATGGCGCTCACCAGCTCTCCCATGGTGCTCATGGTCTTGGACATGGGGGTTACGGCCATGGCTTTGGTCATGGAAAGTTCAAACATGGGAAATTTGGCAAGCGCTGGAAGCATGGCGGCATGTTTGGGAAACATAAGTTCAAGAGATGGAAGTAATGCACAGATGTAATGTTCGTGTGGAGCTCCAGGTTTTCATGTTATTATTTAAAGGGGGAGATTCGCTGTTATACACTAATAATATTTTCTTTCTTGTAGTACCAGAATTAAATTCTTAAGGTCTTTTTTTTTTATGTCTTTGATGAAAGTGTGAAGTGTGTTGTTTATACGATTGCTGTTGCTTTTGTTTCCTAAAAGCAGATGTAAATTTGTCCCATGAAAGAATGAAAAAAAATGCTGGCTTTGGGTTTTTAAATGCCGAAAGACTTTGGACTTTACCACTTGGAGTTGATATTGCCAGTGTAAGGAATTTAACTCAATTACAGAGGAAAAAAATACAACTAGGAACTTCTTCAGTGTCAATAACATCAACCGAACTGCTTAAAGCATATTTTGCATAGGCATGAGCCACAATAATTGAACCCCTCTTAATATAATTGACTTCCCAATAGAGAAAAGAGGATATAGCGTAAATCTTGATCTTCTCGATACCGTTTATTAGATAGCCAGCTGGACTCAATTTCTAGGCTTCAATTCAGGATGTTTGATTTTACAGATAATATGAGTTCAATTCAGGACTCAATTCCCAATAAAAAATATTGTAAAAATATATTTTTTAAATATTATTTTTATTGTAAAGTTTAAAAAAGTTGAATTGTTTATTTTATTTTATGTGAAAATTAAAAAAAAATTATAATAATAAAATAAGATGAAATAAAAATAATCATAAAAATAAACAAACTTGAATATGCCAAATATTAGGCCAAAAGCTCATATTCACAATCCTTGCTTTTTCTACTCACATTCTCGCTGTTTCACTCTTTTCTTATTAACGACTTGTAGAAATATACTTAACACAAAAAAACTTCGTTTGTACTCGATTTTCAAAAAATAAAATAAAATTTGAACCTATGAATTGTAATTTCCTTTACTAGAGAATTTAAAAAATAAAAAAAAAGGAAAATAACTTGTGCAAGCCTAGGACTTGTAAATCTTATGCAATTCATCTGACAAAAAGTGAGTCCCAACATGAAAAATTATATTATTTGTGGTCAAGCAAATGAAAAAAGAAAAAGAAAAAGATAAACAAAACTCTTTTATCAATAATAGTATAAAAAAGAGGATCCACAAATATTTGGATAGCTTACTATATATATATACGGTTGTTTGTATTTTGTAGGGTATGGGTACAAAACAAGACCATAATTTCAAGACAGCACAAATACAACCACAATTCAGAATCATAGAGCAAAAATTTGTCGTATAGAAACTAGAAAGCATGAATGTGGTAGCCACTAGCCACTAAAAAACTAAATCAAATTCTTATATTAAAAATGCAATAAATGCACAAAGGCAAGTTGATCCGAAATCTTTAATTTAACTTTGTCTTTGTCTTGATAAGGACAATAAAGCATAGATTGTGTTCATACTTCATTGCCTACAGCTAGGGTAAGATACTATCAGTATAATAATAATTATAAAAAAAAATTAGAGAGGTGAAATTTGATTTTTGTTGGAAGGGATAAACATATCGTTATTATTGTTAATATTATAAGTAGAAATACCTAATACTAAAGAAAGATAATAAGAAAATATTAAGGGTGACGTTAGAGCTACCAATAAAAGTTTTTTTTTTTTTTTAAAAAAAATTTAAAGTATTTTCTATATGTTATTTTAAAAATACCAAAAAATAAAAAATAGAATACTAAAAAATAAAGAATAAAAGGGCAGACGCGGACTACTGTGTCGGATAGCGATTCCGCAATATTCCTTGGTAAAGAAACTTTTGCTTGATTACAGCTGTATTCACGATTCCTCTCTCTCTCTCTTCCTTTTCCTTCGTATTTTTTATTTCGTCAAATAATAATTAAGTAGAAAGTTCAGCAACTACAAATTTGTACTATTCGATTTCTTAAAGAACTGTATTTTTTTTCCTTTTTGGAAAGGGAAAGAAATGTATTTTAGTTATAAAATAATTATATAAATTAATGTATTTTTTTGTATTCTACTAATTTATAAAATTTTTTTTTTATAATATAAATTTGATAATTTAAGTCATATTAATTTATAAAATTATATTTATGTAATCTTTTTATAGGTTTAGTATTTCTCAAAAATAAAATTTATTTTATTTAAAATTATAAAATTTATTTATTAAGAAACATGATGATGCTAAAATTATCCATATTTTATTTTTGAACGGTATTAATTTAACTTTTTTAAGTGAAGTGCGGAGATCCCCTTCCTATCATTGTCAGCCTCTGCTTCTACCTTCTAGTTCTCTGCACCAATTTGAAAAACTAATACAAGTTAAGCATAATTTCCTTTAATTTCTCCGTCTATTCCGTGACAAATAATGCATGATCGGAAGAAAAGCATAATCTATTATTGTTTTTTCGGCTAGTGCGACGAGAGAGAGAGAGAGAGAGAGAGAGAGAGAGAGAGAGAAGAGATTTGGGGTTGTCGTCGGGATCCGCATAAGTGTGTACGTACTGTTTTTTTTGTTTTTTAATTTCTCAGTCTTGGATGCAAGTCAAAGTTCATTATTGTTGTTTGTAAATTCCCACATTCTTGTTTACAAGGGAGAAAGCGAGAGCAGGATCTCATTCTCATTTCTCAAATGGTTGTTCTTGTGAAGAATTGGAGCTATGAATTCAACTGGGCATTTTTGAGGTGAAGATGGCTCTTGTTGTGTGATATATGTTCTTACTTTGGCTTGTTGTGCTCTTTTTCGCCACACTTTTTTTGTTAAAGTTCCTTTGTGGTATGACTTTAGTTGTGTCTATTTGTTCTTGGTTTTGTTTGTGCTCAAGTATCTTCTTTTGGTTGCAGTTTCATTTGTGGTCCCTGGCTAAATTTGTTTCTTTTTTCTGCATGGGGTAACTCCTCCGTTTGAATCAAAACCCTTGCTTGTTGTTTGCTTTTCCGCTTACCACACATGATGGTTGAATTTTGAAGTATTTAGTATTCTTTTAAGGGCCCGTTTAGAGTACTTAAGAAGTGCAGTTGGATTTCCTAGAATCGTCGTTTCTGTTTGCTTGGTCTTGGACCGGTAATAGTGAAAGCTAGATTCAACTGATCATTACCATATCGACTTTCTCAGTTGAGTTTCTCATGTTATATGGCTGAAAAGAGCAAAGTAAAAGTCTGAAGTTGAACAGTTTCAAAACGAGTGTGCGATTAAGCAGATGACTATCATCATGCAAGGCTACTAGTTTTTTGCTATATACAAGGAAAATTATAAAAGGCCTCAATCACTAGCCATCTGGAACAACGTATCGCATAAGTCGCATTGCTTAATCCCATTCTAAATAATTCAGAGATATTTGACCATAGAATAATATGGAAGCCAAAGCATACGACTCTTTTCTCAATGTTCTTAAGCCAATTCAGTGGAGAAGTTGGATTGAGAGGCTCTGACACAAGTCCATTTGAATTTCTGCATTCTTAAATTGATTAGGATACTTCTTGTAATTTGTTGTTCGGTTGAAATTTGTAATTAGGATATATGCTGACATGTTGGTTGTTGAGTGTAAATTGTCAGGAAATTCTGAAATTTTGCCAAAACCCATGTGGGCTTCTGAGTGCATACAAAATTTATATACTGATATGAGTATATTTCAATACACAAATTGTGTAACCTGTTTCTCAATGAACCGAGCACATGTCGATAGTTGGGAAAATAGGGTTCTCCCCTTTTTTCCTACTGGTGCTTATCACCTTTGTATTCCAAAAATATCTGCTTTTATATAAGTTTCTATACGGGTTGCTGGTTGCTTCTTGTTTATAATATGCTGCAAAAGTATTGACTTATTCAAGCTTTGGTTGAAATAGAACCATGGGAATAGAAAATTGAATCCACCAACAAGAGATGTGATTGTCTTCAGCAAGTCAAAGTCTTTTTCTTTGCCATAAAGTCACTTACCTCCTGATGTTGCAGGGTTCTTGAGCTATCGGGGAATAGATCTACAATGGAAAAGAATTTGTGACCTTAATGGATCCTCAGGCTTTTATTAGGTTGTCTATTGGCTCACTGGGATTGAGGATTCCTGCGGCAGCTTATAACTTGGTTGGAATTCATGCACTCTCTTCTCCATGTTCATGTGAAATTCGTCTTCGAGGTTTTCCAGTACAGACAACATCAGTACCCTTAATAACGTCTGTTGAAGCTACCCCTGACTCTCACAGTATTGCCTCAAGCTTTTACCTTGAAGAGTCTGATCTGAAGGCCTTGTTGGCACCTGGCTGTTTCCACGGCACTCATGCATCTTTAGATATAGTTGTTTTTACAGGGTGGAAAGGATCTCATTGTGGTGTAAGCATCAAGAGGCAGCAGATTGGGTCATTTAAACTGGAGGTTGGTCCCGAATGGTGTGAAGGGAAGCCTATAATTCTTTTCAATGGTTGGATAGGTATTGGCAAAAACAAGCAGGAGAGTGGAAAACCAGGACCAGAGCTTCATTTGAGAGTGAAACTAGATCCTGATCCAAGATACATTTTCCAGTTTGAAGATGTGACTAGATTGAGTCCTCAAATAGTTCAGCTTCAAGGCTCCATTAAGCAGCCTATCTTCAGTTGCAAGTTTAGTCGAGACAGGTGATATGACAAGGGTGCTCTCTTCTACTTCCATTAATTTGCTGCAACATGCTCTCTCTCTTTTATTGTCTGTTATATGAAATTTGATTGACACTTAAAACCTATATCAGGATTGTTTATACATAAAGTAAAAGGAAGAAAAGTAAACGACAATAGGTTCATCCATTCAATGCCAATATTAAAAATGAGGTGATGATATTTACGTGGGATAAAGGATAATTTCTCTCTAGTAGGATGTGTGAGGTTCCAAATTTTTATGGTTTTTACTACATCATGTTGAGAAAACTAGTCCACAAATTAAACTGTAACGGTATATGTGACTTGAGTGGCATGCACTTATGACTTATGGGTAAAAGTAATACAAAATCTTTTTTTTTTCTATGTCATATAATCTACAGGAGAAATCAGTGGTCTTTCATGAGGTTCCATTTGATTGCCAAAAGCTTTAAAAGAAGGAACTTACCTTGTTTCCCATAAACTAGCCATTTTTGTTGTAGTCATTGTATACTTATTTCACAACCCCACCACCCAAAAAAGGGGAAAAAGTGATAATGCGCTTTTAATTTTTCCTTGAGCAATCCGTGAAAGATATTGTACATGAAAAAACTTCAATATTTTCTTGTTGCTATTTCTGTGTTAGCCATGTTGTTCAGTAGGACGAACTGCTATTTGTCCCCCTTTTTTTAACAGGTCTAATGCATTGTCAGGGTGCCCCAAGTGGACCCATTGAGCACTTACTGGTCAGGATCGACTGATACTTCTGACCAAGAAATGGAGAGAAGAGAGAGAAAGGGGTGGAAGGTGAAGATACATGATCTTTCTGGTTCGGCTGTTGCAGCAGCATTCATAACAACTCCATTTGTGCCGTCAACCGGTTGTGATTGGGTGGCCAGGTCCAACCCAGGAGCTTGGTTGATTGTTCGCCCAGATGTTTGCAGACCTGAGAGTTGGCAGCCATGGGGAAAGCTTGAGGCATGGCGTGAACGTGGCATCCGAGATTCTGTCTGCTGTCGATTTCGACTTATTTCCGATGATCAAGAGGGAGGGGAGCTTCTCATATCTGAGATTTTTCTTAACGCTGAAAAAGGGGGTGAGTTTTTCATAGACACTGACAGACAAATGCGAACAGCAGCAACTCCGATACCGAGCCCACAAAGTAGTGGAGACTTTGCAGCATTGGGTCCAGTTGTTGGTGGTTTTGTCATGAGTTGCAGAGTGCAAGGGGAAGGAAAGAGAAGCAAGCCATTGGTACAATTAGCCTTGCGACATGTAACATGTGTGGAGGATGCTGCCATCTTTATGGCACTTGCAGCAGCTGTTGATCTCAGTATTGAGGCATGCAGGCCCTTTCGTAGGAAGATCATAAGACGAACCCGCCATTATTTATGAACGGGAAAATCGTCTTGATTAATTTCCGGAGACACAAAACAACTGTACTTTATCTTTGTATATATATGTGGTCTTATGCATCTGCAAGGGATCCATGTTTAGTCCCTTGCTTACAAAAGTTGTTAGACTTGAGAGCATGGCAGTTATAGCCCGGAAGAGGGTAACCTGTCCTGGCAATGTTCTTGTAATTATTGTTCCAACTGCCATGACAGGTCATGTTTCATTGAATCCCAGAAGTAACTTAGAAATAACTTTCAGGCTGAGCTGAGAATAAGCAATTCCATTGAATACTCACTAAACCTACGACTAGTCTTGCTGCATAAGAAAAATATAAACTTATAATGATGCTCAATTGTAAAGTTAAACTTCGTGATGGTGAGCTTGATCTCATATCTAAATGTAACGAGTATTCATATATGGAATATCTAGGTTGCGTTAATTGAAAATGATTTCACATAAGTAGACACATCCTACCATTGTTTGTATCTGTATTATTTGATGCATGGCATTGTAAATATCTTGAGATTCGGATTAAGCTCTTTGTACAAAATATCAGTCATTATCTTTCATGAGTTGCAAGATGAAAACAAATTTAAATGAAATTTGTGACGCCTCCAACCCTTGCTTGAGATTTGGTAGTGATCAAAATATCAAGATATGCAACACCAGGTAACAGATTTCTTGTTCATAATAGTTAACATGCAAGACATCTAGCATGTTTATAGCAGTATAAATAAACTGCAATGAAAAAATAACAAGGGTTTGATCAAATAATATGGTACCACAACATAATTTATTATATCCCAAAACATCATGTTTTGAACATTCATGCAAAAGTAGGGTCCCAACATGCAAAAGTAGGGTCCCAAAACACTGACCCTTTTGTAACCCTCAAAATATTGTCTAGTGCTATATAGTTAAAAACCATTAATTACCATTCTTTTCTTACAATCTCTTCAATCTTTGTTATCAACTTTAAAATAATCTGTAGTCTCATATTCTATTTGGGATCGGATGGACATATGAAGTGTCGATACATATAACACAAGGTTAAATACTCCATTTATAATATAAAGATGCAATATTCCTAACATACATATATTAGTATGCAATATTCAAAACAAATAATTCTTTTTGAGCAATACTATGCATCAACTAATAATATTTCAAATGATTCCTAAACATAATACATAAACATTAAAGCGATAGATCTTCTTGATTACAACATGAGTCTAAAAGGTCTATAATTATAAGAGTACTAGAGACCGAGCTTTTAAATTCAAGTAGAAACTAAAAAAATTATTAGGCTAACCCATTGAGTATCTTGCACAACTTAGTCAATGATGCCATAATGCTAACGATAATCGAAGCATATTGAGGTTATGAACTCCGCATCATGCCATCGTTATCAAATCACCATCTCTAATTGGTCAACTTTTAGTGCGTTTCCTGAACTTAACACATGGTCTACCATTTTAAGAGGAATGATAGTTAAGACTATAGCAGTAATATATAATTACAAATTTCAGCAAGTTAACATATAACTTAACATACAGTTTACAAATACATGCATGGAAGTAAAGACATGAATGCATAATTATAATCATAATTAAGTTGTTGCATGAACTGACATGACTTAGGTTATCCAAACCCAAGCTAGGCTTCCTAAAAACAATACCCTAAATAAAATGAATGTCAATACATAACTAGTTAACTAGCATAAAATAACAACCGATGTTCACACAAGAAATAATGAAAAACAATACAAAGTACCTAAAGCATGTCACGGTTACAACTTTTGCAGGAACAATTGATCCAACCAGAAAAGGAAATGAAGAAAATAAGGGCATTTGTAACAAATAGTCTTTTGTATAAAAGGTCTGTAAAAGTTACATTACAATGCGATCTTTTGCCAACCAGTGCTGATTTGTAAACATTTTTGCTATGTATTTTTGAGACGGGGACAAAATGAATGTAGGTTATGTGTATTGGATATTAATGAACCCGTGTTGGCTCGAGTTGAATAGAGATTTTACTAAAAGTTTAGTATTTGAGAATGTAAAGTTAATTTTTTTCTATCAAGAAAGATTAAATTAAATGGTTACAAAAATACAAGATTCAATATGGAAGGAGTCTCCAACAATCATCCCAAGGCAAGCAAAAGTAACACTTGAAAATAAAAATAAAAAAAGAGATTTTAGAGTCAAAAGTCATTTTATACAAAAGAAAAGCCACCTTAAAGCGGTTATAACATAGTTAGATAAACATACTATTAAATTACGACTAAAACCCGCATAGAGGAGTATGCTTCATTTTGTTGGTCCAGTCTGATTGAATGAAATTATTAGTATCACTTTATCTTGATCGTTGATTAGGAAAAATAGGAATATAGAAGAATAGTAACCTGAAAATGGGCCAATACATTGGTTGAGGACTATCCCTAGCAATGGTGGCTCGTGCAGATTATGGGCCACACTAGGAAAGAAGGGAGAACTTGGATCTAATAGATCCGAGACCGCTAACCCCAATGGTGTCGCATGTGGCAGCAAAATATTTTTCCTAACATGGCAGTGCGTAGGTCTCACGCCTATTATAAGTCGCGCGTGAGACACATTAGCCACGCGTTGAAGAATTTTCTCATTCCATTAGACGTATCGGTGACTAAGGAGTCCAATAGTGGGGCAAATGACAGTTTTAGAAGGCCAGTAAGTAGTAGATCGGAACATCTTGGTACTATTGTCAGAAAGCCAGAAAAAATAAGAAAAAAATCAATATATATGACCGTTGCCAGTTGGACAAGCGGAGGGAAGGAGCCGAAGCTCCACCTCCGTTAGGCTGAAAGGCTGGGATTGCCGTCTGCTTGGATAGAGAGGAAAAGGTCTGGAGAGAGAAACGAAAAGGACCTAATTCAGTTACTTTGTTCAATGTACAGTTAAATTATTAGATGGTATTAATTTATTTTTCTTTGGTATATATAATGTTTCTTATTTAAATGCTTCCACTGTTATGAATTGTAATGAACGAACGAAACGGCAGCTGTCCCCTGTCCCACCACTAAAATTATATGAATGACCCCACTACTATTATTTTAAAATCTGCATAGAGACTTGCATAGTGACTTACATAGTAACTTGCATAGTAATTTCAACGCTTGTAAATATGGGTTTCAGTTGTAATGAAATTCATAAGAAAATATAGAGAAGGAAGAAAGTTTCAGAGAGTTTCTTTTATATTTCTCTTGCAATAGTAGTAGTTTTCTTTTTAGTTTTATAATACGTTATCAGCACGAGATTCTACCGATACTGAAGCTAGTGGTCTTCTACTTCAAGTAAGTTTTTCAATATATTATTTGCAGTCCTCGAAATAAATATTAAAGGTAATATTGCTGAATATTACTTGATAAAATTTTATTTTTATTCTCATGATAATGTGAATATATTTCTTAAATTCACAGATTTATTTTTGTAATATAATGTCAAATATTGAGATTTATTATTATTGACATTTTTGAAAAATGTTATTTATCCAGATCCTTGATGAGATCTATTTGGATATGATGATGAACTTGAAAGATACAATCATAGAAGAAAACCATGTGTCCCTGAAGGACCGTGCTATGTATCTCATGATGAAAAATCATCTTACTGTGTGAAATAAATTAAGAGAGTGATATAAGCAGTAGAAGATGTAATCCTCTCAAAAGATCATTATGATTTATTGCACCTGAAGTTACAAAATTTTAAGAGTGGTATTGAATATTCTGCACTCTTTAAAATTAGCTCAATATTAAAATTATGCAGTGAAAATGTCACTGATGATGATATATAAAAGAAGACATTATTTTTCATACTTCGAATGTGCTCCTGCAGTAGCAATATCGAGAGTGAAAGTTCAACAAATATTTTGAACTTTTATTTTGTCTTCCAGTGATTGAGCTAAATAATGAGATTTTGTTACACCAGTTACGTCCTATTAATAATATCGAATTTACACAATTCCCAGAAGTGAACGGGAACTAAGGACGTAGACGTGGTAAAAAAATTATAGAAGTGTTGGTCCCAAAAGCGACAACACTAAAAATGATAAAAATATATCGTATCACCAGAAGTGATCCAACTCAGAGAAGGGTAAAGGCCCTCAGAATAATTCTTCATAAAAAGATGAAGATGTTTGTCATAAATGTGGTATGCCTAAACAGTAGTCACGTACTTGTTGTACGGCCCAACACTTGATTTACTTATACTAAGCTTTTATATATAAGCTTATTAATATTTCATCATGTTTTAAAATAATGAAATATCGGTACCCGAAGCACGACAAGAAATTATTTGGGATAATAAAACCCTGTTTAAATTTGATTCTCTTACAAATAAATGTGAACCAGAAGTTCAGAGGATTATCTATCTGCAAAGTGTTGCAAATCAATTACATGATATATTTACTGTCACTAAATGTGTTGTAAAATCATATATTACTACTGTTAATGCTTAAGCAAGAATTGAAATTCCTAAAGGACGAGTTGTTGAAACAACAATAAATGAGTCTAAGATACACCTGAAGCATTGAAGACCTATTGATGGACAAGAAAAATAAAAATCGGTGCTCATGAAGAGACCGTATTTTCTGTATAAAATAGAATCTTTCTGAAAAGAAAACCTCCTTAAAAGTGTAACTTCTGAAGAGTATAACTCTTGAAGAGAAAAATCCTGAAGAGTATAAACCTCCTGAAGAGGAACCTCCTGTAGAGGTGCTTCATGAAATGTTTTCTCCTGGAGAGGAACAATGAGATCTCAATACATTTCATGAGTACTGGAAAATTTATGGATAGAAATAAAACTGTTGTCGACAACATATATGATAACACTTGATATTACCAGAAGTAATGAAGAAAGTGAGTTAAAAATCGTCGAAAAATGTCGACGTAGAAATGATTGGCCAAAATGGAAAGTAGTTATTAAAACTGAATTAAACTCGCTAGTAAAGCGAGATGCATTTGGACCTGTTGTCCAAACACCAAAGGGTGTAATATCTGTCAAATATAAGTGAGTATTTATACGAAAGAGTAATGCGAAATGAAATTGTGCAGTATAATTTGTCGCACAAGGTTTCCTGTAGAAACCTGAGAGCAATTATGAGGAAACATATTTCCTTGGTATGAATACAATCACATTCATATTTTTAATTAATTTGGTTATTACAAAAGGATTAGATATGCAGTTAATGAATATAGTCACTGCATATTTATAAGGATCATTAGATCATTACATATATAAAGATATACGATACTTGAAGCATCTAATCCAAGTACATTTAGGAGTATGTACTTTATAAAGTTTCAAACATCTTTATATGAGTTAAAGCAATTCGAACGCATGTTGTATAATTGAATCAACAACTATCTATTGAAAGAATGATTTAAGAATAATCCTATATGTCCATGTGTTTTATCAAAATTCGGATTTGCCATTATTGCAGTTTACGTTGATGATTTACCTTGTTAGAACTCTTGAAAAGATCACAAGGGTTGCTATAAATTTAAGGAATGCATTTGAAAAGGAAAGATCTTATTATTCAATTCATAGATGAGTTACAAGAATTTGAGACTTCTAGCCTCATCTCTCAAATGCATTTGCTCTTCATAAAGCAACATACCATCCTTATCTAAAGGATTAAGCAGTCCAAATGAAGAGGTAAGTAAGGATTTTAAATCCTTATTCTCTTGCTTTAAGTCTACAATTTTTCTGTCAGACTCTTGAACGAGTCGTTGAAGTACAGAAACCTTCTCGTTAAGCTCCTCAATCTCACGATTTTTGGATTGTAATCGGTTGGAAAATCCAACAATAGAGGAGGAGTATCGGGTGCCGAGAGTCACCAGCTCATAAACAGTTTCACGATCTGACTTATTAGCCAGATCATTTGCTTGCTGTAACATAGCACCTGCAGAAGATGCAGGATCAACTTGTAATTTAAGTGAAGGATACCTCATATGTTGATTGTGAGAAATAGTAAAAGGAAATTGATGAGCCATTGGAAATTTGTAGAATAAGAATACAAATACAGATGAATTATAGATATGAGAAGAAGATTTGATGTGTACTAAATGAAACTAAAGACGGTTCTTATAGAAATGGAAATAAGAACAAGACAAACCATCATCTCTTCAAATCTCACTTTACAAGATATGCTGGATGCATAATTTCAAAAATCAGCGAGATTAATTACAGCTATCCCTATTTTCTTGTAAATGCTGAACTTCTGCCGTTAGCTGCTGTTGTTGACTTTGTATCTGAGCTCTTTCTCGTTCCAGCTCTTCTACTCGTGTTTTCAGGTCACGAGAATACCAGTCTACAAGTTTCTTCTGCTCCTTGTTTTCTTGTCTTAAATCTTTATTTTTACTATCTTTAGTTGCAAGCGTTTGATACAACTCAGATATTTGAGTTTTAAGATGATCAACCTCACTTGTTCTCGCCAATAGCCTCTGAGACATGGTTGTAAGAGAGGCAGCATATTGAGCATTGAAGGTTCTTGATGCTGCAACAATTTCAGGATCAGATTTACTAGAAAGATATATCTCTGCTCCTATCATGGTATTTACAGGCTCAGGAGAAAATATAAGTGGTTGAGGTATAAAAGGTTCGTGGTTTAAATCTGGGACATTAGAATTTCTATCAGATATAATATCGTTCTGGATGATAACAACTGAATCTATGAGGAATGCGAGATCTTTTTGCTGGAGTAAACTAATGGTAAAATTGGTTATATTTAAACAACAACCCGAAACTTTCAAATCTCTTCAAGATCTCGTTTGTCCACAATGTCAAGCGGATTTGATTTTCTGCCAAACTGATAATATTAAATCTCAAAGCTTTTACAGCTTTTATCATACATAGATGGTTTCCAATGTTATTTCCGCCGTATATAAACAAGTTTTTCCTAATAACACCAAATGAGGGGGAGAAAATTTTAGATGAAAATATTATCATACTCTCTCTAATGCATTATTTAGTTGGAGATCGTGTTTGAATTCTTAACTTGTTATATATACTGAAATTATATTTGCTTATTACTTGAAACACTAACGCATATTATCAGGGGGAGTTTAAGTATTACTGCAGGTATCAGATTTCTATTAAGTTTGTCAACCAGATATTATTTTTCATTTTCAAATCACTCAGAAATTATTGCAATTCATGAAACAAGTCGAGAGTATATTTGGCTGAGATCAATGACTCAACGTATCCAAGAAAAGTGTGGTATTTCATAATCAATGATAGCTCAACAATTTTATATGAAGATAATGCTACTTGTATCATTCAAATCAAAGGAGGATATATTAAAGATACGATCAAGTGATAATCTGGCAGATTTATTCACGAACGCATCACCAACTGCGACATTCAAGAAAATTGTGCAGAATATTAAAATGTGAAGATTCAAAAATCTATCGTCATCCACTTTCCAGGAGGAGTAAAAGTCTTGAAGACTTGTGTTAATTGTACTCTTTTTCCTTCGCTAAGGTTTTATTCCATTGGGTTTTCCTTTTCAAGGTTTTAATGAGGCAATCTTAAAACACTTGTGGATACATAAGAAGACTGTACTCTTTTTCCTTCGCCATTGGTTTTTCTTCCCACTGGGTTTTTCCTTGGCAAGATTTTAACGAGACAGATTCTTTATGGGTGGTCATTCAAGGGGGAGTGTTATGAATTGTAATGAACGAACGAAACGACAGCCGCCCCCTGTCCCACCACTAAAATTATATGAATAACTCCACCACTATTATTTTAAAATCTGCATAGTGACTTGTATAATGATTTGTATAGTAACTTGCATAGTAATTTCAACGCCTATAAATATGGACTTCAGTTGTAATGAAATTTATAAAAAAATATAGAGAAGGAAGAAAATTTCAGAGAGTTTCTTTTATATTTCTCTTACAATAGTAGTAGTTTTCTTTTTAGTTTTATAACATCCACCACAAACACATTTATTAAAAAATATTTGGCACTTTTCGTAAGATTTAATAGCACGTGAGGAACTTACTAAAGAAAATGCATTCAACATCTCAGCGAATCGGTTGAACAGATAGATAGAGACTACGGTTTAGGGGTAGGACATGGTGACGGAATAATGGACTGGGTTGAATTTATAGTGTGGGAGACGGTAGGATTAAAGTGGGCCCAATTCTAAGTTGGTCTAGGATAGGTTTGAAAAATGTCAGTCATGATGGTAGGAGTTGTGTTTTTAGTATGAATTGATTATTTAATTCATACTACTATTTGTTGGTCTAAATAATAATAAAAAATTAATGGTAGGAAAGTTTGCGTGCAAATCACTCTTAAATATTTTTAAAATATTTTATTATTTATTATTTTATTATTAATTTTCATATATTTTTATTACTATTTATTACTTTTTCATTATTATTTAATTTTTATTATTAATTATCACGTATTTATTATTATTATTATTATTATTATTATTATTATTATTATTATTATTATTATTATTATTCATAATTCTTCTCAACACTTCTAACATATAAACTTAAATGCGGCTAAGCCTTTGACCATGCTGGTGGATTGGATTTCATGGACGTTATCTTTACTTTAGCAGGGAAAGCTTCGGGCTTTTTCAATCTTATGTGGGGCTAATGGGTTGGACCTCGTATTGGGCCTATCAAGGGTCTATTAATGACTTTCAATTATTGAATAGTTGTTCGTAGCCGACCAGCAAAGGATAGAAGAAGCATTGAACATGGAGCTAGGGCTGGAAATAAATTAGGTTATTCTACAACGTACTCAGCCGACTAAATTCGAATTTGAACTCAACTAGTAAAATAAAAAATTTGTTCGTGAAAGCAAGAAAGGGAATGGTTAATTCCACAAAAACAAAAGAACTCTTTTTTTTCACGAGGTACAATACCCGTCCGATTAGTAGATAACACATACCTAACAAAATTTGACTAAATTAAAATTCATTTATATATTAATAAATATATATGTATTACTAATTATACAAATATAGCACTTTTATAATTAAATGAGTAATATGTAATCTAATTACTTACGTTTATATAATAAATATACTTTATAATTATATTTTACAATTTGTACAATAACTAGTCTATAAAATTTAATAATTTTACATTTTAGTACATGAAAATCATGTATGAAATATATATATATGCTATCATATTATATGTATTTATTAATAATATATTTAAGCATATAACATATTGTTATGATGAATAAATATAACTAATTAGATATTAAGTACTAATCTTTTATTCGATTTTTATTTATTTGTTTTTAAATTTTATTCAAAAAATTAAAAAAAAAAAAATTCAAGCAAACTCAAGTTTAACTTGAATTCATTTGTGATTCATTTGTGGGACGAACTCGAACTCGAGTTGAAAGTTTAGTTTATCGAGTTGAGCTCAAACGAGGAATAAATAAAAATCTTGAACTTGAGTTGAAATATTTTGAGTCGAGCTTGAAGTTGCTTCGAGTTCGGCAAACCAAAACTTGGCTCGACTCGATTCGATTCGATTCGATTACAGACCTACATGGAGCTCTAAATTACATGCTCACAAATTATGCTGACAGCAGCCTTAAAATTAAATATAAAAAGATCACAAAGGTCCTAATGGAGATCTCGTTTATTGTGATACACAAATTATCCTACTCTGCTTGAATCCGAATAAAGCTACAGGGAGTGGATAATGTTTACTATCACCATTCGAGCATTTTTCTCTCATATAATTACAAGCGTTATGAACAAACATTACCCTCCAATGCGTATATTCACCAAGTAATCCATACTTTCAGGTCCATCCGGGACCCGAGTTATGAATGTTTTCTTTCCCACTTCCCTTCACGCCTTCCTTCCCGTTCTCTCCGCTCTACCACCTGCCTAGACTTGCTCCCTCTGGATCCATGCCTTTGCGCAGACCCAAATCCACCCAACGGTCCATCAAATGCTGACATCAACTCTGGATCCCCAACACTACCTGTGTCACCTGAGTCCTTGCTTCCATCTATATTCTCTTCGTAGCTACTAACGCTCTCATCTGGGCGATCACGCGACTGTAAAATAGTTGGTGGCTGGCCAGTAAATTGACGCAGAACGGTTGGCAACACTGACGTACTACTGGTAGAAGTTTCAGGTTGTAGGCTTCCACTACTTCTCGTGCTCCCTTCATTACCAGATCTTCCATTTTCCCGTTCCCGATACCTTTCCCTTGGTCGACTGCCAATGAAGACACCAAATACTATCTTACGACAATATCATGCATGCATTAATATGGCAGCAAGAAATTCATGCATGGCCAGTAAATTGTTTAAAGAAATATGAAGTGGGGATTGGTTTGAGATGAACATGGTCCATGTGACAAACCTCCGTTACCCAGATATTGAAATTACAGGAGTGATCGAGTCTAAAAATACGTCCTAGTTGGCATGGCAGTTATCGATAACTGAAACAAAACAGTGCGAACAAGAATGGACACTCAAACATAGATTTGATTACTCGCAGCTATAAATCCTAATAAAAAACTTTAAAGTAGATCTATCAGTTTTTTTACAAGTTAAGTAAACCTAATTGATGCTGATACTTTTGGTAAGAAATTCACTTTTTGATAAGATCCATCTCATCTGCATGCATAAAATGCTTCATAAAGATTCTATAACCGCTTGAACCACAAAGTATCAGGGCCCCCAAGTCCTCAAACTACAAAGGAAATAAATGAAAAGAAAAAAATATTCACCCGAGTTTTTCTAGTACAAACAGATTCTCCAACTACCAAAAAAGATCATGGTATCATTTAATGAATAAGAAGCTTACCTACTGTGACCAGTGGAAGAAAAATCTCGTCGAGATGTTCGTAATCCCGATTCAGCCAGTTCCAATTCTCGCTGGAGTTCTCTCTACATGAAAATGTACCCTTTTAAGTATAATACCATTCCGAAAGACCAGAGATGAATAAGAAAAACTTTCCAGACAAACTCAGTCGAAAGACTTGGAAAACTTTCTTTTTCATATTATAATCCCCCCCCCCCCCCCCCCCACCCCAACACTTAAAAAAAAAAAAAAAAAACGAATATCACCAACCTTGGGAGGTGGAGTCCAATTTGTGCTGAAAATATTTTACGTTCTACTTAGGGCAGGTGGTGATAACATGAATTGTTTTCTTTCATTTACCACTTCTTTCTGTTGGTATATCCATTTCCATTCTACATCTACTATAACTTCTTTGAATCACATAAAGACCAATGGAATATAGCCTAGTAAGTTTATCTGTTAATTCTGGGACAATTTTATATCAGCAGGAAAAAAGGGATTGAAAGGAACTCGAAACAGGAAATTATGGATACCAGTCCTTGGGCATGTCCAACCTAAATAGATAACCATTGATAACATAAATTAAAAAGAGAGTATATGAAAAAACAAGGCTTAGAACGATATAATTGGATTAATCACAAATAAGAGGACCTGAAAATACAAAATATATTTATTTACTTGGCAGATCAACAGAATTGGTTGCTGGTTCCCTTGTATTAAAAGGGTTGAACAGACCTTACCCAACCCAACCAGGACAAATAAAAGGGAAAAAGGAAAAGTGTATAACCACAAAAATATTAGAAAGTCATCTCAAGCGCACAGTTAGGACCAGGACCAGGTGCTACTGGCTATATCATGGCATGAAACTGAACACATGAAAAACCACAACAAAGTTCATAGAATGTCAAGAAATTGAGATACAGGGGGGAGGCTTCTTACTTGTGTTTGCCTCTCCTTCTCCATATCAAGATTGTGGCGCAGCTCCTTGGTTTTAGCACGCTCAAGTTCAAGAGACCGCTGTCTTTCAATCTCCTTTTCCACTTCAGCTGCCCTCTCTCTGATATGTAAAAACACCAGCTGTTAGTTCCAAAACTGCCAACTTTGTAAAACGATAGCAGTTAGAAACTCTAGATAAGCTGCTGACAATATTTGGACCTATCAAGTTCTTGCAGAAGTTCTGCTTCGTGTAAAGCTGCCTCTTCCAAGTATTTCTGACGGGCACGTCCCATAATAATTTTCTTTTGCCTCCGGGCTACTATATCCTCTCGGAGTACAGACTTCTCTCTTATGAGGAAATACAAAATAAATTATATTTAGTCAACAGGATTAGTACTTGGATTAGCATACATACAATTGGTTCTAGCAATAAAAAGGAGTAAAACATAGGCTCCAATGACACTGTTAGGTTGAAATTTGACATGGAACAGATTTACAGGTATTAGCAAGTAAAAAAAAAAAAACAACAGACGGTAGGGAAACATAAAAAACTCCATATATCTTGTACGATTCTTGTCTACTGGAGCCATGCCTTCTTTGACCAGAAATGGGGCTTTCATAGAGCACTCTACAATGACTCTCAGAGGTTGCAAAGTAGTAGGAAGTAAAATTAGTACATACAGGGAATGAATGCAATCCTTGATTTGACGAAGGCGTGTAACATCTTTCATAGGAGCTGGAAATAGAAAGTAGGTAAGAGCAGGTAAAAAGAATAATTAACATCGCATGTGAAGACTTAACATTTTTTTCTTTTGACAAGTAAAAGACTAATTGACATAGATGGCACAATTTTTTTTTTTTTTTTACAAGTGGCGTAGATAGCACAAACTTTAAAGCAGCCAATGAGATGTAGATGCAAAGGTCAGAAAGTGTTTACAGGCTTGAGAAGGAATCTGAGGCACATCTTTGGAATCTTCTTGTTGTAAGTGTTCTTTTTGAAGGATGTCCAATTCCATTTCAGCCTCCTCTAGTTCCTACAATATATTTAATTTACACAATAACTATGCAGAAGCTTGGACGAAACAGATAGACCATCAGTCACCAAGGCTTACCAGGACCTCTTCGTCTATTTTTCTGGAGAAGATATCGAAGTACGACTGAACAGAAGTCAGATTTGCAAGAACCTGTTACAGATTCATTACTAAATAAATTAGTTACCGCATGATGAGGATACAATGACATACTTACAATGGCCGCAGGGAAGCAAGAAATACAAAGTCTAAAAAGTCATGAGAAAGGATTAGAGTCTATTCATTCAAATGCCTCTTTGTTTGCTCCTTCCACTTCGCTACTTCTTTTTTTTTTTTTTAGGTAATAAGAGATATTTTATTCCAAGTAAATAGGTATAGCCCCAAATACACAGGGAGAATACAATTGAGAGACACCTAGTTACAAGCTAAGACTGGAGAATCAGTACAAGTCCAAACAGTCATTCCCATCTCTTACAAGATTAGTAACCCAAAATCTGTAAGTACAAAAGAAAAAAAAACCCTTAATTCCTCTAAGGAACGTTCACGATTATCAAAACATCTTCTGTTTCGTTCAACCCACAAGCACCACAAAAGACATGAGAGAATGATCTTTATGACAGCAGGCTTAATGTCTTTCCCAACAATTCCTGGCCAAATTGCAAAAACATCCAACACGTGTAAGGGTATCACCCAAGAAAAACCAGCCCTCAAAGATATTGCATTCTAAAACCATGTGGCCACCTCACAATGAAGAAAAAGATGATCAATAGATTCATGGTTCTTCTTGCATATATAACACCATTCGATAGTCTAAAAATCTCTCTTCCTCAAATTGTCAATAGTCAGAATCTTTCCAAGGAAAACTAGCCAAGAAAAGAAAGCAACCTTACTATGTACTTTTGGTTTCCAAATACTCTTCCAAGGGTAATCCTCAACCCCATGACTTGTTAAGGCCTTGTAATAAGAACTCACAGTAAATCTGGAGTTATTAGAGTGCTGCCACAGCAACCTATCTTCTTGGTTCTGAACAATCTTTTTCTTGTAAAACTTTCCCAAAAAATCTGAAACTTCATTAGCTTCCCAATCCTGAATATCTCTAGCAAATTCCACATTCCAACAAATCAAATTGTTGGAGATGGAGTAAGAATTAGCAATGGCAACCCCTTTGTTTTTAGCAATCCTGAAAAGATTGGGAAAAGCATCTTTAAGAGGAGAATCCCCACACCAAATATCATGCCAAAATAGAATCTTTGCCCCATTCTCCACTTTAAGGGTAGTATGCTTAACGAAAACATCCAATTCCATTGGAATAGACTTCCATAAGCCCACCCCAAAAGGCCCTCTAACTTTCTTTGAACACCAATTCTCCCAAGATTTTCCATGAATGTCATCCACAATAGTTCTCCATAGAGCACTTCTCTCAAGTTGGTATCTCCAAAGCTATTTACCGAGGAGAGTTTTATTGAAAAGTCTTAGGTTGCGCACACCTAAGCCCCCTCGAGAAACCGGAAGACAAACATTTTTCCAACTCACCAAATGAAACTTTTTTTTCTCTCCAAAACCATCCAATAGGAAATTCCTATAGAGACTCTCAATGGTTTTGGCAACCCCAGCTAGTAACGGAAATAGAGAGAGAAAGTAGGTGGGCAGATTAGTCAAAGTACTCTTAAGAAGAGTAACTCTACCCACCTTGGAAAAATACAGCTTTTTCCAACTGGCTAGCCTCCTCCTAATCTTCTCGATTATACCATCCCAAATGGCAATAGATTTATGGGAAGCCCCCAAGGGTAAGCCGAGATATTTCATAGGAAGAACTATCTTGCAACCCAAAATATTGGCCAAGTCTGAGATGTTTCTAACCGAACCCACATGAACAATTTTAGATTTGGATAGGTTAATTCTTAAACCAGAAACAGCTTCAAAACAAAGGAGAGCTCTCAGAGCCCGAAGATGATCTTTGTTGCTATCACATAAAATTAATGTATCATTGGCGAAGAGCAAATGAGAAACTGTAGTGATGCCTTGGGACTCATTTCCCACCTCGAAACCAGACAAAAATCTACCTCCAACAGCCGCATCCAACATATGACTTAGAGCATCCATCACAATAACGAAAAGAAAAGGAAATAAGGGGTCTCCTTGCCTCAAACCCAGAGACCTATAAAAAAATCCAATTGGGTTGCCATTTACTAAGATTGAAAATCTGGTGGAGGAAATACAAACTTTGATCCAATTACACCACTTTTCTCCAAAACCAAATCTTCCAAGGAGGTATAGCAGAAAATTCAAATTAACATTTTCCATGTCCAATTTAACCAAAATTTCAGCTTTCCCCATTCTTAAACAACTTTCCAAACATTCATTTGCTACTAAAACTAAATCAAGAATTTGTCTACCCCTTACAAAAGCATTCTGAGGCTTTGAAATGATCTTATCCATGACTTTGCTAATGCGGTAGGCCAGCACCTTGGCAATGATTTTATAGACCCCGTTCACCAAACTAGTGGGGCAAAAATCCCTCAATTCCACTGCTCCCACCCTTTTAGGGATGAGAGCAATGAAAGTCGTATTAAAACTCTTCTCAAATTTCAGCAAGAATAGAATTCACTGAAAACATTCACGAAATCGTCTTTCACAATGTCCCAACAAGTTTGGAAAAAGGCCATTGTGAAACCATTTGGGGCCGAGGCTTTGTCTTTGTGCATACCTTTAACCACATCAAGAACCTCGTCAACCTCAAATGGTCTTTCTAGCCAAACAGCATTCAAGTGATCAATAGGCTCCAAAGGCAGCCCATCCAACTGAGGTCTCCATGAAAATTCTTCTCTAAAAAGTTTCTCATAGTACCTCACTATATGGTCTTCAATTTCCCCAATGTCAGAAAGAACATCATCACCATCTTTGAGGACTTCAATACAGTTGTTTCTGCGATGGGAGTTAGCCATTTTATGGAAAAATTTCATATAATTGTCGCCTTCTTTCAACCAAAGAATACAAGACTTTTGCCTCCATGAGATTTCCTCCATGAGAGATAGATGCTCAATTTCAGCAAAAATCTCTCTTTTTTTAACTGATTCCTCGGGTGAGATAATGCCCGCAATCTCTTTATCTTCCAATAATTGAAATTGATCTAAAAACTGTTTTTTTCTATTCGGAACTTAGCCAAAAGTATCCGCATTCCAACATATCAGATATTTTTTTCAGCGCCTTAAGTTTGGAATCAAACACAAAACTTGGGGTTCCAGAGAAATTATAGGATGACCACCATCTCCTAACCCGCTCTACAAAGCTCTCGTCTTTCAACCACATATTTTCAAATTTGAGGTAACTTTTACCTCTAATGTTACCACCACAATCCAAGAGGATAGGGTAGTGATCAGAAACAGATTTTTGCTGTCTTTTTTGCCTTGACTCCAAAAAAAGTCTCCCAAGATGGTGAAATCAAGAATTTGTCCAATCTAGAACAAGTTCTTCCATTAGACCAAGTATAGTCCCCTCCCATCAAGGGTAAATCAACCAAATGAAGCTTAGACGAATGCTAAGGCAATCCATCCCACCCAACAACAATTCCAAAGACTATTAATCACTGATTGATTAATTATCTTCAATTTAGTTTCCTGAAAGCAAACAACATCGACCTTCCATAGGCGCATCATGTTTTTCACACAAAGGCGTTTTCTATAATTATTTAAACCATTTACATTCCATGACAAAATCTTAGGCTTCATTGAGAAACATTTGCAGCCCTCTCCTTGTCTTTAGAGCTGAAGGAGTTCCCAAGCTTGGAGCTATAGTTGATGGAACATTCCAGCCTTTTCAATTCCCTCGCTATCTTGAAAGAAGATCTGGCCAACAAAGGTTGATTAGCCTCAACAGCAGTAAGTAAGGCTCTAAATTGCTCCTCATAACCATCAACATAAATCCCCAGACAATCTCTCATTTCTTCAACTTTTCTCAACACCCAATCTAAAGACCAATCAATCTCAGGATTCAAAGAGCGCAAGGGGGAAATATCAGTGTCATTCTCTTCATCTGAGACATTCAGATCATCTGAGTCAAGTTCTACTGTATCACCAACCAGCAACTGTGAATCACAATTTCTCTGAGAGCAGGGGACCACTGACACAGACTCCTCTATACCAATCAGGTCTTTGCCATTTACTACCGATCAAAATGCCTCAATTGAGAAATCTCTAAATCTCTTTCCTCTCTCTCTCCTCTCTCTGTCTTATGTCTTATGCCTTTCCACCTACCCATCTCCGGCGCTTCTCACCGGAGATAATCCTCTCTTTCTTTCTTAGATTTCCCTTACTTTAATATTTCCTCTTCTTTTTCCTTGGATTCATTGTTTTCATCTCTCATTTTCCTTCCTTAGCTCCTTTATTTCCTTTGTTTTCTGGTTTCATTCCTTTCCTCCCTTTCCTGTTTGCGGGTTCGATGGAGCACAATATTTGGATTGAAGCTAAACAGTTCGTGTTCAGTAGTAGGGGTGGGAACTATTTTTGTCTTGTTGAAAGATGTAAGAAGTTCTCTAAGGCTTTGTTTATTAGCAAGGATGTGATTGTTTGGCTGGCTAAGGCTATTGAAGTTTTCCTAAAACCTTTGGGAAATGGAAATTCATCTTTCTAAAAGGGAGGGTAATAAAGTTTTCCTGCTACAACTCAGTAAAAATCTGCATGGAAGATTTTTGAAGCTCACTGATATTGGGTCAGAGGTCTCATTGTCATCCGCAAAGGTGAAATGGGAAATGGATGGATTGGTTTTGTGAGGATGTGTAGAAATCTGGTTTTCCCCATCTCCTCTGTTTCAGCTCCAGAAAACAGAGGCATCGCTGGTCCAAAAAATTTCATTAATTCTCAGGTGAAGCCTTCATCCCGTATTGCGTCTTATTCTGATGCTCTTAAGGCTCTAGTGGAAACAGCTTCAACGCTCCAATCTTCATCGTCAGAGATGATCTCTCAAAAACAAGCTTCTAGTGTTGTCGGTTGGAATTCTCAGAAAATGCAAACGTTAGGGGAAGTTGAAGGGACTCTTTGGCACATGCGAGCAGAGTTGCAAGGTTGGAAGATGAAACTTGATTTGCTGATGTTAATGGTAACCAACGGGCTTAAATTTATCTCGGGCCTTGGCCCAAGTCAGTCATTCTTCGGCTCACATTATTCAAAACCTTCTAAGGTTTCTGGGCTTGTCTGTGGCCCATACGCTAGGCCTAATAAACAAGTTTCACCTCGCAAAGCCTCTAAACTCTTGAACCCAAGGAAGACCCGACCCAACCCAAAACGTCAAGTTCAATCCTAGCATCATAGTGGCTCTGATGGTGATTCCGTCATTGCAGAAGGTGTCGACTGTGAGGGACGAACCCTCCAGTGGTGCTCCTTGGCGTTGAATGTTCCGCTGTCGTCTAATCCAGCGCAGTCACCAGCGAGAGTTCCTCTTGCTCAGATAAGGTTGAATGGAGAAGATAACATCAAGGAGGTGGTTTCGACGGTGTCTTTGCCTCAGGAAACCCATACTGAGAACTATCTCTCCCTTGCAGGTTACTGTTCAACCTGAAGGTCACTACTAGGAGTAAAAATTAGATCTCTCCCCCCTTTTAAGCATATTTTATAACGAGAACCAATGCATTATAGATCTTTCTCTCCCTTCAAAAACTCTCTCTCAAACCCATCTCGTAAGATCATCCCTCTGCCATCCAGAGGGGGGTGGGAGTATGGGTGTAAAAACAAACCCAAAAACCAGACCGGACCGGTTGAATTAGTTACCGCATGATGAGGACACAATGACATAACTTATAATGGCTGCAAGGCAGCAAATAATACAAAGTCTAAAAAGTCATATGAGAAAGGATTAGAGTCTACTCATTCAAATGCCTCTTTGTTTGTTCCTTCCACTTCACTACTATGAGTAAAAATTAGATCTCTATCCCCCGTTTTAAGCATATTTTGTAACGAGAACCAGTGCATTATAGATCTTTCTCTCCCTTCAGAAAATTTCTCCCAAACCCATCTCGTAAGATCATCCCTCTGCTGTCCAGAGGGGGGTGGGAGTATGGGTGTAAAAACAAACTG
This sequence comes from Platycarya strobilacea, assembly GCA_036898215.1. Classification (NCBI taxonomy): domain Eukaryota; kingdom Viridiplantae; phylum Streptophyta; class Magnoliopsida; order Fagales; family Juglandaceae; genus Platycarya; species Platycarya strobilacea. The sequence continues at coordinate 29,628,544 of CM072556.1, forward strand.
AAAAACCAGACCGGAATGGTTGATTCGGTCCAGTTTTTGACCGGTTCAGTTGAGAATCGGTTCCTTCATTTTAAAAATCGGTAAAACCCGGTCTGGAGTCGGTTTTACCTTTTCCAACCCTAGACCAATTATATAATCCAGACTGGAGTCGGTTATACTATATTATTTATTTTTAATATATTTTATGTTACATGAATTTTTTTATATATAATATATATAATTATGTATGAAATAATATAGTATAATTTATAACATAAAATTTTCATATTAAACATGAATATTTATTTGTTCAAAACCAGACCGATTACACCCCTAGTTGGGAGCTTCGGCTCCTTTTTTCCTTCCTTTCAGTATAAGACTTCCAATAAACTACAAAACATTAAAGATCTGTTGATCCAACAACAAATCAAACCATTACAAGTGTATGACATGTAAATGCATAGACATACATATCGGTAACATAGACATTATGCGTGGACCCTACTCCTTTGCAAGCATAGATAAGTAACATTAACTTAACTATACGGTAGAGCCAGTAATATCAAACGCCTATGAAGAACTTACAGAAGCCAGTAACAGTTAAACAAGAAAGTACCGTGTCTTGCAATTACCATTAGCTAGAATCTTGGATTTTCAATAGAACTAAAGTGACACTTATAAATTCAGTGTTCTATCATGAGTCAGAGCGTGCAATTTGGAATATATCTTACCTGAAGGATTGATTCACGGGCACTCCCAAAATCTGGATTTGATTGTCTTGAAGAACTTGAAGAAAGCACATTGTTCAAGACCTTTAAAAGTAAATGCAGTATAGTGAATTACAATGTTAACAAACAATGGACTGAAGGGGAAAGAAATTAAGCCCACACAGATTTTTCCTAAGCCATTTAGATATATTTATTGGATTGTATATCACAACTTCGAGCTCACCCTATCACATACCTCTTTAGCTTCATCTCCTTCATTTCTCAATCTACACAAGACTTGGCAAGCCTTTTTCTCCAGATCCCCAAGCTTACTATCTAAAGAAAGATAAGTTGAAAAAGGAAAGATAAGATTCAGAAGCATGCTCTCACACTTCCAGAAATACATTTGGAACACAAGTAAATAAAATGAAAAACATCCATACCAGTTTTTGACCATGCCTCAATATTTCTCCACACATTTTGAGGAATCAAAGAAATATCTTCAGCAGGAGAGTACAGACAAGCAGCAGATATAAGTGCTAATGAAAGTTGTAGTAAAGAGCCCTCACATGTTGGATGTGCAAGCTTTCCCAAACCATAAACACTATCAGCTGCTGCAAGAAATGATTGCAACTGGTGACGCTCAGCAAATGGGATATAATCTATGAGAACAGCCAGTGCACAATTCCTTAATGGTAGCGATGTATCAGATGATGCCAGCACTGCCACCCAATTCCATGTGCTTGACACAAGATGAGGTAGAATAGACTCGGGAACAGAAGTAACCAAGCCAGGTGAAACTAGATTTTTGAAGAACATAGAAGACCGAATGGCTGTTCCTTCATTCACATCAGTGCCAACAAGCTTTCCCAAGTGGTGAAGTGCTACAAATCGTTGCTCAGGTTCAGGATGACCCAACATTGTACAGAATAAGTCAACCAGATGATCCACACTTTCATGAAGAGTATTGATACCTCTTTGAAGTAAAATCGAACACCATTTATCAGTCTGCAAGCGCCAGGAAATTTTTGGTGCACTGCAAGAAATACTTTTAATTGCAGAACAGATAGAAGCAATCACATTATCTAGGAAAAAACAGTGCGGCGCTCCAAGTAGGCAATCAAGGATCACGGAAGCAACTTCCCAGCAGCTGTTTGCTTGGAGTATCATTATGAGCTCAGCAAGTCCTTCTAGAGCAGTCTTCCAATGATCTGAGAACTGGTCAGCTGAATTAAACAAATGACTTTTACTGTCATCCTCTGCAGCATTATGAACCTGCTGTGCAAACAAAGATAAGCATCTAGAATACATAAAACACTCTGCCACAGAAATAGTCAATTTCTTAGCCAGTTGCGGGTGAAGATTCCAGCAGAGCTCGGCAGTAGGGTTGAGCTTGGAAATTAAAGCTTCCAAATCTTTAGAAAATTTTGCTATTTCCTCTGTTGACAAATGACAAACCTTTTCATTCACAATAGCAGCATTAGAGCTTTCATTTCCTAACTTCTCAGAAACCTCGTTCAGAGATGAGCTATGGCAGACATCACCGAGAAACCATGCATGTGATCCCAAGCTAGTACCAGGGAGTGGACCACTCATCGCATCAGAAAAGGGGGGCAACTGAAGAGGAATAGCACCAACCATTCTCAAAGTTTGAACTAACAGAGCTTTGCAACTTTCAATTACCCTCTGGAATGCAGATAGATAGTCATGGAAAGAAGTTGTTGGCTCAAATGCAGTAAAATCAGCCCAAAAGATTAAGGACTGCAAAATTTCCCTTTTGCTTTGAAAGGACAAATCGCAGAAGACAGAAGCCAAAATAAAAATTGTCAATGCTTGGCTGCACACTTTTCCTGCAGAACTATTTTGATTCTCTTTCTTTTGTCTGATATTGTCTAAAAGCTCATCAAAGCATAATGACTCAAAATTAAGACAAGAATCATCAGGCAGTAATCTTTCATCATCAGACATTTTATGTAAAGAATATGAAACAATTGGTTTCAACAGATGCAGTACAGAGTCAAGAAATGATACATCGCAGTATCCGGTTCCACAAAGTGATACCAGTACCTGCACCACTCTAGGTATCTCAGGTGCCATCGCTTCCATGTGCTCAGTTATAATGGCTTCAAGTATATAAAGAATTACAGCTTTGGCATTTTTTGCAACATAACCTTTCCATTTACTGGAACCATTTTGAGAAGCAATTTTGTCCCCATGAGAAAATGGCCAGGAACACAACTCAGAAAACCAACACAAGATATCAGGCACCATATTTGAAGAAAATGATCTCAGTTGCAATCCAACTGCCTCCAAAATGATCTCCCCAAAAGCTTCAAATTGTTTTTTCATCGAAGGGAAAAACTTACTGAGATCGGGATAGATGACACGGAAAGATTGGTCCTCATAACGTTCATTAGCAAATGCTTTTCTATCTGAATAAAACTTTTTGTCTGCTGACTCTTCAATCTTTACATATTCATTCTTTCGATTGACAACATTATCTACTAGGGCTAGATCATCTGCATATATTGACAGTAAGTATGTCAGATGTGACAGATCTGAAGCAAGGAAAAGACGGTCCTTCATGTACTGTTTCGCATTACGAGAGACTGCCATCCAACCAAGAAACCTGACCAGAGGGAATGCAGATCTTGAAAAGGTTGATATTCTCTGCATCCAGGCTGAAGGTGGAACTAAATTTCCATAACGAATACCATTGTTGATATTGATCGCAAATCCTGCCCCTTCATCACCACTGCTTGAAGCGGTTACCAGTCTTTGAAGAAGTATCCACCGTCGTTGTATCCCATGTATTTTCTCAGGCTCCAGTTGTAAATTTCCATCTTTAAACTGACAATAAAGGGATGTTAACATACCATTTAAGTACTCAGCAGATCCTAACACTATATCAATCACATATTCAGGAGCACAGTATAGCTTAGTGGCTGAATGCAACAAAAATACAAGACTTTGCATCAGAATTTCATGCATCGAATGTTGCTCTCGCCGCAACCGCTGAATCAGAAAGTTGCACAACAGGGCTTGATTTTGACGAACCAAGGTGATAGCATCAGCCATTTGTATATCCAGGGGAGATAGCTGGATGACTTTCTCATCAAATCCTTCAGTGTAGGGGGAAGATTGTCCCTCAACTGACATTCTTTCCTGATACTTCCTGTCTAATTCAGCAGCCTCGATCAGTATTTGAAGAACAGTTTTGTCTCTTTTCTTTTCAAGATGAGCTATTTGTTTTAGATTGGTTTTACTCTTTTCAGAAACCATTCTCAACTCCAAAATGTCATGATTTTGGGGAACTCTACCCTTGCTAATGTTCATCTGGTCCATAAATTTTGGACTGCCTTTAAAAGAAAACATAAAATAAGGATTGACATAGCACTCTGCTGCTAGGAGCAAAGCATCTATAGCAGCATCGTGACCCTCATCTGTAATTTCACTCTCAGAGTGTAGATCCAAAGCCAACCGCCGAAACTCAGAAGCTCTTAGCTCACAGTCTCGATAATTTATCAGTTGTAAATAATCTGCTTGCAAGTTAAAGTATTCAGCAGTGAAACCAGCATCTAATGCTAAGTCAGTACGAATCCGGTGAGTAACATTTTCATGAGTCCCCTGTATTGGATCTGAGATGGCTTCCTCATGGTTAGAAACAGGGCCGTTGTCACCTTGACCACCAGTAAAATTTGTCAGAGCCATGCTCTGAAGTTCTGGAGGTGCAAAAAATAAACGGACGTCTTCAGAAACATCAGTCTTCATGGCTGCATCAGAAATATCTGCCCTTCCATCATAGTCATCTTGGCTATTTGATTTTGAAGAAGCTCCTCCTTCGCAAGGGACAGAGGAAAGATGTAAACTACTTGAAGAATCAGGCTCAAGTGGTTTCGGCGTAGGATACTTGCAAAGATCAATTTCAGGAGGCAGCTGCATGTGAGGTTCCAGTATTGAGAGAAGTACACTGCATGAAGAATTTTTGTTTATTACCAACCAATCATAAAAGAAACAAGAAGGCTGCCTGATGAAACTGGCATTATAGTAGATGACAATAATGACAGACCTTGAGAGTGATAAATGCAAATCCAAAATAACTAGAGACGGGCATTTCTGAATCCCACTGGCATTCTATAGACATCCATATTGGCTTTGTTTTTAACATGTTCAAAATGAATGCATCATCAATGCTTTTCGTAGCACATCTATTGATAAGATAAAAATCACCAAACACTAGATCGATCAGTATCATAATCTGGATCCAGATCTTTCAGAACTCTTAAGAGGAACTCAGTGAGGAATCTTTTTATTTATTTACTTTATTTTCAATTACAAATCAAGCATAAAAGATCAGTACTGACTAATGAATTTAAAAATATCAACCGGAAGACTGAAATTTATATTGATGCTAACACCCTCTTTGTAAGGAGCTCGTAAGTGTGCAGATAGAGCTCTCAGGGGCTTATTCCCTATAGTGTTCATACTTGCACGTGAAAAAGAAGCTTTAGTGGCAGAGTTCATGGAGAGGGTTGGGGATTTATTCCAGTGGAATGTGAGCTTCACTAGGACGGCCCAAGATTGGGAAGTCAGCAATTTTGAGAATTTCTTCCAGCTTTTATACTCCATGAGACCAAGCACTCAAGGAGCTGATATTTTGTGGTGGACACCTACCAGGAAAGGTACATTTTCAGTTCGCTCTTTCTATAAGGCCCTCACACAATTGCAGAATAATCACTTCCCATGGAGAAGAATTTGGAGAAAGAAGGCCCTCCTAGGGCGGCATTTTTTGCCTGGACAACATCTTTAGGGAAGATTCTGACAATGGATAAATTACGGAAAGGTGGGGTGATAGTGGTGGAATGGTTTTGTATGTGTAAACAAAGTTTTTTTGGGGTCAGGGGAGATTGTGGACCTTCTACATTGTGAGATCACTAAAGCATTATGGGTCAATGTATTCAAAAGGGTAGAACTAGCCTGGGTTATGCCTGCGATAATGGTCAAGCTTTTGGCATGTTGGGCGAGCCTCGGCGACATCCCACAAATTTCAGCTATGTGGAAGATGCTTCCTATACGTCTTCTAGGATGCATTTGGAAGGAACAAAATGACAGGACATTTGAAGATAAGGAGCGTTCATTGGAGGAGTCTAGATTATTATTTGTTAGAACTATTTTTCTTTGAGCCAAAGCTGTAGATTTCAAGGGCCTTGATTTTCACAATTTTCTTGTTTCTATTTCTTCCTCCTAAATAGGTGATATCTCTTGTATACCCCATGTATAATTGGGCCATGCCTATTCAAATTAATATAATTTAACCGTTTAATTATAAAAATAAAAAGAAGGCAAAGGAATCGATGCGGAATAGAGTTTGTTGTCCAATTGTTAATGGAGTTCGGGGGTTCGTAATTTGAGTAGTTTTAATAAGGCATTGTTGGGAAAGCAGTTGTTGGGAAAGGGAAGAGGAACCGGTGTGAAGGGAGGTTATCAATCAGAATGGGAGTTAGCCCCCCGGCGGCCCGGCACGGGGGTTGGTTCTAAGGAGAGTAAAGGGACTTATGGCATGAGTCTTTGGAAATTTATTAGAAAGGGGTGGGAAAATTTTGTGAAACAAGTTAAGTCCGAGGTCAGAGAAGGTTCAAGAATTCGCTTCTGGTTCGATAATTGGTGTGGTGAGCATGCTCTTTTTAGAGTTTTTCCAGCAATTTTTTAAGTGGCTGTTAATCAGCAGGGTTCTGTTTCAGATTTGTTGATCCGATCTATGGAGTTGCGCATTGGGATGTTAGTTTTATTAGAGCTGTCCAGGATTGGGAACTTGAAGAGGTCGCAGATTTTTTCAGCTTCTTGTATTGGAGGAAAATAGGGATCGAATGTTTAATGGAAGCTTAAAGCATGTAAAAAGTTTTCTGTTAGATGGTACTATCAGTTGTTGACTGTTCAGCATCACTTTTCTTTTCCATGGAAGAGTATTTGGAGGGCTCATGTGCCATCAAAGATAGCATTTTTTATTTGGATAGCATCTCTTGGGAAGCTTCAAACAATTGATAATTTGAGAAAGTGTGGCATGATTGTTATGGAGTGGTGCTTCATGTGTAATAAATATGGTGAATCGGTGGACTATTTAGATTCCGTTTGGATGTCGAGATGAGTTGAATAAAATATTATTAGAATATTACTTTTTAATATTATGAATATTTTGGGATTTGAAAAAATTGAATTGTTTATTATATTTTGTATGGAAATTTGAAAAATATATGAGACTTTGAAAAAGTTGTAACGATAAGATGAGATGAGTTTGAAAACCAAACTGGACATTACTTTTACATTGTGAGGTGGCTAAGGTGTTATGAATGGTGTGTTCAGTAGAGCAGGGCTGGCTTGGCTAATGCCTAAAACAGTGATGGATCTACTTGCAGTTGCCATCATAGTTGTTCTCAAGTGGCAACTGCGTAGAAGATTATACCTTTGTGCATTATGTGGTGAATTTGGATGGAAAGGAATGAGCAGTATTTAATAATAGGGAGTGTACTGCAGAGAAAATCTGGAAAATTTTATGTTTACCTTGCTTCAATGGGTTTCAGCTATTTTACTTAACGGAGGGACTATTCATGACTTTTGTTTTCGTTTCCAATCTCAGAATGTAATTAGGTGTATCTTTTGTATACTTCCTGTGTACGTGAGCTTCGCCTATTGCATTCGATGAATAAAATTTTAGTACTTACAAGAAAAAAAGGAGCCTGTAACATCCATAATGTTATTTAGAATGTGAAAGTTGAATTACTAACTAAAACAATCCACCATATATGTGTATATGCTCCTCCCATCCTACAAATCATCTTGTACAAAATATATCAGGCCTTAGAATTAAATAAAAACAGTTGTCAGATATGTCATATGAAAATTTTAATAGCACAATAGATTTCAACCTAAGTATAATAGACGTATTACCTCGGAGCCACCGAGCCACGCCTCCATTCAGATTCCAAAGAAGGAAGAACGGCTGGTTTTCTTACCGCTGTACGGATAACATTGATGGCAATCACACAAGCATGTTCTTGCTTTTCCGAAAAAGTAGAAGATAGATCTCCAAAAGGTAGCGTGCTCTTCATGGTGGTTATGGCAGGATCGAGAAAAGGCTCAAGCATCTCCACGAGAAAAAGAATTCTGTGCTTAGCTTCCTGATGAGAGTATTGAAAAGATGTAAGCCAAAATATTTAGTTTACAAACAAGCTAAATTTAAAACCTAAGAATTCTAGCAGCATCATTCTAGGCAGAGCTGATTGCCCAACTAGACACTGATAGGTTATTTTTCTAAACATTTGGTTCAGATGCACTTATCTCTGAGGCACTATAAATCAACACAAAACAAAATGCAAATGTTTGTAGGGTGAGAGGAGAAAACCAAAGCAGCAGTTCGTACCTTATACTTCCCTAGTATATCATCCATATGACCAGACAGAGCAAGAAGAAGGTACTTTAAGGCGGCCCGAGCACGAGTTAGGGAATGGCGAGCACTCTAAGACATATATTAAAAGACCCATAAGATAAAATCTTTCCATGAATGCGAGCCATCAATATGGCTTACAATATAAGCAAACACACGTGATCTAATAACTGCACATACAGGAACAAGAAAATAGTTCTGTTCATGTCTAAAAACAACAGTTGCAACTTAAATTGTTCAAGGTTTATAATAAACTTGTGAGTGAGATACCAATGACTGCTCTTAAGAGCTTTGTTCTATTGCAGTATTTTTCCTTGTTGATAAGTACTTCTATTGCAGTTAAACATAAAAACATGACAAACTCTTTTTCTTTTTTTTTTCTATATAATACTACAAGGAAAAGATATACATATCATATTCATGACTGTCAACAACACTTATTGTATACTCCTAATAGATAACTGGAACAATCTAAATGTTTCTAAATTTTCCCCGGGTGAGAGAGCAAGGTGGGAACTCTTACAAACACTTGCACGCACAGACACAACAATTGGATGCTTATCCGTGCTTCTTGGCTTACCATAAAAAAATTATCAGAACCCTACTATGCAATTTTCTTAGAAGTAAAACAGAAGGAAGATAATTATCAGGATTCACATCCTTTATGAAATATTGAAATTTAAGGATCAATAATTACTTTTTTTGGGTACAGGGGAGGCATATGCCACTATAAGTCAAGTTGCAGCTTAAGGTCACGACAATTTAACAAAACAGCATACCAGCCACCTTGTACTCGTGCCTCTTTCTTTTTGTTTTGGTAGAGTTCTTGATGTTAATTCGAAGGGGAGATTAGATACAATGATACCCTTATTGTTCGAACTTTTCAATACGACTTTTCTTCAAAAAAAGAAACAGAAAATTTTCAATTAACATATATTCCAGAAATTGCCAGCCTATCTTTGGATATCCCGTTCAACATAACTGATATGATAAGTTACAATAAATTTATTTAATTATTTTATGTTGAATGCTCACATTATCCTTGCACATAAAGCTACCTTGTGAATACGTTCATGTCATGAAAACTTGTAGAAAGAAAAGCAAAAGGAAATAAAGATGATGGTATGTGTTCAAATTTTTGAAATGTTTGGGGCCTATGAAATAATGTAAGATGGTAGCAGAGGTAAAAGGCAGAAGCAGCAATCCAGTAAGATCCATTGGGATTGGATCAGTTGATTCCACCAGAGTTTCATGATCAATGTCCATATCCAAGACACGACTCCACTCATTGGCCACAGAAATCAGTTCAGGATGTGTGATTGCCAACACTGACACGGGGATAGATGTATGCAAGTCATCCAAGAGATCAAATTAAGTAACATGTTTTTATGATGCGTGTGCAAGGTTTTATTTTATATGACATGTTTTCAAAAGTAAAAGATATTTGTGATTCTATTTCCTCCACCAGATATCTATTTTTTAAACATTTGACTCATTTTACTTTTTCCGTTTTAATCACTTAGATGCTACTACAGGAAGGACTAAATGTTTGAGTCTCTATGTAAGAGTCTTTTAGCAAGTCCATAATTTACAGTAAAAGCTTGGCGTTTAGCATGCTACTTTCCATATTGAAGATTGAGTTTAATTTTTGGTTTAATTTTTTATTGGTTGCAAGGACATCGTACCCTATCAAATTTTGTTCAATAAAGGTTGTCAAGACTTTCAGTTTACAGATTTTTTTAATCAATGCACTAACATATGAAAGATATGTAGCAATCCATTCTTAAGGGGAAAGGGATATTACAATTACAAGTATATGGTTCACACAACCGATAACCACACCTGGATTATACCCAAGAGATCCTCTAGAAGTTCCACAGCCAGATCAATCTGTATCAAAATCACTCTCAAATCTGAGATACATAAAAATAAACTAAAGTACAAATAAAAGACTAAAGCATCTGTATGGTGCCAATTGTACAGCATAAACTGAACCCAACAAAAACTGCCTAAGGCAAACCTTTGCAATCACTTGAGCCATCCAAGGTGCAAATGCACTGGCACATAGATCAATCAGAACACATGCAGCCTTTGCCTGTAGAAGATGAGGTTAAAGCAGTTTGTTTCCAGGTGGGTAAAATAAAAAGGAAACTCAGAGCCTCAGCTCAAACATAACAAAGCAAACAAATTATCAGCATGGATTGGTGAAGGAATAAAAGTCGTCACTATAATGAATCGTAGTGTAGTAGTTATAGAGAGGATAATTTATTCACCTTTTATTGACTAGAAATAAACAAATTAAAGGGAAATAGCACATTGAATCCTCCACTATTCCGATAATAAAGATTAAGTAGATTTGAAAGTGGAACAGTTGGTTGACAAAAATACAGTTGGTGGATCTTTTTTATTTTTCATTTTTTATTTCTTGAGCTATGTAAGATTCCATCCATATTACTGTTTCAATTCTTTTTCCAAGTGATGGTCTATCAGATACAAATCAAGATAAGATGCTACAAATTAAAAATGTAAAAGAAGACCATGAAATGCTGCTGGGTTGATTAAAATGAACCAAGTGACGAACATGTGATGGCGAAAATGACGATAAATAGCCAGCACAGGCATGAAGAAGTGGACGGTATAATGATGATGCCGATGTTGACACAATCTGCAATTTATAAACAATATATGAGTGGGGTAAGAATCAAAAGAGAAAGAATATTGCATAAAAATACATCAAAATAAGATGTGAAACAAAACCCTTAATATCAAGTATGACCTGAGATAGGGCTTGTTGCACAATAGGTTGCTTCCATTGCAAAAAACTTTCATCAACAACATCTAAAGGACTGTTCACAGTAGGGCGAAGTGCTAGGGATTGCCAAAAACGGTGCATGTCAAAAATATTTTCAAGATGTGAAAATAATAAATACGATATTCATAAGAATATGAATTAAGCTTTCAGATACTAAGACAATTTAAAAACTTCTGTTAGACCTGGTAGCAATGCTTGCACAAGTGGTAACGCAAACCAGAAGTCAGAAGTTCCCTCTGCCAATTTGCTGCAAAGTAGAGGCTGCAAAATACAAAATGTTATATTGTAAATTCATGGATCAATTGCCAGCAAATAAATAGATATCACAAAATTTGACTGGTGCTTGAGGAGATTTAGGTCCCTATTACAGCAATCAACCTGTGACGCACAAGCATAAAGAACATGTAAAATCCCCTCTTCCACTTCCCCTAAATCTAAGATGTTGAGATAGCTGGAGTCCCAGGGATCAACAGGAATACAAAATTCTTCTCCAAATAAATCTGAGTAATCTACTACAGGATATGAATTAGATAATTCAGATTTTGATGTCTCGTCCTCATTAGGGGTTGCTGCATTAGGAGAGGTTGATGCTTCTTGCACTGTAACAGGCTCTATGAACTTCTGAAGGATTCTGGAAGCCTGAAATAAGGGGCATGTGCATAGCCAGATTAGAATCCCAAGGTTGACAACTGCCCGCCAAGCTATATAAGGCAGAGACAGATGAATTACCATTCTGCAAACAGTTCCCAGATTAAAATCTTTATATGCCCTTCTCAACAGCACGAAAATCGAATCAGGACGAAATGCAATGGAACTGGATGTGGAAAAGACAAAAGGTGACATGCGTGACCTCTGAGGCTGCAGGCAAAAGGAGCAAATTTAGAAAAAGGGCCCAAAAAACAAATTGATTTTTTGTTTTGATAATCCAAAAACAAGAAAGTAATACCAAATTGCATAAACTAAACATCAACTTAATGGGGATGGCTACATAAATCCTTTCTCCAAACTAATGACTTCAGTTTCAACCATTTTCTTTCTTTCATTCTTTTCCTTCTCCATCTTGATTGCTGTATCTAAGATTTATGAGAAAGTTTCAGGCCATACGAGCTGAAGTCACTGAACAAACTTTTCTTTTTATTGATTGTAGCAAAATTCAGAAAGCAAAGCGTTGAACAAAATGGGCAGTATCATAATGTTGAATATGCACCTATCTCAAATTTGGAAGTACATAAAGCACAAGTAATATTCAAAATCATACACATGTTCTGTGTCACTTTTTTTCTTGCCTTTTAAGTTAAAAATAAGAGAATTTATCACCTACCCAGAGAGAGAGAGAGAGAGAGTTTAAAAAACACAACAAACCTATACAATATATATATAAATGTAAGGTAACACAAACTTGCAAAAGTTTTAGATATATAACTAACCCTGTTAAGCATGGATGATCAAACCAAAGCTAATGAAATTTATCATTAAGAGCCACCAATGATTGTTTAACAAAGAAAAATATTTATTGAAACAACCTAGTTTTCCTCCTTATTTTCATAAAAGCCGCTTTTTATATATATAAAAGAAGCAAAAAATAAGAACGAGAGAAAGGAAACAAAAACTACCTCAAAGTTAGAAGAAACAGTTAAGGCCGATGATAGCTGACAATTCTTAGAGCCTTCAGAGTCTGTAATATTGCTGAGAGACTTTCCAGTTGCTCTACGCAACAAAAATATTAAATTTAAAAATTGCAAACCATAGAATATAATCAGTACAACCACCCCCCCAACACTAAATGGGAATTCATTGCCAAGGGCAAGTGATTCAGAGAAAAGCCATGTTAAGGCTATGAAGAAAGTCACTCAAAGTATCTAGCTATAGAGCACTTCAACAAGAAGGGCAGTGCAATGACAGGTCATTCCAACCATAACAAGTCCATCAACTACAAAGACAATAGGAACCAAATCTTTAGAATACTTTGTCAGCATGTTCTGGATGGAGAGATGAGAAAGGGAAACAACCTTCAAATGGATTTGAGAATGGCAGCTATTATTCACCCATTATCATGGTAGTTGGATGACCGAAAATTTAATCCATCGAATTCATAATATTTTATGCACATTTATAAGCAATACTCAGTGTCTTGCAAGCATCTTTCACTATGAAATTTAAGTGGGATACTTGTGATAACATGGAACCTCACTGAGGCAGTCCCTTCAGACCCATCCTAGGGGGGAGTAAACTCCAAATACACAAGCCCAGCCATCATAATAGTATTTTTTTTAATCTATGCTGTAACACCTGAACAAGTTTTAGGGTTAGGGCTGAGAATTGAAGTTTAGATCCATGAGAGATTGTTTCTTGCTTAATTATTGGGTGTCTGAATTTATTCTGTGAAGTAGAGGCTGTCAGGGTCAAATAAAAGATCAGCTTAGAAGAAGAAAAAAGAAAAACTTATCTAAGGACAACTCCTAAATAAACTAGGACTCTTAGTTTTACTAGGGAAAGCCACAATGCCAACACTAAGCAATGACTCCAGCATATTCGTCATCTGTCCTAGGCTGCACACATAATTAAAACCCTACCTGGCAATATGCTGTACATAAACCCAGATTACAAGAAAAATACCAAGCTAGGATTTAACTAGTTTTCAAAAGCATTAAAAAAGATACATCTCCGAGGCTCTGTTTGGATGTTGAGCTTAATTGAGATAAGTTGAGTTCTTTATAAATAGTAGTGCGTTGAGATGGTGGAATGAGTTTAGTGAGGCCCACTTTAGATGAATTTAAATGTGTTTGGATGTTAAAATGAGTTTATATGTATTTATGGAAAGTTGAAAAAGGTTGTGGGTCCCACGTATAAGAGGTTTTGAATTGAGACGTGTTTAGCATTTTGAGAATTGAGTGTTTCGATGTTAGACTCAACTTAAAATTAGACTTCTTTTGGACATAGGAACAATGATTAGATTCTAGAAGGATATCTGGTATGGTAATAGTGCATTACAAAATCTGTTTCTCTCACTTTTTCAGATTGCAAGCGCCAAAGATATTACTATGGCGGAGGTTGTGGGGTATGTAGAAGGGCGGATCCATTGGGATATTAGTTTTAATAGGGTGGCCCAGGATTGGAAGATGAGTTATTTTTGTGGAGTTCTATAGCCTTATCCATGCTCTCAACCTGAACATCCAGAAAATGGCTTGTGATGGACACCTGTTAAGAAATGGGTCTTTACTATGTGGTCTTTCTACAAGGTTCTCACACAAGAACCCGATATTCAGTTTCCGTGGAAAAAGCTTTGGCGACATAAGGCACCTCCCAAAGTAGCATTTTTTGTTTGGACAACTTCACTCGGCAAGATTCTCACCACTGATAATCTGAGAAAAATGAGGGTCATCATAACAGATTGGTGTTGCATGTGTCGACGGGAGGGTGAGTCGGTAAATCATCTATTTCTACACTGTGAGACTACCAAGTTACTCGAAAATAAAGTGTTTAATATATTAGACCTAGCATGAGTTATGCCAGAGACCGTGATAGCAGTTATGGCATGTTGGACGTTGATTCGAGGCAATCGACAAGTTAAGGCGATTTGGAAAATGATCCATATCTGTATTATATGGTGCTTGTGGCAGGGATGGAATGAACGGACATTCAAAGATAAGGAGAGATCGAAGGAGTAGCTTAAAGTTTTATTTTTTCAAACCCTATGTACTTGGACTATTGCCGTGGACTTTAATGGCATGGTCTTTCATGATTTCCTTGTTTCTAATATGCCTACTTCATGGGTCACATGAACTCTGTAACTGGCATTTATGCCCATTATTTCATTAATAATACTTGTTTTACTTATAAAAAAAAAATAGATTGAACTGAGTTAATTTCAGCTGAGTTTAAGTTCCAAACGAGCCTTAAGTCTAAGATTTGCCAGAGGAAAAGTAATTAAAATGCCTAATGCAATCAGAACAGCAAGGGAGATGCAAAGGATATGTAATTCAAGAAGATCAAGCTCCTACGGTTGAATGACATAATATTCTTAAACTATGAATGGGCAACTAATAAATGCAGAAAATTTACCTCTCCTCTCTGATTAAAAAATTAAATCATATATTGTTTGTTTAGAGTAGTCAAATTGTCAAGAGAATGAAGTGCTAGGGAATCTAGAAGTTTTCTACATGTATTGTTGGATTGTAAAGGAAGAGGCAGAATTATAATGTCATACATAACTATGATCTTGTACTCAACTTTTGTTTATGCAAGTAATAAACTTTATTGATCTTGTACTCATAAAATTATCAACAGAATCCAAACGATATGGGATATGGGAAGAGCATGCTTGAATTATATCTGCCTGCATAAACTAACCGTTCATTCACAACGTGGAGTATTGGATAAAATGGACCAGCAAGCATAGCAAGAAAACGTATATTAGGCTCAGCAGAATCAGAAAAGCTTGTAAGGTCTGCCTGCAAAGATGTAAGACAATACTCATCAATATGATAGCAACAAGGAAAGAATATGGAATGAAAATATATATATATATTTTGATAAGTATAATCTTTATTGAATGGATGCAACTAAGCAAAGCTTATGAACACAGGGGTATACAAAAGAGACACCTAGTTACACACTATTAAGCTAAAAAGAACTCAAAAACTAATGAACATTCCCCCCCTTTAGTACAATAGCAGAAAACCATTGAACCAAAGAAGATACATTAAAGTTCCAAATTTCCCCTACGTCATTTATTTGTTATTGAAGCATCTCTCATTTCTTTCCATCCATAGGCACCACAAAAGACATAGGGATTATTCTCCATGTCGCAGCCAGCATAGCGCATCGAATGTACCTATTCCAACATGCAAGTAGATCCACAACACTCTTGGGCATAATCTAATACAAACCAACTCTCCTAAGTAGTCCATCCCAAAGCTCCCTTGCCACTTCACAATGTAGAAAAATATAGTCGATCGACTCCCCATTTTTCTTACATAAATAGCACCACTCCATGACAATCATGCCTCTTTTTCTTAAGTTGTCAGCCGTCAAAATCTTTCCTAAAGCCGATGTTCAAGTGAAAAAGCAATTTCAAGTGGCCCCGGAGCTCTACATATGACCTTCCAAGGGAATACAATTGGTTGTTGGTCTTGCAAAGACTTGTAGAAAGACTTGACAGAAACAATCTTGCTTACAGAGCTTGTCCACAACATTTTATTCCTCCCATTTCCCCCCAACTGTCTAGAGTAGATGAAGCTATAAAAATCTGCTATCTCATTCACTTCCCAATTCTGAATATTTCTGAAAAAAAGTCAAGTTCCAACATACCGTCCCATTGTTACAACACAACACATCAGAAATCGCCACTTGTTTGTTTTCCACTAAGCTGAAAACTCTTGGAAAAGCAACAAATAGGGCTCTTTCTTCACATCATTTATCCAACCAAAAATTAATTCTTGTACCATCCCAACCTCAAAAGAAATGTGTGTTGCAAACATCTTCCACATCTTCTGAATAAACTTCCAAAGGCTCACCCCATATGTCCCCTGACCCTTCTTAGAGCTCCAACAATCCCAATCACATCCATACTTCCCCACTTCTACCAATCTCCACAATGAATCATCTTCCAAGTGAAATCTCCACAACCACTTCCCTAAGAATGCTTTGTTAAAAAGGATTAATTTACACACCCCCAAACCATCCACCTCCTATGGACTACACACTTCTGTCCACCCCACTAGATGAAATTTCTATTCCTCCCCCATGCCACCCCACAAGAGCACTCTAAAAAGTTTCTCAATTAGGTTCGTCACCCCCACTGGTAATGAAAAAAGAGAGAGATAATAGGTAGGAATGTTAGAAAAGGTACTCTTGATGAGAGTTAATCTCCCACCCTTTGAAAGATAAAGACGCTTCCACCCGCCAATCTTTTTTCCACCTTCTCTACCATACCATCCCAAATAGATGTTGTCTTGAAAGAAGCTCCCAAAGGGAGATCAAGGTACCTCATAGGTAGGGCAGCCACCTTACATCCCAAGAGGTCAGCTAGATGATTGATATTCTCCACCTCCCCTATGGAACCAATTCCGACTTTCCTAAGTTTACCTTGAGACCCGAAATAGCCTCAAAACACAAAAGTACAGCCCTTAAAGCTTGGATTTGACCGCTATCCGTATCACAGAAAATTAAGGTATCATCCGCATACAATAAGTGGGATATGGACAAACCGTTGTTGCTGTTTCCCACGGCAAAATCAGTAAGAAAGCCTCCCCAGGCAGCAGCCTCTACCATTCTACTCAGAGCCTCCATAACTATGACAAAGAAATAATGGATCTCCTTGTCTCAAATCCCTCGAACTCGAAAAGAAACCACAAGGTTTGCCATTCACTAACACGAAGAAATGGGTAATTGAGACAATGAATAATCCAACCACACCATCTTTCTCTAAATCCACATCTCTTTAGCATATAGAGCAAAAAATCCCAACTCACATAGTCATAGGTTTTCTCCATGTCCAACTTGCATAAAACTCCCGGGATACCTTCCCTCAAACAGCTATCTAAGCACTTATTTGCTATCAAAACTGAATCTAGAATTTGGCAACCCCGAACAAAAGCACATTTGTGGTTGGGAGTTAATTTTTTCCATCACAATTTTCTAACGACTTGCAAGCACATTTGAAATTATTTTATACATCCCTCCAACCAAACTTATTGGACGAAAATCCTTCAACTCCATTGCACCCACAATATATATATAAAGCTCCATATATTTGGTGAGAAATATTTGAGAAAAGTATATTAATTAACTAAGAATATTTCCTTGTCAACTGAAACAGTGAAACACAAACCCAAAATGGCCAAAAATTTATTGCACTGTGTTGAAAAGTGACTTAAACTTTAACAACACTCAAGTCATTTCTTGAAAACACAGCCCTCAGCCTCCTCTCTTATTTATTTATTCTCTTTTATACTTAAACTGTTCTCTCCTTTGAGCTCTTATTTATTTATTCTTTTTTATCCTCACTCCTTGCGGCCATTGCCTGCCCTGCTCACTCCAAAGTTCCTCTCACTACCCACCCCATCCTCAGTCCTCTACATGGCTACCACCATATCCCTCATCCCCTCTTTCCTTGCTCTTTGTACCTTGCTACTGCCTACCATCTCCAACCCAACATCCCCAACTCAGGAAAAGAAAATTGTTAGCTCATTGGCGTCAGTGTTACTAGTTTCTGTGGGCATTTACATTGAGCTTTTTATGAAACAAACAGTTCAAAATCATTTTCAGGGTTTTATGCGAATAGAAAATGAAATATTGTATGTTGAAGAAAATGAAACCTTAGGGAAAATAATATAGATCATGAACTAATCTGCAATAAACATATACCTCAAGTTGTGGAAGGAACACAAGCAACCGATCTGTCAGGTCTTTAAGCAACTACAAACTTGCGACCATTAGTTGGCAAATAAATGATATAATATATGCAATCGACTGCACATCAGAACATAATAGAAGGCATTAATGACTAGTCCACCTGAAGATGCATATCATGAGCATCTTGTTTGTGTGATATGATTTGAGGCAACAAGTAATTAACAACTGGTTGAAATTCAGGATCAAGACCAGTAACCGAAATACCAATCAGCTGCAAGGCCAGAATGATGGAAACAAATTTAGTGCCATAAGCTGAGACCAAACATCAAAAGAAGTGTTGCAAGAGTTTATAAGTTATGAGACAAGATAAATATTTCATTTTTCAAGTACTTCAATTATTATCAGCGCAAAATGTGCAATCCAGGTACACAGGACGTGTACAAAGTGATGCAGAACACATCACTATTAGTGGCATGGAGGAGCTTATGGGTAGTAAATAGAGTTTTGGAAGGATGAAAATCACACAAGGCAAAGGAAAAGGACCTAACAGAGAAGTTTGTCATGAGACAAGATAAATATTTCATTTTTCAAGTACTTCAATTATTATCAAAGCGCAAAATGTGCAATCCAGGTACACAGGACGTGTACAAAGTAATGTAGAACACATCACTATTAGTGGCATGGAGGAGCTTATGGGTAGTAAGAAGAGTTTGGAAGGATGAAAATCACACAAGGCAAAGGAAAAGGACCTAACAGAGAAGTTTGTCAAATTCTCGTTCTAGGTTCAGTTGAGCAAACCTTCACAAAGAATTCGCCCAACCCTTGCTCAAGGCGTGGCTGAGCAAGACTGCTATTTTTAGCACACTCAAGCAAGATTTGTGAGTAAGTTCACAAGAAACACAGTGAACACCTTGAACGAGTGAACTTACCAGGATCATCTTCATTTCAACAGAACTTCGATTTTAATTAGGAAATTTAGTCACAACTAGATTGTAATAGTTATTTAGTATTTAGGGTTTTGCACAACTAGACTCATTGCTATTCCAATTTTTCAATTTTAGAAGCTCAGAGAGAGTTTGAGGCGGAGTGGAAGAAGAGAGGAGATTCTCGAACTCTTCATTCCTTGCTATTTTAGAATGGATTTGTTTAAAATTACAGAAGAGTTGTACAATCTTGGATTCAGTTTCTACAATGTCAGCTATATTTGTAGCGTCAGATCTAACCTATACGCTGCATCAACAAGTGATTCACCTAATTAGAAAGACAGAGATATAATTAAGCCATTGAAATGTATGGAAGCTGTCCAAAAGGGGAGAGTATTGAGGAAAAAATTCTTGAACTGCTATATTGTAACTTCACAATCATCAAAATATTTTTCATTCCTTTCCATCCAAACACAGTATATGAGGCAAGTAGGGATAGTTTTCCACACTGCTGCAATTTGTTGGCCACATAGTTGCCTCGATAGGACAAAAAGTTCAACTATTGTTTTGGGCATACCCAATCAAGACCAACTCAGCTGAAAAAATAACTCCATAAATCACTGCCAACTCGCAATGGAGTGAAAGATAATCTACTTACTCACCATCATAAAAATGTGTTTTCCCCAAATTGTCCAAGGTGAGAATCTTCTCGAAAAGAGTGTCTATACTGACAATGTAGATCTCATAGGTACCTTTATCCACCAAACACTTCCAAAGAAATGGGTTTATTGTCACAAGTAATAACAAGGACATTATAAAAAGAGCAAACCTTGTATATCCATTTCCTGGAAGAGGCCCAAAGGAGCATGTTTCCACCTACTTGTCTCAAACTAGAGGAATGTAGTAGATTAAAGAATGCAGTAAAGGTTTTTATAATCAATTGGTGTTTTATGCGTAAAAGAGACAGAGAATCGGCGGATCATCTTCTTCTTCAATGAGATGTGGTTAAGGCTTTATGGGATAAAATCATTACTAGGCTTGGTATTGCATGGGTAATGCCTAGGAAGGTAGTAGATTTCTTTTCATGTTGGAGAGGTATTCGGGGCAATCGTCAAACTGCGGCTGTGTGGAAGATGGTGCATCTATGTTTCATGTGGTGCACTTGGAATAAGAGGACTGGTTGCTGTTTTGATAATAGGGAACGTTCAATGGTAGAGTTTAGGGACTTTTTTGTTACTTTGGACTTCGATGGGACTAATTGTAATGACTTTTATGCTGTTGTTCACAGCGCTTATCTTGTAATTAGGTTCATCTCTAGTATACTTCCTATGGGCCTTACCTAATTATGTGGATTAATAAAATTTCTTCTTACTTATAAAAAAATATATATATTTGAGCCACTCAGATGGAGCTAACATTTTTTTTTTAATAGGTAATCATAGAAACTTTATTAATAGAAAAAGGCAAATCTCAGGTACACAAGTAATATACATGGGAAATACCTAGTTAGGATTTACAATCGAACAAAAAAGGTCTTGAACACTTAGACCTTCACAAACAATAGAACCTGCCCATGAAAGCAAAAACTTAAAAATGAAAAGTTTAAGTTCCTCTATCGTTCTTTCACAATCTTCAAAACTTTTTGCATTTCTTTCCCTCCAGATACACCAACACATACAAATAGGAATCATGCACCAAATGATTGCCACCTGGGAGTTACCCTGAATGCCTCACCAACTAGCAAATAAATCCACCAATCTACGGGGCATAATCCATGACAAATCAACTCTTGTGAAGAAATCATCCCGCATGACCCTGATTACCTCACAATGTAGAAGCAGACAGTCTACCAATTTCCCCTGCTTCTTGCACATACAACACCAGTCCAACACAATTACCCGACGCTTCCTTAGATTGTTTGTAGTCAATATCTTGGTCAATGATGTTGTCCAAACAAAAAAGGCCGCTTGGTAGGAGCTTTCGTCTACCATATGCTTTTCCACAAGAAACTGGAGATACTAAGGCTCATTAAAGTTTGGTAAAACGATCTAACAGAGAAGTTACCTTTCTTTGAGTGAGTCCAATGCATATCGTCCCCAATACCTCCTAGAATGCGTACTGAATATAGAGTTGCAAAAAACTCAAAAATCATCTACATCTCCCAATGTTGGGCTGCCCTAATAAAATCAATATTCTATTGAGGGGGGCCATTTAAGAGAGAAAAGATCTAGATCGCAACATCCTTTTCTCTTGCAAGCTCAAAAATGGCAGGATATGTAATCTGAAGGCTATGGTCACCACACCAAACATCATACCAAAATTTGACGCGAGAACCATCTCCCACCACAATAAGTTCTTGACCTCGAAAAGTCTCCCAGTGTCCCCTTATATATTTCCATAACCCCACACCATACGTGCCTCGTATCTCATTGGAACACCAACCTCCCCAAGCCTCTCCAAATTTTGAGTCTATTACCAACTTCCAAAGGGCATCTCTTTCAAGTTGGTACCTCCACAACCATCTACCCAAAAGAACTTGGTTAAATTTCGTCAAGTGGCAAATCCTCAAACCTCCCCCAGAGATGGGGGTATAAAATGTAGACCAATTAACTAGATGAAACTTGAAATTGTCCTCCAGGCCACTCTAAAGGAAATCCCTTTGCAACTTTTCTATTCGGTTAGCTACCTTAGTCGGAAGCGGAAACAAAGACAAGAAATAAGTGGGTAAATTCTAAAGAGTGCTTTTAATCAGAGTCAACCTGCCACCTTTTGTAACATTTTCCAAGAAGCCAATCTGCGTTCCATCTTTTGACCACGCCATCCCAAATCCTTTCAGATTTAAAAAGAGGCACCCAACAGTAAACCAAGATACTTTAGAGGCAATAAATATACCTTGCATCTTAAAATTGTAGCTAAAGACTCCATATCATGGACCCCCCCCCACTGGTATTAATTCAAATTTTGAAAGGTTAATTCTCAAACCTGATGCGGCTTCAAAGCAAAGGAGGAGCGCCCTCAAGGCTTGAATGTGTGCACAATTAGCACCACAAAAAATGAGTGTCATCTACAAATAACAGGTAAGAGATGTTGAGGTTGCCATTCCCCAACAGGAAACCATAAAGAAACCCCCTGTCCACCAAACCCTCAACCATTTACTTAGAGCTTCCATGATAAATTAAAAAAGAAAAAGTAGCGGATAAAGAGGATTTCCCTACCTCCACCCACGAGAAGAGTTGAAGAACCCAACTAGTGATCCATTCACTAGGATAGAGAATCTTACTAAAGAGATGCAACACTTGATCCATTTATGCCATTTGCTCCCAAACCCACATCTAGCAAGAAGATAGAGTAAGAACTGCCAGTTGACGTGATCATAAGCTTTCTCCATGTCTAGTTTACAAACCGGCCCAGGTTCTTTAGATTTCAATCGTCCATCCAATACTTCATTTGCTATAAGGATAGAGTCAAGAATTTGTCTACCTTTTACAAATGCATTTTGCGGTACCGAAATAAGCTTCTCCATCACCGAACTCAATCTATTTGCAAGCACTTTAGAGAGAATCTTATATACTCTATTCACAAGACTAATAGGGTGATAATATCTAATATCTGTAGATCCTCTTTTTAGGAATGAGCACAACAAAGGTAGAATTAAGACTCTTTTAAAAGCTTGTATTAGTATGAAAATCGTGAAAGACTTGAATAAGGTCGTCCTTAACCACCTCCTAGCAAATTTGGAAGAATCTCATAGTAAATCCATCCGGATCCAGAGTCTTGTCACATGTCATAACTCTAATTACTTTGTGCACTTCCTCTTCTGCAAATGGTCTTTCTAGCCATTCTGCACTATACTGATCAAGTACATAAAAAGTTAAACTGTCCACTTGTGGTTGCCAACTGTGTTCTTCAGATAATAAGTGTCGATAAAATTGCTCAATATGGTTTTTGATGATCGTCTGATCCGTAGAAGCTAACCCATCTACCATCAAAGTATCAATGACATTATTTCTCCTATGAGAGTTGGCCACTTTATGAAAAAATTTTGTGCACTTGTCTCCCTCCTTAAGCCATAAAGCCATTGGCTTCTGTCTCCATGAAATCTCTTCCATCAGAGTAACTCTTTCAAGTTCTGGGACGACCTGGGTCTTGTGGATAGATTCAGATTCGAAGAGTGTTCTAGCTTCCTCCTCGCCTTCTAGAACCTGTAACTCCTCCACAAGAGAGCATTTCTGTTGAAATACATTGCTAAAAACTTGATCATTCCATTGCTTCAGATCCTGTTTCAGTGCCGTCAACTTTTTTTCCATAGTGAAGCTTGGAGAGCGTTGAAAGTTGTAAGCATTCCACTATAGTCTGACCTTGTCTACAAAACCATCAGTTTTAAGCCACATATTTTCAAACTTAAAATATCTTTTATCCCTTTGGATGCCTCCGCAATCTAGGAAGACGGGGAAGTGATCAGAGCATAGAAGGGGTAATCTCCTCTGAGAAACATCCAAAAAGTGTGACTCCCAATTAGGAGTTAATAAAAATCTGTCGATCCTTCACCAAGATGGGAGATCCCAGTTGTTGGACCAAGTGAACGTGCCTTCTAATAGTGGGATGTCCATAAGGTCCTGTTCTGAGATGAACTCAAAAAAATCTCTCATGGCAGGAGTGATGTGGGATGCACCCGACTTTTTGCTTGGAAAGCGAGATATGTTAAAGTCACCCCCAATACAGCTTGGTAACTCTCACCAATTAAGAAGTCCCGCCAATTCTTCCTACAATAGCCTCTCTCTGAGTCAACATTTGAGCCATAAAGTCCAGTAAATGCCCATTTAAAGTTGTCTTCAAGATTTACAAAGGATTAAGCTACGGTGAATTCACCAATGCATTCATCCACCCTTTCCACCACCCTTTTATCAAACATAATTAAGACTCCTCTTGACGAACCTTTAGATGGCAAGTAAGACCATCCAACATGTTGTCCTCTCCATAAGCTATGAACTAATTGGTTTGTAATAGATTCCAACTTAGTCTTCTGTAAGCAAACAATATCTCCCTTCCATTGTCTTAGTAAATTTCTTGCTTAGAGCCGTTTATTAAAAACATGCAGCCCCTTCATATTTCAAGATATTATTTTTGGCTTCATGGACCGACCATCTTATCCCTCCTCTTGCCACACTCCTGATTGGAGCTTTTCTCTCCACCATCGTCATTCATATCCTACATAAGTCTCTTGAGTTCTCTGTCATTCTTTTTAGTCAAGTTACGGGATTGCTCTGATTTGGAATGAGCATGCCCAGTTTCATAGGCAATAAGTACCGCCATAAAATCAGCTTCAAATCCCACACATGGCATCCCCACAACATGTTTAATGTCCATTACTTTTTGGATAACCCAATCCAAGATCTGGGGATTAAAAGTGTTGAGAGGGGTAAAAGTTCTTCCTCCCTATCCCTATTAGCCTCAAACAATACCAGATAACATTTTATCAACATAAGTCACCAAATATCTCCAAATGGCACACCAAAGAAGCATTGTTAGTAGGACTAATATTAATCTAACCACCCAAAGAGGCCCGAACCACATCTACCCATCCTCCAAAAGTACAAGTCAACTATTCACTGTGATTGAAGCGAGCCACTCGCGTGATACCGAATCAAGTTTTAAGAAAAGCAGGGAGTTGAAGAGTCTTTCTTGGGGAATCGACTACAACGTTAAGGACAATAGCTGAAATCGAGGGAAGACTAAAGGGGGGCATTATAAAGCCATTCTCATAACGGGTGTTTCGGGTGGAGTATTAGTCTACGGAAAACAATGGGTTGGGGTCGGGGAAGTGTTTTTATTCCAACTCGGGCTTGATGTATTTGGGTAGTTTTTCATGGACTTTTTGACTCATTAGGAGCTACTCTCTAGTATGGGCTAAGTGTTTTCTTATACATATCCAGTGTATTTGGTTACTCCTATTGATATATATATATATATAATATTTTTACTTATAAAAAATAAATTACAAGTCAAGGTTAGAATCAGAGCTCCTTAAAATCTATAAAGGTGAATAATTTTTTCTTTGCAAGCAATGTGAGATTTCACTCATCACCCTTTTATACTTAATCTGGAGTATTACAATTATACACTTCCGAGAAAGATTCCTTGAGATCCCTAGCACCATACCACATATCATGCAAAAATCAAATCCAAGCACAATCTCCCACTTCATATATGACACAATTTCCTAACCCTTCTCTTACGATCTTCCAAACTCCTACACCCCCAAAAGGTCCTTGTACCTTCTTAGAACACCACCCACGCATCCATATTCTGATTCTACAACTATTTCTACAATGCTTATCTTTCATTATAACAATGTGAAGCCACTTCCCGACTAGTACCCAATTTGAACAATACTAGGTCCCAAACTCCTAAACAACCCTCCATGATTGAGAACATACTTTGGCCTAGTTTACCAAGTGAATAGGATTGCAACTTTGAAAAGTCTTGATAACTAAGGTTACTGCATGAATAGGAATTATTGACTAATACGCTGAAACAGAATCAACATAAAGCATAATGTCACCGCAGTATAGACAAGAAAGGACAAGCAAGACTCCTACATTACCTGAATAAAGAAAATTGCTATCGGATTTCCCCGTAAACAGGATATTCGCACATAGCGACATGGGGTGTAGTTCATGGGGTACACCATGTCACGTCGAGGTGCTTCACAGCGTGGGCGAACTTTAACAAATGTCTCTGGCTGGAAAGAGAGAGTGGATCACAAGATCAAACAACCTCAATGTTAGACAATCAGCCCCTTCTATTCACAGAATTTTACACCAGGTACTTTCAAATGAGTGATTGAACATGAATGATAGTTTTCGTATCACATACCACAAAGTATTCTCATATATTTTTCCTTTTGCTTTTAATGTGAAGGATAAATACCCCATCACGACTAAGCTTCATGATGTGTGAAATAAATACCACATATAAAAATTGGATCAAGCGCAAGTTCAAACCTTCAAAATTTTGTGAGAAAAAAAAATAACCTCAGAACAATCTGACAAAACATCGACTAACTGAAATTTGAAGCACCTAACCTTGTAACGCAAGCCAACTGCAATTTCCCATTCAAGCACAGACTTGTTATAAATCCGTACATGTGATAGCAGGCAAGGTTCCTGCAGAGAAGTAGAAGATTATATATCTTACCAAATGTTAATAAATATGACTGAAATTCAATCACGAAACTAAGCAAATACCGGAACTTAATCCGGTGCATGAAATTCAAGTACAGAAATTCAAAAACGTAACAGCTAGTAATGAATATATGTATAGCGAGAGAGAGAGAGAGAGAGAGAGTTGGGAAGGAAAGGTACGTCGAGTTCAAGTAAAATCCACTCTTTGGTATTGGTGCCGCTGGACCAGTGGGTGCGGAGGTCGGAATCGAGGACGTGAGTGGCCTTCTGAGACGGGGACTCCCGCGATGTGGATTTCACCTTGTAGGGCAAAGGTTTCACCCGGGGCTCCAACTCCATTTCCATGCCTCTCGCTGTCTCTCGCTCTACCCTTCTCTGTATAACTCTCTATCTACGCTATATGTTTGATTTTGGGGCTCTTACTTCATAAGGACTGACAGAGCTTCGGAGAAGAAAACTTCCCCTTGGATTCACGACGGTGTTCAGACCAATTTTTGAATATTGAATCAGTGGACGTATTGATTAAGTAATAAAATTCAATATTTTAATATCAATATTATTTTGTGTATTGTTTTAGAATAATATATATAATTATATATATAAATATATATAAATATATTTTAAAATTATATTTTAAAATGATAATTAATATATAAATATATGTAAATAATTTAATTTAAATTAGAATAAAAAAATATCAAGAAATGGAAAAATAAAATAAAATAAAATCTCAAAATTCGATACAAGTCGGTACATATGATTGATACGGTCGAAATCTAAATCGGTATGAAACAGATTTAATTTATGTACCGATTACTACTCTAATATGATACGTACCAACCAATATCGTATAAAATTTAAAACTACGATTGAGATTGTATTCGAGCGAGTTCGGCCGACTTTTGGTTTCGAGACTTTGATCTTTGGTGAAAATTTTTATTTATTTTTTATTCGAGTTCGACTTTATAAATTAAACTTTTAATTCGAGTTCGTCCTATAAACAAAATCGAGCCAAATGCCAATTCAAGTTGAATTTTTTTTTAATTTTTGAATAAAATTTAAAACTAAAGAAATAGAATTCTAATAAAATATTAATATGTAATATCTAACTAATTAATATTTATTTATCATAACAATATATTATATGCTTACATATATTATTAATAAATACACATAATATGATAGCATATATATATATATATATTTCATACATAATTTCTACATACTAATATATAAAATTATTTAATTTTATAAATTAATTATTATAAAAATTATAATTTATAATTATGAAATATATTGATTATATAGACATAAGTAATTAGATACTATATTGTTGCCCAGATGACTAACACAAGAGGGGGGTGAATTGAGTTGTATTAAAAAAAATAACAATTATAAATCAAGTATACAATATAAAATATAAATGAAATATGAATCAGTAATAAATATAAAGAGTAAAGGTAAAAGAGAAGCAAACTCAGTATGTTAACGAGATTCGGTCCCACTGCCTACGTCCTCACCTCAAGCTACCCATTGAGGATCCCAAAATCCACTATTCAATCTCTTTTAGGTGGAGATAGAAACCTATTATACCTTTGAACAGTACCGCTCCAAAGAATCCGTATAGAACACCCTCTACACTTCCAATTACCTCACACTTGGTGATTTAACTATTCTCCGTGTAGAACACCTTCTACACTTCCAATCACCTCACACTTGGTGATTTAACTATTCACCGTATAGAACACCTTCTATACACACAAGGGTTATACGCACCCTCTACAAATACAAGAGTTGATAGTGGGTAGACTATCAAAGTACACTCCTCAATGAGTGAGATAGAAACAATACAGCACAACCTATATTTCTCTCAACAAGAACAAAAATTAAGGCTCAAAATTTTAGAAAAGAGAGAATGAGAGTTTTGAATGAATGATGCAAAATTTAGCAATAGATGTGTAAGCTCTTGTTATAAATTTTGCAAAACTCAAGTGAGCTATTTATAGGCAAATGAGTTTTCAATTTCAAATTTGAAAAGATTCCTATGTCAAAAACATCATCATTCATTTTTCAAAAATTTCAAATCAAATATTTTTACTTTTTGCATGTGACAAAATGAGCACATTTTACTTTTCAAAAATTTCAAACATAATCTTTTACTTTTTGCATATGACAAAAGAAGCACACTTTACTTTTCAAAATTTTCAAATAAAAACATCTACCTTTTGCATAAGTCAAGAAAAGCATCCACTACTTTTAAAAATATTCAAATAAAACATGCACATGTGAAAGATGACAATCAATCATCTTAATATTTTCAAAATTCAAACATTTAATCATGCCATGCATATGTGAAAGATGACAATCAATCATCTTTCAAAATTTTCAAATTTAATTTTCAAAATATTCATGCATATGTGAAAATGTATTTTAATGCTTTATAATAAAATATTAATTTTGAGCCTTAATCCTAATTTCAAATTTTTAAGAGATTTACAACATTACTCTATGACTTTAATGTGAATTTGTTCCCTTCTTACTCATGCTTGCTTCCTTGATGTGCTTGATTATATTGTGTGAACAACTTGAGCTTGAGACTCCTTTATTTTTTGGATTCATTTGTTATCATTAAAATCCATTTGTAGATTTACATGAAACTTTAAACCTTGGGTTCAACAATCTCCCCCTTTTTGATGATGACAAATGCTTGATAAAACCTGAAACCTGTATTAATACTTAAACTCCCCCTGAGAATGTGCGTTAGTTTTTCAAGCAAAAATATAAATATAATTCCAAACACATATAACAAGTTTAGCAATTTAAATAATGTTAATGTTCTAGTCTAAAACTTCTCCCCCTTTTGGCATCATTAAAAAGGAATCATAATTAGTTCAATAAGATATATTTCTACAATAACCAATAGACAAATAAAACGCTGCATTAGTAGAGACTGTAGAGAATTCGGTGCGTAGCTACACGTGTTCGACAAAACCTGCAAAGGCTGGAAGCCTAGTTTTGGTAATTCGGTGCGAAACGAGATTTTGTAAAGAACTGAATAATTGAAACCACCCGTGCCCGAAAAAACCTGCAAAGGCTGGAGGCGTAGCTCTGGCAATTCGGTGCAGAGATTTAATCCGCTTGATGTTGCTGAAAAATGAGATATCATCATGATTTATAAGTTTGTCTTATTCTTATTTCCGTTTCTATAAGAGCAATCCTTAGTTTTATCTATTTTGCATCAAGCTTTCTTCTCATGTTTGTAATTTGCTTGCATTCTCATTCTATAAATTTTCAATGGCTCGTAGATTTCCCTTTAGTGCTTCTCTTGATCAAGATTTGAGGTATCTTTCACCTCAGTCCCAATCTATTTTTGCATCTGTCATGGGTGCCATGAAGTAACAAGAGACTGATTTAGCTAATAAATCAGATCATGACGCCATTTACGAGCTTGTGGGTTTCGAAACTCGATACTCATCATCTATTGTCGCGTTTTCTGCTCGGTTGCAGTCCAAAACTCGCGAAATTGAGAAGTTTAGCGAGACTGTTTCTGTACTTCAACGACTTGTTTATGAGTCAAACAAAAAAATAGTAGAATTAAAGCAACAGAATAAGGATTTGAAATCCTTACTTACCTCTTCATTTCGATTGCCTAATCTTTTAGACAAGGATGACATGATGATTTATGAGGAGCAAATGCATTTGAATGATGAGGCTAAACGTCTCAAGTTTCTATAGGTCATTTAAGATAATGAAATAAAAGTATCTAGCAGATATCCATGGCATGCATCATTCATATTTCTCTTCTAATCATGCATAGTCTATCTTTTGGTAGGGGTTTTGTGAAAATGTCTGCCAATTGATCATGTGTACTAGTGAATTCTAATACAATATCGCCCTTCTGCACATGATCTCTAAGAAAATGATATCTAATTTCAATATGTTTGGTCCGAGAATGTTGTATTGGATTCTTTGAAAGATTTATAGCACTTGTATTATCACATTTGATTCGAATGTGATTGTACATAAGTTTAAAATCCTCAAGTTGTTGCTTCATGTAAAAAACTTGAGCACAACAACTACCCGCAGCAACATTTTCTGCCTCAGCAGTAGATAGTGAAACAGAATTTTTTTTTTTACTAAACCAAGAAACTAGTGCACGACCTAAGAAGTGACATGCTCCACTAGTGCTTTTTCGATCTATTTTACAGCCACTATAATCTGCATCTGTGTAGCTGATTAGATTGAAAGATGTATGCTTAGGGTACCATAACCCTAAGTTAATTGTACCACTAAGATATCTAAGAATGGGCTTAACTGCAATTAAATGTGATTCTTTTGGAGATGATTGAAAGCGTGCACATAAGCACACACTAAACATAATATCTAGTCTACTGGCTGTCAAATATAATAAGCTACCAATCATACCTCGATATACCTTCGAGTCAACTGGTTTATCGGATTCATTTTTATCAAGTTTAGTAGATGGGCTCATTGGTGTTCCAATTTCCTTCGCACCATCCATCTCAAACTTCTTCAGCAATTCCTTAATATATTTTGATTAATGAATGTCCCACTTTTTGCTTGCTTAATTTGCAATCCGAGAAAGAATATAAGTTCTCCCATCATGCTCATTTCAAATTCTTCCTGCATAGTCTTAGCAAAAACTTGGCACGTATTTTCATTAGTAGTACCGAATATTATATCATCAACATAAATCTGAATCAAAAGAATATCATCATTTTCGTATTTAATGAAAAGAGTTGTATCAATTTTTCCTCTTGAAAAGCCTTTTTCAATCAAGAAACCACTAAGTCTCTCGTACCACGCTCTAAGAGTTTGTTTGAGTCCATATAATGCT
The DNA here is from genome assembly GCA_036898215.1 of Platycarya strobilacea. Lineage (NCBI taxonomy): Eukaryota > Viridiplantae > Streptophyta > Magnoliopsida > Fagales > Juglandaceae > Platycarya > Platycarya strobilacea. The sequence continues at coordinate 29,659,804 of CM072556.1, forward strand.
TTTGTGAGTTTGAAAACATGATTTGGAAAAATATGATTTTCAAAACCTGGAGGTTGCTCAACATATTTTACCTATTCCCACGATCTTCCCTTTCAAGTTGTCTCCAAATGTCACGTGTCCTTCTTCTTTAGATCTAAGATCAAAGAACTTAGTCTTGTCTCCTGTCATGTGTCTTGAACATCCACTATCTAAAACTAATTTATTTTTACATGTAGAATACTTCATGCATACCTACAAAAACAATTAAAAACAATTATTGGTACCCAAGTTCTTTGGGTCCTTTATTTATTAGTATTAGAATAAACAAGATGTTTAGGTACCCATATGGTCCTAATAGTCATTGTATGTTTTCTTCTAATAGAACAAGCAAGATAATTATGATCATTTCTATTACAAAAATTGCAAATAGTATGTGATATATATGAAGAACTTGAGTGATTATAATAGTATCATTTTTTAACAAAATTATTTTTATGAAAAGAATTTTGAATATTGGATTTTGATGTAGAAGGATTATCAAAGAAGTTTTTATAAGATTTGTATTTTTGTTTTGGCTTATATCCCAAGCCTGCCTTATCAAAAACACATCTTTGACTACTAAGAAATTTTTCAAAATTTCTTTTTCCATTCGTAAAGTTTTCAATAATATTTTCTAAATCAGTTTTTTTTTTCTTCAACTCAAGATTTTCATATTTCAAAACAATACTTTCTTTTCTTAAAATATCAATTTCACTTGTTAAAAAAAAAAAATTCTTTTTCAAAGCAGTATACTTGATACCCAATTTTTCAAATTCCTCATATACCTCTTCTAAAACATTTTACAATTCTTCATATGAAGAATCTTCAATATTATCAAGATTTGTTACCTCAATGTCATCTTTAGCCATAAGACAAAGATTTGTTGATTCTCCATTGCTTGCTTCACTATCTGAGCTACTTGAATCATCATCCCATGTAGCTTTCATTACTTTTTTGCCTTTGTTTCGATCTTTCTTTAGCAGAAGACAATCTGACTTGATATGACCAGGTTTATTGCATTTATAACAAATTAAAGTGTCATTTTTACCTGAATTTTTATTGGAAAACTTTTTGAAGGATTTCCTTGGAAAAGTTTTATTTTTCTTTAAGAACCTCTGAATTTTTCTTGTTATCATCGCAACTTCTTCATATTTGTCGTCATTTTCCTCATTTTCATCACTTTCACTTTCATGTGGAACAGCTTTAAGTGCCAAGCTTTTCTTTGATTTTCCTTCTTCTTCTCATCTTTTCAATGTGTAATCATGGGTGATAAGTGACCCGATGAGTTCATTCACTTCGAGCTTCTTGAGGTCTCTAGCTTCAAAAATCGCTGTCACTTTTGATTCACAACGTTTTGGTAGAGAGTTGAGAATTTTTCTTACTATCTCCACTTTGGAATAAACTTTACCAAGAGCTGTCAAGCTGTTTATGATGTTAGTAAAACGAGTGTACATACTAGAAATAGATTCATCATCATTCATCTTAAACATTTCATATTCATGAGTAAGAATATAAATTTTTGATTTCTTAACTTGAGAAGTTCCTTCATAAGTAACTTTCAAGTTATTCTAAATTTCTTTTGCTGTAGCACAAGTCATTACTCTATTAAATTCATTACCATTGAGAGTATTATATAATAAATTCATAGCAGTTAAATTCAAAGTATAAAGTCTATCGTTTTCACGATCAAACTCTTCTTATTCATTTTCGACCTTTACTCCATCAATCACGTTTGTTGGAATATAAGGTCCATTTACAATGCATTTCCAGATTTCTCGACTTTGAGCCTGAAGGAATATTCTCGTTCTAACTTTTCAGAATGAGTAATTGTCTCCGCAAAAGAGTGGAGGCCGACTGCTGGATTGATTTTCACCAAATGAAACTGCAATATTAGCCATAAGATCTTAATTCAAAAGATAGTTAATCTTATAATAGAACTCTAACTCTGATACCAATTGTTACTGATTATAGGCCGCACCTATGTCATCTAACAACTGTACCTACCAGACTAGCCGGCCACCGTCTCTACCAGTGCACCGTCACCCATGGTCGGAAAGTCTTGCTTCGGTGACACAGTCACAAGCGAGAGTTCCCATGAGTGATCTGCCTGTATGAACAGTACAGGTCAACTAGCTCTGATACCAATTGTTATCCAGATGACTAACACAATAGGATGGGTGAATTGAGTTGTATTAAAAAAAATAACAATTATAAATCAAGTATACAATATAAAATATAAATGAAATATGAAACAGTAATAAATATAAAGAGTAAAGGTAAGAGAGAAGCAAACTCAGTATGTTAACGAGGTTTGGCCCCACAGCCTACGTCCTCGCCTCAAGCTACCCCTTGAGAATCTCCAAATCCACTATTCAATCTCTTTTAGGTGGAGATAGAAACCTATTACACCTTTGAGCAGTACCGTTCCAAAGAATCCGTGTAAAACACCCTCTACACTTCCAATCACCTCACACTTGGTGATTTAACTATTCCCCGTGTAGAACACCTTCTACATTTCCAATCACCTCACACTTGGTGATTTAACTATTCACTGTATAGAACACTTTCTATACACACAAGGGTTATACGCACCCTCTACAAATACAAGAGTTGATAGTGGGTAGATTATCAAAGTACACTCCTCAATGAGTGAGATAGAAACAATACAGCGCAACCTATATCTCTCTCAACAAGAACAAGAATTAAGACTCAAAACTTTAGAAAAGAGAGAATGAAAACTTTGAAGGAATGATGCAAAACTTAGCAATAGATGTGTAAGCTCTTGTTATAAATTTTGCAAAACTCAAGTGAGCTATTTATAGGCAAATGAGTTTTCAATTTCAAATTTGAAAAGATTCCCATGTCGAAAACATTATCATTCATTTTTCAAAAATTTCAAATCAAATCTTTTTACTTTTTGCATGTGACAAAATGAGCACATTTTACTTTTCAAAAATTTCAAACATAATCTTTTACTTTTTGCATATGACAAAAGGAGCACACTTTACTTTTCAAAATTTTCAAATAAAGACATCTACCTTTTACATAAGTCAAAAAAAGCATCCACTACTTTTGAAAATATTTAAATAAAACATGCACATGTGAAAGATGACAATCAATCATTTTAATATTTTCAAAATTCAAACATTTAATCATGTCATGCACATGTGAAAGATGACAATCAATCATCTTTCAAAATTTTCAAATTTAATTTTCAAAATATTCATGCATATGTGGAAAATGTATTTTAATGCTTTATGATAAAATATTAATTTTGAGTCTTAATCCTAATTTCAAAATTTTAAGAGATTTACAACATTACTCTATGACTTTAATGTGAATTCGTTCCTTTCTTGCTCATGCTTGCTTCCTTGATGTGCTTGATTATATTGTATGGACAACTTGAGTTTGAGACTCCTTTATTCTTTGGATTCATTTGTTATCATCAAAATCTATTTGTAGATTTACATGAAACTTGAAACATTGGGTTCAACACATATTACATATTTAATTATAAAAGTGTTATGTTTATATTATTAGGAATACATATATATAACATATATACGTGTGTATATATTTATCAATATATGAATGAGTTTTAATCAAATCGAGCTAACGAGTCAACTCAAGTATAAACAAGTGAGTTTTAACGAGTCTTAACCGAATCGAGTCGAATTTTGTCCGATATGAATCATTTACTAATCAAGTAGGTATCTACTTTCATAAACAATTTTTTTTTTTCACGAGTCGAGTTCGATTCGAGTTTAACCAAGCAAGTACCAAGTGGGCTGTCGAATAGCCTGATTCATTTATAGCCGTAACGGTGTCAAAAGAAAATTCAAATTGAATTTGAAAAAATAAATAGAAAAAAAAAACATAAAAATAACAAAAAGCCAAGAAAAAAAAAAAGAAAGAGATTAAGGCTTTATTTGTTTTTAGAAATGAGATGAGATTAGATAAAAGTTAAAAAATATATATATTATTATAATATTTTTTTTAATATTAGTTTTGTTTTAGGATTTGAAAAGTTGTTTGAGAATTTGAAAGAGTTGATTATATATTTTATTTTGTATAAAAATTTAAAAATGTGTAATGATAAATTTAATATGAGATGAATGAAAACAAACTAGACCTAAGAAATTAGAAAGAGAAAATATATTCATCATTTTTTCTATTATCTTCTCATCATCTTATAATATGACATTAAAAGATAAAAAAAAAATTAAATTTGTCTATATGAATTTTATATTTTATTTACTTTTTTTCAAAGTAATTATGCAACAGTTGTACAATTCACGATTGTAAATATATTTTCTATTAAATAATAGGTTTACTAATTAAGCATAATAAGTAATCTTCAGTTATTTAATTTAAAGAAAACCTTAAAATGACAAAAAAAGATTACAACCATCTAGAAAGGAGCTTTGCTACTCATTATATTCATACATCACATTATATTTTTAAATTTTTTTATAAGATTAATTGAATTCATTTAATCATTATCTCTATATATTAAATATTTAATAAAAAAAAATAAAGAAGAGTGTGATATGTGATGTGTTAAAATAATTACTAGAATATTTTTTTAAAAAAAAAAACAGCTGCAAACTCTCATTAATTGTGGTGTAATGGTATGGTCATTGATTTTTAATTTTTTTAAAAATAAATTCAGAAATTATTAAATATTTGTTATTTTCTAGAAACTATGCCCCAAAGACAGTGTCCTTTGTTTCAAACTTTCATTCAACGGCTTCAGCTCCGTCATGTAATGGTGCTCAATGGATAAAGCTGAGATCTTTCATTTCTTATTTGGAATTCCAAGCACGTAATTGTGAAATTAGGATTTCTTTTATGTTTCTAAAATTTATAAATTTAAGTTTTGTACATATTGAAGCTTAGAGTAGTTATGACTTATGAGGGTTGATATTGTTGTCATTTCGAACATCGAACCTTGAAATGTTTCTCCATTGTTGAAGCTTATGAGGTTTTTTTGTGTCACCATGTGTTATTTTGGAACATAGAAATGGTTTTTACAGGGCTGGAAATCTTGTTTGCGGAAATGGTATTCTTTCCGACGGAAATCTCGATTGTAAGAATATGAATTTTTTTTTAAATTTTTTTATATAGTCACTAAATATATGTGTTTTATTAATATTATTATTTTTTTAAAATTTTAAATAATTAAAAATGATAAACAAAAAATGTATTAAAAAAGATTTTTTTTTTAAATTAAGTAGGCAGCATCCCATTTGAGACCGAGTGTAGCATCACTCATCTTGTTTGTGCCTTTCGTTCAGGAGCGCTCGTATAGCTTTTGACAAAAAGACCTTGAATCAGCTGTTGGTATTTTTCGCTCAATTCTATTCATGTGACAACCAAATATAGTTTAGGTCATTACAACTCGAACCATAACCTTCTTTGAGGTTATTGTGAATGCATTGAAATGAACCTATTTTCCGTAAATCAATTACACTATCCCATAAATGCAAAACATTGTTAAGGAAAATTTTCGTTTTGGGGACTCTTTGCCTTGTTAACTTTTTTTTTTTAAATAAACCGTTTTCCAAGACGCTCCAATTTGCAAGTTATGTGGCTTACCGCAATCTGCCACTGGCCCACTACATTCTGTCCTACTGCTACAAACTTACTTGTATTTTATTCTTACAAATTGCATTTCGTCCCACAGCATCTCTCTCTCTCTCTCTCTCTCTCTCTCTCTCTCAAGGTCCGGGGCCATTTTTTTTATTAAGTAGACTAACGAATTTTTTTTTTTATTAAACTAAAGTCGCTAGCTAGTGCCTCCCACTTCCCACAGCACAGCAATGCAATACCATCCTCCTTGCTCCTTTGTTCGTATGCGGCGTGTCTTTCTTCTTTATAAGGGTTTTATATCAATATATTATATCTATATATTATTATATAAATTAATTATATGTACTGATTTAAATTACTTTTGATAACGTCATGTGTACTGATAAATTGCTTATTTTTATATTAAATGTATTTTATCTTTATTATAAATTTTACTACCAAATTATTTTATACCGCAAAAATATTATATAGAAATAAAATAAAAAATATTTTTTATATATTGTTTTAGCTTTGTTTAATCCCCTAAAGCAAATTCTTAGTTCCCATTAGATTATTTAAACCAGCATATCACAAGAATTGGTTGAGAGGGCAAATTGTAAAATTTGATATGATAGCAAGTTTATTGATTATGGGTGTGCATGAGTTTGGGAGAAAAAATATATATAGAGGGTATAGATTTTTGTTCACTTATTATCTTGTATGTAGGGAAGATTAAGGCTGTGCACCCGAGTTCCGGATCTGGAAACTCGGGTATCTTGACCCAGATCCGGATTTTAAATCCGGATCCGAAAATCCAGATATTTAGAACCGAATCCGGATTTGAAATTCGGGCTGGAATCCATAAGATTCTGGATCTGGATTCCGGATTTAAACCCTTTTTTTTTTCAGATACCTTTCCAAATTTTAATTTTAAGTTTTGTCATGAGGGTGCCTCTCAATCTATTATATATTCAGTTGATCATGTAGTAGAATTCTGATTTCTATGTTGCAATTATATATCATCATCAATCATGTGTTGTGTTATTGCCGGAAATAAAACAGTACTCAATATAATATATATATATATATATATATGATCCAAGAGAACCAACACTATAAAATATAATTCAACTAAGTCGGTAAAATTTCAGAATTTAGAACATCCAAAACAGTACTAATGGTGCCCGATGCAAATTCCTGCAAACTCCGTTCCCGATGCAAGCACTCAAGCTAGAATAGAACCATGCCAAAATGTTGAAGAAGCAATTCTACAAACACCTGAATCAATGAAAAGGGTGAAGGAAAATATTAATAAAATATTAAGTCGGTATATTCCAGTCCAACCTATAAAACAAAAAGAATATATTACTAATAATTACTTTATACACTTTTCTTTCATATTTTTGCCCATGGTCCTAGTGATGCTATCTTCACTCGTGCACATATCATTTATCGTATCTTCAATTGTGCATAATTCTTAAAAATATATATTAGTCGTCACATACAAAGACCCAGAAATATCATTTTCTATATTAAATTGGTTTTCCAAATATATTAAATTGGTTTAAGTAATTGTAGGAACTATTTGCATTCATCAATTTTAGCGAAAGGAGCATGTGGCCCGTTCATAAGGAAGCAATCTGAATCAGAAGATGAAGGACTAGTAGTACTATCCATGTCATATAGGAGATTTTATCTGTCATGTGTGGATGTTGTCCGCATTTTGAGTTCAAGTCTGAGGCAGGGAATGAGGATCTCCGAAGCCTTGTGAAGTGCACAACCTGTTTTCATAAATATTTTGTTATAAATTCAAACATAATGATCATCTTTTAGATATTATCCTAGTTTTTTTTTAACTTTAAAATTATAGGGGAATTCTCAATAAGTAACCATCAACATATATTATTGCACAATGCTCATTCCTATATGTATTGCTGATAGAATTGCACAGTGATGATCACATATGCTTATTTTTCCTAAAATACAGAGCTTTTCCAAACTGAATTTCAGATATGTAGTAATTACAATTCCAATGAAGTTCATTGGTAGTTATTATCCTTTTAGTGTGAAAAAGGTCAGTGCATAATGTGATTATGTCATAGCATACAACAAAAGGCAAGAAATATAACAATATGAAAGGTAAAGGGGGTCAGTAACTCTATTTGATCGCTAGATTCCTGCCACTTGAATCTTACCTTTTGCTCTAGCACAAGCATGTCCTTCTTAAGTTTTGTAATTATCATAAACGAAGCTAGATTGAAAATCATATATTGAAATGAACCCAAAAACTGAACGATAAAACTACCTTGAAGATGGCTCTAGATGCCTCACGAGTCTATAAATCTTTGGCAAGATGGCAGAAACAGGAGCCTATAGATGCGACTGCGAGAGTGCTGCGAGGGAGAGTGTGATTGAGAGCTGCGATGGAGAGAGGGATTGAGAGCCTACCGCATTCGAGGGAGAGACCGAGAGAGTGAGTTTCGGAGATGGGTCACGAGACGACGCGGACTCAACACAGGATGAGACTAGGGTTTCTATGCACAGAGAGAGAGAGAGAGAGAGAGAGAGAGAGAGAGAGAGAGAGAGACTGAGAGAGTGAATAGCGTTTAAGAATTGAAAGTCTGAGACACAGAGTCACTCGAGGGAGAGCTGGAGAGGAGAAGCGAGTTGAGACAAACGGGTTGATAAAGCGGTTTCCGGATTTAATATGGATATCCGGCCCAATTAATCCGGGTTGTTAAAAACGGGTTCCGGTCCGCTTTTTATATAATCCGAAAATCGGATTTAAGATCCGGGTATCCGGTAATTAATCCGGGCCGGATAAAATCCGGCCCATGTGAACAGGCTTAAGGAAGACTGATCCAAAATGTTATAAAGAATAGCATAACAATTCAGAAAAGTTTATATAGCCCAACAATTCAGAAAAGTGACCAAAAACAATAGATTTTTCATAGCCTCCACAATACCTCACCTCCTATACAACAAAATTGTATGATCAAGTACCTAATCAGGCTTTGCCTAATTCAAGGGGGAGTAGCTTTACAGTTGATCCATACAAGAAAAATAAAATGTATCAACCTATTTACATGTATCGTATAATTAATCCAAACCAAACAAAAATTATTACAATTGATATAATATAGTACAAACACAATACTATTATCACATTTCTATTTTCAGTTCTCTGCAAATTTTGTTCAACCTTAATCTTTTGAGCAATTTGCTCTCTCTCAGCTCTCTCTCTCTCTCTCTCTCTCTCTCTCTCTCTCTCTCTCTCTCTCAATTTTATCTTCCCTTCTCTGCACTACGTCTTCCTCCTGTATCTGCTTGGCATTCTCTCTTCTCATGTGAAAAACCGTCCATATGGATTACCAAATTAAGTATAGCTGTCCATATGAAAAATCCACATCTCGTATCTTCTTGCATACAGTACTACAAATTTTTCACATGACGATTACCAAGTTATACAAAAATTGAAAAGTAATATAAAAATATAATTGTTTCTTTATTGTGTTTTACTTCAAGCAGGTATTAAAAAAAATCCGGGATTTTGTTATTGTACAACGTATTTAGTAGTGCTTTCAAACCACACCAAAAAGTTGGAAATACTCCTAAATATAGCATGATGAGTAAGGGCGACAAAATAATCAACAAGGGTGGCATAAGTACCAAAATTATTTAAATGTAACAAAAAAGAATACATTGATTGGTTCGGCGGTCTAGTGGCAACAACAGTTCCCTTCATTGTTGATTGTTGTTTCTTCTTGATTTTGGATGCTGGCTGATGAATTAGAACTTGGTGCAAGTGTTCAGAGAATCGGAGGCGTTGGGCTTACTATGAATGGGTGGGAGATGATAATTTAAACAGGGTTCCGTTAAGAATCTTGATGCATGAGTGACACTTTTATGAGTACTGTATCTGTAACTTCTCATTCAACTGTTTTTGTCAAACTTGTTGGAGGGTCAGTTTTGCTGATTTGTTGGACTAAAGTCATCTAATCTTTTGTGTGCACCAGAAAATGGACATACATTAAGGTCTTGTTTATTTTTTAAAATCATCTCATCTTAAATTTATTATTATATATTTTAAATTTTTTATATAAGATAATATAAACAAATTAACTTTTTTAAATTTCAAAATAAAATTAATATTAAAAAAATATTTTATAATAATATTTTATTTTATTTTAACTTTTATCTTTAAAAATAAATCAAGCCTAAATTTAATTTATTTTGTTTAGGTGAGCCTTTGTTATGATAAGAACTATGGTTGTTTATATTCACTCCGCTAGAAAAGAGCTTCCCACGTGTGGTCAGAAATTTGTGACTTGAGTCTCGTATATTTTCATAGATAAGTTAAAATAAGATAAAATGAATTAAAATTAGCCTTAAAAGTTGAATAAAATATTTTTTTAATATTATTATTATTTTAAGATTTGAAAATATTAAATTATTTATTTTATTTTATGTGAAAATTTTAGAAAAATATGATAATTTGATAAGATTAGACGAGATGAATTGAGAGGAATTGTAAAAAAAATGAGATCTAAGCTACACTACATCATGTGAAAATCATCTTCAGATTAAATTTTATATAATTTTCTAAATCTTTTTTTAATGAAATAAGAGATGAGAATGTGTTTTTTCGTTCTCTCGTTGCAGAAAAAGGCTGATATGGTTATGAAAAAGGCTGATGTAAAGAGCTAGATTATGATGATATTGTTTTTGGTGGTTTTGTTTATCATCTTGTTCGTTCTGGTCTCTTTGTTATGAATGAATGTTTACACACAGGAGACTTCGAAAGAGCTATGGAAAGCTCCTTTCTAGAGCTTGGAACTATCAAGAATTAGTATGGGGTGCTAAATGAGTTACTCTCTTGTAATTGATACATAATGAGTTGTGGTGCTCCACCGGTTACGGCCAAAACCGATTGGAAAATCGTGACCGATTATAATTAAAAATAGTAATATGTTACGTAATTCGTGAATCTAATACGAATACGATATGATAATAGCGAGTTAAGATTTGTCCTTAATAAATTTTGGATCAAAATAAATTGACCCTTTTTGACACAATTGTTTAACAGATTAAAAGCAAATCAACTTTTTTTGACCCGTTGATTTGCTTTTAATCTGTTATAATATGTTAAGAAAGTTAAAATTAAAATTATACCTTTATACCTAAAAATAAAATTGTTATAATTTTAATTTCGATATTTTTATTGTTTAGATTGTAATTGCAAACTTGTAATTAGTGTTATAATTTTTATAGATGTTATGATTTTAACATTTATATAAAATTATGCTAAATTTAATCAAGTCAAATAAGTTAATTTTAGACATATTCAACTCATTTATACAAATAAGTTGAAACAGATCATATTATATCGTGATAATTTATTCATAATATTTATTAATAAATTCTAACGAGTTAACATGATACATTAGGTTAACATATCGTATTATGATTTGAGATTTTAACATAATAATATTAACAAGTTAGGATAGAATTGATTTATATAATATAATATATATATTTTGACACGATATAAATACGACCTATTAATATGATTTGACACTTCTAATTATAATCAATTAGAACCAGCCCAGCCGGTTTTCTCCCCCTTAGTCAGTCGGTTCGACCAATTTCTTGCAAATAAACAATTTATCGGTTCCGTTTTGATTTTGATTTATCAGTCGGTTCGACCAATTTCATACAAATAAATAATTTCAAAATCAAAACCAAACCGATTGGCTCGATTTTCAACCTTTCCATGTAGACTTATTATGAATTTAATCACAAAGTTAAAAAACTAATATCACATCTCTCGTAACAAAAATTACATTGACGTAAAAAGTGTTCAAAATATTATTTTTAAGTGAGAACCAAACACGAGAAGTATTTGTTTTCTTGTAAAACAATTTTATGAAAAATTCTTCCGTAAAATTTACGTCAAACCAAACGGCCCTATTTCTCGATCAAAATCTACTAAGAAACACGTTTAATATTTAGATCTAAATAGAATTTTTGAGACGAGCAATCCTAGTCTGAATTTATTTCGAGAAGTCAATTTTGTTTTAAATTTTTTTTCATTATTTTTTTATATTCTAAAATATTTTTTTTAAAAAAAAATTCATAACATCATTAAAAAATACAACTTCTTTAATCATTAAATAAATAATAATTTTTTTTTTTTTTTATCAAAAGATATTTTAGGGAGAGTAACATTTACATTTATCCGTAACGGTAATGCCATGCCAGAATGAGCTCGATCAACATCATAGAAAATCTAAAATACCTACTTAACTTGGGACACGACTTATCTTGCAAACTTCTCTGAACCTGTTTCGAATTCCCTTGTCATTTGCCATATGTTTTTGTACGGACAATTTTTTTATTCACCTTATATATCATACATCACACTTTTTTTTTCTCATATCAAAGGTGTAAAATATGAATAATGAGTAGGAAAATTTAATTAATTTTAAAAAATAAAAATAAGTATAATATTGTGTGATATGTAAGGATGGTGAGTAGCTAAACCATTCTTATGTATGAGTAAATATAAAATGATCATTTCACATTCCCCGTGCTTTTATATACAATTGTATTATCATTGTACGAAAATAAAAAGCTAATTTCATGGTCTCTTGATGCGAGATTAAAATTACTAGATTAGTTTTTTTTTAATCTATTTGTACATCATTTGCTGCTACATGATATAAAGATGGTAGTTAATTAAAAAAGAAAACGAATATCTTTTTGTTTTTTTTTCAAAACAAATATATTAAACGACAGAATGGTATTATTATATAGTTTTTATGAATTAACATTGATTATTAATTAATGTTGTGAAAAATACATAGTATAATAACGATGACAAATAAAAATAAAAGTAAACAATCAAATACACGACATACAATATATATAATTCAGCAAATTGTCTACGTCCACACAGCTCAGAAATCTTACTTACCAAAGGAAATTATAATAACTTAATTTCAACTCACTCTCTCTAGGATTTTTTACTCTCTTATACAATATGTATTTACTTGACAATTATTCTTACTCAAAATATGCTAAAAGTCGTGTATAACCAATCAAATATAACATATTTATAGTAAAATTGTGCTAGAAACTTTAATTTCAAAATTTTTATGATATTTGCTCAAATAGAATGTCGAGCAAATGTCAAGAAAAACTTTCTAGTAATGTCTATCTAGAGAGTCTATCTACTTTGCAAATAGTGATATTTCTCGTAGTATTTATCTAAGATTTTTTAAACTCAATTTTTAACTCTTAAATCAATCTTCACATGTAATTTAACAATTAACAACCCATCAAGATCGAACTACAGCTAAACGACTAATAAATTTGTTATTCTTCATGGGGCCACGTACGGCAGTCGTTACATTGTAGTTCTCACCATTCATGGAAATTATCTCCAGCTTTGAATTTGTCCATATATACAACAACTTTATGTCCATGCAATAATATTCTTTCATCCCCTCAAGCAACATAATCTACAACACGGTTCGCGCTGTCATCAATCCCATAAGTGGAGTTATACCTGTCCAAACACTACACCATTTAGTGGCTTTTGCCACGAGTTCTTTTGCCACAAAATATTATCATGTGAAAATGTCACTTTTAGTCACTAAATTTATTGGAGAGAATAAATATTAGTTTTTTCCACAAAATGGTTGTGGTGGATAATATTTTATGGCAAAAGATTTTTTCTTACCATTTAAATATTTGTTATGATTAAATTATTTTATGAAAAAAAGATATGACCATCTCAAAATTTTTTAGTTACAAAATATTTATTACCACAAGTTCAAGTGACTTTTTAACACGGATGTCAAGGATAACAAAAATAATATTTCAGATTTTCCAAGCTACCGTGAGTTATATGTATTTGCTGCGAAAATATTGGGCAATTGCCGCGAATTCTACTCGCCGCAAAAAGTCTATATATATATACCATGCCCGATTCTTCTTCCCCTTCCATCTGTGAGATTCCCAAATTAAACCGATGCGATTTCTCTCTTCGACGGTGCCCCCCTTTTGCCCCGACGGCTCAAACCTCCCGCCCCTTTCCCCTGACGGCTCAAACCCCCTTCCCCCCTTCCCCCGACGGCTCAAACCCACTGCCCCTTTCAACCAATAACGGCTGAAACCCCCAGCTCCCTTCCCCCCGACGGCTCAAACCCCCAGCTCCCTTCCCTCCGACGGCTCAAACCCCCAGCTCCCTTCCCTCCGACGGCTCAAACCCCCCGCTGCGCCCCCCCCCCAAACCAACCGACCCCAACCCCGACGGCTGGCACCTCACCTCACCTCACCTCGTGCGATTCCATCCTGTCTCCCTCACGGTGCCCATTTGAGCCCTACCCCTCGTCGCCCCCAGCGCATGCACTTTCCACCACGGGCTGTGGTTGTTCCACACCGATTCCCCTAGCCCCCAGCCCCCAGCGCGATTTCTTCCACAAAAACCTAGTCCTCTCCACGGTATGTCTACAAATCACCTATGTCTTCTCCCTCTGTCTAATCTCTCCATTGATGGTTATTCTTCTCTGTATCTGAGTTTATTCTTTCGTATTTTTCTTGTGGAAATGTTCTGTATTAGCTTAGTTGTTCTGTGCAATTTTAAGGTACATATACGGGCAGAGTAAAATTGTTGTGTACTGTTGCTAGGTTATGTGCATATGCAGGACAATAGGATGAGATATTATAGAACAATACATGCATATTACCAATTAGTAGTATCGGTATTTTATACTACCAAAATGTTATTCCCAACGCTGCTTCCTTGGGTTAATTTGTTGTGTTTCGTAACTTTCATTTTCTGGAGTGTTTTTGGTCCTAATATTTGATGGCTTGTGTTCCTATGAAGCAAAAGAAGCAGTCTGCTAACCAGCGAGCTATGTATTATCATTAAGCATGTTCATTTCTGCATATTGGAAAGAAAATCATACTAAAGTAATAAGGCCATTTTATCTTGTTCTTAGCTTTCTTTTTATGCTAAAGCTGTACTATTTGCGAACTCCAGCCTGGTATTACTAGCCTTTTCTTCTGCAGCTTCTACTGTGTTTAATTTATTTCCTCGCACAATGTATTCTTTGAAACCTTACGAATTTTAGGATCTATTTTTTCATGATATGTAAATTTTTTTTGAAGGGATTATGTAATGGTCTTGTATTTTTCGTTTGTTCTAATATTTTCTGTGGCTGTTTATTTATTTTTTACATTTTACTTGTTATCATTTTCTTCCCGACTCTTCCTTTTTGTTTCATTTTTTCCATCACAAGATGTGTAGGTAGATGAATACATGTTTTCCATTTCCTACAAATCTGAGTTGATGTACATTTTTTTAACTTATTTTATTTCCCTACAGATCTGAACAGATGTTTATATACTTGAGGAGATCGCGTTCAGATCTATGTTCTTAGTTTTTTTTTCTTCTCGACTGATGTTTATTTGTTCTTTTTCCTTTACTGCGTTCTGTTTTCCTATCGCACATTTTTTCCAGAAGAAGAGATTTTTTTATTTTTTATTTTTTGTCTTTTTTTTCCATATATATGAAGTTATATTTTTCAGATTTGTAAAAAGAAAAAAAAAATATTCTCTTCTTCTGAATCCTATGACTGATGGTTTTTTGGATTTTTTTGATGTATTTTTTGGGTGTGCTTTTGGCTGTTGGAAAAATAATTAATTTTTGAATTTGAGCTTGGTTTGGATTTATGATCATTTTTGTGATTTTTGCAAGCTGATGGGTCTTTGGGTTCTTTTAATCTAATAGTATTCCAAGAATTTGTTAAATCTGAACATACTTGTTTTGTGCTCTCATTTGGATATAAAATTGGCTTTCAATCCTTACAATTTTGAACAAGTATTCTCTCTTTGTAGAAAGTACTACAATGGCTAAATAAATTTAAGTGCCTCAGTGGCTTAAGAAAACAAAAATAAATCACAAGGACAAAATTGGAAAATGATCAATACTGGGATAAACTTGGAAAACCAAAAGCAAAAATTTAGAAGACCAAAAAGCCACTATTGCGTTTTGGTAAGACACTTTTATATAGAAGATATGCACACGTAAGAAATTACTTACCAAAAAATTTCTAGTATTACTATTTCAATATCTACTAGATACTTACATAAATTCTAAACTGATTTGTTTCTCTATTAGGGTTATTAAATAAAGAAACCAAGATTTTAAGAGCTACTTTTGTGAATTGATGTATAAATTATAACCTAAATACTCACCCTGATCCTAGTAGCAAGATCTAGAGTTTTGACTCTCCTTTTAGCAGAATAATATTCCCGCTGAAGTTTAGAATCAATTCCAGTGTTCCACCCAATCATTTATTTTCAAAACATCTTATAAGAAGAACATGAGGAATAATAGTATTCCAAAACTCACCATTAGAACTACAATTTGTAACTCTATAGTTTCTCTTTTTACCTATATAAAAAAGTAACACTATAGTTGATACAAACAGTATGAAGCAAACCAAATATGGTTGAGCAAAAACATGTAAATGAGAGGGAGAGACAATTCTGGATTGCCAGGGGTACATGTGTAGGCTAAGCACTTCCGTCCCTGCGAAAATAAATACCACTATGAAATTTGGAACCTAAGCCACAATACCAAAAAATCTTTAGCACCATTGTCTGAAAAAGATAATGAAGTTATAGTGAAACATGAGATAAGTAGATGCATGAATTCTACCTTTTGTGAATATGTATATGTGAATGGCTGAAATTGACGAAACCACTAAATTGACACGTATCGTTTAAAACACTTGTATTAATCACTATTAATACAGCATGTGTGATATTCTAAGTTTTTGGGTGCATAATCTTGTAAGGGAAGGGAATTCTTGTAATGTCTTGCTTTAGCAAGTCTTCTGTTAATTAGCTTATAACTATGTTTTCCTTGTATACTCCCTGTGTACTTGGTTTAACATTTTGCATTAATAAAATTATTATTACCTATCAAAAAAAAAAAAAATACAGCATGTGTGATATTCTACTCTCCTTAATGACACAAGATAATCAATTACAATCCTCCAACCTAGTTCATTGGGAAGTTTAATTGGTCTTGGTCCATACTTTTTATTGTTTAACTGAAATATAGTATGAAATTATTGACAACTTTTATGCAAATACTTGGAGCAACTGTTTGTACTATTTCCTATGAGTATGAGAGTTGCTATCTCTATTCTTATTAACTATTAAACATCGTGTATTTTCCCACCACAAAATATACTCATGTTAAAATTGGTGAGAATTTGTATGCTTCGTATAAGAAATATTCTGAGACTTTTACTACTTCTCAACAATATTGACTAGGAAATCACTCTGAATCTCCACTTGTGTTTAAAAGGGTTTAATTGTGCAATCTGAATACTAACGGCCTAATAAGAGTTCTTTCATAAAAAATAATGGGGATTTTGATTACACGAATTAACTTTTAAAAGTTACATCATTCATATGTACACTACATAAACTTAGGATGAATAGCCATTAACTCTCCGAAAATATCCAAGGGGACTTTATATTCAATAATCATCTTCCACTATTAAAAAATTACAAGGAGGGTTTTGAAATTAATATATTATATTGCTTATAATATTCGATGTTCTTTCTATCATGTTTCATATTATATACTATTGGCAAAGTACACTAGGACTCCAAATCTTAGTTTGTTATCATTGAAAACACGAATGGTGGATCAATCCTAACATATTCTCAGTTGCATCCACCCTTTCAAACTGTCCAAGCAAGATAACATATGTCAGTCATCATTAGTATTGCACATCCGCATCGTGGGATTGAAATAACAGTTAAATACACTATTTGTCCTCTCTCTATTCCAAGAAAAATATTCTCTTTGTTGAATAAAATATTTTCTAATACTTGATTCTGAAAGTCTTCTGCATAGGCAAACCCTCTCCTCTTCAACAGTTTTGTGATGCCTAATATGTCTTAGTTTTTTCTTCGAAGGTCTGTGAGGAATACAACAATCCAGTTTGGAGCGCCTTGTCAGTTTTATCGATTTGTATAGCTTCATACGATGGATAAGACCTGGATGCACATTGAGGACAGGTTCCATTCCAATGAGTATGCTGAAGGTGTTAGACAATTCCTAGGCATGGCGCAAGCCCATGCACCAACAGCTGATCAGCTTAGGTGTCCATGTAAGAGATGCCGGAATATGCAATTCCACTCTATTCGCATCATCGAGGATCATTTGTTTATCAAAGGTATTGATCCAACCTATACGGAATGGATTTTCCATGGAGAAGACGATCCTTTTCGGCATCCTACATTCTCTGACGATGGAGAAGACGATGCATCGGCTTATAGTCACTACATCGATGATGTCGACGAGATGTTAGATGACATTCGTCATGGGTCGTTTATGGATCATCCTAGTAGCAATGATGGAACTACAACTGCAAACGATCAAGCCTCTAGCTCTAATGCTCCAACCAACTACAACTTTGAGGAGTTGGTTGCCGATGCTACACGTCCACTTTATCCTTCATGTGCTAAGTTCTCTAAATTATCGTTCATCGTTAAGCTGCTTCACATCAAGAGCTTAGGTGGTTGGACCGTGAAGTCCTTTGACATGGTCATCAAACTTTTGCAAGCTGCCTTTCCCGATGCTCTTTTCCCAGCCTCCTACAATGATGCTCGTCGCATGGAGCGTGGCTTGGGCTTTAGTTATGAAAAAATACATGTCTGCCCAAATGATTGTATATTGTTTTGGAAGGAACATGCTTCATACAATGAATGCCCCAAATGTAAAGCCCCCAGGTGGATTGCAAGCACAAGTAAGCAACGAATGATACCACAAAAGGTTCTTCGATACTTCCCTTTGAAGCCAAGGTTGCAAAGGCTATTTATGTCAAAAAAGACCGCACAATCCATGAGATGGCATGCTGATGCACGTGTTGAGGATTCGACATGCATGCGACATCCAGCAGATTCACGGGTTTGGAAAGACTTTGATAATAGACATGCTAGGTTCTCGCAAGATCCTCGCAATGTTAGACTTGGGTTGGCTAGTGATGGGTTTAACCCATTCAATAACTTGAGCAATCCATACAGTATCTGGCCGGTCCTACTTGTACCTTACAATTTGCCCCCTTGGTCATGCATGAAGGATCCATACACCATTCTGTCATTGCTAATCCCTGGCCCTAAGTCACCAGGGAATGATATTGATGTCTTTTTGCGTCCTCTTGTCGATGAGTTGAATGAATTATGGGAAGAGGGTATTCATACCTATGATGCATTCAGTGGGCAAATGTTTCGGATGCATGCAGCGCTACTATGGACTATCAATGACTTTCCGGCATACGCCAATCTTTCTGGCTGGAGCACAAAGGGCAAGATGGCATGTCCTTCATGTACATCTGAAACAGAATCACAATGGTTGGTACATGGAAGAAAACATTGCTATATGGGACATCGACGGTGGTTGGCAGGAGATCATAGTTGGAGACGGAAAAAAAATGCCTTTAATGGGTGCGAAGAGCACCGACTACGACCATCAAGGGTCGAGGGAGAGGATTTGCTACAACAATTACATTGGGTCTCACATGTCGAGTTTGGTAAATCTTCTTTGAAAAGGAAGCGAACGCCCAATCAACTAAATTGGACCAAAAAATCTATCTTTTATGAACTTCCCTATTGGTTAGACTTGGGCTTGAGACATAACCTGGATGTCATGCATATTGAAAAAAACATATGTGACAACGTTTTAGGAACTTTGTTGAATATTGAAGGAAAAACTAAGGACTCTGCCAATGCACGCAGGGATTTGGCTCATCTTGGTATAAGGAAAGAACTGCATTTACAACATGATGGAGACCGTGTTACTATGAGTCTTGGTTGTTACATGTTAAACTTAAATGAGCGAAGGGCTTTTTGTGACTGGTTGTCAAAAGTGAAATTTCCTGATGGATTTGCATCGAACATTACTCGTTGCGTGAATGCTAGGGACGGAAAGATCAGTGGAATGAAGAGCCATGACTGTCATGTCTTCATGCAAACACTCTTGCCGGTTGTGATTAGTGGGTTCTTACGGGCTGATGTGCGGCAAGCATTGATAGATTTAAGCTCGTTTTTCAAAGAATTGTGCTCCCGAACTTTGAACTTATCAGTGTTGCAGCGTCTTCAAGATAATATTCCCGTCATTCTCTGCAAACTAGAAATGATATTCCCTCCAGCCTTTTTTGATGTTATGGTACACCTTGCCATTCACTTGCCAGATGAGGCGATTCTCGCAGGACCTGTGCAATACAGGTGGATGTATCCTTTCGAAAGGTATCTCGGCAAGTTCAAGCGCTATGTCCGCAACAGAGCCCGACCAGAGGGGTCAATTGCTGAGGCCTATGTGCATCTCGAGTGCCTTACATTTTGTTCTATGTACCTCAATGACATCGAAACTAGATACAATCGAGAAGAACGCAACAGTGACGTTCGTACTGGGGCATGTGAACAAGTAAGTGCACCAGTTTTATCAGTTTTCTCACAAAAGGTTAGACCATTGGGTTCAGCAAGTTCCCACAAATTAACTGACCAATTATTGGCCAAGGCCCAATGGTATATACTTAATAATTGCGTGGAGATTGAGCAATACATTGAGTAAGTGCATCATCCTTGACCTGATGTCCACTTTATAGTGGTTATATGATGCATTTAGTGTGTTTTTAATAGAATCGGGTCATATATGTTGACAGGGAGCACTATAAGAAGATCCAAGAAGAGGACCCTCTGAACATCGACCGTAGGCACCAGAGTCAATTCCCATCATGGTTCAAATCACATGTAAGTATCCAAAGACGAGCCAATTACACCACTCAATTTAAACATTTAACTAATTCTATTTTTTGTTGACTGTATTGTAGATTCGAGAGTTGCGTGCACTTAGCCCTACTGCGGTAACCGATGAAATATACGCCTTAGCATGTAGTCCTGATCCTAGCGTTGCATCTTATGCCGGATGCATAATGAATGGTGTTCGCTTTCATATCAAAGACTGTGATATGCATCGCCGCACTCAAAATAGCGGGGTGGTGGTTCATGGCGAGCATCAGGGATCCCATGTTGACTTCTACGGTGTGTTGCATGATATCATAGAAGTACGCTACATGGGTTGGCGTAAGGTATATCTTTTTCAATGTGCTTGGTATGACGTTGGCGACATGAGAAGGGGTATACGTGTCAGGGGCAACTTGATGGTAGTGAATACTGCTAGGCATTCGTACAAAGATGAGCCCTTCGTCCTTGCCTCCCAAGCAAGTCAAGTCTTTTATTTGCCTGATCCTATGTTAGGGGGAAGTTGGCAAGTCGTTCAAAAAATTACAAATAGGAATGTTTACAACATTCCTATAAGTACTGCTATAGAGGATGGAATGGACACTAACGAAGCATCAGGGGATGACTCCGAAGATGAAAGTTACATTAATCCCAACAACTACCCTCCTATCCTCGCAAGTGAGTCAATCATCCCCGATCCGTTAACTCGAGACGATGAAGAGCATTTGCCTGTTGATCCCGCAATCTTATCACGTCGAGACCCGATAGTTTCAGTTGACAATGCTTTAATTGATGATGAAACACTTGACGAGGAAATGGGCATGGAAGACATCA
The DNA here is from genome assembly GCA_036898215.1 of Platycarya strobilacea. NCBI lineage: Eukaryota > Viridiplantae > Streptophyta > Magnoliopsida > Fagales > Juglandaceae > Platycarya > Platycarya strobilacea. Next base: position 29,681,062 of record CM072556.1, read on the forward strand.
GTGCTGATGATATGACTAGTAGCGAGTCCGAGAATCAATTGACTGAGGACTCTAATGATGATTTTTAGATATTCAGCTTTGTATTTGTATGGTGGTTGACAATGAACACTTAATCTGTTTTATTATTTTTTCAGCTATTATGTATCTTAAATGAAATATGTGGAAGGGGTTTTTTCTCTTATTTTGTAACAAGGCTAAATGGGTTTTTTATGTCGTGATTGTTGTATTTTTGTTGTCTGCTTTATATTTCTCTTTCATATCTAAGTCAATTGCATATAAAAGGTATATCTACTTTGTGCCATTTTCATATATTTATATATGCATATTGCATGGGGTAATTAGATTTCTTGGAATTAAGATGTTATGTTCTTTTCAATTGTAGTTCCCACCCCTCCTCTTTATTGCGCGTAAAACATAAATTTATCTGTGTTTTATTGTGCAGAGAATGGCATCCGACGCAACATACTGTCCGGCAACCTCTTTGCACTGAGTTTGACTCATCACCTTTTAGCATGTCAATCTGCTTAGGTATATCTATTTAACTCGAGTGCCACGAAGCACTCATGTTCTTGTTGACTACATGCATGTGATCACCTAGAAATTATAGGACGGGCTTGTTGCGCTACACAATGTCCCTCCATGTTCAATACAATCTGTCTGCATATAAAATATATATCTCTAGCTACTTATAAATGCATGTCTAGGGGTTGTAAGCATCAGAATTGGAGCAAGTACTTACAAGTCTTACATAATGATAATCTTCTGCTAATTCAATTCGATCATGCTTTAATTGCAGTACCTTTCACCACTTTTGCAATTTGCTCCTTTTTTTCCCCTTGAAATTAGGACATGTTAGTTATTTTTGATTACGTGGTATGGGTGACATGTGAGTTTCACATGAGCTAGCACATGCTAGCTAGATAGGAACATAGAAATTTATAATGTGCAAAAAAATTTATAAAATGCTAGACCTGCAAGAAATTTATAATGCTAGACCTAGAAAAAAAATTTATAATGTGCGTAAATGGGTAAGGTATTAGGCTATGGTTTTGGGGCATCATTGAATAAGGGGCAACCTAGTATGTGATCCATTTGGTGATGCTTCCTCTTACAGGGACAAAGAGTTGCGTTATCCTCATGGCGCATTGCCTCCTGACAGTAATGCCATCCTTACCCAATACTTAATTTTCCCCTACTTAAAAAAGTGGGTATTCTGAAATATTGGGTCCCATACATTCATGGAGGGCTTCACTTATAGATTGGTGTGTTCTGTTGGAATTTTTATGTGAATGATTGAGCAATAAAAGTTATGTCTTTATCTAATTAGTGCTGTGCTGATCAATTGGCAGGAAAAGTATATATATATATTAGGTTGCTTCTTTTATATATATATATATATAACTTCTTATATATATATATATAATCGTTTTGAAAAAAGTAATATTTCTTCTAAGGATCTTAATATGCTGCATTAATGATAGAATCATTAGATGAATGCTGGCACAGGCTACATGCATGCTGCATGCAGAATTAGCAACTTACGTAATAAGAAAAAAAAGAAAAAAAATTCTGTCCAATATTGTATATGTATACATGATGATGAGTACTATGTACTAGAGAACTAAAGTTGTGATTTTAGTTATTTAAATTCAATTTGCTGGTTGTGATTTTCTTTATGGTTTTTTGTTTTATCAGTGGATTGTGTCACCAAAGTTGCTTTTAATCTGGATCTTGTAAACTCTTATTTTGTTATATGTAGTATTATGAGATTTTATTAATAAATACAAAGTGTGCAAATACATATGAAGTTGACTATCAGATTGTCGAAGCCATATTAGGTGACCACTAATTTTTTCTTCTCAGTTTGGGTAATCTTAGAAAAATGATTGTTTGAAGACTTGACTAATCATGTGATACAGTGCACACTTAGGACCATTTAATTAGTAATTAAATAGTATCCCTATCAACTTTTAGATCAACAAATTGAAACAATTCTGAAGCACTCAAGCAGCGTCTTGGGAAGAAAATATTGAAACTTAAGGAAGAGAGAAGGATCATGCAGGTTAAATATATATATGTGTGTGAGTTAATGAATTACTAGTGTCCACCATGCTTTCACTTTTACGACTGATGTTCAATTGCATAAATTCAGCAAGGGAGGGTTTGTTTGTTAGTAAAAGATGAGAATCTTGCTACTATTTTTGATGGACGGATACCAAAAATGCAAGCAGTTGAAGTTGAAAAATTTAATGCACTTGAATTCCAGGTTAATGCTATTTAGTGGTTAGGGCACAATATCAGAAAAGTTTACTCGATGGTTGTGGCACTATACCCATGAGGGAGTAATGTGTATGTTGGAACATGCAAGAACCAGAAAATAAAAACTGGGCCAGGAAAATGCAACTCATGAAATGCAATTGGAACCCACATAAATTGCAAAAATATTGCCAAATCAATATGCAATATGGTGGGCTTAATTACAAATATAAATGGTTGCCAAAAAATTGCCAATCCAATATGCAATATGGTGGGCTTAATTACAAATATAAATGGTTGGGATTAAAGTATAAAAATTACACATTTCTGGGGTTGATGGCTGGATGTGACCTAATCAAATTAACTTGCCATAAGCACAAAAATCTGTTTTTGATAAGGCTATGGAAGAAGTTGAACTATTGGCATGCAACTAACCGTATTTATTAATATATAAATCCCACAAATATACATGCAAAATTTGTTATATAATTTAATTTCCAAAGAAACATATGGTAACAATTCTAAGATACAGTTCACTCTGTCAAATATAAGTGTATTGGTTATATTATATTTCACAACACTTAAATAATTTGTTATATTTTGCAGTGTAAGGATGGACCAATATTTTCACGTTTTAAAAATGATGGTATACAGTAGCATAAAGACTGAGCAACTGCTGGGCGGGATTTCTAATTTTTTGAGACAAAAAACTGGCGCCATCTATGATATATAAGTCCCTAAGTATTAAACAAAATATCTAATCTGGACAGCTGGCAGTTTTTTAGGGTTAAAACATCCATATATAATGAAGAAAGGAGCAAAGATGACATTTGGGACCTCATTCAGACAAATGGTTTGGAGCTGGAAGCAGTCAACTAAACCTCAAAACGTGGAGCTGCTCTTCTCATTCCAACGAGTTGAAGGTGATTCCAGTTCAGGTGTGTTCAAGTTTTCTTATGCATGTAGCTTTCTCTTTTCTTTCACTTCTTGAAAACCTTCTTCCTTCCATCAACAATACATGGCTATCTCTTCTCTCATTCACCTCTTTCTTTGTGGTGTAAAAAGCTGAGTTTTTTCCCTTCTACTTAAGCTTCCTAAAAGATAGCTTCTGTACATTAACTACACAAAAGGCTCTCTTGTTCAACTCTCCCACCAAATCAGTATAAAAGAGCCTTTTTTTTTTTGCTGTTATAATGGGGCCTTATCCTCCTCCTGTTTTTGGGTGTTTTGTGTAAGGAAAAAGTGGCTTTTGGTTGAACTTTTGCTGAGTTTTACCCCTGCCATGCACACCCATTTAAACCCACTTGATATATATTTTTTTAGCTGAGATTGGGGGACTTTAGAAAAGTTTACCCAGTCTAATGAATTTAACTTATTTTTGTGAAGAAAGCTGGGGTTTTTTCTTCTACTTAAGCTACATAAAAGAGTGCTGCTGTACATAAACTATACAAAAGGTTCTTTCATTCACCTCTTCAAGCAAACCAGTATAAATCAAACTGCTTATATATTTTTTTTTACTACTACAATGTGGCTGTATCCTCCTTCTGTTGGTGGGTGTTTTGTGTGTAAAAAAAGTGGCTTTTGGTCAAACTTATGTTGTGTTTTACCCATGCTACCTACACCTATTTTAACTCACAACATTTATTTATTTCTTTTAGCTAAGGTAAGAGGATTTTAGAAAAGTTTACTTAGTTATGTTTCAGTCAGTCTGATGAACTTAGCTTGTTTAAGTTGCTGAATATCTAATATGTCAATGCATGTATACAACATGCATCTGCCCTGCTATTTGTTTAAAGTAGTTAAAATTATACACTGAAACATAAATTTGTTTACTGATCAAATTCACCACAAACCTCATCCAGAGTTTAGAAAAAAAAGGGAGAAACATACCACAACAATCATAATAACAAGATCATCCTAGTGTTTCTTATCTGCAAGTTGAACTGCAAGGTTGTCACTTCCATCCTCTTCCTTAACAAATTAAGATATAAATGATCAAAACTAAATGCTAAGAAATTAATATTTTGCGTTCTTAACAAAGGATCAAAACTAAATGCTAGAAAACGAACATACTTTTCCCATGATCCACTTGACAAACCCACCATACCAGCTATCTTAAAAATAGTAATTATAGCAATATGAGATCCTAACAATGTACTATTTTTCATATAAAAAACATTACCAATAGATAACTCTAACATTTACCTCACAGCTACTAAAGTGATAAAACTAAGCACCCTATGCATAATTAGATCTTCAATGCACTTTTTTTTTATATAAAAAACATTACTTTGAGTCCTATAAATCTTTCTACTAAGCATAGAGAAATAGCCATATAAAAAGGAGCTAAAATACAGTTGAAAACAAATAGTTTGAGAACCTATTGCAGTTCCTATCTAAAAAATCAACTCACAATAGCTTCCACACTTGCAACAGCAATTGCCGACTCTCCACTTACATCAACTCACAATCAACTCACAGTTCGATGCACATGTTAAGTCTCACAAAGGGCCATGGAATCTCACTTCCACATAACCTACAAAGAATATGATGCATTCACAATACAAGGGAAAATTAATAGTACTCAAAAGCTTCAAAGTATTCTGCATATCCTCTTCACTACTTTGATACAACCTTACAGTATAATGTAAAACTATTAAAAGTGCCTTGAAACAGAAAGTAATTGAACTCTTTGTAATAAAGGGCGTTATCATGTTTCTAGTTCAAAATAAATGGTTGTAATAATAGAAGTTCCAAAACAGTAAAAAATAAATATGGCATATGAATCTTAAAGATAGATACTAGAATTGACGCATAAGTTACAAGTGAACAAGGATGTATCTTCATATAATAATATTTACCTCTTATATATCAAAAGAAGAAGTTACATGTGAACAAGGAACGAAGGGAGAAAAAATTAAGCCTTCATCCATATTATGAAGCCATTCAGAAAAAAAAAAAATTGAAGAAGGAAACACATATCAGGTCAGCTGTCAAACAAATATGGCAGTCCAGAGCATTTGATAGAAGACAAATATGGCAGTCCAATGCATTTGACAAAATAGGCCTACTCTTGACTTTATTGACATACACATTTTTAAAACTCAAATATTTTTTTGAGTTGATAAGGTTGGATTTCATTAAATAATGGTTCAGATCAAGAAATATCAATTTAGCCCTAATTAGTTGGCAATTGCTCAATCAAGAATAAAAACAAATCTGATGGTATGGCATGTTGAATATGAATCATCAACTTTTAAAATTTTGGAACTTAACTTCAACAATTGGTAATACATGTAATTTGCTGAGTTTTGCAATTGCTATTAAATTAGATTAGTTGTTAGTTAGTTAAAGTCCTTTGAAATATATTTTTTTTATTGTAATTCCCAATTCAGTTCACACCAACTACACATTATACATAGTTGGCAATTGGTCAACTAAGGGGAAAAAAAAATCTGATGCTATACATTATATTTGGTTGGAGGTTGATTAATCAAGAGGAAAAAAAATATTTTATAGTAATTCAATATGAAGCAATTAATAGCATGGAAAAGATAAGAATATCAGCTAAAGTTGTGGAAATTTTACTTTGTTGTGGCTTACTCGATATTAAACCTAATTGACATTGATATTTTGTACCTAACTTTTCCACAATATGTGTTGGTACATAATTTAATACAAAACTACAAGTACAGCCAAGGATGTCGAGGTATATAAAGTTTCGAAGAGGGCGAATACACCATGGTAGAGCTCTCATAGCATCGGGGACCCCAGAACCTGAATCATTGCCTCAAAAGACTATCTTGCGGGATGAGCCGGACTCGGATGACTCGACTCAAGACGTAGGAGCTATGGTCGCACAACAAGCCATGGGTGGAGTGCAGGTTGAAGCGAGGAACACAAATACAGGTATGGCATCCGTGCATGTACTTTGGCTTTAATAGCATAGTTGATTTGAAACCAAAATGATATACAATAGGCTATATCCCATGCATTTTTATGGTTCATTGCAAAATAGTTTCTGATTGAGGTTAATAAATTGATGTCGTTTGTGTAGATCCACCAATTAGAAAACGGGGACGGGGGCCAGCGAAGGGCACTCTATTTGAACGGCTTAGGAAGGTTGGTCCGATTCCTTTGGTGATACAAGAAGGTCATCGAGGTCCATCGTGCGAGAATGCTCCTATATTCTCTAGTCGAGTGACGTCGATTATTAAAGTACATGCTAACATGAGGTATGCTAGTTGGAGTTGTGTACCTGAAGCGGAGAAGCAAGAGCTCATTGACCGTGTTAAGGTAGGACCTTACTTATGTAATATGCGAAGTACATAAGTTGGTTGGATAATCATTTGGATATAATCATACACATGTTTGAGGACAAACCTTTCTAACAATCAAGTGTTCAATTATTATTGCAGGCAGATTTTGTTCTGGACTGGGCAAGAGAAAACCACCGTGAGATGGTGGTTATGCATTTGGCTGATAAGTATAATGCATATCACTATGCATTACACAAAGTCTACTTGAAATATGGATCACATGAAGATGCACTACGTGGTGGGACCTCCATGGTTGAGAAGCCTGTATGGCAGCTGCTATGTGAAAGGTGGGCAAGCGACAAATTCAAGGTATATATTGTACTGTTCAAATTGGAACTTAGTATTTAGTTGGTTTACTAAATGTGATATGCTTTAGTCCGGATAAATTTTTCTCACATTAATAGATGCATTTCAATAGAGGTACATATGTTAAGTTAGATTTCAGCTTAACACTTAAACTTTGGAAACAATGTACTTATAAAATAATTTGTGATCATGCCAAAAAATGTAGGAGAGGTCCATGAAGAACAGTGCAAATAGGCAAAAACTGAAGATCAAACATACTGGTGGGCGCAAATCCTTTATACGAATATTAGAGGAGAAGGTTTGTAAATGTGATAGATATAATTGTTCGTACTTTGGACTATTGGTGTGTAGTTGATATTACTTGAAAAATTATGTGGTGCAGCGAGAGAAGGCACCAAATATGGTTGCCTTATATAAAGAAACACACTGGTCCAAGGCTAAGGGTAAATTCATCAATGAAGAAGCAGAACACAATTATGTAAGATTGGACCTATTTTAATTTCTGAATGGATTTTTGGGTACATACAATTTAATCTCCAAATCTGATTTATTAACTTTTAAAATTTTTCAGAACCAAATGATGGAGAGATTAGGGGAAAAAGATCTGGAAGATGAGGATGTTGATGAAGCCTCTAATAGTGTCTTCAAAGAAGTGATGGGTTCCAAATCTGGTTATGCAGTAGGAATGGGGCACATGGTAATACCGGATCCCTCTCCTTCAATAAAGAAGAACAAGGCATTTATTCGTCTAGCAGAAGAGAATGAACGGAACAAAAGTGAAGTAGAAATGTACAAGGCGAAAGTAGACCAGCTGGTAGGTGATATTTTAGGATTAAAGAAGTCATTTTCTGAATATGAGAGAACAAATGATATAAGAATGAGTGAGTTGGAGGCATCCTATGGGTCTCAAAGAGAGACCCAGCGAGATGCCTAACTTTACTGCCAGGATTTTTTGTGGCTGGGTATTTTGTGGGGCTTGTTTTTGGGAATTGTTTTTTGAATATGCAACAATCCAAGCCCATATATAATATTTGTCAATCAAGGGTATTTTGCTAATTGTCAAAATAGTGTTAGGGGGATGTATTAGTGACCAATGCAGGGAAATTAATATGGAACATCAGGGAATGTTTTTTGTGGGTCAATTGATGAGGCTAAGCCAATTCTGAAAGATGATTTATAATCCAAAATACTCATTTGGACAGGGAGGGCTGACCGTATTACGGGGTAAGTTTATTATTGTTAAAATTATTGGTTTAATGCATTGTTGGTATTATGAAGGATTAAAACTGACCAATTATTATTTCCATCACCAAGGTTTGACATATACAGCTTGGAAAATCTTAGTACAACCTGAATAGCCAATTATTCTAGGAGAGGAGTTGGTGGAGAGTAGGAGCAGAGATGCAATTTGGAAAAGCAAGGCACCGACCATGAGTTCTATCAATTGGTCTTGGGTAAGAATCATAATCAATACATGTCTATCATTTTCATCCTATGTCTGCAAATATCCAATAAAATTGATGGTTCCATTTTTTTTAATCTATTTCTTATGTTGTTTCCAAACCCTTGGTCTTAGTTTTTAAAAGGATCAAAGTCATAGGCAGCAATTATAAGATAAGGACACACTTTGAGAATATGGGAAATTATTGTTAGCTGTTACATAACAATAGTTTATAGCTGAATAGTTGTTTGGCAGCATTTAGATCAAGGAATACATACTAGTTGCATGTTATCATTATTTGATAAGAAAGTGAATAACCTCATGTTAAAATTTCCTTGATCAAGAAAAGTAGTAATTAATTACAAATGCTTTGGGTATGGAATGAAGGTATTTCACTCCTAGCATGGTGTCATGAACTATGAGTGCAAAACCAATGGTTGGAAAATTGGTGTTTCAAACTGTCGAATGGATTTTCAATGATCTATTTAGTGTGCTTTTCCTGGAATAAGGAGTGGCTGCTCCTGGTTGGGGAAATATACATAGGGTGGAACATAAAAGAAAAAAGGAGAAAGAAAGATGAGGAAAAAAAGTTGACATACTTACACTACAAGAGATGGCATTTCTAGTAATGGATTAGCTGCTGTTCAAATTAATATTGCTGCATAAACTTGAATTTGATTGGCTTATTTATTAGTGGTTCACCATTAATTATGATAGAAATGTTGAATTCCAGATTATAAGAAATTTTGCTCTACTTTGCTCACATTTTCTGTGCTGTTACTATTGGGTACATTATAGGCAATCATTCATAGTTTTTTGAAGTGATAATTTACAAATACTAAGATAACTTTCTAGAAACTTTAACCAGTGGGTAGGCATGGTTTCACCATTATTTTCTGAGTTGGATAGTGGGGAAAAAAAGGGGCAATGGGCTGGAAATATCTTGCAACAACATGATTCAATTTATAGTTAACATTATTGTAAATAATTCAAAGTAATGGTGAGAATAGAGGTTACACCTCAATATTTGACATTAATGGTAGTTATACAATATAACTAGCTAATTAAACTAGAAATGATATTTAGCTTTGTATAATGAGTTTGGTACTTTCCAAATTGAGAACTATTGAAAACTATGGTATAGTCCACATAAATCAGTATATTCCATAACTGGACAAGATGTTTTGTAATTTAACATATATTTCAGATTTTATTAGTGTAATTAAATACATAAACAAGTATTTATAAAAAATAAATTAAATACATAAACAAGTGTGTTATCATAGAAGTTGTCCAGTACTTTATATGTCAGTCATCATATATAGTTCTTGAGCTTGACACATTTTATTTTTGACACTTTCAGGACATAATTGACAACATGCTATGTGGATGAAGAAGGGGCTACAAACTACTTGTTTGCTAATATTCACTGCTGAAATCTAGACATTTGTACTAAGATTTATCCTTCTTGTTGTTGGCATGTAGACATTAATTTCCTCATGTATTCTGTATTAATTTCCTTAGGTATTTCAGATTGGAACTAGATTGGTCTTGTATGGTTGCATGGATTCATAGATTTGGTCTGAAATTGCTTATGATGGGGTATATCTATTCCTGATGGTAGATATAAGAATCATGTTTAAATTGAATATAACTTTTTTATTTACTTGATTGGATTAGTGTGATGAAATGTTGGGATATAATTTGTTATTAACAGGTGATTAAATCAGTTTTTAGGATGCTTGAAATGTGTTGGGAAAGCTATTTTCCCACAAGGTTATAGTTTTATGAAAAATGTGAATTGTGGGTCTAAATTATGCTATCAGGAATAGCATGAAGTAATGGAGAAAAAAGCCACCATCTAGTCAAAATAAAATATTTTGACTAGAACGTTTCATCCTAAAAAATTGAAAAATTTGTGGCAAAAAATATAATTTATATGGTATGAAGCCATGATTATAACTACCTGGATAAAACGTTAATTTTGACATGAATAGGTTATTTGCATTGGTCTTTCATGGCAAAAAATATTTTACCAAATGATTGAACAATCAGAAAGGGGTTGGAAAATCTTTTTCCACCAAATGAATTACTCCAAAATTATAGTTGTCAACAAATTACTCATTGTGAATTGGGTAATATCCACCATGGGCTATGGGGAAAAATATATTTTTTTCCACCAACATTTTTGTGAGAAATATGTATAATTGATTAGATTTTCACACGGGCTCAACACCTTAATATAGATGAATTTCCACAACCTAAATTCATGATAAATATGAATTTTCAATGATAGTTGATGGTGAGAAAAAATCTTTTATGACAATATTTTTATGGGTCATTTGATAATTGCCACTAACAACGGTTATAGCAAAATCGTTTTTGTTGTCAACATTCTAAATCGTAAAAAAATTTTTCCATAAATGACTTCATGGAAAAAAAATATTTTCGGCCATAACATTTCATGAGTAAATAAATAAAAACACCACAAAGGCTTGGTTGACAAAATCAATTTCCACGAATAAAATTAATTTTTACCGCAAATGAATTTCATGGGAAAAAATCATTATTTCCCACAAAAAAAAATTTTGGTGGCTATAATATTATTCGCCACTCATTATATGCCACGAAGCTCCCACGATAATATTTGGTGGGAAAAAATTTTTTGCCACCTAATTTCAGCTTTTTGTGACCAATACCCTTCGTGGCAAAAGCCACTATTTCTTGTAGTGAAATTACATGAGGCTCGTAGTACTGCAGAGCAAGCTTAGAAAACATTTAAAAACTAAAGATATATATATATATATATATATATGTATGTATGTATGTATGTATATATGTATAATAAAAGAATATTGTTACAAGTTCCGTTCCTACAATTTTATACTTACTAAGAACACTTTCAACGAATTAGTTAAAGTTAAACTTTATTTTTAACTAATATGAAATGAATTTGACTTTAGTTATTTTATTCACATCAAATTTTTATATTAGAATAGTTATCTCTTTATTATATAATAATAAAATAATATGAGATGAATTTGACTTTAACTATTTCATTCACATCAAGTACTTATATTGAATTATTTATTTATTTATTATATAGTAATAAAATAATCTTAATTTAAATTTTTTTAATTATTAATTTTTTTAATTTTTATGTTTTATCATTCTACCTATTTATTTAATTACCTAATTTATTTAATATATTTAATTTTATTTAGACACTTTATTCCTTCATAGATTTCAGTATAAAAAAAAAACCCAAGGAGAAAGATGAAATAATGGTAAATAATTGATTTGGTAGTACTACAGTTCAAAATAAATATGACCAAAAGTTTAGATGTACAAGCTGAAGTCTTAACTTTTTGGAGTTTGTCTAATCCAATACCATCAGTTTTTATGCCCTAATATTTAATTGAAGTAATTTTTTACAATTTAAGTAATTCATTAAGGATGTTCCAAGTAGCGATCTCATTTTATCAATATTATCTTTTTGTTATAAAATTAAAAAAAAAATATATTACAAAAGAGAAATATATAAGAAATTTTCTGAAATTCTTAAAAACTGAAACTTTCTTTCTCTTTATATTATGCAAGTTACTATGCAAGTCACTATGCAGGATTTAAAACAATAGTAGTGGGGTCATTCACATAATTTTAGTGGTGGGACAAGTGGCGGCAGCCGTCCTTCCACTTACAATACAATTCATTATACTCCCCCTTGAATGACCACACATAAAGAATCTGCCTCGTTAAAACCTTGTCAAGGAAAAATCCAGTGAGAAGAAAAACCAATGGCGAAGGAAAAAGAGTACAGTTTTCTTATATATCCACAAGTGTTTTAAGATTACCTCATTAAAACTTTACAGAGGAAAACCCAGTGGGACAAAATCTCAGCGAAGGAAAAAGAGTACAATTAACACATTTACTCCCCCTGAAAAGTGCATGACAAAAGATTTTTGAGTTTTCGCATTGTAATGTTATGTACAATCTTCTTGAATGTGAAAGTTGGTAACGTCTTTGTGAATAAATCTGCCAGATTATTACTAGATCGTATCTGCTTGACATCAATTTTACATTTCTCTTGAAATTCATGAGTATAAAAGAATTTATGTGAAATATATTTGGTTCTGTCATTTTTTATATATCCTCATCTGATTTGAGTGATACAAGCAGTATTATCTTCATATATGATTGTTGGGCTATTATTGATCATGGGAAGTCCACACTTTTCTTGGATATGTTGAATTATTGATCTCAGCCAAATACACTCTCGACTTGCTTCATGAATAGTAATGATCTCTGAGTGATTTGAAGAAGTAGCAGATACTGTCTGTTTAACAAAACTCTATGATATGACAGTATCTCCATAAGTAAATAAATATCCAGTTTGAGATCTACCTCTGTACAAGTCTGAAAGATAACCTGCATCTGCATACCCAAACAATTGTGAACTTGATCCACGTTGATAAAATAATCTCATATCAACCGTACCATGAAGGTAACAAATGACATGTTTAATGCCATTCCAATATTTTCGAGTTGGTGCAAAACTATATCTTGCAAGCAAATTAATTGAGAATGTAATATCTGATCGAGTGCAATTTGCAAGATACATCAAAACTCTAATTTCACTGAGATATGGTATTTCAAGACCAAAAATTTCTTCATTGTTATCACAAGGACGGTATAGATCATTCTTCACATCAAGTGTTCGAACAATCATTGGAATATTCAGGGGATGAGATTTGTCCATATAAAAATATTTTAGGACTTTCTCAGTATACATGGACTGATGAATAAAAATTTCATTTGGCAAATGCTCGAGCTGCAGATCGAGACAAAGTTTTGTTTTGTCAAGATCTTTCATTTCAAATTCATTCTTTAAATATATAGCGGTTTTTGAGATTTTTTCAGGAGTTCCCACAATATTTAAATCATCAATATAAATCGCAATAATGACAAATCCGGATTCTGATTTCTTAATAAAAACACATGGGCATATATGATTATTCTCAAATCCTTCTTTCAATAGATATTCGTTTAAGCGATTATACCACATACGTCCGGATTGTTTCAACCCATATAAAGATCTTTGTAGTCTGATTGAGTACATATTTCTAAATGTACTTGTAGATACTTCAGGCATCTTATATCCTTCAAGGATTTTCATATATATATATGTCATGGTCCAAAGATCCATATAAATATGCAGTGACCACATCCATCAACTGCATTTCTAATCTTTTTGTAACAATCAGACTAATCAAAAATTTAAATGTGATTGCATCCATAACGGGAGAATATGTTTCTTCATAATCAAACCCGGATTTTTGCAGGAAATCTTGTGCGACAAGTCGTGTTTTGTATCGCACAATTTCATTTTTCTCATTATATTTTCGTACAAATACCTACTTATATCCAACAGGCATTACACCCTTTGGTGTTTGGACAACAGGTCCAAATACTTCTCGCTTTACTAGTGAATTTAATTCAGTTTCAATAGCTGCTTTTCATTTTGGCCAATCATTTCTACGTCGACATTTTTTGACGGTTTTTGGCTTACTTTTTTCATTACTTCTGGTAATGTCAAGTGCCATTTTATATGAAAATATGTTGTCGACAATAGTTTTATTTCTATCCAGAATTTCTCCAGTTTTCATGAAATGTATTGAGATCTCATTATTTTCAGGTACCTGTTCTTCTTCAGGGGAAAATATTTCATGACACACCTCTTCAAGAGGTCCATTTTCAGGAGATTTATACTCTTCAGGAGTTTACTCTTCAGGAAGTTTTGGAATAGAAGATTTGAGCTCTTTATGAGTACCAATTATATTTGTAGCCTGTATTGTTAGTACGTGTTCTTCAGGAACACTAAATTTATTTTGTATCCATTTTCTTCTGGGAATTTTATCTTTTGCACTAATAAGTCTTCCACGCTTCAAGCGTGTTTTAGATTCACCTATTGCTGTTTTGACAATTTGTCCTTCAGGGACTTCGATCATTGCTGGAGCATTAACAGCAGGAATATAAGATTTTACTACACTTTTAGTGTCAGTAAATACATCTGGTAATTGATTTGCAACATTTTGTAAATGAATAATCCTCTAAACTTTTAGTTTACATTCATTTGTAGGATGATCAAAATAAGACAGGGTTTTATTATCCTAAGTAATATCTTGCCATATTTCAGGCACCGACTTTTCTTTACCCATTAATGGAAAAGTGGATTCGTCAAAATGACAATTCTCAAAACTTGCTTTAAACATATCTCCTGTAAGGGGTTTAAGGTATCTAATAATATATGGAGATCAAAACTACATATATTCCAAGTCTACGTTGAGGGCCTATTTTTGTACGTTGTGGAGGTGCAATTGGAACATATACAGCATATCTAAAAGTACGAATATGAGAAATATTTGGTTGTTGATCAAATGCAAGCTGTAATGGAGAATATTTATGATATGTGGATGGTCTAATGCGAATTAGAGATGCTGCATGAAATATAGCATGTCCCCAAACAGAAACAGGTTGTCTTGATTTCACAAGTAAAGGTCTAGCGATTAGTTGAAACATTTTGATCAAAGACTCAGCTAAACCGTTTTGTGTGTATGTGTGTGTATGGGCAACATGATGTTCAACAACTATTCCTATTGACATGCAATAATCATCAAAAGTTTGATATGAAAATTCACCTGCATTATCCAATCGAATGGTATTAATTGGATACTCAGGAAATTGTGCTCTAAGTTTGATTATCTGAGCAAGAAGTCTAGCAAATGCAATATTTCTAGTGGAAAGCAAACAAACATGTGACCATCGACTAGATGTATCAATTAAAACCATAGAATATCTAAATGGCCCACTTGATGGATGAATAGACCCACATATATTTCCGTGAATCCTTTGTAAAAAGGATGGAGATTCAACAATGATTTTTGAGGGAGATGGTCTGATAATCAACTTACTTTGAGAACATGTAGAGTACGGAGATTCATTGGGTAGAAATATCTTTTGATTCTTTTAAGGGATGCACATGCGAATTTTCAATAATTCGTCTCATCATTATAGATCCCGGATGTCCAAGGCGATCATGCCAAGTCATAAATACTTTGGGGTCGATGCACTTCTAGTGCATTACCACATATGATTCAATTATTTTCATCTTTGTATAATACAATCCAGAACATAGAACAAGCAGTTTTTCTAATACAAGTTTCTAGTTCGATATTGTTTTAGTAATAAGAAGATACTTTTTACTGCCTTCATTGGTTGTTTCAATATGACAGTCATTATGACGTATATCTTTGAAACTCAATAAATTTCTTCTGGATTGTGAAGAGAATAGAGTATCATCAATACAAAATTTGGTGCCATTAAGCAACAAAATATAAGTTCTTCCGGAACTCTCAATTAAATCTGATGAACCTGATATAGTATAGACATAGGCTTTACTTAGTGTTAGATTTTGAAAATATTTCTTTTCTTTGAGAATTGTGTGAGTTGTAGTATTGTCAGCCAGACATATATCTCTATCATTCAACTCAGAGATAAAAAGCTCATCAATATGATCCATGATTCTACAAAATATACAAAACTTTTATTACAGATAGAAAGAAAATACATTAATTGAGTGGAACACATCCATATCCAATTAAGTATTCAATACTACTTTCAGGATGATTAAAAAAATCAGAGACATCAAGATGAGTAACATCTACATCTATTGAATCTAATAAATCATCTGATGGTTCTACTAAATTTGTTTCATGCACTTTATTCTTTCCTTCAATAGAAGTTTGATATAAATCAGCTAAGTGCCTGGCCGTATGACAGGTACGTGACTAATATCTAGTCATTCCACATCTATGACACACCTCTTTACTTTTCTTTGAAGAATTATTTTGGGGATTTTTACCCCTTTTGGAATTGTACCACTTCTGGTGATATGGTTTATTATTATCCCTTTTAATATTGTCATTTCTGGGACCAATATTTTTATAATTTCTCCTACCATGTCCATGCCCCCGATTTCTTTTAAAAGATGCACCATTCACTTCTGGGAATGATGCAAATATATTACTATTCACTTCATGGAATGATATTGAGCTAGTAGGGTGTAATTGGTGATTTGCTAATAAGAGCTCATTGTTCTACTCATCATATCATCATTGGCGATTTTCTCACTGCATAATTTTAATACTGAGCTTATTTTAAAAAATGTGGAATTCTACTCACTAACACTTTTATAATCTTGGAACCCCAGGTACAACCAATCAAAACGAGCTCTTGGGAGAATAACAGTCTTCTGGTGTTCATACCTCTCCCTTAAATTGTTCCACAAAATATAGAGATATTTTACTGTAAGATATTCAGTTTTCAGTTTTTCATGAAAATGGTGGCGAAAGAAAATCATAACTTTAGCACGGTCCTACAAGGACGTTTGATTTTCTGCCTTAATGGTTTCATTCAGGTTCATCGCATCAAGATAAATTTCGGCATCAAATATTCAAGATAAATAATTTTTCCAAGATATGTCAAGAGCAACAAATTCCAATTTTGTAAGATTTGCCATTTTAGAGAAATAAGACCACTAGCTTCAGAATTGATAGAACCGTCGTGCTGATAACGTGTTATAAAACTAAAAAGAAAACTACTATTGTAAGAGAAAAATATATAAGAAATTCTTTAAAACTCTTAAGAACTGAAACTTTATTTCTCTCTCTATATTTTCTTATGAATTTCATTACAACTGAAACCCTTATTTATAAGTTTTGAAATTACTATGCAAGTTACTATGCAAGTCACTATGCAGAATTTAAAATAATAGTAATGGGGTCATTCACATAATTTTAGTGGTGGGATAGGCAGCGGCGGCAGTCATCCCTCCACTTACAATATAATTTATTACACTTTTTTTTATTTAAATTCTACGATTTTCACAATTTTTTAGTAGCTGAAACGTCGTTTTGAAGTCTACCGACAATGATTCAAGTTGTATCTGTCATTTGTTGCATTTATCTTATTATTTTTATCATTTGATTTTCTTATTATTAATTAAAAAAAAATTATCTCTCCAATGTTTATTTGTAAAAGTTGAATCTTTTATTTTTATAAAGGAAGAAATTGAGTTTTTGTTTAGATAAAAAGTATTGCCATTGGAAATTTGTTTATAGAGTAACAGCAAAAGTGAAAACTAAAAAGTCGTCATAAAAAGAAATTGTATATTAATAAAGTTTTAAATGCATTATTTTAATATATAATGTCATGTGTGATATGGGGACCTAAAATGTATTCGACCAAAAATGTAAGCTTTTTAATGAATGAGTGATGACAATTTTCCTTAAAAAAAACTCAATTAATATAATTTTCAAATTTTATAACATAAAAAAACTTAATTAATCTAAGTCAACGAACTCAAAAAACTATCTTTAACCCATAATGACGTATTAAATAATTAAAAGATTATTTGTTGGTTTTCACTTATCTCCAACTTTTTTAATTCACAGTTAAACAAGATAGTAAACAAACTTTTTGCGACCCTTGGTGAAATTCCTCTCTCATTCCCTATGCTTTTATACAACTATTTATTTTTCATGATCCTTGTATTAGCAGAAAATTAACATTGTATGAAAATGTTCAATTCTAACCAAAATCTAATTAATGTAAGTTTTCGTTTACGATAAGATATAAAGTTAACATGATTATGATATTAAATAATTAAAAAATTATTTATACATATTTATTTATTAATAATGTAAATATCGATCATATCATGATCAATTAAAAGAATGAGGAAGTTTTTTCATAACAAATAAAATAAAGAACATATAATATATTAATATATATAGATTTTGTCAACATTGGCCGTTAGCTACCCATCAAGTTAACTACTAAAAACCAATTTGAAGTTCAAACCCCTCAATACATTGGAGTTTTCATCACCATTCATGGATATCATCACCATCTCCATATTTTCATTGCCAAAAGGCAATGAAACAAAATAAAGTACCTCTGTATCATCGTTGACATATCTCCATGCAATAATCTTCCATTCTTTCCAAAGAACATACTCTCCAACACAATTGAAGCAATGAAATTAATGCCGATCCAATCATCAATCCCACGTTCTTCATCTGATCCTTCACTCTCCACAACAATCCACTCTCACTCTCACTTACATAGTAGTAATTCCAACCACTCACCATCTTCAACTTGTCCATTAAAATCAAAATACTCTCTGCGCTCCCCAATACTTGAAAGGATTATTAATGGCATCAAAAGCCAATCCTTGGCAGCCTCCAAACGTTTTGTTTTGAAACAGAAGGATCTTGAGGCTCACAATAGAAGAAATGTCGCCATTAATGTCGACGACCCTTACTCCAATTCCACTCCATATTACAAAGGAGTGTATTGGGATTCTCTAATTACCAAAATGTCTGGCACAAAACTGACTCATTCTTCTAGAATCAATTCTGAACGCAAAAGTGACTCAACCAGTGTTGCCACCTTTAGCTCTCTCTCATCCTTCATATTTAGGGTTCGAGATATGAGGTCTAATTGCTTTAGAGTTAAAATTAAGAGTGATGAGACCTACAAACTTGCAACTTATGTCGCGCAATCTGTAGGTCACACTCCTTTTTTTCCTTCTTCATCACCATCAGCATCGCCCCCTAGGGTGACTGGGAAGGTGTTGAAGGAGACGACCGTCAACGATGACCATGCTTTGTTAGCTAAGGAGAAGCCATTGGAGGAGAGAATAGCAGAATCCACAGCCATAACAACTGTAGTAATGCAACCATCCAAATCCAATCCAATGGCAAAAAAGTACTCTCATTTCTTGACTCAGATAACATTAGAATCGGCAACACCAAGGACAAAGGTGAGGGTTTTGAAGGAGATGAGTGAAATAAGGTACGAAAGCATGGACAAAGGCGATGTTAATGATTTGTTAGTTCAGCAGAAGTTCTTGAGAGAGAGTGCAGAAGAACCCGCACCCAAAATACCAACCAGCCTAGTAATATTGCAGCCATCCAAATCAAAAGACCGAATCATAAATGTGAAAGATGGCAATGAAATGATGAGGAAAAACCGCGAGTTTGTATGGGCAAACAAGTACCAACCCAAGTCCTTAGATGACTTCATTTGCAATCGGGAAAAAGCCATGGAACTTCTAGCTTTGGTTAGACTTTAAAATTTCCTCATTCTGCTTTAATACATGTCTCTGATACTTGCTATATATGATTTTATTGAACTGTTATACAATTATATTCTTTGAGTCATCATTTTCATTGCAACTTGTGTTTGGTATTTTTAGATCAGAGAGGGAGGATGTGGCCATATTATATTTGAGGGGCCATCGGGCGTGGGGAAGAGAACCATGATATGGGCTATGCTTCGAGAGGCTTTTGGACCTGAAAGAGTACAGGTACGTAGTAATTAATATATATGTGTGTGTGATGGAAGAGTGCTAGATTGAATCTTAGAATGATATAAAGAGATAAAAAAGTGAGAAAAAATATCCCTTGGTAGCTATAAGATGGAAAATTTATTGCTTTTTTGTCTCTAAATTGGTTGAATACTTTGAATGGAATAAGAAGGGAGTTGTGAGTTGTAGAGATGATAAGGCTTGGCTAGAAATAAGGGCTGGCATGTGGAGACCCAGTCTTCAAGTGGGAGGATATCGAGTTGCATGTGGATAGTGGTTTGGGAGCTGAAAATTGAGTGTTAGAAATCATGCTCGACACTTGGCTTAAACAAGATTTAAACAGAGAGTTGCGCTTGACACTCGTTCGATACCTCGCTCGAGTGAATATCGCAAAATTTTTGAAATTAGGGTTTTCAATATTGTTTTACTATAAATATGTTACGTTTGACTGGTTATACATGGCTGTTAGCATATTCGAAATGGAAATTATCTAGTGAGTGCATATTGTGGGAGGGAGCAAAAAATCTAGTGAGTGAGTTGAGATTAAGTGATTATAATTTTTGCTAATTAATGAGATTTTTACAGCTATGTGAATATAAGCAATTTACTGAATCACGTATATTGTGTGTCTTGTACTTGATCATGTTTACTTTTACTTTTGTTTGCCGTTGGTGTGTGTGTTTTGCACAACAATTAATATCAAGAGTCAAGATCGAATCTAAAGGAGAACGATAGTTGGAGATAAAATGAACGCACTCGGGATCGAAAAGTTTGACGGCACTAATTTTGGGTACTAGAATATGCAGATCAATGACTATTTCTATGGGAAGAGGCTCCACCTTCCATTGTTAGAAAAGAAGCCGAAGAGCATGGATGATGCTTAGTGGACACTGTTAGATCGACAGTTTCTGAAGATTATTTAGCTGACCTTGTCCAGAATAATGGCACACAATGTCAGTAAAGAGAAAATCACAACGCATCTCATAACGACTTTATCAATTATGTATGAAAAGCCGTCGGCGAATAACAAAGTGCAGTTGATGAAAAAATTATTCAATTTAAAGATGTCAAAAGGTATGTATGTGGCTCAACACTTAAATGAATTCAATACGATCACAAATCAATTGTCTTCTATAGAGATTGAGTTTGATGATGATATTAGAGTATCGATTATGTTGGCATCGTTGCCAAATAATTGAGAGGCCATCAAAATGGTTGTGAGCAGTTCAACTAGCAAGATGAAACTGACCTATGACGAAGTATGTGACACGATCCTTATTGAAGAGTATGTAGGAGAGACTCTAGTGAGTTTTCAAGTTCGAGATTGGCCTTGAATTTTGACAATCGGGGTAAAGGACATAACAGGTCGAGTTCCAAGAATTGGGGGGATAAGCAAGATGAGATCTAGGCAGCAGATGACGTGCTGGAATTGTGGCAAGCTGAGCTACATCAAAAGAAACTGCAGAAATCAAGAAAGTGCTGAAGATAATGATGCGAATGTAGTGGCAGAAGAAATTCATGATGCCCTACTTCTTGTAGTGCACAGTTCAATTGATGATTGGGTATTGAATTCAGGGACTTCGTTCCATAGCACCTTACATCGAGAGATCATGCAAAATTATGTTACTAGTGATTTTGGGAAGATATATGTGGCTGATGAAGAGGCACTAGATGTAGTGGAGTGGGTGATGTGTGCATCACACTTTCAAATAAGGCGTGTGGACTTTTCAGCAAGTTAGACATGTTCCAATTCTGAAGAAAAATCTAATCTTTATGGGTAGTTTGATGATCGTGATTATGCAGTAGTGTTCTCTGGAGGAGTCTAGAATATCACTAAGGGTGCGCTGATTTTAGTGCATGGTAAAAGACACAACTCTTTGTATTTCACATTAGGGTCAAGTGATGTACAAAGAAATACAAGAGTGCAAAATGGCAAGTTTGATCATGTGAAACATTTGAGGAAGTCAAATTGAGTTAGCTTTATCGTTTCTCTTATAAGCTTGGAGAAGTTGGTTGAGGTTGCCAAGTATGGTTTGAGACTAGATACTCCTAGTATAGTAGGAGTTGTGAATCGCCCAGTGGATGTGCTAACTAAAGGCGATGTACGTGCAAAACTAAAGTCGAGCCCGACTTCAATTCATTTTTTGACTTGAAAAAATGAGTTGTAAGCTGCAGAGATGATAAGAGTTTGGCTAAAAATAAGGGCTAGCATATAGAGACCTAGTCTCCAAATGTGAGATTGTTGGATTGTATGTGAAAACTAGTCTGGGAGCTAAAAACCGGATGTTAGAAATCTTGTTCGACACTTGGCTCGAGCGAGATTCAGACAGAGCTCGCTTGATACCTTGCTTAAGTGAATATCGCAGAGATTTTTGAAATTAGGGTTTCTAGCACCATTTTACTATAAATATGTTATATTTGACTGGTTATATACAACTTTCAACGTATTTGGAAAGAGAACAATTATGTAGTAAGTACATGTTGTGTGAGAGAGCAAAAAGCTCTAGAGAGAGTGAGCTGAGATTGAGTGTTGTAATCTCCTTTGGTTAATAAAATTTCTGTAGTTTTATAGACGTAAGCAATTTTTCGAACCACGTATATTGTATATCGTGTGCTTGCTTTTATTTTTGTTTGTCATCGTTGGTATGTGTGTTTTGCACAACAATAAGGATAATAGTTGATGGTGTATGAAATCCTACATTGCTTGGGATAAGAAGTTATTACTCTTTATAAAATTATAATGGAACTCTAATTATATCATTAAATAGTCTTTTTAGAGTATATATCAAATGGTTTAGACTGACCTTACAAAGGCAACCAATTAACCAACTATAAGTAGAAGATTGAATGATAAGTTCTCTTCATATCTTCCAAGTTTCAAATTAGGTTATGTAGGGAAAGTAACCATCATGAAAATTAGCAAAGTTTTGGATTCCAATCATGAGACTGTTTTGGGTTCAAGTACTAAAATGAAATATTTTTGATATTGTAATATTCTAATGGATTGTTTGGGGATAGCCAAAATGATTATGAATATGATTTATATATATATATATATATAATGATGCAGTGAATAATATGTTTTTTTTGCATGTTACAGGCGAGGGACGTATGCAAGGCATTTGACTTGAAGGTATTTTTTATCGCATGTCCAAATGGAACTTATTCTTGTTTAGTTGACTTGATAAGGCCTGTCAGCTAAAATGATTATGAATATGATTTTTCTTCCCAACTTGCGCAAATGTTGGGCGTAATGTTCAATTTGAATATTCATATACTAGATGTATTGAATTTGGGGTCTTCAATCCGATATCTTGAGTTTGGACTTAAGTCAACTAAGCAATAATAACTTTCACATAGTATACATTTAACAGATGTTAATGCTCTACTTTAATATTCTTGATCAACATGTCCCCCACATAGTACACCTTTTTATTCCTCCCAATACATCAATTGAACATCGCTTTTACAAGCCATTTGCATATCGCTCAAATATTCTTCAATCTAAAGAGCATGATATTCATATAATAGTACAATCCTTATGCATCCATGAAAATCAAGTTTAATAAGAGATTTATATATGGATGGCAATGGAAAACGATATATCTTAGAACAAGTATTATTCAAGTCAAGATATCTTGGATATCATTAATGGCTTAAAAAGTCAATCCTTAACGGCCTCCATCTTTATATTTATGGCTGAGATATCATTTTCTGGTCAAAATTTAAAAACAGAGGATCGTTTTTTTTTTGTAATATACAATGAAACTGATATGGTTTTCTACTTTACATATGATAGAAGTGAAACTCTTCCATTCACGAAACAATTTGGAGAATTTATTGAAAGTATTTTTAGTCCTAACAATAAAACTTCAAATCATTTTTTTTTTTTGCCTTTTAGTAATAGACAAATGTGTAGACAAGTTGAAACTTCTTTTGGAAATGATAACAAGACAAATGTGTAGACAAGTTGGATATTTCTATTTTGATTTTCTAATAAAAAGGAGTAACCTTTAGCCAAAACATTTGATAGGGTGAAATGTTGGGAAAGATCCAAGTAAATGTAAAGCAATCTCCCCAGCACATTGAAGTTAATCTCTCTGAACTAAAGGGCTATGAGAAGCATGTTGTTGTTGAACTTATCAAGGAAACACAAAACATGATTCCTAACAAAGGTTTGCCATGTGACTTCGACAATTGCCGAGGTAGATTCACTAACTTTTAAAAAAGGTTTTCAAAATGCTATTGAAGTGAAGTCCTGCATAGATATTTATTGTCTTGCCTTTGCAGCAATTATTCTATATGAGATAAAAAAAAGTTATCCACAGATGCCTTACTATATATAAAGTGGCTATTGGAACGGTATAAAGGATGTAATAAGGTTTTCTTCTGTTGCTCTGATCTCTCAAAACTTCAACCCATCAAAACAATTTGCACGGTTGTTCAACTGGTACGACCTTCACATAAAGAGGTTAGAAATTTTCTATAGATTTCTATTAGTTTACCAACACATATGTATGGTTGACTAGAGTTTGATGAACAAATGCTGAAAATTTCTAGATTGTTGAAGTTTTGAAGTTCATAGCTAAACAAGAAGGCATAGAATTGCCATATCGATTGGCTGAAAAATTTGCAGAGCAGTCTAAAAATAATCTTCGTCAAGCCATTAGATCATTTGAGGCCTCTTGGTTGGCCAAGTAAGAGTAATCTTCAACCATTCATTAGGCTTAATCATTTTCCTTTCTATCAATGAGTGATTTTGTTTTTTCCCCTAATTACGTGTGATTGTAGTTATCCATTTCAAGCAGATCAAGAGATTTTGATTGGATGGGAAGATGACATTGCAAATATTGCTAAGGATATAGTAGAAGAGCAAAGTCCAAAACAGTAAGATGTTGTTTTGCCATTATTGTTACGTACCAATTAGACGCCTAGCTGACATAATGTAACACAATTTGAGTTAAATAGGAAGTCCAATTGTGTAGCTGGAATCATTTTCTTATCATCATTTATAGAGAAAAATCTCATATCATCTTCTACTAATTAAATTGATTATTTCTCATTAATCTTAGGTTATATATAATTCATGGGATGCTTCAAAATCTCATAGAGCATGATGTATCCCCCGTCTCTATATTTAAGGTAAACAAGTACTATTGAATGCATGCAGCTATAGTAGAATCAATATGTCTTATATTTATATTATTTTAAAGAAATTGTCTTAATATGCTTGCAGTTTCTGGTAAAAGAGTTAAAGAAGCATGCACGAGAGGAATTAAAACAACAAATTGATAAACTGTACGAGGAATACAGTGTATGAACTTAGACTTTGTGTATTGAACCATTGATCATACTTGTTTCAATAGGCAAACTTCTTTCTTTCTAACTTGTACCTTGTTTTCTTGCATCTAGAGGGTTGATGAAAATTTATTTGAAAGTCAAAAATTGGCTTTTGCAAATAATAAATCCGAGGAAACATGCAAAGGAGCTCATGACCCAATAAGAAGGAATATTGTTCAACAATTTTTGAAAATCGAAGGTAAAACAATTGCTAGTTTATAATATATCATGATGCTTTATGTTATTCTTATAGCCTTAACTCTCAAGAAATATTTTCCTTTATTTTGATGGCCTGACCAACATTAATTTAATAAGAGAAATAATGTTTTCTCCTTAATGCTAGAGAATAAACAAAAATTAAAGAATAATTCTCTCATTTTCCTTTATTGTGACAAATGTTCTTTCTTACATTATCTTGCGCAGAGTTTATAGCAAGATTCATGAGTTGCTATAAGTTATCAATCACACCAAACAAAAGTGTGCAACATTGAAGTGGGATTTCTTGCTTGCCCTTAGCTCAATCAAATTATCTAATGTTAAAAATATGAATAAATGGCTACTTACTTTCATGTTTAGCAAGCTTGAAATAAGGACTTGAAAAATAAGGAATCATCCATATAGTTGTTTGTTTTAAGCATCATTCCTGTAAATGTATATTCAAAACCAAATAATCCAATCATGAAATTGGATATGCTTTGCATAATTATAAGTTGGCAAGAGTGTAATGTATGTAGAAACTGCGATGGACATATATTAACCAAAAACATCATCATAGGTACTAAGAATATTTATTTAAAAAACAAACAATTATTGATGGAAAAAAAAAGTAAAAAGTAAAAATAAAAATAAATAAAATTGGTCCACCACAAGTTTCCTTTGTGAAAAACACATTTTCCATCATTATTGCCATCTAATTCTCATTAATTAAGGAGATGTTTCAAATGCCATCTTTACAATTCCGATCTTTTCCTCCTCCTTCACACATTCATGCACATAATTTGGGCATTTCCACCATGAAGGACTCTAAATCTAATTTAAATCTTACCCTTTTAACATACTACATGCATCAAATTGGATAAATTGTAGTTGATCTCTTAGTTAAATTATTGATATATCAGCATCATGTTTTGGATTGTCTTTACAATGATTCTCATGTATTTCTTCTTCTTGCAACAATCTCAATGTACTACTTAATATGCATGACGTGATAGGAATGATAAAGTCCAAAACAAAAACTTCATGATTATCTCCTACTACTGCTGCTAATTACATCTCAGAATTTCATAGGGAATTTACAACCAGAGATTAAATTTTGCTCAATGAGGTCGAATCATAAATTGCAATTTTTATGACTTCATGACTATGAAAGGCAATATAAGTTCCTAGAGCAGCAAATCACACACATACACACACACAGACACAAATGACATGTATGACCCATTAGTTTACCTCCTTATTTTAATCGCTAATATATTAATTTTTTTTAATTAATAACTAAGGAAGTGACTTGTAGCATATTGGTGTATTTTTTGCATTTTTAAAAAATATTTAAATATGTTCAAAAATATTGGGCGGCACACTAACACTACTCCTTAATATATATAGCTCACCCCTTTGGTGCAACGGTCATCCAAGATTGAAGCTATTCCACGCTCTTGTAACTTCAACTTACATTTTTTAGTATTTGTGGCATTTTTGAGGGGAAAAATGATGCATTAGCAATGAATTGATAATAATTATTTTCTTCTTCTTCTTCCTTTTATTTAAACTATTTTTTTTTTACCCAAATCTAGTTTCCCACCATTTTGTTCTAAAATATAAAGAATTTGAGAAAACACAGTACTAAAGATATTGGTCATGCCTTTAAAAGATAAGCAGTTTAGAAAAAGGTATTAATCTTTATTCAAGATCCATAGATAAAATCATAAATACCACATAAGATATCTAAAATAAGAATTGAGATGTCTAAGCTTAATAATATATGTACAAGCTGATATGAAGCTTCTTATAATCTATTTTATCATCATATATATATATATATGTATGCAATTCATGGATATTGTTGGTGCTGGAGATGACAACTCATAAATATTTTTGTAATAGAATGAAGGGAATTGCTAGGTTTACAAAAAGTTCTACATATATAAAGTTCACAAATTGACGTAGCTATATGCGATACATTAGATCTATTATATTTTTATATAAAGAATTTGTAATCTGACGTATCACATCAAACTACGTCAATTTGTAGAATTTTATTTGTGATATCTTTTTATAGACCAAACAATTCTATAGAATCTTGAAGCATGATTTTACAATTATCATGTAAGCTCCAAATCAAACACAAATTAAACCGAAACTATAAGCTCCAAATCAATCTAACCAAAGTTTATCCAAAACCCTATGTGGTTTTGTCTTACTTGAGAGATTCATACCTTAGTTACAATTACCATAGCACACTGACCGGTTAAAATAAAACAGATTGAGGGAAAAATACTGTAATGACTAATTTTCTTTCAATATCAAATAAAACTCTATCTCTTTAAAAAAAAAACCGCATCAAGGCTTCAAAACATAGACAAATTTGAAAGATAAAATTATGTTAGAAAAACAAAGAAAATAAAAAATGTTGGCATAACTTTAATGATAATACTAATTCCAACATAAAAGAAAGGTAAAAGATAATGAACCTATAAACTTATATTACTCAAAAACAAAAAAAAACAAAAACAAAAAGCTCAATTACCCATCGATGGCTATTTCAATATTTTAAAAGGTAGCAATTAAACAAATCTATTATCCAAGAATGAGGTAGACATGAATACTTGGAAAATGTTCATTCCCATTAATTTTTATTATTAAGAAGTTCTTATTTTTAGACTTTGAAAATGTTAAAAAAGAGTTTTACATTGAAATCCATCGTAATACTTAAAGTGTAAGAAAGTCATTACAATTTAAAAAGAATTTTGGGAGGCCAACTTGTCATCACCTCTGTTTTCATTGAACTTAAATAATGTACATAGTCGATTTTATAATGTTTAACTATGGACTGTACAACTTTACAAGAGTAAATGTAATCTGTGAAACATGGACATCCAAGAGAAAACTATGGGAGCACATCACGTTGATTTATGAGAGAATTGAGGAGAGGATTCGGCTACTGCTTTGGGTATCTTTGTATGACAGCTCAAGATTCATGTAAATTAGCTGTAATTTTGGGATCTTGATGGACTGCTTCATCACTAAGTTTAACAACCCCTCCCCTCTCAAGTTGATGGGGATTAAAATCACCATTAATTTGGATCTCATTTAAGCAAACTGTGGAGTAGTTTGTCCTTTTGTGAAAATATCACCAATTTGATCTTGTGCTGAAACGTGATTTTCTTGAATGAATGTCTTTGTTTAAAACTTTTTCTCGAATGAAGTGGTAGTCAACTTTAATATATTTTTTTACGAGCATGAAATACTGAATTTGATGCTAATACAATTGCTCCAATATTATTGCACCAAATAGTTGGAATTGTTGGTATTGTGACACCAAGTTCTTTTATAAGTATACGTATCCAATACGACTCGGTTGTGGCAATTACAAGGCTGCGATACTCTGCTTCAGTACTACTTTTTGAGACAATGGGTTGCTTATTTGTTGTCCAACTTATAAGATTTGATCCGAGGAAGATTCCATAACCTGTTGTGTTGCGACAATCACTTGGATTCCCAACCCAATTGGAATCACAATAAGCATTGAGTTGAATGTCACCATTGGAGAAGTATAGGCCATAGTCAATATTACTGTTGAGATAATGAAGCACTTATTTCACAGTAACCCAGTGTGGCTCACGGGAATTGTGCATAAATTAGCATAATTGATTCACGGCGTATGCAATATCAAGGCGAGAGATTGGACAATACTAAAGTGCTTCAACTACTCGTCGATATTTTGTGGGTACAGACAACAATTCACATTCTGTAGCTAAGAGTTTGGGGCCCGTTGTTGTGGGACAGTTTAAAGGTTTTGCTCTCCCTATTTTGGTGCTTTCAAGTAGATCCATGATATACCTCGTTTGCTGTAGTTAGAGGCCTTTTTGATCTCGACTTGCTTGGACACTTAAGAAAAAGCTTAGTTAACCCAAATCTTTAACAAGAAATGAACTCATTAGTGATCAAATGAAAGGTCGATTGCACTTTCGCTTGAACCAGTGATGAGAATGTCATCGACATAAATTAATACATATAATTTCACAAAATCCATAGCATAACTAAATAATGAGTAATCTGCAGTGGATTCAATAAAAAACCATATTCCAACCAGTTCTGTGATAGGCAATGAAACCAAGCATGTGGTGCTTGTTTAAGGCTATAAAGTGATTTGTCTAATCGACATACATAATCTGGGTGATTTTCATCAAAAAATCCTTTGGATTTCTCCATTAAGACTTCCTCATCTAAAAATCCATGTAAAATGGCGTTGGAAATACCCAATTGGTGGATATTCCAATTGAATGACACTGCTAGGGCAATGATCATCTGAATAGTTATACGTTTCACAACTGGTGAAAATGTTTCACTGTAATCAACTCCATACTGCTGATCAAACCCGTTTGCAATCAAATGCGCTTTATAGCTCTTAATGCTAACATCTGAGAGTCTTTTTATTTTAAAAAATCATTTATTTCTAACATGTTTATTAGATGGGCGAGAACAGAAAGACCATGTACCATTTGCCATTAACGCATCAAACTTGTGTCCCATAGTAGTACACCATTCGGGAGAAGAGAGTGCCTATGTGTAGTTGGAAGACTCAGTTTCAGTAATTACCATGGAGAGTATCTACAAAGGATATCAAGTGGAATAAACGGTAAAGTCAGGAAATGATTTCGATTTTGAGTTCCCAATCATGAATGGATTATGAGTTTGTCTAGGTTAGCGATTTGGTTTATGGGTATGGGAATATGAGTAGTTATGGATGACGGAAGTGGAGATTGGGTGGGTTGCACGGGATCAGGGTCAATTTGGGTCTAGTGTAAAGGTGATTGATTTTGTGTGGATGTGGGGGGCGTAGGTTGTGTGGTTTCGGTTTGGTGGTTTGGAGTGCTGTGGTGAGAGTTTTGATTTTGTTGGTCAATTTCTAATGTGGGAGATGGGTTTATGTTAGAATAGGGGAGAAGAAGAGGAGAAGTGAACATACCTGGGGAAGCTTCACTCGACAGGGCAGGGGAAGAAAGTACTCCATGTTTTGTAGGAATTCAGTCTCATTGAATATGATATTTTGGGATACAAAGACATGCTCGATCCTGTAATCAAGGCATCTGTATCCTCTTTGTTGACCGGAATATCCAATAAATATACACTCTTTGTTATAGAAATATAGTTTCTTGTCCTCATATGGTATGGGCAAAAGAAAAAAAGTTGAGCCAAAAGTTTTTAAATGTGAAAATTTTGGAATTTTGTTGTGAAGCATGTAAAGCGGTGTTAAGTTATTAACACTTTTGTTGGAAGACGATTGATGAGATAAACTAATGTTAGAAATGCATCGGCTCAATATGTGTTCGGAAGTTGAGAGTGAGCAAGAAGTGTTAAAGCAGTTTCAACAATATGGTGATGTTTGCGCTTAGTGATGCCATTTTGTTGAGATGTATGAGGGCAAGTTAAGCGATGAAAAATGTCATTTTCTTGTAAAAATGATTTGAAAGAGGTGGTAGTGAATTCACCACTGTTATCAGTTTGTAATTATTGAATTTTACAAGAAGAGACATTTACCACTAGTGCCTTGAATTGTTTGAAAATGGCGAAGAATTCATTTTTGAATTTAATGGAGTATAACCAAGTGAAGCGTTAAAATCATCAATAAAAAAGCACATAGTATTTTGCTCCACCAACCGAATACATAGGTGATGTCTATACATCAAAATGAATAAGAGTTAAGGGCCTAGAGGTTTGGCGAGTTGAGTCACTATAGGGTAATTGTTTAGATTTCCCTAAAGGACATGAAAAACAAAATCCTAATTTATTGGAAATGGAAACATCTAAATACTTGGACTGAAATAGCTTATTTAAAACAACTTGAAACGAGTGCCCTAGATGATCATGCCACATGTCGAGGGTAGTAGACACACCATTTTTGTTGTGAAACAAGAAATTTTATTGGATGGACTTTTATTTTCTGCAATTGGATAGAGTCCATTCTTAACTTGCCTATTGAGTAAAATCGCCCCGTGTTGTTCTCCTTAGCAAAAAAATTATTTTCGATTAGTACAAAATAACAGTCATCATCTAAACAAAAACGATTGATAGAGATTAAATTTGAGGAAGCATTTGGACAATGAAGGACATTTGAAAGAGTAAAATTGGATTGATTTGTGGTAAGTGAAGTGGAACCCGTATTATTATTTTTTTTTATCACCAAACTTGAACCATTTCCGACGGTGATTGTCTCTTCCCTTTTATAGGGCTGCGAGGTGGTGAGATTTATCTTGTTATTGGTTATGTGTGCGTTGGCACCATTATCGGCATGCCGCACCTATTGAGCATAAGAAAAGTTGTTTTCAACAGCCATTGCAACAAGGTTGGATGGTGGTAAGCATCCTTGATAGGAGAAGTCAAACCAATAGTAGCAGTCAATAGCCTTGTGGCCCTTTTTAGCATAAATTTGACAGATGGGTTGGTTGTCATTAGGTTGTTGTGCATCAGACTTGTTGTTTTAGGAGCCCATAAGAGTTTGGCGATTAGGCTTGCGGACTTGTGGAGAGAAGCCGGTTCCTTTATTTGCTCTTGGGAGTCCTGGTTTCGAGTGTGCCACAAAGGCAAAGTTAGTTCCTACAAGTGCCAAGTTGTTTGATGATGTCTCCATTAATGTCTCAAAATCGAGAATCTTAGTTTGAAAATCATCTAGAGAAATTTTTTTTGTCTCGTGTTGCAAAGGTAAAGGCAGTCACAATGACATAAAATGCGGCTTGAGTTTGCTTATGAGATAAGTGATTAGGTCTTGTTCGTCTACCAATTTCCCTGTGACAGACAATTGATCAGAGAGAACTTTAGCCTCTTCAATGTAAGAAAGGCATGAATACCTTGGTTAATTGTTTGAAGTTGGCATTTCAAAAAAATGATTCGAGATCACGATGTGGATGAAAAGTGGGCTTGAAGAGAGTCCCAGACTTGTTTCGAGGTCTCGTGATTGAGGATCGTGGAAACAAGTTTCTCCACAATTGATGTTGTCTTGTTTAGATCAACGTTGGTACTCCAGATTCGGGGAGCTGTCGGGTTGAGTTTTTGTTGGAGCAGGGTTGGTGCCATCAACTAAGTCAAACATGTCGTGACTCTTTAAGAATAATAGAAATTGGATCCTTTAGGTGAGATAATTGGGGCCATCCAATTTTGAAAATTGAGGGGTATTTTGTAGTAAAGAGGTCATTGAAGTTTGAGAAGGTGTTTGTAGAAGTAGGTCGAAGGTTTTAAGTTGACCGTTAGCCTTTTCTGGCTCATACTATGTAAGAAAGTCAATACGGACTGAAATGAATTTTGGGAGGCCAACTTGCCATCGACTCTGTTTCTATTTAATTTAAATAATGTACAGAGTCGACTTTACAATGTTTAACTATGGAATATATAGCTTTACAAGAGTAAATGTACCCTACATGGGAGCACATCACGTTGATTTATAAAAGAATTGAGGAGAGGATTTGGCTACTGCTTTGGGGTATCTTTGTATGACAGCTCGAGATTCATGTAAATCAGCTGCAATTTCGGGATCTTGATTGACTGCTTCATCCCTCTTTCTAACATAAAGAAACAATCTCACCACAACAATTTTTGATCTTGTGAACAACGTATGCATAGAGAGTATTGGCGATATTGTATTACCCATCTTTTACCCAACGAAGTTACGAAACCCACAAGTTATTTTAACTTATTGCAAGCTCAGTGAAAACAAATCACAATCAAGAAGCATTCGGGATCCTTAAAGTCGAGATGATATGAACAGATAAAATCGCAGAGATAGAGCATAGCAAAACTCTAGAACAACTCACAGAAATGCAATGGAGCAATGTGAGAGAAAGATGGGAAAGCCGAGAAGGCTAAACTCGCAGATTTGTGCTTCGTATGTAAGAGAGATAGGAGTAAGCGACAGATTTCGAAATGAAATTAGAGTTCGAAGTTTCTTATTGGTGATGAAATATATTCGACAGCAGTGTGAGCTTGACAAATAAAGAAGACGAGGAAGCTTAGGATTTCAAAAGCTCATTCCAAAAAAATCAATCAAACAATTTTGTTCGAACGCTCCAAGGGTTTATTTTATTTTTTTTGTATCTTCAGACATCTTTTTATTTTGAATATTTTTAAATATGTTCGAATAGATGATGGTGCACGCCAAGCGAGTTATCTGAGCAATAAATTTCGGATGCACAAGTAAGAATACTCAAGTGTTTTTTTTTTTATTTAATTTCTTAGATGGAAATGCTATCTATAGTTATAATTTTACTTGCGTAAATATACGTGTCGGTGTGTCAGCTCTTGAATTGAAAATTGTGAAAAACTTATATTTGAAAATTAGAAAGAAAAAACACTAAAGAATGAGATTGTTACTCACTCAGTATGAATGATATTGTATATACATGTAACATTACTTATTTTTTAAATATTAGGAATGCTTTTTGTCTTTTTGAGGTTAAAAGAGAGTATATGGGGTAATGCTATTTACTCTTGAAATGTGCATTCTCCACGTACTCTCTTTAAAAAAATTAAAAATTATCATTAAAAAAATAATTTTTCATGAGTTTCCGATATACTCATTTAAAAAAAACGCCTGTGACTGAAAATATTGTTTCTTATTTTTTATTTTTATTTTTATTTTTATTTTTTCCATATATTTAAAAGTAGTATCGAAGCAGGCAGTTCCTTACTTGATACATACGTGCATCAAGCAACCATCTGCATGTAACTTTACATGTTATTAATGATACGTAGCTCCATTATTATCTTTTGAAAAATTTTGCTTCAAATAATTATTTGAAAAACTAGTCAACGTTCAACTCAAAATAACCGAACCCATGTGTGTAGGATAGAATCCTAAAACAAAATCGAATACCCAAAAATTTAAATAACTGAATCCGTTTGTTTAGGATAAAATCTGATCTCTTGAATGTTGCTAATTATATTTTCTCCACATTTCTCTTTTCAGGGTGTATTTAATTACCCGTTTTAGTCTTCGCCAAAAAATCAGTACTTCACAAACGTGCTCTGCTCTTCATTTTCCTCTTCCTCTTTCCCAGTAAGCATGCTCTGCTCTTCCTCTTCCTCTTCCTCTTTAAGTTGTTTCAAAGTTCTAAAGTGCATAATCTTATACAGAAGGAGCCTCTGATTTATGATTCTCACATGGTTTGTGTCCTATCAGGATGTATATTTGTGTGATACCTATGAAGCCTCTGCTATTCATAGAATCTATATTAAACAAAAGAAATAGAAACAAATGTAGAGATTTGAACTGTTGAAAACAAATTATCTTTCACAATTTGGTTTTTGAAAAAGTATATGCATATGCAAGTACATATCTTTGCGGCTAGACTCCATTACATACCATTCGTCATCCTTCACACTACATACCAAACATTTTGTAAAAGAATAAATAAATAAATAAAACAATGTGTATTGTGTGGTGTGGTGGATGATGAATAGAAATTTTCATCTCACTAGATGATGCCAAATCCTCCAGAAATTTCAATTTTTTAAGCATTGCTGTTCAAGTTCCCCTCAAATTTGAGGAGAATTAATCGTGTGCTTTAATGTTTGTACAGCATTTTTTTTTTGTTGTCTCAAATTTACTATTATCTTCTGCTGACACACAATTCATGCAATTTTGGTAAATCATTCAGAACATTTTTTTCTCTCTTCCTTTATTTCTTTTGGAATGTAAACTATACACAACTAGACATTCCAAAATATATATAGATGTATCTTTGCCTTTACTTCAAAAAATATGACTTCTCTTACTCTGTCCAATGGGTCAAAAATTTTCATCTTTCTTTGGTAAGGTTGGAGATACAGTTCTATTGTGAAGAGGAAAACCAGGTAGAGACCATAACAGCTAGCACTTTCAGCTTCCAGTTTTGCACTAAAAGGACTTGATAAAGCAAACAACACCTAACAGCAACTCCTCTGCTTTGTAAAGTGCAATAGTATAAGTATTGCAATGATGTTGAGCTTACAAAAAGGTGGATACTCTAGGTAAAAATCTCCTTCCCCTTCCCTTTCTTCCTTATATTTCTAGATATATTTGTCTTTTTAAATTTTTTTTTTTTTTTTTTTTTGTTTTGTTTTTTGCCCCTTTCCCTATTCACAGGTTGTTGAAGCCTACAGCAGCTTCCCAAGATGTGCAGCTTCTCGTACGTGTGCGCCATTTACGATTTCTTCTTCTCTTTTTCTGCATTTATTACTTCCTTTCTGGTAAACTAGTGTTACTGCAACATATACAAAAATATACATGTTCAAGTGCTACTTCCATTCAAATTTATGTAGGAACATCTGGTTGCAAGATCAGCAAAAATATCTGAAATACTCAAAGAGAGCTCCCAGGAGGGTCTCTCTCATTTCCTTCAAGACATGCCAGCTGAAGCAAAGACTTTTGATGTTGTCATCAAATTCTGCTATGGGTATGAACTGGACATGTCCACTGAGAATGTCGTACCAGTCACTTGCCTTGCTTTTCACTTAAAGATGATTGAAAGTCATAGCAAAAATAATCTTTTACGCAAGGCCCTTACTTTCTTTGAACAAAGAGTCCTCCCTAGCTGGAATGAAACAATTAAGGCTCTCTGTACCGTGGAAAACATATACAAGCAAGCCCTCGGTTATGGCTTGGTAGATGCCTGTATAGAGTCTCTTGTCGCAAAGGCATTGGCAGATCCTAGCCTTCTTGGTGAATCAACCAAGAATTTGATCTGTGCTGATGATAGGGAGGATGATGATGACATTGTCTATAGGACAAATGCAAGGAGAAGGCTTTTTGATCTTGAAAGGCAGTCTGAGGATTTGACAGTGCTGCCTCTCCTACTCTATGAGTCTATCATTCTTGCAATGAATAAGCGTGTTGTCCCACCAAAGAATGTGGCTGTATCCCTCTCTGCATATGCAAAGAAGTGGGTTTCATCCACCTCCACAGGGAGGGAAAAAATGTCAATTTATAGGAGGAATGCTGAAAGGGAAGTCATTGAAGCTGTGGAAAGGCTTTTATCTCATGAGAGAGGAATCCTTTCTTGCACGGTATTGTTTGACATGCTGCGCTCCGCAATAAGTTTGGAAGCAAGCTCTGATTGCATAAATGGTTTCAAGGTCCGGATTGGAAAACAACTAGAGGAGGCCACCGTCAAAGACCTCTTTATACCCTTTCAAGGAAACACTAAGGAAGATATTGAGTGCTTGAGGGAGATACTGAAATCTTTTTATGGAAACTACAATCATTCCAACCTATCAGGATTAATTGCAGTAGCAGAACTCATGGAGAGATTCTTGGCAGAGGTTTCGAGTAACATAGATTTGAAGCCAGAGGAATTTGTTTCATTAGCAGATATATTAATTGCAGCATCTCTGGTAACTCAAAGAAGATCTGATGGAATTTATAGAGCTATTGACATCTACTTGCACCATCATAGATACCTGACCGAGTCAGAGAGAGAGGAAGTGTGCCTGGTGCTGGATTGCCAAAAGATGTCTCCTGAAGCTCGGGAACATGCAGCCAGAAATGAAAGATTGCCATTAAGGGTGGTAGTGCAGGTTTTGTTTGTGGGGCAGTTGCAACTGCGCGACACAATCTTGGGGGAGACGCAGGATTCTGACAACAAATGGAGAAAGGAGGTGGGAGGGGATGATGATCTAGAGAAGCTGGACTGTGGTGAGGAACAAGTGAGGAATGAAGTGGAGAAAATGAGCCACAAGGTGATGGAGTTAGAGAGGGAATGCTGTATGATGAGGAAAGAGATCCAGAGTGGCTGCAGCCAAAGTGTCAAAAAAGAGAAAGTTGGCATGTGGAGAGAAATGAAGAGGAAGTTCGGGTGCAGCACTAGCATGCACGACTATAACTGCCAGATAAAGAAGAAGAAGGTGCATCCCAAATAAATATCACAAGAAGATTAATGATCCAACTAGTTATTTCTTTTTCATCTAGTTTTTCCCACATCTTAGCTTCCATTGTTCCCTGGTTAATATGACCAGAATCCTTTCAAGCTCTAAAGTTTTCTAGTTCTTACACCTTTTCAGCTTAGTTAATTTCTTTCCCATCCTGATCAATATTACAAATTGAAGGAGCCCATTTTTCTAATCTGAAGATGATTTAGAATAACCACAAACAACAGGAAAGCTAGAATTGCAGTGACATCAATTCACCATTCCAGGGGGTTTTAGTTAACAAAAAGTCTGGGCAGTCACTTTTGCGTACTCTACTAATATGATTGGCTGCATCTTTTTTTTTTTAATTTAAAATAATTACTTTGGCCAATCACATTACTGGAGTGCGCAAAGAATACGCAAAAATGACTGCATGTAGTAAACCCCGTTAGCTAAAGATCCACCCTCACAATTGTTCGTCACATTGCAGGGAGAGGAATTCTAAATTTTGCAGAAAAGGCTTGGAACACTTAAAAATATCAGAAAAAAAGAATCTCAATATATATACAAGTCATTTAATTCACTAATCAAATTTGTAAATTTGATTTGCAAGATTCAAATTTATAGTTTTTCTTACGAGTCAAATCCTGCTACATAAGCAATGTGGAGTGTGTCCTTTACTCCTGCTTATGAATAGGATTTTTCTACATACAAAGATTTGGGAAACCTCTTATGGAGATTGAAGATCATAAAACCACAGTATATTTGTTGTGCCACATCTTGTATCTGAAGATTCTGTACTCCACGCACAAAGAAGCCAAAGTAGAAAATACTAAAGATAAAAGGAAGAAAAAAGCAAACGCCCGTGATATACCAACGACAAATTCTTTTGATCCTTCCTTTTTATAATTCTTTATTCTTATTTTACATGCATTAACGTTACTTCTAAAATTTACATCACTTTCTTAGCAAAACACAGAACTTAGCATTACACCAAGTACCCACAAAAAGTAGTATTTATAGGAGAAAATACAAGATTTCTCCTGTCATCCCCCAAAGAATTTGTTTCCATAAGAGCGCCAATCCCTCTAAAGTAAAAGAGCTAATTTGTCAAACAAGTAGTAGGCCATTTCTCTATATGGAAATGCATCCTCTGCACGTCCATGACTTCCATTAAAAACAGAACGCCATGGCAAACGTTCATGGGTAATCACTAAAACTTGCACTTTGCCGTACCTTGATCAACACGGAACCGACACTGTTAATGGTGTTTCGCTTTCCCTAGATCCATTTACCGGAAGCTTTTCAGCTTCATCCGCTGCACCTTGCGATTCGGTTTCACGGTTTGATTCCGGGACATCACGTCCTGGATCATGGGCACTATTGTCCTCATTTCCCAACACAACGACTGCCCCAAAATGCACACGGCGTTGGCCGCCGCCGCACGGAGAGCTAATCGGGGACTCTGGGCTCCGTGAAATGTCTGTGTTTGTTGCAGTACCGCCGACGGCCGGGGTTGGTCCATGACTGCTGTTTTGCTCGTTCAGTTGTGGGTCGGTGCCGGGTTTGATGCATCTGTATAAATAAGTTAAAAGCCAAAAGGCCCATGGGATTCCAACCAGTATCATTCCTGCAATTGGAAACCAAGATGCAGAGTCTGTTTGTGGGACGAAAATGTAGAGATAGAGGAGAATTCCTCCTGATACTATGCAGGCAAAGAACATGAATGAGATGACGTATACTCTAGCATCTCCTTTCCTTTCCTCCATTGAAGACGAAGACGATAGCCTCTCCCTTGTTTTCCTTGTTGTTAGGTATCCACCATGGGAAGGTCGTATAATCCAGAGGTAACAAATTCTAAACTGGACACCATGTAGAGGCCTGAGGCCGTTGAAAGCGCCTTTGTTTGTTAGTTGGGTAACCGTTTTAATTTGCTGTCTTGCGGTGGATACTCACCGTGGCATAAAATATAAAAGGAAAATTAATAGGTAGTCAAGATGACGTGGTACTGTGATCATATCCTTACATGCTATTTAATTTTTTTTTTATGGATTTTAATTGACATAACATCTTATCATAAGATAATAAGATAAGTGTTAGATCTGCTCACATATTATATAATAAAATTTAAATACTGACATAATTTTATGTAATACGTTAAATCTACTTTATCGCCAAAAAAAAAAAATTATAATATGAAAAGACCATATTTTTTTTCTTTTGAGAGATTATCATAGACCATATTAAATCATATTAGTAAATTATCTTTCTTGCACAAGATTTATGTATGGTCAGCAATTCTTTTAATTAGGAAATAGATTAGTGCCCCCAGAGCAGCTTAGTGCCCATCTAATTACTAGACTTAAATTAGAGACTCAGGCATGAGAGCCAGTGGAAAGGAAATCAACATCTTTGTATCACTTGGACAACAACCGAGTTCCTGTCTTTTAAAATTTCTTCAACCAAACATAAAACATTGGGTGTCAAGACTCAAAGAGTCTAGACCTATTGATAAGTAAAACAAGTACGGAACAGATGGGTACTATTTATTATCATGTAAAAACACAGTAAACGACTAAATGTACCCAACATTTCCTAGTAAATCTATCTTTGGTAAATTTGAGAAGAAATAAAGTATGTTTTACATCCAAAGAGTCAGTCCTCTGTAGAATCTACAGAACAGTTGCTAAAACAATAGTAAACCAGGCACCAATTTACTGGATATAGAAAATTAACTTACGAGAGTGAGGACACTAAAAATAACTTACCCTTCTGCAGGAAAAACTGATATATATCATCCACCTTATTAAGAAACAGAAAACATTTCATTAGCAATAAGTATACTCTAGCCGCCATTGCCACTTGAAAATAATATCCATGGCCCTAGGGTGGCAATTCTCAATCAGCTCCTATATCGTCTTCGTCCCCATAATGAACCCATGGTAGCATTGACTCAAACAAGACAGCCAGTGCATTTCGATTTGCAACGTCGCGAGGAGCATGGCCATTGCCAGGTTGATTAGCAACTTGGTCTTCATCTTGCGCAAGCCCCCTCATCCTTGGGTCACCAATAAAGTTTTGAAGGTTTTCAGGTGGAATAGATGCCACTGAATCTGAGAAATCTGAAACCAACAAATGGCCATACCTGTCAACAAAACGAATCTGGTCAACTTAAGTAATGCAATAGAACTCTGCAAAACCATCATGATAACAACGCTCCAGAGAACAAGATCCACATCCAGCTTCGAATCTGGGCCTAGTACAAATATCTTAACTATATACCGGCCGACAAAAGTATTCATACTCAGTATTAGAATAAAGGTAAATTACACTTGAAACATCATTTCGTGCCACCAAATTTTAACCAGCTGCAAGTCATCTTCGAATAAAAAGTTTGGGGAGTACATTTTGAATCAGAAACTACCACCCTTTTCCAATTTGCATACCATGTCACCAACATCATCAATCTCGACACAAAACTATAGCCTTTTAATTGCACTCTTGATTACAATCTAACTGTCAAGAATATGCCATATCTTATATTTACCTATAAAAAAAATGCCATATCTTATATTTTCATCAACCTTAGCTGTTAAATCCAAACCAATGGTGCAAATTGCCTAAAAAATGGTAATTGAGGGATGCAAAATATGTTTTTCCCACAAATTATTGTTTCTACATGTCCCTCCATCCAATGTAGCTGTTAACTTGGACAGAAAGATGCATCAATAGAAGACAGTCAATCACTTGGGATCTATGAAATGACCAGATCGACCTTAAAGATTAATTTGCACCATTTCACTCAAATTACCTGAATAAACCCAAAACACAACTTCCTGGGTCTAAAGAAAAATCTCCAGAAAAGCAATAAGAAAGAGAGACCAAAAGTAGAAGAAATTAACAAATCTTCAAAATAATATTTAACATACCATCGTGTGTTTGATGATTGAACCAAACTGAAGATAGCCTAGTCCTATAATGCTCCAAAAGAACTTCAAGCATTGGACTTGAGTTGACAACTTATTATC
This sequence comes from Platycarya strobilacea, assembly GCA_036898215.1. Lineage (NCBI taxonomy): Eukaryota > Viridiplantae > Streptophyta > Magnoliopsida > Fagales > Juglandaceae > Platycarya > Platycarya strobilacea. The sequence continues at coordinate 29,722,279 of CM072556.1, forward strand.
CAAATCCACTCTTAGCTAAATATACCAAGCACTACATTACACCCAGGAAAACCTTGAAAGTTGAAACCAGTTAATAATACCTTCCTTTCTTCACCTCCTTCCCTTCCCTTCCCTTCCCTTCCCTTCCCTTCACTGCAAAATACCATGTCTTCACGTTTTTTCCCCTCTAACAACCAAAGCTTAGGACACAGTTAGACCAGATAACACGTTGGTGCATTTTGGTTTTTATTGTAGTAAGTTGGGTGAGATGGTGCATCTAGTCCTTGGTATTTAAATTAGGGTTTATTTGCCCCTTTTATAGCACCATTTACATGTGCATTTCCCTTGACCATGTATCTAACTATGATTGTTTATGATAGAGAAAATTCAGAACATAACTTCAAATTACCAGAGAGGCATTGATTAAAGTTTGATGGTATGTTTAAAATAAGAGAGTTGTTTGGGGGAGGGGTCAGAATCTGGCTGGAAAGACCTACACCTACTACCTTCCTCAAACCTTTCCCTTTTCTTAATAATAAGGTAAGCTTGGGTTCCAAACCTTTTGATTTGTGGTCTCAGTGTAATCTACCCTACACCCAATTAGTACACACGCATTCTGCAATCCAAGAATTTAATACAGCGCATTCTAGTTAAAGAAAACTAAGAAAAAGGGAAAGTAACTTATGATACTCACTCATTCTTCTCAGATGGGAATGCTTCTTTTCTGACACAAGCCCAATCATTGGCATCACCCTCATTAGTTTCCATTGTTTCGATCACCAGTTTTGCAGCGTCCTTGAGCAGTTTTTGCAGTTCTGGAAGCCTCCAAATAATGTAATTCCTCTCTACATATATATTGATCAAATGATCTAAGGATGGTATTCCTGTTTGATCTGATCGGAAGAAAGAATGCTTGACTATATCTATCCATACTCTATCCTTCAAAGGTGCCTTTGCAACTAGTTTCTTTAGGATAGAAGGGTGAAGCATCAAAGCCTGCTTCATAAGATCATTTGAAGTAGCATTTGAAGAATCCACATGATTATCTGTTGAGAAGTCCTGTTGCTCAAGATAAAACCTGCTAATGGCAAGTGAATATGAGAAATTTGGATACAACCACAAGGAGTTGTCACTTTTATAGTCCTCAGAGAACTGTTCCAACCATGCATATTCCTCTGCCCTCAATGATAAGTAGTCAATGCAAAAAAGGGTTCCCATTGGATCGTCAGAATCCAATGATAGCAACAGTTTACAAACTTCCAGAGCAGATCGATGACAGCCTCGTCTGTCCATATTTCTCATGTGAGTGAAAAGTGATGTGTATAGCGGTTTGTTGGTTTCGTGGCTGAATTTCAATTGGCAATTACCCTGCAAGGGAGTGAACATAGGATGCCATGCACATTCCAAGGCATATAAACTCTTTGCTGTGGCATCTGCTGACATTTGATGTTCACCCACAAACTTTAAATATTCTGCCATTGTTATCAGTGAATCTAAGTGATAAGGATGGTGCAACAAAATATTTGCTATGCTATTAAGATCATGAATAGCTTGGGCAGCTTCAAATGCTTTTTGAGCTTGATCATAGGACGGCAAGTGTACATACCTAAATCATGACAACAAAGACAGAATTAGGGTGCATGAGGATTGGAGTAAACAAAAACAATAAAACAGTAAATTGGTGTATGGTAAAAACTACAAAGATAAAGGTAAAGAATAAAACAAAGGAAATGAACTTGAAGGTAGAAATTACTGTCAGTACCACTACTGCCCTGGAGAGGGCTAATGCACCATAAATTCTAGAATCCACCATATAAAATTACAGAAACATCTATAACCAAAGTTCAGTTTTAGGTGTGTCAGAAGCAAAGAGCAAGTTAATTCGATGTGCAGATAATGATATTATTTTTCTCACTCAGTAACAAAAGACCTCGAGGTATCAGCATTTGAAAAAGAAAATGCATCAAAACTGAGCAACTGAGGATGAAGTTAACCTAAAGTAGTGGTAACCATCCTTTGTTTCCAGAAGTTCCATGGACAAAGAACCATCCCAGCGAGGCCAATTGTCTGAAGGAGTGATAAGAACAGTCTTTCTATGACTATGACTTCCATATCGCCCGCCCCGTATCTGTCTAGAACTGCCAGCTTGACTATTTTTCTCAAACGATTTCACCACCTTCGAACCAAATATTCTTCGAAGTTCATTTTCAGCATTCAAATATTTGGGATCCACGCGTAATATTGAGGGCACGTAACGTTTCACCAGCTTGTCACCAGTCTTCACATTCGTGGCTTTGGCTTTTCCAGGGACACCATCATTACTAGAAGATTTACCCTCCCCTTCTAGAGAGAGAGTTTCTAAGATCATATCCAAGGGCTTTTCAACATTATCTGCACTCGACAAAGAGCCACCCTTCCCTCTCTTCTTCTTCTTTTTCTTTGACTTGTGACTGGATGTCACAAGCATATCAACGTTACTTTCCATCAGTGAAGGTTCTTGTTCAGCAATATTTGGCTTCAAGGTTTTGTCAACGACTTCCGAATCATCACCCTGCAGTCAAAATGATCCTCAATAAAGTAAAAATCGGATGCTACATTCTTGCCCTTTTTACAGCCACCAATATTCTATTGATTATTTTTTTAAGGAAAAAAAAAAAGAGAAGAAATGTTCCAATTAAGAGATGCCTAGAGCCAAGTAACAAATAAGAATCGTCTTGACATCAAGAAATACTCGAGACAGCTAGGCTTGATCAAAACACATCAATTGTATTAAATTGAGAGTTTGTGTAGGGAATGACCCTCAACAACCTTAAAGTCCTATATGGTTAGGAATTAGGATAGCAAAACGGTCGCTTATGATTAGAGTAATTGGAGAAGGAGGGGCTTAGGTATGGATTACACTTCCTGTCATGAATTACCTGAAAAATAAAATAAAAGGCCACATTCAGCCCTTCAAAACTCAATTTTGTTCACTCCCCAAACATGATAAGAAGAAAAGAAAATACAAAGAAATGGAATGAATCAGATGATCGTGGGGGTTAGAGGCAGAAACCTGTTCAGGGTCATCTTCGTCGCACAGAAGGAGGAAGGGATTGATTGAGGAAGGAGGGCCTGAACTGGAGGATTCGGATCGATTTCTATTCAGCTGCTCCTCTTCTTCATCTTCATCTTCCTCCTCTTCGCGGGGAAGCTGCTGCAGACTCTGTTGCTGTTGTTGTTCTTTCAAAACCCTTTTCAGCAACCGAGCCGACATGGATTCCTTGATTGGGAAGATATGCGATAAAAGAGAGAGGCGAAACTAAGAAAGAAAGAAGAAAGCAAAGGCAGAGCAGTTGCAGACGATTTGCAGCCTCCTCCCTCACCCACACCGCAGCAATCCACTCTTCCAAATTTCCAATTTCCCTTCTTCCTTCGTGCCTTAGCCTTCCTATCGTTCAACCCACCACTCTACGACTTGTAGCTCAATGTTTTTATTGTTTGTTTGTTTGTTTGTTTATATATATATATATATATATATATATATATATGTGTGTGTATATATTAAATAGAATTATTAAAATTCTCAACAAATGTTATAATTTTTTTTTTCAAATATTATTCAATTACTAAATAATTTTCAAGATCAAATTTTTAACTCTTTCTTCATATAATCATGATCTACTCATTTTACAAATACAAAAACTAATACTCCTTTTATAAATCTTAAAACAAAACACAAAAGAAAATACAAATTTTATAGATTTTAAAAAATAATATTAAAAATTCAGTACAAACAATTTTTTAATATATTTATTCAATCTTTTCTCTTTCATTTTTTAAAATCTAATAAGATATTTTAACTCAAATTATTTTATTACATTTTATATCATTTTGAGATACTCAAGAATTAAGTGCATAGCTTCAAATACCGTACCATACTGACTGGTATGGCCGAAATTTTCCGTACCGGCCGGTTATCGGCACAAATAAAATGATGTTTTCGATATGACTGATATCGATCATACCGGATTTCGGCCTTACATGTTTTTTTTTAAACTTTTTATTATGTTTTAACCTCAATTTAGACTAAATTAATTACATATATATATTTATTTATATAATTTATTTATATATTGATTATTATTTTAAAATATAATTTATAATTGTATTTATATATATAATTTATTTATGTATAAATTATTTCGAAACGATACATGAAACGATATCAATATTAAAATATTTCATTTCAATAACTTGACTAATATCAGTATCAATACGATATTCAAAATATTAGTTAAATGTTCAAACTAACTCTTAATCTTGTGATTTATATATATATTTTTTATGATTTAACTCCGCCAATCCAATTCTCGTTACATTCATTAATAATGTTATCGTCACGTGATATAATATTTTAATATTACGTTAAATTAATAAAAGAATGCTATTATCTATATTTTTAATTTTATTTATATAATTATGCGTGTCAATTATTAAAATGATAATAACTTTGAAGCTCGATATTCTATATGAAAAGGCAAAAATGGTAGAATGGAGCGAGTAGTCTGTACATTTAGACCTCGTTTGTATTTGAAGATGAGTTCAATTCATCTCAATTCATCTTTATTTTATCATTATATTTTTATAATTTTTTATGTAAAACACAAATTCCTATACACTTTTTTCAAATTCTAATACAAAATTTTCAAATTCCAACACATATTTTTCAAATTTCAAAATAATAATAATATTAAAAAATAAATTAAACGCATCTCAACTCATCTCATCTCCGAATTCAAGCGAGGCCTTAAGCTGATTCGAAATATAATTCAACTCATTATTATATTTTTTAAAATTTTTATATAAAATATAAGATAAAATTCAATTTTTTTAAAATTTTAATTCAATTTTTTTAAATTTTAAAATAATAATAATATTAAAAAATAATATTTTATTTAATTTTTAAAACTCATTTTAACTCATTTTAGTAAGGGTGTAAATGATCCAATTCGATCCGATTCGAGAAATTTATGGACTGGTTTCATTGGTTCAAGAATTCTTTCACTTTGAATTGGACCGAACTCTTATTCGATCCATACTGGTCTGGTCCAATTCAGTGTAGGGATGGTCTAGTCCGGTCCAAGGGTATCTCATATGATTTAATAGGTTAAATTTAATATAAAATTTACAATGATCAAATATTTTTTTTCCAAATTTAATTATTTTCAACCCAATTTACATATTTATCATAGATTTAAGCTAAAAAATATTAAAAAAATTTACTCTTAAAAAAATAGTAAAAAAATAATAATCTAAATAAAAAAAATAAGAAAAAAATATTACTAATATTACTATTATATTAATATATTATATATTTATATGTTAGTAAATAATGATAAATTATTAATAATATATTAAATAATAATAATACATTTATTATTTATAAGTCATTACTAATATTCTATATAGATATATTATAATTTATATTTTTATATTTCAACTAGTCAACTATTATAAATTATAATAGGTTAATATTATAATTTAATATAATATTAAATTATTAAATTATAATATATATAATTTAATTTTTTATTTAGATTAAATTAAAATAATCTAAATTAATTTAATTTAATTCGATCCGATCTGTCAATCTAGTTTGATTTTTTTATAATCTTATATCTAAATCATCTTATCTTATTTTATTTTATCTAATATTATCTTATTGTGAAATAAACCTGGTCAGAATATCAATTACAAAGTTTACAAATACGAAGTTTAATCCGATTTGACAAGAAATACAAACGTCATCTCATCCACGTTACTAAAAAAAGTGTAGAAGGAATTCTAATTAATTAAAAAAAAAAGTCATTGAGGTTTCACATACTTGAACATATTTTGGCTTTAAATAGTTTTGGATTTTTAGAACTATTTTATAAAATTTGTTATTATTTTCTAACAAATTGGTTGAGTTGGCATTTTTGTAGCACACGTTTAGATTTTTTGATTTTTTAAAAATCTTCTTACCTTTTTTTTTAAAAGGCTAAGGAAAAAATCCGACGAACAATAAAGAATAAAACCTCTAAATAAACCAGCAAAGCCACTGGACCAATTCTAAAGCATCAACTCTTAACACAGGTATGATCTGATAAAAGAGCTATCTCCCTTATCCAATTCTAATGTGGCGTGATTGCTACACTATTTTTTTTTTTAAAGGAAGTTGTCATAATTTATTCATAAAAAAACTTATATCCATGAGCAAATACATTTTGAGATGTTCTTATATAAAAAAATGACATCCTAAATAAAAATAATATATTTGGAGCTCACCAATACTGCTGATACTCTCTACAATTAAACATCTAAAAGATAACTCAACATCACTCTTCATAAAATGATAGGACTCAACATCTACAAATAAAATTCGAGAGATGTCCTTAAAAAAAAAATTAATAATAAGGAAATCAAAATAGAAAGCAGTAAAATAGATATAAAAAATGACAGATTACAATTTGGACCAATTCTGGTAGGCTTTAAAATCTATAACGGCACGTGAATGCAATACACTTATCTCTTTTCAGTTACAAAACTCAAATCTTTTCTGGCAAGTTCAATGATTTGGCGTGTGTGGCGAGAAAAGCTGCTGGAAGAGATGGTGCGTGAGGACAACTCGTAAAACCGCCACTTTCATCCAAATGATTTGTGTCTTAAGAGTTTGCTTGTGCCGCGTGTATCTCTCGAGAGTTTTTGAAAAGTCGTAGAACTGTCTTTTTTAGCATTGAAGGAAGAAAAATAAAACTAAGCAACAAGAAATACTCGATAGATAAAGAGGGTGACTAGGGGAAAGAGAGGGGGAAGGAGGCCTTCTCCTCCTCCTCCTCCTCCTCTTCATCCAACGGAAATCATATCTAGAATCCTTAGTTTTTAACGAGAAAGAAGGGGCGGGAGAGGAGAGTCGGCTAGGGCTTCATCGTGATTACTACGTTACTAGTTGATTTAATAGAAATTGGATGTTTGAAAAATAGATGAAACAATAAATTTATTAATGATGGTAAAATAGTTTATGAATAATAGTGAAATTATTTAAATTAAAATGCTTTATTGAGTTTCAAAAAATGAGAAAACAATTGAATTAAAATATCAAAAAGTAAAAATATTATTATAATATGATTTTTTTTAGTATAATTTTTATTTTTGATATTTGAAAAGGTTGAATTGTGTTTTTGCACTTTGTGTTTAGGTGATTTTTGGAAAATAAATAAATTTTGAGATGAGATGAGATGAAACAATCTCTATTCCCAAACAAACTCAATAGCAAATGGTTTTAATCAAGAAATTATATTAATAATCCATACACTACATATCTTTTTTTTTCTTTTTTTTTTTGACGATTCTAAGCAAGTGTATGGTGTGAAGATGATAAGGAGAAGAATTCTTCAAATTCAATTATCAAAAGAAAATTTCTATTATAAGCAAATTTGCGCACTAATACACACACCAATATTGAGGTAGAAAGATAGGCTTTAATGAAATGCCTATATATAAAATCAAAAATATGAATGCAGCCAATAAAAATGTATTAGTACTGTGGAGGACGTGTCTCGCCGGCCTCCTGTTCCCAAAACTTGTAAGAAAAATTAAGAGAGGATGGTGATTTTCCACCCGAGAAAACTCCGATGCTTAAGTTAGTGGTCACGTATTTACGGGGAAAAATTATGAATGCCCACAGTTGAGGTTTGCATGGTATATTTATAGGCTTCCGGAGCGGTACATATTTTTTGTAACGCCTTCCGTAATCATCGCAATCGCATATTTGCATGAGATATTTTTCTGAATTTGGCGATATTTCGTATCTGCATAAGATTCTGATAAAGGTGGCAACGGGTTAATATGTATTTTGAACTCTACAGAATTGGACCCGCTGTGTACTTTTCTTTTCTAGTGGGCTTTTATCGTTGTTAGGCCTTTGGGCCAAAACTGATCCTACAAGTACACAAATTGATCCACATATCTACTTGTATATAGCCTGAATCCAAATGAAAAGAATCTCTTTGAAGAAACTCTAATTCCATATGAAAATAATTTCTTTGAACAAAGTGGAAAAGAGAAGAGGTGGGGGCACTTATCTATGGTTTAATGACTCTTCGATCTTCGATAGGCAATGGGACACTAGGACTCGCAAGGGGGAAGGGAGTCCACGGTGAGGGAGAGGCGAGGGTGCAGAGCCTATAAGTGAGGTTCGACAGGACTTTGAGATTGAGAGATTTCTCAATTCTAACTCTTCGATAATGTCAATGGAACGACCCAGATTCAAAGTTTCTCAACTCGTGAGGGATTGCGAGTGGAAGCGATAGAGAGGTGAGGGGAGGAGAGAATTGGAGGCAGTTGTGGGAGAGTTAGGATTAAGGTTTTCAAAATGGGATTCCAATTTCGATGGATGGGGACGTTGAGCTTCAGAACTTCAGTGAACTTTGAAGTGATTAGTCGCGTGGGGGTTAGGGAGAGCTTTTGGCCCTTAGGTGGGCGCAAAATAACCGTTTCATTTAGGCACTTCAAGTCTCAGAAAGATAAAAGTTAAAAAAAAAATATTATTATAAAATATTTTTTTAATTTTAATTTTGTTTTGGAATTTAAAAATGTTGTTTTAAGATTTGAAAATTTTATAAAATTTTATTTTATTTTGTATAAAAATTTAAAAAATATATAATTATGAATTTAAGATGAGACGAAATAATTTATGAAAATAAACTGGCCTAAGTCATAAGTGCTCTGTGCAAGACTGCATCTACATAATACAATACTTGCAGATAGTTTTCCAACTGAGACAGAAACATGAAACTAACAAGAGTCAATCTCAATCCAATTCACAAACGCAAAAAAACTTTAATACGTTCGAGTAATCTCACTGACCAATTGCCCAGCAAACAAGAGTCAATCTCAGACCAATTCCCAACACTTGCAGGTAGTTGTTGATAATGTCGACGATATATATGGACAAATTTGTGATGGACAAATAGTACTGAAGAGACCCATCTCACTGCCCGCAAGACCTCCATTTTCTTTCTCGGTGACGGCTTTGTCATCTACGACCCACATGGCGAGCTTCTGTTCCGGCACGATTTCTACAGCCCCGATTCCAGGCTTAAAGTCCAAAAGAAATGGCAGACGGCAGACGTGGGAACCGAGCGACGGAGGGACGAAGTTTGTTGAACACGGCTCTCAGAAATTCGAATGGAGCGTCTGGGTACGCCATCTCTCTCTCTCATCCAAATCACAATTTGAAAATAAAATAGAAACTATTCCCAAGAGCTAGAAGAAACTGTAATACGCAGCAAATACAATTTGAAGAAGGAGTAAAGAACGGCGTAATACCAGAAGGGGTCGAGACCCTCGTACTCAGACGGGAGGGAGAAAAATAAACAAGTGAGGGAGAGAAGTGGGAGAGGGAGAGAAGGCTCGCCAAGGAGGGAGGTAGACGAGGTAGACAGTTCTGTAAATAAAATAAATAAGAATATTTTAATTAATTTTATTTTAAAATAGAATTTTATTTATTTATTTATTATTTAGATGGTAAAGAAATCTATTTTTTTAAACTGTACGTAGCATTACTTACTTAAGTCCGATTTGTCACATTAGTTGGTATGTAGAGGATGAATAAACCAGCTTAAGTATAGCATTTACTCTAAAAGTGATTAGTGTGAGACTGTAGGAATGACACCGTTTAATTATTATATATATTTATCCATTTTATTACAAATTTATACATTAGTAATTAGTTATAGATTTTTTGAAAATTTTAAAATTTACATATTATTGTTAAAATTTTAACTTGTACTGTAGTATTGATTAATGAAAATTATAAATTATTAAACTATAGTATAGTAAATTATAAGACATTATTCATTAGTGTTTATACATTAGTAACTTAGTTTATAATACATTGGTAGATTGATGTCCTAGATTATTTGGGAATAGTATTGATATTAAAAATTACAAATTCTTAAGCTATAGTATATTACATGTTATTAACCCATTATAATTTTACTATATTAGTACCTAACTTACTTATTCCTACTAATAATTAAAGTAGAATAATAAGTAGTCAAGTATTATATATTAGTATAATAATTTTATATGTTATTATAGATTATTGTTTGCACATTAGTATTAGATATTACTATACATTAGTGTTTATATATTAGTCTTAATATATTAGTATTACAAGTTATTACATTAGTTTATAATACATTAGTATATGCCTATTATATTATAATACATTAGTATAATAATATTATATGTTATTATAGACTATTGTTTGTACATCAACATTAAATGCTATTATACATTAGTGTTTATACATTAGTATTATTATTAATGTACATTAGTAACTTATAACACATTAATGTTTATATGTTAGTATTACAAGCGATTACATTAGTTTATAATACTTTAGTATATGTCTATTATATTATGGGTAGATTATTTGGGAGCAATAATTAGCTCATACTTTAATTTAATTTAATTATAAATCTATATAAGCTATAGTCTATGACTATATGTAGGGTTTATGATTATTACAAGACTACAAGTTATTACATTAGCTTATGATTCATTAGTCTTAGTAAATGTCTATTATATTATTAATATATTATTTTGAATAAATTGGTGTTTATAACTTTTTACATTATTATTACAAGTTATTATATTAGTAACTTATAATATATCAGTATTTATACATTATTATATTAGTTTATGATATATTATGATATTTTAATAACTTATAATACATTATTTCTTAAATGTTAATCTTTAACTCTTTATATTTTAGTATTACAAATTATTGCATTAGTAACTTCTAACATATTAGTGTGTGTGTGTGTGTATATATTAGTATTACAATCTATTACATTAGTTTATAATAATTTTATATATGTCTATTATATTATGGATAGATAATTTGAGAACAATAATTAACTTATACTATTATTTAATTTAATTATCTATCTATATAAATAATAGTTATATAAAATCTATATGAAAATACATATATTTTACATTTATCTGCGAAATATTGAAGTTGGAATCAGAATTGGGGTCGAAGTTGAAATCAGAGTTGGAATCGGATTTAAAGTCGGAGGCGGCACGTCGGAGCGACTTTGACTTTCAAGGGGAAAAAAAACTCCGACACGGTTAGAGTTGGAGCGGAATCAGAATTAAGAGTCGGATTGTCGAATTTTTACTTAGCTCTAACCATGAGGGTAATGATCTCACAATTATTGATTTTTAAGGGTAGATATCTAATTATGATATTTCGGGGATTATCTCTCTTAAGTTTTAGTGATTATGTTATGATCTCACAAGATCTCTCACATGACTAAAAATAAAACTCTACAAGATCTCAAGTTAGGGTTCAAGAAAGCACCAGTTGATTGAGATTGTTCGAAAAAATATTTGAGAAATAATATATACAGACTCCAAATACACCAGTCTCGAAAAGGGCTTTTATAGAAAAGGGCACTACACCATAAAAAAACTGTAAAAAAACGTCAATTTTTTCTTGATAAGACCCACACTGTTACAAAATTTTTAAGCCTACTACTCGAGCCATGCATATATGCAGAGTCCTTTATCGATTCACCTTCTATTCTATCAATCGTTCGTCCAGCAAGAAATTCCCGAACTAAGAAAATATAAAACAAAGCAAGCTCCTATTTAACTAAGGAAACGGAAAATGATTTAAGCTACAACTCTTCTGCAACTCTATATTAAATTAAGAGTGTTTCGTAAAATTTAATGTCATTTTTTATAAGGAGGCATATTTGCATTGGTTGTGTGAAATGGGTATAGAGCGTTGTAGAGTATCCTTTATTAGAGTTGTAACTACTATGAGCTATTAGTTACAAATTAGTTAGAGGTGATTAGTTTGTAAACAGAGGATTTAAGCCTAAGTCCCATATAGAAATACTTCTCATGTGTCCGAATCAGAACTCAGAAGCATTACAATAAAATCATTCATTTTCACTCAATCTTCTCCTCTCTAGGCGGTTTTCTTTTCTTTCCTCCCAACCCCAATTTTGACATCATTACTCCAAATGGATATCATATCTGATCAGAAAGCTAGATCTTCGATGAACTTCAAACTTAAATCAGAATAAACCCGCAAAACTTCAGAAAGTAAAGGTAACGTTTTTAGCTTAAGCAGAAATAATTTGTACAATACATACAACGATCTATGTGGCTAAGCACAAACAAAATCCATCTCTCTTGAAATGAACAAAGTAGTAGACAAGTCCTGACAGATCAAGGCAGAAACAGTGAATAAAGAAAAAAAGATGCTGATAAATATGAGTACCGTAGCGGCAATGCTTGGTGCCGAAATATCAAATCAAGTGCTTTTATCTTTTCCTCCCATGGCGGATGACTTAAACCAAGGTATCCACACGGAAGTTGTCTTCTGGTACAGTCTATAAGCTTCAGCTCTGTAATCTTGCTTCACCATCCGGTCCTCCACAAGCTTAGTCACGTAAGCTAAGCACATACTATTGATAAGTGCTCCGAAAAAGGTCCATCCATGTCCGAGGTTCCACGCAAATATAACCAGTCCCCACCACCAAAACTGCTCTCCAAAGTAGTTTGGATGTCGGGAGTATCTCCACAAGCCCTTGTCCAAGTTGGGTACCATTGGCTTCCCATGAGCCTTTAGCTTGGCGTTGATAGTCACAAATTCATGGAGTTGCGTGTCTGCATAGTAAGCGACAATGATTCCACACGCACAGACAATGACGGCAATAAAATCCCAGATGTTCAATGGCTTATTGATCAAGTGGACAACATATAATGGAAGGCTTACTCCAATCAGAAACACCTGCAAAGTTTAAAACAAGCATTATGGTTAAGAAACCCATTCAGGAAATTCATCGAGCAGTTATCGTGTAGTCGGATACAGAGTCAGATTGCCTTGGGCTCATCATTTACCTGTTGACAGAGATAGACAGCGAAAAAGGAAACCCACCACCAGTGCTTGCCGTATTGTTGGCGCATATCTGTGAACCTCCAATCCTCCCTTGCGCCCCATTGCCAACCTTCACGCCTGAAGTAATTATGGGTTAGCCTTAGACCCCAAACCCAAGTCATCAAAATTGCAATCTTCGATCTCCACCAGTCATAATGAGCCAAAGGGTGAGTTGCAAAGTAATGAACAAGCATCACTGGTATTACCGTCCAATACAAATCTATCATCTGCGCACACAGCCAAACCAAACAGAGAAAATCAACAATCAATGGGGAAGTAAAAAAATAAACAAAGTAATCCGAAAGGAAACGACAAAAAGAAGTAACGTACGTACCCAGTGGCTGTTCTGGATATGACCGATGAGCCAGAAGAGCAAATTGACGTTGAGGAAGAAAAAGGAGTTGGCCAATAGGAGAGGGTGGCGATAGCACCATGTCCAAAGAGGAGGCTGAGAGAGCCAATCAGCGTCACTACCAGAAGCAGAAATACGATAATGGTGGTTAAGGAATGAGAGGTAGAAAAGTATGGAGGGAAGAGGAACTAAAAACGCTATCACGGCATTTTTCAAGTTAGCAGAAGCATCACGATTTCCACCATAACCCATTGCTGTCCCCCGTGCTCGATCGGTTTGGTGCTTGTATTGTTGACCTTTGGCGGAGAGGGAGAGGGAGAGGACTCAGGCCTACTTATAAACTGGGAAATGATAAAATGAGCGCCGGATTAGGAGACTAACGAGTTATCTCAAACTCATTTTAAATTTTAGTAATTTTAGAAAACTTTGGTTTAATTTTATTTTTCATTTTCATTTTTTTTAATTTTTATATTAAAAATAAACTAATATGATTAATTAAATTTATAAAATTAAAATTAAAAAAAGTTAAAGTAAAAATAAAATTGAAAATAAAGATTAAGAAAAAAACATTAAAAACAAGATTAAAAATATTTTTTTTTCCCTCATTTTCAATTTCTATAAAAAAAAATAACTAATAAAATTTATTAGATTCATAAAGTTAAAAATAAGGAAAGAATTTTTTAAATTAAAATCACTCCTTATCGATTCTTTAATATTGACTCCTTCTAAAATTACTTTTTTTAATCTTAATTCAATTTTTTAAATCTTAAAATAATAATAATTCATCGTATCTACAAATTCGACAATTTCTTCGTTGTCTAACGTTCGAAAAGAAAGAGTCGAAATGTTCGGAGCTACCCACTACCCACCATCTTGATCCGTTCAATGATTAGCATGAATTGTCTTTCGGCCCACTCTTAAAGGCCCAAATAATTATTAGATGCCTAATGCCCATCACTTTCATTTAAAATAAGTATCAATTATTCAATGACAGATTATATAACCATCAATTTAATCATTATTTTCCAAAATTAATCATTGCTGTGACATCCAGTCAGATCCTGAAGGGAAACAACAATTTGACCGGTCGCTGTTGCAGATTTTATGAGTAATATTAAGTATAAGTTTCATATAAACATTTTTATAAAATAATATATATATATATTAATAAAGAATAATTCTTTACACTTTTATTAAGTGTAATCTAATTTTTTACATAAAGAATGTATAGAAATTATGATTTGTACACATCATTTCTCAAATTTTATAACTTTCTTAAGTACGTAAGAGGCATTACATATTAGAAGGTAACCCTTGATTAATAAATCAATTGTGTCATTGTTGGTTATGTTGTTGTGAAAAACGATGCAAGAAAAATGGAGTAAAATAAGAAATTAATTATATATAATATACCATTTAAAACAGCTATAATTTAAAAGGTAATTCAAAGCTAGATATCATATTATTATTTCCGCCTCCTTAATGAGTAGCATCCTACTAATAAAATAGATAAAAACAATTGACAATAAATAATGCTAAATACAATATTAAAATGTATAAATTATGTGCACTCTCTTTAAAAACTAATGCTCTCTTTAAAAAATGATTGATTTCCTCCAACAAATATTGCAATATTCTCACCGAAACTTAATTTAATCTTAAAATAATAATTCTATTTAAGGGTTTTTCTATCACACACGTAGTATAATTTAAATGGTGTATTTCATCAACATTAATCTCAAACTCATTCACTCATTCAAAATGTAAATGAGAAGAAGTTCATGGGCATAAAATAGTTAAGTCCCAAAGTATTCATCCGTTATTTGTAAAAAGCTCCATGAGTTTTAATTGCATGTTGGATAAATTTTATTTTTTAAAATTCTTATGTATGTTTTTTAATTTAAGGGCTGTTCCGTTTTTTATTTGTTAATAATTTTGACATTTTTACTTAAAAGGTTTAAAAGAATTTTGGATTTGAAATTTGGATTCTCAAATCTAAAACTTGGATGAATAAACTACGTGTCATCTCTATTGTTAAAAAATCCAACGCATTAACAAGAATAGATTAAGGAATCTAATTGCATGAAAATTAGGAGCCTTGAAAAATCTATAGAACTGGTGGTGTTGAGTTTTGCTCCTTTGGAATCCCACATGGGAAAGATGTGGGTGAAGGGGCAAGGCTAAGGCCTATATAAGGAGGCTTAGCCTCCTTAGTTAATTACACCAGTTAGAAACTTATCTAGTAACTTTTGACTTTAGTAAAATTCCTCTGTTGTCCTTTTTGTATGTAAAAGGAAGAGGGGTGAAAGTTAGAATTTTACTAGTGTGAGAAGTTTTCGTGGGTGTCGTTGGGGTGAGGAGAAAAATTGTGTGATTGTAACAATTTTTCACATAGTATATTTTCTTCTCTGGGTCTGGTGGTTTTTCTCCTGATTTGGAGTTTTTCACGTAAATTCTTGTGTTATGTTTATTTCTCTATTTTTCTTATTATTCTGTCAAAAGTAGATCCTGGTGGGGGGAATTTGGAAGTCCAGATTCCCAACAGTGGTATCAGAGCCACTAGATTCTTTTGCAGGGTGGAGCTTTGGTGTGGTAGTGTGAATACGTATGATCTAAGGAGGTTCTGTCTAGGAGATTGGAAATTTTAAGTGTGTCCGTTGTGACCCTCCAATCTTTCCTGGGAACCTTGAAGTTCTATCTAGGAAAGATTGATCTTTCCTGGGAACTTACTTAGTGGATACTATTCATTTCTACGGTAAAATTCATCGAAGCAATGTCAATAATGGAGGTAGAGAACGTTGATGGGAGAATCAATTTTGACTTGTGGCAAGTACAAGTCACGGATATTTTGATTCCATCAATTACACAAGAGCAGACCAATCCATAAAGTCAGCAATTTGCTGGAGGTGTGGACAACCTGGGCATGTCAAGAAAAGTTGTCAAGAAGAAGTGGAGCCGGTTTGGCAAATGGTTCCAAGTCAGTAAATGGAGATACTGGTATGAAGCTAATATTGTGTCTCTCTCCATAAAAAAAGAGACATGTATATCCTTATGGCATGCCGCTAATCCCAAAGTTGTCATGATAGAGGATGTGTTAATGTTAGTTGTTCCACGAGTTTGCACACGGGTATTGGTTTGGCGTAGATGCAAGATGTGTGGTGGAAATTCATGTCGATGGCTGATGAACTTCCAGAAAAGCCAAACGTGGGAGTTGCACCATAATTTTTCAGTAAGGTTATTTTCGACATGGGCCGAAGTGAAATGCTTGGAATTGGTTTATTCTGAGTGGTTATGCTTTTATGGTGGAGCATGATAGCGAAAACTATGAATCTTCATTGCGGTGGAGCGTGGCTGTGGGATCAGTCAAAGTCGCAAGGTGGAGATTGTTGGGTTTTGCTCCTTTGGAATCCCACATGGGAAAGATGTGGGTGAAGGGGCAAGGCTAAGGCCTATATAAGGAGGCTTAGCCTCCTTAATTAATTACACCAGTCAGAAACTTATCTAGTAACTTTTGACTTTAGTAAAATTCATCTGTTGTCCTTTTTGTATGTAAAAGGAAGAGGGGTGAAAGTTAGAGTTTTACTAATGGGAGAAGTTTTTGTGGGTGTCGTTGGGGTGAGGAGAAAAATTGTGTGATTGTAACAATTTTTCACATAGTATATTTTCTTCCCTGGGTCTGGTGGTTTTTCTCTTGATTTGGAATTTTCTACGTAAATTCTTGTATTATGTTTATTTCTCTATTTTTCTTATTATTCTGTCAAAAGTAGATCCTGGTGGGGAGAATTTGGAAGTCCAGATCCTCAACAAGTGGCAGTGTAGAGGATATGGTTGTATGAGGGAATTATGTACCTAACTCTGTCGCCCAAGTAATTTGAATCGATAAGATGTAATGTTTTGTAATCCTTGTTTTGATGCAATATATGAGGTTTTCTTAAATAAAAAAAAAAAAAAATTGTATTGAAACACATATAAAATAACTTAAGTTAATGCATGCTCGAATAAGATTAAATTAATAATCTCATTACACACTACTAGTTTTAAACTCTTAGGACTAGCATGCTAGGAACAAAAATCAGTTATGTCAAGAAGTAATGGTGGATACAATATCAGAATTTTGTACATTATTTATCATTAAAAGTTATTTTCTTCGTAAGAACAAAAATTATTATTATTTTTTATTTTTCATTAAAAAAAATTAGACTTCTCTCAACTTATTTCAGACATTTAATATAATATCTAAATTTATTTATATTTAAACATATTTTAACAAAATTTATAAAATACTATTATTCATAATCATTTGAGACCACTTTAACATTCGAACGAAACGTAGCTAAAAGCGCTTGAAGTGGTGAGAGTCTGGCTGGACAGATGTTGGAGTAATAATTAAAAGAAAGAGCGATGATAAGGCCCCTAATCCAATAGATAAAGATATAATAAATAATGAGGAGGTTAGCATATTATATCCGATTATCCGTGGGTGCATGGAGTTTGTAATGATGCGTGCGGCAGAAACAAAGTGTGCTTAATCATGATCATAAATGCAAATGCTAGCCTCCTCCTCGAATCATTTCACATGTCGCCAATCATTTCTTTTTTTTAATCAAAAATATTATATATACACAATTATTTATCTTTTACATATATATATATATATATTATATAAATATTATTTTTACTCATTCTCTAATTTAATTATTCATATTTTTAATTTTTAATTTTATTTTTTTAATATTTTTAATTTACACATTGTCACATTACTAATTCTATAAAAAATACACAAAATTACATACATATAACATTACTTTTTATAAATATAATATATATATATATACATATATGAACCCAATTAGCTTTTCCCTTGGTTCCCCTCCCTGCTTTAGCTTTATGGTATCTCTTCACCTCGTAAAAATATTATTACACAACCTGACACAAGGCAAAACTAGGAGTGGAAGGAGTCAAGGACCATATCATCATTATCTATTCGTTTCACTTGAATAGATGGCGCTAAGACAGAATTAAAAAATACGTTTTTTAATTGAAAGAATATTTGAGACACTTTCATGGAAAATATTATATTAAATTATTTTGTTAGGTCCCGGATCCCTCCACCCCTGTTCATCCCATCCTGCTGGGTGGGGCAGACAACCTTATCCGTCGTGCAGAGAAAAATACCAGTGGGGAGGCTGGGGGCGGTCTAGCCCCAGCAGGATCCCACCCCGCCTATTTATCTATTTTATATAAATATATTGGTAAGTCTCACATTATTAAAGCATAAGATTTGTAATGCCTTTGTCTCTTATAAATAGATTATACTAAGCTATATTATAACTTATATAAAATATACATTAAAAATTTAAAAATTATGTTATTAATTTTTAAATTATAGTCATATGTATAAATTTAAATATATACTTAAGATCTAAAAATATATTTTTAATCATTTTTTGGTAAAGTGGGCCATAGTTATTATTGAAGTGACAGAATAATATAGAAAATAGAGGAATCATGGGATTCGGTCTAATCGAACTCTCCCATTGCAGCCCCCGTCGTTGCTGGCAGCAGTAAGCGACACCGCCTACCCCATCGGAATCGGAAGGAGATGACGACCCCATTCCTGCAACGGCGAGTCCCAGCGACATCTGGTGTGCTCCCGACGACTTTAAACTCGAAAATGGGTCTGTACTCTGGTCCTGATGGGTGAACGTGTCGCCTACCGCCGCTGGTGACGGCGGGGGCTGGGTGAGGTCGAATTTCTTTTAAAAATTTATTTTCATATTATATTTTTATTTTATTTTTTTATTATGTTTTTTAATGTTTTTTCTTTATTTTATTATTTTATTGTGTTTTTTAAATTTTTATTGTATTTTTTATTATTTTTTATTATATTTTTATATAAATTATAAGAGATTAGAGGATGGACTGAAAACGCTAAAGTGCAGCACCCTAGTAAATAACCGAGGTAGTTTTTCTTACCAATAATAAAAAGAAACTTACTACAATAGACCGAGCTCAATAATTTAAAAAAAAAAACTAGCAGAGAAGTACGCAGGGATGGAATTAAGATTTAGTATTTGGGGGGCGATCGATAAAGTATATAATATGTATAAATATAAATAATATATACTTTTTATACATGACTATATATAAAGGTAATAATCATATATTATAAAATTATATTTACAATAATATCACAATTATATAAATTAGAATGAGGTTAAATAAATATAATCAATTAATTTTGACAATTATAAAAATTGATAATCAATTCAAAGTAACAAATGAGCCAATTAATTATTAAAAAATATCTCATAATTCATAAATGTCATGACCAACAAAAGAAGTGAAATTAGCCAATTTAAAATTCACAAATCCAAACATCAACACAAAACAATTAAATTAAACTTTAAAAAATTAAAACATCAGAAAAAAAATAATTTGGGAGCTTAGTCTATTTGTTTATTAAAAATTTAATAAAAATTGTTAGGGTCACAATTTTATTTTATTTTATAATTTGATGGAGCAATTTTAATTATATATTATAAATAATTACATATATTTATATACTATATTTTTTTCTGAAAAACTTTAGGAGGCGGTAGCCCCCCACTTCTAACCTAGGTCCGCCCCTAGAAGTACGGCTTACCACTTGTTAGTATAACTAGATCAAAAATGATGGGGAGAAGCCACATACAAGAGCATTCACTCATATGAACAGTAATATGTACTGTTCATATCACTGTTCATGTGAGTGAGTGCTCTTGGATGTGGCTTCTTCCTAACATGTCTCTAACTAAATTTGCCTCACAACAATTTTCAAAACAATGAACTAGATCCTAAACAAGATTAGCTCAACTATAATTTATAGGAATAGGCTAGTGTCTCTTAGGCTTATTTACTTTCACAATTTCTGTGAGCTCATTTTAGTTAAATTCATATAAAATAAAATAAATAATTCAACTTCTCCAAATCTTAAAATAAAAATATATTAAGAAAATTATTCTAATAATATTTTATTCAATTTTTTAACTTTAATCTCAATTTATGTTATCCTATCTTCAAAAATAAACTATACCTTAGAGTTGAAGTCATGGTTGTTTTAGGAGTTGTGTTTCGAATAGGAATTGATAACTTAAAATGCAATCAAGACTTGGATGAAGTGTTCCATCAAAAAAAAGAAAAAGAAAAAGTCTTGGATGAAGTGGAGGTAAGGCTAGGGCTCTATTGTATTGGGTTTCATGGATCTTTTGTGGGCTTTGGTAAAGGGGACCTCGGCCTAGCTTGTTCATCTTTACAAGGGCTTAATGGGTTGGACCTTGTATTGGACCTTGTCCCCTATTACATCCTAAAGCTAAGTCTAAGATTTGCTTTCCAATCTGTTTCCGCACTAAAAACTCCTCAAAAAATCATAGCTCATAATCATGACTCAAGCCAATATTTTGATTATCGTGTCGGTGTATGAATTAATCAAAATATTAGAATAAAATATTTCAATATTAATATTATTTCGTATATTATTTTAGAATAATCTAAATATAAAAAAAATTATATATAAATATATATAAATTATATTTTAAAATAATAGTTAATATATGAATAAATTATATATATATAAATAGTTTAGTCTAATTTAAGATAAAAAAATAACAAGAAACGAAAAAAGATGTCACAATCTGTTACGTTTAGTACAAGTATGATCGGTACGGCTGAAATATGGACATGTATTTAAATCGGTATAAAACATGCATATTTCTATATTGGCCACTATTCTAATACGACATGTTTTGACCTACATAATACGAAATTCAAAACACTACTCTAAGATATCCATATTAATCATTCCCCTACAACGGCTACTCAGTCACTTGCATAATCTTACATAATCTATTTTCCTTGATCCATTAATAGCTTGCAAAACCTAACTTTTTTTTTTAGATGATCTAATCAAAAACAAAAGAAAACTCTCCTAAAATGGAATCCTCAAAACATTTATCTCCCATTAGATGCAATAGTAGCTAGCTACCATTGACATAATGATAGGCTTTCTTAATGTCCATGTACTTTGTGAAGAATCCTAGGCTCACCGTATTTAATCTTGGGAAATGATAGATCAGTTACAATTTGTTTACTACTCATTTTGTATTTTATTTTTTGTATTTTTTAATTTTACTTAATAATTAAGAAAGTGGCTGTTAGTAAGATTATATATATATTTTTTAACAATTAAGAATCTTAAAAAAAATATTTAAAAGAAAATCATAAAAAAGTAAAACATTTTAAATAAAATGTAAGTAATAAATGGATAATAATAAAATTGTAAGCCCATCACTACCCTTTAATCCTACCTATATGATGAGTGTAGCGTGTCTAGGTTTTGTCTTCCTGTAAAGATTGCATTAAGAGGCTACTTAAAGACGAGCTTCTCTAACACCATATGCATCTTTTTATCAAGAACTTCAGAGATAATCTACTAGCATCTTACCCATGACATATTCATCCCATTGTAACAGCAATAGTTATCACCCATGAGTTCCCAACATAAAAGCTCGAAACATGTCAACCCATAACAAACTCTTAAATATATATTGTATGCCCTCATTCAGTCATGACAAACAGAACGCTCATGACTGTAAACTCAAGCATCGCATAATATTGGCCTCCAAACTATACCTTTTGTGCAGCATGCAACTCCATCCTTAAGACCGACTTTCATCTTTCCATGCCAAAAACTAATATATAACCCATATAATTGTAGCATCATGCGAAAAAAACTACAAACTCATTTTATGAGGAAAATAGCTAGAGAGATTGCCAACAGAGAGAGAATTGGGCGCATGTTAGATGGTTCGTGATAGTGGTGGTGACTTGGGTTTCTTGGCCAATTTGGTCACGAATGGGATCTCGAGCCATATGCCTCCAGCTAATAGGGCGGTTTCCATTACCTTCTCATTCTGATCATCAGTCATCAACCTCTATTTGTGTTGAATTGGTTTAAATATGTTTTCACGCTTTCCTCCTCTCGTTGCTTGATGTTGAGAAGGTAAGCGACACATCGCCGATACTTTCTACTCACCATGAATTACGTCTGGAACTGCTAAACCAATTCCTTGAAATTGCTGATTGAACTTGCTCACAAGGTTTCAAATTAGCCTCATGCTATCCCTTTCAATATTAGCAGGAATGCACGACAAGCAGTTTCTCCTGGGAAGCCATGGAGAGTTATGTGTGATTTGAAAATCTCCAAGTGATCCACTAGATCTCTAGATCCATGGTACATCTCAATCTAAGGAATTTTGAATTTAATCGAGAGTGGTACCGCTAGCACAATGATCTGTTCGGTTTAACATATGTTCCATGAAAGAGGACCCTCCCATATTCTTTGTTATCTCCTCAATCATATTTATCTACAAGGCTATGCAATTCTTCATGCAGTCTCTTCTTCTCTAATTATTCAGCATCTGCACACCCTATGTGCGTTTCCTTTTGTTTGCTTGTCGTAGATTGGTGGTGTTGCAGTGTTCTAGTGCTTTAACGTCTCATTCTCTTTCCTCAATTGTTTCACTACTTCCATCGTCTTTCTCAACTTCTCTTCAATCTGCGCCAATTTTGCCTCCATGACTGTCAACATCATATCTTGATTGCGAGTTGTATAGGATCGCGTGGTAGTTAACATGTGAAAATTATGTTGGAACTTGTTGAGAGAGATCCCACAGGTAGAGCCACTATCTGGGACGTATTCCACACACCTCCAACCACACGTAGGACATGCAATAAACGAGAGGGCAGCATTATGTATTAGTGGACCTCCAAATCCTAAGTTAGAAAGGCGATTGCAATTTGTATATGAATGAATATTATACGTTACATTTGAGTGTTATTTATAAGTACATGAATTTGATGTTAAGTGAAAAAGTCATGCACATAGAAATTCTCTCTCTCTCTTCTCTCTAGAGATTTTCGTCCCCTAGGGTTTTCAAAAACACTGCCGTTATGAGGGGGAGCAAGCTCCTCCTCCACTTCTTCTTCTCTTTCTTTTCTTTTCTTTTCTTTTCTTTCTCCTTTTGTTTTCCAGAATGGCCACCTAGTTCTGGTTTTCTTTGTCTATGGTTTTTGGTTCGGCGTCAACGGTTTTGATGGCTGGGTTTGCATGTTTTGATGGCTTTAGGTGTCCTTAGACCACCATGCGTGGCGACGTCGCTCTATCAATCTGCCGATCTTGGTATCGGTTGGAGTCTTTTGTGGAATGACGAAACACGTGCTCCTCACGCATGGGGACAAATTGAGGGCAGTGCTTTCGTTGTATTCTCGTTTTGGTGGATCTAGTATGTTGGCGGTGGTTTTTTTCGGATCCAGGACATCAAAACATCCTTACCTTGCGGCGGCGTCTCTCCTAGAGTGGCATGTGGTATTCACGCGCCACCACATATAGCCTTGGCGTTGAATTCTTTTTTTGTTTTTGTAGTCTAGTTTTAGTTGGTTGTTATTTTGTTATTATGTTTTGTTGGTGGTTTGTATATTTCGTTTGTATAGAGAGAATTTATAAGGATAAATAGTATCCCGAACTTTTTAATTCGTGAAATCTAAGTTCTTTCTTATGTGAGGATGAGATTTTAATTACTGCCATCGGTAGTATTTGGTCTCTCAAACTTTTAGTCTGATGAGCTTTAGAAGCTATACGTCAATATGTACTTAGTTGATTGTTTTTTATTATATAGTAGCATTTACATCATCTTAATTTCTATGAAGTGAAATTATTTTCTTCAAAAATAAAAAAGGAATTTGATGATAAGTATAAGGAACAAACGATTTGCCGAGTTGATCCCTTAGTATCTCAAACAAGCCAATAAATAGCCTTCCTGAAAAGGTGAAAACGTACATTATCCTTTACACGTATGCTAGCTGGATACTTAACCCTGTGTGGATGATCGGGCCTAATTTGTGAGGCCTCAAGGTTCGGACTTTCAATGTACGAGCTTATTTTCTTCAAGGATTGAATTACTCTTCATAGATAATTAAGTCAAATTCTTTCCATTAGTTTAGATTTTTTTAAACAAGTGATGATTTTACATGATTTTAGAATGACGGTCTTGAGTTAAAATCTTGATTTTATATTTGATTCTATTAATTATAAAGGAAAAATTTGGGAATGATCCATCTTACAAATTTTAAAAATCAGTCTTCCAATCACACGATAACACAGAAACAACTGCATGACTAAACTGAAACACTGCATTCGACCCAATGAACTATCACTTGACTCCCTCCCTCACTCCTTCATGCACCTTTGGTTTCACTCCTCTTTGTGAACCTGGTTTCCTACTTCGTGCAATCCACCCAGACGACGGCCATGGGTGTAATTTTTCTATATTTCGATTGATAAGGGTTTCCTTAGTATTTCGATTGAAGGCTATTGGATTGGTTATGGGGTTCAGTTTCTTAGACTTTTTCGAATATTCATTTTCTTGAGCTTGGTTTGTATTTTCAATTATTAATTTTCTTGAGGTTTGGTTCATGGCAAGATGGAAAATGTTGGAGGCAGTGTTGATGAAAAATGTCAATTTTCACCATTCGGTTGTTCTCAATGTGAGTTTGGTTGTAGGAATTCGATATGCATCAAGTGCTTTCAGTTTTGGAGGTTAGTGGCACTTCCATTTTTCTACTACTATCACTGCTTGTAGATTAAGTGAGTATAGCGTCTTTTAGCATCATGTTCAATCATACATAACAATGAACCGAAAGCACTTGATGCACATCGAATTTCTACAACCAAACTCACCTTGAGAGTCCATAATTATTAAATTTGTCGTTCATAATTATTAAATCCATAATTATTTCAATTTTGTATTGCTTCCACAATTATTCATTTTTGTACTGCTTCCGTTGGTCTTATGTCCACACTCCACGCATTTGAATCTTCTAAAAGCTAGGATTGTTCCCCACCATCCATGAATTGCAATAGCAAATTAATATAACGACTTGGACAGTGAGTTCGGGAGAGGGCCAAATTCGGACTGGTCGGCGTTCGCTCTGGATGCTGGTGGCGGTGGATGAATGGGGTTGCATCAGTTCTAGACGGAGAATGGGTCTGTGGTATCAATTGGAAGTGTAGGGGCGATGCGGCGGGTCTATTGTTCTACTTTCCCTTGTGAAAATCCCATGAAACGAGTCCACCAACATTTGTTTGTGATTGTTGATGTGGCATCCCCTAATTGGAGGGCTGTTTTTCCTATTATATAAGATGGACCGGCTAGTAGCATCTCCCAATTATAAATCCCATGTGTTGAGCTTCCTTATTGAGATAGATTCTGACCCGCAAATTAGGTGGTTAAGTTTTGGAAAAATTGGTAATTTTACAGCCTCAAAGTCCACTTTCAAATTGATAGAAAACCATTTAATGACATGTTTTGCAAGTTGGACTGTGAGGCTTGAGTGCTATATGCTACGCGGCTCGTCTTCTTTAATGAAATTGCTAGTCTTATTAATTGCATGTATGTGTGTTATTTATTGATATTGAAGATAGAGAGTAAGAAGTTCACGGACTAAAGTACCATATGATAATACCACATTGAAATTCAAAGATTTTCTTGTGCTTCTAATGGCATGTACAAATTCGGTGCTTGCTGTTAAACACATGTGAAGGCAAAATGGTCGTGACATGATATGCATGTTCAACGGGTGTTTCGTTTCACGTGATATGTGTCCATATATGCATGCATGCCTGTTTTCCAACATATCACATTTTCACACAACATTGAGAAATATTTTCTACATAGTGGACGACTGTATTGTAATCTCATTGATAAATGGGGATAAAAATTTAAAAAAATATATTTTAAAATGAATATTATTGTAATCTTATAAATGTTTTACATTAAGCTTACATTACAATCCTCAAAATGAGGATTTTATGTAACATTACTCCACATTTTTATGCCTGCTTTTGTTTATTGTAAGGCGTAACTTATAATCATCTTCATTATATACATTTTTCAACAAACAAAATGTTCATTATATACATAATAAATTTAGTCATATTTTTATTTTATTTTATGATATAATATTATATGATAAATTTATTAATAAAACATAAAAATAATAAATAGCATTGCACTTAGGGGTCCTGGACGGGGGGCAAGATTTCCTTCCCTCACTCCGCTCCCGCTTATACGGTGGTGGAGTATCCCGTCCCTTAGCGGGGTAGCGGGAGATGGAGTCCATTTGCCCGCCCCCAGCATCTGCCCCTATGGGCCTTGGCCCATTTCATATTTCTGGGCTATTTTCGATCCAAATCAATTTTCACCCAAAAAATCACTCAACCTAATTTAATCACATATTAAAAACTATTAATCTATTAAATTCTAAATAATAATTAATACTATTTACTAAAATCTAAAGTCATTTAAAAAAAATTACTAGAAGTCTAAAATAGTAAAACTTAAAATAATAAACTAAACTTAGTAAGCTATTACAAATTTACAAAATACAAATTAATCCTACAAAATTCCAAATTGTGCTATTAAGTTATTAAATATTAACAATTTAACACTATAATATCATAAGATTAAAGATTCAACATTGGCGATTGGAGTCATTCATTGGACTTTAAATTTGAACTTTGAAGAGTTGTTGTGAGTTTAGATCATTGGAAATACTTTGATTGCTGTGAGAATGAAGTATGAGCTAATAAAACCATAACCTGCAAATCTGCAATAATAATTAATAACTAAGTTAAAAAAAAGTTATAAGTTATAAACATGAAAAAAGTTAGAAAATATCGAAACTCTTTAAAAAGTTACAAAATAATTAAATGTAAATTTAACACCACTTAATTTTATAAAATTGTAAACATTACAAACAACAATTAAGAGAGAAAACGTGTAAGGTGCAAACCATCGTGATAGTGGGTCATAGTCATACTGTAGCGGAGGTAGCTGTTGACGTTGTCCAAGGTGTTGGTGTCGCAGTCGCTACAAGTTACAACAACTAAATATAAAATTTAATTTAATTAATTTTAATTAAATAAATAAAAAATAATATAAATTGATTTCAAGTTACAATTTACCAGGTCCAGGCTGATTAACACCCTTGTCCTCAGTCTCGAACAGATCATAATCAAGAACTTCCGGAATATGAATTTCAGCAGTTGTGACCCAATTCTGTATGCAAACCAGTGACTCAATAATAATATGATCTAATGAGCTTCGGAAGAGATCTAATACGTATCATCCAGTACTAAAAGCTAACTTTGAGACTACTGTATTGATCGGGATAGCCAAATTATTGTGGGCAATCTTTGAAAGTACGTGGTATTTGGGGACATTCATCTTCCACCAAGCTAATATAGCAAAGACTCGTACAAATGGATGAAGATCTAATGTCAAATGTCTGTTGACCTCTGACTAATTTGCAGTGGAACGTGTCACGGCCAAGGGGGTCGTCTCCATCTTGTCACCCCAGTCCCGTTTACGTTTTTTCCCATACCAGGCATCTGTAGATGGTGAGGGTGCCTGTAGGTGCTGCAACACTAGTACTATCACCTCCCATTATAATGAACTTGTCAAATAATCTAATTAGTAGTTCTCGAGCTTAAGATGCAACAGACTCTGCACAAACCTTGCCAATGGAATCAGTCAGCTCAAATATCATGTCATCCACCTTAAATCGTGGGCCAAGGACAACGGATACATATAACAATGTATTGGTTTTATCAAAGTCTTTCCCCCAATACCTGTCAAATTTTTTTATCATCATCCTATACATCTCTCGCAATGTTATGTTATTACCCGCTGCAATATCATCTAATTCTTCTTTTATCTTGGCAATTTGTTGACAAAATTGATGTACCATGGGAAACAAAAAACTATATAAAACCTTTGTAACATCGTAAAAATTCCCTAGAAACTTTACAAAAATATATACAACCTCTCAATCATCAAACAAAGGGTGTCCCAACTTTTGATCAAAATATTTGACATATTGGATGTCTTTATTACCCAAATATATCAAATATCAACTTATACTCTTGGGCCGCCTCTAATATTAAAAAGGTCAAGTTTCACATTGTAGACAAATCAGTACAGAGACCCTTTTTACATGTTATGTCCGCAGTCTTTGCATCAACTTTAAACTTCTCCAATCTAGTAGGAGAAAATCTCACCCACCTCATAGCAGTCTTGACTCGAGCAACCGAGTCATTAAGCTTTCTCAAACCATCACGCACAATTAAGTTAAAAATATGTGTCGCACACCGCACATGCAAATAATCCTCACCTAAAATCGTTTTACTCACATTATTTAGGAGAGTCTTAATATGTCTCATTGCGACATCATTAGCCCCAACATTATCAATTGTGCAAGTTAAAACCAGAGTTAACCCTTTTTTTTTACAGCGGCCTCTTAGGCCTTCCCTACCATCTCACCTTTGTGATTAGTGGTTTGACAAAATTTGAGGATCTTCTTATGCAATTTCCACCCCCATCAACCCAATGTACAATCATACACATAGAAGTAAGATTATTACAAAAAGTCCAGCAATCAGTTGTAAGACAAATAGTCTCCCCCGCCAATAAACCCTTCAAATTCTTTTTTTTTTTTAAGTGGTAAAGTTTTCTAATATCTCTTGCTACCATGTGGTGAGAAAGAATATTGAATCTTGATTCCAAGTACGTAGAATAGATTTGGAATCCTTTCCCATCTACCGCTTGAAAAGACATATCATCCATAACAATCATGCGAGATAGGTGTGTCCTAGCCTCGTCAGGATCTCACTTTGTGTACTCCTTTAATGCCAACTCACCACTACTTCCCTCACCCATTTTTTTGAAGCCAACTTCAAGCCTAGATTGGCTTTTCTCTACCAATGATTTCCAAATTGGGAATTTCTTACATGCTCTTCTAGGTGCAACTTTATTTGAGAAGTGTCGTATCCCTTGTAGTAGCAACCATAAATTTTGTCACAATAGTTGCACTTGACTTTTGGGCCATTCAGGTCACCACCTTCTATTTTTGTGACATGAGTGTAAATTATGGATGAGACTTCTTATTAGGATTGGAGGTGGGGCAAGTAGTAAGGTCAGTGGTAAGGGTAGTAGTAGGGTTCTTGATCGGAGGATTCTCGACTGGAGCAGGAGTAAGACTAGGGGAAGTGGAAGTGGTAGCCCTTGGTAGGGGACTTAAGGATAAGGTTAGGGTTAGGGTTAGAGTTGGGGTTGGGTTTAGGGCCGGAGGTACCCAAGGCCCCATTGGGTACCTCTGGAGAACTCGCACTAGAATCTGCTGAGCTTTCTATTTACAAAAAATCTAAAATTATTTCAAACAAAATTCATATCGTCAATCAAATCAAGAAACTTAGAAAAACATGATGATTGTAGACACTTAAATGTATTAACAAAATCATCCAAAGTGAAAAAATATTATCCAATATCACATCAATAACAATAAAGTTAGAAAATGAGTATTTTTGTAATATTATCTAATATTATCCACTGCAGGATTATATACAAGAAAGCGATAATCTAGTGTTTTTTCACGATCAAATTCGTGAATGTGACAGCATCTTGTCACAGATGGAAACTTTCGATGGATTTCAAGTATGTTGGCCTTTGCTTGGCAGTGACTAGTGAGCTAATGAAAACTTGCATGCAGCTTCTTCAGTGAAACTCTTTATATATAACATATGGTAGATATTTTTTTAAAACTAATGAAAAGGCTTGTTTAAGCATATTTGTGTGAGTTCAAGACACATTGTCTTAGCATGTAACTTACCAAACATAAAAGGGAAGAAAAGAACTCATTGGCTATCCTGCCCATTTCAACATCATTATAACATTGCCATGCAAAAAATTCCATATTTTGATTTTATTGGCAGTGCTACCATATACATTTTAAGCAATAAAGGAGATGGGGGATTTTGATCAAAGACTCGTTTGACTTACACCCAAAATGTATTCCAAACAATAATTAGGCATATAAAGTACCAATCGACTTGTTATTTATGTGCCGAGTTAATCTTAAGGAAATGCTTGTAACCGATTTCCTTATCAATGGGGATGAGGCCCAACTTCTTTTACAGTCGTACTATGCCCATGAAGTTCAAGAGCAAACTAGTGCATGAGTTGTTTATTTCTCTAGGTTCCTTCCCACAATAGTTTCTAGATATACTAAATATTTAGATAGCACCACTTGGATCCCACACCCAGCATCTTATATGAGTAAAGAATAATAATTACTAACTGGCGGAATATGCAAAATATACATTTAAGAAAGTCTTATTGCTTTTTGCAAGTGGACCATTCACAGGCTGTGAAAAAGAAAACATGAATAATAGGCACTAGTTTCATTTTGTTGTTGCTTAAAGGATATGTTAAAGGGCGTGGTCATTTTTTCCTATAGCCATTGTGAACAATGATAGTTGTTTGCTTTATTTGTAAGATGTGTAACTAAAATGCCATGAGAAAGCCTAAGATTCATTCAAAATAATATACACTCTGTTTACACATTGTTTTGGATTGATTCTTCAGCATGATTTGTTATTAATCCTGCAATGGTTAATAACTTAATAATGATTAATATTTTAATTTTTTTTAAATAAATAACATTGTATAAATCATTAAATTAAATACATAATAAAAACACATAATCAAATATTCAAAATATAGACACTGAATCACAATCACAGTTCACAGATTCATCATTCACAGATCACACATGCATTAACAATCTTCATTCTCCATAGCACACAGTTAACAATCTCTTCAACCATTCTCCATTAATTATCTCATCTACCATTCCTAATTTACAGAAAATTAGAAATTTAAAAAATGAAAAAAAAAGGGATTCAATGAATCAGTGGTACCTTCGGTTTCAGAGCCTTGGACTGTGGTCCACTAGTGATGGTGGCACGCCGGCGATGAGAGAAGAGAGAGGAATGAGGAGAATCCGATCTACCTATGACCTAGGATTTTGAAGTGGGAGAAATTAGTACACTGAAATTGAATCATATCAAATTGAGAAAGAAGAGAGTGCTAAAGGGGCCAAACGGCGATGGGGTGGTGGCTAGTGCGATTCTTGGAGGGAGGAGGCAATCGACTGTGAATTTGGGGGGAGGGGAAACAGGAATGAGAAATGGCAGAAGGGAGATGAGAAGAGAAATTGGGAGTCAGGAGAGGAGAGGGGGGGATGGGTTATTAACCCATAGTCAAAACGACGTCAAGGGGGTTATTAGTTATATATATATATAGCACAAAACGAAGTCGTTTTGTACCTGGGTATGTTTTTTTTAATATACTATTCTAATTTATATATAATATATTTATATATTTATGTTTATATATTTATATTAATTATTTATTTAATATGCGGGGGCGGGGTGGGATAATATGCGGTACGGGGGTAACCCCTCATCTCCCCTTCCCTCGCTTTTGGCCCTAAAAGCTGGCAGGGGTATCCGACCCCCCGTCTGTCGGGCGAGTTATACCACCCCCGTTATGCGAGACGGTGCGGAATGCGGGCGGGGTAGTGGGTGGGTGCGAGTACTCGCTGCTCAGCCCTAATTGCACTTATATACATCTCAAATGGATAGAAAGTGCAACTTTTTCGATCATCAGTTGAAAAATTTGGTAAGACATGATGGAGTTTGAAAGGCCTCCACGTTTTGCTTTGACAAGATAGTTCAATATAGTAAATACTTATCTAATTATTAAATATGATATTTTATCTATGCATTTTAATATTTTATTTTAATATTTCTTATATTTTAATTTTTTTACTTAATAATTAAAATTAAAAACAAAAAATATACTAACCGTACAAATGAGTGGTGCTATTCATGCGCGCACTAATAAAAAAAATTAATCTTGATAAAAATGCTCAAGATCCAAAATGAGATCCCAAGCATTTTGTCGTTGGTTACATAATTTCACAAATTTAGATATAAATGAGTATGAAATTTAAAAAATTTCACTAATTTGTTCAAACATGAAATATATTATATATTTTTAAATTCTTGATACAATTTTTATATTGATGACAATGAGTGACAACTTTAGCAAGGAGTTTCATGTAATGTTTAAAAAAAAGAGTTTCTTGTAATATATATCGGATAACTCCAAGAAAAAAAACTCTCTAATCTATTTTTTTTTTTTAAGAAAGAATATCACATTCATTCAACAGATTACAACAAACGTCAAATACAAGGAAGGATTCCCTCCAGTACAATGCTCTTCTCTGAGAGTTTTAGTGCATCCTTTGCTAAAGTATGAGCTATACAATTAGAAAACCTGGGAATAAAGGAAACATACCAGCTATGGAAGGAGGCTAGCAAATTCTTGATGTACTGCATTATCATTCCTTCTGTGTTCCACTGATCATGTTGGATGGAAATGTCATTCACGACTTTTTGGGCATCCTCTTCTAACATTACATCAAAAAAACCAAGCTTAAGAAGAAGGGTTACTTCTTTGAGAGCAGCACAAGCCTCGACCAAGTATGGGTCTGGAAACATCAATCTTAAGCCATTGATTTCCCTCCCAATCGCTCACTATCACCCCAATCCCCATCCTACAATTGATCATATCTACAGCAGCATCCTAATTAGCTTTGTAGAAAAGGGGAGAGGGTGATTGCCATTGGGTTTCCTGAGATACTCCACTATCAGTGTTGGTTGTTTTATGCTAAATTAGCATTAATAAAATCAGAGAATAGATTCTTAACCTCACTAAGCAGTTTGTTTGGGTCCAAAAATAATCCTTCAAACACAAAGGAGTTTCTTCTTATTCATAGCCTGTAAGTTGTCACAGCAAACAAGGCTATGTCATTTTCATCAAGGAGACTGGGAAAAAAAATCAAATATATTTTTTAAAGAGGTTTCCATTATGGCTACTTTCTGTAGCTTCCTTATACTATTACCCCAAACATCTTGGGAGGATTTACAACTCCACAATATTTGGGAGGTGGTTTCCAAACAGGTTTCACACAAGGATTGGAAGGGCATTCCACTATTTTCCTCTTTGCCAAATTAACCTTTGTAGGGAGAGAATCATGGCAAACTCTCCAAATTAGCATCTTGACTACATTTAGGAGTTTTCAGATTCCAAAGGTTTGTCCATAGGTAGTTCTTTGCTAGCTGCACTGACGCTTCCCCTTTGACTAATTTTTCCATATCACATAATGAGTAATAAGCACTTTTGACTAAAAAAATTTGCACTTGGTGTGTGGTTTCAGATTAGTCTGTCAGTGGCATCAGTGATTAGGGCTGTAAATAAATTAGGTTACTCGACAGCCCACTCAATTAAACTCAAATCAAACTAGACTTGTGAAAAAAAGGCTCACTCATGAAAGCAAATACCCACTCGATTAGTAAATGACACATACTCGACAAAATTTTACTCAGCTAAGACTCGTTTAGACTCGCTCGTTTATGCTCGAGTCGACTCGTTAGCTCGATTTGATTAAAATTCATTTATATATTGATAATTATATACACATATAATGTTATATATATGTATTACTAATAATATAAGTATAGTATTTTATAATTAAATATGTAATATGTAATCTTATTACTTATATCTATATAATAAATATTCTTCATAGTTATGCTTTATAATTTGTACAATAATTAGTCTATAAAATTTAATAATTTTATATATTAGTACGTGGAAAGCATGTGAAATATGTATATGCTGTCATATTATATGTATTTATTAATAATATATAAGCATATAATATATTGTTATGATGAATAAATATTAACTAGTTAGATATTAAATATTAATTTTTTTAGTTATTTATTTATTTATTTTTAAATTTTATTCAAAAAATTAAAAAAAAAAATTGAGTTCGAGTTCAGCTCAACTCGAGTTTGTTTGTGGGATAAGCTCGAGCTCGAGTTTGAAACTTAGTTAATAAAGTTGAGCTCGAACAAAGAATAAATAAAAACTTGAGCTCGAGTATTTTTAGTCGAGCTCGAGCTCGGTAAGCCAATGCTCGGCTCGACTCAGCTCGACTCGATTACAGCCCTATCAATAAAGCCCACTGGAATTTTGGAGATAAGTATGGCTTCTACACTGTTTAGGAGTTCATTCAGCATACTCACTCAAGTTCCAAGTTCCCTCTTCACAGTTCATCAATGCACTAACTGTCCAGGTAGCGGCATATTCTTTCATAGGAGTTTGGACTTTGAAAGTGTTTGGGCTGGGTAACCATTTATCTATCCAAATATTTATTGATTTCCCATTTCAATCCTCCAAAATAAACCATTTTCTAGCAAGGATTTTGCTGCATAGAAACTTTTCCAAAGATAAGATGAATTGTTGCTAGGAAATCTGTCCTATAAAAGTATTTGGCCTTCAACACTTTTGCAGCGAAGGAATTAGGCTCTTTTAAAATTCTCCACCCTTGTTTGGCCACTAAAACTTCATTAAAAGCCTCAAATTCATAGTAGCCTAGACCACCATTGGATTTAGACAACCGCATATGCTTACATGGAACTCAATGGGTCTTAGTTCTGTCCCTTCTTGATCCCCACAAAAAATTCTTCATCAACTTGTTGATTGTTGTCAAGATGACTTTTGGGAGTTTAAATATGCTCATGCAATAAGTTGGAATTGTCTGAATCACAGATTTCAATAAAACATCTTTATCTGCTTGGGAGAGAAACCTTACACTCCAGTTTTGGATTCTAGCACGAATGCTATCCAAAATAGGTCTAAAAGTGGCTGATTTGTGTTTATCCACACAAAAGGGTAACCCCAAGTATTTTTCAAAACTAGTAGCTTCCTTAATTCTTATAGTGTCCAAAATAGTTCTTATGACCTCCCTCCCAGTATTGCTGCTAAAAAACATGGCTGATTTTTCTAGATTTATCTTTGGCCTGAACCTAGCTCATATACTTTCAAAAGATTCAAAAGTCTGCAACTTTCTAGGAGATTAGCCTTACAGAAAAGTAAATTGTCATCTGCAAAAAAATAAGTGATTCACCAATAAAGACCCTCTAGCAAAAGGGAAACCAGAGATAAAGGCTCTTTTGTTCAGCTTTAGACAACAGTTTACTAAAAACTTTCAAGCATAGGATAAAGAGATAAGGGGATAGAGAGCCCTTGCCTCAAATCTCGAGTTGGGATAATGGCTTGTTAGGGAATACCATTAATCAAGAAAGAGTATTTAACAATGCTTACACTTTGCATTACCAGGCCTGTCTAGTTAGACTCAAAGCCCATTTTCTTTATCGTTGCTTCAAGAAAAACTCATTTTAGGCGGTCATACGCTTTGCTCATATCTAGCTTAAGGGCTAGATACCCCTCATTCTTCCTTCTTAGCCTATTTTGCATTGAATGCATGGTCTCATAGACTACTATTATTTTGTCTGAGATGAGTCTTCCCGAGACAAATGCACTTTGAGTATTAGAGATATTGTGAGGGAGCCAAATTTTTAATCTACTTGCAAGCAATTTGGAAACAATTTTATAGACCACATCACATAAGCTAATGGGTCTGAATTCTGTAACTACATCTGGATGCTTCTTTTTGGAAATAAGAGCAATAAAAGTCTCATTAAAGTATTTTAAACCAGATCTGGAATTAATTGCTTTCCTCTCTACTGCAATGATTTTGGCACCCACATCAGGCCAATTATTTTGATAAAATCCAGTTGAGAAGCCATTTGGTCTTGGACTACTTAGGGGGTTCATTTCAAATAGAGCCCCTTTTAATTTTTCAACTAAACATTCCTTTTGTAGGTGTAAGTTCATCTCGGCACTAACAACTTGGTCCACTTCTTGCAAAGCTTCCTCAATCCCCATTGGCTGAGAAGTAGTAAATAAGTCTTGATAAAAAAAGACCTGGAAAGTCTTGCAAATATCCTCTTGGGAAGTAGCATTGCGGCCTCTTGTGTCTTTTACTCTCTTGACAGTGTTGACATTTCTTCTATGAAAGGCACACTTATGAAAGTATTTAGAATTCCTATCCCCTCCTTTGAGCCAATTTTCCTTAGCCTTTTGTCTCCATTTCATATTCTCATCTTCCAAGATTTCATCAATTTCATCTTGCAGTCCTCTAATAGTGTGATTTAAGTCTCCCTGGTTTCTGTTTTGTAGGTCTTGTATCTTCTCCTTATGATGTTTGATCTAGTTTCCTTTACTACCTCTCTCCCTTTTAGGCCATTGTGTAAATTTAGCCCTGCATTTTTCCAAACCAACTATAAGAGTCTGTATATTATTATTACTCGAGATAAAGCTCTCCCAGGTAGCCTTGATTAAGGCTTTGCATTCAGGTTTTTTTCGACCAAAAAGCCTCATACCTAAAAGTCCTGGGATTCTTACATCTCAGACCATCCTCATTTTCAAAAGAAATTAAGAGTGGATTGTGGTCAGAATTCATAACTAGCATTACATGAACCCGACAGCTGCTGTTATCCATTAGGCAAAGCTCTATCCAACATCTCTTTTGTGTATTGACTACCATCTCTTTTGTTGCTCCAAGTGAATTTAGACCCTTTAAAACCCAAATCAATGAGTTCACAGTCATAAAGGGCTTTTCTGAATCTCTTCATTTGGGAAAAAGGTTTCTGGGCTGCTCCAAACTTTTCCTCATTAGAGATAATTTTGTTGAAATCTCTCATACATAACCATTGTTGTTGTTGTCCAGGATTAATCATTTTCAGGAACTTCCAGCTTTCTATTCTTTTTTCAACCATAGGATTCCCATAGAAGCTAGTAAGAAGCCAGTGCTTCCCTCTTTCCTTATCTGATAAAAGGATAAAAATGTGATTATTTGAATATGTGTTTACTTCAACATCTATCTTTTTCTACCACATAACTAGAGTCAAAGCCAATCTTTTTCTTGATTTTTTCTGCCTTTTCTCCCTTGCATTTAGTCTCAGATAGGAAGACTACTTTTGGGCTCTTTTCCTTCCCCCTTTGGTGAAATTCCCTTAATGTTCGAGAGTTTCTAAACCTCCGACAGTTCCAACTTAAAAGATTCGTAATGGTTCACGAGGCTGTCTAGCAATCGCCGCTACATCAAGAATATTTTCAACCTCTCCATGTTCATCATTAACCTTTTTCCCTTTCTTTACAATGCACGTATCTATCTCACCATTTTCATCCATTTTCCCTTTTCTTTTCAGAAGTAGCTACTGCCTTGTCAGACTTCCCTTCTAATCTAGCTTTGTTCTTCCATTTTTCTCCATATCAAAGTTGTTGCCTAGATGACTAACACAACAGGGGAGTGAATTGGGTTATATTAAAAAATTAACACTTATAAACCAAATACACAATATAAAATATAAACAAAATACGAAGCAGCAGGAAATATAAAGAATAAGGGCAAGAAGAAACAAATTCAGTATTTTAACGATGTTCATCCACACTGCCTACGACCTTACCTCAAGCTACTCCTCGAGAATCCCAAATTCACTATTCAATCTTTTTCAGGTAGAGATAGAAACCTATTACACCTTTGAGTAATACCGCTACAAAGAATCTGTGTAGAACACTCTCTACACTTGCAATCACCTCACACTTGGTGATTCAACTATTTCCTGTATAGAATACCTTCTACACACACAAGTGTTATATGCACCTTCTTATAAATACAAAAACTGATAGTGAGTAAGTTATCAGAGTGCATTCCTCAATGAGTGAGATAAAAATAATACAGCATAATATATCTCTCTCTCAAAATGAATAAGGATTAAAGCACAAAATTTATAAAAGAGAGAATGAACGTTTTGAAAGAAATATGCAAAGGCTCTTGTTATTATGTTTGTAAAACTCAAGTGAGCTATTTATAGGCAAATGAGTCTTCATATTTAAATTTAAAAATGTTCACATGTCAAGTAAGAGCACTATTCACTTTCAAAAAAGTCAAATAAAAACTCTTCTTTTTACATTTGTCAAAGACAACTCCATTCATTTTTCAAAGAAATCAAATCAAATTTTTTACTTTTCATACATGACAAAATGAGCATGATTTATTTTTCAAACCAAATCATCTTCTTTTTGCATATGTCAAAAAACACACAGCCACCCTTCAAGATTTTCAAACAAAAGTATCTATCTTTTACATTTGTCAAAAGAACCATAACTACTTTTCAAGATTTTCAAACAAAACATGCATATATTAAAGATGACAATCAATTATCTTACAAATTCAAATTTTTATGTATATGTGGAAAAAATAATTTTAGAATTAAACATTTTAATAATGTAATGCAAATGTAAAAAATGCAATTTGATGCTCTATGAGAAAAGATTAATTTTGAACCTTAATCCAATTTCAAATTTTATCAAGAGATGTACAAAATTACTCTGTGAACTTTATTTGTAAACTATTCTTCTTCTTGCTCATGCTTGAATTCTTGATATACTTAACTCCCTTCATGTGTAAACAATTTGAGTTTAATTCTTAAATTTATTTGTTATCATCAAAATCTATATGTAGATACTAGACTTGAAACCTTGGGTTCAACAATCTCTCCATTTTTGATAATGACAAATATTTAGTAGAAATCTGTGACCTGCAGTAATACTTAAACTCTCCCTTGAGAATATGCGTTAATTTTTCAATTAAAATATAAACATAATTTTAGTATATATAACATGGTAGTATAATATTAGTATAAGACTTTTTCCCTTTTTGGCATCATTAAAAAGGAACTGCAATTGGTTTCAATAAAATTTCTTCCCGCAATAACCAATAACTAAATAAAACGGTGCGTTATTAGAAACTATAGAGAGTTGAATAATTGAAACCACCTGTGTCCAGCAAAAGCTGCAAAGGATGAGGCCTAATTTTATCGTATCGGTGCAGAAATTTGAAATCCACTTGATATTGTTGACAAATGAGATATAACCGAAATTTGAAATCTTTGAATTGTTGTTTAAAAGACCATTTTCACCTATCGGATCCTCAAAGAAAAATCTTACATTTCCCATTGATCCAGTATCTATTTATCCAAAATGATAGAATGGCGGAGACATTTTTCTTCTGGTAATCTTCCGGCCAAGAACCGTCTCAATCAGTCATCTCACCCATCTCATCCAGCATATCTTGTAAGTTTGACTAAGTAAGATTTGAAGAGATGATAGTGTGTCTTGTTCTTATTTCCGTCTCTATAAGAACAATGCCTAGATCTATCCAATTCGCATTAAATTTTTTTCTCATCTTTACAATTCGCTTGCATTCTCATTCTACAAATTTTTAATGGCTCATCAATTTTCTTTCAGTACTTCTCGTGATCAATCTATTTTTGCATCAGTTGTAGGTGCCATGAAACAACAAGAGACTGGTTTGGCTAATAAATCAGATCATGACGCCATTTATGAATTTGTGGGTTTCTGAACTCGATACTCATCATCCATTGTTAATTTTTTCGCTAGGTTGCAGTCCAAAACTTGCGAAATCGAGAAGTTTAGCGAAACGGTCTCTGTACTTCAACAACTTGTTTATGAGTTAAATAGAAAAATAGTAGAGTTAAAGTATCAGAATAAGGATTTAAAATCCTTACTTGCATTTTTATTTCGACTGCTTAATCCTTTAGACAAGAATAACATGTCGATTTATGAAGAGCAAATGCAGTTGAAAGATAAGATTAGAAATTTTAAGTTTTTGTAAGTCATTTGAGATAATGGAATAAAAAGATTCAATAGGTATTCATGGTATGCATCATTCTTGTTTCACTTCTAATCATGCATAATCTATCTTCCAGTAGGGATTTTGTGAAAATGTCCGCCAATTGATCATGTGTGCTTGTAAATTTTAATACAATATCACATTTCTGCACATGATCTCTGAGAAAATAATATCTAATTTCAATATATTTAGTCCTACAATATTGTATTGGGATCTTTGAAAGATTTATAGTACTAGTATTATTACATTTAATAAGAATATGAGTGTACATAAGTTTAAAATCCTCAAACTGTTGCGTAATGTAAAGAACTTGAGTACAATAACTGCATGCAACAATATATTCTACTTCAGCAGTAGATAATGCAACAAAATTTTACTTTTTACAAAACCATGAAATAAGTGCATGACCTAAGAAATGACATGTTCTACTAGTACTTTTTTGATTAACTTTGCAACTAGCATGATCTGCATCTGAATAACTAACAAGATCGAAAGAAATGTGTTTAGGATACCATAACTCTAAGTCAGTGATACCAGCAAGATATCTAAAAATATGCTTGACTACAATCAAATGAGATTGCTTTGGAGATTATTGAAAACGTGCACATAAACATACACTGAACATAATATCAAGTTTACTAACTGTCAAATATAATAAACTACCAATCATATCTCGATATATCTTTGAGTCAACTGACTTACCGTTTTCATCTTTATCAAGTTTGGTGATTGGACTCATTGGTATTCCAATTACTTTCACACCTTCCATCTTAAATTTTTTGAGTAACTCTTTAGTATATTTTGACTGAATAATTAATATTCTACTTTTTGCTTGCTTGATTTGCAATCCAAGAAAAAAATTAAGTTCTCCCGTCATGTTCATTTCAAATTTTTCATGCATACTCTTAACAAAATTTTGGCACATATTTTCATTAGTAGCACCAAATATCATATCATCCACAAAAATTTAAATTAGAAGAATATCATCTTGTTCATATTTGATGAAAAGAGTTGTATCAATTTTTCCTTTTGAAAAACATTTTTCAATTAAAAAATTACTAAGTCTCTCATACCAAGCTGTAGGAGCTTGTTTGAGTCCATATAATACTTTTGTGAGTTTAAAAACATAATTAGGAGAAACATGATTTTCCAAATCTCGAGATTGTTCAACATATACCTCTTTATTTATAAAACCATTTAAAAAAGCACTTTAAACATCCATTTGAAAAAATTTGAAATCTTTATAACATGCATATGCAAGTAACATTCGAATAGCTTCTAAGCTTGCGACAGGTGCACACGTCTTATCATAATCTATTCCTTCCTCTTGATTGAAACATTAAGCTACAAGTCGAGTCTTGTTTCTAGTGATGATTCCAGCTCATCTTTCTTATTTCTAAAAGCTCATTTTGTTCCAATAACAGTATGATTTTTGGGTCTAGGAACAAGTGTCTATACATAATTTCTTTCAAGTTGATTTAGATCTTCTTGCATAACTAGAATCCATAATTCATCAATATTTTTGGGTTCAATTTGAGATAGAAAAGCGGTGTGATTGCAAATAATTCTAAGAGATGATCGAGTACTTACACCTCGTGAAAGTTCTCCTAGAATTTGTTTCACTAGATGACCTTTTAAATATTTTTACTGTTTGGTTGTATCTTGTACTAAATCTTGATGATCTTTCCTGATGTCTCCATGTTGGACT
This sequence comes from Platycarya strobilacea, assembly GCA_036898215.1. NCBI lineage: Eukaryota > Viridiplantae > Streptophyta > Magnoliopsida > Fagales > Juglandaceae > Platycarya > Platycarya strobilacea. Next base: position 29,763,937 of record CM072556.1, read on the forward strand.
TCTTCCATTGTATTCTCTTTGTTGAGATTGAAACTATTTGTGTTATTTGTACCTTCTGTTTCTTCATCAATAGATTTTTTAGAGAGTAGAGGGTTAGATTTATCAAATACTACATGCATAAATTCTTGTACAGTCAAAATCTTTTTATTGAATACTCTATAAGTTTTACTATTTGTAAAATACCCAAGAAAGATACATTAATTAGATTTTACATCAAATTTTCCTAAATTATCCCTATCATTGATAATAAAACATTTACATCCAAATATATGAAAGTAACTAATGTTGGACTTTTTCTCATTCCAAAGTTCATAAGGAGTCTTATCTAATTTAGACTTTAACATAACTTTATTTACAATATAATATGCAGTATTTACCTTTTCGGCCCAAAAATAACTAAGTAAATTATTCTCATTAAGCATTGTTCTTATTATTTCTTGAAGAGATCTATTTTTCTTCTCTATTACCTCATTTTGTTGATGAGTACGAGAAACTGAGAAATTATGTAGAAATCCATTTTCATTACAAAAAAATTCAATATCTTTAGTGACAAACTATTTCCCTCTATCACTTCGAATGTTTGAAATAGTATAACTATTTTCATTTTGAATTCTCTTGCATAACTTGGTAAAATTATTATGTACCTCATTTTTATGAGCGAGAAAGATTACTCATGTATATTTAGAGAAATCATCAATAATAATAAATGCATAATATTTTTCTCTCAGACTTGCAATTCTGTTTAGTCTAAAAAAGTCCATGTGTATTAGTTGTAATGGTCTAGTAGTAAAAATATATTTCTTGGTTTTGAAAGAAATTTTTGTTTGTTTACCAAACTGGCATGCATCACAGATTTTGTCATTAAAAAAGTTCTCTTTAGGCAAACCTCTCACAAGATCTTTTTTGAAAGTTTGAAAATAAGTTCCATGTCTGTATGACCTAACATTTTATACTATAACCAACTATTTTCATATTGAGCTAATAAACAAAAAATATCTTGTGAGATAATTTCTATAAATTCGATTGTGTAAAAATTATTATTTCTAAGAGTAAAAAATAAATATTGCAATCATGATTATTCAAAATAATGCACTCATCCTTTTTTAAAGTAATTATAAATCTTTTATCACATAATTGACTTATACTTAAAAGATTATGTTTTAGACCATCAACAAATAGAACATCTTCAATTATGAGAAAAAACTAATTACCAATTTGACCTATTCTCATGATATTCCCTTTTGAATTATTTCCAAATGTCATGTGTCCTTCTTCTTTAGAAGTGATGTCAATGAACTTTATTTTGTCTCCTGTCATATGTCTTGAGCATCCACTGTCTAAAAACTATTTACTTTTACTTATGGAGGACTTCATGCATACCTACAAAAGCAATAAGATTCTTAATACTCAAGTTTTTTGGATCTTTTATTTATTAGTATTAGAAGAAATAAGATTCTTTGGTACCCATATGGCCCTAATAGTCATTGTATGTTTTCTTTTAATAAGACAAGCATGATAGTTATGACTATTTCTATTGCAAAAATTATAAATAACATGTGAAATATTTAAAAAATTTGAGTGATTGTAATAATATTTTTCTTTAAAAAATTTATTTTTATGAAAATAATTTTGAAAATCTGGCTTTGATTTTGTCGGTTTATCAAAAAAAAATTATAGGGTTTGAGTTTTTCTTTTGGAATGTATCCCAAATCTACCTTATCAAAAACAGATCTTTGACTACCAAGAAATTTTTCAAAATTTCTTTTTCCATTTGTAAAATTTTCAACAATTTTTTTCTAAATAAATCACTTTCTTTTTCAACTCATGATTTTCATCTTTCAAAACAACATTTTCTTTTCTTAAAACATCATTTTAATTTATTAAAAAAGAATTTTTCTTTTTCAAAGTGGTATACTTGATACCCAATTTTTCAAATTCCTCATATACCTATTTTAAAACGTTTTGTAATTTTTCATGAGAAGGATTTTCAATATTTTTGAAATTTGTTACCTCAAGATCATCTTTAGTCATAAGAAAAAAATTTACAGATTCTTCATTGTTTGCGTCACTGTCTGACCTACTTGAATCATCATCTCATATGGCTTTCATTACTTTCTTACATTTGTATCGATTTTTCTTTAGCAGGAGATAATCTGTCTTGATATATCCTAACTTTTTACATTTATAAAAGTTAAAGAGTCGTTTTTATCTGTATTTTTGTTGGAAAACTTTTTAAAAAATTTCCTTGGAGGAGTTTTATTTTTTTTTTAAGAATTTCTGAAATCTTCTTATAATCATTGCACTTTCTTCATCTTTGTTAACGCTTTCCTCATCTTCATCGCTTTCATTTTTATTGGGAACAATTTTGAGTGTCAAGCTCTTCTTTTGCTTTCCTTTTTCTTCTCCTATTTTCAATGTGTACTCATAAGTAATAAGTGACCCAATGAGTTCATTTATTTCGAGTTTTTTAAGATCCCTAACTTCAAGAATTGTCGTCACTTTTGATTCTCAACGTTTTGGCAGAGAGTTGAGAATTTTCCTCACTATCTCCAAGTTAGAATAAATTTTACAAAGAGCTGTCAAGCTATTTATCATATTAGTGAAACGAATATACATAGAAGAAATAGATTTATTATCAATCATTTTAAACATTTCATATTCATGCGTAAGAATATAAATTTTTAATTTTTTGACTTGCGAAATTCCTTCATAAGTTACTTCCAAGTTGTCCCAGATTTTCTTTATTGTCCTGTAAGTCATTATTCTGTTAAATTCATTGTTATTGAGAGTATTATACAGAAAAAATCATAGTTATTACATTCACTGTATAAAGTCTATCATATTCACGATCAAACTCTTCTTCCTTGTTAACTTTTACTCCATTAACACTTTTTGTTGGAATATAAGGCTCATTTACAATATATTTCTATATTTCTCGACCTTGAGACTAAAGAAATATTCTCATTTTATCTTTTCAAAAAGTATAATTGTCTCAACAAAATAGCGGAGGCCAACTGCTGGATTGACTTTCAGCGAACGTAGCTGTAAGATTAGCCATATGGTCTTATCAATAGATAATTAATCTTATAAGAGAGTCATTGCTCTTATACCAATTGTTACCCAAATGACTAACACAATGGGGGGGTGAATTGAGTTATATTAAAAAAAATAATACTTATAAACTAAATATACAATATAAAATATAAACAAAATACGAAAAAACGGGAAATATAAAGATTAAGGGCAAAAAAAAGCAAACTCAATATTTTAACGAGATTCAGCTCCACTGCCTACGTCTTCGCCTCAAGCTACTCCTTAAGAATCTCAAATTTACTATTCAATCTCATTCATGTGGAGTTAGAAATATATTACACCTTTGAGCAACACCGTTACAAAGAATTCGTGTAAAACACCATTTACACTTGCAATCACCTCACACTTAGTGATTTAACTATTCCTTGTATAGGACACCTTCTACACACACAAAGGTTATACACATCATCTTACAAATACAAAAACTAATAGTGGGTAGGTTATCAGAATACACTCATCAATGAGTGAGATAAAAATAATATAGTGTAACTTATATATCTCTCAAAATGAATAAGAATTAAGATACAAAACTTAAAAAAGAGAGAATGAACGTTTTGAAAAAAAGATGAAAAGGCTCTTGTTATTATATTTGTAAAACTCAAATGTGCTATTTATAGGCAAATGAGTCTTCATATTCAAATTTGGAAATATTCACATGTCAAATAAAAGTACTATTCACTTTTTAAAAAAATTCAAATAAAAAATCTCATTTTTACATTTGTCAAAGACAACTCCATTTATTTTTCAAAGAAATCAAATCAAATCTTTTACTTTTCATACATAATAAAATGAGTATGATTTATTTTTCAAATCAAATCATTTTCTTTTTGCATATGTCAAAAAAATATACAACCACCTTTCAAGATTTTTAAACAAAATATGCACATGTCAAAGATGACAATCAATCATCTTAGAAATTCAAATCTTTATGCATATGTAGAAAAAATAATTTTCGAAATTAAACATTTTAATAATGTTATGCAAATGTAGAAAATGCAATTTGATACTTTATGAGAAAAGATTAATTTTGAATCTTAATCTAATTTTAGATTTTAACAAGAGATGTATAAAATTACTCTATGAGTTTCATTTGTATGCTTGTTTTTCTTCTTGCTCATGCTTGATTTTTTGATGTACTTAACTCCCTTCATGCGTAGACAACTTGAGTTTGAATTTTAAATTTATTTGTTATCATCAAAATTTATACGTAGATACGAAACTTGAAACTTTTAGTTCAACAAAAGCAGATGTTGCTGCCTCATTATATTCAGCAGTTTCAGCTACATATTGCCGGGTTGGGCTAGTGGACCTGTCACACTCACCCCACATTGGGCTATCTACAGCTAATACGTTATTAGGGAAGGCCTCACCTTTTTCTGTTTCCACCACTTCCTTATCATCGTCCCCTTTTCTTGCATATCTATTTTTGTTCCCCGCCATGTCACTCCCCAAGTTCATAGTAGGGGTATTCTTAGAACAAGACTCTCCTTTTCTTTTATCCCACTATTCCCCTACATTGACACCCTCCTTATTCGAGTTATTTAAGTAGCTTTTATAATCCCCCCTCCCTGTAGAAGAGATCTGAGCCCTCAACCAACTCACATACTATATCTTTCCTCCATCATCCAATCCTCCTAAACAACCTTCCACAAAATGCTTGATCCTTCCACATCGGAAACAGAGCCTAGGTAATTTTTCGTAAGTCAATGGAACTCACAGACGATTCCCTAGTAGGTTTGTTGTTCTACCTTTGGCCATAGATTTCCTAAGGTCCAAAATAATCCGAATCCTAAGAAAACTACCCCGGGCAGTTCCATCATTTCTAGTTTCCACCTCTAACACCGTCCCCAAAGAGTCACCGATTTTCTTCCCTATCTCTTTGTTCATACAAGCCAGGGGTATGTTGTGAAGCCTAACCTAGAATCTTTTGAAGTCAAAGATGATTTTGTGGGAAGGAATCAGCCCATCAAAAGGTTTCAAAACAAATAAATGACTATCAAAAAGCCATGTCCTGCCCTCTAAAACCCTATCTTTGTTATCCATAAAATCAAATGAAATAACAAAAAGATTCTGGCTGATTTCAAGGAAATTGAAAGTTCCTTGTATCTTCCAGATCTTGGAGAAGTATTACTAAGGATTTCTTTACTAACCTAGCAATTCGATAGGATCTTGCCAACCAAACACTTTTCCCCCTTTGTCAATACGCTAGCCATTGGATCAACATCAATGACTATCTCAGTATTCTCTTCTATCGTAAGCTTCAAAAACTCCGAACGAGCTTCCATATCTTCCATGTCTCTGCTGCCATAGGGATGCTCAACGGAACCACTTGAGAAACCCTAACCTTATGGGTAGGGGAAATAAACGCAAAACCCTAGATGGGTTTACTTTCATAGACTCACAGACTGCTTTCAAGAAGAAATGGTTGGCTTGCTCAACCCTAGAATCGAACTCAGGCCACTTGGATCGTTATACGCTCACTGTCGCACTTCACCTTTTCGCGAAAAGAGAAGACTTCGTATTTTGACGCCTTCCTTTTATTTTCATTTGATTGGGGCATTCAATTTCCTAATCTAATGATTCTTAAAAACTGTTTGCATTTAAGAGATTTTGAACATCATCCAATGTGAAATAATAATACAAGTCCAAAGCCTTTATCATTTTAGCCAAGAAGGTTATCTTTGATGCAATTGTACTTCATTATTTGGATTCTAAAAGAGTTTTTTCTTAAGCATAACTCCTCCAAGGTAATTAATGTTTCATTACTTAGAGTCTTTATATTTTGTTATTGGCATAGGTGTTCTATACATGAATGCACCCTTATACGTTCGGTTTGTGCGACTAATCCCAAAATCACTATGTTATTCATTGGAGTAAAGAGTTATTCTTATTCTATAAATAATCAATTTCATCTTTAATAAGATTTGTTTTTCTTAATCTTATAATTAAGATCCACTAAATCCCAATTGATAATAATTTCCAATTATGCATCTAAATTACATTATGATTATGTCACTCATCACATAAAATTAGAGAAATTCTAGGGACAATCAGGGTTGTGTCCCTGCCACAATACCGACTACAGCTGATATTATTAGAGAGAGAGAGAGAGAGAGAGAGAGAAAGAAGGAAAACAGGAACAAAATACGAATGGAGGGAACTCAATGCCAAGAAAACTCAACACCACCCAAAGATTGTAGTGCAAGGCTTTGCAGATACTCCTTATTGAAATATGAGTGAAGCAAACACAGTTCAATTAGTAGATGTTCAATCTTCACACCACGAATAGCCCTAATGGCAGCACTTTGTCATTCAATTTCTTGGTCTGTAAACGCAACTTCCCCCTTTTCGATTTGTGCCTATGTCTCAACAACACCATTTCCACCATTCAAAAGTGAAGATGTAGATTTGTTGACAGTCTTCGTGGCCTTTCACCTTGCCAATACCACACACAATTCATGGATTTTTGGTTTTCTTTAACTTCTGAAACATGAAAGTTTTCTTATTTACCTAACATAATAGAAAATAAACAAAATCCCATGTATAAGAATGGACTAAAATTGAAAACCCATTGCTAAAATCCAAATTTATTTCCAAAATTAGCATGAATAAGAAAGAAAAAATAGAGGCCAACCATCATTCAATAAAATTGTCGTGGTTCATTTCGTGTATGGTTGTGTTCTTATGGTTGCATTCTTCATTCCGCAGATGGTTGTCGTCATCACATAGTCCTAAAAGTTGAGTCGCAATGTACTTTGACACAAGCACTGGTATTTCTGCTATTGAAAAGGTTGTTGAGTGGCTTTACAGCTTATTGGGTTGTGGTTAAGATTGTTGGGTTTGAAACTTTGAGGTTCGTGGGTTTTGTGGGGAGGACGATGGGGATAGAGAAGAGGATTTCGATAGGGATGGAGAGAGGCTTCATGGGGGGAGACGAGTTTCGATGGGGGAATGGAGGTTGGTTTTGTGGGGAAGATGGATGGAGAAGATGAATCAACTTTGGGGGAATGAGGGGTTTCAAATCTATCACGCCTTCTTCATTTAGGAATTGAAATACAAAACGACATCCTTTTGTAATGTGCCGTGTAGGACACGATGCTGCGATAGGGACATGGACAGGTGATACATAGACATTTCCCAGTAAATATAGACCTAAAAAATATAAAAATAAATATGAATATCCTATTAATAAACAACCATATAAAAAATAAACGATGTTATTAAATCTGATGTACAATGCAATCCAAAATCTGATGTAGATATATTATTTGGATAGAAACAAAGGTACAAAAAGAACATAATAACGGACATTTTTCCAATTTCCAAACTCTAATTCAAATTTATTTCAAATATACAAACTTAACCCACTTTAAGAGACTTCAGTACTGTAGCATTACTGTAACCGTATGTGAACGCATTAAGTTTCAGTCATGTATGCTTTTTTTGTTTACTTTTCTCGTGTGAACACATTTAATAGTCAAAAGCTGCCCATGGCTCCACATCTCTCTCTCTCTCTCTCTCTCTTTTTCCATCTCTCACTCTTTTTGCAATTCGGTAACAAGCGACAAGAAATAGATTTTTTTTTTCTATTTTTCCTGCAGGTTGCACGTGTGAGGAGATAACATTTCTCTCTTTACCAGTCACGGTCCTACAAATTTGACATTCCATGCCAATCTAAATTTATCTAATTATTTAAATATATTTTAAATATATTTTAATTAATTTTATAAAATCTATTCAATCATCTCAATTTATTATTATTTATAAAAAATTTAATTCAATTTATCCCATTTTAATATTCGAACACAATTTTAAAAATTAACTTTTACACATGCTAAGCTCAAGCTGAATTTTGAGATATTTGAGCAGAGTTTGGACAGCCTCAATTTGCGCATCTCGGCTTGAAACACAGTTCTAACCAAGTCCAAATGCACTTGGTATTCAGGTACATGGGAGTATCCAGGTATATGGGAGTAGTGGATAATGAGATGAAATAGAATGATTTTAAATAAAAATTTAAAATTGAATAAAATATAATTTAAATATTTTTTTTAATATTATTAATATTTTAAAATTAAAAAAATTATAATAATAAGATAAAATAAAACTATTTTATATTCAAATAAAACGAAATGATAAAAATTGGTTGTGTATACAAATCATATTATTGATTAATAATGTGAAAATAATAAATATATTTTTTAACTTAAATGGCAAGCACACATGGCGTAAAAATAGCAAGGCACAAAAGACGTTGATCGGGCTGGTCTTTAATGGTCGTCGCCTAACAGTAGGACACAGGTCATAGAAATTAGAAAGATTACCCTAGATCATCCATGCTCTGCTAAACATTCATTGGGTCCTTTTATTTTGTTTTTTGTTTATTTTTTTTTAACACGTTTCTCTCGCTCGTCCTTCCTGTTTGGCGAAGACCATTAGTTGGTCTCCGCTTGGGGTTGGATTTGTGAACGTTTGGAAATGACGCGTGCTTTTCTTCCCTCAATCTTTTCACGTCCAGAAGTTTCTTTCATTTAATTTGTTATAGATTCCTTTTTTTTAAACCCTTGTCGTACTTTGTTTGGTGAAATCATTACTATTGCATTTATATACCACTTAAATGTGAGAACAACGTATATTTATGTTACTATGTACACCCACAGCAACATACGAGCAAAAGATCAAGAAGCCTTTAAAATTAAGGTACAAAATAAAAATATCCAAGAGAGGTCATTTTCTGATGATAAAACCAAGAAATCTCGACTTGGAAGTTGATTGGTAGAGAAATATTTTACTAACTAAAATACAGAAGATAAAAGATGAGAGAGAGATGAGGCATTCTAGGAAGGAGTAGGATATTCTTTATTCTTTTTTTTTTTTAATTTTTTGTGTAGAGAGAACTCTCATTGATTTAGTTAAATTTAATTTTAACTAAAGGGTAATGCTACATACAGTCGTGGAGTTGCAAACGGCGTGCAGTCACTTTAAAAAAAAAGTTAACTTTTTTACGTGGGTCCCATATATATTCACTTTTTTTCAAAACGACTGTACGCCGCTTGCAACTCCATAACTGCATCTATCATTTCTCTTAACTAAATTTAGCTAATAAGATATCTAGAATATTTTACATTGAATTAGATATGTTTATATAAATTTAGATTTTAGCTACACTAATTTTCTAAATATGTGAGTGAAGAGTATATTATAATTATATTCATAATTAATATTCATTTTTCACTCATCTTATTAAATATGCAGGTATTTTTTTGTAATTAATAAATTTAGTTTGATTTATTATTATTAAATATAAAATGTGATAGAAATAAATTAATTGGTTAATATTAATTATGAGTTTAATTATGATATAATTATTATTAAAATCTAATTAATAAAACTATATAATGTGATAAAAAAAATAAATTAAATAAAAAATTATCATATCAATAATATTTTATTATTATATAAAAAATAAATAAATAATTCAAAATAAGATTAGAATTAAATGGAATAGAAAAATGTAAACTCATATAATATTAATTAAAATTAGAATTTACGTTTAGCAATTCAATAACAATTAGGAGAGAGATTTGGTCGATTATATCGCTTCTTCCAATTTGGATCGAAAGAATGGATCGGCCAGGCTATTTTGGACAGGATCAAGCTTGGATTTAGTCGGTATCGGTCCAAATATTATAAGACTAAAAGACATTTAGTTAGATACTGATTTAAGAATTTTTTCTATCTTGAATCGGACCGAATGAATGATATAATATATATATTATTTATATAATTATAGTTATATATAATTAATTATATAATATATATTATTTAGTATCAAAATATTATTAGATTATTTAATGTATAAATATTAACTATAATTATATTATTAGTATATATTAATATATTAACATATTATAAAAATTATAGTATAAAAGTAGTATTATGTATAAAGCACTAGTAATGATTTTGCTAAAATTTTCTTTCAAAAAGTATAATTTTACACACTTTCCAAAAAAATTTGGTCATATTTAATTAATAATAGAGAAAAAAATAGAATAAATAGAATAAATGTACTTTTTCACTTGTGAATAGTAATTTTTCAAAACTCTTTACTTGTAATTAGTAATTCCACTTGGAGAGTTTTGGAGAATTAAATTTGAGAAGTTTTGAAGAATTACTATTTACAAGTGAAAAAAATATATATATTCCCTTCTTTCTTCCCACTATTAATTAAATATGACTATTTTTTTTTTAAGCATTCAAAGTTATACTTTTTTAAAAAAAAATTTAACAAGATCGTTGCTAATGCTTAAAAAGTTATAATATAAAGATTGAAAGGATCGATCGGACTGGATCGAAAGGGATCGATTTAACTTGATCCTATAGAATACTCAATCCGGTCCATATTAAGAAAACCTTGGATTGAAAAAGTCCAATCCATCCATAAAATTCTCTTAAAATCGATTGGACCGATCGAACTCTCCCTAATTTAAATATAAATAATGATACATTTATTATTGATTTACTACTTATTTATTAATTTTAGTATTTTTATTTTTTTATTTTTTATTTTTAAATATTTTTAAATATTATTGATTATTAAAAAAACTAATAATTATAATTTTATTAATAATTACTTTTTTAACTATTAAATAAAGTTTTTTTAAATAAATAAAAAATAATAATAATAGAAGAATAATAATTGTGTAGTAAAGCTATAATCTCCCTTTAAATATTTCGGGAGTTCCGAATAGGATGAGATGAACAACGCGGAGTGGGAGAGATCCTCAGTGACCAACCCTCTTCAACTATAAAATCAACGCAGCGAGTGCGAGCTTCACATGCAATTAATAATGGTAACGAAGGGCGAAGTGGGCAGTGAGAGACGAGTGTTTTGAAACAGAACTCGTGTCGGTTAAGGAAACAACCGTGTCTGTAACGAAATGAAGAAGCCATTGGAACTGATCGTGCTTCTTCTTTCTCTCTATTCGCTTCCGATCTGGGGCTTTGCTGCGAAACAACAACAGCAGCAGCAGCCGCCGCAACAGCTGCGGTTTGGGAAAAATGGGGAGTTTAAGATACTTCAGGTGGCCGATATGCATTATGCCGACGGCAAGACCACGCCTTGCCTGGATGTGCTTCCCAGCGAGTTCCCTACTTGCTCTGACCTTAACACCTCAGCCTTTATCCAGCGGATGATCCTCGCCGAGAAGCCCAATTTCATCGTTTTCACCGGTAATTTTCATTTCTTTAAGCTTCGTTTTCCCCTTGATTTTCTTTCAATTTCTGGATGTTTCGATTTTTTTTCCTTGTTGTCAGTCTACTGAGACCATACTTCTTAATTTCTCTAATTCGTAATCTTTCTAGAAATAGAAATTCCTAATTTTCTTTCTATTTCTGAGTATTGTAGAAATACCTTCTAAATTGTGCCAGAATGTTTTTTTACCTATTGAAAGTTGCTTCCGATAGCACAATTTCCGGGGTGATTCATTAATAGTAACCAATCGGGCTATTTGAGAAGCAACCCAGAATTTCTTTCATCCAACTGCTCTAAGTTTGATGTTTTACTTTCGAACTTGAGAACATAACAATGCAAAACTCAGTCTTATGCTTCCGCAAGTTCTTCATTAAACAAACAAAACAATGTTATGGCATCATTTTCTAATCTAAGCATATATACTTTCGCTTCCCCAGTTCACCATATGAAACTTTCTTGAGCTTGTTAAGCCTGATTATGGATCCAACTCAGCCAGTGCAATTTAAACATCTTGCTACAGGGGACAACATCTATGGGTTTGACGTAACGGATCCAGCCAAGTCTTTGAATGCTGCCTTTGCACCAGCAATCTCATCGAAAATTCCATGGGCTGCTGTTTTGGGGAACCATGATCAGGAATCCACCCTCTCAAGGGAAGGTGTGATGAAACATATAGTTGGCTTGAAGAACACACTGTCTCAAGTCAATCCCGTGGAAGCGCATGTTATTGACGGTTTCGGGAACTATAACCTCCAAGTTGGTGGGGTTGAGGGCTCTAGTTTTGAGAACAAGTCCGTTCTCAACCTTTATTTTCTTGACAGTGGAGATTACTCCACGGTCTCTTCAATCACTGGCTATGGTTGGATCAAACCCTCTCAGCAACTTTGGTTTGAACGCACTTCCAAAAAGCTTCAGGTACTGCTCTAACTTTATATTCTTCTTCTTCTTCTTCTTCTTTTTCCTCTAGCACCGGGTATCACGAACAACGCTCCGACTAATCCCGAGGGTGCAGAGGCCCTCTGCATAAATTTCTCACAAGCGCAACTTGGATAATTTAAAGGAAAAATCTCTCAGTCCGTTGGCCCCTAGAGGTTGTTTGCACCCAAGAGGATTCAAACCGGGGGAGCATACCCCAAACACAAAGCCCTTACCACTTGAGCCAACCCCTAGAGATTACCTCACTTTATATTCAGTTGGAAGAGTATGGAATCATAAGAAACCTATAATAATCAGCAGATCAAGCAACTGTGGTAGCCAGTAATCATGCCTAGATCTTTCAATTTTCCGACACATGACAATCTGTTTATTAAGCATTTCATTACATTGCAGAGGGCATATATGGACAAGCCTGAGGCTCAGAAAGGACCCGCTCCCGGGCTTGTGTACTTTCACATCCCATTGCCGGAATTTGCAAGTTTCGACTCGACAAACTTCACTGGTGTGAAACAGGAAGGCATCAGCTCTGCTTCTGTGAACTCGGGCTTCTTCACAACGATGGTAGCTGCTGGAGATGTGAAGGCAGTTTTCACTGGCCACGATCATCTCAATGATTTCTGCGGCCAGCTGACTGGTATACAACTGTGTTATGCCGGGGGATTTGGATACCATGCTTATGGGAAGGCTGGATGGGCAAGGAGAGCAAGGGTTGTGGTAGCGAACTTGGAGAAAACAGAAAAGGGCAGTTGGGGAGCAGTAAAGTCAATCAAAACATGGAAGCGCCTTGATGATGAGCATCTGACTCCTATTGACGGACATGTCCTTTGGAGCAAGACTTATGCTGGTAAGGTTTTCTTAGCTTACCCTCAAGATGTCATGCTATTTAAGTCATCTCTGATTCTATATATTGTGAGACTAACTGGACTATAATTAGAATGTGCTTCCTCTTATGCATCAAAAGGGTAACATAGCATTCATTGAATCGGCAACCATTAAAACTGTTTTGCATAAATAGATCGTTAACTTGATATCAAACACTACTTCCAGTGTCTTTTATGGTAATCATGGCAAGTACTACTTCTACGATCTTATATATTGATTATTTCCACAGAATCCCTGAATGTACAATGCACAGGGAACTTTTCCGAGCATGAGCTTCATAGTTCATCTTGATGAATCATCCCGTATTCGAGGAAGTTCATTTTCAAAAAGCTCTGCAGACGTATAAGTTAGAACTGTTGGCTGCAATGACTTGCAACCTTAATTCAAACTTTGACTCTTTTTTTGGTAATATTATGTTATTGGAGTGTGCAGTTTGAAGTTTTGAAACCTTTACTATGCTTATACACAAAACATATTACTCATGCTTTCATTTCTCTAAAATGTACTAGTTAACTGGGCATGCATGCATCACTGTTTTCCATTACTTGTCACCTGCTTTTCTCATTTTCTTATCCTATTTTGCTGTCGACAGGTAGCCGTAGAAAAAAACATATTGGTGGCCCTTGAGTATGGCATATGAAAAACTATATTTATATAGTTCATAGCTAAGTTGGCCTTAAGGAGGAAGCTTTGGAAATGGTTTTATGGGAACAATCTCATTCGAGGAAAGCTTTGGAAATGGTTTTGAGGGAACAATCTCATTTTTGTGGAACAATAAATATATCTAATTTTGTCTGGCAATGTATGGACAAGTATTGAAACTATAGGTGGTGATGTGAAAGGGCCTAGAATAATGTGTTGAAGTATAAATTTTATATTTTCTGTGGATAAGGTCTTGAGTATGCTTATAAATAATATATAAATTTCTCTTCTTGAATCGGTTTTATAAGATGAGTTAGATTCATGAATTTCTACATAATATCAGAGTTTACCACAGAATAAATAAGGTCTCTCACTACTTATTTCGTGACAAGAACTAGAAAAAATACTGGCATGCACGTGAGAGAAGGTGTTGAGAAATAAATCTTACATTACTTATGGACGAAGTCTTAAATATGCTTATAAACATTTTGCAAATCTTTCTTATTGAACTGGTTTTATAAGATGAGTTAGGTTTATGAATTTTTACATATTGATGTTATAGTTGTGTATTTTATAAAACTTGTATTTTATAAAAAGAATGCAAAATATGTATACCTACAAGCCAATCAAATTTGAGATTTTAAGAAACACAGGAATGAAATTAAGTCACAATATTTAAGATGTATAAATCTATTATATTATACAAATGATCGGAAAAATTGAAACTTATTTGAGAAATACAAGAGATGCAAATAACAAAAAATTGTTCAATACTACACAACAGAATGACCTCTTTCCTGTACATAAAGTAAATAAATGGTATGTTATGAAGTCGAGTTTGTCTCGTTTATTTTTATAGGTAAAATGAGGTAAATTGATATAAAAGTTAAAAGTTGAATATAAATATTATTAAAATATATTTTATAATATCATTTTTGTTTTAAAATTTGAAAAAATTGAATTATTTATTTTATTTTATATAAAAATTTAAAAAATTTATAATAATAAATTGAGATAAATTGAGAATTTTTTTTTTTAAACAAACAAGGATTTCGAAATTCTAAGTAACATTAATACGAAGTCAACCCATTTTCAAGGTGTCTAGATGTAAATGTATCAAGCAACCATCTTAACGAAGCAACTTTATAAGAGGGAAACTCGATAGAATTTTAGAAGAGCAAGCTCGAAAGTTAGTTCAACTATATGCTAGATCGACTTTTTCTTTTCCCCTAATTAATTAGAGTAAGAGCATTGGAGCCTCTATTTTTTCTTTTAAAATATATTATTAAAATATATTTTTCTATTTTATTTACTCATTTTATAATATATCATCTATCGACTAATATATATTTTTTATTTATATAATTAAATATTCTTTTTTTAATCATTTCAAATTTTTATTTTTATTTTAAATATTAACCCCAAACTAAAAAATGGGCGCCGCTACATACAGGTACAAATAAACTAAAAAATTCATAAAATAAAATATAAAATATAAAAATATAAAACAAAAAAAAAACAACATAGTGGGAAAAAAAATTCATGCCCAAATAGACTTTGAGCAATGTTACTCATTATCTTATTTTTCATTATCCTCTCATCATCTTATAATGTGGCATTAAATTATTGGAGATTATTTATTATATTTTACTTATTAATTTATTATTTAATGCCACACCATGAGATGATGAGAATGAGGATGATGAATAAATTTATTCATAAACTTTTTCATCATTCCATTCCCAAAGAAGAAGAAAATGCAGTGACAAGAAAACACCATTTCATTCATTGGAGCTTCATCAGAGAAGAAGAAAATGCAATATCAAATCTTGTGCATCCTCTTTATCAGATCTGTTCATCTCTCTTAGATCTCATAAATATTTTCTCCGTTCTCATCCTCGGCATCATAGAGTTCTCGGTGTAGAGTCTAATTGGTGTAGCTCTGTCTCTATTGATCAGTTGTAGCAACCTATGTCATCCTCAACTACTATCAACATTTTGGTGTCGAACATGGTAAGGGTTAGGTTTGACGTTGAAGAATGAGGAGAAACGAGGGGAAATTGAACCTGGGTTTTTCTTCTTTTTTGTTACACGCACCGTTTCAACATTAATAACTAAACGCACCGTTTCATTATACACCATGGAAGTCGTGCGCGAGGCCTTCACCAATTGCGCCTGTATTTAGAATTTTTCCCAAAAAATTGACTTTGCATCTCTCAAAGTCTCGGACTGTAGCTTCTCTACTAGATTCAAATGAATAAATTAAGGTTTACTTGTGTTAAGGACGTATTCTGCAATCTGGTTTACCGATTCCCTTACGATGGTAACCTGCAAAACAAGAACAAAAGGGGGGTCGGGATCCGGGACTGCTCCGACGATCAAGTTAGTTTAGGAGAAATATATGATAAAGAGAGTAAGAGAATCTGTAAGTGTACCGTCTTTTCGTCGTTGGTTTGGTGTTATTTATAGGTCCCCCCTGGCAGGGGGGGTCTGTGTGACGAAGGTGCCGGAAATCGGGACATCACTCGACCGTCATCCTCGATAAGGAAACCTGGTCCGATTCGGTCGGTCTCATCGCATTTATTGGGCATCCCTCTAATTAATGCTTAATTAGACCCTTTTGGACAGGGGCATTAAATGCTGCTGTATCTTTTGTCAATTTAGCAATCAATGGTGCATGTTTGTAGTGTCTCCGCATTAAAGGGGGGGTTTGTAGGCCGGCGGCTGTCTGTCGTTCATAAATGTGGGAGTGGTCTTGATGGGAGTCGGGTCCAGGAGGTACATCAGTACGTGAGCCGCCGTTCCGTCCTTAGCGTGTTCTTGAAACCGGTTTAACCATCTCTTGCCCAGATCGGGATAACCAGGGACTTGGCTCGTCCCCGATTTCGGTCTCCCTAGTTGAATTCGGACGCTGCGTCGAGGTGGGGCGGATAACGGGCCTTGGGCCTGATAACCTCGTGGGCTCGGGTTCCACGCAAGTTGGGCCCCCTTTCAGTACCCCGCGAGTTTTCATCGAAGGCACTTCGATGGAAATTCCGAACGTTTTAGAGCTTCCTTTGATTGTACCGTCCTTCGATACCGGGCAGTGTTCATTCATTTGCACTTCCGAGTGGGAACACGAGGTTGGATGTATTCGGGCGATCCCTGCTGACATGTCGTTTTGTTTACCGACCGGACTTCAGAGGGACGATTTGAATTCTGATCAATTAATGCCGAATCGCGACCCGTCATATTCTGTGTCAGGCATTTAATGCGGTTCAAAATTTAATTGTGCCGTCGTTCCGATTCCCGAACCGTCAGTGATCCGTCATTAAATGGTGAGGCGCACGCGCATGATCATCATTAACTGATCTGTCATTTCGGCGCATGCTCCTCACCTTTGATTGGTCAGTTCTGGGCGTGCTTTCTGTTCCCAAGAGCCATGTCTGAGGTGACGGTTTTGGCGTAGCCTCGTTTCCCGCTCGCATTAAATTTTTGCTTCTGGGTATAAATTACCTAGCGGTCTTGTCATTGTCCTCGCTTCGCTGTTTGCTTTCTTGCCATTCCGCTCTTCCTTCTTTCTTGCCTTTGCTCTTCGCTGCCTTCCCTGTTCTTTCTCTATTGCTTTCTTGCCATTCCTTGCTTTTGCCCCCATGGCTTCTTCTGACCCATGCCCTTTCTTCGCCGGCTAAGGCTGGATGTCCACAATGCAATCCTCTGATGTGGACACGCTTAGGAAGAAGCACCGCATCTCCTGGCGGCACACCTTGGAGGCCCCGGGGGATGGAGTTAGGGCCTGTGAGCGCGATGGGAGGGCTCAGAAAGTCGTGCTCTTCTCCCTCATGCTCTCGAAGGGATTACGCCTTCCCTTCATTCGGCCCGTTCGGGAAGTCCTGCACTTCTTGGGTTTGGCTCCTGCCCAACTCATGCCGAACGGGTGGCGTATCCTGTTGGCCACCTGCGTGACGTTTAGGATCGTTCTATCCGGGAAGAACGATCCCTACCCCGACCTGACCGCTCGAGAATTCTTTTCACTGTACCGGCTCCTCCGTCGGGATGGGAATGTTGCCGGCTTCCAGATAAAGCCGAAATGTAGGCTGATCAGAATGGAGGAGAGGCACTCGAGTGCCCGAGACTACCACAAGAAGTTCTTCTTTATCTCGGGCAGGGAGTGGGAGTTCCCGGAGGGAGAGGGGAGTGACTTCCCCGTTCAGAAAGATTGAGGCTTCCTCCCTTCCCAGACTCATATGGAGGTTACCCTCTCGGCCCAAGAAGCTGAGAGGGTGAAGGCGGTCCTCTTCTGGGGGGCAGAGGATCCCGATCGGCTATGGTCCGACAATCTCCTCACCGAGGAGAACATCGAGGAGTTTTTGACCCGACCAGATCGGTCCTACGCCGAGGGTTAAAACTTCTTTACTGTTCCGGAAGAGCTTCCTACCTCCTCTCGCAAGCGGGCCTCCGATCGGGAGGCAGAAAAAGAGAGGCGCACAAAGAGTCGGGCCGGCGAAGCTACTCCGAGCCGCGGTGCCCGCCCAAAGAAGCAGAAGAAGGGGAAGGGTCCGGACGGAGGTGTTCCCTCCACAGACTCTCCCGCACGACGTCCTAAGCCGGCTTCCTCGTCGTCGTCCTCGGACGGGCTTCGGTTCTTGCAGACCGAGGAGATAAGGGCCGAGGCTGGGAGGATCGTCATGGAGGCCCAGATCGAGGCGACCGACCTGGCCGGGGTCGACTCCTCAGACGGAGAGGAGATAGAGCGCGCCTTCCAGGAGGCTCTAGACCATGCCGCCGACTTGACTCCGGGGGCCATGCCATTTGCGCAGGTCTTCCGACAGGAGTCGGAGGAGCAAGCCGCTCGGGCGAACCAGTTGCCCACCCTCCCCCTTCATCTTCCGAGCGCCACTCAGATGCCTCCAAGGGGGAAGACGAAGTACTGGGCGAGGAGGTCAAATCCGAGAGCGTCCTCGAGGGACTCGAGCGACAAGGGGCCCCGGACCAGGGAAATCGGGACGAGGCCACTCCCGAGAGATCGGGTAGGTCCGACCTTCCCTGGGAAGGGAGTCATATGAATGCCGCAGACGAGGGTGGTCGGTCTGCTGCTGAGTCCGATGAGTCTCCCGAGCGTCCACCCCCGACTTTTGAGCCGAGGTCGACCTCGGGGGTTCGTTTTGAGGACGCGTGCCCATCTCCCGGCATGGAAGTACCTCCGCGGCCCCCATCTCCCTTTCGACTTCGGAGTGGGGTCGCGGTGCTTGGCCAGCTCTTTGGGTCGGACTCAGAGGAGGGAGGTCATCAGGGTGGTGAAGCCGGTTCAGAGCGGCCTTCCCGATTTGAACAAGCAAAGGCGGATGCCTCCGCCCGGGTGGCCTTGATGTTGGAGCCTCTGCTGACTCAGATTTGTTCGGTAGACGTTGTTGAATTTCGGATGCTCTTTTCTTTCCAGGTTGCTAAGTTTTGTTTATTATTATCATTATTCTAGGTTGCCAAGGAGATATCCCGGACGGTGGGGTCCGAGCTGGCCGAGCTCGCCGAATTCAACAGCGAGCTCGGAACCGTCTGCAAGTTCAGACTTTACAAGCTGCAGCAGGCACGGGACCAGTTCGAGCAGTCGCAGGAAACCTGCAGGGGGCTGATCAAATCGGTCGAGGAGTTAGGGATGGAAAAGAGCAGGCTGGAGAGAGCCAACTCCTCCCTTCGGGTCGAATTGGAGGCGGCCCGGGACTCGCTGGCGGTAGCCCATCGGAGGAACGCCCGCCTTGTGGACGCGAGATCGGCCACTGAGCAGGACAAGATCCTCCTTCAGTCCGAGCTAACCGCTTGGACAGCAGAGCTGGCTGCTTCTTCCCAGATTTTGTCACTGAAGGAAGAAGAGTTAGCCATGTCCGAGCAGGCTCGGATTGCTCGGGAGGAGGAACTAGCCGGTTCGAGGTGCGCCCGAGAGATTCTGGAAACGGAGTTGGCGCAGTCCGAGGAAATCCGGGCTGCTCGGGAGTCCGAGCTCGTGGGGACTCAGAGTGCTCTAGAAGAGGCTCACTCGAGGATTGCTGATCTCGAGCAGCAGATATTCCGAGTGGTGGCGATCCGTAATTCCGCCTGGGGGCATGGTTATGCCGAGGGCCTTCGCCGACTAGGATCCCAGCTCTTGGTGGATCCCCAGCTCGATCCTCGGAGGATAAACGTGAAGTCTCTTCGTCCAGACCGGGCTGCGAAGAGGTTCGTCAAGAAGATTGGGAAGCGCGGTTACCCTCCCTTTGATGACCTGAATCCTCCTCCGCCCCCTCCTGAAGCTTGACCCAGTTGATGTACAAGTTTTTTTTTTTTTTTTTACGCTCGAGCTTGATTCGGGCGAGTTTGTATGACCGACAATATATATGAATTTTGAACTTAATCTTCCTCTGGTGCTTTGTTCATAATTTCATTCTGTCTTTACCCCGCGAAATTTTTTGGTCAAGTGTAAACTAAAAAAAATTTTTCCCAAGCGTACTCGGTCGATGTGCTTAAGATCGGGATTCAGGAGTTGTGAATTGACCGACCCCACGAGACTCCGAGGCGGATACATCGCGTAGGTGGATTGACCGACCCCACGAGACTTCGAGGCGGATAAATCGTGTGGGTGGATTGACCGACCCCGCGGGACTCCGAGGCGGATGCATCGCGTGGGTGGGTTCACCGACCCCGCGGGACTCCGAGGCGGATACATCTCGTGGGTGGGTTGACCGACCCCGCGGGACTCCGAGGCGGGTGCATCGCGTGGGTGGGTTCACCGACCCCGCGGGACTCCGAGGCGGATACATCGCGTGGGTGGGTTGACCGACCCCGCGGGACTCCGAGGCGGATACATCGCATGGGTGGGCAGATACATCGCGTGGGTGGATTGACCGACCCCGCGGGACTCCGAGGCGGGTGCATCGCGTGGGTGGGTTCACCGACCCCGCGGGACTCCGAGGCGGATACATCGCGTGGGTGGGTTGACCGACCCCGCGGGACTCCGAGGACTCCGAGGCGGATACATCGCGTGGGTGGGTTGACCGACCCCGCGGGATTCCGAGTTGAGAACCTTATAATACGTTGGATATGAACATTGAACAATATCGGGCTCTTTATAATTTCGAGAAGTAAATTACATCAGCAGAAGTAAATTATATTAGTAAATGCTACACATAGTACCTCTTAAGCCTCTCACTATTCTAGGGGTGGGGTAGGTCGACTCCAGAGCTGTCTTTGAGTCGGTAAGACCCAAGTCTGTTTGTTGCCGTCACTACGTAAGGTCCTTCCCATTTTGGTCCCAGTTTTCCTTGTGCTGGAGTCGTGATGCCCGTTTGTCTTAGCACTAAGTCCCCGACTTTGAAGTTGCGCGGCTTCACTCTTTTGTTGAAGTATTGTTCTGTTTTGCTTTTGTTGTTGGCAAGTCGGATGCCGGCTTCTTCCCTGTGCTCCTCTAAAGAGTCTAGGCGTCCCATCATCTTGGCATCATTGGAGGCAGTGTCATAGTGCTGGATTCGCAGTGTGGGCATCCCGACTTCGACAGGAATTACCGCCTCGCAGCCATAGGTTAGGGCAAACGGTGTTTCACCTGCGGAGGTTTGGACTGTTGTACAATATGCCCACAGGACTCCTGGAAGTTCATCGGCCCAAGCTCCTTTGTGCATTCCGAGTCTTTTCTTTAGCGCATTGAGGATGGTTTTATTGGTTGCCTCGGCTTGTCCGTTAGCCTGCGGGTGGTCGGGAGAAGAGTATTTCACCTTGATCTTCAACTCGGAGCACCATTCTCGGTAATGACTGCAATCGAATTGCTTTCCGTTGTCTGATATGAAGCTTTGAGGTATCCCGAACCGGCAAACAATTGACTTCCATAAGAACTTTGTGATGGCTTGAGAAGTGATACTGACAAGGGCTTCGGCCTCTACCCATTTCGTAAAATAATCCACTGCCACTATTATGAATTTAGTTCCGCCCCTCCCTACTGGGAATGGTCCTATAAGGTCTAATCCCCATTGATCAAAGGGCCAGGGGGATGTTATCGAAGTGAGTTCCTCCGAGGGGGCGTGCAATACTGGGCTGTACTCTTGGCACTTCGGGCATCTTTTAACGAAATCTTTTGCTTCCTGGAACAAACACGGCCAGTAGTACCCTGCACGGGTGGTGCGGGCAGCTAGCGTTTTATACCCCGTGTGAGCCCCGCAGATTCCTTCGTGGATCTCGGCCAATATGTATTGCCTTTCTTCTTTCGTTACACACCTGAGCAATGGTTCAGAGAAGCCTTTCCTGTACAGCGATCCGTCAATCAGCGTGAATCTGGACGATCAATTCTTTATCTTGCGGGCCTGGCCCGGGTCGGGAGGTAATGTGCCTATCCGGAGGTATGCTGCGATATCGGTCGCCCAGTCGGGATCTGCCACAGCCACTACTCCGACTTCACTGCCCGTGGAGGGGGTATCTATCGTCCTGATCTCAGTGTTTTCTGGGGGCGGATGTTCATCTTTTCCAGATGCTATTTTCGCCAGTCGATCCGCTATATGATTTTCTTCCCTTGGGATCCGCAGTAAACGGAAGTAACTGAATCGGTCTCTCTCGATGCATACCAGCTCCAGATATTTTTTCAACTTTTCGCTCTTGGTGACGTACTGGCCGAGTACTTGATGAAAGACTATTTGGGAATCAGTTCGGGCCTCCAGCTCAGTCGCCCCGAGGATCCTAGCAATTGTCATTCCGGCTATGAGGGCCTCGTATTCCGCCTCATTGTTGGTTACCTTAAAAGTTAGGCCTATACCGTAGTTGTGTTGGATGCCCTGGTCGGTGACGATCTGTACACCTGCTCCGCCCCCGACTCGGCATGAGGACCCGTCGACGTACAGCTGTCATGCCTACCCCCGAGGTTCACTGGGGACTTCTTCTGGAAACCCAGTGTACTCTGCAACAAAATCCGCCAGTGTTTGTGCTTTCATCGTTGTTCGGGGCTGGAACGTTAGATCGAATTCGCTCAGCTCGATTGCCCATTTGGCTAATCGACCGGACGTATCGGGCTTCTGGAGAATGGTTCCGAGGGGCTGATTGGTCATTACCCTTATGGTGTGGGCTTGAAAGTATGGGCGCAGCCGACGCGCAGCTGTTAGTAAGGCGAATACCATCATCTCTGTACGGGGGTACCTGGCCTCTGCTCCTTGAAGTGCCCTGCTGACATAGTACACAGGTTTCTGGCCTTGATCGGTTTCTCTCACTAGTACCGCAGATGTTGCATGAGGCGAGACAGCCAAATAAGCCATAAGGGTCTCTTCGGGAGCTGTCTGGCTAAGTAACGGGGGACACGTCAGGTAATCCTTGAGTTGTTCGAATGCCTGCTCGCACGATGCGTCCCACTTGCGGGCTTTTCGGAGGACTTGGAAAAAGTGAAGGCATCGATCGGTCGACCTTGCTATGAACCGGCTGAGAGCAGCAATTCGACCTGCCAATCGCTGGACTTCATTCAGGTTCCTCGGAGGTGCCATTCCGAGGATAGCCTGTATCTTCTCAGGGTTGGCCTCGATTCCTCGTTCAGAGACCATGTACCCTAAGAACTTGCCGGACTCGACCCCGAAGGTGCACTTGGCAGGGTTGAGCTTCATCTGATAATGTCGCAGGATTGAGAAGGCCTCTCTCAAGTCCGTCACATGATCGTTAGGGGAGTGGCTCTTGACCAGGAGGTCATCGACGTAAACTTCCATGTTTCTCTCGATCTGCTTTTTAAACATACGGTTAACCAGCTGTTGATAAGTAGCCCCCGCGTTCTTGAGCCCAAAAGGCATGGCGGTGTAACAATAGAGTCTGCGATCTGTAATGAACGCCGTTTTTTCCTCGTCGTCCGTGCTCATTTTGATCTGATTGTAACCCGAATAGGCGTCCATGAAGCTAAGGAGAGAGTGCCCAGCAGTTGAATCCACAATGAGGTCGATGCGCGGTAGAGGGAAACTATCCTTGGGGCAGGCTTTGTTCAAATCGGTGAAGTCCACGCACATACGCCATTTCCCGCTGGTCTTCTTTACAAGTACTACGTTAGACAGCCATTCCGGGTAGTGAGCTTCTCGGATGAGCCCAACAATTAGGAGTCTGTCTACTTCTTCTGCAATGGCGGCATACTTCTCAGCACAGAAGCTTCTTCTTTTTTGCCTAACTGCCCGGGCAGTCGGGTTGACACATAGCCGGTGTTCTATTACAGACCTATCGATTCCGGGCATGTCCGCATGTGTACAAGCGAATACGTCTTTGTGCTCAATGAGGAGAGCCTTGAGTTCCGTATGCACTACTGGATCCATCCTGGTCCCGACTCGTACTGCCCGATCCGGGTTGTCGCCGTCGACCGGAATCAATTCCAGAGGCTCGTTGGGTTCCGCTTGGCGCAGTGTCACTTCGTCCCTGATCTCATCGTCCCATACTGCTCGGGGAGGTGCAGGCAGAAACTCAACATGCTCGTCCCCCAGGGAGATCGTGGCCACGGAACTGTCTTTGTGTTTCAATTCCCGGGCGTAGCATTCCCTGGAGGTGACCTGCTCTCCTCTGACTTCGCCTACTCCTCTGTCCGTCGGGAACTTCATCTTGAGGTAGTAGGTAGAAGTGACTGCCCTCAAGTTGTTTAGGGTCGGCCTCCCTAGGATGGCGTTGTAGGAGGAGGGAGCTTTTACTACCAAGAATTCGGTCATGACAGACGTGGTCCTGGGTGCTGAGCCCATCAAAACCGGGAGGGTTATTAGGCCCTCGGGGTGTACTGCTTCACCCGGATAGGCTAAAGTTGGCGGGGGTCGATCCCATCTGCATGAAGGCCTCCCAGAACAAGATATCGGCTGAACTCCCATTGTCAACCAGCATCCTTTTGACTGTGAAATTGGCCACCAATGCTAATATCACCAAAGCGTCATCATGCGGAAAGGCAATTCCCTTCCCGTCCTACTCGTTGAAAACTATCGATTCCCCTCTGGGGCCCGGGTTGCTCTGTCTCGGTGCCTGCCCGAGTGAGTAGACTTCCCCATATCTGGCTCTCGGCGCATGTGCCCTTTGAGAGGAGGACGTAGTCCCTCCTCGGGATGGTCCCCCGACTATGGTTCTGATTTCTCCCGCTGGGTGGCTGGATACCGGTTTGCCTCGATGTCTGCTCGACTCTCGTTCCCGACGAGGGATCCTCGACCGGGTTCTGTCTCTTCGGTCGTTCATCTATTCATCCCTCTGACTCTTTTTCAAGGCCTGGCAGTCCTCGGTGTTGTGGCCCTTGGACTTGTGATACTCGCAGTACATGTCCCCTCTTCTTCTCCTGATGGACTCTCGCCTTGATTCTGCTCGGCTCTGATCTTCCACCGCCAAGCTGGATTGAGGCCATGACGATAGTCTGTGTTTTTGTGGGTGATCTCTTTTCCTCATCTCATCTGGGAGCTTCCTAGCCCCCCGATGCCTACTGGAACCTTCCCCGGCGCTGGTTGTTTTCCGATCATGCTGTCGGAGCTCCCCGCGTCGCAGGGCTACTAAAGCTTCGAGCGTATCTTCGGCGTTGATGAATCCGTCAGCCTGATCCATGAGCCCGTTCAGAGTGGTGGGAGTCTTGCGGGCTATCTCTGCCATGAAGGGGCTCCTGGGCCATATACTGCCTAGGAGGGCCACCAGGGTGATCTTTTCGTCCTGGTTATCAGTGGTCATCCTTTCTTCATTGAACCTGGTCAGGTACCCTTTCAGACTTTCCTTCTCTCCTTGCTTGACAGTCAACAGGTACGCCGCGGGGCGCTTTCGTTTCCTACTAGCCATGAACTGGGTGACGAAGAGTCGGGCTAATGTCTCGAAACTACTGACGGATCCCGGAGGTATGGTTTCGAACCATGTCCTAGCCATCCCCTTCAGTGTGAGAGGGAAAGCTCAGCACGCTACCTCGCCGAGATAGCCATGTAAGCTGATATGGGCTTTAAAAGCTTCTATGTGCTCCACAGGATCCTGAGACCCATCATATAGTTCTACTGGTGGGACCTTGAATTTGGGCGGGAGAGGGACGGCCAGGACCTCCGCGCTGTAGGGTGTTCCTATGCTTCCCTGCGAGGAGAGATGCCCTGCTGCCGAGCTGATCAGTTTTGCCATTTCAGCGTACTTGTCCCCCAGCTCCTTTAGCTCGGTGTGCATCCGGCGTCGTTCTCCTTCAGAGGCCTCGCTCTCCTCAGGGAGTCGGGAGCTCACATTCTCTCCCAGATTGGTTTCGCCTCGGGCCGATGCCTCTTCGCGTGGTTGCTGGAGGGCGGCATTCTCCTCCTTCAACTTCCTCACCATCTCTTCCAATGTTTCCAGCCTTTCTTCCATCGACGGTTCTGTCTGCTGGTCGTGCTTGGTCGTTTGGGACAGCGGTAGAGTAGACATGCAGAAAGTACGTTGATCAGAAACAAACCAATCCCACAGACGGCGCCACTGTTAAGGACGTATTCTGCAATTTGGTTTACCGATTCCCTTACGATGGTAACCTGCAAAACAAGAACAAAAAGGGGGTCGGGATCCGGGACTGCTTCGACGATCAAGTTAGTTTAGGAGAAATATATGATAAAGAGAGTAAGAGAATCTGTAAGTGTACCGTTTTTTCGTCGTTGGTTTGGTGTTATTTATAGGTCCCCCCCTGGCAGGGGGGGTCTGTGTGACGAAGGTGCCGGAAATCGGGACATCACTCGACCGTCATCCTCGATAAGGAAACCTGGTCCGATTCGGTCGGTCTCATCGCATTTATTGGGCATCCCTCTAATTAATGCTTAATTAGACCCTTTTGGACAGGAGCATTAAATTCTGCTGTATCTTTTGTCAATTTAGCAATCAATGGTGCATGTTTGTAGTGTCTCCGCATTAAAGGGGGGGGTTTGTAGGCCGGCGGCTGTCTGTCGTTCATAAATGTGGGAGTGGTCTTGATGGTAGTCGGGTCCAGGAGGTACATCAGTACGTGAGCCGCCGTTCCGTCCTTAGCGTGTTCTTGAAACCGGTTTAACCATCTCTTGCCCAGATCGGGATAATCAGGGACTTGGCTCGTCCCCGATTTCGGTTTCCCTAGTTGAATTCGGACGCTGCGTCGAGGTGTGGTGGATAACGGGCCTTGGGCCTGATAACCTCGTGGGCTCGGGTTCCACGCAAGTTGGGCCCCCTTTCAACTTGAAAATAGAAGGTCTGGAACGTGCTTGCTTGTTGCCAAACTAGCACGCAACTCATTGAAATTGAATCCCATCCACATACACCATCTTCTCTAGCCCTTGAAGGCTTGGAACATGCTTGAATCTGGAACGTGCTTTTTCCTTCTCCAGCCCCTCATTGTAGCGTCTTCCTTGTCAAGATACGTATCCTCTAATACCCTCCCCACTGAGGTTAGACCAACAAGGTATTATGTTGTTTGGTTGCACAGGAGAGAGAGAGAGAGAGAGAGAGAGAGAGAGGAAAGTGAGGTATCGTTCGGGATGATAAACATTGTGATGAAAGAGAAACGTTAAATAATGTTTGGAGGGATGAACAAGATCCTGCTACATGTAGCAGGATCACTGTAACAAAAGAAAATTTGACCAGGGTTTACATGCTCCACTGGAGTATGAATTTGACACCTTCAAGCTTGTATTTTAAACAAAAAGGAATTTTACACAATTCATTGGGACTGCTCTAAGTAGATTGTAGGTTAAATGTTTTGGAATATTTTAGAAATTCAATAACAACTAATCTTTCTTTGTTAAAAAAAAAAAAGAGGATGGTATTTTTGGATTTCATTAATTACTCTCACTTTTGACGTAAGAATGCAGTATTACAAGATAAAGCTTGGATGTTATAAATAAATCCCAAATCAAGCTTAGGAAATATCATTGAGGACTAATCATGTATATGTGTGCTATTCAAGAAAATAAACTTGAAGAAAAACTAACTGGAAAAATATAAGATCCTTTAATGTCTAAAGTTTGGAAGACCAGCTTTAATATCACTACAAGAACTATGGCTTTTTGCAGCATTTTAAGTCATCTTAAAAACATTTTTGCATCTACTCACTACAAAGAATATAGGTTGTTTCAGTGTTTTTTATTGTGTAACAAAAGAATTGGATGCTAACGGGTCTTATTTGCTTCAGTTTATAATTTGATGGAAAATAATGGATGCAAAATATAAAGACTGCACAACTTTAGTGTGTGCAACTTTGTAGCGATGAATTATAATGTTATTACATCGAAAACATTGTCGCAATTAGTTTTCACATGTTGCAACGCTTGCTTGCTTAGTTAATGAGATGTGATGCGACGCAACAGATATTGTATTAATTTCTCGAAGGCTCTCACACAATCCCTAGTTAGACATTTTTAAAAATCCCCAACGACGTTGGTTCCAGTTTCCACCATCACCCATTTTCTTTCCACACGATTTTCCCTTTCTGAATCCAACAATCCACCCTTCCAACATATTTGTGAGCAACTTGCATCCTGAATTCTAGGATTTATTGTTGGTTTTGATCTCGTGGGTTTCGTATGAGGTTGTTAGCCTCTCGATCTGGCTGTATGTGGATAATCTTAAGGCTCGGATGATCAATTGCAAGTCTTGATTGAAGGATCCTTCGCGATGTAGGTCGAGATCCTTCACAATTTCTCTTATTCCCAAGCCGTCATCTCCTTGCCTCCACAATGGGTCTCTCTTTCTCTCACACACACATGCTCTCTCTCTAGATCTATAAATGATCTCACTCATACCCACTCTTTGCTTGGTGTCTGTCTCAGAAGCTCTCTCCCTCTCTTTTCCCTCTACCTGTCCGTTTCTCTCATCCTCTAACCCTAGCTTCAATTTTACTAAATTTTGGGATAAGTCATGTACCCTAGCTTCAATCCCTTGCTTAGGTTTGTTGATCTTGTCTGGCTAGGTTAATTAGTTGTTAGGATTGCTCAAATATCATCTATTGCCTCTATTTTGGTTTGTAATTTGCCTTGTTTTGTACTGCTCCTTGCATGTTGTTCTTCTCATGTTGCAAAGCTTGTGATTTGGTTTCATTTACATATATTCAATGAGCTTTTGTTTTCAGTTGTATCGATCTAATTTAACTAATATCGGGAAGTTTTCTCATGCCATTATTTATTAATAATCTGTTATTTGTTGTCTTTAGGCTAAAGTTTGATGATGAGTGAGCCCATTAAAGAATCAGCATGAGTGATTCTGTGGTAACATATACCTGCCTATTGGTTCTATGTAATTTCTTAGTAAATTAATTTTTATTTATAATAGATTGATACCTTCCTGTTTGCAATGACAAAAATATTGCAAAACACATCAAATAAGATGTTTAATATCTCATGTTTAGTGGGTTAAGTTTGCAAAACATTGCCTTTATTTTTGGGTTGAGTTTGTTTACTTTAAAAAAATATTTTCCATTAAGTAATATTCTTCAAGTTTTAATTGAAGTGGAGTCATTTTTGTTCATTTTTAACTATTTTTGTTCACGTCTTTTTCCAGTGATTGCTTTTGCTAATACTTAAACATATACAAGTCTTTTTTATTCTTTTTTCAGAGAGGTGTCCTTTGAGGATTTGTTTTGGTATGTTCCTGTTTTATCAAAATACTCTTGTGATCTTGTGTCATAACATGAATCATGTTCTTGATTTGCTGTTTGATTGTGTTTTAAACTTTATAGACTGATGTTGCACAATTATCTGGTGCTAGGGCAAATTCCATATTTTGGATTCGTGCTTTCAACATTCTTCTGCTACATTCTCATGTATTTCTAAAAATTCAAGAAAATGATAATAACTTTACTGTTAGCATAGATTCTGAAGATTCCACTAAACACAGTGGAGATTTGGTTAGTGGAAAGGATGGAACTTTACTGTGCCTTGATTATAATATTGTTTCTTAATGTTTCTTGTTTCTTAATGTTGTATTGACGTGGCAATAGGTTGGTTTTGACTATGCCCTGATTATAAATGGTTGGCAGCAACAAAGTATACAACAGAGTATATTTTTAATTCACTAATAATAAGGTAGGAAATCATCTTGTATCTTCTGTATTTGCTTATTGATGTGCAAACTTTATGGCTGTGTAAGGTTCTTTGTTGGAGTGGGCAGATGACCTAGAGGTGTTTATACTAAAGGGTTATAGTAATATAGTGGATGGATTTTGGTAATGGGTGTGGGAGGAAACATAGTAATATTTTGTGGAAACACTCTGAATAGCCGGTATGGTTGGTTGTGGGCTTTTGAGATATCATATTATTCATGTGTTCTTTTTGTATAGCATTATAATGGAGCTATGTAAATTCCATGTCCATGTATCATGATAAGAGACACATGATTGTGTTATTTTGGTATAGTCTTGGGGCTGCTCATGTAAGTGTCTCACTTTCATATGTTAGATTCAGATAAGCAATAATGGCAGTTTAGATGTTTTTGATTAACTAGAGTGTTTTTATCCTAGAAAAATATACATTCAAATTACAAATTAGTTGCAGTCTTGGTGGTAGAATGAAGTCCCAAAGTTGATCAGCATCTACGAGTACACGGTGATATGGATACATACTTTTTAGACTTGGATATCTAAAGCTATGGCTGTTAATTAGGTAATTTAATTTATTCTAGAAATTTCATTTATTGTTGGCATAACTATGCATATAGAAATCAATTTACAGTCCTCATCACGAATTATCCCATCAACAAATGGTAGGTTATATAATAATCATACGCAAACCAGGGCCGACTCAAGCATTAGATAAAATAGGCGGTTGCCTAAGACCTCAAGATGAATAAAGGCCCCAAAATTTTAAAAAATTTGTTATAAAAAAATCTAAAAACAAAAATGATCTAAACTAAACAAATTAATCTTAAAATTTGAAAAAAAAAATCAATTATCCATTCAGTTATAAAAATATATACGTTAACATTAACAACTACAACCAATGGGTTTGAAATAAACTCTAAATATTACAAGTTCACTTAGAAAAATTAAAAGTCATTATAAATGAAAGGCGTCACAATTGATTATTTGTAAAAGAAAAATCAAAACATTATAACTCACTATTTATACCTTACGTTTATGGAGTTTATTTCATCTCTCTCAACTCTAATCTCCAATTTCAAATTCTAATCTTTCTTACATTTTGATCTATCTCACTTGATCCATCGCTGCAATATCACTGCATCGCTGCAATATTGCTGCATCGCTGCCTTGGAGCACCGAGCCGGAGCCATCGAACTTCGAAGAAAGCAGAGTCGTAGAGACGAAGGTAGAGCCTTTTGTCTTTCACTTTTTCTTTTATATTATTTTACTTTTTAGTTTTAGTTTTATGTGTAATGTGTATTTGTGGTAACAGAGTTGCTACATCAGTAGTATACTGTTCAATCTGTGAGACTTTATTTTTTAAAATGCAATCTGTAAAGACATTCATAGATGAGTTTAAAGTTTAAAACTTTATTTATTTATTTATTTGTTTTATTCACTACGGACACATCATAGATTTTATTTTCGTCTTTCACTACCTATGCATCATAAATTTTGTACATGACAAGAGAATAGATTTTTTGTACATGCCTTATTTTTGCATCAAACGATATATTCCAAAACTCAGTCCCATTCGAACGAGAATCATACTCCACCTTCCCAAAACCATCATCTACAGTGAGATATATAAGGTATGGTCTCTCTAACCCCTCCTATTGGTTGAAAATGGGTTATGAACACCCATTTTTGTGTGGGTCAGATTTCAAATTGAATCCGACCTATTTTTCATAGTTTTTGTAATTTATTTCCAAGTATTCATTGTTTCGGACCTTTAGGAGTGATATTAGGTTGATTTGGTTCGAATAGATTTGAGTTTTGTAGGAAAAAAGTAATGGCCGACTTCGTAGGGGTTTCCGTTCAGACAAGAATGACCCCCATTCGAACGAGATGTAGGGGATGATCTTATTTATTCGAACGGGCATATAACGCGTTTGAACATGTTATTTGTCTGTCCGAACGAGTAAGTTCCAGACAGAACAGTTTGATATACATATTGGTTTCACTTAGGTATTTTGGGTTCCATTAAGCCTGCCTAACTTCTTCCATCACTTATTTCTATACAGTATACGAATGGCGGGTAGAAGTCAAAAGCATGGGAGAGATCAGTTGAGCGCTACTAGGCCTGTGATTGCAGATCCAGTTGCCTCCACACCCGTCTCTCCCGCTGCTTCTAGTGTTCCTGTTCGCAGGTCTGTTCTAGTAGAGCGGCCTATCACTTTGGATGACTTCAGAGAACTAGAGTGGGAGGGACACACTATCCACCAGATCTTCACGGAGCGAGGATGGACTTCGATCTGCACACAAGAAAGGATCGCATATCCTGATATGGTATGCGAATTCTATCGGGCATTGGAAGATCAGCCTGGAGATATTTACCACTACGTACTCATGGTGCGGGGAGTTAGCATAACCTTCTCTCCTCGGGTGATTGTAGAGTATTTGGACATCCTGCGCGTGATGGGTGATGGACGCGTATCCTTATCCATCCGCAGCAGCAGCAGCGTCTAGATCTGTTAGGGCAAACACGGAGGCTGAATCCTCATCACCCTTCGCTACATGGACTGCCGATGAGTTGGGTACTGGCTCAGACACTGATGATAGCGACTAGGAGTACGTACCTGATGATGGTCTCACAGACGATCAGGTACGTGAGCTACTATGGCATCCCGAGGCTCTCGCATATGATGGCAGGAAGGCCATCAAACAGGTTGACTGCATTCCATTCTTCAAATTGCTAAATCTGTTAGTCAGGTACAATATAGACCCGAAAAAGCACAAGATGGATTTCGGGATGGATCGGGCACTACTTCTAGTGCGGGTAGCGAGGGAGGACCCGATTGATCTAACACTGTATATTTTCTTCCGCATCAGACATGAGTCACGATATGGGAGTGGAGACAGTTTACCATTTGGATTGTTGATATCTGGCCTCCCACTTCAAGCTGGAGTTACAGAGCGGATTGGTGAGAAAAGAGAACTTCAGATGGGGGCTCTCAACAAGATATCTATCAGTAAGAGCAAGGGGCACCCCTATGTACGTACTCCAGGGCCGACTGATGCTACTACTAGTGCTGCTACCCAGCCTGCTCAGAGCCAGCCTGCAGGATTTACACTGGAGCAGTTGGAGGCGATGGCTGAGCGCGTAGTGGAGAGAGTGGCGACCCACGTGATAACAGAGGCTAAGGATTGCATCATGAGGAGGATAGATGATGTAGGATTAAATCTATGCAGGAGGATATAGATTTGATACCGAAGTAGTATGAATATTTTTATTTTATGTGTTGTATTGAATAATATTATATATATTTTGAAATGTAATTAGTATTTTCTTTTATTTTTGGTATTCATAACAATGTTCTTTTTTTCGACATTTTACTTATTGCTTGTGATAATAAAATAAAGAACATTTTAAAATTAATTACATAAAATTAATTTTTACATTTATAAATATTTTGAATGTTTCATAAATCATAAAATGTAATATAAACAATTTTTTATATTTTGAAAATGAAAAAATAAAATTAATAGAAAACAATATATACACGTAAATGAATAGTGATAAAAGAAATTAACCATTTCCAACCTGTTGTCCATCTGAACAGTATAATTTAGGTTCGGACGGACTTGCAATTCTACCGCCACATTTTCCTCCAAATTTATTCCGTTCGAACAAATATTTCTCTGTTCGAACGTATTTTTACGCTCGTCCGAACGGATTTATGTCCGTCCGAACGTATTTTGCAACTCGTCCAGTTTTTGGAACAAGTTTTAAAAAATGTCTCTAAAAACCACTTTTAAGAAAGAAATTTATTTGCTCCCTAATAACTTTCGTCCCAAAAAATAAAATTTATTGTAGTGATGTTGTCACGCTCTTGTTCACATAATTCTGTAATCCGGTTTGTAAATTATAATTGATAAAAATCACATGGGCCATGGCCCCGGGACATGTATCTCTTAATTTTAATTTTTTGAAGTATGTTTTTTTTTTCAGTTTCTCTTATGTTAATTGATTTTTTTGATTTTGCCAATTAATATTAATATATTTTATTTTGTTATACAGA
Organism: Platycarya strobilacea; assembly: GCA_036898215.1. NCBI lineage: Eukaryota > Viridiplantae > Streptophyta > Magnoliopsida > Fagales > Juglandaceae > Platycarya > Platycarya strobilacea. Next base: position 29,797,766 of record CM072556.1, read on the forward strand.
TTAACAGTTTTATATAAAAGTGGAGCTCATTTATTATATTAAAATGAAGCTTATTTGCTAAATCAGATTCAATCTTTTTATATTAATATTTATTTTATTCTAAAATATTCATAAGCATAATAGAATTTATATAGTAAATATTGTTCTTATTTATTATAAATATGTCTAATAGAAAATATGCATTTGGATATGAAAATTTTCAAATAAAAAAGAAAAATAGAAAAATTGATTGAATCCCAAAAAAGATCTTTAAATAAATTTGTTACTAGTAATAAACAAAATATAACAAAAAATTTAAGTGAAACATCTATAGATGATCAAGAAATATACCATAAAGAACCAAAAGATAACAAAATAAATCATGAAACACAACAAAAAAATATGGGGATAATGAGACCATTCAACAAAAAGAATTTGAGGATAATGCTCAAGAATATAGTGCTACAATTCTTTCTAGAGAATTTGTAAAAAACATAGAAGAAAAAAAAATACTGAGGATATATCTGATTCTATTCCTACAAATATTTATGACTATGCTCAATGGAAACACGATAATACAAAATTAAAAGATTTTTTAGTAGAAAAAGGTCCAATTAGATATTGCAATATAAATTTTCCTAAAGATGAAAACTCTAGATATTTTTCTACTACATATTATATACGAAACTTGTCAAATGGGGAGAAATACGATAGAAAATGGCTAGTGTATTCAAAAGACTTGAATATAGTATTTTGTTTTTGTTATAAGTTGTTTAATTCAAAATATAATATAAGTCAACTAGCTAAAAAAGGAACTGATGACTGAAAAAATCTTAGTGTTAAGCTTAAAATACATGAAACAATCAATGGACATATTACTAACATGATTGTTTGGCTTGATTTAGAAATTAGATTATTAAAAAATAAAACAATTGATAAAAATGTCTAAGAACAAATTAACAAAGAAAGAGATCATTGGAAAAAAATATTACTGAGAATTCCTACTATAGTAAAAATCCTTGGTAACAATAATTAACCATTTCGAGGACAAAATGAAAAGATCTATCAAAAAAATAATAAAAAAATTTCAAGTTTGATTGAGATGATTTTTGAGTTTGATCCAATAATGTAAGAACACATTCGGCATATTCAAGATGGTGAAATTCGTAATCATTATCTTAAACATAATATTCAAAATGAATTAATACACTTGCTAGGAACTGAAATTAAAAATTATATTATTAAAAAAATAAAGGAAGCAAAATATTTTTCATTTATACTTGATTGTACCCCAGATGCAAGTCATCAATAACAAATGTCTCTTGTACTAAGATGTGTTAATATTTCAACAAACCCAATAAAAGTAGAAGAATATTTTTTAGAATGTATTAAAGTAGATGATACTAATGGAAAAAAGCATTTTCAATGAATTATTAAATGCAATAAACAATCTTGAACTTGATATTAATAATGTTCGAGGACAAAGTTATGATAATGGGTCTAATATGAAAGGTAAAGAGTAATGGGTGCAAAAAAGATTATTTGATATAAATCCCAAAGCATTTTACACACCATGTGGTTGTCATAATTTTAATGTTGTTATATGTGACATACCTAATTCTTGTCTTAAAGCTATTTCATTTTTTGAAATAGTCTAACGTATTTATTATTTATTTTCTTCATTACAAAGCAATGGAAAATTTTGCAAGTTAACGTGCCGATTCTAACTCTTAAACCATTATCACAAACACGTTGGGAAAGTCGAATTGAAAGTATCAAAGCAATAAAATTCCAAACTCCATAAATAAGAAAAGTTTTATTGCAACTAGCAAAAACAACTAAAGATCCTAAAATAAAAAGTGAAGCTAATTGTTTAGTAGAATATAAAATTGAGAACTTTGAATTCATATTAGGCATAACTATATGGTATGATATATTATTTGCGACTGATACTGTAAGTAAAATTATGCAATCCAAAAATATGCATATAGATGTTGCCATTGATCAGTTAAAATGTATTATTTGTTTTTTTCAAAATTATAGAGAAAATAGATTTAATTATGTCATGATTTCATTGAAAGATATTGCAATTAATTTGGAAATAGAACCTGTATTTAGAGAAAAGCGAATAATTCATAAAAACAAACAGTTTGATGAAAATATGAACAACAAAATAACACAATCTACTGAATTAGTACATTATTATATATACTATATATTATATATAATAGATAACTATATATACTATTGTATTATACATACTATTATATATAATATACTATATGTATCATTATTATATTTAATATACTATATATTATATAATATATTATAATATTATAATATTATAATATAATATACTATAAGTTATATGATGTAGTATAATATAGTATATAATACATTATATACTAGTATACTAATATAATTAAATTACTACAGTAATATAATATAGTACTATATAAGACTATATAGTATACTAATACCATATAGTACTATAGTTAATACCTATCAATATAACTTATAGTATTAAAGTACTATATAATATAGTTAAAGTACTAATATAATTAATACTATATATTAATAGTTGGTGGTAATATATATATACTACTACTATATACTATAATTAATAGCTATAAATATAGTAGTACTATATATTAATGGACTAATATAATACCATATAATACTATAATTAAATTAACTATGTAGTAACGGTTATAATTAATTAATAGCTATAAATATAATTTAATTATAATAGTACTATATACTGGTACTAATAGTCGTATATATTAATATAATAGTACTATATACTATATATAGTATATATACTATATACTATATATAATATGTTATATACTATATTATACTACATCATATAACTTATAGTACATTATATATATAGTATAATATATTAATATATTATATAATATATAGTATATTCATCTAAGTAGACTATAACTATAATATAATATGTTAATATATTAGACTATAGATAACATATATATACTATCATATATAATGTCATCTAATTAGACTATAACTAATATATATATAGTATCATTGATATTAGACTATAATATCACATTTATTATATTATAGTAAAGTAAAATACAATATATATTATTAGCTATATATATCATATAAGTAGTACTACAATATATACTACTATATGTTATATGTTATATAATATATACTATATTATATTACATCATATAACTTATAGTATATTATATAGAATATAATATATTAATATATTATATAATATATTAAATATAATTATAATATATATAGTATCTTATATTTAGTAACATATATAGTATATAAACCGTCACTAATTATTATCTTATATCATAACTAAAATATATTATATATCTTATATTATTATATCCTAGTACATATAGTTTACAATATAATAAATTATTGTAATATATTAAATAATATAGTATAGTATATAAATGTATTGAAGTAAACCATTTGAACGTATTAACTAATCGTTCGAACGGTATTGCATATATAAGTTCAAGCCGATGATCATTTTCACAGACGCCGAACGGTTTGAAAACGTCGTTTTCTCCTCAGTAACCATCCATCTCTGCCGTTTAAAGTAGTCGTTGCCGCTGTAAACAGTACCCAGTCGAAGCCTATTCCTCTAAGCATCGGTTTGCTCTTTTTATAATAATTTTACCATTTAAATTTAGGTTTTTAATTGATTATATGTTTAAATTATGATAAAACAATTTATCCATCAATACTTACCATAGATTTGCTTAAATCTATTGTAGGAATGTTTATTTAAATTTTTATGTTTTACTTTGTTAAAAAGTCCATGAAAAATTGAAGGATTCTATGGATTTCAATGGCTGAGTCGACTCAGCGTCGTCCACTTGCATACCGTTCGAAGGTTGGGTAGGGCGTTCAAACGGTACGAACCAAATAGGTTTCTTTATTAACCGTTTGAATTTTGTTTTAGACGTTTGAATGGTACCCCATTTGAATGTTCAAAAGATACGAGCCAAATATGTTTTATACCATTCGAACACTAATTTTAGCTTTCGAACGGTATAGTTAAATTTATTAATATGAGTGAATTGGTATTTTTTCCATATTATAGTTCTATTAAATCTTAACGAAAATAGATAATATATTGTATATAAATTAATATGGAAAATTTTTCCTATTTTGTTAAATATTAAAATTTTATTAATATTAATCTAATTAAAATTAAATAATGTGGTATTATTTTTATAAAATTCTGTTATTCAAATGTCTCATTTTATTAAATTGCTATTCGTATGTAATTTAGAGAATAATTATTTATTATTTTTATCATTAATATTGTATTGATAAGCTCTTTAATTGTAAATTTTAGGTTGATTAACCATGGCGTTTTCCTCTAGGTCTGGACGTAAATGACGCAATCCATATGAGACTACTATTAATCGAGTAAGGGAGATAACTGTTTCATTAGAGCGACAAGTTATCATTTATGACTTCCAGAGTCTTGTCTGGGAGGGTCATTCCCTACCATCAGTCTTTAGCAATCGTGGTTGGGGACCTATCTTAGATGAGTAGGAGGAATCCTTGGAGACCGTCTCCTATATTGACATTGTTGCTGAACTCTATAAAGAGCTCGATGGTGCCAGTTCATATGACATAGGGGCATGCAAGATCTTTGTTCGAGGAGTTCTAGTTGTATTTTCACGGAATGGACTCATTGAGCATCTCGATATTCCTAGGATACCAGATGCATATCCGAACGTGGTGCCTAGAGATCCTAATCCTTCAGTTGAGGCAGAGACAGCTGAGGAGGAGACACCAGTTTATACAGATGAGGTCGATACCCTAGTTGATCATGAGGTGAGAGATTTGGTTGTTGGTTCAGATGCTCCCCTGTATGATGAAACGAAGAGCATCAAGTAGGCAAATCTATCTTCTTTCTTCAAGATCCTGAATTTGATAAATGCAAACAATATTGACCTTTGACAACACAAGACAAAGATTGGCATTGATCAGATGAAATTTATGATACGGGTCGCTTGTGGCATTCTTATCGACCTAGTCGGGTATATATTCGATAGGATTCAATCAGAGTATCGGTACATTTCGACAGATGTACTGCCATTCGGGATCCTGATAACTCGATTTCTACTATATGCCAAGCGTAAACAGGAGCCGATGAAATCGATCAACAGGATCACCCTCTCACGTAGCATGAGACACTCGTGACTATGTCTTCGTGGACATGTTCTAGACTCAGTCGATACTCAGAGAGATACATAGTCGGGAGATCATAGAGCATTGGCTACTGAGACATTCACACAAGCCGAGACATCAGTACACATTGCTACTCGTGAGGACATGGTTGAGATAGTGCATACAGCGATCAGCGGACAGACATCAATGCTGATTGATGCAGTGCGTATGGTAGGGTTGGACTTCGACTTCGAAAGAGTCAGAGTTCAGAGTTCCGAACTTCGACAGAAGTCGGAGCCCAAAATCCCTTTCGACTCTAACTTCAACTCCGACTTCGACTCCAAAAAGGAGTTGGAGTTTGACTTTAATTGGAAGTCAGAGTTCTGATCAGAGGTTGAAATTTTGACCTCCGATTGGAATAATTTTCTTTGTTATACAAATTAAAAAGAATTTAGTGTAAAAAAGAATCCCAAAAAAATGAAGAGAGAAATGAAATCCTACCTCGATGGAAGCTTCGTCTTAGTCTGGATTCTGGAAGCCTTCCTTTAACTCCATCATCTAACAGCAACTCAAATTAAACCATCCATCCATCTTACATCCAAATCCAAAGGCAAGAGCCATGAAGGCGCTGAGGAAAGCAAAGGTTAAGGACGGGGAGATAGAGATAGCAATAGAGGGCTCGGAGCTAGGACTTCAATGGTTTGAGCTTGAGCAGCTTGAAAGAGATAAATTACAGCAAAAATCACAGGCTTCACAGCCATTAGAGCCACTAGCGATTTGTGAAGGTGATGGCTGGTTGCTACCAGAATCGGAGCGGGAAAAAGAGTAGAAAGAAGAAAAGAAGAAAAGAGTTAGGGTTTTAAGGCTGAAAAGTGATGATTATATTGCATAGTTAAACGGCGTCGTTTAAGGGCTTTTAAAAATGAAAAGGCAAGAGGGAAAAAGAGATGGGACTCAAACTCGGCATTTGGGGGTAGAGGAAAAACACATTAAACCATTAGGCCATTTGATTCCCTTCTATTTATGTTACAATATATAATATATAACTTATAAAAAGTTGGAGTTCGGAGTCAATTGAACTCCGTTTATAATTTTGAACTCCAACTCCAACTCCGACTTTTGACTCCGATTGGAGTTGAATCGGAGCGGATTCCGATCGGAGTTCGGAAGTCAGAAAACTCGCCCACCCCTAGCGTATGGAGGTTTGTATTATTGTGTTTGAATTTCGTACAGAAATTACTACTAGCATCTCTGAGTTACATACGGAACTTAATGTTATGTCTGCGACTCAGGTCTCCATTAGTACTCGACTGACACAAATAGAGGAACGCTTAACTGCAGTTGAAGAATTGTGCAAAGACTTTGGGCCTTAATACTTTCTATCTTTTATTTATTTATTTTTTGTTTTTAAAATACGCAATATTTTGTGTTTTGTAAATTTAGTATTTAATTATGAATTAGTATTATTTTATATTTTCAAAACTAATTATTGATTTATATTATTTAATTGATAAATTTCTTATAATACTAGTTAATATAAATATAATTTCAGTAAAAAAAAAACATACGAACACTGTTCAATTTTACAAAATACGTTCAAATAGTGTGATTCATCATTCAAATGGTGAAATTGGTGTGTTCGAAAGGTAGAGTAATTTCCCGTTATAATAATTTTACTTAACGTGCCAAAGTATGATTGAACGGTTAACTTTCGAATGTTAAAACTTTTTAGGGTTAAAATACTTCATCCCTAATTATACCGTTCCAATATTAAGATTTTTTGTTGCAAAAAGCCATTACAACGGCTATTGATGTTGTCGCAATAAGTAGTTGTTGCCATTTTATTTTCGCAAAGAAATTTATTAGTTAGAAAAACACCATAAAGATGCTTTGAAAGTCAATAGGCTGATGAGAAGAAGGCATTGGATGAGCCATTTGCACCCAATTTTGGAAGGCCATTTCCTTCAAGAAATGCTTGCAAAGTCTCAAAGTCTATATAGGTACGACGTAATTAAAAAAGGAATATCATTCTCAAGTTGAAAAAAGTACTGCATGGAACTAGGTTGAGCTAAACGTACGTAGTTCCTAAAGGATGAAGGGTTAGCTGAGCAAACAGCTGCTCTTGTAGCCCAAACTACAAGGAAAAGTAGCAATTTGGGCTACTTATTTTTCCGGCGTCACCAAAATCGCCGCAAATAACATATAAATTTCCATTCGTTAAATACATTGTGGCTATTTTGGAAAATAACCGAAAATAAATAATTTGTTCTGGCGATTTTTGTTTGCCACAAATAATTTGCAAAAAAATAACTCCGCTCTTTATTGTCCCCCCTTTCCCCATTTTCCCTCCCCCCTCTCTCTCTCTGGATTTCCACGGAGTTTTCTATCACTGACTGCCACCATGTTCTCGCTACCTTCCGGGATTCTTGCTGACGCCTGTGAGTTTCTCTCTCTCGTATAGCAATGGGGGATCACCGAGATCGTTTGGACTGAGTTCAAAATCTTTTGATCGAGATTGTTTGGACTGAGCTCAAAATTTTCTGGAGAAGAAATCCTTTTCTTCAATCTGGTATATGAGAATGCTAAAGTGCTGGAACTGAGATTTCATAGAATTCGTTGCTTTATATATGTGTCCTGAGTCTGAAAATCTTTCTTTCCTTCTTGCTTTTACTATTTACAGTTGTGGATGAAGACTTCATACATGCACAAAAGGCCCTGTGCACCTTTTCAAAAGCTTTGAATTTGAGGTCTGTGCCGAAAGGAATCAAGGATTCTGGGCAATTTTGTTAGAATTATGCAATTTGGTTGTGTTCGATCTCGTCAATTTGTTGGTCACTTGCATGCGTGCTTGTTTTAATTGTTCCGTTTTCGTGATGTTGGTTTGAATCCAGAAAGGCTGGCTATCTTGCGAAACCAACCAATCTTTGTTGGAACGCAGAAAATAGCTTTAATAGGAGCAACAGTCAATCACTGAAAGCTAGCCCAGTTAGATTAAGCATGCGTCAAAGCTAGGAATGGCAATGAACAAACTCGTCTGGAATGTAGAATAGGTTTGCTTTAATTTTAAACTGGTCCAGTCTTTTGTGACCAAACAGAACTTTGGCAGTGAACCATGGGAGAATGCCTTAGCATAAAACTTGAATATGACATAATTCTTATTATTCAAAATGCTAGCAATGAGAGCGCTCATGTGACTTTGTAATTAGTAGTTGATTAATACTGATCCACTTCAAAAGATGAGAAGAGATAATTATGACAGTAATGCTTACATTAACACAAATATGATATTAACGTAGTCACAACCCCCAAAATCTTTCCATCTTTAATTGTTATGATTTAATAAGGTTAGAACAAAATCAGCGCTGCATTTCATAGATTGAGTGATGAAAAATTAAATAGATAGATTATCATGGAGTGATGAAGATGTGGGCATGTGTAGTTTGAGATAAATGTGTTTTAGTGATGTGGTTATGTGCATCTGTGAGGTAACTTTCAGTTTAGTGCTAGATGTAAAGAATGGGTAAAAGCCCAAGTATATGGGATATATACAATAGCAATGCCTAAGCGTGCTTTTATAGATGTATCAGCATAAATTTATAAGTAATCTTAGCTAGAAGAAGACATAGCAGTAATCAAAAGTATTATTGATAAAATTTAGATAGACTTGAAGTTACAGGGGCCTTTTTTTATATAAATTCAAACACATGCTTCCTAATATAATAAAATTACTTGGCTCGTTTTTTCCAGTAGTTGAGCTGGATTGCTTGCTTCCCTGTGTACGTGACTAACATCATGGGCCAGAAACTAGCTTGTATAGATTTGGACTGCTAGTTGAGATACAAAGAGAAGATTTTATACTTCTATGGACTTCCATGGGGTTCTCTGATTTAATTCTAGTGTTTCTAGACGTCTGGCATATAGTGACTCTTTCCTCTGTGTTTCTTAGCAGAGCCGGACGAGTACATTTTTCTCTGTTCCAGACAACCTTGCAAACATTTGGACAGATTCCTTCAGATCAAGTAAGCATTGGAATTGAACTCTATCTTCTTATAATATGCCCAGTTCAAGTATTTCTCCTTCCTCCTTGCATTTCCTTATCATTTGTCATGCAGTTTATAAATAGTTTATTATAAATATTAGTTTCTTTTCATTTTATTTTTTGGTGGTTTCTGCTTATATGTTTGAATTGGTACATTGGAACCTATGAGGGGTGTATTTGGTATTCTTTCATTCTTTCTATTTTTTTTTTTTGGTTGGCCATATTTGTACCTTTCTGTAACTAGCAACAGATAAAATAATGTACAGCCATAACTTAGCCATGCTTTTCTGAGAATGTACTCCTCAGAAACAAAGAAAGAGATCAGAGTTTTTTTTGTTTTAATCTTTTCAAGTTTGTTCAATAATTAACTAGAAACAAAGTGAACCCTCCTCTATCTTAACTAGAAACGGTATGGAGCTCATGATGGTCCATTTTCTTCTCTAAATAGACATTTCTTATTGTTTTCCCACTTACTTTTTCCGGGCTGATCATAGACTAGCTAGACAACTTTGTTATCCTTCCAGCTTAGATCCGTTCATTTATTTTTTTATAATGCGCATCATTATCCATCCATTCCTCAAGTGCTCTAGTTTCCAGTCTCCTTTTTTATTCTTTCTTTCTTTCTTTCTTTATTTTTATCTTTTTTTGCTCTCCACAAAGCACAAACTCAAAACCTGACTACAACTATCCATCGCCATTAATAATTTCATGCTTCCACTTTCCATCTTATCTTCATGTTGTACTACTGTAATTATATATTTTTTTTATATGTTCTCATGTCAAGTCAAATTATCAGACTATAATGTGTCAACTTTTACTACTTAATTCGTACATTTCAAACCAAGTATCCTAGTTATTGCTTAAAAAACACCCTCCAAAGGAGAGAAGATGCCTAAAACTGCAACTTGCAAGGTTCCTGCTGCATTTCAACTCTCTTTTTCTATATCTAATTTTAATTTCTTTTTATCAGTTATTAGATCCGTTCATTTCTTCAACAGCATCAGAACTTTTGACCCACAGTACACTCTCTTTTTAATCCCTTTTTTTAACAACCTAGCTAATCTCTAAGAAGGAGAGAAGCAGATGAAATCTCACTAATGAGTCTTAAATCCACTCTAAAGTACTGAGCGTTCTTAGCTCTCTAAGGTAGTTAAAATTCTTAAAAAATTATAGATCATCCAACTCCATATAAAACAAGATCTTCAGTGTGCTTACTCCAAACTCAATAGAAACACTATTAATTAATTCATTAGGTAGATTTCAAGAACTAATATATATATATATATATATCATTTAATAATCCCAAGCTTAGAAAAAGACATGTTCTGAGTATATAATCAGCAACTTATCTTATTGTCTTCTTGTCCCCCTCCTTTTTGAACACAGAGTAGAGCCAAATATCATGACTAAAATCCTGTTTATATATTTATATAAAATATAAATTATATATAGAATGCCTATAAAATATAAAAGATCATGTATTATATAATTTGATGTGAAACTTATGGATACCACAACCATCAGCAAGAGCAATATTATTTAACATCTATAACAAAAATATATTTTCGCTCTGATTAGAAACTCAAGTACACTCGACCTAGAGTTTATGCATGATAATTCCTTTTATTAATCTTCCATTTTTTTACAGTACTACTTAATTTGTATCCGTGTTATCAAAATTAGTAGTACGTAGTTATTTGACCCACTTTTAGCATTGCCTTACTAATCTTGGTTCAGTAACTCCTTAGGTGATTTTTTATATGGACAAGAGTTGGATGCAAATCACTGATAGATTTGGATCTAGGAAATATGCTAAAAGAGTTAAGGAGTTCCTTATTTTGGCCCGATCTTATGTTACAAGTGGGGGTAAAAGTACTACATGTTATTGTGAAGGTATGATGGGACCCAGAAGCTGACTTACTATCTCATTTGAAGGATTCAATTTCACTCTGGTAGGGGTTAATCAGTCCATGCCGGGTAAACTTCTGAATTCCTTTTTTATATCTCTACCTTTTTCAGATACGATTTTCTTGCATCATGTGGAAGGGAATTGGTGGGTTTCAAAGACGTTGCTTTTAGTTTGAAGACGTGAACTTTTTCTAAAAAAGGGGGAAGATATTAGTAATAATATTGTACGTCTCGAAGGCAAAAATTGTTCATACAAGTACTTAATAACCAAGATCATGTACTGTGAAAGTACTATTGAATAAATTATATAGCTATCTAGTCTCATCGACCATTAACTTGGGGCTTGGGTCTGGATATATATATCTCTTTAATTGTTAGTGTTTCTCCATTGATGATCTGTATCTACATGAAGCTGATCAAGCAGCTGCATAAGTTATATATGACATAGCTAGGCACAAAAATCTCCGGAGTTTTTGCGCCTACAGTCAACCAAAAAAAAAAAAAAACAAGCAAATTAATTAGCTAGACATTAAGATGAAAAATGAAAGATCAGTAAGAAGATAGATGCTTGGAACATGTCCAAAGTTATGTATTTTGGCAATTCAGAAAGTCTATGTAGAACAATGAAGATGTCTAATTTTTGCACCCCCATATATATTCTATGTAAGTAGGGGAATCTAGTGGGTTTGGTGTGAGTGTCATTACATTTTGTACCTTGCTACAGTTTCGTATATGGATGTCTTGAGTTATGTTTTCGGCTTTATACATAAAAGTTTGATCATGTTCTCTCTCTCTCTCGAACTAGTTACTGATTTCTTTGTGATGTTACCTGTATCTTTATTGCTGGGTTATTGTGGGAATTCATTCTGATGATTTATAATCAAATATTTTGAGGTACTTCGAGAGTCACGCAAACGAGTGGTCCAGGTTTAGCTAATAGATAAAATACTTTTAATTTTTGTCTTTCTTATCAACTAACATTTTTTATTTTTTATAGCTGACTGATCTTATTTTTTACAAAAATTTGATGAAGAGACTCCAAATTTGTATTGTGCAGCATGTTGAAAGGCTGGACAATGAAGCTGCCATCGACTAGTTAGACATGCTTGATATGTTGATGATATATGTTGGTTTGTTAGAATTTTTTTTCAGACTGTATTTCACAGATCATTTAATCTGATAAATAATTGTAATGTTTGATTTTTGTTATAATGAAGGATATTTTGCAAACATTCTACCGCTACCAATTAAAAAATTGATAACTTGGGATGTTATATTATAAAATTATTTTTTAAAATAAATAAATATAATAGATTACATAAAATCACATTAATTAAAATACTAATATTTTATTCTTAATATGCATTTTAAGATTATCAGGTCGATTTATACCTACCCATTTTAAGACTATCTGGTTTAATTGTATCTGTGGCGAACTTTTTTCACATTTGCGGCGACCAATTGTCGCCGCTAAAGCCCTAATTCATTTAAGCTCAAGAGCTTTTGTGGCAACATTCTTTCACATTTGCGGCGATGCAAAAAGTTTTTTTTTCCTGGAAATATAAATATATCCAGAAAAGCCATTTCTTGAATAGCGGCTAAATGGTGGCCGAATTATGTCGCCGGGTTATTTCTGGCAATTTTCTGTCTATTTCGAGCAATTTTATACTCACCGAAAATAGCTTAATTTTCTGTAGTCAAACAACTTGTACTCACATCAACCTATATAGTGCAATACACACTACAAAAAAAAACTGGCTTTTCCTACGTATTTTTTCGTAACTAATACCATATATTTTTATCAGAATAATATTTTTGTCACCAAATTAAATCGTAGCAGATTCGCAAGAATAAGGTGGTAACTTTAAGGACTTAAAGCTACCATCGTAAAATTAATGAGAAATGCATTTATTTCTTACATTATTCGTGGTGAAAAATGCTAATATTATCTGTCACAAATAAGTATGGCACATTATTCATAATGGTGTTGGAAAATGTTTTGTACAACCAAAGTCTTTGCACGAAAAAAACATTTGGGACAAAAATTATTTTGTTAGATTTAAACCAAGTTAGGTGACAAAAAAGTATTTCTAAGAAACCATCTTAGTGGGTAAATGTAGTCATGCATCCAGAACTCTTCAGTTGCTATATACTTATCTTGTTGAAAATATTTTATTATCCAAAATAATCGTTGAAATAATGCTTTTGTTATACTAAATAACGGCCAAAAATTCTTTTTTCCTCTATACATATATGATCACTAAAATTTTTTTATCATAACACGTAGCAAATAGTAATACATATTTTTGATTAATATTTTTATTTAGAATAGTTATTACACATTGACAAAATTTGGTAGAAAAAACATATTAGCAAAGAAATAAATTAATGAAAATATTACTTTTTGGTCACTATTAATTTTGCCCACCAACTTCGACGTTAAATTAAAATTCAACTTATTTATTTCAGATTCGTTAACTCAATCTTTATATGTTAGCAGACTCAATATTTCAATTTGCATATGCCATGTGATGCAAACCAAAACTTGGCTAGTTTGCAAGTTTTTTTTCTTGGAATGTAACACCTGCTATATTACAACTGGACAAACTCATTCATCTGCTTTCATACAATACCAAGTAAACTCCACACCAAATGATCCACTAAATACATAGTTAGGATATAGATATTGATATCAATGATGTACCAAGTTATAGAGCATTTATATGTAAACCATAGTAGATCCTTGATTAGTTATATATACACCATAACCAACTACATATATACTTTTAGCCCTTCGCAAACCATAGGTTTCTTTTCCTTTTTTTTTTTTTTTTTTCGCTGCATGCATGCCTGGAGACTTGGCCCAAAAACTACTTTTTTTTTTTTTTTTGTACTGAACAGTACATAGAAAATCATAGCTCTCAATTGTAATGTCAGGTACCTTTAAAACTTTAAAGACATGACAATTTATAAAATCTTTTACATATAAGCCTAGTATAAAAGCTTTCGTAAAGTAAACTAACAAAATTATTCTTTTTTAAAATACTGAAAATATAAAAAATAGATTGTGAAAGCTGCACGTATAAAAATCATTCAAGCCTTATCTGCTTGATAAAATTACTTAAAAGTTAAAACTGATCAAATTATAAAACTCGACATTGACCATGAACTATATATATTTAAGCCTCTAGTACCTCATCGTTCTCATGAGTTAAGTCTAATCCCACAAGTTCATTCTCATTTTGATTATTATCTAGAGTGGTTAAAACATACAAAAATGATTTTTATACATAAAATTATAAATTATACACACTCATAATTTTATAAAATTATATCATACAGTAAATACAATATCAAAAGAAGAATTTTTTTTTTTTAAAAAAGTGCATACTGATAAATAATAACTAGATAATTTACATGAAACATGCAGAATGTCTTAACTTGCCAGTATTGAGGATGATAACACTAAGTGCACTACTAGTGTGTCCATTATGACAATTTAATATGCCTTTACCTCAAGGTACCATCATACATATCATAACACAGGTCATTACATGTCTTGATCATAGTCATAGATACATATATATATATATATATATACATACATTATGATCGGATTTGTTGATATCGTATTTCAATACTTTCTAGGCAATTCTTTGTTGTTGGGCTCGATCAAGAACCTGTTGAAACAAAGAATGAGGGGCTTAGAGCAGCCACATTACCTACGATGCGTAAATGATCTTTCGAAAGTGTGAAGTGACTTGAATGGAGATGAAAAATAGTGAAATAAACTTATAGAGAGACCCCCAAAAGATAAGAGAGAGTATTTATATACCTGGCCTCGGCGATCTTCTGATGAAGAGATTTGGGTGAGTGTCATATGTACCTATCAATCGGATTGTGGGGTGTCATCCATACCCCAGCTGCATCCTTTGCCAATTTTCTATCAGGTGGCTGAGCAATCCACACCTGATTGTGGCAACCACTAACACCTTAGCTTGTGCATTGTTATGCTTGGCACAACGTCCATTTAATGCACTTGGTTGTGGTCAGGTGAGTCATATTGCTTGGGCTTGTCCAGCTGTCGGTACTTGAGTGCAAAGATTATCCCCGACATCCTGTGTTTGTATTGTCGACCACTTATCCGATACTTCAGTCTGCACTACTATTGGTACTTGGGTGTCACGGACGGTTGTTCCTGACACTTTGGTTATGGTTCTCCAGCTTTCCTTACCGCTAGCTCATGCTCGGAGCGTCGTCTTCTTCCTATTATGGGCTTCTAGGCAGGCCTTGTCCCCTTTGGCCCATCCTCGAAGCACATTATTTGGTTTCTATGATTTGGGCCTGCTCAATCCAGCCAGAGCTCGGGGATTACTTGCCTCACAATATCTCGTAGATTCCTAACATACAAGCATAGTGTGAATTTGAAATTTGAAATAAAGGAGTTAAAGATCTTCATATCCTACGCAATCGTTCCTCTTCGACATTGAAGGCACGATAAGTTTTGCCCATTCACGTGTGGTGTTAGGTTGAAGCATGGGTCCATGCACATATCTCCTGGCCATTCAAATTCCTACAAACGCATCATTCATTGGAGCATCGGGACTGACCTCGTGACAGTTTGGCTACCCCACAAGGATTGAAGCGTTGCCTCCACTCTTCCTACTTTAGGCCATTGGTCCACGGATCCAACCCACATACAACGTCTGCGATTGGTCTATGCCGACCATGTGCCTAGGTGGCGATGGTTTTAGCCATGACATCACCTCGAACATTTCTCGAGGACTGTCACGTCTCTTCGATTTTTGACTCACAATCGCTTCGTTGCCCGCCGAATGCCAATCATCACCATCTTCCAAATCTGTCTTTGTCCCTCGCTCCTAAAACCCTCCTATCCTTTCTTCTTCAAGCTCTCCTTACTCCTTTTTCCTTTCTTTGCTTATTATCCTCTCGTTGGATTTACCATGGATGCACATACTGAGTTTGAAGCCCGTATCACCACTTTTGCTAGGCAGAATTGGGAGTCAATGGTGACATTGACGTCCTTCTTGCGTGGGGAATTAGGTCATACAACATTCCTCTAGACTAGAGGCGGTTTTGAAGATTCCTTCCCGTTGCATGCCCACCATAGATGCGGATGGGATGGCAACACATCTTTGTATCTTTAGAAGGAGAGTGTGTGAAATAATTATTATGCTAAGATATGATAAGAATTCGGGTCACTTCATGTCCCAAACCTAATAGAATTCTGAAAAAAAAAAAATCTAATATTAGCATATATATGATATATATATTTAGAAACATAATCATAAATATTAATTAATATTAAAGCCAAAAAAGCTCATGCTAATGTATACATTTAGGTAATTAGGGAATATTACTAACTACATCTTTATAAATCAATGACTTAATACGAAAATAAAGGACTTTATCGTAAGCCAAAAGAATATTCGACACAAAAGAAAAACCATAAATACAACAGAAAAATTCAATAAAACTAAGTAATAATGAGATGGAGAGAAAAATATATATATAAATGATCAATTAGATAGATGACCAATTACGTCATAATATCTATATGATATATTTTTTTTTATGTAATCTCGTTGAGTTAATCCATTTTCTCTAATTGGAGCTTTTTTCTTTAGAAATATGCTACAATACATTATGTATTTGTTTTGGACCTTCTTCCACTTGGGAGCTTACGCAACTATATACTGCGTAAGTGGCCTAGTGGCCGAAGCTCCTGCCCTGTATTCAGACAATTAATGGGGAAGAGCGTCGTGAATATTAACTTTGCGTTTTTAAAAAAATGGTAAATAATAATCATGACATTTACAGAAATGGTACTCTGTCCGTTTCTCTCAAGTATCAGATTCCAATCCAGACCAAAAGAATGCTGCATGTTGAGGCATGTCTGTCACCACTTTCCAATGATGCACTCCCGCAGCTGGCTCTCCTTCCCGCCACTTTCTCTAATTATGCTTACTACTCTTACAGTATTGGTTAAAAATTATTTTTTAAAAAATATATTTTTATACAAATATTAAAAAATAAATATTATATTTAATTAAATATGACAATTAAATATATCAAAACACAGTTCAAAAAATACTTTTTATAAATAGTAAAACTAAAATTTTATTAAAAAAATTAAAACAATTACCAAAATAGTGCTAAAACATCCTATAAATTTTTTTGATTAAATCTTCTAATACAAATATTTTTTTTGTTAGAGATTAAGAAAGTATTTTTTTTAATGATGTTGTGAATTTTTTTTCTTTTTTAAATATATTTAAAAATATAAAAAAATAATGAAAAAAAGTAAAAAAAAAATATGTGCTTCTCGAAACATATTCCTGAATGGAGCACTACTCTTATAATAATATAATTATGACAGAAAAGCTTCTGGGTGGCGTAAAGATGGTACTGATACTATCCTCATAATGTTAATATTTAAATGAATTAAGTCGATCGGGACTAGTGATTAATTATCTCTGAACGTGCAAGCACCATGCATGATGCATTAAGATGAGGTTAGCAATTGATTCTAAAACTTGACGTAACGAACGGGCGGCACTAAAAATTTTATATATCTATCTCAAAGATGCATGGGAAAGTTGATTGATTTGATGCATGCAGAATATTATATATGTTTATTCCCTTTTGGGGAGCTGGTGATTTGCCTATATATACATGCTGCACAAAAGCATGTCTCTCTGCATTCTGTTTCCAAGCGGAACAGATCAGACTAGGAGAGAGAGGATCGAGGCTGGTGCAATATCCATGCATCATGAGCTTGATCTAGTACTTAAGATGAATAATAGCTTCGCAGAATGGAAGCATATTGCTGTCATGGTAGCTGTTACTTTTGCGTTGTCTATTGTAAATTTACTTCTTAAGAAAGTTCTTAACGAAGGAATGAACCAATTAATTATCGTTACATACCGACAGTCCATTTCTGCAATTTTCTTAGCTCCCATTGCCTACTTCTGGGAAAGGTACGTAGTATGTCATATTGTATAATTATTTTTATTGTAAAATAGGTCTAACACATATATAATTTTGTAAAACAATATCGGTTTGTGAACTTATTTTATGTTTTTTTTATATATATGTAGCAGTTCTTTGGGAAAAAAAAACTTATCTGCAAACCTGTTTTTTGACACACCAAACATATCACTAAGTAAGGCTTTCATATCGGTTAGTGCATATATCTTTTAGCGGAAAGCAAACCTGAACGCGGTACGTACCGCTCGTATTCATATGCATTCACACTTAATTGGATCGACTTTAAAGTATATAGCATAACTATAGATCGCGTTTGTCGAAAGCGACTAATTAGTAGAGTAAGGTTGCTTGCAGGAAAAGCAGATGTGAACTTACAGCTCGTATCTTATGTCAACTTTTCTTCAGTGCTCTGCTCGGGTATTGTTACGAAATTTTTGTACACTTGAACTGGTGTGCCTGATTCGCATACTTAATTATCAACTTGAATTCTCGCCATTACAACTACTACTGTCATTGAGAACCCCAAACAATTTCTAAATGATCTTTTCAGGGTAACGCTCACACAATACTCTTTCCTCCTTGGACTTCAATACACATCTGCTACCTACTCATGCGCTTTCCTCAACATGGTGCCTGTCAACACCTTTCTACTCGCACTTCCATTTGGGTAAATACAGAAACAATATCCCCAATTATTGTTCTTTTAGGACTATTACAGCCACAAAAAAATTATATAAAAATAATTTCACATGATTTCATACGAACTGCTACATAGATTTTATAATAAAAATAATTTTATGATTTTGACGAATCATATATCTAAAACTATATCAATTTGTTAGAGGATTACTTTCATCTAATTCATTTGTGGCTAAAATATATATATTATATATATTACTGAGAAGTACATATATATACCACAATAATTGTCAATCTAATATTTGCATGCAACTCTTTTGCAGTCTAGAGACAGTGAGAATGAAAAGCAAGAGCGGGAAAGCTAAGATGTTAGGTAGTCTGATATGCATTGCAGGTGTTTTGGTATTGATCATTTACAAAGGAAAGTCACTGAATAAACCAGAGTTGCGAGCCACAACTCACAAAGCAAACCGTGCGGATCAGATGGTTTCTTCTAGGACAGTGAGGTGGGCAATCGGTTCGTTACTTTTGGCTGCAGGCAGCCTTCTGTGGTCCTCATGGTTCCTTATACAAGCAAGAATTGGCAAAAGATTTCCGTATCAATATTCTAACATAGCATTTTTGAGCTTGTTTGGTGCAATTCAATCAGCTATCTTGAGTTTCATCATTGAGAAAGACCTTGCTATATGGGTTTTGAAAGGGAGGCTAGAGATTTTAAGTGTCATATATTCTGTAAGCACTCCCTATTAAGATTCTAATATTGTTTCAAAGCACATTCTTAATTTTCAGTATTCCAAGCCTGTGTTTGTGTGTGTATCTTGTTATTTAACGAGAAATACTTTAGTTACAAATAGGTTATATAAAAGTACGTAATTCATGTAGTGGTTCGCTAGATTCTAAATTATTTTTATTGTAAAGTACATAAATTAATTACGTCAATTTGCCAAATTGTTTTTTGTATAATATTTTTGTGGCTATTGGAGTATTTCTTAGTAATTTCTTAGTAACGTTTAATATATACAAACTAGGGATACTACTCCATAAAACTAGGTTTTTTTGTTGTTGGTGAACACAGGGGATGGTTGGGTCAGGCATGTGCTACGTGGCGATGTCATGGTGTGTCAAGCAAAGAGGTGCACTCTTCACGTCAGCATTCACACCCCTTATACAGATATTTATAGCCCTGTTTGATTTCTCTATCTTGCATGATCAAATTTACCTTGGAAGGTTGAGATCACTTTTTGAACGTTACTTTAATTCCTTACCAGCTAATTTGTTGCTTAATAATTAATATCAGATAAATAGACTAATATTAATTCAACATTAATCTTCATTTGGTAATGAACAGTATTCTGGGATCTCTCCTAGTCATAATCGGCATGTATGTTCTTCTATGGGGTAAAAGCAATGACAAACAAGACCATGCAGCTGAAGTCGAAGATGAAGATTGTCACGCAGTCATGTCAGAAGTGATGATACCTGCCACAAAACAAGTACCGGCCATGGTGTCCTTGACCAGTTCCGAACAGTTATAATCCAATTCACCCATCAGTACTGGCTGAGATAATATGGGTTAATTCTAGCTTGTTAATTAAGCTATTGTTAGCATTCGATATCATGTTTAGTGATTTGATGAAGTGCATAAAGGAATTACAATTAACCAGAATATAGTTTTGATCATTATATGTATGGAATAAGAATACATTTGAGTAGAGCTTGTTGGAAGTTAATTTAAACAAATCCAAAATATGAAAATTTTTGTGTATTCTACGTACAAAGAAGAATTTTCAGTTTTTCAAGAATATCTTTTAATTTAGAGGGCTGCTAAGCTACAAAAGGATCCTACAAAGAGATCCTACAAATTAATGTGGCATTTGTGCCACATTATCTTTATTTTTTATTTTTCTATACCAAAACATGAACCGTCTTTTGCCCGTCGGATCTTTCTACATAACATTTCCTTTCTCCATCAACACTCACTCTCTCTTGCTTTCTCTCTCGTGTGCGACTGATTTCTGGTTCTATTTTCACCATTTTCACTTTGTAAATACGTGAGTCATCATCACTACATTTCACATTCACGTTTCGTTTCTTTATGCTTCTTTTTTTTTCTTTAATTTGTCTTCTTTAAGTGTGGTTGTAGTCGCCCCTTAACTGCTCCGTCCCCAATCATAACTTTATTGTAAATGTGTGAAGCTAATCATCCCTTAACTGTTAGAGAGAGAGATTCATTTGTACAAGAAAAAAAAAATACTCTATAGTCATTTGTACAACCATAGCTTTGTTTATTTTTCATTTATTATTATTTTTAATGTTCTTGTCTAGTTTGAAGTGTGGTTGTAATCTGATTATAGGCCCTAGTTTAAAATGGTATGCTCTATAACTATGATATCATGTCAGTTATTTTATTTTAATTTTGCATAGAATAATTTTTTCCTAGGCATAGTGATTTATATATTTATTTCTATTTTTGTTCACACACACACACACATATATATTCCTTTTGTTTGTAGCTATAATCAAGATGGAACCATGTCGATTGATATTTTGCGAGGAAGAACATGACAACGATGGTCCTAACACTCCACGAGGTTAGATGTTAATTACTAAATTTTTAATGACATTGTTTTATGGTCTCTTTTAAATATGGATTGCCTGGTAAACATATTTTAAATAAATTATATTTTGCTAAATGTAGACCAACAAGAGCAAGTTGGATCTCAATGTATCGAGAATCAAAAGGTTGAAGAACTAAAAGTTGATATGATATTTGAGACTCAAGTAGATGTTATTGAATACTATACAAAATATGCCAAACAAAAGGGATTTGAAGTGTCAAAAAGAACATCAACTACTGGAGATTATGGAGAGGTAAAATATTTCACCATAGCATGTAGTCGTCATCACAAACCGAAAAGCAAGTCATCAAAAATTGATCAACCAAAACAGGTAGAAGGGACATATTACAAGGCTAAGATTAATGCAAAGTTGATAGCCAATGAAAGATATCAATTATCTAATGTCGTTCTCGAACACAACCATGCAGTGAGCCCAAGTAAGTCAAGACATATTATTTGCCATAAAAAATTGTCAAGTTGGTTAAAAAAAAGAATTGAGATGATGAATAAAGTTGGAATAGGTCTGGCTAAAAATTACAAAGCTCTAGTAGTTGAAGCACATAGATATGAGAAACTTACTTTCGGAGAGAAAGAGTGCAGGAATCATATCAATAAACTTCATAATGAGTTGCTTGAGGAAGGAGATGCAGAGCCATTTCACAAGTATTTGATGCGGCAATAAGAGAAAAATAATGGCTTTTTCTATGCGATGGATCTAGATGAAGAAGGGAGGTTGAGAACTGTGTTTTGGGCGGATGCCCATAGTAGGGCAGCATATAAGTCATTTGGAGATGTCATAACATTTGACATAACGTATTTGACAAATAAATATAAAATGTCATTTGTCCATTTTGTGGGAGTCAACCACCATAGCCAATCGATATTTTTGGATGTGGCCTTATATCAAACGAGGATACAGATACTTTGTATAGTCGTTTGACACGTGGTTAAGGTATATGTCAAGTCGGGCTCCTAATTCAATTATAACCGACCAAGATAGGGCAATGCAAGCAACAATAGCAACAATTTTTCCAAAGGCCAAGCATAGATTTTGTCTATGGCATATTTTATGCAAAATTACCTCACAAGTTGGGATCATATTCACAATATGAAAACTTTAAAGTCCCTTTATTAAATTTTATATATGAATCTTTGAGCTGTCAAGAATTTGAAGAGAGGTGGCATAACATCGTTCAAAGTAATAATTTAATAAATAGTGCTTGGTTGAGTAAATTGTATGAGAAACGACATCAATGGGTACCTGCATATGTGAGAGGTACGTTTTGGGCCGGAATGTCTACAACCCAGCGTAGCGAAAGTATGAACTCATTTTTTGATGGCTATGTAAATGTGACCACATCATTGAAAAAGTTTGTTAGGACTATGATAATGCTTTGGCAAGGATGGTCGAGAATGAGAAGATAACTGATTTTGGTTTATTCCAACGAAGATTCTTTGCATTACTGTCCATACAATTGAGAAGTAATTTCAAGAATTATATACGAATGCCAAATTCAAAGAGGTACAAATAGAGTTTAAAGGTATTATGAATTGTTTATCTTCCCTAAAACAAAATGAAGGCGTAATATCGATGTATGAAGTTGTTAACCACTTGAGCATTTATGATAATTTTATAAAAGAGGTGAAATACTATGTATATTTCAATGAGGATGAATGTGAAGTGATGTGCACCTGTAAACTATTTGAGTTTAGAAGAATTTTATGCAAACATGCACTCATTATCCTTTCCATGTGGAAGAAAGTCATGCGGTTGTCATCCAAGTACATTCTTGACCGTTGGAGAAATGATTTGAAGAGAGAGTACACGATGATACCAAGTAGTTATGTTGATCTTGGTGATAATCATGAGGCATAAAGGTTTAATGATTTGTGTAACGATCATTGTGAAATAGCTTTGCTTACTTCGAAGAATCATGAGACCTATATAAAATGGAAGAATCATATGCACAAGTGTAAGGAGGAAGAGTTAAGTCAAAACAGTACAACATATCATGACAGTCCAAGTGAAATCAAACTAAAAAATCATGGGATTCGCAGTCTTACTACTATTAAGAGTAATGGTAGACCTCCATCCATATGTCGAGTGTCTATAGTGGAAAGAATGTTGAAAAAGAAAAAAATAATAAAAAAAGAAACATGATAGATGAGGTATAGTAAAAGTGTGCAATTAGCAAATATTTTATATATTTTCATGTCTAAGCTTTTTCACTAATATTGTTTTGGTGATCTGCAGGTGAAGAACATACGAGCTAGATAGGGAGTGAAAATAGTATACTTAGTCAACCATGACTACTCTGTAATATTGAAGTTTTAATGTAATTAAGTGGTGGGAGTGTCATTTTGAAATTTGAATGTAACTTTAGAATTTCAATATTTGAATGTAATATTGGACATGACAATTTTTGCTGGTCTTGCTATTCCAAAGTTCGATAACCTACAACAAAACAAGAAAATATAGTTAGTTAAAGTAAAAACTTCCTTTGGTATTTAAATACTACTGCACAACTTCATTACAATGTCAACCATTTCATTCATTGAAATGTCAACAACTTCATTACAATGTCAACAAATTCAATACAATCTCAACAACTTCAAATAACTTTCCAGTTAGTAGGTAAATAAAGCTGTAGTCTTGGGCTCGAAATATCTTTCTTCCAACCAATTTTCTCTTGGCGACCAAATTCTTTCCCTTTTGTATTCAAGCAATCAATCTGGATTGGCAATCAGGTCTTGTTTTTAGTAGCTTGTTTTCATAAACTGATTTGCCATATATTCTTACACTTTTTTATCTGTTGACTACATGCATTTAGGATTGTAGATAAGTAAATAATGGCAATAAGAACATAATTTAATTAATTAAGTAAAGAAATTATTCAAAGAAGACTATGATCTTTGATATGGGTTGTGCATCAATTGATATGATCACTGTTTATTTTACAAACTAGAAACAATATTCGTAGAGTCCAATATGAAATCAAATTAGAGATTTAATTCTCATATTACACAAAAAAGGAAGAGCTTCGAAAAATAGTATTCCACCAGGTGTTGCTCAATCAAAGCATAAATCAATATCTAAAAGTTCAACCAGAGATGAAATTAGTAACCACAATCGGTTTGATTGTTAAATAAACTTGCCATTAGATTTAGGAACCCAAAAAACAAAGAGGTGCACCAAACAATTTTCTCCAACGAGAGAAAGAGAAAGAGAAATCAAAATCAAAGTCAGGAACAAAAACTAGCGAAGAGCAAAACTGAGATAAACCCAGGAAGGGAGAGAAAGAGGTGAACTTACCAAGACGTAAGAATAGGTAGGTATGATAAGGATGTTAATAGCTATGTAATGATATCAACAAGTCCGACTAAAAAAACTGCCTGATTCTCAACTTAAACAGTGTCTAGAATTGAACCGTGTCTAGAATCAAATGAAATTCATGTAGAGGATTACAGATGAAGAAGTATCTTTGAGATAGGCCATGGAAAAGATGTACAATGCTTTGACCACTCTAAAGCTAACTATGGAATTATGACCTGTTATCACTGCACTATGCCGACCTCCACAAGCAATTCCTTTCACGTAGCTTCTAAGAACCTTAGAAACCTCTGTTGATGAACTCATGCTTTCTTTCCCTGAAGCAAATTGCTCGATACATTATATGATGTGAGGAGTAGCCACTGTCTTTACCCGAATGCCCAAACCTAGCTACCCTTCGCCTCTGTAGCCCCAACCCCACACCTGTCCCACACCTAAAAAACTTTGGTAAAAAT
The DNA here is from genome assembly GCA_036898215.1 of Platycarya strobilacea. NCBI lineage: Eukaryota > Viridiplantae > Streptophyta > Magnoliopsida > Fagales > Juglandaceae > Platycarya > Platycarya strobilacea. Next base: position 29,822,933 of record CM072556.1, read on the forward strand.
AGGATGCATCAACTGTCTTGCTTTACATAAAAAATCTTCCATAGCTTCATGCTTCATACAACCTACAAAACTATGTAGTGTGACCACAAAGAACCAACAACCACATTTGAGACCATAAGCAAACTTGTGTTGGTGATCCAAGACACAAGTGGATTTACTTGATAGTGCTAATGTGTGGCGCCCACCAGCAACAACAGTGATGATCCTAACTCCAACACCCAAATTTACCAGGCATGGCAATGCTGTGAAAAAATCATCCCAGAGCTATTAGATCTGGGGTGGTTGAAGGCAGCGAAGTAGAGGTGGGAAGCCAAACCTAAACTTAACAGGTAAGTATGATGGGGATGGAGTGGAATTTGCTGTTGTCTCTAAGCACGTACTCTATCGACCTCGCGGACAGGATCCATGTCTGGTTCTAGGCAACGGAACAGAGAGGATGGGTCGCTGCAATTTTCATGAGGGGAGAGAGGGAGAGAAGCAGGGTGGGCGATGGTGGGTTGGAAAAGACAATTCCCAAGTGAAGATGGAAGAAAGTCAGGGAAGGGGACGGGGACGAGGGGAGAGAGAGAGAGCGCAAGGGAGGTGTGAAGAAGAAAGTCGGGAAGGGGGGAGAAAGAGAGCGCAGGGAGGGGAGAGTAAATGATGAAGAAAGTTGAGAGGGGGATAGCAAATAAAAAAGTGACATATCATTATATGAGGTTTGTGTGTGATTCTAGTGTTTTTCTTTAATTTATCGAAGTTGTTTTTTTTTTTTTTTTTTCGATAATGTGTCTTTTTATGTTTTCAAGAGTAACTTAAGCCTGATTTGTTTTCACAAACTATCTCATGATCTCATCTTATCTCAAATTCAAATTTATTATTACACTTTTTTAAATTTTCAATTAAAATAAAATAAATAATTCAACTTTTTCAAATTTCAAAATAACTTTTTCAAATTTTAACATAAAACTAATATTAAAAATATATATTTAGATAATATTTTATTCTTTTCTTAACTTTTATTTCATTTTATCTTTAAAAGCAAATCATGCCTTAATGGTTATCAAATACAATGAGTCTTATGTGCCTATATATAGGCTAATGCATTATAATATATTTTTCAATATAGTAAGAAATTAAAGTTTTGATAAATTTCTTCCTTCAAATTGGCATCACAGCGTCAGGTCACGATAAATTCAAATATTGGAGTGTTAAGATGTGACATGAGGCATAATATTGGAGTTATATGTTGAAATTGTTATTTTGGTTGGTTTGAAGTTTTAGTACTGTACGGCTTAAAGCATGATGATTGTTAGCTTAAGTTTGATTGTAAAAAAGTGAAACTTGAATGTTGTTTTTGGAGTTGGATTGGACTTGTTAATAATGACTTGCATTGTTTAGATCATGTTCAAGAAATCAACACAATACAAGTAAATGAAGTTATGAGTTCAAGATTATATGAACCTGGCTTGGGAACATCTTCTTACTAGTAGGGATAATCATAATAAGAAAGTTTAATCTCGGAAATAAAGTTTAGTCTCCAATTTTAAAGACAAATGGATTTAGAACAGAAAATATATGTGATTTGCTGACTTTTATGAATTTTGGGATTAAACTAAAAGTACTGGAGTGGAGTTAAAATGTAATTTTGAGAATTGAGTGATTGCTTTAAAAGAGGAGAAAAAAAAAATAAAATTACATATTTAAGAACATATTTATTGGATTAGTTAAAAGCCGATTTCAATTAAAACTTAACCATTAAAACTTAAAAAGAAGGGCAATGCTAGGGGCTCGTTAGGATGCCCCACTGTATTGTTTCGTTAGTGTAATTTAATATTTTAATATTTTAATTTTTAATTTCACATCATTTTTTAATATGTTTAAATATTTTTAAAAAAAGAAAAAAAATTCATAATATTATTAAATAATATTTTTTAATCATTATATAAAAAAAATAAAAAGAAAAATAAAAAAGAAAACAGGACAATCGAAAAAGACAAAATAATGGGACAAAAAACATTTTCCTAAAAAGAAACCCACACTGAGATGTTCAAACTTAAAAATTTTTAACTTGTGGCTATAATAATGCTAAATAATCATTCGAAGATGGAGATCATTATTCCCTATTTATATTCTATTTTATTATTTTCTCTCTCTTTCCTCTTGTATTCTCCCTTTCCTTTCACTTGCATAGACTCATTTTTTATCATTGTGAAAGATATTAACACTGATAAAAAAAAAAGAAAAAAGATTGATAGAAATCAAATTGCATCTTTATGAATTATCTGATGTGGATGACTCCATAGAATAAGGAATAAGTAGATTTTTTTAAAAAAATTATTAATTAGTAAATTAAATTAAATAGAATATGACTAATAATTAATTTTTATAACTCATAATCTAATTAAAATATGATTATTAATTAATATATAATAGGTAAAATAGTAAAATATGATTAAATAAAATAAATTAATAATTATAAATAATTAAATTTATTTTAAATTTTAAATTATTTATTATTATATAATGAATAAATAGGTAATCTAATGTTAGATTTGATATGAATAAATAAAATTAAATTATTGTTATAATAAAAATAAAAAAATAGTTATTCCAATGAAAATGTTTTTTAAATATATATATATATATTTTTTTATAGAATTCCCTCTTTTTCTAATACCAAAATAAATTTCCGCTTGTTCCGTTACAAAAACCCTAACAGGCACAGCCAAACTCCCTTCCGCTCTCTTTTCCCTCCTCCAGGCAGTGTGCAGATAGAAAGGTGGGCAGAAAGATCAACGATGGGGGAAAAGAGAAAGAAAAACAGAGGCGAAGCAGCAGGCAGGTTCGAGAGAGAAAATGAGAATGGGGAATACGAGAATGAGCAGAGGAAAAAGCAGAAGAAGCAGATTGAGGGTAAGGGCGAGATACTGCCCTCGATGATAAAGAACAAGGAGAAGAGGTCAGAGGTGCACGCCAAGCTCAAGCATCAGAAGAAGCTCGATAAGCGCAAGAAAATTAAGGCTCGCGACGCCGCAGAGAAGCGTGCTCTCGAGCTCGGCGAGGAGGTCGTCGCTCGTTTTTTTCCCTCTTTCCTTTCAAGTTTGATATTGATTAATGAGAAGGTCGTTTTGTAATCATGCAGCCTCCGCCAAAGAGCGTTCCCCGTACGATTGAAAACACCCGGGAATTTGATGAGACCGTGTGCAAGCCTGACGATGAAGAGGTATTTTTTTCCCCTATCTTCTTGGGTTTATTTATTATTTCTTTTGAGTTCTTAATTTTCCATGTGGATTTTGTGGAGTGGAAAGCTATATATTTTGGGAACTAGAAGAGAGGGCCCCTAAGTGTGTTTCATCTATAAGTAATTTTTGCATTGAGAGTTCATGGAACTAAGTTGAGCTGCCCATGTTGCAAACTGTAATCAATGTTTAGGACCTGGATCGAATTTATGGCTCATCCCCTAGTTTCTGCATATACTGATTGAATGTCTACTTATCGTAATATTTTATGTAATATGGAGGCTAATGTTTCAAAATTTATAGCGGACACCTTTTTTTCAATTTTTTTTTTTTACAACGAAGAAAATTTATAGTGGAGACCTTATCACAATTTTGCTACAGTTGGACAACTATTTGTTTTGAGGCATTTAAATATATCTAAATCTGATTGAGTGCCAACATATCTTGGATGAGTAACTGTTATAGTGGACATGTTGATTGTTTTCATTCGCAGCTGTTTGCTGGAGACGATGCCGATGAATTCAGTGGAATCTTAAAGCGTGAGCATATTCCAAAAGTTTTAATCACCACTTGCCGTTTCAATTCTACTGTAAGTCCTCCTCTTTGCCATTTATAATTGTTGATCCACCTAAGAGGCATATCATGACTGAAAATCTCTAATATTATGTCGGTCTAAATGTCTGTTCTATTTGCAAGATGCCAGCTTATATGTTTGTGTATCTTTGGTTTATGTGTTTGGTTTGTAGAGGGGACCTGCTTTCATATCAGAGCTTCTTTCTGTGATCCCAAATGCACATTACTACAAGAGGGGAACGTATGACCTGAAAAAGGTGTGTTGGATTTTCCCCTTTGACGAGGACAAGACCATGAGGTTCATCCATTGTAACCATCCTTTTGACTTGTCTTCCTTGTATTGTTTTTCAGATTGTAGAATATGCAAACAAGAAGGACTTCACTTCTATTATGGTTGTCCACACCAATCGCCGGGAACCAGGTTAGTGAAGCTTCCTGCCATAATCATAGGGGATCTGTAATGTGAATGTTTGTCTTAGACTTTATTTTCCATTCCTTGGAATTTTAGAATATCAATTTTTAACAAGTGAACTTTCAGGAGAATTTAGTTTGTTTCATCCCCATTTGCTGCTGTAAGTATAATGATTCTTATGTCAGCTATTTTGGCTGTCTTGTAGATGCTCTCGTAATAATTGGCTTGCCTGATGGACCAACTGCTCATTTCAAGCTTTCAAAGCTTATTTTACGCAAGGATATTAAGGTCTGTTTGTTCATGACTTAATAGTGTCTGTAAAATCTCTTTTGACTGATGCAGTCTGTGATCCACTGTGTTTAAAAACATTAAAAGTGCATTATAAGGTAAAGCCGGCAGAGAGTTGCCTTTAATCAGCCAGTGGTGTCTCTCATTTGTGCATTTGTTTCACCGTGCTCATTATCATTTACCTAAGTTTTAGATATTTGTTCAGAATTATTTCTTCTCTATCCCTTTTCAAAGCATGATCGCACTGGTGGTGGCTTTCCATTCTTTCCATGCTTTTTTCTTTTTTTGTGTTGCATCCCATTTGCAAACATGTGGAATTTGGATAAGTAACAAGATGATGCCAGTATAGAGTCGGTTTTCCATTGAAGGAGAGGCTTTTGAGTGTTCACTAAGGACCTACTATGTGTTCTCTAAATCATTCATAGGAGCAGAGGTCTTCTTCATTATGTGTTTTTAGGAAAGGTCAATGTGTCAGGCTTTATGAAAACGATAGAGGCCATTTCTTTGGGAAGAAAATCTTTTATTAATTATAAAAAAAATGACAGAGGCCATTTGGAAGGTTAGAGGTACACAAGGCATTGTGATATCTTCAAGAGTTGACAACCAAGCTGCTTGCATAGCTAAAAAATTCTCCAATAACAATGGAAGGTTTTTAGCTATGGGGATGTACAAGAGCAAAGGTCCTAAATGATATATCGCCGTACTAAAGGAAGAAAATCAGGGGGCTAGGTATACTTTGTGAATGAGCCCTTGAAGGTGGCACTCACTTTTATAAGCCATTTGGCAGTCAACATAAGATTAGACTACCACAAAAGAAAGATTTTGGGTAGTTCCTTGTCAAACCAATCACCATATGATTAGGATAGGTGGGGGTAATATTGGTCTTCTCATAAGATTAGGATAGGCCTACATCAGCCATGTTAAAATCCAACTAAGGCCACTTTTATCAAGACAAACCACTCCCATGCTTCAAAGTAAATGCGCTTAAAATGCTTTTACCAACAGAATCAACTAGGTTGAGTGTAGTGGGAGATAGGATAAGGTGAATCCCATCGAACACGCTAATCCTAACTCAGGAATATGAATACTCCACAATGGGTAGATTATTTATTATTTTTTTATTGGCACTGGGTGTTTGAGAACAGTATCACAACTAATCCCGAGAGTGCATAAGCCCTTAGTAAGGAGTTTCTCGCAAGTACACATCGGTTAATTTAAAGAGAGAATTTCCTAGTCTGATGTCTCTAGAATGTGTTTGCACCCAAGAGGATTTGAACCTTAGCCTTTGGACAGATCATACTACTAAGACCAAGGCCTTTACCACTTAAACCAACCTCTAGGTGTTTAGAGTGGATTAGTAATGGTGCTAAGACCCACATTGGATACTTTCTAGGTGAAATTGGGCTCTCATCTAACATAGGAGTCCCACATCGGGAATATGAATAACGAACATAGTGTGTAGAATATAGTAACTAGTGCTAAGTCCACATTGGCTACTTCCCAGGTGAAACTGCGCTTTATGGTGAATCTATGGATTCTTCAAATGGACTAGTTTTGGGGGGTTATAGCATAAATGTGGTGAGCAATTTTCATGGGTCATCACATTCCATCCAAGAGGAGAACATTGTGGTTCCACATTCTGCCATGTTCTTATATCCCAAGAGTATTTTCCTTTGAATAGCATTTGGCACTACAATAGCCCTGGTAGGGTGGCGTTCTTTGTATTTACAACATCTCATATGGAAGGAGCATGCCTTGCTGACTGATTGGTGTTATGTTTGAAAAATAGTGACTCATCAAAAAATGTTTGAAAAATAGTGGGAAATCAATCGATCATATCCTGCTTCACTATGAAGTGGATAGAGCTTTTCGGCATTAGATTTTTCACCTTGGGATGAAGCAGATTGTGCCTAAAAAGGGTGGCCGAGTTATTGGCTTGCTGGAAAGGGCAGATTGGAATTTAAGCTGGGTAGAAGTTTGTATGAAGCTATTGCTGCTAGCAGGTTCAATTAAATATTTGATTTGTTAACTAGCTATTGGTTGACTCAGGAAAAATGGTTGAAACATTAATTTGATTGTTTACTAATCCACATGTATACTATCTGTGTACTTGGGCTTAGCCTATTTCTATCAATGAAACTTCTATGATTACTTATCAAAAAAAAAAAAAAAACATTAATTTGAATGTTGCATAAAATCAGAACCATGAGTAATATTGCCTCTCATATGCATATCAATCAAAAAAATATATTGACTCTCACAAGTGATTTGCCTTCTATTGTATTTGTTGATGAGTACAACTGATCAAAATTTATTACATTTGCTGTGAGTGCTAATTGGATACCAGCATTAGGCTAACTCAAAGATGATTTGACAAAAACGGAAATTTGAAAAAACCAAGAAAATGAAATAGGAATTTATGTCATATAATGACCCTTATACTTTAGTAATATTATTAGTTGTTTCTTTCATACGTAGGATAATGCCTGATTTTTTTATGTTACTAATATTATATAAAGATTTTTTGGAAGAAGTTCTGCTCTCTTGTATTCATCATTCCTTCTTTCTCCCCCCTTTCCATTTTGCTTTCAGAATCATGGAAATCCAACCAGTCACAAGCCTGAGCTTGTTCTGAATAACTTCACAACACGCCTGGGTCATCGTATTGGAAGGTACATTCTTTTTGTTATTTTCTATGTAATTAGGATGAATGTCTTGTAGTCATATTTGCAGAATTATGCAGATGTGCTGCTAATTAAGCATAGATACCGTGATTTTATATTGTCTAAGAATTTAATTGAATAAGTTGAGGGCATCTTTGTTTTCTTATCTTATACATGTGTTGCAAGTAATCATGATGTTAGTGTTTTTCAAATCTCTGTCCTTAATTGAGTTCTTTATTATTTTGTTACCTTTAGATTAATACAGTCACTTTTCCCCCAAGATCCCAATTTTCGTGGTCGGCGAGTTGTCACCTTCCACAATCAACGAGACTTTATATTCTTCCGGCATCACCGGTGTGTGTCTGTAGCTTTTGTAAGCTACCTCAATTAAAAATCCTGTTTTGTTTCATAGGATTTGCTTTTCTGACACAGACATCCTGTTGTGTTCAGGTACATTTTTGAAAGCAAAGAAAATAAGCAGAATGATGCAGACGGTAAAAAGGCCAAGGATGCAAAGGCTGAGAAAGCCTCTCAAGAAAAAGTTCTTGCCCGCCTTCAGGTCTGTGTTAACTAATTTATTTGTTAGTCACATTTTATTTAGAGTTGACATCATGCCCTTCACAAATTTCTCCAAAAGGGCCTTCTCTCTCCCTGCCTTTTGATAAACATATGGGAATTGAGCCCGAGACTCCACTATCACACTTTGTACCTGGGGGCGAGTCCTTTTAACCAAAATAATAATAGTAAGAACTTAAATATAAAATTTCTTAATGACGCCGTCACTATTTCTCAAAAGTTCATCCAAGGCAAATAAAATAAACAATAAATATTCTCTTAAATCTGACAGAACTCTGGTGCCACTTGACACTTATCTCACCACTATTCTAATCCTGCCCTCATGCCATCTATTCCTGAGACCGACGCGATCAGTAATGTCATCGGAAAAAAAGTTAGAACAAGTGAGTCCATGAACTTAATAAGCAGTGAACGCATTTTAGTGTCAAGACAGGAGCTAGTATCTTTGCAGAGAATGCAAAAATTGCCAAAACAACAGAGCTGAATTTCATAAGAACCTTCAACAGAACAATCAGAAAGCACCATAACCTTTAAGCAATAGCAGAAATGGTATTAGTAACAGTATCAGTATCAGTGGTCATGTTTACCTTCGTGGCAAGATTATGCATCATGGCGGCTAAGAAACAGCAGTGGAATCTTCTCTATTAAATTTGGAAGCCAACTGACTATAGTCATCAATGCAGAGATCATTATCAGAGGTTATGGTATCAGTATCAGAGGTCATGTTTACCTTTGTGGCAAGATTATGCATCTTGGCGGCTAAGAACAGCAGTGGAATCTTCTCTATTTAATTTGGAAGCCAAGTGACTATAGTCATCAATAGAGAGATCATTATCAGAGGTTATGGTGTCAGTATCAGAGGTCATGTTTACCTTTGTGGCAAGATTATGCATCCTGGTGGCTAAGAACAGCAGTGGAATCTTCTCTATTAAACTTGGAAGCCAAGTGACTAGAGTCATCAATAGAGAGATCATTTTCACATGTTCTTTAGAAAATTTGCCTCATGGAAAAATTACACATTTCTACACCATTCATGACAAGTTTCAATTCAGATATCTAGACATAGAGAGAATTGTAGAAAATAACGGGTAGTTTCATAGCAAAACATGCGAGTTTCTCAAAAATCAACTTCAATTAAGTTTAGAGAAGATCTAGTATAGGAGCTCAGCTTCCTGAAACTTGTTAAAACCATTGAATCGCCTCCCAGCCATGTCAAGCAAAAAATAGTTGTAACCTAAGCATAATTAACACAAGCTATAAGTTAATAGAATTGGTCACTGCTTTTATAAGGCCTTAACTGTACAACAGCCCAGCTTTTTCCCGTGGAAGAGCATATGGAAAGTCTCAGTGTCGCCTAAAGTCGCATTTTTTGTTTGGACAGCCGCACTTGAAAAGATTTTAACGATGGATAACCTAAGAAAATGAGGCATGATGGTTATTGAGTGGTGCTTTATGTGCAAAAGGAGTGGGGAATCGATAGATCACTTGCTTCTACATTGTGAGGTGACTGTGGAGATGTGGGTGGGCATCCTTAGTAGAGTCGGGCTGAGTTGGGTTATGCCTAAGAGTGGGGTGGAGTTACTTGCATGCTGGAATAGGCCTAACTCTAGCGCTCATCTAACAGCGGTGTAGCAAATGATACCTTTGTGCCTAATGTGGTGTCTATGGTCAGAAAGAAACGATAGGTGCTTCAACAACAAGAAGTGCACCATGGGGGAATTCTGGAATTTTTTTTGTATTTTCCCTTTTACAATGGTTTTCAGCAATTGTATTGAAGGGCAGGAATGTACTTGAGTTTTTAGATTCTTTCCAGCTTGCTAGTATGTTGTTAGAATGTAACTAGGCTTCTCACTTTGTATACTCCCTGTGTACTTGGGTTTTGGCTAGTTTCTTTCAATAAAATCAGTTACTTATCAAAAGAATTGGTCATTGCTTTTAAGAATAAAACTGATCAGACCGAAAATTCTATAACAGTTCTCAATGGCCCAAAATGGATTAGATATATTGACCCAACTGTAATATGGGTGCACTGATGGCTATTTCCAGTAATGATTGCGGGAAATAGTGATATATTTTATTCCATTTTTTTCTTACTTTAGATCACATTTATTATGCCCAAGTTTGTGCGCTTTTGGGTAGAATCAACGGCTTTCGAGTTTTCACCAGAAGCATGAAGGTCCTTAATAAAAATTGTGGAGGGCAGAAGGCTTTGGAGGTGTGTAGCTCTGAGTCTTTATGGTATAGGGTGGCTGGTGGCTATTGTGGAATCAATGTTTCATGCAGAGAGACAATCGAAATTCATAAAACACATGCCTGAAGGAAACAGAGCCTTTGCAGCTCAACAATGCTCGAACGTACATGTTAGATTTTTAAATGTTACTGAATATGGTGGAGGTTGGCGGGGTGTTCTAGTCATTCCAGAATGGTATGAAGGTCTGAGTTGGGAGAAATTTGTTGTCTAGTTGCATTCATGGAGGTCGTGGGAGGAAAGCCAGAAGAACACATCTGGTCATGAGATCAACAATATGGAGTTGAAGCAAATGAGCGCAACCAAAGTGGTGAGGTGATCATATGTGGAAGCTCTGAATAAGGATCATGCTTCGGTGACTCAGTTTGATAATAGGGGCAGGAAGGGGAAATGTGAAATTGATCTGAAGCCTCTACAGATCACGCATGGACAGACCCAGGGCAGAAGGGATCTGACTCCTTTTAAAGCATAAAACTGTTTCTTACATAACAAGGGATGGTTTTGGTATTTCCAATAGCAATATGGCTGAAAGAAATACATTAAGGTGATGTTTGGGTAATGAGATGTTAGATGAGATGGGGATTTTGTGAATAATTGAGAAATTGTTTATTGTTTGTGAATAATAGTGAAATAGTTTGAGTTAACACGTTTTATGGGTTTTGGGAAAGGAGAAAAAAAGTTGAATAAAAATATTTCAATGTTAAAATATTATATTTAAAATTATTGTTTTTGTTTTAAAATTTGAAAAAGTTTTATTTTTTGTGTTTTAGTTTGGAAGTTTGGAAAAATTGTAATGATTAGATGAAAAAGTTAAAGATTTGAAATTGAAAGTGTTTGTGTTTGAGTGATGTTGGGGAAGGAAATTTTGAGAAATTTTGAGAAGAGATCATCTCACTTCCCAAATGAAGCTTGTCGAGTTGAAGATATCAGTTGCCTTGTTATTTGCGAAACTTAATTTTCTTTCGGTAGGTGGGGGATGTAAGGCCCAATAGGGGGAGCTCGTGACTGGCCTGAATCATAAGTCATTTACACAAAGGAGTGGCTTGGGTGTGATAAGGGATGGGCTGAATTCTATAAAATCGGATAAAGGAAAAAAAGAAAGTTGAGTTTGGCCCAATTTTTATATCAAGATCGAGGAGAGTGTGGTGGATCAAAAGGAAAATTGGGTCGAAAATCGAGTCTTCTATATTTGAAGTGGGTTCTATGTCGGTTATCGGTATATGGTTGACACAGACTACCCTCCACGACGAGTGACATAGAAAAGCTTGCCAATGAGTGCTACACCCTTGGTCAATGTTCTCTTTGACGAAACAATGACACCCACGCCAGCGTTGAAGGAAAATGGTGTAATGCTGGGGCTTGGGGGAGGTGTGGGTATGTCAAAGTGGCATAGAAAGGATCATCAGTAAGTGTTGCACCTCTAGTCAATGTTCTCTCCGATGAAACGACAACACCCATGCTAGAGGTGAAGGAACTTGAGGTATTGTTGGGATTTGGGGGAGTTTTTGGGTTTACCACCAACCTAGAAGTTCAAATGGTGACCATGGCCTCACCACCTGTGATTAAAGAGAACCAATTTCTCAGTATCTCTTTAGGCACCTTGTGGGTCAACATAGCTTTGGACGAGGTAGCGATAGCAAGAATGTTGTTGAGGAGGTGTAGGATCTGTATGTGAGAGATAGTGTGAAGGAAATGATAGTGTTGTCGTTGGTGCGTTATGAGGAGGAATATTTAGTTCCTGGTGTATAATTTGGAGTTGAGTCTGCGAAAGATGTCTCCCCGATATCTCATCCACTGATCAACAATATAGCTGGTTCACAATTGCATTGGGGTTTGTAGAAGGTTAACGAGATACACCAATGTGAGGGGATTACATTTGAGGAGTCGAGGACCAATTCACAACACCACTCACTACAATTGAGGCAGGTCACTCACTTGGAACAAAATCAATATCTAAGAAGAGCAAAGAGTTAAAGCGTCTTTACTTGGGCAATCAACTATAACGTTAAGAGAGGTAGTCTAAGCCGACGGAGGACTAAAGGGCATAGCTTTAAATACTGTTTGTATCGGCCAGTACGATTGAAATATGTCGTACCGGTAAGGTAGCCGATACAGAAAAGGGCTTGTTTTGTATCAACAAAATTTTCGGCCGTTTCAGTTAGTACCGGTCACTATATCAAATTTCAGTCGGTGGTAGAGATTTTTTTCTAAATGTTTTTTAAAGATATAAAAGGTATATTCTGTTTGTATGAACCACAAAATAAATGGAAATTTTATCTTTTTTGTAGTTTATGCGTGTATATATATAATTTATTTATGTATAAATTATTTCAAAATGGTACTGGTGCTAAAATATTTCGTTCTAGTATTTTGATTGAAACGACCACTGGTACAATATTTAAAACATTGCTAAAGGGAGGGTAGAACTATTTGTATTATGAAGCCCAATACTTTAACTTTGAATGTCCAGGGACTAAATAATGTTTTAAATATCTTACTGGTGAGCGTACCGGTCAAAACACTGTAACAAAATATTACGGTATCGGTATCGTTTCATATACTGTTGCGAAATACTCTATACATAAATAAATTATATATATATAAATATATAATTTTTATTTCAAAATAATAGTCAATATATGAATAATTATATGTATATGTAATTTGTCTAGTATGAATTGAGGTAAAAAAAAAATGAAAAAAAAAATTGCCGAAATCTAATACGAGGTCGGTACAGTTGAAATACCAGTAGGTACGAAATAGCCTCCTAGACTGTACCCGATGACTGGCCGGTACGGCATATTCTGGCAGAAACGTCCGGTACGGTATGGTATTAAAAACATTGCTAATATATTTCTCGTAGAATCGTTCAGAGCTTACAGGTATTGAGAAGTATGTTGGGGAATTTATAGTGGCTTGCTTTAAAAAAAAAGGTGATTATTGATTTCAATTGGGCCTTTGTTGGAGTTTATGGGCCAAACTTGGATTGGTGGAGGACTAGAGGGAGGGCAGAACCAGTTGTATTATGAAGCCCAAGGTTTTAACTTAGAATAGGGACTAAATATATTTCTCGTAGGATCATTTGGAGTTTACAGATATTGAGGAGTGTGATAGGGAATTTACAGTGGCTTGCTTTTTTTAAAAGAAAGGTGGTTATTGATTTCAAGTGGGCCTTTGTCAGAGTTTATGGGCCAAACTTGGATTGGGGGGACATGCCTTGGTTGCATTGGTGGTGGCTTCATTCTTCCCAAGTGAGAGATCAGGGAAGGCATGTCTTTTTCCCAGGCGATTGGAGGATCATTCACATTGTCCTCCAATCGGGATTGGTCTAGATTGGATAGGTTTCTAATTTCTCCCTCTTGGGCTTTGTTCAGACCATTTCCCTATCATGGGCTTAATGTTTATGACTTCCTTGTATCTATTTCTGCTTCCTATCTAGGTTTTTTCTCTTTTTTATAGTTAGTACACTTGGCTATGCATGGTAATAACAACCCACACGACAAACATCCAATAGAAACAAACACATTTTCTATAACGCCCCGAGGTAGACCTAAGCTACATCTAGGCTTGTACTTCAAAAAGACTAGTCAATAATACAATTGAAGTTTCATTAGCACTATTGTAAAGAGTAAGAATTTTTTCTTCCTAAGCAACGTAGGATCCGCTATACCACCTACCCTTATAACTTAGGATGGGGTTATCACATTTTCATTTCATAAAATAAAGCATCCAAAGCTTCTTAAATTTTCCCTTTGACCAGACCATACTAATTTCTCTACTTGCATTTAAACCATGTACTCGACTACAATATAATCTCCAAGATTTAACTACAAATTTAAACCCTGTCCGTGACAATAACCCCACAATGCCAATTCTTCTAACCCATTTACTACCCGAATTCATATATTTCGTACACACCTACTGCCTAACGTGTTGACCCATTTAATCAAATCTAACCACATATAATCAATATGTTTCAACCACAAACTCCCCTTACATCTCTGTTTAGCCATTAACCTGAGACCTAATCGACCAGTTTTCACTGAAATTAAACTTATTGACACCCCTTTGGATGTGATACAACCGAACCAACCTTCAGGAAATTAACATATAGATTGACAGAGCCACCAAATTATCATTCCCAACCGGACTTTAACATCAAATCATCAAACCCACAATGTGATGGTTTACATGGAGAGGGAAAAATGCTGTTGCTGGGTCATGTTGGCTGCAGTGGCATTGCCGCAAGAGAGAGAAACAAAGTGGGAGAGAGGAAAGTCGGGAGAGAGGGAGGCGTATTTTGCTCACTGCAGAGATGAGAGATAGATGCAGAGTTGAATGGGGAAATTAAGGGGAGGGTTTCAGGCATTGGTCAAAAGGCACAGTTTTTCTCTTCCAAACGGGCAGATGTTTTTCATATTTTTGGGTTATATCTCTAAAGGGCTGGGTCATGACACCCACTCTATCAATGTAAACGCCTATGTACCCTCTTGGCCCCTTGTATACCTAGAGTCTGACCATTACAATAGATGGAAGTCAGGGAAAGGAATGGGATGTATTGCTTCCTAGGTACCAGATACAATGAGTTTTGATTGTCTACTTAGCTTAATCAGGTTGCCTAGATAATGAAATCACCAAATGCTGCTTGACCCCTGAAGACAAAAGAGACTCCGGCCTAACAACACTTTCCTTTACCCATTAGTGCTCTTGTCTGAGATAAGGAGCAAGAGGCTAGACCGAAGAATCGGTTTTTTTGTAAAAGAGATCCCCCTTCCCTTTCCAATGATTGGCTTTGAAGTTAAAGAGTGGATTCCCTTGTTTTAGTAGTGTTTGAATGTGATTAGATATCAAGTTGGATTTAAATGGTTTTTCTCTCTGTCCTAAATATTAATATGATATAAATCTTCAGTTGCCTGTAAAAACAGGGCAAACAAGAGCAGGAAAATGTATATGTAGATGCCTCCTTTGCTACATTTACATCAATGACAAAATATATGGACAGTAAAATAGACAGGTTAAAAAAAAAACTTTTTGCCTGTTAGAACTGAGAAGATATCAAGTCAGCTTTGAAATGCGTAAATCACCTCCGGAACTCAACTTGTTAAAGTTTTATGAAATAAAATTGAATTGTGAACTCCTATGGCCACCTTGTGGACACCTCGCACTTCTCTGGATCTACATTAACAATTCTGATGCCTTCATTTTAAGTTTAGCATCAGTTTTATGGTGCTACATTTTTTTTATCGATTATGGTCTGCATCAGCTATAAAATGTATGGTAACATGATAAACATGCAGGAGTGTGGCCCTCGTTTTACACTGAAGTTGGTCAGCCTACAGAATGGCACGTTTGATACCAAAGGCGGGGAATATGAGTGGGTTCACAAGGTATTTCACTTACAAACCGAATCAAGCCGCTCTTTTGACACAATGCCTTCTCTTTATTTTGTTCTTATGGGAAAAAAAAAAATTGCTCATGCCTCTGATACTTCTACTTGTTTCCTTTGGATGTTAGCCGGAAATGGACACAAGCCGAAGGAGATTTTTCTTGTGACTTGCTTTGGAATACTTCTATCATGCCCCTTCGGAGGAATTGAAGCATTTTCAGGTGAGGGGTGGTACGTGACGAGGTTGAAAGTTATACTCGTCACTCTCAATATGCTGATCGATTCAGCTTTTATATTTAATGATAATTGATACCTTTAGATGATCAGTTTTGGCCATTTGTGTACTTGGTAATCATTAAAAAAAAAATTATTTTACACATTGAAATTTATGTCTCTCCTGATAATTGCCCTTGTATATCCTCTTTGAGGTGCAAATGAGACTTTACTCCTTCCACTTGGTATTCCATTCTATCGTGAGGGTGCATGCCCTTTTGAATACATGAAGGCAAATCAAAGCGAATATACCTCCAAAAGCAGCAACTCTCAAAGTTGGCCTTTCTGGTGGGGAGTTTGTAGCTAGATAAACACTGTCCATGAATATCAAGATCCAAGCTACACTTTCCAGCCACGGCCTAATTAGCATAATATTAGCTGTTTTCTCTCCAGAAAGCCTGCAGAAAATCCTTAAACATAGAACACCCACAACTGAAAATGTGGTCAGTGACCATCCCCTGTAGGACACTAACAGCCCTCCAACAATTAAAACCTCATTCCTACACACACAAGATGCACACTCACCTGAAAAGGATGACGTCACTAGGGCATCAAAACCTGTATAGTAAGGTAGGAGAATGGAGTCCAGGTATAGGCTTGCATGTACAATTCCAGAAATTGTTGATGCCTCAAAGAAAGCATATTTGAGGTCCTTGTTAGCCCCATGGTCGAAGGTCAGAGCAGAAATGTGAACCAATAGGAGGATTGCAGGACCAATGCTCGAGAGAGGAAACACAGTGTCGATTCGGTGGCCTTTTGCTAGTGTCAAGATGATTACTGGGAGGGAAACTGGACCAGACGGTAGTAGGTATCTCTTTGATTGACCAAGGGAAGGCTGCCCTCTTCTTGTTATGTCCATTACCATAATGACCAGGGTTGTCAAGTATGAGGCTAGTGTGAAGAGAAATACTATTATGTCCACAGCAGGTGGATAGTTGCCAGGGTAATTGCTGTCGCAGAAGTAATGATAAGGGCAGTCAATGGGATCCATGGTTTCTTCAAGCTGCCATCTAACGCATTTGAAGAATTTGATTCGGACATCTTCCGACACTGCCCAATCAGGCTGAAATGCTGAATATGGTGGATGCAGTGGTTGCCTAATCATGGTGTTTGCCTGATGATTTCTTTTTTCTTGCTATGTCTTTGTGGTGGGAATGATGGCATTGATCTAACAAATATAAGAGCATTGGCCTTCTGTTAGTTGAGATGTTTCAGTTGAAGGCGTATTGGACAGGGAGAGGTGAACAAAAAATTTTATTTTATTTTCCTAGAATCGTTAAGTTTCGACTTCTTATATGCCATGAGAACACTTTCTATTTTAGTAAAACAAACAAAGTAGGATATTGAAATTGTTAGAATGAAGCAATATCACAGGTGGGTTGGTGTAGGTGAAGTGAGGGGTTCGGTCGTGTAGGAGATTGAGAAAGGCAGCTTGATTTCAAAGCAACGCTGTTCGGTGGATGATTGCAACTTGACTTGATAGATGGATTATAGGACTAATGGAAAGAGCGCTTTTTTTTTTTCTTCCTTAAGACATAATTTTATTGTAAGTCAATCAGAGAATGAAAGGACGAGAAGATCTCTTAGCTGTTAGGCACATATTAGGTTAATTATTGGATAAAAGTTTAGAAAACCATAAAATAAATAAATAAATAAAAGAATAAGAAATTTATTATAATATGGTCTGTTTTTTTCTTATTCTTTTTCCTAAAGAATGTGTTGCCTAATGGTTGAACAGTGGTGTGCCATGAGGTGAGGATTTTTGTTTTTGTTTATTGAAGTTTCTTGAATTTGAAGAAACTCAAGTTTTGATTATTTTATTCTTTGTCATGAATTTTCATGTTTTAAATGCATAATCATATTATCTTTAATTTTAGCAATTACAAATCAACAAAAAACTTAACAATTAAAATTCCGTAATTCACCACATTTACGAAATCTACAATTTGAAATCTCATGAATATTTTATAAGATCTTGGATACAAAATTAATCTAGCAATACTTAAACTTTCGTTCTTTTATGTAAACTATACAAAAACTCATCTCGGATTTAGAATTGCATCATCAAGAGTCATGCAATCCCATACAAAAAGCAAACTCCACACCTATTCTCAATTTTCCTAAATATAATGTTAAAATTTGCCTATTCCTAAATTTGTCGTTCTTCAACCATGAAGAGTATGAATTGGTTATTAGACCAATCAATGCCAACATGATCAAAGGACTTCTAAATCTGCACTTGCTGGACACATACATAATCTTCTACGATGATAATCATTATTCAAAACCCTCTCAATTTAGGCAAAATGTCTGAGGGTATTTTTAGATTTCCACGTTTCAAAAGCAAAGGGAAATACGAAATAGCAACGACTTATAATAGGAGGTCTAGGAAGAATGCCAGACAATAGGTTGTAAAATATTGAAGATGTCTATTTGGTTACTTTGAAATAGAATTTTAAGGAATATACGGGAAGAAAAAGTGGTACTCTCCTCAGTTAAAGCACTTGTAATGGTCTTGTTAAAATTCATTGCAAAGTCAAAATGAAAATAAAATGATCAAATAAGTCTCGTATTGAACTTGTCAAATCCAAAATTATTAGATTTTGATGAATAATAAATCACTCAAACTTGCCAATTATAGAGAGTTATTATTCACTCTCTATTTTAATATTTTGTTCTACTTTAATATTTAACATATTAAAATTAAATATATTTAAAATATTAAAATCACTAAGACTTGCTAAAAATTATTTTTTGGCAAGTTTATTATTAATTAATATATTAAGTATATAAAATTAATATTTAATATCTTGAATTGACTATTATTTGCAAAATTAAAAAATTAAATTAATTTATGATTTACTAAAATTAATATTTAATATATTAAGTTTATTTGCAAAAAATTTTAATTTTTTTAATTAAAATATATAATATTATATTATCTTTTAGATCTTGATTTAACTAGATCAATGTAGAACCATTGGCTAAAACCATATGCATTATAGCCAAGAGAGTGAATTTATCCTTCAATTTGAATTTGGCAATGGCTAGACCATTGTTAATGCTTTTAGACGTATATAGGTTAAGATATGCCAAGGCAAAGCATCTGTGCCGAGTTGATGTGCAAACAAATTTGTTACATTTCGTAGCTTATTTGTTTCAAGCTGGTGAATCATGGAATACTGTTGGACAAAACATTTCTCAAAATTTTCCTTGTGAACTTTGTTGATCATGCAGAATTGTAAGGTAAGTTCTTTCCTTACTGCAACATTCCAAAAGCATAATGCACAATTTCATCTGCATAAACTATATTAACATAGTTATAAGTTAGCAAGTAGCATTGAACTAAATAAGATAATTTAAAAGACTGATGATTTGCATGTTTTAAAATTACAATATAAAAGGTCTACCAGAGCTCTTCATTTTAGATGAAGGTTTCTGAATATACTTTTATACAAAATTTCAACAAATGTTGTGAAAGATGCATCTGGGGGTGGGCATGATAAGCTAGAGCCACTTGTAAGCTTGATTGAGCACAATGCACGCCAAAACTTGAGAAACAATCCTACGGTCCAAATAGAAGATCAAGCCCTTGTAAGTATCAATGATATATATTGTTTTTCATAAGTAATAATGAATTTTATTAATAAAAAAGGGGCAAAATGACAATCATAAAATGACATGCCACAACTAGTCCTCTTTACAAAGCTTGATAGTGAAAACTAGCTAGTACAAAATATTCGAAAGATGCACAAACATTGGCATACAACTACAATGCAATATAAATTAAACATGCTCACAGCTTCCTGTGTGTTGTCGATTCTAATGCACCATTCCCTTATCTTATCCTCCGCTTTCTCCATTTATCATCCTTTACATTCTTCTTCTAATTTGAATTTGATCTTGTCTCAAAACTAATCGTCTCTGTGTCTGAATTATCGGAATTATTAGATTCTCCATCTGATTCAAAGTCTAAAATTGATTGCTCTTGTTACATAATGAGGCGTGGCATATTCTTAAGGTACTTTTGTAAATTCTCTATAATGCTACCAAGCCCAATGGATGTGAAAACGTTTATTAAAAACTTTGTGCTCTTTGAATTATTCTTCGAGAATATAGATTCAAACGAGTCCTGCATTGTTGGTTTTGAAAGTCGTTCATTCAGCAGATGGATGCATGTCAATTTTGTGTACATCAAAGGCTAAATCAGGCCTTGTAAATGAAGGATATTGCAAGTTGCCTACTATGCTTTGGTAAAGACTGATATCTTCAAAAAGTTTTCCATCTGTAGAATTAAGATGACAATTAGAAGCCATGGGACTATTGCAAGGTTTTGTTTTGTCCATGTTGCTCCATTTAAGTAAATCAACAATATATTTGCCCTGAGTAAGATAAATCCCAACTGAACATTGAAGCGTTTCAACACCAAGAAAGAAATTCAATTCACCCAAGTCTTTGACAGTAAATGTATCTTTTAAACAATTAATCACTTGAGTGATTGTATCTGAACTTGAACCCGTTATCAAAATATCATCCACATATACGAGAACTTATATAGTAGTGGTTGTTATTCTGAAAACAAATAGTGATATATCAGCCCTACTTTCACAAAAATCCAAGGACTTGAGTTTCTCCAAGAGTTTTGTGAGCCAAGCTCTTGGAGCTTAGTGCAAACCATAAAGTGATTTGTGTAATTTACACACATGATTTGAATCCTGTTGATGAATACATCCTTGCGGTTGAGACATTAACACGTCCTCTTGCAAATCAACATGCAAAAATGCATTTTGCACATCCAATTATTTTATAGGCCAATTATAATAGATCACAATAGAAGGTACTAACTGAATTGTTGTATGCTTGATGACTAGACTACATATTTCGGAGAAATCAATTCCTTCTTGTTGGTGGCATCATTTGGCTATTGATTGAGCTTTATAACGCTCAATGGTCCCATATGCCTTCTTTTTAATTTTATAGACCCAATTGTTGGTATTATTTGAAGGTGATATCAAAGACCAAGTGTCATTTCGCAGCAAGGCAGAAAATTCTCTATTCATTGCTTCTCGCTAGTGAACTGATTTTGATGCCTAAGTGTAAGATTTTGGTTCCGTGGTTGTAGGAGTAGCCTCTGCTATTAATGCTCTCAGTAATGGATACCAAATGCAGCCATCGCTTGGTTGCCAACGATCATTGAATGGCTGTTTGTAGTTGCTGGTTATGCATCAATATTTTGTGGTGGAATGTTAGACTTGAGGTTGGTGGTTGCAAGCAGTGTAGATGCATCTTGACCCATTTCTGTAGAAAGAGAAAATAATGGTGAGATTGTGTTCTTGTGAGAATTTGATTAGGCTCCAAATTTCTTAAATTTATGGATCGTGAAGCATTAACTTGAAGATGAAGAGAGATCGGATTTAATGGTTGGTGATTATGGATGGTTGGACTATTTTCTATGATTTATGGAAAACATGTTTCATCAAATATGATATGTTTTGAGACATAGACCTTACTAGTAGAGAGATCGAGACACTTGTACGTTTGATGACAAAGACTATAACCAATGAAGATGCATATTTTTAAACGGGAGTTGAGTTTATTTTTGTTGTAAGACCTCAAATTAGGCCAACATGCACATCCAAAAACACACAAAAGAATAGTCTGGTATATGATTGTACATCATTTCAAATGGTAACTTTTGGTTTAAAACTAGTGTTGGAAGCCTGTTTATCACATAGGTTGCAGTTTGAAAGACATCTTCCCAAAATATCATAGGTAGATTCGAGTGTGCCAACATGCTTAAACAGACTTCGACAATGTGTCAATGTTTACGCTTAATTGAACTGTTTTATTGATGAGTATGGGGGCAAGCTAGGCGATGGTTAACGCCAATGTTTCTAAAATGTATTCAATCGCCTATATTTGCCACTCCAGTCAGACTGGGTGGCTTTAATTTTTCTTTCAAAATGTTTCTCAACATATGCTTGAAAATTAAGGAAAACTTATTCAACATCTGACTTGAGTTTAATAGAGAATAACCAAATAAACTTGAAATAATCATCTATAAAACTCACATAATTTTTGGCACTAGTGATAGAAGCAATAAAGGCGGTAGAGTAGCACCGCTTTATATGAAAATAAAAACAATCTCATAAATTATCGAGTTTATTAATAGAGCGGTATTACTCGGTTGCTTGAGGAGCATCGCTCAAGTGTATACAATTGTTTTTCCATTTTTTATTCTTATTTTTTTACTATCTTAAAATATTTTTAAAAAATATAAAATAATATCAATATACTATAATTAATTTCTTAACCATTAAGTAAAAAAATAAATTAAAATAAATTAAAATGTATGAAGTGTCAAATGAGTAAACATACTAATATTTTCTTATTGTAAATTAGATTTAATAGATCGGGTGAAATTACATCAATTTATAAAATTATTTTTATACAATTTGTTTGTAAATATAACCGTTCTCAATATAACATAACAGCTGCATAAATAAAATGTGATCATTCATATCTTTTTAATTTTGCTCACTTGTTTTTCTCGCGATTATCACAAGGATCGATGGCTTTGTGTGGCATCCACCTTCATACCTTATAATAAATTATTAATGATCAACATTATATTCCTCGGACTCTTAACTCAGCTACCTCGTGAATTGCGTCAGATTATGTTGAGTTCATAGGACTGCATGCTGCTATATTATATTGGATTGAGATATTTATTATTCATGTATTTAATTGCTCTATATATGCAGGTTTAATTGGGGACTGCCAAACAAACATGATATATATAAAGAACTACGTACGTACTTCTAGCTTGGTTACGTTGTCATCATGAGATCTAAGTTGTGAGCTGCTAATTCTAATAATATTTCCTCATAAATCATAACACAAATTAAGTCTCCTAAATAAAATTAAAGAAATACTAAAGTCACCACCTCCATAATCCTGACTAGTACTGCTCCCAACTGGATTTTTTATTTTTTATTTTATTTAATGATCAAGTAAGTATTTTTTTTTATTAATATTGTACATTTAAAAAAAATGATAAAAATGCATAAAAGAAAAGAAAATACATAATACATTGGGTGGGGTCCAGTCAGGATCCTCCAATTGTGGATGTAGAATTACCCATAAAATTAATAGATTCACATGAGAGAGAATATTGAAATAATATTAATCATCCTTATAATCATATTACACATTATGTAAAACACGTACAAAGATCAAACAAGTTCTGTTAACTGCCATATAAACAAGAAGTGATGCTAGATATATTACAATTAAAATACTTCTTGCGATCAAAATAAGTGTTCGGAGGGAATTATGACATATTGTATATTCTACAGTTTCATTTTATTTTTAATATATTGTGTTGATCATGTTGTATTATCTAGCAATTATTAAATGTAATCTTATTTTTCTTAAATAATAAATTTAATACCTAATTAATAATGTCATATCGAGTGAGATAGGATTAAAATAAAGATGTAATATACAATATAATTTGTAATTGGCAGGGTCCTATTGAAAATCTTGGGACTCATGTTAATGCTAACATGTAAATAAGCTCCACATATACTCTATCATGTGTCTCAAACTTTTTGTGAAGGGTCTCGGTCGCTTGTGGACTCGCCAATAGTGAGAATAAATGGTTTTGAAATAGAGAAATGCGTTATTCATAAAAATAATTTAAAATAAATTCATAAATTAATACGATATATTGTAATATGTTAAAGATCATACAAAATTACTTTATTATATGAGTTGTATAGTTATAATATGTATCACTTCTCTTTAAAATATTTAGTAGTCTACTTGTAAAGGAGCATATGAAAGTGGAGAACACAACCCACAACCTACCAACAAAAAGATATGTCCAAAATTTGATCGAAAGTCGAAACCCCACCCTTGATGGTTAGGCAGCAAAACCATAACGAGTGAATATGAATTATGAGATGGTGGAGTCAGCAAAACTTGGCTAATAATTCCATGTCCCACTTGAAGTTTCCATGATATAACTCAAAAGCAAAACAATGTTTGGTGGTAAAGGCTTCTAGGGGAAGAAAGGCCCCCCAAAAAGATTTCAATTATAAAATGAAAAAGGAAAAAAAAAAGGTTATAATTAGAAATTTTAATAAGTAAATGAGAAAATATCAAAAGAATTAAATAAATTTTATGTGATTGGTTATTCTTTGAATTATCATATTTTTATTTTATTTTGGAAACTCAATTTTTATTGAACTTTTTTTGGTTTATAAGTTTTTTTTTCCTTGGAATATTTTAACTCTTATTTATTATTTTTTTAAATCATTAATTTATATATAAAGATGTTAGTAATGCTCTAATTACCAAAAACGTACTGATCATTGGCATAAGTTTTTTTTTTTTTTTTGCATGAGTATTCTTTATCATTATATTTCTAAATATATATTTTATTTTTGGAATTTAATTTTGTATAATTCTATTATGTTTGAGTTTATTTGATGTTGATGAAAATTTTGCTCCTATCTATTATGTAGATCACGTGAACTGATATAAATTCTTATCCTATTTTCACATAATAAATATTTCAACTAGTCTCATTCAAAGTGTATAGTTGCCTTTTGTCATTATTAGTTTAACATACAATATATAAATTATAAAAAGCAAAATTTATTTGTCAGTGTTTATAAAATATTTTTATATAATTTTTCGAAGAAATAAGGACTCGCTTTTTTTCAAATGCGTGGATTGCTTATAAAACTTTATTAAAAATAATTATTATAATTATTATTTTTAAATGTAAAGTGTATCTTGTAAAAAAATATTCTATAAAACTATCTCTAAACCGATCATTTTTTAATAATGATCAAGTTAGTTATTAATGAAAAAAATAGTATAAAATATTCATCATTAATAATTTTGCTTAGCAAAACAATACGAATGATTTTTTAAATAAATATGTAATTGTAAAAATTCAAATTAAAATAAATTTTTAAATTTACTTTTTAAAATTAAAAAGTTCTCGCTTCAAATTTTTGCCTTAAGGAATACAACCTATTGAACCAGCCTTGAACTGTTAAAGTAACTTTAACTATCAACATATTTTAATTTTATTATTGCAACAATAAGAAAGAACCCATTTTTACCAAACTCAAAAGATTTTCCACAACATATTATCTGTTAAATCCTAATAAAAATATCTCTAAAAAGTTATTATTATTATTATTTTTTAAATTTTTCAATATTAACCTATTTTTTTAATTTTCCACAACATATTAGTGGCCAATCCAGAACCGCCTTTCCCCTGCTGCTTCAAAGTAGCTTCTTGAGTAAGATAAAGGCCATGACCCATTGACCTGTTTCAAGTCTTTGGAATGCAGCTATTCTTCTTTCTCTTCTGTTACAATTGCTGTCTTTGATTCTTTCTCGTCCTTCTCTGGGTTCTCTATTTCCTTTCATATTTATATATATATTTTTGGTATTGAAAATTTCGAAGTTAAAAGAGTTGGCGAGCTCCAGTCTCGACAATAATGGAATCAATCGTGGGATTCAGATTCCACCCAACCGATGATGAGCTCGTCGACCATTATCTCAGGCTCAAAAGGCTCGGGAAGGATTCCGAAGTCCGTCATATCATTGCTGAAGTCGATGTCTGCAAGTGGGAGCCTTCCGAGTTACCCAGTACGTATCTTGCATTTCTTTTTGCCGCTAAAATCAACAACAGATAGTGTCTATTTAGTTTCCAAACAACTGGTTTATGTTGATTTCTTTCGATTCAAAATTGCTAGTACAGTACTTGCATATTGGTTGGAACTTGTTTAATCAAAGCTCTTGTTCATATTTGTGCAGGGTTTTCGTTGATCAAGTCAGATGACGATGAATGGTTCTTTTTCTGTCCCCGAGAATTGAAGAACTCGAGCAGTCACCGGACGAACAGGAACAGGGCGACCAAATCCGGGTTTTGGAAAGTCACCGGTAGGGGAGGGAAAGTCAAGGCCAAACGCAGCAACAAGGTGATTGGTTCAAAGAAGATTTTAGTGTTCCACAGAGGTCGTGTGCCTAATGGGATTAAGACCAACTGGGTTATGCACGAGTATCACTCAATCAGCATTCTTCCTCACCAGGTTGGTGGCCATTTCATACACTTTTTAAGTTTTTCACTAATTGCTGCCTCTCTTTCTTGCGTACATGAAAATATGAAGATTTTTATTGAATTTTTGAGCTGTATTTACATATTTTGATATGCTAGGACTTGGAAATGTTATAGTTTATCTTGTCTATAATCTCCAGGCCCTCATGTTCTGCTACTCTCCTTATAGGTTATGAAATTCTATTTGCAGTGCTGAGTGGGAGACTGCATGTGCAGATTCATTGATATATGGGGGCAAAAGAGAGAAAAAAGAAACATTTAAAAAAATGATATTATTATAATTTTAAGTTTTTTTTAAAGATAAACTGTATGAACTTGCATAAGCAGTTCATGAATGAGGACTGTATATACTAACTCGTATACTAAAGAGTGAGGCAGTCTGACCCGCACTCAAGTAATTGTGTCCTCGAATTCGCGCTTTAAATGACTCATCAATCATGCCTTAGCATCTGCCTTAATGGCTGGTTTGGTTACACAAAATTAAATTATTTCATCTCTTTTATCTCATGTAATTATTACAATTTTTTTGAATTTCCTCCCACATATAATATAATAAATAATTTAATTTTTTAAAAATTTCATAACATAAATAATATTAAAATAATATTTCATTTAACTTTTAATAAAACATTTCTTCGTAACTCATCTGAAATGCATAACCAACAGGGCCTAACACTGTCTGATCTGCCCTTAGAGTAACTATGTATTGGAATTGTACTTCAATTGACTAATAATGTTGGATAGTTTTTCCAATTTAATATATTACCCTACCCACCAAAAAAAAAAGCCTTATATCTTGTTTTGAGGTGTTGTTTATTTTGCTGGCAGAGCTGTGTCCTGTGCACATGTATGCAATTAGAAATATGCTCTATTAATTGATGACATTGTTTCAAGACAACTATTTTTTCTATTAACCGATCATATTCCTGCACTTGGTTTTGGGAAAATTCTAGAGTTCAAGAGCTTCTTTGCCAAATTGTTCTCAAACTACTTTTTTTTAATCCTTATTTTTTGCAAGAGTTTGTGATTTTTTTTTATAATTTGTAACAACTAAGCTTCTCTTAAAACGAAAAAGTAAATCAGTACAAATAGATACCTATTAATTCAACCTAAATGGTCATTGCTGTGATTAGAAGACCTTAAGCTATGCTTCTGATTTGAATGATTCACACGTTCTTGTCTTTTGCTTTTATGGAACTCCTGTTATTTACCATCATGAAGTAATTTTATTTGTTCTCCAATGTGCGTAGAAGGACTTTGTTCTCTGTCGCATAATCAGAAAACCAGATGCGCAGACTGATGTCTCAACTTGTGATGAATTTGAAACAAGCAGCTATGCTGCATCTGAATTTGAAATTCAAGTACCAGATGATGTAATTTTTGAGGTAAGGAGCATGAAGTATATAGATTTCCCTATCAAATTTAACATGGGGACCATGAGAAGCATATTTGGAACTTATATTTACTTGCTTATGATTCTTATTCTACAGCCAGAAGCAGACGGGGAACCATTCTTTCAGCCAAATTTTCAGCTGCCAGTATTCAATACACAAGGGTCCCCTTTCATCAATCCTGTATTTCGGAACAGCCATAACGATGAATTGAATTGGACGCAATTTGTGTCTGACAGAGATGAAGAACAAGAGTTCTTGAATTCAGTTTTGGTTGACCAGGATGAAACCTCCCAGGAAGAAATAAGGCACTTCCGTGACATGAGGGCGCCGGAGTCATTACAAAAGGTGTACTTAGTTGATGGTGGACCAACCAGTGACACAGACACTGACACTGCACAAGCACAGGTAATCTCTAATTACTGATGAACCACAAATCTTATCTTTATAGGAGAATATTACCAGTATCATTGAAGCAGTATGCATGACATATTAGTAAGTGCTTTTGAGGATATTTCCTATAGTTACTTTTTGGTATCATGATGAAACACAAATTTTCAGCTCTGAAGGCATTCTGCATTCATTAATGACCTCATACTTGGCTGCATTTCTTTCACTGGTGGCTTTCAAAACTTCTAATTTTGGGCCCATGGTTTCAGATTTTGGGAAAATTAACTAGCACTTTGTGTCTGTATATTCCAGGGTGTCCGTTCGATGGGAACTTCAAGCTTCTTTAACGATGACATTGTGCGGCCAGTAACACTGCAATCTCGAACAAGCTTCTTTAATAACGACATCATGCCACCAGTAACACTGCAATCTCGAACAAGCTTCTTTAATGACGACATCGTAAGACATCAATCTCGAGAAGTAAGTTCATCCTCGGCTAACCATGATCAGTATAGAAGCAAAGGAAGCAGCTTTCATCATGATGATCTCTTCAACAGACTTGGTCCTTCAATCAATTGCCTTAATCAATTTCATCAGTATAGAGTCAGGCCAAAATCTCCTCCAAAAGTAAGAACCTCCTCCACACCTCAACATCAGCATAGATTGCGCCATTCTGCAGGAGTAAGAGTTTCACATAGAAGAGTCCAATTGCCGCATAACAATTCGCACAGAATAGTATCCCATGACAAGGTGAGTGAATCAAGGCCATGTATGGTTTACTCATTTTTCAAAATTTTTCAAAAACAAATTTCAACTTAATCCAAACATCTTTCAAGTTTAAAAAAAAAAAAAAAATCTAAATTTCTACTTTTCGAGCTTTTCATCCAAACCATTTGTTTTGATTTTGGTGGAAAGTAAAAAATGCAAAAACCAAAACAACTTTTATAAAGACCAAAACAAGAACAAAAATAATATTCAAACAACTTTTCAGCCCTCCCTATCCACTTTGATAAACCCCAATACAAAACATATTTAAAACAAATATATTTATGTTTTTCCATCTCTCTTCACAAAATCCAGTAAACAATACATCTCAAAAAATTATTTAACGTCCTGACAATTTCTCTTGACCAAATATAGCCTTGAGTTGCAGCATAATAGACAAAGTGAAAGTAAAGCCTGTCTCTGCTGAGATGTTCTTAAATTGAAGCAAAATGTATGTTTCAAGATATCTGTATGTTATTTAGCTTCAAATCTATCTGTTCTATTGCAGCCCAAAGATGCTTTGAAAGACAGTATTACAACTAGTCTGCCTCCTCAGAAGGAAACATCCATGGACTCTGACAAAGAGCAGAAAATGGCTCAATGCACCAATACTAAAAAGAGTTTCAAGTCAACAACAATGGATTCAGCAGGGAGTGATCAGAAGGGTTATTTCGTTTTCATTGAGGCGTCTCAACAAATCCAAAGCCATGTATCTAGTCCGCCCTTGGTATATCTCGCCAATCTACTGTTTGGTTTATCTTTATTCCTGGTTGTTATCCGGGAGGTGGTGGTGTATGGGATGTGATGCTAAACTTTAATCCCTGCCCACAAAAAATTCACGGTTAAAAAAAAAACAGGCATGTTAGTGTGATGTGATGAAACCTTATACACTAACTAGCATAAGTTGTGCTTTCAGCAGTATGCTTGAAGCGAAGGCATAAAGGTTTTCTTTCTCTCTTTTTCGTTGTATGTTTGTATAGTTTGTGGAGCCTTATATATTATTTTTCAGGGATTTGCACGAGACTCGAAAGTGTTTTCTCCATTTTTCTTGAGGTGATTGTTCTGGTCCTTCCTTTTTCTTGGCTGATTCTCTTTCTATAGGGAAGAAAAGATAAGCTTTCCCCATGGTGGAAGGTTGGAGTCTACTCAGGTCTGCTAATCCTTTTTGTGTAACAAAAGGCATGGAAAAATTTGGAGGCAGAAGTTTGTTGAACTCCGACTCCGATCGGAGTTGTCAGAGTCAGAGTTGGAGCGTTTCAAATGCTCCAATACCGAGTCTCCTCTAATTTTCTTTTCTGCTTTTATCACAAGTGATCTTCCAAACGAGCAGTGCAACATCCAACAAGGTTTAAAAGGTAAAGGTAGAGTTCGGTGCTAGTCTTGAGGCATGGGTTGAAAGCTTTTATTAACTTAATTTATTTTGTTGGCCAATTGATTGAAGATTTTTTATTTCTTTGTTTTAGTTGTGGTTTAGATAGTAAAGCGAGGGGAGAAAGTTTTATACGAAAATTAAAAGTTGAATAAAATATAATTATAATATTATTTTTGTTTTAAGATTTGAAAAAATTAAATTATTTCATATATTTCATATAAAAATTTGAAAAAATTATAATGATGAAAAAGATAGGTTGAGAGTGTTTATGAAAATAATCTTTATAATATTGTCGATGAAAATCATCTTTAAACATGGTAAGGGGGCCTTTTATGCTTACATGAAAATTAAAAGGATCGAATGAATTATGAAACGTATTTAGCACTTCCAAGTTATTCAAGACTTTAATGGGTCTAACATCTTGATCCGGACTACTGAACATAAATCGGAAAAGGATCATTCGGCATGATGATAAATGAATGCAGAAAATAACATTTTTGCATTATTTGTTCATTACTAAATTCTCGATTAGTAAGCATGGTTCTCGAATTTCATTATGCATTTTTAACAGGAAAATCACCTGACCTTTTATTTTCTTGAGAAATGTTAAACAGGATAGCTTTCTCGATAGCCAAATACTACCATAAGTCATCATTCAAAGCGAATCGAAGCATTATCAATTTCCATTAAGCGACCAAAGAAACAAGTATATAATTTATAAACAAACATTTCAAAAATATCCAAATTTACGAGACATAAGAAAAGGAGTTTCTTATAACATACTCAGAATAATTGATAAAATTCATTATTGTAGTGGACACTACTACATAGCCTCGCGTCTATCGCCTCAGGGTGTGCAGAATATACTCAGCATAAAGGTCCCTTGCACCAATATAGCAAGCAAACATCAGTAGGTGGAATTTTTTTTATGATGAGGAATCCCAAATTAGAAGTCCGTTCTCAATGTTTTTTACGACTTCAGTAGGTGGAGTTAGCACTAACAAGAGAAAATTGAAGGAGATGCTTTATATGATTGGCTCAGTTTAATTATGTCTACATCTCAAGTGCATAGTCTGGCCTTCCAATCGAGTTCTAATATCAGATATGGGCATTTTTTTTATTTATTGGCATCGGATGTCCAGAGCAGCGTCCCGACTAATCTCAGGACTGCATAGGGCCTTGATGAGGAGTTTCCCATAATTATAGCTCAGTTAATTCAAGGAAAAAATCTCTCAGTCCAATAGCCCCTAGAAATTGTTTGCACCCAAGGATTTTTGAACCTTAGACCTAGGGGAAGCATACCCTTAAAACCAAGGCCTTTACCACTTGAGCTAACCCCTAGAGATTTCAAAAATTAAAAAAAAAACTTTTGTTCACAGAGATAAGACTTACATTGAGTACTGGATGGCTTCAACAGCACTTGTTGAAGGTAAAAAATCATTGACTGCAACCTCCTTGTTCTCGTTTTTCTTATCTGTTTTTTTTTTTTTTTATGTCAAGAAACCTCTCACATTATACATGAAACCTCAGATAAAGTCAAGAATCTATAGTAATTCAACAAATCTCAGATGTAACACTTGAAAAAGGATACAGTCTTCAAAGAAGCGGCGGATCTCAGAAAGGCGATGAGGGGCAAGTTCTTTGATGTCAGTATAGTGCTTATACTCTGGATCATCAGCATGCACTGCAATGATCTTATCATCTTTCTCTCCCTGAAGTGAATTCTCAAAATGGTTATTACCAAACCAAAAAATTAAAAACGTTATGTTTTTTACCACATTGGAATGTACCTGGTCAATCATAGGCATAAGTCCTATGGCTTTGGCTCGGAGAAAGCAACCAGGAAGGACTGGCTCCTATTAACAATTTCAAGATTATCCAAGACATGTCACTTTCGCATTTGTTCATCACCACTCCAAAGAGAAGAGAAATACGATTTGTGTATTGAAAAAATATAAATATGAAACAAAAATGAATTACCTGCATAAGAACTAAAACATCCATTGGATCATTGTCTTCACACAACGTGCGAGGAATGAAACCATAGTTATGAGGATAGACTACTGACGAATATAAAACCCGATCAACCTGAGCAAATTTATTCCAATATCAAGAACAATCTGATATTAATATCTATTACATGGAAGCAAATTGCAAGGACTAAGATTCTCCTGTAATAGAAGTACAACTCAAGAACCCTTTCAAAAATTTTACAATTGTCAAGTACAGTTCATGGATACTGCCTACAGTTGATGGTTGGCATTTTTACTGGATTGGACTTGAAGCATTCTGAAGTGAACCTACCTTTTATAGTCAAGTATGCTTCAATAAAAGGCTGAAAGAACATGCTTTTCAGACTAGCACTAAAACTTTCTACTTTTAGAGTTGAATGGGTCCATACCTTAATTAGTCCTGTTTTCTTGTCAAGCTCATATTTCACCTTACTTCCCTTAGTGATCTCAACAACCTGTATCATTCCAATCAGAAATTCAACGAAGAGATATATATTGCAGAGAATTTTCCTGAAGAAAACTAAACTCCATTTTTGCAAGTTGAAAATTCTTGCTGTGAAGAGAATATACTGGAAATTTGAGAAGGCTGGGAAAAGTTGGCATCTGGGAAATGTAATCTAATTGAATTTAGGAATTATTTGAAAGAAAAGCTCTTGTGAGTGGTTTTCACAAATTAGTTTGCAGCCCTGATGTTTACTCACTGGAATAAAAAGGAAGGTTGCTGGGTTGGAATGCATCAGAATAACCATGAAGAAGAGCACACTGTATGATACTCATATTTGAGAAGCCATATTTGCAATCTGGGACAGAGTTTGAGATTTAAGGAAACATCTTTACTCAGAAAATGCTTCTATTTGTATGTGGCATGTAGGTTGTTCTTGTGCTTTGGTTTAATTGTGTACTCATGTGATGCTTATCCTAACTGCTTTGAAGAAATTTCTCTTCGAACATCCTTTTAGCATATTGCAATTCCAAAAGAAGGAAAATAAGATTTTTCAAGTTCATGTCTTTTAGTATGTCTTACTTTCTTCATATATATAAATATATATATATATTATAAGTATACACATATAAGTATACATATATATATATTGAGAGAGAGAGAGAGGGAGGGAGGATTTGCATTGTTATTGGACGCACTACAATTAATGCAGACAAAAATAACATTGATGAAATTCATTATTTATATCTCTTCACCAATAAATTTGGCTCAAATGGAGACCAATTTATATTGAACATACACAGTTGAAGATATGAGGCGCTTCAGGTCCTGCAGACAGATTGTGTAGAACAGGATTAGCATCTTTAAATTTAAGTTGATATGAACACTGAATATTGTGGGTTTATCTATACCAATCTCAAGATCATGCCAAGGATGTGCAGCAACTGATCTCCTTGACAGAGATGAAAGGATTCTCTCATTCAATCGGGGAACTGGACGTTGAGGATGACTTTCTCGAGCTTCAATTTCATGTGCCTCGTCACTCATCTCTAACAAGATGCAGAAAAGTATCACAAGGATAGCTTGAAAAATATAAGCAATTTTGTAGCTTTTACAAACTCTGTTGCCATATGCAAATTACTTATATCAGTTGGCAAGAGGTATAACTGCCAGAATCCTTTTGTTGCAGTCTGGTATAAGTTCAAATGCACTTACTCATTGTTAAATGTGATGCAGGCACATCATGGATTCAAGAACAGAAGTGTGTTGCTTATTAACATAAAACATGTATGCGTGTTTGTGTACACATAATGTGGTCTAAAATAACCAGATAAAAGATACCATCCAGAACACAGAATGAAAATGTATTCATTGCATATACTAAGGTGAGGTTGTGCGGTAATCAGTCTATTCTGGAAAACAGGTAGATCAACATTAGCATTACAATCAAATCCTTATACCAAAGCAGCACCTGTCTCTCAATTGAAATATTTTGACCTGTCTTCTTTAGGATGCATCTTTTAATCATCAACATGGCACCTGATTTATCAGTGCTATAAGATAAAATTTGATAGTTGAATAAGATATTATTACAATATAATTTTTTAATATTATTTTTGTTTTAGGATTGAAAAATTGAATTATTTATTATACTTTGCGTGGAAGTTTTAAAAAGTTGTAATGATTATATGAGATAATATAAGTCTCAAACCAAATCGAGGCCTTAGTATCAATAATGGGGCAGACCAAAAAGAAGCCCCCATAACCTTTATGTATTAGATTGGCATGACTTCTGCATACAGATAGAAATGGATCCACCATATATATATATATATATATGTGTGTGTGCTTGCTGGGTATGGGATCAGAATCTGTTACACATGATAATTTTAAGGCTTGTTTAGATAGCGAGACGAGTTAAAATGGTTTGTGAATAGCAGTGAGATTGTTAGTTCAAATAAAATGAGATGAAATGATTTCATATCACCTCTGTATCCAAACGGGGCCCTAAGAGAAGTTGTGTTTCGAGTGCTTTTCATATGTCGAGGTGTTAAAACTACGTCAAAAGATCAATCATGACACATAGAACATTAACGTATGACACTGATACAATAGAACTTCATCTTAATTCTTAACCATGTACATAACCGAAAAACGTACAAACATGATATGTGAAATCTGTATCTGTAAAAGGCAAACCAAAAAAAAAAAAAAAAACATGCGATCCTCATAATGTGGATAAAACTTAGTATGGCAACAACAAAGAAAGAATCAGTTCAAACATACCTAGATAGGATTGTAGATGGAGAGAAAGATAGAAATATGGTTTAGTAAAGAGTATGGATTGGCGGAGTTCTCGAGCCAGCACAAGAGGCCGGGGACCTTAAGGTTTTGTAGTGAGAAAGAGAGAGAGAGAGAGAGAGAGAGAGGGGTTAGTCAACTATTCGGTGTTTGTTTGTTAGTGAAGATAGCTGGCCGGTTGGACCGCCCACCTGCTCCACATTCCCGCCACTTTCAGAAGGCTGTAATTTGAGATGCATAATGATACTTTGTACTATTTATTTATTATAATTTTGTTTTTTAAAAATTTAATTTTTTAGTTTTTTAATTTTTTAATTTAATAATTAAAAAAATAATTATTAATGAAATTGTATATATTTTTAAAATTTTCTTTATAATTCAAGATGTTAAATAATAATTAAATTTTTTTTAAATATATTATAAAATAATAAAAAGAAAATAGAAGCATACATAGATAATAAGTTTATCATTATTCATGTGAGATAAGAGTTTTTATACTCTCATCTCACATGCTACATTTATTTTTATTTTTATTTTATTTTATTTCTCTTAAATTAATTAAAATATTTTACTAATCATTCATACACTATATATTTAATAAAAAAATTTATATATAATCTGTAGTATATAATGTGTTTTTTAGACTAAACGAAAATATACAAACCTTTTTCACGTGCTTTGTAATATCTTCAATAAGAAAATGTCAAGAATCCAACCCCTCAATACATCAAAAAAGTTAATACGAATATTTTGACATAAATGAAAAATAAATTAGAATAAAATCGAAAACAAATCCAAATTATGTTCACGTCTAAAAAATTAATCTATTATATTAGATGGAAAACATAAAAAAAAAATTCATGTTACCCCACGATTCGAAAAAAAAAATTAACACAAATATCTTCGATAAAAAATGAGAAATAAGACACAAAAAAAAAAACTAGAAAACAAAATATTCAAATTAATTAAGCTCACAACCAAAAATTCTGAAAAATATTAGCCTGGAAACCTAAAATCATTAAAAAGTTAATGTTACTCATAATTTATTATCCCAATTAAATCTATCAATGTGCATCCATATATATGAATATGGTATATGGAAAATACTAGTTTCCATTCTCTCTTTCTCTCTCTCTCTCCCAGATTTTCACTCTCCA
This sequence comes from Platycarya strobilacea, assembly GCA_036898215.1. NCBI lineage: Eukaryota > Viridiplantae > Streptophyta > Magnoliopsida > Fagales > Juglandaceae > Platycarya > Platycarya strobilacea. The sequence goes on from CM072556.1 coordinate 29,858,547, forward strand.
TCTTTGCGTGCGTTCTTTCTCTAGTGTGCTCAAGCTTTGCTAAGCGTTTCCATCTTGAAGAAAAACAATAAGAAAAAAAAATTCCTTTGTTGAGGAAGCCCCCAATCAAAGAGAGACTGCAATTTTTTTCCAAAAGGCTTTTTCTTCTCTATATCTCAGAAGCCAATCTTTACTTTTTTCTTCAAACATCTCTTTTTTTCAAGATCGATGAAAAGACTACTTTGTTCTTCAAAAGCCCAAAAGTCCAAGACGCTTTGTGCAACTAAGCATTTTGGGATGATAGTGTATATGGCATAACTCCACCTTGTTTGCCTAGAAAACAATTATCAAAAGATTTTTGCTTATATGATTACGTGAAAATGGAAGATTTGAAAATCAAACACGAAGTGGAACTGTGGAAGGAACGATGGGCTAGATTTTGGAGATTGTGAGAAAATGAAATGTGATACTATAAAAAATAAAAAAAAAAAAAAAACTGACGTTTTACAGTGCCAATTTGCCACCTCACTTTGTGGGATTTATTGCGTGGAATTTGTTTGTGTCTCTAGCAGCCCTCTTGTATTCATCAACAGGTTAATGATTCCTGGGCTACCCGATTTAGTGTTTAAGGCTAACTGGGCTTGTCCACTAATAAATGGGCCTTAAAAAATAAATTGAGAGAAAGGGATAGTTAGACTCACTTTGAAAGGACGAGCATTGACGGACCCTGTGTTTGATCTATTGAGTTTTAAATCCTTGCACTGCCGATTAAAGTTGTTTCCATTGTGAAAGGTAATGGGCTTTCTTCGACATAGCTATTGAAAAGAGATTTTCCTCCTGATGCGTTATTACTGTCAGGACTTTGAGGGTATGATTTATCCCTAGCGATGGAAGTTGTGGTATTGTTTAGAGCATCTACATTGACTTCATCAATATATTTTTCAAATTTTGATGAAAAGCAAACATTTTTCATAAATCCAAAACCTCTTTATCAACAACCCTACATTGAATTAATCATTAAATTTATCAAAATAATAATATAATAATTTTTTTAATAATACTTTTTTTATTTTATTTTTTTTCATATTTTGTAATTACACTAACCATATGTACATTAATAATTTAATATGATACGTCTTAAGATTAATTTGATCATATTTAAGATTAATTATTTATGACTAGCTCATACCTGCATTGTTAATGACTAGCCCAAACCCAGAAGCTTCACAATAGACTTTCGCATTTGTTATTTACCCATACCTGCATTTGTTAATTTACTTAATTATAGCATGCACTTGGAATTTACTAGGAGATTAATAGCCAATAAAATATTATTTTGATGAGTGAATAGTAGACAGAATATGTGAAAACACTCTAGCTCAAAGTTTTAAAGGAATCCCTTTGATGAATCCAATGCAATCATGCTTTGATGAAATTCAATCAAAATTTGCATTGTGGTATAACTCAATACTAATGCTTTTAGCTGATGATAATGGGATAGCATTTACAATGACGTAATCTAGCCCTTCTATGATCTATGTAGGTGGGGTAGGTGCTCATATATTTACTTCAAGTGGGTAGAAGCCTGGCGGATATAGCTATTTGCCTCGATCGGATTGCTGAAAAAACATTGGTATCCTCAAGTTCTGTTGTTTTTCAGGCTTCAGTTATTGTGAAGTTTTTAGGAGGTTGTTTAGGGAAAAACTGAATTTTCCTAAGCTATTTTCGAATTTTCCTAAGCTCGAGCTCTTTCCACAGGTAAAATCCATCGTTTGTGGTTCTAAGATTCTCATCCTTTTTATTTCCATTTCCATTGCCTCTTCCATCATTTTCCCTTTTTCATTTCAATCGAGCTTTGGTGATCCATCAGTTGGAGAGTTTCTTTGGTGGATGTTGTATTCTATGATGTGGAGGAGATGTTTAAAATTGAAAGGAGCTGAAAGATTAATTTGTTATGAAGGGATGTTGTTAGCGATCGACTAATGTTGGGAGATGATGTGGTTCTTTTGTTTGGCTCGGAACTAATGGGTTTAATGGAGGATTTGAGATTGATCGATTGGGGTTCTCTACTCGAGGCCGTGGTCCGTACGGAAGGTTTTTCGAAATTGATTTGAGGAAAGGGTAGAATATTTAAGAGTGACCTAGTCATCCACAAACATAACAAAAATCCGAAAGTCTTTCATATTTGAAAGCCACCTACATATTGGTGGTGTAGTCTCTAGAAAGGGTAAAACCTTGTTGCAATAGAGAGGTGATATCAATCTTCACCTTGATACTGATGAATTTCCTGCATGTAATTCAAATTGTGAGTCATCTTCAACCTTTAATAGGTTTTTCAGCCTTTCCAATGAGTATAGCACTGTCTTGTGTCATATAGTCTAGTGGAACGCCATGAATTTATATGTAAAATGCAAGGTGGTTTAAACGAATCTTTTGCATAGTAGAGCGAGGTGGCCCTGATTTGTAGATTAGCGAATATCCTTTGAAATTCCATGAGGCTTGGTTGAGAGTTCTTTGCATGTCTTGAGAGGATTGAAAAGTGAAAAGGAACAAATTAGCTTCCATATCATCTTCAATTAGAAATTTCGGAATACATTTCCATGTGGCTTTGATGCTTGCATGCATATAAATTGTATTCAGTAGGCGTGTAGCAACTAAACACCCACCAATGCTAACTATGATTTTTTATTTTATTTTTTTGCTTCTTCTACTTTGGTTCGAGCTTGAGATCTTTCCAAAACAATGCTTTAGTTTGTGAGATCAGACAATCCATATTCATCAGTGTAATGGGAGCAAGTGTTGGGTTGAAGTTTTAAGAATAAAGGGAAAATTGCATTGAGGAGTGGGAGATCATTGAGATGTGAGGAGAGACTTTAGAGAGAGAGTACTCACTTTCTTATATCAATCACTTGTGAAAATAGAGGTTGAAGATGATGAAGGTGCCTTTGGTTGTGTAGAAAATCGACAATCCCTTAGCTTGGTCATTTCTCTCCCTTATATCTATCTCAATTCTTCCCTTTCAAGCCAAAAGTTCTAATCAATAATGCTATGGACAACCATGGATGCGTCCCCGTTGCAGCCTTGGCTGGCATGGCAGTGTGCCACATCAGCCGATAATTAAAAACAAAAAAAGGGAAAGGAGGGAACCATTTCGTGCTATTGCGAAATGCGAAACCGGGAATCAAATCGTGTTGCTACGAAACCAAAGATCCCATTCCGTCTTTCATCGCCATGAGATGGAGAAGTTGAGGTCATTTCGTCTTTAGTCGCCATGAGCCCATTCCATCTTCCGCAGCCGTCGTGCATCTTTCATCATTATCGCCATGAGGTACTTTATTTGCTTTTCAATTTTACTTTCAAATGGTTGCCGTCTAGTTGATGGGTAACTGTATAAACATCATAAACCCTCATTTTAAATCTTAAACATTCATTGAATTCAACTCAAACCTCCTTAAACTTAACGCTGCTTCCCCTCATTACTCGATTTATGAAAACCAAATATAAATCTAACAAAAAAGCCCTAATTCAAAAATCCCGGCCACCTCAATCTCTTTGGGGTAAGAATCTTTTCCGTTTCATATCCTCTAATTCGAGGTTTACTTGCATATTTTTCCTTATTTATTAATTCAGTTAATTTCTTTACCGAGAATTTTTTATTGGATCACCTCAATAAGAGACCTCACCTACATAAAAGATCTACATCAAAGTCTATACAAAAGATTAAAATGCACATCTAGGCAAGATGAGAATCATAAACACGCCAAGTATACATCGGGGATGTCATCATGCACATTGTAATTTACAAATTTATGTTTGAAATCAGTATCATTATTGGCTCTTTGATTTGAATTAGCAGTTGAAATAGACATCGTGAAACTAAAGAAGTAAAGTATTTCTATTTGGTTGTATCATCCTGTCCTCAAAAGAGTTCAGTTTCTGAGTCTAAGTTCTGAGATTGATAAATGATTAATTTTTTCATTTATTTTGGGACCCTTACAAATCCTCATTTTGGAAGCATCAAAAAGTAAGATTGAAGGAATGCTTATGAGCACAAATCTGAGAAAATTAATGCAATCCATTTGGGAGTAAAATTGAAAAGCAAACCAAGTACCTTGCGACAACGACGAATGAAGCATGAGGGCGATGAAAGATGAAATGGGCTCACGGTGATGGTAGATGGAACGACCTCAACTTTTCTCTCTAACTATGACAAAAGACAAAATGGGAGCTCTAGCATCGCAGCAGCACGATTTGCTAGTTTCGTAGCAACACAAAATGATTCCCTCCTTTCTGCTTTTGTTTTTAATTTTTTATTTTAAATTATCGGCTGATGCGAAAATTCTTTTTAAAAAAATACTACCACGTCAGCCGAGGCCACGACAGGAATGCATCCACTATTTTCTATAATATTATTGTTAATAAAGACAATACCTCTAAAAACGTTTTTTTGTGTAGACAGCCTCCTTAGGCAAAATTCTCAATACAGACAACTTGAAAAGAAGAAAGATTATTATATTAGATTGGTATTGCATGTGCAGAAGTGAAGGTAAGTCAGTGAATCATCTCCTTTTACACTGTAAGACTGCTAGGATTCTTTAGGACGAGGTATTTAGCAGATTGAATTTAGCACGAGTCATGCCGAAGACCGCAGTGATAGTTATGGCATGTTGGATTTCTATCCAAGGAGTTTGTCAGATTAAAACTGTCTGGAAGATAATACCTATTTGTATTATATGGTGTTTATGGCAAGAACGCAACGATCCTATTAGTGTTTTTTCTTAAAACTTTATGTACATAGACCATGACCGTAGATTTTAATGGCATGAATCTTCATGAGTTTCTTATTTCTAATGTGCCTTACTGATAGGCCATACACCTTTATAATTGGCGTTGTCACCCTTTTGATTTATAATACATGTTGCCCAGATGGCTAACACAAGAGGGGGGGTGAATTGAGTTGTATTTAAAAAAATAACAATTATAAATCAAATATATAATATAAAATATAAAATATAAACAAAATATGAAACAACAATAAATATAAATAGTAAGAGTAAGAGAGAAGTAAACTCAGTATGTTAACGAGGTTCGGCCCCACTGCCTACGTCCTCGCCTCAAACTACCTCTTGAGGATTCTCAAATCCACTATTCAATCTCCTTTAGGTGGAGATAGAAACCTATTACACCTTTGAGCAGCACTGCTCTAAAGAATCCGTGTAGAACACCCTCTACACTTCCAATCACCTTACATTTGGTGATTTAACTATTCCCCGTGTAAAACACCTTCTACACTTCCAATCACCTCACACTTGGTGATTTAACTATTCCCTATGTAGAACACCTTCTACACACACAAGGGTTATACACACCCTTTTACAAATACAATGGTTGATAGTAGGTAGACTATCAAAGTACACTCCTCAATGAGTGAGATAGAAACAATACAGCGCAACCTATATCTCTCTCAACAAGAACAAGAATTAAGGCTCAAAACTTTAAAAAAGAGAGAATGAGAACTTTGAAGAAATGATGCAAAACTTAGCAATAGATGTGTAAGCTCTTCTTGTGAATTTTACAAAACTCAAGTGAGTTATTTATAGGCAAATGAGTTTTCAATTTCAAATTTGAAAAGATTCCCATGTCAAAAATATCATCATTCACTTTTCAAAAATTTCAAATCTAATATTTTTACTTTTTGTATGTGACAAAAGGAGCACACTTTACTTTTCAAAAATTTCAAATATAATATTTTACTTTTTCCATATGACAAAAGGAGCACACTTTTCTTTTCAAAATTTTCAAATAAAGACATCTACCTTTTGCATAAGTCAAGAAAAGCATCCACCACTTTTGAAAATATTCAAATAAAACATGCACATGTGAAAGATGACAATCAATCATCTTAATATTTTCAAAATTCAAACCTTTAATCATGTCATGCACATGTGAAAGATAACAATCAATCATCTTTCAAAATTTTCAAATTTAATTTTCAAAATATTCATGCATATGTGGAAAATGTATTTTAATGCTTTATGATAAAATATTAATTTTGAGCCTTAATCCTAATTTTGAATTTTTAAGAGATTTACAATATTACTCTATGATTTTAATGTGAACTTGTTCCCTTCTTACTCATGCTTGCTTCCTTGATGTGCTTGATTATATTGTGTGGACAACTTGAACTTGAGACTCCTTTATTCTTTGGATTCATTTGTTATCATCAAAATCCATTTGTAGATTTACATGAAACTTGAAACTTTGGGTTCAACAATCTCCCCCTTTTTGATGATGACAAATGCTTGATAGAACCTGAATCCTGTATTAATACTTAAGCTCCCCCTGAAAATGTGCGTTAGTTTTTCAAACAAAAATATAAACATAATTCCAAGCATATATAACAAGTTTAGAAATTTAAACAATGCTAATGTTCTAGTCTAAAATTTCTCCCACTTTTGGCATCATTAAAAAGGAATCATAATTAGATCAATAAGATATATTTCTGCAATAACCAATAGATAAATAAAACGCTGCGTTAGTAGAGACTGTAGAGAATTCGGTGCGTAGCCACACGTGTTTGACAAAACTTGCAAAGGTTGGAGGCCTAGTTCCGGTAATTCGGTACGGAAGGAGATTTTGTAAAGAGCTGAATAATTGAAACCACCCGTGCCCAACAAAACCTGCAAAGGCTGGAGGCGTAACTCTGGCAATTCGGTGCAGAGATTTGATCCGCTTGATGTTGTTGAAAAATGAGATATTATCATGATTTGTAAGTTTGTCTTGTTCTTATTTCCGTTTCTATAAGAGCAATCCTTAGCTTTATCTATTTCGCATCAAGCTTTCTTCTCATCTTTGCAATTTGCTTGCATTCTCATTCTACAATTTTTCAATGGCTCGTAGAATTCCCTTCAGTACTTCTCTTGATCAAGATTTGAGGTATCCTTCACCTCAGTCTCAATCTATTTCTGCATCTGTCGTGGGTGCCATGAAGCAACAAGAGACTGATTTAGCTAATAAATCAGATCATGACGCCATTTACGAGCTTGTGGGTCTCGGAACTCGATACTCATCATCTATCGTTGCGTTTTCTGCTCGGTTGCAGTCCAAAACTCGCGAAATTGAGAAGCTTAACGAGACTGTATCTGTACTTCAACGACTTGTTTATGAGTCAAACAAAAAAATAGTAGAATTAAAGCAACAGAATAAGGATTTGAAATCCTTGCTTACCTCTTCATTTCGATTGCCTAATCCTTTAGACAAGGATGGCATGATGATTTATGAGGAGCAAATGCATTTGAATGATGAGGCTAAACGTCTCAAGTTTCTGTAGGTCATTTAAGATAATGAAATAAAAGTATCTAGTAGATATCCATGGCATGCATCATTCCTATTTCTCTTCTAATTATGCATAGTCTATCTTCTGGTAGGGGTTTTGTGAAAATGTCTGCCAATTGATCCTGTGTACTAGTGAATTCTAATACAATATCGCCATTTTGCACATGATCTCTAAGAAAATGATATCTAATTTCAATATGTTTGGTCCGAGAATGTTGTATTGGATTCTTTGAAAGATTTATAGCACTTGTATTATCACATTTGATTGGAATGTGATTGTACATAAGTTTAAAATCCTCAAGTTGTTGCTTCATGTAAAGAACTTGAGCACAACAACTACCCGTAGCAACATATTCTGTCTCAGCAGTAGATAGTGCAACAGAATTTTGTTTTTTACTAAACCAAGAAACTAGTGCACGACCTAAGAAGTGACATGCTCCACTAGTGCTTTTTCGATCTATTTTACAGCCAGCATAATCTACATCTGTGTAGCTGATTAGATCGAAAGATGTGTGCTTAGGGTACCATAACCCTAAGTTAATTGTATCACTAAGATATCTAAGAATGCGCTTAACTGTAATTAAATGTGATTCTTTTGGAGATGATTGAAAGCGTGTACATAAGCACACACTAAACATAATATCTGGTCTACTGGCTGTCAAATATAATAAGCTACCGATCATACCTCGATATACCTTCGAGTCAACTGGTTTACCGGTTTCATCTTTATCAAGTTTAGTGGATGGACTCATTGGTGTTCCAGTTTCCTTAGCACCTTCCATCCCAAATTTCTTCAGCAATTCCTTAATATATTTCGATTGATTGATGAATGTCCCACTTTTTGCTTGCTTAATTTGCAATCCGAGAAAGAATGTAAGCTCTCCCATCATGCTCATTTCAAATTCTTCCTGCATAGTCTTAGCAAAAACTTAGCACATATTTTCATTAGTAGCACCGAATATTATATCATCAACATAAATCTGAATCAAAAGAATATCATCATTTTCGTATTTAATGAAAAGAGTTGTATCAATTTTTCCTCTTGAAAAGCCTTTTTTAATCAAGAAACCACTAAGTCTCTCGTACCACGCTCTAGGAGCTTGTTTGAGTCCATATAATGCTTTTGTGAGTTTGAAATTCTAAAACCACTTTTTCAAATTCTAAAAAAATCAAAATTTTCAAATTCTAAAACCACTTTTTCAAATTTAAAAAGAAAACTAATATTAAAATAAAAAATATTACAACAATATTTTATTTTTAAAATTTTTATCTTATCTCATCTCATAACTGAAAATAAATAAGACCTAAATCCTTTCTCACCTTCTAAAAAAAAAAAAAAAAAAAGGTTCTTTCTCGTCTTACCCAAAACCGACTCCAACTCGCTGAACCAATCGGCACCGGCTGGATGATTTTGCATTTATTAGTTGGTCGGCTCAATTGGTTCTGTAACTTCTGGGCAAATAAAAAAACCAATCAATCGATTGAGATTCAATTTGGATTTAAAACTCTCCCAACTTATTTATATTTTATTATTATATTTTTTTAATTTTTTATATAAAATTAAATTTTTATACATATTTTTTAAATTTTAATATTTATTTTTTAAATTTTAAATTATTTTTTTTAAATTTTAAAATAATAATAATATTAAAAAATAAATTCTTTTAATTTATCTCATCTCTAAATTCGAAACTTTAGGCCTAATGCGTACCGAACAAATTTCTTCTTTATATTCCTTTTTTGAGCCCCTATTACCGATTACGGATAAAAAAAAAAAATCATATTATCTTTAAGAGTATGAAACGATGGGAATATAGAATATATTCAATAGACACGTTTTGGTCAAATTCAATACCCATATGTGAACTTTTCAAAAAGAATAAAAAAAAAAATCATTAAAAACAAAAGAAAAAGTAAAACTACGCATAATTGATAATCAATGATTCAATGTAGATAAAGGACATACTGATAATCTTATTATCTTATTTATGAGTTAAATTAAAATTGATAATTGATAGTTTAAATAACATTTAAAGAGAGGTTTGAATAATTAGTTGAAATGAAAACTGAATAAAATATTATTACAATATTATTTTTTATATTATTTTATTTTAAAATTTGAAAATATTAAATTATTTATTATAATTTTTATTAAAATTTAAAAAATTAATAATAATTGAATAAAATAAGATAAAATGGATTGATAGGATCATTTGTATCTAAACAACCCCTTAAGTTTTACTTGCAGGTTGGCATTTATCATGAAAAATATTATTCATCCTTATTTGGAATTCTATTTGGAAATACAATTTATATATATATTTTTGTTTTTATCTTTATAATTAAGAATGTTTTTATATAAATAAGATCGATAGTTTTTTTTATAAAAGAACCAACTATCGATCTTATTTTATGTTATCTAATTTAAAATGATTAATATTAAATATAATTTTAGAATATGTAAATCCTATGCATTAATTTTTATTTAAAGTTAGAGTACATTGTTAAAAAATGAGATATTTTTATTGTGAATATCAAATTTATCTATTTTTCTATCAAAAATATAAGATATTTATAACTTTACTCATCCTCAAACAATACACATCATTTTCAAATGCAAATTAGTTTTACTATCATCCATGCATTAAGTAAGAAAAGAATTGATTTTGAAAAACAAAAAAAAAAAGGTAAGAAAATAATTGTTTTTATAGAGAATTATTGTATATTTATATATTAATAAACATATTAATATTAGGTCCGACTCAATATGTCAAGGGGCTTAAGACTAAATTTTGATTGAGACTTTTAAAAAAAATATATGTATATATACATATTTTATTTTTATTTTTATATTAGATTTTTATTCAAAAATTAAATTTTCTTATTTGTCAAGTAAATTACTACTTAAAATTTTATGTTAACTTTTCAACCAATATTTTTAATTAATAATGTCATATATATGTAATATATTTGATATATTTTTATATTCTCTTATTAAATTAATTAATTAATTTTTTAAAAAAATTCTATTTTAAGTTATTTTTAAGAGCTTCTTTTATTTAGAGTCTTAAACAATTATTTAAATAGTCTAATGGAAGAACCGGTCATGACAAGTATTTTCGAGGAAAAAACTGTGTGCTGATGAAGGATAAGCTATCCGTCCACTCAGCAGTCAGCATTTCATGCAATTCTCTCTCTTCCCACTTCACCGAAAAGAGTGTCCCTCAGCCTGCAAACAACATCGGCGTCGTTTCCACACAAAATACGCATCCTTTCCCAATAACGTAGTACCAAAAACCTCTTCAACTCAAATGATATTCCTCATCCCCAACACCTCAAAACCCTCAAAAACAAAACCACCTGATCGCTGGATATCCCACAATTAAACGAGAAAAGGAAGACCCTCTTGTGGTCGTCCACTGGCTTCGGTTTCTTCTAGAACAAGACATGGATCTTGGAGACCTCAACCACCGGTATCGGGTGGTCGGGGACTATTTACTTGGGCCGAAAATCGGATGGGGTTCCTTCGCCGTCGTCTGGAGGTCCACGCACCGCGACTCGGGTGCAGAGGTCGCTGTCAAAGAGATAGACAGGACGCAGCTTAGCCCAAAAGTCAGTGAGAATTTACTCAAAGAGATTTCCATTCTCAGCACCATTAATAACCCTAACATAATTCGCCTTTTCGAGGTCATCGAGGTACAAACCGATGTTGCCTTCTTGTTTCTCTTCTGCATTAGACGTTGTTTTTTGTTTTAATGATAATATAATTATACTTGAATTATGTTTGGGGTGTTTGCAGACTGAGGATAGAATTTACCTTGTTTTGGAGTATTGTGATGGTGGTGATCTAGCAGCCTACATTCAACGCCACGGTAAAGTCTCCGAGGCAGTTGCAAGGCACTTCATGAGGCAATTGGGTATATATGATCAACCGTAATTTTACTTTCTGATTTCTTGGATTATAACCGATTTGTTCTTTTAGTGTGCACCAAATGGGTATGTGCCTTACCTTACAGATGTCGTCTTTTGTTTTACCTCTGACTGTTCAATTAGACAAAGGTAATTTTTTTAGTGGTTAGATTATTGGGTATATTCTCGGCTCAGTCTTTTGCCTTGCTGTGGGCTGTGTAGAGGCAATCAAATCACTTTTATTAATGATTAGGCTAGTGGGTATCTTCCAAAGTGCTGATTCTCAATAGCTTACTGCATTTTATTTCCCGCGGGTTTGTCTTTGTTGCAGTCGTAACCGAAAATAAATCATAAACTTTGGACCTTTTTAATTGTTCAGTCTGGATTGTGCTGTGCAGCCGCAGGGTTGCAAATACTTCATGAAAAACACCTCATCCACCGAGATTTGAAACCACAGGTATTTATTTATGCTTCTCCTCAAACTGGGATTTCAAACATTTCCTCTTTTGATTGATATGATGCTGAAGTTAAATTTAGATCAGGTAACCATGAGTGCCTCTGTACTATCCATGTTTGTCAGAAATTAGAATGCTATGCCGTTGTTGGCTTGTCGTCCTACTTCAGGTTAGGGTGTGAGAAGTTCTTACAAATATATGATTTCTGTTATATGGTTAATTTGTACTAGAGGAGCGCCTGTGCTCCATACTGCCTTCTATTCCTTTTGTTTTTGCTGTGTGTGTTCAGTTATGTAAAAGCAAAGGTGGGACCCTTGAACAAACCGACTGTAACTATCACTTGATAATTAATACGTCTAAAGGTCACTTTGGTAAATCAAAGTTACATCCATAAGCATAGTTCTTATTTTGATGGAATAGTTACTTCTATGCCTGGATTGAGACGAAAAATAATATCTTTTTGTGATTGGTTCAAGTCTTCCTGATTTTTTCTTCTAAAATCTGCAGAACTTGCTCTTGTCAACTAGGGAATCGCTTTTGAAGATTGGGGATTTTGGTTTTGCAAGGTAAAATTATTCTGATAAGTAAGTCTAACAATTCCAAGAGCATTTCTGCATTAAATTGAGGCATACTGCTGTAACCTATGGGGTACTTTAACCTCTAAAATTTCCTAGAGTAGAGAAGTCATCATTATTAAGGCTTTTTAATAAGGCTCTTCTTGGGAAATGGCTTTGGAGGTACGTTTTTTAGAAAGATGCATTTTGGAGGAAGATTGTAGATGCCAAGTATGGTAGTATGAGGGGTAATTGGTATACAAATGAAGTTAAAGGAACCTTTGGATTGAGCCTATGGAAGTCTATTCGTTTGTGTTGGACCGATTTTGTCAATAACATTAGATTTAAAGTGGGGGGTGGGAGCAACATTCTTTTTTGGCATGATGTTTGGTGTGGTGATTCAGCTCTTAAATTAGTTATCCAAATCTCTATCGGATGGCTAGAAATAAAGAGGCTACTGTGGCTGATTCGTTTCAGATTTTAAACACTTTGCTACATTGAAAAGTGGAGTTTAATAGGGATTTTCAGAATTGGGAGCTTAGCGAAGCATCTGATTTCCTTGTTACGCTTTATGATATGAAGATTGACTCTTCTAAGGAAGGTAAGATGCTGTGGATTCATGACTAAATCCATTTTTTCGGTTAAAAACTATTACAAAGTGCTGAATTGCAAGGGCGATAATACTTTTTCTTGGAAATAAATCTGGAAATCTAAAGTCCCTAGTAAAGTCGCATTTTTTTTTTCTGGTTGGTCTGTCTTGAGAAAATTCTAACCATTGACAACTTGAGAAAAATTGGGTTGCTCATTATTGATTGGTGCTTTATGTGTAAGAAAGATGAGGAATCTGTCAGCCATCTCTTCCTGCATTACGATGTGGCGTCAGCCTTATGGAATGAAATTTTCAATAGGGCTGGTATTGCTTGGGTTATGCCTTTACGTGTGGTGGATTTTTTGACAAGCTGGAATTCCTTTTTAGCTCGTGGAAGCAGTGCAGATTTTTGGAAAGTGGTCCCTTTGTGTTTATTTTGGTGTTTATGGTCCGAGAGGAATGAAAGGTGTTTTAATGATTGCGAACGCTCTTTTGGGACATTTAGGGACTTTTTCTTTAGTCATCTCAATTTTTGGGTGCACATGCTTGTAAGGGAAGGCATTACTTGTAATGTCTTGTCTTAGCTTTCCTTTCTAGCTTGTATCTAGGTTTTTTCTCTTGTACACTTCCTGTATACTTGGTTTGACCTATTTACATGAATAAAATTCTTATTACCCATAAAAAAAAAAAAAAAAACTTGTCCCAATATGTTAGCCTTCCCTTTATGGATTCAACAAAGTTTATTGAGGTTGTTGCTGAAATCTTAACTGATCGAGTAAGGCACATGCTTAGGTAATTATTGAGGCTTAAGCACAATTATATAGTATAAGAGATTATCTTATTAATTATGAGCCTTTTACTCCTCGGTAATTTCTTAAGTGTTTCCCTACATAATGTGGAATAATATTAATATGATCAAAGGATAAAGCAAGGGGATAATATTTCAAATTTTTTGTGCATGCTGTTGTTTCATTGACTTATTGAGTTGGCAGGTCTCTGATGCCCCAAGGCTTGGCTGATACCCTATGTGGTTCGCCATTATACATGGCTCCAGAAATTATTCAGAATCAGAAATATGATGCAAAGGTGACACGAGATTAAATTGAGTTCGCATTGTTTCTTATTGTGGATAAGTGTGCCGTTCTAGTGTGTGCAGGCTATGCCTATTTCATTCCTATCAATAAAGTTACTTTTACTTATAAAAAAAAAGAAAGATAGGTGTGCCGTTCTATTCTTATTTTATTGGTGCTGCCTGCAGGCTGACTTATGGAGTGTTGGGGCCATTTTATTCCAGCTGGTGACTGGCAAGCCGCCATTTGATGGCAATAATCATTGGCAGGTTTCAAGAAAAAGTGTCTGATTTATAAGCTGAATTACTAAATGAAGGATCTTAAGATTATCCATGCATGATCAAGCCATTAAAGCTAGAAGAGGGCTGGCAATATGATCATATATGTTTTCTGTACTATTTCATACCTATTCTGAATAGTTGTGTATTACAGCTTTTTCAGAACATTTTAAAATCAACTGAGCTACAATTTCCACAAGGTACCTTGGAAGAACTACATCCAGATTGTGTGGATCTTGTCCGAAGTCTATTACGTCAAGACCCAGGTACTCTGTTGGGGTACTAATTCATTATATTCTTTTTTATCTGTTTTAGGTTGGTTGGGTGAGTGGGGTGGGGTGTTGGTGTTGGTGGATGTTTGCAGATTTATTTATATGAATTAGCGGTCAACAACCGAACATACTTATTATTTGTTCTGCTATTAGTTATTATAACTTAAGTTTTTTGCCTGTGTAGCTCACCTAGAAACCTTCATGTTTATCTAAAATTCAATTTGCAGTTCAGAGATTAACATTCAAGGATTTCTTTAACCACAAGTTCCTAGGGGAGCCAAGGTTATACTCTTACCTTCTGATGTGTATAATTTAATTAATTTCTCGCCATTTCTTTTATTAATAAGATTTTTTACTTATCAAAAAAAATATATATATATAATTTAATTAATTTCTTTGGTTCTTTTTGGGCCAATGCATAAGTATTATCTTTTAACTTGCAGACCAAATGTGGAGGTTGAGTACTTTTCTCCACTTCAACCAATGAAGTCAATGGATGGGAATTTCAATTCCACTACCTATGATCGGAGATTGCAATTGCATTCTGTGCATCCCCCAAGCTCATATAGCAGAAATCTCACATTAATTACATCTGTACATGACAACACACTAAAGCAAGTGGAGTATGATGACAATGCATCCATCACCAATAGTGGTCATGGGTTCACCTCAAATATTTCAAGTCATAGGATGGGGAAATCTGTCGATGAGGGATGTTCCTCAGATCAGCGTCCAGGTCTGTTTCTCTTTTTAGGATTTTTCCCTTGTGCTTGCGTGTTGTTTGAAATTTCTTATTTGTCTTATCTACACAGTTTCTGATTCAGTGGAGTCTATTGAGGAGGATTACGTCCTTGTCAATGCTCATTTTGCTTCAATGGAGGGTTCCTCTTATTACCTTGAGACTTCCCTGCTAGACAAATCTAGAAGCAGAGTTTTTTTTTATCCTTCGAGGAAGAATGACTTGGATATAGCTGTTGCAATGCAAAAAATGGAGCTGACCGATAGTTCTGTTGGTGGTCCAGAAACTGCACAAAGCCATGGATCAGCTTTCTTAGTGACATCAAATGCATCCTCTATATTAAGGGAAGCACAAAGACTAACCATATTGCATCCTTCAACTAGACTCCACTTGTTACATCGCTATATCGAGGCTCTGGCAGAACTCTCACAAGAAAAGGTTTGTTATATAGTGCTCTTGGCTTTAACAGACGTGCTTATCAGATAAAAAAAAATGTCATGAATTAATCTGACAATATTATAATATATGGATACACTTTGTTTAGAAGGGAAGTGAAAAATACATAGTTAAAAGGGAAGTGAAAAAACCCAGCAAACTAAGCCTAAACCCACCAGGTCCTATCCCACAGAAACAAACTACCCCTCCAGAGATTAGACAACACAAAACCCTACTAGCTATGCAATGAACTCCACCTAAAGCCCCAAAAAGCATCACAAACTCCTCACACAAAGCAAAACCAGGATTGAGGATGCCATCCCTGATCAACATAAAGCAGGACTGAGGATGTCTCAATACGCTCACAATCAGTCTTCTGTGTAACATTACCATGTTCGCACAATGGAAATCATAGTTGATGTAGTATAATCTTCTTAAATCTTTGTTGCCTTTATTACTCCTTTTGGAACCAAGGGCTGAGACTCCGTTCTCAAGGGTGTGACTTGCTTTCGATGGCTGTAAACAAGGCTCAAGGGACTCTTGATACTCATCCCATGAAATTCTCACCACATGGCAGATATTTTCAGTCTTCAAAACTCAAGGCAGAATTTTTCCCTTTCTTAGCCTTCTTAGCAATTGGCAAAACAAGTGCTTAATGGGAGGGGAACCTCTTCAGAGAACACTGCCAAGTCTAGGCTAGACTGAGAGACTGAACACCCCCCCCCCCTCAAAACCACCACAAACCCACCCCTCATCACTCATATCGAAGTTGACACAAGCCCTCAGCTTTTCCTTTAGATCCACAGGAGGATTAGCGACAACAGAACACTCAAGAGAATTGGCAACAACTCGGAGGGACATAAAGAAACTATTGAAGCACCATTCAAACTAAGATGGGCAAGGCAGCCCCACTTGGTATCTCAGAGTTGAAATTACCCATAGCTAGGGTTTAGCCACAGGGACGGAACCAAGTGGTTCCTCCAAATTTTTTTTAAAATGTTATTTTAATATGTAACATTTTAAAGATGTCTTAATATAAAGATAATTTGTCCCTCTAAATTAAAAAAAAATTAAATTAAATTAATATGTAAATAATTAAAATATATATATGATTAAAATTGTCCTCCCAATACTTAGATTTTTAAAATTTTTACTAAAATTCTCCCTCCAAATTACAATACTCACATAACTCCTCTATAATTTTACTAAAAAACCTCAATACTCAATGGTACGGTCTTTTCATTTTCTTGTCTTTTTGTAATAATCTCTAGCAAATTACAAAAATCTTGAGGAAAATTATCTTATAAGATGATTTATAGACATATATTTTTTTATACAATTTTATGATGTATGATTATTATTTTTTATATAATCATGTGCAAAACATGCATATTAGTTATACTCATACATATCACAAACTTTGTCAATCGTCTCCCAAAAAGTAAAATTTGTGTATATAAGCTTGTGCTTATAAAGGCATGAAACGTGCATTTCACTTATAATCATTAAAGTGGCAATATGTGGTTGTAGAATTGTGTATATGCTAATTACCTTTCACTTGTTAGTGCTTGAAGAGGTTTTAACAGTAAAAAGCATCATATATGAATCCCTTCGAAAATATTAGGACTTGTCCATGTGTTTGGTTTGGCATGAAAGTCTTGTTCCTCATTGCCATCATTCAATTTTTTCTTAATACACTTTCACTTGTTAGTGCTTGAAGAGGTTTTAATGTTATACCCAACAATTCATCATCATTTTTTTTAACGTTATACCAAGAGCATATTGCACCATTGGTCTGCATTTCAGTGCTCACACATCTGACTGGTAATTACTACCACTTGCAGTATGATGCTGGACTTTTTCTAGAATCATTATCAGTCGAACTAGTTGTTTTGGCTATATGGAAGAAATCTTTTGAGATTTGCAGTTCTTGGCTTAGCTCCACCGCAGAAGGTGAACTACCTGCAACTAGTTCCACCAATGACTCCATACCTTCTTTGGAATGTGCGGGTTTGTCATCGAACTCTGGAAAGCATATAGACTTTAGCGAGCCTTCATCTGTTTCCTTGTGGGCAAAACAAGGATTTCTTTCTGCATTTGATCGTGCAGAAAAGTCGTCGTCTCAGATCAGAGATATGGATGGTTAGGCTGCCTTTAATGTTCTAGAAGAAATATTTCTGTTTTCCAATTAGAGAACTATATTTGAAACATACTCAAGTACATCAAATGTATTGCAGATGCTGCTGAGATGCCAGACACAATGGAAATAATATACCAAAAAGCACTCGCCATTGCAACTAATGCCGCTGTAAGTAAACTTTAACTGTTTCCTCATCCTCTCATTTTAAAACCCCTTAATCCTTTTCAGAAATGAATCAATTGTAACTTTCCATTGGAAGACCCAAACTATATAAGCTTATATATTCTAAAAAGATTAGTCAATGATACAATTGAAGTCTCATTAAAATCTTATAAAGAGTAAGAACTTCTTATTTCCAAGCAATGTGGGATCTCATACATCATATATTCTTATCATTATCATATAGGGTATCACATTAGTACTTTCCTCAAAGGAGTGTTTACCTTCTTTCTAGGTTGATGAGTATATGGAGAACAAGGAAAGGGCGGCAGCATTTTACACTAAAGCATTGCTTCTGCTTTCATTTATAGTAAGAGAAGCAGCGTGCCTGCCATTGAACCCACCTTTTTCCTTAACCGATGCCAATAAGAAGAGAATTCAGCAGTACATTATGAATTTGCAGTCCCATCAGTCTCGCTGCCTTATGTCACAGGATCCTCATAAGCAAGCCCTGCCATGCCCTCGTGCCAAATAAAATACTAGTCATTCAAACAACAGCTTCATAGTGGAAAGAAGCACTGTACAAATTTTGCCTATGGTGATGAGTGAGATACTTTTTTTTCTTTAATCGACATAATGAGTGAGATACTTTTGACTGGTGTCTGATGTACAGGGATGTCAATAGTTGCTCATCTAGAATGAGAGAAATGGCCTCCATTGCATGAGCTTGTGTAAAGAAAATTGTCTATTCTTTGTCCCATACCACATTGTAAATATTCTGACAAAAAAACAAAAAAATGCATGTAATATATTATTATTAGTAGTAGTGGTTTGCTAGCAAGTGTGAAGTGGCAAGTGCCTCTCAGGTCTCGCTTTGGTTACACAAATGATATCAGTTCATCTAATTCTGACAACTTTTTCAATCTCTCACAAAATCCAATAAATAAATAAATAAATAAATCATTTCTTTTCAATTTTAAAATAAAAATAATATTTTATTTTATTTTGCAATTTTTCACCAAACGAGACTTAAAAGTATTGCAATTTCGCTCAATACAACATCAGGGAAGGAATTCCTTATTGTATATTCCGTTATGTTAAGGTCAAAGAATACCTTGCATTCAAAAGGGTGCTCTCAAATGGACTGACTCGGTGGTTTTGGCTGTGGGAAAGCCACTGATTTTATTCTTTACTGATGGTAGATTTATAATATTTTCCTCAGTTTTGAGTTCCTCAGATTGAGTTTGCTAAACTCTCATGTAGAGAAATGTGTGGACGAAAACAGCAGTTTGACTATGATACACAGATGATTCAACTAATGGTATTTATTCATCCTCTTTTTGACTCTCAGTTTACTCATCAAATGTGCCAATTTATATATATATATATATATATTCTTTATGGTTAAGAGAGTGATTATTAATTATTATATTTATCTTTTATTTTTTCTTAATGATTAAGAATGTTTTAAAAAATGCTTAAAAGAGAACAAAAACAAAACAAAAATAAAAAATAAAAAACTCATTTACACTAGTATTTGGGGTGTATATTTAGTGTGCACCCTAGTATTGTCCCTTATTCAATACTATATAGCTGTGAATTATAAAAAAAAATTGGGTAAAAAAGTTATAAAAAAAATCCTTCAAGTTATTCCATTCTCAGACTTCTACACTATATATACCATTTACATGGTATAATTTGATTTGAAAGATAAATTTTAAATTTATAAATCTAATCTAATCAAATCATTTGAATTTCAAATTATGCCATGTAATCAGTATATGGTGTAAAAGCTTTGGAATAGCAGCACCCAAAATTCTAATATCTTCTGGAAGCAAAACTAAAAGCATTAAGCAAAAAACTACAAGCATTTGGCAATTAGGCACTACCCATATAAACTTAGAGCTTCTATTTGATGGTAAGTTATGAACAAAGAAGCATTAGAATCTCCTCAGAAACTTCAATACTTCAATTCTACTTCAGTGCCCAGAAAGGTGCGTGGGAAGAAATTGGATCAAGATCTCTCCTATGACTGATCATGTGCCCCATACCATGCTTGGGTCCACACTTCCAATAGATGACATTAAATACTATAAAATCTGCACTGTCTACATCTCTCCTAATTGAAAAAATAAAAAATAAAAATATTTCTCGTAACTATTAAAAAAAAAAACATCCAAGACGAGAATTTTAGTCAAGCCATTGAATTTAAGTGGATATTAAAGCACTAATGAAAAATAACCACATCAGCAAAATGCAATGAGCTACAAAGCACTTTCCCATTTGATATGGTACTCTAAAACCAAAGTCCAACAGGCTTCAGCTCACTTAATCCCTATGTGATGAAGGGAAAAATGAATAGATGTTGCAGGCATACCTTTAGCTTTAGGGGAAGGTGGCCAGATCAAGGCCTAATCAATACTTGGATGGACTTTGTGCATTCTATTTACGGGAAGTCTTCCTAATGCAGTTGCATGGGTTCAAGATAGTATGTGAGCAAATGTAGACAAACAATATACTACACACCTACACGACAAGTTTCGCGAGATGGGGGACTTAAAATGAAACAGAGACTATATCATAGATAAGGGGAAAATTATAAATCATGTGCAACAACAAAGGTTTCCTTTGTTGTATTATCTATGCTCAAGTTGAAGCTGCCCCTTCCAAGCGAATCCGCTTTGGACCTTTCTCTTCCCCCTGGATGCTGGTATTTGTCACCCTGTTTTCCTTGGCATCTACTGAACACCTTTTGTATGGCTTAAATCCCGTACGACGGGTCTTAAGATTTCCATGTCCAAGTCCTATTTTTAGCAGCCCATCCTCTCCATTGTTGCTGCCTTCAAACTTAGAGTTTCCTTGATGGTTTGAACAAGACCCACATGTTCTGCTGTTGAGGTCCAACAGAGATGCATTTCTATTTTCCTCATCTGCATTATTTTGCTTGTCTTCTGTGATATTGTCCTTCTGATGTTCCTTGTTCTTTTCATCGTGCGGAGGTGAAAAACTTTGTGGCAATACCTCTCTAGAGAAGAGTGCTTGAAAGGCCAGCCGCCCCTGAAACATAAAATAATGCACGAGCAGCAATGAATGCAAGAACTAGGTAATAAGAAAAATTATTTTTCTATGGACTTATTTTAGAAAAGAACTCATTATTAAACAACATTGTCCTATAACCTCTTCGGAGACCTCCTTCCACGAATCAACCACATTGGTGGCAGTTCTGCTGCGGCGATTACCGATATCAGCAGCTAGAGGGTTTGCATCAGGTTCTGTTGGCTCTTCCAATCCTTTCTCTTGCTTCTCCAACGCATCAGTCTCTACCTCACTGCCAGAAGTGTTGGAACCACAAGAGGATCGGTCTACCTGCTTTCTGTTTTTTGCTTTGTTTAAATCATGGAGCTCAGTGGCTGCTTCAACCTTCTCATGATCATCAACTTTTGATCCCGTGTTTAGCTTTGCGCCTCCACTCTCCACAGATTCTGATGGGGACAGAGTAGGTGATTTTGAATCTGAATTATTAGCCTTCACAGTTTCTGAATATTCCGGCTCCATTTGTTGCATGGGAGGATTTTGAAGAGTTTTCTCTTCTCTCTCTGTCTTGGCTGCTGGGGCTCGATCATCCATAGGTGAAATGGCAGCAGTGGATGGGGGAATGCAAGCATAAGCAGTATGAAGAGGAGCGCATATAGGAACTAGTCCGTGGGCTGCCCACCATGCAGTTGCAGCAGCTACAGTAGCAGCTGCAATAGCTGCCATACTTGGAGTAGATCCCATTTGCCTCAATGGGAAACCTCCTGGGTTGCCTAATGGAGAATCTGCAGAAGTATCCACATATGCATGGGGCCAAACAGTAGCTGCAAAAGTTGCTGCGGCATGAGCTGCAGGATTTTGCAGCAAAGCAGAGACAATAAGACTTGAAAATGTAGAGGAAAGGTGAAATGATTGGTAGTCATCCTGGTTATGGCAAATTGGCGTAAAGGGAGGAGGTAAAGCTGGAAATGATTGTTGAACAGAAGATCTGGGAATGTTATTTTGGTGTTCAGAACTGGCAGTTGAAGCTGGGTTTGTGAACAGGTTAGGGCGACCACGAGCCTCACCCATTGGGTGAAATATGGACTCCTGGAATGACATATCAGAGGAGGGAGTTTGAGTACATGTTCCTAGGCTTCCATCTAGAATGTGCACGGAGACATGCCTTGGATAGTTCTGAGTGGTTTGCATTTCCTCTATTGGCAATGCACAACTCAAGTGATCTATTTTTTCCCCTTGAACAGATTTCTCAAGCGGGATATTCGAATTCTCCTTCTCCAACTTTGAGCCTTTACTAGTGCTAGTACCCTGAACCAGTTTGGCATCAGCTTTGTCTGACTTCTGATTTTCATTATGTTCGATGGTGACAAAGGATTCATTTGTTTCACTCTGTGTAGTGGCACCTTTAACTGAAGGGATAAATTCCCTTAAGAGTGTGACAGGAGTTGATACAGAACTTTTGTTTGCTGAAGAAACAGAAGATTGTTGGGATTCTTTGTGAAGGAAGAGCACTGAGCAATTGTCCTCCTGATTATCTTTTGCATTTTTTGCATTTTTCGGTTTTTCACTTCCATTCTGATACCAAAACAAAAGCATGCAAAGAAACAAAAAATCTAAATAAACAAAACAAAAGGTGCAAGTAAAGGTGCAAGTGATAGGTTGAGAAAAGTGAAAACGTGAGTGACGAAACAAGAATGTCAAAAGAATTTAATAGAACAAATGCAATAATATCAACCTCAGGTGGTGGTTCTTTCTCCAAGTCTAGTGCTTGTTTAAAATGCAAAGACGAAACTGATGTCAAAAGTGTTCCATCCTTTGCTTCCACCTGTAATGCAGGAACACTGATGTTTTTTTTCCGTGGATAAGGATTGGTTGGTTTCCTCTTAGGGCGTGGAGGTGGAATTTCTATATCAAGAGCTTGTCCTACGGGAGCACCTTTAATGAGAGCCTCCTTCTCTAACTGAAAGTAAAGAAGTTGTTAGCAAAACCACCGGAGTTGTATACTCAGTTGAGGTAATATTAAGTATATAAACCATCGCAACTTCAAAGGACCAAAAGAACCAGGCACATTGTTTAGCTTCGTAAAAGACTGACAAAGATGAATGCACAAAACACGATGTTAGGACACCTTTTCTAATCCAAGATGGAACAAATTAAAATCTTTACCTCGTGTCATTGTCTGAAAGTGGTTACAAAATGCAGGGAAAGGGAAACTGATAATAGTTTCCATATATAGGCTGCTAGAACTTGGCATTAAGGACTTGCAATGTCTACATATATCTATTGTCTCATCTGAAAATATGTTGTCAGATCAAATGCATCTGTTGTAAGCAGGAACTTTCGTTTTTTGGACAAGTATAGGATCTTTTTTTTATTATTGGCGACAAGTAATAGAATCTTAATATTAAACTTTATAAAAGACATAGCCCAAGCACATAAGATGTAGACAGAAGGAACGCCTAATAAAAATAGAAAAAAAAAGTGTCGAGAAAGTAATGAGGAAACCTCCAGTGGCAGCCCAAAGGAACATAGTATAGAGAAAGAACTTTTTAGGCTCTTCTGTCGTTCATTCACAATCCTCAAATTTCTATCATTCTTTTCCCTCCAAATACACCACTAGAGAAATAGAGACCATCTTCCATACTACTATAATTTGTGCACTTCTTAAGTTTCTCCAGTTGGCAAAGAGGTCTACAAATTTTCTGTACATAACCCAAGCAAACCAAACTTTACCGAAAAAGTCATTCCACATGACCCACAATGGAGTAAAATGTGGTCTACATATTCCCCACTCTTTCTGCAAACAGAGCACCAATATGTCATAATGATATGAAGTTTCATGAGGTTATTCATGGTGAGAACATTTCTAAAGGTTGTCCAAAAATTGTTCTTTCTTTTTATTAAGAAATTGCTCTTAAAGAAAAAAAAATTGCTTTAAAGATGCCTTAATTTGTCAAATATTTTTACAAGGAGAAGAGCTGCTAGCTAGAGGTATAAAAACTTGATAGAAAGATGAATAGTTAACTTCCCTCACTTGGAAAATTCTGGAAAACTCCAATAGGTCACCCATTGATGCCTCTTGCACAATACTGTAAATCTCTGGGAAAGTTTCATTAAGGGCCCCCTCTCCAAACCAGATCCTAGAGTCATCACCCACCTCGAATCTATCTCGCACGAGTTGAAATAAACACTATCCTCCTCTGATATCTTTTCACAATCTCACCTCATGTTGTTCATGTATCTCATTCAAATAACGCTCACCCTAGTCACAACTAGATTTAGAGTCCACCACAGCTTTCCACAAAGCCTCTCTCTAATGTTGGTACGCCAAAGCCACTTCCTGGAAGGGCTTGATCGAATAGAAGCAAGTTTCGAAGTCCCAATCCTTCCATCAAAATCAGAGATCAAACCTTACCCAATGTACTAGAAGAAATTCAAACTCTTCACCTAACCCACACTATAAAAAAGTGCCGTTATAGGTTGTTTATTCAATTGACCACAATGGTGGGAATGAGAAACAGGGATAACAAAATATTTTTTCTGATAAGTAGAGAAACAGGGATAAAAAATATGCATGCACATTGGAAACAATACTCTTGATCAAGGTGAGCTACAGCTACCACCTTTAGATAAATACATCCTCTGCCAACAAGGAACTTTGAAAATTGTGAGAGAACTTTGGAGGAACTAAAGATCTTCTTCTATAGGACTTCGTTTTCTTGGGCGGGTTCTATTTGTAACAGACCTAGTGTCCATGATCTTCTTCTTTCTATTGTAACCTCAAGCTAAGTTTTTTCAAGTATACCCTCGGTGTACCTGAGCTTAGCCTTTTTTTATTAATGAAACCCTTTTGATTACCTATAAAAAAAAAAAAAAAGTTAAACAACACCCAATTTTCTCCATAACACCATCACAAATAGACCTGACCTTGAAAGGGAACCTAAGAGGAGGCAAAGATATTTCCTTGGAAAAAAGGATAATGTACACCCCAATATGTTAGCCAGACACTCCACATTAGAAATCATATCCATGGGAACAAACTCTAACCAGGCCAAATTCAGTTTCAATCCAGAAACAATTTCAAATCATCAAATACGGCCCTCGCGGAGAAGAGGTGTTGTGGCTCCACCACACAAAATACTCTACTCCCGACCCTTTCATATGCATAAAAACTGAGTAATAACAATAATAATACCAACAACAATAACACAATAATAATAAGCTGCACTAATGGGTGAGATGGAACTTTAAAGTTAAAACACGGCATCAATTGTCCTAAAAAAGGTAAACAAAAATTTCCATTACAGCTTCAGTTCTTCCCACAATTTTGAGATAGGCTTCATTTGAATATGCTCTTGATTTGCTTTTTTTTTTTTTCCCTTTCCAATCTGCTCTCAGGATCAAATAGAAATTTAAGACACTGCACCGAGGAATACTTAGTGTTGCTCTTCCTAGGTACAATTCCATTTAAAGCTCTGAATGAAATGACTTGTCTACATTTTGTTATGTTTACTAGCCCACTCTTTTCAATTCATTCAATAGTACAATATGTGGGATGCATTGTTACCCACATTTTTTCCAGTGAGTTAACACGAAGCATCCATAAGTTTATATGAACTGAAGTTATTTCACCAAACCTATAATCACCTCTATGATCTGACTTCAAACAAATGCAGTCTCCCTAAATTCAGATTTATTGTGTAAGGTGACTTTCAGCTATAATTATTGTTACAACCCTTAGGCTTCACATCCAAATGCTCCAGCCTGGTGGAAAATACAAAGACACCATAATTGCACCATTAACTAGGGGGAGGAACTACACCTACATTTTTTTACCTCATCAGTCAATGACTATGATTAATTTAAAATAGCTGTAGCATTGCATTCTAGTATGTATTGTAATTAAAGTCTATTAGAGTATCTTTCCATAAAAAAATATCAACACTGCAGAAATTATTTGAACAGTGAAAGAGAGGAGCATCATGGTTCAAACTTCTATACTGGATGACACTTGGACAAAATTGAATAGGATAAAAGGGGGGTTCCCATTTACTTGAAAAAAAAAAATTATATATGCACACTACATAAGTATGCTTCCTGACCTTACTATGTTATGCAGGAGCAAGAGCCCACTTTCATTATGTAAATATGCACGAGAATACTTCCAGGTGTGCACAGAAAGACACAGGCCTGGTTGAAACCATAAAAAGTCATTGTTCAGTGAAGATCTGAATTAAGAACTCTGTAACTAAGAAATTATTAAAAACAAACATAGATTGTAGGAAAGAAAAGACTATTGAAAGGGGGGACATCCAAATGACAGAGGCAGTTATTAATTTTCTAAGAAATTAATAAAAAAGGTAAAAAGTTAATAAAAAACCTAAAGCCAACATCCAGTCTTTAATTAGAAAAAAAAAGACGTATGGATTGTGAAATTTTTAATATTCCATTTCCTTCAAATAGAAAACATTAGACAACGTGGAATAGCATTCTACATTTTACCACATTTCAGCATCACCAATTAGTAATTAAGATCAGACAACACTAACAACCATATTGCCATGAACAGAGAACAATTAAGTGAAAGTTGAACAGTCAACTAACCAGACTTTATCCACATACAATACCAGTCCAGGATTTCTCTGCTTCTATCAAGAACTTCCATTGTGGTAAGTAAAAGTTTCATTAGCTATAAATTCCATTGCTAGCCTTGGAGAAGACCTTAATAATGAAATTCTAGATTTATTTTTCTCTTAATAGTATTCTAGTATTATGCATTGTAAATGTTTTATCCAAGGGTGGCATCCACACAAAATATCAGCTTACATATGCGACATTCATACACCATATGCTCCTCCAAGGTTGCTAACAGTTCCCCCTCAAAGCTGTGTAAATAGATTGAACATCAAAATGAGGCAATCTCCATCACCTGGAGGAATTATAAGAGTACAACGGGAAACTGACACCCACTCCCAATCCTGAATAGCATGCACAAACTAGAATACCAATAAGCAGCACCTCCCTGTTTGGATCTTCCAACATTGAAGGCAATAAAAGCACCCTTACTAAAAAAGAAACAAATCTGGCCATTAGCCTTTGAACGACCTATTACCCTATCCCACATCATTCCATAATGGAGAATGAATCATGTAAAATATCCCACCCACTCCTAACACAAGCTCGTCCAATGAGATCATCTAGCATCTGCAGAGTTCCCCTAACCAGTATTATTTCCATCTTCACTCCACTAATGCATGTCCACAACTTATCTTGTTCCTTCATATAAGAACAGGGGCACTTCCCAACAAGGCCTGATTGAGTACACGGTTTTCTCACACACAACCCACCATGACAAAAAGGAGACCTACCAGTCTACCAAATGAAATTCAGAATTGTCCCCAACCCCCCAACAAGAAGTCCTGTTGAAATTTTTTACTCTATTAGCAACATGGATGGGTATAATAAATATAGGAAGGAAATAAGTAGGTAAGGGAGGGAAACTAAACTCAATAGACAAAGTTCTCTTCAAATGCATAATACTCCTATCTCTGCTAGAAACAATTTCTTCAGCCTAGCCAATATCATTTTAATCAATTCAATTATAGAATTTTACATCATGTGCCTTAAAATATCATCCCAGAAGCAATTCTGAACAAGTTATAGGCAAAGACCCAAATACCCACCTAACATTCTAGATAGTTCTAATGTCTTTATACCCAAACCAACTTTCCCTTTGCAAAAATCATTCAAACCCAACACCACTTCAAAACAGAGAAATACACACCTGATAATTTTGACTGTTTCTCGATCTGCATTATGAAAGAGTTTAGTATCATCTGTATACACTAAATAAGACAACTCTATCACTTCCCAAGGATGAATCTAAACCAGAAAACCAAACAAATACACCCACACTACTTTTTTTTTTTTTTATAAGTAAACAATGTATTGATAGAATTAGACAAAGCCCAGGTATACAAAGGACGAGACCTATTGAGATCGTGGGAGCATTGGACGATACAAGGAAATCATGAAGGTTAAGACCATTAAAATCTATAGCTAGAGCCCAGAACAATAAAGTGCGATAAAAGTGAGAAAGAAGCTTCTCCTATGTTCGTTCTTTATCTTCAAAGGTTCTATTGTTGCGCTCTCGCCAAATGCACCACATAATGCAGATAGGGACCATCTTTCACTCCAATTTGATGGGAGTAACACCTCCAAGAGATGTCTAACTAGCCAATAACCCAATCACCAAGGTCAGCATTACCCAGTTCAAGCCAACTCAGCTGAAGATATCATCCCACAAGTGTTTGGCTACTACATAGTGTAGCAAGAGGTGATCTACAAATTCTCCTATTTTTGTACATGCAACACCAATCTATGATAATGATTTTGTACTTTCTCAAGTTATCATTGGTCAAGATCTTGCCAATGCAGTTGTCCAAGTGAAGAAAAGGGCTTTGGGGAGGGCTTTATTCCTCCAAATTTTTCTCTAAGGAAAGTGGGTATTTGTTAAGAGTGTTAAATTACGTTTGGATGTTAAGAGTATTTGTGAATAGTAGTAAAAATGAGGTAAAAAATAATAATAAAATAATGAATAATAATGAATAGAAATAAAAGTAGGTGAAAAATAATAATAAAGTAGTGAAAAGTAATAAATTCGTATTTACGTGTAGGTTTTGATGATAACAAATAAATTCAAGTCTCAAGTTCAAATTATTTACCCAATAGAGCGAAATGCACATCAAGTATAAAAGAACAAATCTATAAATGAAACTCATAGATTATTTTTGTGCATCTCTTGATAAGATTCGAAATTGGATCAAGGCTCCAAATTACTCTTTTTTCTCATAAAATATCAAATTACTTTTTTCACATATGCAAAACATTTTTAAATGTCTTAATTTTGAAAATTATGTTTTTCACATGTGCATAACATCATCAAACAAAATAATTTCGAAAATTATATTTTTTTATATAAAAATTTGAATTTATAAGATGATTGATTATCATATTTGATATGTGCATATTTTGTTTGAAAGTCTTGAAGGGGGGTGGTGTGTTTTTTTGACAAATGCAAAAAGTAGATGATTTTGTTTGAAAATCTTAAAGGGTGGTTGTGTTTTTTTGACATATGCAAAAAAAAAAATGATTTGATTTGAAAAATAAATCATACTCATTTTGTCATGTATGAAAAGCAAAAAATTATGTTTGATTTCTTTGAAAAATGAATAGAATTGTTTTTGACAAATGCAAAAAGGAAATGTTTTTATTTGAATTTTTTGAAAAGTGAATAGTGCTCTTATTTGACATGTGAATCTTTTCAAATTTGAAATTGAAAACTCATTTGCCTATAAATAGCCTACTTGAGTTTTACAAGAATCACAACAAGAGCTTACACATCTATTACTAAGTTTTGCATTATTCTTTTAAAACTCTCATTCTCTCTTTTCTAAAATTTTGAGCCTTCATTTTTATTCTTTTTGAGAGAAATATAGGCTGCGCTGTATTGTTTCTATCTCACTCATTAATGAGTGTATTTTGATAGTCTATCTACTATCAACTCTTGTATCAGTAAGAGGGTGCGTATAACCCTTGTGTATGTAGAAGGTGTTCTACACAGGGAATAGTTGAATCACCCAGTGTAAGGTGATTGGAAGTGTAGAGGGTGTTCTACACGGATTCTTTGGAGCGGTGCTACTCAAATGTGTAATAGGTTTCTATCTCCACCTAAAAGATATTGAATAGTGAATTTGGGATCCTCAAAGAGTAGCTTGAGGCGAGGACGTAGACAGTAGGGCTGAACCTTGTAAAAATACTGAGTTTGTTTCTTCTTACCCCACTCTTTACATTTCTTGCTGCTTTATATTCTGTTTATATTTTATATTGTGTATTTGATTTATAAGTGTTAATTTTTATAATATAACTCAATTCACCCCCCTCTTGTGTTAGTCATATGAACAACACAAACCTAGCCTTGGTGCTTTATAGAAGGAGTGAACTGAGAAATTACCATTGCCCGACGGTGTCCACCAAAGCTTCCATTTGGCGTAGTAGAATAAATGTAACTGAAAAAGGTCTGAAAGCTATCCATTTCTCAATCTTGCATTGTTCTATCGAATGTGACATTTCATTGAACTTGGCCGCCCAATCAAATCAAGAGATCTACCACCAAAGTTTCTTGGTCACTAGCTAACCTGAAAACGGAAGGGAAGATGTCATGTAGAGCTTCCTCCGCACACCTAGTGTCCCTCCAAAATTTAATCCGAGATCCTTCACCCAATACCAATTTAATTCGAGAAATTACACCCACACTACTCTTAATAACATTTAACATAGAATCTACATAACTAAATGAACAAAATGTTCACAGTGAATGCCCTGTATCTAGTCTCAAGAACCATTACAGAGTTCACTGTAATAGTAAATTTGACTGCAGAGATCAAACTAGAACCACTTCTGCCTTTCCTTTCAAAGAGAAAATGTGCTCAGCATATAAATCCAGAAAATAATGTCCAAATAGCCATGGTCTTTCAGTATGATACTCTACTTAACCTATCACACTCTCATTCTCAAGGGAACTTACCCCGTATATTTCCTTCTTACTACAAAAGCGTAATCCTTGCCAACCCGAAAAAAAGGGCTCGGTATGATTCAAAAGGCCGTATCTTGGAGAAGCGAGAGATGATGGTTCAATAGAAGAATAAAATGGATGGCTCAGAAGTAATAGGAAAGCTCAAACCATAGCTCTGAAACCACACTCGAAAAAAAAGGGGGACTGGTTTGGCCTAGCAGTTTGACTGCTCGACCAAACCAGCCCCCCTTTTATGATGAGGAAATATCATAGCATGCATTCTTTACCAGAAGAGAGAAATATTACATTTGTGCACGTGTGCGCACGCGCGCGCGCGCGCACACACACACACACACACACACATATATATATAGAGAGAGAGAGAGGTGTTAAACTATTAGATCTTTCTTTCTGCAAATGAACTAAAAGGTGAATGACACAAAACTAAGAAAAGGTCTATTTAATTCAATGAAATTCTCAGGAGAGATCAAAACTTCATTATGCTGCAACCTAGAAAAAGCCAATTGCTATGTGAAGAAAACACCACAATCTATATATAGGAAATGATGAACCTCAGCCAACATACATCATATTTATATATATATATTTATATATATATCTCAGACGTACTTTAAACATCCTAACGACTAGCTGCCTAACCCAAAGGCTGATAGGCCGCCGCCTTAGATTACCCGAGAATCCATACAAGCAGTTTGTGATTGCTCAAGACACAAATAGTTAAGCAACATTTACCTTGAAAAAGAAAAACAATGTACAGTTTGCCTACCAGTTTACACCATCAGCCAGCTCATGGCTCCTCATCCTATTGAATAATTTTTCTTCTTGATGGGCACCGGGTGTCTAAAAATAGCGTCTGACTAATTCTAGGGGTATATAGGCCCTCGATAAGAAGTTTCCCATAAGTGCACCTTGGGTAACTCAAGAAAAATCACCCAGTCCAATGGCTCTTAGAGATTGTTTGCATCCAAGGCGATTTGGAACTTAGACCTGGGGAGCATACCCCCAAACTTAAGGCCTTTACCACTTGAGCCAACCCGTAAGGGTTCCATCCTATTGAATAATTTTATAACCATAAAATAAGCAACCACCTGAGTTACCAGAGTATCCCAGTAGCTGCCTCACCAACATTGATATTCACTCTTATAATACTTAAGTATTGAGCATTTGGAGAAAAACTTGATACCATTTCACAAAAGGAGAAAAAAAAAGTTTATGTTAGATGCATTGAACATCTGAGAGTCTACCAAGAAAAGAACAGTTACAGTTCACATCATTTTAAAGAGGTTGAGGCATCTAAACGAAGGAACCTTCTCTAGCTTGAGTGAAGGGATAAGTTGTCTCCTTTATTAAAAAGCTAAGTACTGCTAGTGAATTGAATGAAAAGCATTATATTCCAAATTAAGCCACACATTTTCCAATTAGTTAAAGTGATTGGAAATGATATGTTTAATTTACTTAATATTGTAACACTCCATTTTCATGTGCACGACCCACACCTTTTCTGGAAACCATAAACTGATAAATAGGAAAGTTTTTTTTTATAAGTAAAAAACTGATAAATAGGAAAGTACAAATGTAATAGTTTATTTTGTATATTACAACTAACAATTGATCGTCAGTTTTTCATGGCAGAGCCTCTTATGCAGTCTCTCTTAACTCACATTCCCTAAACATTTTTTATGACTCAGCAGAAAATTTCTCCCCCTTTTACCTTGGCAGTAAAATAGCAACTCGGCAAAAATAGGCAAATGGAGATGCTGTTTACGCGGAGTTTACTCACTCATTATGACTCAAAGTGTTCTCAACCTATATTAAAAACATGCTCCACTAGGATCACCTTGAGAAAGAGTCATTGTTGACCTCAAAAAAGCTTGCATGTGATAGTTTGTTTGGAATGCCAACAAGAATATGCACAATAACAGCACTTGCTTAAACCAGTTTTTTTCTGCTTTACACTCCACTCATCTTCCAATTGTTTGAATGTAACAAATTTTAAATTAGGGAATGTTTTAAACCAGTGGGAAACTGAGAAGAAATCTAGGTCAACCAAAACATGTTCCCATCATCCTAGAATAAATGGCCTTGGAAGGGACTTAAACAGCATTCTTCTGCTGTTTATTAGGGTTTTTTTTTAACTGATTAAATTTTTTTTTTTAGAACCCAGGACATACATTCCATTCTGTTATTAAAAAGGGATAATGTAATTTGAGACAGCAAAGGCTCTCAACAACTTTAAAGGATAATCATCAATACAATATATAATATGCATAACAAATATGTAAGAAAAACAACATAGTATGCCCCTTACAAACATCTAAAATGTTCTCAGTGTATTATATAGATTAGTGAGAACACAAGAAAGTATTACATGACAATCAAGCTAAACGGAATATGGTAAGTCAAAAAGAAAAAAAAAAGGATTGGAAGTACACAGAACTGGAACGGCGTTCCAGAGTGCAAGTATCATTTACAAAATTACAACTGGCAGAAAACATCTCAGACAAGCATGAGGTGAGAAAGTACGATTGACCTTCGAGAAGAATTTTTGTGCATGACTCCTGATCTGCACAGCAGTCTTTGTTCCTATATGTTCTGCGCACCACCAAGTAAAACACAAAAAGAAGAAAAAAAGAATCTCCGATTAAGAGAAGAATAAATAGCAATATAATCCATGGTATTTCCTAATAAGAGATAACCAAGGGATACAGCTCAAGATATCTTTCAAAATATCCTAAGTTTGCAGTTTGTGCCATAAATTGCACAGTTCAATTTGCATCCCCGCATGACTAATTAAGTGAAGTGCAAGGGAAGTAAAACCTTCTAGCCGCTGCCAAGCTCTCCCATAAAGCTTCAAGGCTTCTAGAAACCTGTTATGCTCCTCCTCCGTCCATCGCTCTCGTTGCTTTGTAATTGTATACGGTTTTCGCGTCTACCATGAACAGAAACCCACAGTTTACATATTTATCTTCTGATACGGGACTTTCAACATCAACAAGCATCGAAATGAAAAATTAAACCATGCCATACAGTCGCCCACTATTCTAATTTCTCACCTTAATTATAAGTTCTTCACCAGAGGAGTATTTGTCCATTAGTGGACACGGGCAGCTAGAAGCTGCTTCAAATCCTCTCTATCGAGCAACGGCGAAAACGAAAACGTCCCTTCCTTTTCAACCACATCAAATACTAGAAATACTAAAGCCGCCGATGTCAACGACAAAAGCTTATATACCGATGTCACTGCAAAAGAAAAACAAAATCGACAATTATCGGTAGAGATCCGCCTCTGGATTGCATAGCCACAGAAAAGAATTCCGATTCACAAGCACTTCATCATGTCTCATACTGTGAGATAAAGTATAATTTTAAACCATCTAAGAAATTTTAAGCATCCACCGGAGCAGAGAGAGACGCTTCTCCGAAAGAACTAATAAAAGAAAATTCCTTATTCAGAATCCTCACCAAAACGAACCCGAAGATGCCAAGACCTTTGAAAATGTAGAAAGAAAGAGAGAAACTGTGATCAGTATACATAAATTCATCCATTTCTATGTAATGCTTTCAGGCGCATATACTACCGTTAAAGTAGTGTTATCCCTCTGTTTGGTTACCGGGAAAGCGTAAGAAAAAGCAAGGAAAGTAGATTTACAAATCTTAGATTCTTCAATAGTCCTCAACTAAGCCAAACACATCTTTTTAACAAGGTTGAGAAAGTTTTTTCAAGTGGAAAACATCATAAAATAAAAAAATAAAAAAAAAAACGGATCTCTTGCTTTCGTTTCCTTTGCTGTAATTTCTCGGCAACCAAACGGAGTAGAAGCGTCAAATAGACCTAGAAAATAGAAATTGAAAGGAAACAAAAAAAGGTACCTTCCGCGGAAGCCATGGGTAGATGAGAACTCCGGAGGCAAGGACGGGTGAGGTCACCCGAGATTGGCCGGAGATCCCATAGTTTCCAACAATGATAGATCAGAATTTGCCAGACTTTGGTCGGTATAATCGGAACGATCAAAATCTTCGGGGAGATAGAGTGAGAGAGAGAATGAGCTATAGAAGCAAGAAGAAGAGATAGTGAGAATAGCCGTGAGACCTAAAACACCAGCAGAAAGAACTTGCAGTGAGAGAGGACGGAGCAATCTCAGCCACTATCTTAATTTTCTCTGTAGATTTATTTTTAAATAATTATTGGGACTTTTTCCTTTTTATTTGAGGCTGCGAAGGACCGGAAAGCTATACGAGGACGAGTGCGTTACAGAACGACGCCAAGTGTCAATTGTTTAGTGGCCGAGTCAAGCTCGACGCCTACCCTGCACTCTTTCTTGTTTTCTTTATTTATTTATGAATAAATTCTTTAATTTTTCGGCCTCCGAAATTTATCTTTGATTCTCATCCACAAACTCCTAGGCTGAGGTTAAGTCCGCAAAAGTGCGTCCAGCTGTACCTGTGGGGCCCAATACCAACGTGGAACCTGAGAGAATCGGGTAACCGATGTTGCCGGTCATGGTTGATGAATGAAGATGTTGAGATGATTTTTAAATGATTTGAATTAATCTATAAATAATAATATTTTGTAAATTTTATTAATATTAAATTTGAGATAAATTTTTTTTTATTTATAAGAAATATTAAAAATAATAAATCACATTAATAAATGGTTTGAAATGAATTAGCATAACTCTGGATGGCATTGCATTGTCCGACATGGCAGTTTACGCAACCGGTACGGCGAGGAACTAGAAGCTGCTAATGTATGGCAGCTTTGGAGGCATCTGTGTATTCTGTACTGCCGATCACCGATTTTGAGACGGTTGGTTCTCAAACTCAATTTTATTATTTATAATTTATTTTAGTTTATTTTAATTAATTTTAATTTTATTATTTATAATTAATTTTATTTTATCTCTAAATTCACGCATGCTCTTAAATTTTTTTTTTTAAAAAAATTGAAAGTCTTCCATTACAAGAAATTTTGAGAATATTTAATTTTTTTTTAATTTTTAAGATTTAATATTTATTACGTTTTGTGAATCTATATAAGAAAAACTTGAATAAAATTTCTTTCGAAATTTGTTTTTTATTGTAATTTATTAAAAAGTATATGAATAACAGAATATTATAAAGTTAGTAATAAAATGAATAACAAAATTTGTTTCTTATTGTAATTTCTTAGTTTAACCACTAAGATGTTTTATTAAACGAGAGGGAAAAAAATATTATAAAGTTACAAATTGTACAATTTCCTCACAATTGATAAAGTGTTTTGTAATGCACAAACAATTTAAGTTCTAAACTGACATCCATATGTTAGAAGTTAAACTAACCCGCCTAATTGCCTCTAGTATTTTTCTCAATTTATTATTTTTTATTTTTAAATAATTTAATACAATTTCTCGCAATAATAGTTCAAGATGACACTTAAGGCTCGATTTGGTTGTTAGAGTGAGATGAGTTCTGTTGAACCCAAAGTTTTAAGTTTCATGTAAATTTATAAATGGATTTTGATGATAATAAATGAATCCAAAAAATAAAGGAGTCTCAAGCTCAAGTTGTCCACACAATATAATCAAGCACATCAAGGAAGCGAACATGAGCAAGAAGGGAACAAGTTCATATTAAAATCATAGAGTAATTTTGTAAATCTCTTAAAAAATTTGAAATTAGGATTAAGGCTCAAAATTAATATTTTATCATAAAGCATTAAAATACATTTTCCACATATGCATGAATATTTTGAAAATTAAATTTGAAAATTTTGAAAGATGATTGATTGTCATCTTTCACATGTGCATGACATGATTAAAGGTTTGAATTTTGAAAATATTAAGATGATTGATTGTCATCTTTCACATGTGCATGTTTTATTTGAATATTTTTAAAAGTGGTGGATACTTTTTTTGTCATAAGCAAAAAGTAAAAGATTATGTTTGAAATTTTTGAAAAGTAAAGTGTGCTCCTTTTGTCACATGCAAAAAGTAAAAATATTAGATTTAAAATTTTTGAAAAGTAAATGATGATGTTTTTGATATGGGAATCTTTTCAAATTTGAAATTGAAAAATCATTTGCCTATAAATAGCTCACTTGAGTTTTGCAAAATTCATAATAAGAGCTTACACATCTATTGCTAAGTTTTGCATCATTTCTTCAAAACTCTCATTCTTTCTTTTCTAAAGTTTTGAGCCTTAATTTTTGTTCTTATTGAGAGAGATATAGGTTGCGCTGTATTGTTTCTATCTCACTCATTGAGAAGTGTATTTTGATAGTCTACCTACTATCAACTCTTGTATTTGTAAAAGGGTGTGTATAACCCTTGTGTGTGTAGAAGGTGTTTTACACGGGAAATAGTTAAATCACTAAGTGTGAGGTGATTGGAAGTGTAGAAGGTGTTCTACACGGGGAATAGGTAAATCACCAAGTGTAAGGTGATTGGAAGTGTAGAGGGTGTTTTACACGGATTCTTTGGAGCGGTGCTGCTCAAAGGTGTAATAGGTTTCTATCTTTACCTAAAGGAGATTGAATAGTGGATTTGGGAATCCTCAAGAGGTAGCTTGAGGCGAGGACGTAGGCAGTGGGGCCGAACCTCGTTAACATACTGAGTTTGCTTCTCTCTTACTCTTACTATTTATATTTATTGTTGTTTCATATTTTATTTATATTTTATATTATATATTTGATTTATAATTGTTATTTTTTTAAATACAACTCAATTCACCCCTCCTCTTGTGTTAGTCATCTGGGCAACAATTAGTATCAGAGCTAGAGCTCTATTATAAGATTAACTATCTTTTGAGTTAAGATTTTATGGCTAACATTGCAGCATCATTTGGTGAAGGTCAATCTAGCAGTCGGCCTCCACTCTTTTGTGGAGACAATTACTCATTCTGGAAAGTTAGAATGAGAATATTCCTTCAGGCTCAAGGTCGAGAAATCTGGAAATGCATTGTAAATGGACCTTATATTCCAACAAAAGTGGTTGATGGAGTAAAGCTCAAAAAGGAAGAAGAAGAGTTTAATCGTGAAAACGATAGACTTTATACTTTGAATTTAACTGCTATGAATTTATTATATAATGCTCTCAATGGTAATGAATTTAATAGAGTAATGACTTGTGTTACAGCAAAGGAAATTTGGAATAACTTGGAAGTTACTTATGAAGGAACTTATCAAGTCAAGGAATCAAAAATTTATATTCTTACTCATGAATATGAAATGTTTAAGATGAATGATGATGAATCTATTTCTAGTATGTACACTCATTTTACTAATATCATAAACAGTTTGACAGCTCTTAGCAAAATTTATTCCAAAGTGGAGATAGTAAGAAAAATTCTCAACTCTCTACCAAAACGTTGGGAATAAAAAATGACAGCGATTTTTTAAGTTAGAGACCTCAAGAAACTCGAAGTGAATGAACTCATCGGGTCACTTATCACCCATGAGTACACATTGAAAAGAGGAGAAGAAGAAGGAAAGTCAAAGAAAAACTTGGCACTTAAAGCTGTTCCACATGAAAGTGAAAGTGATGAAGATGGGGAAAATGACGACAAAGATGAAGAAATTGCGATGATAGTAAGAAGAATTCAGAGGTTCTTAAAGAAAAATAAAATTCCTCTAAGGAAATTCTTCAATAAGTTTTCCAAGAAAAATTCAGGTAAAAATAACACTTTAATTTGTTATAAATGCAATAAACCTGATCATATCAAGCCAGATTGTCCTCTGCTAAAGAAAGATCGAAACAAAGGCAAAAAAGTAATGAAAGCTACGTGGGATGATGATTCAAGTAACTCAGATAGTGAAGCAAGCAATGGAGAATCAGCAAATCTTTGTCTTATGGCTAAAGATGACATTGAGGTAACAAATCTTGATAATATTGAAGATCCTTCATATGAAGAATTGCAAAATGTTTTATAAGAGGTATATGAGGAATTTGAAAAATTGGGTATCAAGTATACTGTTTTGAAAAAGAAAAATTCTTCTTTAACAAACGAAATTGATATTTTAAGAAAAGAAAGTATTGTTTTGAAAGATGAAAATCTTGAGTTGAAGAAAAAGAAATCTGATTTAGAAAATATTATTGAAAACTTTACGAATGGAAAAAGAAATTTTGAAAAACTTCTTGGTAGTCAAAGATGTGTTTTTGATAAGGCAGGCTTGGGATATAAGCCAAAACAAAAATACAAATCTTATAAAAACTTCTTTGATAATCCTTCTACATCAAAATCCAATATTCAAAATTCTTTTCATAAAAATAATTTTGTTAAAAAATGATACTATTATAATCACTCAAGTTCTTCATATATGTCACATGCTATTTGCAATTTTTGTAATAGAAATGGTCATAATTATTTTGCTTGTCCTATTAGAAGAAAACATACAATGACTATTAGGGCCATATGGGTACCTAAAAATCTTATTTCTTCTAATACTAATAAATAAAGGACCCAAAGAACTTGGGTACCAGGAATTGTTTTTAATTGCTTTTGTAGGTATGCATGAAGTATTTTACAGGTAAAAATAAATGATTTTTAGATAACGGATACTCAAGATACGTGACAGAAGACAAAACTAAATTCATTGACTTCACTTCTAAAGAAAAAGGATGTGTGATATTTGGAGACAATTCAAAATGGAAGATCATGGAAATAGAAGGAAAGATCATCAAGACTTAGTACAAGATGCAACCAAATAGTGGAAACATGTGAAAGATCATCTAGCGGAATAAATTCTAGGAGAACCT
Organism: Platycarya strobilacea; assembly: GCA_036898215.1. Lineage (NCBI taxonomy): Eukaryota > Viridiplantae > Streptophyta > Magnoliopsida > Fagales > Juglandaceae > Platycarya > Platycarya strobilacea. The sequence goes on from CM072556.1 coordinate 29,897,824, forward strand.
TCACGAGGTGTAAGTACTCGATCATCTCTTAGAAATATTTGCAATCATACTGCTTTTCTATCTCAGATTGAACCTAAAAATATTGATGAAGCACTTCTTGATGAATTTTAGATTCTAGTTATGTAAGAATAGTTTAATCAATTTGAAAGAAATGATGTTTGAACACTTGTTCCTAAACCCAAAAATCATAGTATTATTGGAACAAAATTGGTTTTTAGAAACAAGAAACATGAGTCCGGAGTCATTACTAGAAATAAGGCTCGACTAGTGGTCCAAGGTTTCAATCAAGAAGAATGAATCAATTATGATGAGACATATGCACCAGTCGCAAGATTAGAAGCTATTCGAATGCTACTTACATATGCTTGTTATAAAGATTTCAAACTTTTTCAAATGGATGTTAAAAGTGGTTTCTTAAATGGTTTTATAAATGAAGAAGTATATGCTGAGCAACCTCCAGGTTTTGAAAATCATATTTCTCTAAATCATGTTTTTAAACTCACAAAAGTACTATTTGGACTCGAACAAGCTCCTAGAGCGCGGTACGAGAGATTCAGTAGTTTCTTGATTGAAAAAAGTTTTTTAAAGAGGAAAAATTGATACAACTCTTTTCATTATATACGAAAATGATGATATTCTTTTGATTCAAATTTATGTTGATGATATAATATTCGGTGCTACTAATGAAAATATGTACCAAGTTTTTGCTAAGACTATGCAGGAAGAATTTGAAATGAGCATGATGGGAGAGCTTATATTCTTTCTCGGATTGCAAATTAAGCAAGCAAAAAGTGGGATATTCATCAATCAATCAAAATATATTAAAAAATTGCTGAAGAAGTTTGGGATGGAAGGTGCTAAGGAAACTAAAACACCAATGAGGCCATCCACTAAACTTGATAAAGATGAATCTGGTAAACTAGTTGATTCGAAGGTATATCGAGGTATGATTGGTAGCTTATTATATTTGACAGCCAGTAGACCAGATATTATGTTTAGTGTATGTTTATGTGCACGTTTTCAATCATTTCCAAAATAATCTCATTTGATTGCAGTCAAGCGGATTTTTAGATATTTTGCCAATACCAATGACTTATAGTTATGGTATCCTAAACACACTTCTTTCGATCTTATTAGTTATTCAGGTACCGATTATACTGGTTGCAAAGATGATCGAAAAAGTTTTAGTAGAACATATAATTTCTTAGATCGTGCACTAGTTTCCTAGTTTAGTAAAAAAAAAAAAACAAAATCCTGTTGCACTATCTACTGCTGAGGCAGAATATGTTGCTGCGGGTAGTTGTTGTGCTCAAGTTTTTTTTACATGAAACAACAATTTAAGGATTTTAAACTTATGGATAATCACATTCCAATTAAATGTGATAATACAAGTGCTATAAATTTTTCAAAGAATCCACTACAACATTCTTAGACCAAACATATTGAAATTAGATATAATCTTCTTAGAGATCATGTGCAGAAGTGCGATATTGTATTAGAATTCACTAGTACACATGATCAATTGGCAGAAATTTTCACAAAACCTCTACCAGAAGATAAACTATGCATGATTAGAAGAGAAATAAGAATTATGCATGCCATGAATATCTGCTAGATATTTTTATTCCATTATCTCAAATGACCTACAGAAACTTGAGACGTTTAGCCTCATCATTCAAATGCATTTGCTCCTCATAAATCATCATGCCATCCTTGTCTAAAGGATTAGGCAATCGAAATGCAGAGGCAAGTAAGGATTTTAAATCCTTATTCTGTTGTTTTAAGTCTACTATTTTTTTGTTAGACTCTTGAACAAGTCGTTGAAGAATATCGATCTTCTCATTAAGTTTCTCTATCTCACGGGTTTTTGACTGCAACCGAGTGGAAAAAGCAATAATGGAAGATGAGTATCGAGTCCCGAGACCCACAAGCTCGTAAATAGCATCATGATCTGATTTATTAGTCAAATCAGTGTTTTGATGCTTCATGGCACTTACGACAGATGCAGAAATAGATTGATCACGAGAAGCATTGAAGGAGAATTGATGAGCCATTAAGATTTTGTATAGTAAGAATGAAGATGAACTACAACAATGAAAATAAGATTTGATGCGGATTAGATAAAGTTAAGGATTGCTTTTATAAAGATGGAAATAAGTAGAAGACAAGCTGTCATCTCTTCAAATCTTACTTAGTCAAGCTTACAAGATATGCCGGATGCATATTGTCAAAAGTTACCGAACTAAACTAGCGAGATTAATTATATTTGTCCCTGTTTCTCTCGTGAAACGCTGCCATTATCTGCTGATGTTGACTCTGTGCTTGAACTCTTACTCGTTCCGATTCCTCTATTTGAAGTTTCAAAACACGAGCGAATTCCGTCAAATCTTTATTTTCTTGCTTAAACCTCCTATTCTTTCTGCCTTTATTTGCAAGTTTTTGATGCAGAACAGATATTTGATTGTTAAGTCGATCAACCTCATTTGCCCTCGCTAGTAATCTCCGAGACATGGTCGTAACAGAGGCAGCATATTGAGCACTGAGAGTTCTTGATGCTGCAACAACCTCAGAATCAGTTCTATTTGAAAAATGCATTTCTGCTTCTATCATGGTGTTGACAACCTCATGAGATAAAATGACTGGTTGAGACAGTTCCTGATTCAAATCCGGAAGATTATCAAACGAAATTTTTTCTGCCATTCTATCGTTTTGAATAAACAGAAACTGGATCAATGAATGGGGTGAAAATTTATTTGAGTATCCGACAGGTGAAAACGGTCTTTTAAACAACAACTTTCAAATCTCGATAATATTTAATTTTTCAACAATATCACGCGGATTTAAATCTGCTTTAGCACCGACTGCTAGAGCTAGGCCTCCAACCTTTTCAGGTTTTGTCAGACACGCGTGACTCCGCACCGAATTGCCAGAGTTAGACTTCCAACATTTGCAGGTTTTGTCGGACATGCATGGCTCCGCACCGCATTGCCAAAGCTAGGCCTGCAGCTTTTGCTGTCTTTGTCGGACACGAATAATTTTAATTATTCATCTTCAAATTTCTAAAACATCTAATTCATCAATAACATCAAGCGGATTTAAATCTTCTTCCACACCGAAATGATAAAATTCGGCTTCAACGTTTGCAAGTTTTGTCGGACACGGGTGGTTCTATCTTCTACAGTCTTTCCTAACGCAGCGTTTTATTTGTCTATTGGTTATTGTAGGAATATATCTTATTGAGTTAATTATGATTCCTTTTTAATGATGCCAAAAGGGGGAGAAGTTTCAGATTAGAACTTTAATATTGTTTAAATTGCTAAACTTGTTATATATGCTTGTAATTATATTTATATTTTTGCTTGAAAAACTAACGCACATTCTCAGGGGGAGCTTAAGTATTAATACAGGTTTCAAGTTCTATCAAGTATTTGTCATCATCAAAAATGGGGAGATTGTTGAACCCAAAGTTTCAAGTTTCATGTAAATCTACAAATGGATTTTGATGATAACAAATGAATCCAAAAAATAAAGGAGTCTCAAGCTCAAATTATCCACACAATATAATCAAGCACATCAAGGAAGCAAGCATGAGCAAGAAGGGAACAAGTTCATATTAAAATCATAGAGTAATTTTGTAAATCTCTTAAAAAATTTGAAATTAGGATTAAGGCTCAAAATTAATATTTTATCATAAAGCATTAAAATACATTTTCCACATATGCATGAATATTTTGAAAATTAAATTTGAAAATTTTGAAAGATGATTGATTGTCATCTTTCACATGTGCATGACATGATTAAAAGTTTGAATTTTGAAAATATTAAGATGATTGATTGTCATCTTTCACATGTGCATGTTTTATTTGAATATTTTCAAAAGTGGTAGATACTTTTTTTGTCATATGCAAAAAGTAAAAGATTATGTTTGAATTTTTTGAAAAGTAAAGTGTGCTCCTTTTGTCACATGCAAAAAGTAAAAATATTAGATTTAAAATTTTTGAAAAGTAAATGATGATGTTTTTGATATGGGAATCTTTTCAAATTTGAAATTGAAAAATCATTTGCCTATAAATAGCTCACTTGGGTTTTGCAAAATTCATAACAAGAGCTTACACATCTATTGCTAAGTTTTGCATCATTTTTTCAAAACTCTCATTCTCTCTTTTCTAAAGTTTTGAGTCTTAATTCTTGTTCTTGTTGAGAGAGATATAGGTTGCGCTGTATTGTTTCTATCTCACTCATTGAGGAGTGTACTTTGATAGTCTACCTACTATCAACTCTTGTATTTGTAAAAGGGTGTGTATAACCCTTCTGTGTGTAGAAGGTGTTCTACACGGAAAATAGTTAAATCACTAAGTGTGAGGTGATTGGAAGTGTAGAAGGTGTTCTACATGGGGAATAGTTAAATCACCAAGTGTAAGGTGATTGGAAGTGTAGAGGGTGTTTTACACGGATTCTTTGGAGCGGTGCTGCTCAAAGGTGTAATAGGTTTCTATCTCCACCTAAAGGAGATTGAATAGTGGATTTGGGAATCCTCAAGAGGTAGCTTGAGGCGAGGATGTAGGCAGTGGGGCCGAACCTCGTTAACATACTGAGTTTGCTTCTCTCTTACTCTTACTATTTATATTTATTGTTGTTTCATATTTTATTTATATTTTATATTATATATTTGATTTATAATTGTTATTTTTTTAAATACAACTCAATTCACCCCCCCTCTTGTGTTAGTCATCTGGGCAACAAGTTCAATTCAATTTAGTTTAATTTTAAATTAACTCTAATATACAAATCCTTAATTCTTAAATTACTAAGCTTACTTCAACTCAAGATCTCTTTATACGTGAGACTCACAACTTTTTCTAATTCAATACTTTTTTACACGCAGGACACACAACATTTTTTACTTCTCATAAATAAATCTAAATTCATCTTAAAATCCAAATACATATAAATTCATCTTAGGTGAAATCCCACTAAATACATTTCATTATCTCAACTCACTACTATTCATAAAGAATTTAACGCAGCTCAACATTTTGGTTCAAGTAACTTTATACCTTCCTATATTGGGATCTTACTATCTTAAAAGGAAAATTCTATGGGACACCGAGGTAATAACCCTGGTGCGGCTACGCAGATAACGTGGATGAAAAACGATGCCCATTTTTCATCCACCCCATCTCCCCTCTATTATTTCTCATTTTATTTTTTCCATCTCCTCGAAATAGCCCCCCTCACCCCCTTTCCCTCTGCTTTTTCCCCCTCACCGTCTCTAGGGTTGCGAACTCCTTCTCAGTGGATTCCCTCTGCACGAAAGCCCCCCTCGATGGATTTGCAGCGCACGAACCCTCAAGCCCCCTGGAACCCACAAACCCCAACGAATCTTCACAAACTCTAACCCAGGAATTGAGCTGAACCCAAACCCTAATCCACCCACACAAATTCGTGCTTTTAGTAATTAAATTTCTCAACACCTCCACCGATGGAGAAATAAAATCATAGTATTCATCACCCTACTATTCGTCTCTAACCCTAGAAGACCTCGAGTATCACTTCAAGTAGGGGCGGACCCACGTTCGTAGCTCCCCAAAAATTTTCTAAAAAATTTATCTAATATATATATTTACATATATAATATTAAATTACTCCTCAAATTATAAAAAAAATTAAAAATTACCCCCAAAATTTTATTAAAATTATTCTCTAAAATTTCAATATATATATAATTTTATATTAACTTTTAATTTTATTGAAATTCAAATTTTAACTTACCTAGTTTTATAATTATTTTAACAATCTAATTCTAAAAAAAATAGTTATAAATTTATATGATTGTCAAAATTGATTGATTATACTCATTTATATAATCTCACTCTAACTTAATTATATAATTATGAGATATAGTTTGTTAAAAATTTAACAGCAGTATATCATTAGTCATTAGAAATTTCTTATGTTTATTCTTGATCTATAATTTTTTTTAATCATAAAAAAATATGAGCAAGTTAAGCACAAATAATTCTTTTTTTTTTAAATGTGGATAATTTGAAGAGTAATATGTTTAGAGAGTTCGATAATAACAGAATGTGATACTTCTATCACTAATGAATATCCTTTTGAATTAAATTAAATTATACACACTTTATCGATTGCCCCCCCAAATATAAAATCTTAGTTCCGCCCTGACTTAAGTATTCAACCCACTTACCGATTTCAGAAGTTGCAGTATTCATTAACCATTCGCCACTTCATATGCCCAAGGAAATTGAATCTTATGCACCCCTACTCAGCTACTCCTCTTGATAATTCAAGATTGGTTTCTATACCCAAAAGGTGTGCAAAATCTTCAACCCTAAATCTCTCTGTGCTCGTATTTTTATTTTTGTTTTCAGTTTAGATTTTCATCGTTCAATCCTCACTTCACAAGCAATTAATTTCTATGTTAGCGAATTTTATTCTTGATTCTGATTGTCCATACCTAGATGAAAAGCCCTAAATCTCTGTATATGAGATTTTTGTTGTTGTTTTCGTTTTGGAAAAATGATTATGATTATTATATTTATTTTTATTCAATTTTGGTTTTAGGGAATTGTTTGAGGAATTGTCTTAGGGAAATATATTACAGTTTCTTAGGAAATTGTTAAATTGTTTTCGTAACACCAGGTTTGCATTTTGATAAGTAAGATTTGATGTTATCTCAGGTCTCTTAATTGTTTGAGGATAATTGGTTTTATTATCAGTTCATGAGCAATTAAAAACCAATATCACCATACAGCCACATCTTTCATGCGAGTTTTCAATCTAATTGTTTTCAATCTTGTTGGTAATTAAAAGGCTTTCGCATGATAAGTTTTACTATCTCTGAGTTGGTAGATGATTAGAAAGCTCAGAGTCTAAATGTTTTCAATCTTGTTGGTAATTAAAAGGCATTAGCATGCTAAGTTTTGCTATCTCTGACTTGGTAGATGATCAACAATGGGAAGCTCAAAGGTGCTAAACATCGAGTAGTCACAAATTCAAGCATTTCTCGAACATCGGCTGCCTTCATTTATCCTAGTAAGGACAACATCATAAAACCTGCAAACGCCCCGAAAGTTGAAGATTGTTAGAAAACTGACTTGTCTAGAGTTTGCAATGCTGAAGCACTGATGCAGTTTATAAGCTCCGTGCATGACTAATAATGATGCAAGCTAGAGTCAACGTCAGAATGTCACTATAAATAATGCCACTTATTTGAACTTGTACATTTGTATTAGTTTGGAGTTGTTTTGTATTTGTAGTCTTGTACATTTGTATCAGCCACTGAGCAGTTTGGAGTTGTTTTGTAGAATATGCAAAGTTATTTTGTGAAGTACGCAGTTTTTGAGTTATATATTTTGAAAGTGTTAGAATCTGCATCTTGGATATGTACATTTGATGACTCAAGTTTGTTAAATCTAATGAAATCTGCTTGGTATCTTCTTGAGTGACAAGGAAGGAAACGGTTTGCTTTTGTTTCAATTGGAAATACAATGTAATACATTTATAGCCAAATATTGGAACTTGCTATATATTGACCATATATAACCTGCTATATATTGGAATTGGAACTACAATGTAATATAGGATATCAAATTGAGCTGCTATCTATTGGAACCCATTTGTACAGATTCATCTTCTTGTACAGATTGAGCAAAGTACAAGCTATCAAATTACATACTAGTGCAATATCACACCTGTTATATACCTCTCAAAAAATACATTCAGTCCACAAAAAATACACTAACTATACAAATAAATTCCTGAAATACATTCAAGCTATAAAAATATATTAAATACACAATACATTTTCTAGAATATATTCAGTCTACTAAAAATATACTAACTATATAAATAAATTCTGTAAATAGATTCAAGCTATAAAAATATATTAAATACACAATAAAGTCCCTAGAATACAGACAATCCATTAAAAATACACTAACTATACAAATAAATTCTTGAAATACATTCCAGCTCCAAAAATATATTAAATACGCAACAAAATCCGTAGAATACATTCAGTCCACTAAAATACATTAACTATACAAATAAATTCTTGGAATACATTCAATATATAAAAAATGTAATAAATACACAATAAAATTCCTGGAATACATTCAGTCTACTAAAAATACACTAACTATACAAATAAATTCCTGAAATATATTCAAGCTACAAAAATATGTTAAATACACAATAAAGTCCCTAGAATACATTCAGTCCACTAAAATACACTAACTATACAAATAAATCTTTGGAATACATTCAATATACAAAAAATATATATATAATAAATACACAACAAAATTATTGGAATACATTCAGTCCACAAAAATTCCTGGAATACATTAAACCACAATCCAATAGCACAATAAAAATCCAACTGATTCATTGTACCTCTTCATGACATGATATGATGTATCCTTCTAAAACCCAAACACGAAAAAAAAAAATCCCATATGATCCATATATATACCTAAAAAGATAACATGACCTCAAATATTATGCACAAATTGTATTGCATAACCATTACTTACAAAAAAAAGAGACGACTTTGTCTCAAACCTGCCCAACATGTATGCCAAAAAAAGAGACAAGAATATTGCTTCAAATATATTCGACAATGTCCAAAATACCCAATCCACAACAATAGCGTTGCATTTGAGTTTATCGTTATTATTTCTTCTTCAAGTTATGATCAAGCAAATACTTGGTAGGCTTCCCTACAAGCCATCTAAGTCTGGTGAGAATCGTGAGTTTGGGGGTTCATCCGACCCACCTTCCAATAGTCCCATAAGCACAAGAAGCAGTGACCTTCTAAGTAAAAGGCTTGTAAACTCAAACAGTACAAACCTCATAAGCCCTGACTTTGCTCCAAATTCAGGATATAGTTATGGAAATAAACTTCCCCAAGCTGCCAATCCAAAATCGAATGGAAATATGGTAACAGGTCCTTATGAAGCATTGCCAGCATTTAGAGATGTATCCAGCTTTCAGAAACAGAACTTGCTTATTGGAAAGCTGAAATTGTGTTGTGTTGTCTTTCACTTCACTGATCCAACGAATAACCTGAAAGAAAAAGATATCAAGCAGCAGACGTTGCTTGAGCTGGTGGGTAGTCACGGCGACCACGCACGATGACAAAACATGGAGACGAGAGATGAGCTGGGCGGAAAATGGATTTTCTCTCTGCGTAGCTTCCAAACGTGAGTGTTCCCTCCCTTTCCCGTTCTATTTCTCATTTCCCCCTTCTTTTTTATTCGTTTCCTTCTAAAAAAATAAAGTAGTAAAATTCCTCTACCGCATGGTTGCAGCGGGATCCCCTTCCGGAGATCCCTATTAAAAGAAACTTCATCACAAAAAAAAATTGTAAAAACATCGAATCAGACCGATTGTTCTAGACCGAAATCGGATCGGATCGGATCGAATTTCTTTACATGAATTGATTAATTTCGGTTCAGTCTAAAGGATTTCTATCCCTGAATCGGATCGGATTGAATCCCATATATATATAAATAATATATAAATTATAATATTAATATTAATATATAATATATAATATATATACTCTTATAATATTAACATATTATAATTTATTAGTTGGCTAGTTGTAGTATAAAAATATAAATTATAATATATCTATATAGAATATCAGTAATAACTTATAAGTAATAAGTATATTATTATTATTTAATATATTACTATTAATTTTTTACTATTTACTAACATATAAATATATATATACTAATGTAATAGTATTATTAGTTATAATTTACTAATATACTTAATATATAATATATACTAACATATTAATATATAATATATACTCTTATAATATTAACATATTATAATTCATAATAATTAAATTTGGGTCAAAAAAATATTTGATCATTGTAGAATTTTAGATTAAATTTATTCTATTAAATTATATGGAGTACTCCTGGACCGGACCAGACCTCCCCTAGACCGAATTGGACCGGATCGACATGGACTGAACTTCTGTTCGGTCCGGTCCAGGATGAGAGGTTTCTTGGACCGAATGAAACCGATCCACAAATTTTCGGACCGGACCGAACCATTTACACCCTTAATCACAAATTTTCATCTCCGCAATCGTCATTGGTATATTTATCACAATAAACATATGTAAAGTTGTCAAACTACTCATATCACTATATTAAACTCTCTAATATTATAAGAAAATTACTTATTTGTAGTAAGTGATTTTCTACCAAAATAACTATTATATGTTGAAATGAGTCTATTTTTGACTTTTTATTGTGAATAGTTATATTCTCACAAGTAATTTGTTATAAACACTCATTTTTCTTATAGTACTCTTAAGACCTTCTTTACGAGTTCTAGTTTGTTGATCCAAGTCTAATTCTATGAGGATGCTGCTTATAAATACAAAAAAATATTGCTACCAGATGCTTAATGTACCACATCGTTTGGAATTACAAGAATAATTTGTGTGACAATAATTATACTCTATTTTTAAGTCATTTAAAGGGCATCCATCTACTCTTGTTACTTGCACTCCTAATTTCGGACAAATGTTTTTTTAGAAAGACCCAAGATGTCAATATCTTTATTGTTTTGTTGAAATTTTGAGAATATATAATGAGATTTGAGATACAGATCCATGTAAAATAGGGCTTTAACGTTGCCACTTGGTTTAAAATTCGAAAATCCAATGAATCCAGACGGTTATCTGGATTTAGGCACATTTTGGAGAATATGATGAGCACGTGAATAAAATAACTACAACGTACAAAAGTTCAAATTTATGTATACAACAAAAGAAAAGATAATTAAATTAAAGTGAAATGATTAACTACAAGTACTACCTTCTCATAAAAGTTCATTCTAATAAATTATGATCAGTCATAGTGAAACTTAATAGCCCGTGACCAACGGGCTGCTAACCCAGCTCCATCGACCATTTTTCATGAAAACAATCATTTACTTCGAAGGAATGACCTGGAATCTTGAACGCAAAAATGAATGATTTATGAAAATAATACTCATGGAATCTGGTTGGGTACGATCATGTTGAAGGAAGACTAAGGTTTTGTTTGTTTTTTTAAATACTAATCTTCTTATTTTATTTAATTATTATAATTTTTTTAAATTTTTACATAAAATAAAATAAACAATTCAATTTATTCAAATTTTAAAATAAAAATAATATTAAAAAATATATATTCTATCAAATATTTTTTTTAATTTTTAATTATTATCTCAACTCATCTTAAAACAAATAAACCTAAGGATTTTGTTTTGTAAGATAGGTTGAAGATTTTGGGCTTAGGGCTTACATGAAAGTAGAAGTTACGGGACTTTTACTCGAATTTTTTACTTAAACATTATACTTTTTTTAAGTTTTCTAACAAAATACAAAAAATAATACTATTTTTTTTTCAATTTTAAGACAAAAATATATTAAAAAAATATTTTAACAAGACTTTAGTTTTATAATATCTTAATTTAATTTTTTCATTTTTCCTTTTCCAAAACTCAATAAAACTTATTTACTCAAACCATTTAATTTCTATTTGTAAAATTATAATGTCATCTCATTTTGCAAACATCTCAATTTTACTTTATTTTTTTTCATTTCTATCTTGGTGCATGCAAAAATGGAAACCTTGTGAAGCATTTAGGATGGAGAAAACCTTTTATCAAGTCCGACTGTAAGTCCCACAAATGCAGCCCTCCAAATTTATTGTCACGTAGGCTTCTCACTAACATTACTGTGGTGCAACACCACATGGAATCAGCCCATAACCCCAATGCATCGACCAGAACCGTTCCCTTTCGAATCAATCAAAAACGTTCCCACCCTTCCCTTCCCCTTCGCATCGCCCCCCTCCCCACCTCCCCTTCGCACAATGTAGCAACCCCTCCCCTTCACAAGGCCTCTCTCCCCATCTCCTGCACAACGAAACAGAGCAGCACGCCATTGTTGCTGAATTTCGAAGAAGTGTTCTCGGAGGTTGAAGTGTTGAAGAAGACGTAATCCTCGACACCGTCCGGTTTGCTCTCTCACCATTTAAATTGAAAATCCTAAAATAGATTTTTTCATATCATTATGGTTGGGCGAAATCACGAAACTCATGCTTTATTGTTAATGTTTGCTTGGAATATAAATCATGAAACCAATACTTTACTGTTAATGTTTAATGTCTGCTTGGAATGTAAATCACAAAACCCATGCTTAGAAAGTGTTTGCTAAATGTTCTAAGAAAAAAAATTATTAGCAAAATGGACCAAAAATCCCGACATACATTTTGGTTATATGTATTTCAATGTTGGATAGTAAATGAAGACTAAGACCCAAACATATTAAGCTCAACTGTTGTACTTTGGAGCTGTTAAAAAGAAACCTCCAAAGCTGGTGTTCTCACTGAAGTTCATGAATATTGGTTGTCCCAACCATAGTGAGGCACCACATAATCAGATGCATTTAACATACATGCAACATAGTGAGGCACCACATAACAAAGCTGGTGTTCCCAACGCAAGTTCATACATGCATGTTTGCTAAAAAATATGTATACTCATGATTCAAAATATCAGAAAAATAATTCCTTTCAACTTTAGTCGTATAAACTCTTTTTTGCCCAAAATATGCTTTTATTGTTCAATTTGGGGGGCCACGGGAGCCTATTTCCCCCCGCCCCCCTCCCCTCCCCTCCCCTCCCCTCCCCTCCTCTTTTTATCATATAGATGTTATTAGGGTTGCAAACAATCCGATCAAAGTCGAGTTCGAGTCGAATTGAGTCGAGCTGAATTTAAATAACTTGAGTTTGAGTTTGAGTCAAGCTAAGAATTTTTCGAGTCGAGCCGAATTCAAGCCGATAAAAAATGAGCTCGAGTCGAATCGAGTTATTTATCGACCTTTGTTATTACTTTCTAACGATCCTCACGAACCGAACCGAACTCAGTCGAATAACTACTCTGAGTTGCTCACTTTTCATAAATATTTGACTCAATACTTTTTTTGTGAACTTAATATAATATTATTGTAGAGAAACAAAATATTACTTCTATATAAAGTAACAAAATATATTACTTATACAAAAATATTAAAAATAATATATATAACACATAAAATATATACAATAAAAGCATATATATTCTTATGAGCCCAAAACGAGTCGAGTCGAATTTATACGAATTTTGTTCACGAACCTAAACCGAGTCGAGTCGAGATTATACGAGTTTAACTCGTTTAATATTCAAACCAATATTAATGGTCACGAACAACTCATTTATTAAATGAATCGAGTTCGAATCGAGTTTATATAAGTCGAGCCCAAATTGTTCACGAGCAGTTCTGTTCATTTGCAGGCCTAGATGTTATGCTTGTTCTACAACATTTGCCTTTCATTTTGTCTATACCTGTCTTGGACTCTGAGGAGAACTTAAGGTTTTGAATATACAAAAACAAGAAGATAGGCTTGTGGGTCATGTTGTCAATTTAACTTGAACACTAAGAACTAGTTTTTGTGAACCCGTGTTGTGTTCTCCCAGAATCTTAAAGGCGAGCTAATATATTTAGCATGTCACATAAACACGTAATTAGGATTGGATTGAATGATATAAACGTCTTACCTTATCCAAAAAGTGAAGAATATATGGTAAACCAGTTCATTATTGCAGAAGTATGCCATTATTTGGACCCTATAATCTGATATAAAATTTTCTTTTTGACAGTAAATGAGGAGTTCAAATTCTCATTCCAGTTCAATTTCATCGACTACGAAAGGGGAAGACAAAGCTATTTTAAAGAAACCACTTTGCTATTGTGGCTGCTAAGCAAAGTTACGGGTTTTGAGAAATGGAGAAGAAGTACAATAGAGTCTTGACTGTATTAATTTTTTCATGGTTACTTTTTTCATTTTGGTTTGTGTTGCAATTTTGGACATGTTTTGGTTAGTGCAATGAGAACTTTGGACATATTTTGTGAATTTTTCAATGGAACTAAGGTTATGATGAATCTGTTTCTTTGGTTTCAATGAGAACTTGAGTTCTATCTTCACTACTCATCCATACAAATATCCAAGGAACAACACCTCATCAAGATATGATCAGTCCAATACACACAGAACTAAATATGAAGCAAAAGCAAGTGCTGCCCACAGAAGATCCAGCGTGCTCATTAACCAATACACAGTCCTAACTTATGGTCATGATTCCATAAATTTGCATGAAGCTGGGGTAACATGATCAATCCAATATACAGTCATTCTCACTTTTTTACAAGGAGCTTTTAAATTAGGATCATCAGGTAGGGTAACATCAACTATGAAGAAATGGTAAAGCTGAGAAATATATGACAAAATAAAATATTCTCATTCATTTAACTTGAAAGAAGTCACATTCTCTTATTTTGGAATTCCTCAAAAAAATACCAACATCAACACTTGTTTGTAATTCCTCATAATCACAAAATAAGAAAGATATAAAAAAAATTACTGAGATTCTTTGCTAAAGACGCATATACAAAAAAAGACTATGACATAAAAGTAGCAATCCACTCTTTCAAAGCTCCCAATCTTCTACATTCCTCCCTATCACATTAAAATAAGGTCGGGTTAAATTAACTATACGATAAATAGAAGTAAGAACAAAAAGACATTGATAAGGTGAATTTAACATAATGTTTTGGGAGCAAAAACATAATGTTTTGGCTTTATTTTTTTGGCAGCCAACGCAAACAACAAATTTGTACTATTTTAAGACTATGACAAGGCAGTAGCTATTTTGTTCGAAATAGTACTGGGAAAAGAAAACGAGTGCAAAGTAAGAAAATTGTTTAAAGCGAATCTAACAAAAAATTTGAAAACTTGGTGGAACTGAGTAGATAGTTCATGCTTTGGAAGGACATGTTTCTCTCAGTAACATTTATACCTCGTAATGCTTATATTTGATGTCAGAAATATAGAAAACAATCTCTTTTGATGCACTTCACATAGTAAAACTGACATCCAAACTCTGTTTCGGTGATCCATTTTATTGTATCATTACAACCACAATGAATAAAATATTTTGTGTTTCTCAAATTTCAACTTTGAATATAGTGAGCAGAAATGGAAATCACAAAACCCAGTAATATAAGCCTCCCCTGATAACCCATATTTTTCCCAATCTAACCCTAATCACATCAAATTGCATGAGAACAATACAAATGGAAATCGCGAAATGTAGAAATTACAGAAGAAATGCCATTTTGAACTGCACTTACGATTTGAAACTCGGACGTGGCTTGGATGAGGGGCAACAGAGACAGATGAATGAGAGAAGGACGAAAAGGTTTTCCCTTTGGAGATTTCTGGGACTCGAACGCGTTGCCAATGAAAGAATTCTGAAATTTGAACATGTATCACATACATGAAATTGCATATAAAGAAATCAACTTACATGAAATCAATTTAATACCACATACACAAAATCGCATAAAGAAATCAACATATACGAAATCAAGAATACCATTTGGATTGGAGATACGGTTGGTGAAATCTGCAGAACTCGGGCGATGGAGGTCTTCTTTGGAGATACCGACAGAAAGGTCCATAAATGGGTTGACGAAAAGGGGATTGGAGCGACGAAAATGGGCAAAATCTGGATGGAGCGATGGAAGTTGATGCGTCGACAGTAGCAATTTTTTTTTATATCACCGGCGGCGAGATTGCTCTTGTAGAGGATTTCTTGGTGATGTTGTTGGTTCGAGGGAATGAGTAAGATGGAAGTCGCGAAGCTTGAATCCATTGTATGGACGTTTCTATCCCATGCATCTGAAATCATTTCTTATTTGGTGAAATAAGTAACGTGTTTCCATCTTATTGGAGGGCTGCATACACCCCTAATGCAGTCGAACCATATAGAAGACAGACTCTCAAGGATATTGCATCCAAGAACAAGACGTGATGCTCGAATTATATGAATAGATGCCAAGTAGTGGTGGAGTTAGAGATTTGTTTGAAGGAGTTGAAGTAAAGTTAAAATAAAATATATAAAATATTTTTTATTTTATTTATATATAATTTTTTATGTAGTATAAAATAATTTGATAATAAAATTTATAATAAAAATAAAATATGTTAAACATAATTTATGTATTAAAAAAATATATAATATGTCAAGAATATGTTATCATAATAAAAATATATTAAAAATTATCAAATTTTTTTTATTTTTATTTTTATTTTTATCTATAAAAAATATATCATCATATTATTATATCATTTTATTTTATATGAGATGTATTTTATTTTTAAATTAGATTAATTTTGTAGAAGGGCGTCAAAATAATTTTTAAAAAATAACTAACACAAAATAAAATTAATATTATCTTATAAAATTATAAAAAAAAATAAACATATCTTATTATGTTATGAAACTTAAAGAAAGGAACTACTATTGCAAAAGAGAAATAAGAAATTCTCTCTGAAACTCTTAAGAACTGAAACTTTCTTTCTCTCTCTATTTTTTCTTATGAATTTCATTACAACTGAAGCCTCTATTTATAGGCTTTGAAATTACTATGCAAGTTACTATGCAAGTCACTATGCAAATCACTATGCAGAATTTAAAATAATAGTGGTGGGGTCATTCACATAATTTAGTGGTGGGACAGGGGGCGGCTGATGATTTCGTTCGTTCATTTCACTCCCCTTTGAATGACCGCCAATAAAAAGTCTACCTCGTTAAAACCTTGCCAAGTAAAAATCCAGTGGGAAGAAAAACTAATGGCGAAAGAAAAAGAGTACAGTCTTCTTATGTATCCACAAGTGTTTTAAGATTGCCTCATTAAAACCTTGCAGAGGAAAACCCAGTGGGACAAAACCTCAGCGAAGGAAAAAGAGTACAATCAGCACATTTACTCCCCCTGAAAAGTGCATGACAAAAGATCTTTGAGTTTTCGCATTCCAATGTTATGCACAATCTTCTTGAATGTGGAAGTTGGTAACGCCTTTGTGAATAAATCTGCCAGATTATCACTAGATCGTATCTGCTTGACATCAATTTCACATTTTTCTTAAAGTTCATGAGTATAAAAGAATTTCGGTGAAATATGTTTGGTTCTGTCACCTTTGATATATCCTCCTCTGATTTGAGTGATACAAGCAGTATTATCTTCATATAAGATTGTTGGGCTATTATCGATCATAGGAAGTCCACACTTTTCCTAGATATGTTGAATAACTGATCTCAACCAAATACACTCTCGACTTGCTTCATGAATAGCAATGATTTCTGAGTGATTTGAAGAAGTAGCAGATAGTGTCTGCTTAACAGATCTCCATGATATGGCAGTATCTCCATAAGTAAATAAATATCCAGTTTGAGATCTACCTCTGTGTGGGTCTGAAAGATAACCTGCATCTGCATACCCAATCAATTCTGGACTTGAACCACGTTGATAAAATAATCTCATATCAACCGTACCATGAAGGTAACGAAGGACATGTTTAATGCCATTCCAATGCCTTCGAGTTGGTGCAGAACTATATCTTGCAAGCAGATTAACTGAGAATGTAATATCTGGTCGAGTGCAATTTGCAAGATACATCAAAGCTCCAATTGCACTGAGATATGGTACTTCAGGACCAAGAATTTCTTCATCGTCATCACAAGGACGGAATGGATCTTTCTTCACATCAAGTGTTCGAACAATCATTGGAGTACTCAGGGGATGAGATTTGTCCATATAAAAATGTTTTAGGACTTTCTCAGTATACATGGACTGATGAATAAAAATTCCATTTGGCAAGTGCTCAAGCTGCAGGCCGAGACAAAGTTTTGTTTTGCCAAGATCTTTCATTTCAAATTCATTCTTTAAATATATAGCGGTTTTTTAGATCTCTTCAAGAGTTCCCACAATACTTAAATCATCAACATAAACCGCAATAATGACAAATCCGGATTCTGATTTCTTAATAAAAACACATGGGCATATAAGATTATTCTCAAATCTTTCTTTCAATAGATATTCGCTTAAGCGATTATACCACATGCGTCCGGATTGCTTCAACCCATATAAAGATCTTTGTAGTCTGATTGAGTACATATTTATAGATGTACTTGTAGATATTTCAGGCATCTTATATCCTTCAGGGATTTTCATATATATGTCATGGTCTAAGGATCCATATAAATATGCAGTGACCACATCCATCAACCGCATTTCTAATCCTTTTGTAACAACCAGACTAATCAAAAATCTAAATGTGATTGTATCCATAACGGGAGAGTATGTTTCTTCATAATCAATCCCGGGTTTCTGCAGGAAACCTTGTGCAACAAGCCGTGCTTTGTATCGCACAACTTCATTTTTTTCATTACGTTTTCGTACAAATACCCACTTATATCCAACAGGCATTACACCCTTTGGTATTTGGACAACAGGTCCAAATACTTCTCATTTTGCTAGCGAATTTAATTCAGCTTCAATAGCTGTTTGCCATTTTGGCCAATCATTTCTACGTCGACATTCTTCGACGCTTTTTGGCTCACTTTCTTCATTACTTCTGGTAATGTCAAGGACCATTTTATATAAAAATATGTTGTCGACAACAGTTTTATTTCTATCCAGAATTTCTCCAGTTTTCATGAAATGTATTGAGATCTCATTATTTTCAGGTACCTATTCCTCTTCAGGGGAAAACATTTCATGACACACCTCTTCAGGAGGTCCCTTTTTAGGAGATTTATACTCTTCGAGTTTCCTCTTCAGGAGGTTCTGGAATAGAAGATTTAAGCTCTTTAGGAGCACCAATTATATTTGTGGCCTGTATTGTGGGTACGTGTTCTTCAGGAACACCAAATTCATTTTGTATTCTTTTCCTTCTGGGAATTTTGTCTTTTGCACCAATAGGTCTTCCACACTTCAGGCGTATTTTAGATTCACCTATTGCTGCTTTGACAATTTGTCCTTCAGGGATTTCAATCCTTGCTGGAGTATTAACAGCAGGAATATAAAATTTTACTACACCTTTAGTGTCAGTAAATACATCCGGTAACTGATTTGCAACATTTTACAAATGAATAATCCTTTGAACTTCCCGTTTACATTCATTTGTAGGAGGATCAAAATGAGACAGGGTCTTATTATCCCAAGTAATATCTTGTCGTGCTTCAGGCACCGACTTTTCTTTACCCATTAACGAAAAATTTGATTCGTCAAAATGACAATCCTCAAAACGTGCTTTAAACATATCCCCTGTAAGGGGTTCAAGGTATCTAATAATGGATGGAGAATCAAAACCAACATATCCCAAGTCTACGTTGAGGGCTCATTTTTGTACGTTGTGGAGGTGCAATTGGAACATATACAGCACATCCAAAAGTACGAAGATGAGAAATATTTGGTTGTTGACCATATGCAAGCTATAATGGAGAATATTTATGATATGCAGATGGTCTAATGCGAATTAGAGATGCTGTATGAAGTATAGCATGTCCCCAAACAGAAATAGGTAGTCTTGATTTCATAAGTAAAGGTCTAGCGATTAGTTGAAGCCTTTTGATCAAAGACTCAGCTAAACCGTTTTGTGTGTGTGTATGGGCAACAGGATGTTCAACATCTATTCCTATTGACATGCAATAATCATCAAAAACTTGAGATGAAAATTCATCTGCATTATCCAATCGAATGGTCTTAATTGGATACTCAGGAAATTGTGCTCGTAGTTTAATTATCTGAGCAAGAAATCTAGCAAATGCAACATTTTTAGTGGAAAGAAGACAAACATGTGACCATTGACTAGATGCATCAATTAAAACCATAAAATATCTAAATGGTCCACTTGATGGATGAATAGGCCCACATATATCTCCGTGAATCCTTTGTAAAAAGGATGGAGATTCAACAATGATTTTTTAGGGAGATGGTCTAATAATTAACTTACCTTGAGAACACGCAGAGCACGGAGATTCATTGGGTAGAAATATCTTTTGATTCTTTAAGGGATGCCCATGCGAATTTTCAATAATTCGTCTCATCATTATAGAACCCGGATGTCCAAGGCGATCATGCCAAGTCATAAATACTTTAGGGTCAATGCACTTCTGGTGCATTACCACATATGATTTAATTGTTCTCATTTTTGTATAATACAATCCAGAACATAGAGCAGGCAGTTTTTCTAATACGAGCTTCTGGACCGATACTGTTTTAGTAATAAGAAGATGCTCTTTACTGCCTTCATTGGTCGTTTCAATATGGTAATCATTACGACGTATATCTTTGAAACTCAATAAATTTCTTCTGGATTGTGAAGAGAATAGAGCATCATCAATACAAAATTTGGTGCCATTAGACAACACAATATAAGCTATTCCGGAACCCTCAATTAAATCCGATGAACCTGATATGGTATGGACATAGGCTTTACTTAGTGTTAGATTTTGAAAATATTTCTTTTCTTTGAGAATTGTGTGAGTTGTAGCACTGTCAGCCAGACATATATCTTTATCATTCAACTCAGAGATAAAAAGCTCATCAATGTGATCCATGATTTTACAAAATATACAAAACTTTTATTATTGATAGAAAGAAAATATATTAATTGAATGGAACACTTCCATCTCCAATTAAGTGTTCAATACTACCATCAGGATGATTAAAGAAATCAGATACATCAAGATGAGTAACGTCTACATCTACTGAATCTAATAAATCATCTGATGGTTCTACTAAATTTGTTTCATGCACTTTATTATTTCCTTTAATAGAAGCTTGATATAAATCAGCTAAGTGCCTGGCCGTACGACAGGTACGTGACCAATGTCCAGTCATTCCACATCTATGGCACACCTCTTCACTTTTCTTTGAAGAATTATTCTGAGGATTTTTACCCCTCTCTGAATTGTACCACTTCTGGTGATATGGTATATTATAATCCCTTTTAATGTTGTCACTCCTGGGACCAACATCTCTATAATTTCTCCTACCACGTCCACGCCTCCGATTTCTTCTAAAGGATGCACCATTCACTTCTGGGAATGATGCAAACCTATTACCATTCACTTCAGGGAATGATATTGAGCCAGTAGGGCGTGACTGGTGGCTTTCTAATAAGAGCTCATTATTCTGCTCAGCTACTAGAAGACATGATATAAGTTCAGAATATTTCTTGAACTTTCTCTCTCGATACTGCTGCTGCAGGAGCACATTCGAGGCATGAAATGTAGTAAAAGTCTTCTTTAGCATATCTTCATCGGTGATTTTCTCACCGCATAATTTTGATACTGAGCTTATTTTAAAAAGTGCGGAATTATACTCACTAACACTTTTATAATTTTGCAACCTTAGGTGCATCCATTGAGAACGAGCTCTTGGGAGGATGACAGTCTTCTGGTGTTCATACCTCTCCCTTAAATTGTTCCACAAAATATAGGGATCTTTTACAGTGAGATATTCAGTTTTCAATTCTTCATGAAGATGGTGGCGAAGGAAAATCATTGCTTTAGCACGTTCCTGCAGGGATGCTTGATTTCCTTCTTTAATAATTTCTCCCAGGTTCATTGCATCAAGATGTATTTCAGCATCAAGTATCCAGGATAAATAATTTTTCCCAGATATATCAAGAGCAACAAATTCTAATTTTGTAAGATTTGCCATTTTCTACACATATAAATAATAAATATGCGTATCTCAAAAAATATATTTATAAATTCACACAGATAATCATCAATAAAATATATCAAAGATTTCCAATAATATATTGAAAAACTTATAGAGGAATAAGGCCACTAGCTTCAGAATTGGCAGAACCGTCGTGCTGATAACGTGTTATGAAATTTAAAGAAAGGAACTACTATTGCAAAAGAGAAATAAGAAATTCTCTCTGAAACTCTTAAGAACTGAAACTTTCTTTCTCTCTCTATTTTTTCTTATGAATTTCATTACAACTGAAGCCTCTATTTATAGGTTTTGAAATTACTATGCAAGTTACTATGCAAGTCACTATGCAAGTCACTATGCAGAATTTAAAATAATAGTGGTGGGGTCATTCACATAATTTAGTGGTGGGATAGGGGACGGCCGATGATTTCGTTCGTTCATTTTATATTATTCTTTTTAAATTATATTTTTTTATTATAAGGAAGGCGCCCGTGAGGAGGGGACCCTCTTCCCAACGTGGGTCTGCAACTCTGCCCAACAAGTGCTTTTGAATTAATGTTTTCAAAAATCCATCATTTGTATATTAATTGGATTGAATTGTACCAACCAACATTTTCTTTAATGTTTTTAAATAAATTATTTGGTGTGAAGCTATCTGAAAATAGCAGGTCATGTGAATTAATTTCCATTTCAATAAATTCCCAAAAAGAAAAAGCAAAATCCCATATCCCGACCCGACCAGCTGGGTTCGTTGGATCGGACGGGTTTGGCACGTTTAGATAGGCTCATTAGGCCTAAAATTGACTTCGACGGATCGGATTGCAGGCCTAGTGACAGAAAATAAAAGACTTTTGAGTTAATAACCCTTTTATTTATTGAAACTTTAAAATTTAAAATTTTGAAAAATTTAGTAATTAAAAAAAAAGTATTAGATTTTCTTTTAACTTTATAGATAATTGACAAATATAAGTAAAGAGTTCTTAAAAAAAAAAATTAAAAGAAGAAGTAAAGAGTCTTTTAAATGTACTCGATCTATTTCGGATTAATAAAACCAGTCAAGCAAGCCCAGTCAAACAGCCCATACATAGTACAGAATCACAGATCCAAGATTTTGGGCATACCAAGGGAATTAGGGTCCAACTCATTTACCGAAACTAATTTAGGCAACGAACGAGTGTCTTCTCTTTTGGTTTATTCTTTGATAAATGATTTGTGCTCGGACACAATTCATGGAATTGTAAATTGGCTAAAAATGTGTAAGATTTTAAATGCATATATTATAACTCTTTTGTGACTGATGTTAGATCTAGATTTAGAGTGTGCAAATTCCGTACACCTCTTTTAAAAAGTAGTAAAATTTACTATTAAAAAATTAATTTTTTTCATAAGAGTTTTATGTTTATTCACTTTTTTCAAATGGTATATAGGAGACTTACACACTCTAATTAGAACTTCAAATATCATTTCTTATAGTGCAATAATTTAGATTTTACAAGTTTTGGATCTAATAAAGGCCATACCTTGGTACAAAAGGAGTTGCTATTGTTGGTGAGAATAGAATAAGATTTTAAGCTTTACTCACAGTATTGGTATTGGTTTTATCAAAAATCAAGCCAAATATAAAATTTGATTTTTTATTCAAAATTCTTCTGTATTGGATTCATCAAACCAAACCCTTTGAAATTTTGAGCTACAGTATCATCTCGTTTTTCTTCATATTTGATAGTCCACTATTCACAAGCCAAACTATTTGTTTAATGCCTTTTAATCTCCCACACTTCTTTCCCTTATTTTCTTCTTATGTTTGGTACATTTTAATCTCTAAAAAATATTACTATATTATTATTTTGATGAATCTAATGATGAATTCAATGTGAAATTATGGATGTTGAGATTTTGAATGAATAGAGAACTTGTACTTTATATCTAAACTTGAAGATGATTTTGATGAAATCAATGTGAATATTCTCAAACACCCTTTTATAGAAGTAGTACTAAGGTGCTGCCTAGTAATGACCTTGGGTGTGCCCCCAGTCAAATTCTCTTTCACTATTTTTATATTGATATAAAAAAATATTAATATACTGATAATTTTTTTTTTTATATAATAAGTAAAATAAAAAG
Organism: Platycarya strobilacea; assembly: GCA_036898215.1. Classification (NCBI taxonomy): domain Eukaryota; kingdom Viridiplantae; phylum Streptophyta; class Magnoliopsida; order Fagales; family Juglandaceae; genus Platycarya; species Platycarya strobilacea. The sequence goes on from CM072556.1 coordinate 29,921,606, forward strand.
ATCGGGTCAAATCTCGTGAGACTTCGTTCACCGCCTATTCTCACTCACAAGGTATCACAATAGTGAATGGGAGAGGATCATATCAACAATTGCTCTGGACAACATGCAAGAACCTTATATGCTGCTCAATTGAAAATGGGATGGAAGCGGTTGGCATGGAAAGATCATGGGCCGAAAAACACCATGATTTGATACAATTACTGGATGGAGGGGTGAATATGTAGCAGCGTGTGTGGGTGAAGAAGGTCCTTTTTGGATTTGGAATTCATTTAATCCCATTATTATAATTTTTTCAAATCTTCACATAAAATATAATAAATAATTCAACTTTTTAAATCTCAAAATAATAATAATATTAAAAAATATTATCTTAATAATATTTTATTCAATTTTCAAAACTCATTATAACTCATCTTATCTCAAGTCACTATCCAAACCATATCTTAAAAGTAGAAGTCTTAAATATTTTAACATGAAATAATCTTATTGGGATTTTCAATTTTTCATGATCCATAATATTAAATAATAATAGTTACAGAATGTGTTTCATTTTATTTTATTTTAATAGAGAATCTGATATAAATATGAGAGAATGATTATCCTAACAACTTTACATCCAAATATCTCTCGAAGGTGAAAACTCTTAGCCCTATTATTAAATAGAATTCTAGCTATAATGAAATCTAGAGTTGTTTGCATCCCAATATAACTTATTAAGAGATCGATTTGAATTAGTATAAACCCTTATAGATATGGGTATATGGGATATTGAGTTTTAACAAACTTTTAAGATTCTCTCATTTGGTCCATATGTCTATAAAAAGTATTTTTCGTTCATGAGTTTATTATAAAAATTTAATCATATTCTACACGTTCATTTCCAAAAAAATTTCCTAATTCAAAATACATAATATGAGTTCTATAATATCAATGTCGCATAAGCTACTAATAGGAGTCATGATAGTGCTCTTTTGTATGATCAATAAAATTTCTTTTATGACTTAATTTAACATGATATTTAATTGAGATAATTAAGGTTAATATTGTAATGCATTGGGTTCCATTTCATATTATCTTGCCATCATTTCTCCACATCATTAAATGTATATATAAAGTGAAAACACAAGACAACATATACAGCCATAATGGATATTCTTAATGTCCAATAAGACAGTACTTAGCATATAAATGATCTTGTTAACATATGGATATTGGCATAATATCCATTTTTTTACACGTTCATTAAACTATAGTATTGATAGATTATATGGACGTTATTTGTTTCTATATATTAGCCTTAACACTTCATGTTTATGATTTTATTAAATAGTTATTATTTGGAGAAAAATATTTGGATGAAGTATTTCAATACATTCTTAGCAGTTTGGTTATAAAGTCAACAATTTCAAATCTTAAAATTAATTTTCTCAATTATATGTCATACATTGTAGTCTTAAAACATGTCACATACCAAGCTTCTATTGACATGAATCAGTAAGAAATTTGTTTTGTACATTTCGATAAAATTATTGTGGGGGCACTCCTATCATTATGTACTTGATTCTAAATACTATATTCGTTAATCTATATCGAATAATTTTATATAGAATTGATTTTAAAGAGTCGATAGTAAGTCGGCTTTGATTTTAAATCAATGAAACTCATTAAATTCATAGAAATGAGGTTGAAGTTGAGGGAATTATTATTATTTTTTAAAATTAAAGTTGAGTCTCCATCGACTCTCTAAACTCAACTCCTTGTAAAACTACTCATCTTCCTGGATGCCCAACGATCGGAATCTCTGACGCACGCACCCACACCTCGACCAAAAAATAATAAGAAGTAAAAATACGAAAATTTCTCTAATCTTGTTAGCTTCATTTCGACTATACAACCATGACCCATTAACCACTTTCATGCTAAACTCACCGAGTGGAAAACAAATCCATTTAAAAGTCGGAATAAAGATTATGCTCTCTATAATGTTAACATGTAATATTTAAAAGAATCAAGATTAAAATTTAAAAATTCTATTACATTGCAAACCATTTTTCACTGTATTAATTGTGTAAACTATCTATTATTTACACTGATAAATAAAAACATTTCAAAAGAGATTTTTCAATATTTCTAGCCCCTTACACCTTCAACCTCAATGGTTTTTGGATTACTTTTGCGTGGTTTAATACATATTAATCCAATTAGAATTTGGAATTTAAGCTATATATGGCAGAAATCTGATTTGAGAAAACATCTGCATCATTGCTCAAATATTATATAAAACTATAAATTGTTTAAAATTTTGACGTTGATGTCATGTTTTGCATATCTATGGCCGACTTCCAGTAGCTAGGGATATTTAAACAGAACTTGTAAAAAGTTGTAGAAGAGAGGAGAAAGGGTGGCTCAAGAGGTGGTTGAGGAGGCCCTATTTCTTAAATAAGTAAATGTCGTGGTAAGCCTTTTTTTCAAAAGAAAATTAGGGAGCTTTTTCACTTGGGGATTTTGCTACTTATATTCTGTGCGTATAGGGTATGGACCATACCTATCCTTGTAGAATCCATATCTTTTTTGTCATTCTTCTGTCATGATCTCTTAAATGTGGGATGAACCGTACGACTGTGTAATTATAAGACCAAAGTGGCGCAGTCATGAATGCTCTTTGGCCTCCCCATCTTGCTTCACTCTCAAGTTTTGCTGGCTATCCATTGATGCCACCCCGCTAGTAGATTTACATTCCATTTTTCTTCTCATAACATTTTGCACAAATACCTGAGGGCACGCTTGGGTAAGTTGATCATGTCAAGTGCCATTACCTTATCAGTCACATTTGTCATCTCTCTTTGCAAGTTTTTGTCTTGTAGGTCGGGTTTTAGGCACAACCAACATTCTGCTAGTTGAGATTGAGTGACTGTAAGAAAAAAAATTCCCTTACACTTAATATGATGGGAAGAGAAAAATTAAAGTATTTATATTTATTTAAACACTTATCTTAATTTCCAAAAGAGTTGAGATTAAGAAGATTACCTACCATTAGACTTTCTGCTGTTTTGTAGTTTTCTAGAATGAGAAACACTTCAAAATGAGGGTGAAAGAATTTTTTATACCGGCCAATAAAAAAATACCATTTAAACATTTCAAGATGACCATCTCTATTGCATGCATCAGATTCTCTGATTCATTCTCTTTCTCTCTTTCCTTATTTATATTTAACAGAAGCCAGCCTCTAGTCCTCTCTCTCTCTCTCTCTCTCTCACTCTCTCTCTCTCTCATATGTATTGGCTTTTGTTGAACACAGACGGAGAGGGAGAGAAAGAGAAAAGAAAGGATCTATTGCATACGGATGTAGAGGTGATTTTTTTGAAATACC